>CM023865.1:9488180-10949846 GCA_013389735.1 Phaseolus lunatus | reverse complement strand
CTCTTTGATTTTATCCTCACCCTGTTATCTCTGGTAAAAGTTTTGTTCTGTTCAGTGAGGAAAACGAGGGTGGGTTTCAACAAGGCTCTTCAGAAGCCCAATACTTTATCACTTAGGCCCATCACATTGGGTCCTTACTAAGAAGCACATTTGGTGTTGGCAAATTCTCCATCTACCTCCTATCTTCCCCTATTACTTCTATATTAATTATAAAAAGTCAATTTTAATTTTTTTAGAAATTTTAAATATAAATTTAAATTTTTAAATAATTTCAATTACATTTCGTACTTTCATACCTCTTTTTCAATCTCAACACTTTTATTATTTTTGTTCTCCAACCATAAGTTTGAGAAAATAATTCTATCATTTGACATGTTTTAATTAATTCCATAAGATAAATTTACATTTATATGTAAAAACATAATGTTTACCACAAGTAAGAATACTACAAAACTTATCTCAACCATTATCAACGTTCACCACAAACAACCACTGCAGAAAATCACTACCACCACTTAAAAATAAAGAAGAAAACACCACATTCTCCATCATACTCAAAAAAATATTATGTGATTTTAAAAAAGTATGGAAAGGCATGGGGAATGTATGGAGTTGGAGAGAGAATTTGTCTTAATGTTTAATGCTATTTCGATTCTTATGTAAAATAATAAAAACACACCTAAATAAAAGGAGATATAGATAAAAATATATTCTAGAACCTCATTTGGGATGGATTTTGATTTTTAAAACACTTTTCTGAATTTTGAAAAGTACATTTTCAGATCTTATTTTTTTAATTTTTTTAAATGTGATTTTGATTTTTGAATTCTATTCTAAAATTTCATCTTTGATGTATTCCATATTTACTTTTCCATAATGTATATTTTTAGTTCTGAATTTAATAAACAACATCTTTCCAAATTTAAAAGTGTATAGGATGGAGGTTAAATTTTAATCACATTCAAGAATTCCAGTTAAAAGAATAGGTTTTGCTCATATGTGTTTGTAATTGGGCTAATTTGGAGAAAAGTCTTATGTTGAAAAATTATTTATTAATTAAAATTAGACCTCTGAAATTCAATTATAACTCACGTATAAACCTATGTCACTCTTAAAATAGTTCTCCCGTTATTGATCCACATATAATAAGTGAGTTGAAAAATCTCTAATCCTCATATATCTCACATAAAATGGATTAGAGTAAAAAAATACAATATTAAAATAATAGTTTAATAATAATGTATTAAGAAATTATAATAAAAAAAACACAAAAACTATTTTAAAGTTTTTTACCCGTTTTGAAACTTTATTAAAAAAATTATTATAAAATGTAAAAAAGGATTACATTTTTTTCTCGAACCTGACTATAATTTTTTGTTTGATGTGTATGAGTTTATATTATTAGTGTTATGTGTGTTTTCCTACAAATTATTTATAATATTATATAATATTTATTTCTTTAATTATAAATATAACTTACACAATTATTAAAACATGTTAATCAATAAATTTAGTAATTATTAACGTTTATAATTATAATGAGATTTATTTTATGATATTGATTTTCACAATGTTAAATTTACTTTTTAGCACATATATATTACAATAAAAATTTTACACTAAAAACAAACTTAATCCATACATTATTCTCCACAGTCATTGTATATCATATTTTACTGATTTTCTAAGGGACCAAGATACATTTTTAAGATACATTTTTACTACGATTTAGTAATACAAAAATAAGTATAAATATATTTATGTTTTAATAAACTAAATATAAAATATCATTATTTAACCATAAAGTACATTTTAGTTTAGGATCAAGTATAATTCTTCATGATAATATTATCAAAGTTTATTTTTATAACTTTGTTTAACATTATTATTGTTATTTTGTAATTTTTTATCGATACATGAAAAATGTGAAGATAATATCAATGTTTGAGTTTAAAGTTATTTTTTTATTCCTTGTGAAAAATCTAGTTACTTCCTTGTGATTTTAAGACTTGTAATTAAGTTATATTTTTCTCATGTTAAACTTCAACCCTGGTGTGAAAAGGGATTATGTTATTATTGTGATGACTCATATACACCAAGACATAATTGTAGGTTTCACTGTTATTTTCTCATTGGTGATGATGACCAACCATTCGAAAATTGCTACTCATGACCACAAACCTGAAGTGGTACCTTTCCCAGGAATCTCGTTACATGCATTAGTTGGATAATGGAACCCATGCACCTTTCGTTTGATGACATTAGTTGGAAATGCATTAGTAACCTACCTTGATAGATAGTGGGAGCATCCATAACTTTATCAAACCAAATGTCTTTAACAAACTGAAATTACTAGTTTCTACAATACTTGGTTTTTGTGTATGCATAGGAAATGGACTGTATCTAAGCTACAACTTAGTGCAACCTTGTCTCAATGTCCATGTAGGGACATTGTTTTTTAGTGAACCTTTACATCCTTAATATCAAATTGTGTTTGGTGTTTAATTGTTCCAAACTTTGGGCCCAATAATGACACATTTCAAAACCCTATTAATGCTAGTTCAAGCTTGTAGATACACCAATTTGTCTACATGGTGATATGACCATAAACCATCATCCCTGTAGGAACTTCACATTTTCTAAGGTTTGTATTGTCTAGTGTAGTTGCTTCTTGTTATATATCAATTACATATTTTTTGTCATATAAGTAAATAAGATGCCTATACAAACTAGCATATTGAGACAATCCTAAATGAGTATGGTGATATCTTTACAAACCCATATGTTTTACCTCCTACAAGGAACATTGACCATCATACATATCTAGAACATGGTGTCATAAATAAATGTGAGTTAAAATCAAAACCTTCAATTTCAAAAAATTAAGATTGATGTCAAGCAAAAGAGATATCAAAATGGTATAATTCGACCAACTCCACTTATTCTTATATATCACTAAAACTGTTTGTCAATTAAAAAGATGATTATTGTAGATTCATGTTGAATTTTGAGCGCTTAAAAGATAAGTTCCCAATATTGAAAATGGATAACTAATAAACAAATTACATGGCTCCTCAAAATTTTCAAATTGGACTTGTAATTTGGCTTCCACCATATTAGAATGCATACATCCAAGACTTTTAGAATACACCACAAATTCTCCAACTATGTTTTAGTTTCTCATGAACACTACCTTCTATTCATTCCTACACAAGTTCATGACAATTTTCTTTGACAATATAATGATCTATAGCTCATGTCTCGAATCTGACTACACTCATGTTTTATACTTACCATCTTACCATATAATAATTTATTTACATAATGCAACAAATATTTTTTTTTCTCAATATAAAATTGCTTGTCTGTGGTATATTGTTTCACACAAAGACATACAAGCATACCCATCAAAACTAAAAGTGGTGTGAGCATGAAAATACATGATAAAAGAAAATAAAAAAGAAATAAAGAAGAATTACTAAGAGAGACTCACAAGAAGAAAACTTAGAGAACTTAAAAGACAAATTTAGGAATATAAATTTTTTACAAATTTTTATAATATTCTAATTTATGAGGGTTGGGAGTGAGGAGATATAAGAAACCATTTAACTAACTCATCATTTAGAAAGTTAAAAAAGTTCAAACACCTTATTATCTCATTAATAAGGAGATTAAACATGTCCTTACATTTAACTTCCTCATTGATGATAAAGTTATAACTTCTACTTTATATCACTTCATTGTAATTAAGGCAATCCATGAACTTATCATAGTTTCTTCTTCTTCTTCTTTATGTGTTTTGTGTAACACCCCAGAAAATTTCATCTAACTAATACAATAAAAGTTTTACTAGTTGTATACAAACTTGGAGTTTTTCAAAACATTCCTAATACATGATTAGGACTAATAGAAATAAAAATATTTACAATATATAGTTCAAAATAACATCCTAAAGCTCTCAAGAGCCTCAGATACCTGTATGATCATCTGCTCGTGTACGTAGTACAGTCATCGCAGTTCAAACACAACACGAAAAGCAAGGGTAAGCTAATGAAAAGAAATTTCATAACATATCTAATTCATTGCAAAACGAACCAATCAAACTAATCATTTATAAACATTTCTTTAAATGTTGTCGTATAAAATTTCAATATTAATTTCATCATTCACATAGACCACACATGGATCTATTTTCAATCACAATCATTGGATTTCATTTCAATCCCACTTCATCTTCCGGAAGACTCATTAAGTATGCCTCTACTAGAGACTACCACCTGATCCAAAGATTACCAGCGAATCTAATAGAAAGGATCAAGGTAAGTTCAAACATCCAATACCGAGTGTCTACAGCGGGACCCGGTGTGTATGAACTCCCTCTCAGCTTCTCACCACCTGATATCTTAGTTTATATGACTTAGATCATCGGTGAAGCCAAAGGATCTCCATTAAACATAGGCTTTTCATACTTAATGTCATCAAACAACAACTCATACATTATCCCAAATGTATGACATCAATTTCATGTCACTTTCATCATTCAATCACATAACATTTAAAAATTTATACCATTCAAGAACTTTTCCAACATAAAAAAATAATATTTAACTTTCAAACTATCAAAATATAATATTTATACAAATTTAAATAATATATAAACAAACAACACACAACATCATGCAAGAGAAATTGAATATTGGGACCACATCCCTTCCACATTAAGATCTTCTAGCCTATGGTGCTATTAAAAAATTAAATTTAGCTTCCCTTACCTTAATTGTTTGCTTTCCAAGCAACTTCTAGAATTTTATTCCCTATAGTCTGAATAAGCTTCAAGATTTACGGGCCTAATGCAAGTTATCCAAATATTACCAAATTTTAGTATGAACTCAATTAAGTTGAGAGAAACACTTTTCTTAACTGGCCCCACTAAGATTGATGACTAAATCATCGACAAAAATAGATAACAAAGGACTTTTAGAGCAAAAATGAACTTACTCTATTTAAAAATCTGATCAAGTAGAATTGTTCCTTAACTCCTCAGCTACAGCGTGGTCCGATCAGATTCTAAAATAGATGAAAATTGGGAGAGGAAAAGAAGAGAGAAGGAAGAGATTTAGAGAGAGAAAATAAGAAAAGAATGCAACTAGGGGGGGTCTGTAGTGTTAACTTTTAACGCTGTTACATTTTGATCCCTTTTCTTTATAAATGAAGGGTTTTCTTCATGTAATCTTCAAACTTTAAATTGAATGAAATAGAATTTTAGGTGTCTTTAGAGTGTGGAACTTTTTTCTTTTGGTTCTTATTTTGGAGAACCCATTTAAATTAGGATAGTAAAGTGGGTCAAGTCCGAGAGCCGACCTATCAACTCGTCATCATTTAGGTAGAACAGGTTAACCTTTTGAACCTGCTAGCCCTTATTGGCCTAACCCACCGGCAAGCCATAGGCGGGAGGGATGGGCTAGTCCAAGTTAGTCTAAAATCATAATTTGAAAACAAACGACTTCTTCATTAGTCTAAAATCATAAGCACAAGTTCTTTATTTTGAAGTCTGTTTCCTAAACACAACTTACTCCATTTGTGTAATTTTTTTTAAATTTACTCATTTAAATAAATTTCTCTAAAAAATGCACGAGCTTGTAAAAAACCTACATTTTTATAACATATTGTTGTTTGACAAATAAATTTTATTGGCTATTGATGACGAAAGGTGTCCAAGAGTATGTATATTTATGTGGCTAAATGTACCATATACCAATAAGTAAATGTATCAATTAAAAACCATAAAGGATTACTTTAATTCGTATGTCCAACAATTTTGAGTGCATCCTCGTCACCATAGATCGATTTTTGAGAATGGTTCACTTTGAGACTCTTCATCCAAGTTACGTAACTTAGATTGTGACATATTTGTTCGTTGAAATGGTAATAATGTCATAGATTTACAATGGCACCAATTAATGAAGTAATTTGGAACATAACTTAAATTAAATACTATTTATTTACAAACAAATGGGCAAACCAAAGTTATAATAGATGCCTTAAAAATTATCTTAGGGCATTTTTTACCATGAACCAACACAAGCTCATACTTTAAATGGGCAAAAATTTCCTACAATATACAAGCTCCCACAAGGGACAAAACTCTCTCCATATTAGGTGTTGAATGAAAAATCACTCCTTTATGGCTTGACTACTCATGACAATCTAGCTTTGCAAAAAAATGTGAAGGATAGTCTACAAGTCATGACAAAGATCAAACTTTGCAACAACTAGTTACAACAAGCAGAAGCTCACATGAAACAACTAGCAGATGGCAACTACAAAGACTACTTTCTCGATCAGAGACTTTACTTGGCAACACATACAAAAAAACTACATATTACCTTAATGAACATTCAAAGATTAGACATTAATTTCGTGGCCCTTTTCTATGTTTGAATGGATGGGTTAAGTTATGCTACCCACAACCTACGAAACAAAATACATCTAATATTCCATATATTATGTTTCAATCTCAAATCCATTGAATAACATCATTAAGGTCATTAGGGTCAACTACCACATATAAGGTATTGTTCGATTTGGAGCTCTAAAGAGAAAGTTCATCTTTGAAATCTCTTTTTCGTTCTTCCTAACAATGCTAATGTTCTATGAAACTCAGACACTCCCTTTTATATAGCGTGTCTGTGTTGGACACACGTGTTGGACACGACACTTGTATGACACTCGTAGGACACGTATCAGTGAAGCGTCCAATTTAAAAAATATTTGTTAGATTTCTGACTATTCTAGCACGATTTTAACACAATTTTAAAAAGGAAAAATACATTAATTTTTTAAAAATAAATTTGTAGTATAATTATAAAAATAAGGAACAAATCATTTTGAATTAGTCATAAAAAACATCTTTATGCTCCAAAAAGAAATTAAAACATACTTGTGCACATAAATCTTTGTTGTCAATTTATATAATTCATAATTATATAATATATAAATTTGTGTCCCCGTATCCTACATTTTAAAAATTATATGTATCTCGGTGTCCGTATCCGTGTCGTATCAATGTCCGTGTCTGTGTCACATAGCTAATGTTTCAACCTCAAGTTTGTTGAGAGAACATCCTTAGAGCTAATGTATTTGATAGCATAATAAGGGGCATTTTGTTTACAAAGAATAATATTAAATAGGGGTATTCGGGATGCTTCAATTCCCATGTACATAAAAAAAAATACATACAAATATCAGTTCATGTGACAAAGTAAACTATCAACAAATATAAATGGCATTATTACATCTCAGTGACTATATATAATGTGCTTTAAAAGAATAATTGATTTTTTAAGAAGTGAACTTAAAGTCTAACTCAATCTTACAAAATTAATTTATAAAATGAAGTTTGCATCCTCTTATATACAATAAATTGATTTTATTTCTAATCGATGTGGGATCTTCAACACTTGAGTGGAACTAGATAAATGAGTGGTTTGATATCCTATAATATGTAACATAACAACAAACAAACCTTATTAGATTAAACTCGGATATCTTCTTAACAAGTGAACTTTAAATTTAATTTATCCTTGTAAATTGATATGAATTATGTTGTTTTTGTTATTCTAAACTTATAAATAAGGATTATATTATATTATTTATATATATATATATATAATTTTGTTCGTGTATTAATGAAATTTTTTAGTTTAATTAATAGTTAATTGTTTAACTAGAATAATCAAATAATGTGTGAATTGTTTTTTGAAATACAGAAAAATGGCAACAAAATTTAATTCTTAATAGCATGTTATTTAATAAAAAGAAGTATTTAAGAGAAAAAAATATTTTATTGACAATCTAAAATAATTATTTAATCACAAAAATAATATATAAATGATTTGCTGATTTTTATAATAATTAATTGAAGAAAATGATATGTGAAAATAACTCCGTATAAAGCGTTCAACATTTTTCCTTAAATTCCTATTTTAAAGTACCAGCACCAAAAAAGACTCATAATATCTTTTTCCATCTTTATATTCTGAAACGCTGTTTTATTTTGAGTGAGGAAGTTAGGGTGTAAAGTGGTGCAAATGGCAGTGGGAAAGAACAAAAGGATATCGAAGGGGAAGAAGGGTGGCAAGAAGAAGGCGTTAGTGCCCATTCCCTTCACCTCTTAGCTTTCACCTTTTTCTTCTTTCTTTTTCTTTAACACTCTTTTCTCTTTCTTCTTCAGCACTGATCCTTTCACCAAGAAGGATTGGTACGACATCAAGGCTCCTTCTGTGTTTCAGGTCAAGAATGTCGGCAAGACTCTCGTCACTCGTACTCAGGGCACCAAGGTATAACAATTTTCTTTTCTTTTTCGATCATTTATCGTCAATTTCTGTTTACGTGCATCCTTCGCTTATCTGCATCTGTTATCGCTAACATATTGTAAAATTGTGTATGGATCTGTGAAAGTAAGAAAACTAAAATATGAAACCCTAAAGGTGGAATTTATCACTCACGTTAATCCAGCAGATTACATGCAACGTGTAATTTAAATGATAACGTCAATATATGTTTAAGAGCCACAACGACATTGATTAATTTGGGGTTTTGGATGAAACATTGACAATTTGATTTATTTGGAACAGTTGACATCGCTTGGCACTTTTAGGTTAAAAAAGTTTATGATAAATATTGGTACGAGTGATTGAGGTTGCATGCAATTTAAATTGCTGAGCTTGGTGTGGGCTTATATAGATGGTGACATGATGGCTATTTTAAATTACAGATTGCTTCGGATGGACTCAAACATCGAGTGTTTGAGGTCTCACTGGCTGATCTTCAAGGTGACGAGGACCATGCTTTCAAGAAGATTCGTTTGAGGGCTGAGGATGTTCAAGGGAAAAATGTTCTGACGAACTTCTGGGTATGAATATGATAGTGGCGAAGCCTCCTTTTTTGGTACTGTTATTGACTTGCATGATGTTAATCATAGTTAATGCTGAATCTCTGTGAATGTAGGGAATGGATTTCACAAATGATAAGTTGAGGTCATTGGTGCGAAAATGGCAAACTTTAATCGAGGCTCATGCCGATGTGAAGACCACTGATAATTATACTTTGAGGATGTTCTGCATTGGGTTTACTAAGAGGCGTAGTAACCAGGTGAAGAGGACATGTTATGCACAATCGAGCCAAGTTAGACAGGTATAATCACTGTTAATTGAATCTCTCTCTGAATATCGAAAGTACCTAAGAGAATATCAGAAAAATTTGAAGGATGTGAGCTTAAGTTAAATAATCATCTGTTTCTTATAATGTTGCAAATGCCATTACTAGATTCTCTTTCTGATGTTGTAGATTTAATTGCATAAAACACACCTTTGTTTTTTCAGATTCGAAGGAAGATGAGGGAGATAATGATCAACCAAGCAACATCCTGCGATTTGAAAGAACTGGTCCGTAAGTTCATCCCTGAGATGATTGGAAAAGAGATTGAGAAGGCAACGTCCAGTGTGTATCCTCTACAGAATGTGTTTATTCGTAAAGTTAAGATCCTGAAAGCCCCGAAGTTTGATCTTGGGAAACTGATGGAGGTACACCCTTTTTATTAAAAAAGTGTTCTTATATGTCAATGAACGTTTGAATGAGTGAATGATTCTTGTACTAATTACTTTATGTTTACAATCCTTTTAGATTCATGGAGATTACTCAGAAGATATTGGTACAAAAGTGGAAAGGCCTGTTGCCGAAACAATGGTTGAGGGAGCCACTGAAGTAGTTGGAGCTTGATAATGCAATTTTGTTATTTAGAACTGATATTGCTTTTTATTCAGTTTTGTTGACATTTAGAAACTACATTTGTTTCTAGGCCAAATTTTCTTGTTGATTGGTTTATTAGTTATTTTGTTGTCATCTTCAATAAATAACTCTTGCAATTTTGCATACTATTTCTCAAGTTATTTATCAGAATTAGACTTCTACTGACCAGCAATTGCTTTATTTCTTGCACCCTCATCCGTGTTTAGGACCTCGATTTATAAGAAAGTGTTGATATTTTTTTAACATACTATTATCAATTAAATTATATAAAATTATAATTAAATTTTACTATATTAAATAAAAATAAAATCTCCGAATTTTTGTGATTTTTGATAAATTTTGTTTGCGTTGGAGAGGGTGTTAACATTTTTTAATAGATAGGTAAGATTAATTATAAGTGCTACTGTTTTATGAAAGACCTTATTCTCATTTGTTGACTGTTTTTATAGTATTTAGTTTGTTTTACTGTTAATTGCTTTTGAAATCTAATTACAAATTTAAGCATACTAATTTTATATCTCTTCTACTATTATATAGTGAAAATATTACTTTATTTTTTTATTTTCTATGTTTATTTTCATAAAAAAAACTATAAAAAAATAATACAAAGTAATTTTTTAAATTAAAATTGTAAACAAAATGATAAAATATATTTTCATCAATATTTGGATGCCATTTATTAATCCTACATGACATTTAATTCGACCCTGCAATTCTACATGATACATTTTAAGAACCTCAACAAGTTGTTTGCAGTGTAGTTGTTTAACTCGTTTTTGGTGTAATAACTCCGTGAAGTTACTTGACTCATTTTTTAGCTTTGAATAATATTATACCGTGACTTCCGGCAATCTCAGTTGAGCACCTGTATGAATTCATATTATCAGGCAATAAACCATCCAAGTCATGTTCAAGCTCATGCACAAAATAATCAGTTAAGGCTGGTGCACAACGGTTTAATTCCATTTTTTAACGAGAGCGGTTAAAAAATTCAGTGACAAATCTTAACTTTTTATGGTCATGAGCACAATATGATTCAAGTTTTGCCTTTTATTTTACATTTTCGGTATTTTTGTGCAGATAGTCCTTCACTTCATTGATCATTTATAACATGGATAAAAGTTCATATCGTATTTCTTTACTAATCATACCCTTTGTTCCCATTTCATTAAGCATAAAAATAGGACCAGTCATACTTTGCCAGAAATAAGTTAGCCTATGTTCTAAGTTTGAGGGTTGAATGTGACCAATTTAAATGACTAAACTCGGTCTATTTGTAAACTTTAGTAAAATGTTTAACAAATCTAACCCTACTTAATAATATATTAATAAGCTTAATTTTTTATGTAAAGGGATTGAAGTTAAGGTAAAAGCATTATGTTTAACTAGTGTTTTTTATTAAAAAAAAAAAAAAACAAACACTCCACTTATTTAGCATATACACTTAGCTTTAGACCTAGCATAAATAATATAATAAATAAGCGCAAAGTCTGCTCTATTAACATACCTAATTTGCAGCCGGTCCTTCTAACTCTAGATATGTTTGCTTTAGAGAGAAAAAATCTCATTTGTTTTCTTTGCTTTGAAAGAGAAGGTAATTCTTTTGCAAAAATTATAACTTAATTCACACAAACTGCTTCGAATAATGACTTTTCAATGATAATCTAAACACTGGACTAAACCGTTCGAAGTACTTTTCAAGGTGCATCTGGTTAAATGCCATAATCACAAGGTATCTGCACAATTAATGATAAAGGACCTTCATTTAAATTCAAGCTAAGTTACAAAATGATAAGAAATGGATGATTTGCTTGGCTTATAGCATGTTTGTTTTTCCATTTGAAACGGGATTGAACGGCCATCCAATAAATTTCCCCTTTCAGATTCACGAACCTCGGAAATTAGTACGTCTAAATAAACACGCTTAAAGTTAATCCATTCTTCCTTTCAATATCCTCTCCTTTACTTCGGTTGGGGTGCTGCAGCAAATAAACCAAAAGATTAATAAGCCACAACAATTATATTATACGAATGAGAGTCTTTAACAAAAAATAAATTAAGAATAAACATCTAAATGCAAATACCCTAGTTTAGGAGAACAAAATTTTAAAAAATAGAATAAGAAAAATAAGCAATAATGGTGAAACAAAAAAGTAAAATTACAAGATTTTCTTTCAAATCATTACGGCGGTCCGATTCCGTAATCAATATAAGAATGAAATACCCTTTATCCCGTATATTGTCAGCATTGCTAACTTTTCATGTTATCCATATCAGCTTTCAACTTTGACTCCCATTTTACCTAAACATAAAAACATTTAGCTGTGTCTATTCTACGATAACTAGGAAAATTAATCGTGACCCGCAGAAATTTAAAGAGTAACATGTATCGAAACAGCCTCTTTGGAAGTAGATTAGGATTTGTTTTCATTATACTATCTTTGTTTTGTCTAGAATATGGCAAAAGTATAATCAACTACATAAAGTATAAAATATGAATGCTTAGTGCTTAATTCCAAAATGGTAACAGCAGTATGCCAAAAGGTTATGGTCAACTATGATGAGAGATGGAGAAATCACAAGCTTACACAACATAAACATGTCCACCCCAGCCACTTAAACAATCTCGATCGACAGATGATTGCAGTGCTTGGGAGATAGTCTCGAACAATTCCTCTGGCTCCTGAGTCACAATTAAGAAACCAAGGGAACATGAATAATCTTTCTTCTCATTAAAGATCATTAAATAAATCACACGTACCAAGCTCTATGGTAGAAGAACAACTGTGATACTCAAACAGTTTTTATAAGGACTTCTGTATTATGGGATGGCTAAATCCCACATCAAATAGTATGAGATACTCAGTGGAGTATTTAACTGTTTCGGCTTTCTTCCTTAATAGCTAGCTTTGGAAGGTGGGTTTCCCAACTACTTATCAATTGGTATCAAATTAAATATCTACCAATTAATGTAAAGTACGAATATAGAATGTTTATCTATTTTACGAAATAAAAGGATAAAAAGTATAAAGAACAGACTTCTAATGGAGTTCCTTTGTATATAAAGACACTGCCCTTCCAAAGGAGCCCATCTTTAAAAGATGGATACTAGAATACTCCTTCCCGATTATTCTCACAAAAACTATAATACTCAATCTCCTTAAGTTTTGCCAACTGCATCCTTACACATAGTGGTTCCCTTCCCCTCTTTTCCTATACGCAGGGATAATATACATACATATGTATCTACATATATACACATATACATATATAGATAAAGATTAAAAAAAAAAAAGGGTAACTAACTTCTTCCTAAATATAAATAAAAAAAGACGGCTAACTTATTTCAATTTTTCTAGATATGGATAAAAATAGGATAATTGAATTCTTCAGTTTTCTAGGCTTTCCTTGGCTCCTAAGAGATACATCATGTGATCCCATCACATCTATTGTACATGAACGATATTCTGAATATATGCAAGGAACTATTCCAATTAAGATTCAGTGACATGTGAACATGTCCATTTGCATATACTTAGATCATAATTTAGAATTAAAACACAAGCAAAGTATAGACATGACTACAAGAATTGGCAATTTTTTTTAAAAAAAAGTGATGTCAAAAGCAACAAATTAAATTTCGAGACAAACCATGTCAGGCTTAAACATTGACTCGCAAGCACCATAAAGAGACTCGGATGCAGTACCAGCTACAACAAAATCTTTTGCAAGTTCCCTGTCACCACAAAAAGAAAATAAAAATAAAAAAGTCATTACCTACTACCATCACAAACCTATGGCTTCGATGAAAAAAAAAGGATTGTTCTAGTAACTAAAAGGGAAAAAGTTGCTTAAATTTTCAAAAAAGAAGAAATCTAGAAAAAAAAAATAGATTAAAGAATACTTAGAGTGTGATGTGCATCCAATAGAGAAAATAAAATCAGTTATTTATTGCTTCACTTTCAAAGTTATGTACATAGAGTTCATTTAGCAACACTTTAGGGCACAGGGCAGGGGGTACTTTAAATCTCAATAAAATATTGAAACATTTTTCTCCAACAAATTAGTAGTTTGAAAAGAAATAAAACGTTCATCACTCCAAGTATTTAGTTGTAGAAACCAACGTCTGACTATGACAGTTGTGTTGTGCCATTTTGTTTCTCTCGACAACAATGATTATTAGGTCATAAAAATTTTAAAAAGACGAAAATATTCTGAAACTTGCTCTGATATCTGATTCTAGAATAGCAAAAATAGGTAGAAATGATATAGTTTAGCAAAATTATTCAGATTTGCATATGCTCTTATTCACCAGTCTCCAGCTAAAGCATAATAATATCTGAAATCTATTATAGAATTGTGACTCAAGAAATGTATACATCATATGCATGTCACTGAAACACTAACCTTCCTCAACGCTAAGCACTAAATAAGGGCATGGATTATACAATAGTTCAACTTACTTTGCTCCAATCGCATCCATGGTGCAAATGAAAGGCTTATCTTCATCTCCTAGTCCAGCAATTACAGGTTGGCAAAAGTATGGACCAAACCTGAAATGCAAAACAACATATTTTGTTTTTACAGTAATCAATAGGATTATGCATATCATCTAAATTGGGCACAAATATTTCACAAACATATCCACTTCATTGAAATAATGGAGCATTCATTTGCTTCACAAAATATGTTTCTTTCTTGTTTCTGTAGTCAGTCAGTTGATCGTTATTTAAAATATAGAAAACTGGATGTTCATCCTGACTAAACATCATGTTCAGTAACACATTCCCACACCTTATGAAGGAAAATAAAGCACATTTAGACAGCATGGCCATGCACAAAACTCGAGCAGTTCTACAAAATGTTTTTATTGAGTTACAACAATTTTAAGTTCACAAATTACAAGATTCTTAAATTACTCGGCATGTTCAGTTAGAAAATATTCAGAGTCAATTTGAGTATACACCATTAGCAGATTCGGACGAAACATTACATCCTTAAAGATGCAACTTTCAGTTTGTCGCCTTAGCCATAATTTTTGTTTCTCTATCTCATACTCATAATCATAAGCATCATTACTATTATGTTTTGCTGATGAGAACCCCAAGAATTCTTTTAATAAAACTAAGTCTCCCTAACTCCCCTGAGAATTATCTTAACAATACTAAAACTATTTCCCTTCTTCTCTCCCTTACCCCCCAACCCTATATATTCGTTCCTTTCAAGAAAGTAAGAGTTACACCCATCTACTTTTAGAATAAGAAACGGAACTTCCACCAAAGTCAATCCCAAATAAAATACACAGCGACTACAAATCGATTATGCAAACTTAACATTTAAACCCAAACAAAAGATGCCAGTTAAACACACGATCGAATACGGTGTCCTGCGGTTGACCACGAGGCCTAGAACACAGTTTGGAGTTACTAAACCGTTACAATTACGGAATGGAACGATTCGGAACTCAACGGGTTTGGTAACAGCATCTTTACTTATCACGAGATTTTTTATTTTTTTTATTCTCAGATAAAGTAAACAGGTAACGTTATTGATAAAAGTGTATAATTACCCTAATCCTAAGAATAATTGATAAAAATAGAGATGGAGAGACACACCTTTTCTCGTAGAGAATAGCAGAGACTAGGCTAGCGAAGGTTTCGGGCTTCATATCCCTCTCTTCACGCAGCTGATACAATTTGTGGCGAAAAACAAGGCGCTGGTAGAGCGTCTGAGCGTCGGTGGCGAGGCCAGAGAGACCAATGAAAAGCTTGTCGTGGATCTTGGAAATCCTCCGGAAATCAGTGGCGATCGTCTGAAGCTGAACCCCGAGTCTCCGATCGCTGGCAATGGCGAAGCAGTTCTTCCCCACCATGGCCACTAGGGCACTCCCGTTGTACTCGAAGATCGACATCTTTCGCCACTGATCAACCAATTTTCTGATTTGGTATTTGCTAAAATCTTTAGTGTTTGGAACTAAGCCCTAATGTGCTGGTAAATTTAATAAATTTATCAATTATATCCATACCCTAATATACTTCAATAATATTCAGGATTAATTTATAGGATTCTTCCACATTTAAAACATTGGTGATCATACTTTAAGATCAATAAAAAAAAATCAGTTGATATCCCTAAATAATAATATTTGTTTTAGTTTTGAATTTAAAATTTTAATATATATTATTATATTATCAAATTTGATTGTGAAGTCAATGTAATTGTTCTAAAGAGTATCAAAGAAACATTGGTTTTAGGGTTTATCTCACAAGCAACTTCATGTACTCAACCTAGACCATGACGAAATAAAAAAAACTTAACCAAAGATAAAAGATAATCATAGAGAAATAAAGTTAAAAATTGTAACAAAAGATGTGATGCCACTAAAATATGAAATAAAAAAAAGTTAATCATTTCGAAATGTGATTAAAAAATATATCATGACACCAAAAACTTTAAAAAAAAAAATTAATCATAAAAAAAAGGTTAAAAATTATAACAAACATCGGTTGGAATCATAATAAAGATAAAGAAAAGTTAATCAAACCGAAAACAAATTAAAAACTCGATTAAATTTTGATGTCAGCAAAATATGTTCAAATTTCTATGAAAAAAGATCTTATCACCAATATGGAGAAAAACAAAAAAAACATAAAAAAAAGTTAATTATAAATAAATGGAGTTAAAAATTATAATAAATCGTTGTTGGAACCAAAACCTAAAAAAACGAAAGTTAATCAAATCAAAAAGGGTTAAAAACTCTGAAAATATCTCATGTGCTCAAAACATGTCCATACACCTAAATATTTCACTACTAATATGAACCAAAAAAATAGAAACATTGACTAAATCTAAACACTCTGGAACACATTTTCGATAAAACACATAACAAACAATGTAGTATTACTTTGCAAGGCGTAAAAAAATAAGGCAAACATCTTGACCTGCTTGATGGAGTCTATTCTAGCAAAAATCATAACCTAGATATAGAGTAGTTGTGCAAGCAACATAAAGAAAGAAAAAGGAGGAACCTAAGGAGTTAGTGGTTTTGAAATGAAAGGAGAAACGAAAAGTGAGTTTGAGAAGAAGACATGTGAGAAGGAAAGTTGTATGTGATAATGTGACCTTCTCCTAGTGTGTCACGTGTCATAGAGTGAGCCACGTTGTCTTTTTTTTTATTACATTTAGTAAATTCTTTTTTTTTACAAAAAATATGTGCCAACATGACAAAATTTATTTTAGAAGTAGGTTCCATTTGTAGTATATATATATATATATATATATATATATATATATATATATATATATATATATATATATATATATATATATATATATATATATATATATATATATATATATATATATATATATATAATTTATTTTAAATTAAAGACAATCCATAAATTTGCTTATGTATAATTTAAAGAAATTGGTTTATATATATTTTTATATAATTAAATTTACATTATTATATACTATCAGAAGCACAAGCATTATGACATTTGTTTATCCACATTTTTTAAAGATTTTTTTTATATGATATCATTACATTTACATTTATAATAAATTTTCAATCAATATAATATAAATTTACTCAATTATTGTTATAATTTAATAAATATAAATATATTCATTAAAAAAATAAAAATGTTACTTATAATCATATTATGAATAATAAAAAAACTGAAATACTTCTACACATCTTAAATATTAATCTTTGCTTAGTCTCCTACTTAGTGAATCATTTATTATTATAAAATCATATTATTACAAATTATAATTAATATTTTATTCTTTAAATATGTGTACATAAAAATATTATAATTTCTAATGATATTTAAAAATTTATCATATATCAATTAAAAATTGATTACAAATTTACAATGTAATAATATTATATAAAAAAATATTTAAAAAATACGAATATACAAATGCAACAATATGTGTGTTTTTGCTACATATGACAACAATTGATTAAATTTATTTTATTTGGAAAGAAAACATAAACCTTTAAATGATTCTTTTTAATTATGTATAAAACACATCATCCATAATTTCTTGAGTTTTACAATATGAAGAAAAACTAATGTAATGTTTATTCGTTGAGAGTAATTTTTTTTTTATCAAATTTGAAAATTATATTTTATTTTTTGTTAATATAAAATGAAAAAAATGTGATCTATATGAACACAAAACATCGTTGACATCTTCATGTAAAATCATTATACATTGTTATCAATTGACGTAACCAATGTAAGTGATTTATCATCCTTACAAATGTTCTATTATTTTACAAATTTAGTTTCATTCAGAGAAATATTAATAATTAATAAATTACAAAATAAAAATATATGTAATAATATACCTATCATGTTTGTGTAGAAAAATATTTAAATGATTGTGTTTAGATCTTCATTGAATGGTAAAATTCCCATTATGCGGTGAATACAACGAAATAGAAGGATAGAGTTTTGGTATCTAACTGATGTAGAAGAAAATGACAAAAGAAAACATAGGAGAGAAAGAAAGATTTTCAATGATAGTGTTCATTTAAGATTCTTAAGATTTTAACAAAAAAAATTGATAAATTTTATGATAAATGCGTTTTCATTCTCCTTTTTCATCATTTATATTAAAAAAATATGTTTTTAAAAAAAGTTCAAATTCAAATTTTCTGTTTAAATTTCAAAAATTGTGTTTTCTACTTCCTTTTTCAAATTTAAATTTATCATAAAAAATAAAATTGGAAAAAAAATGTGTAAGAAATATTTCTTGTTAGTTTTCTTTTTCAAATTCAAATTTTTAGTTTTTTTTTTTAAATTCAAATTTTTAAAATTAAATTTATCATATTTTAAAAATAAAATTGAAAGTAAAAAATGCGTATACAAAAGACAAAAATCCTCTCTCTATATTATTATAAATAATATATATATATATATAAAAGATTGTCTCATTTAATCTATATAAATTTTTTCTATATAATTTTAGTGATATTTTAATTTCACAATATTGACACTGATATAAAAAAATTAAAAAAGAAAATATAGTGAAAAAAGAAAAATAAAATTCTCCTCACTATATTTCCATTGTAAATATTTAAGAGGTTAGATTTTATACAATTAAATTATTTATTACAATATATTTTAATATAATAAATAATATATTTTAATATTTTATTTTATATAAATAAAATTACATAAAATAATAAATAAAATTTAAAAATATATATAATTAAATTTAATATAAAGATTAAACTTTTTAACTCATGAAAATAAGGCAAAGTTGTAACATCCCGCCAAATTCTTTTCATATTTATAAAATGAAATAAAGGTGAAACAATAATATCAAAATTGAACATAGATATATACATAATATAATTCATCCATTACTACAAATGTGCCTCAAAATAATATCCCTTTTTGAGGAAGTTTTAATACATCTCCATACAGGAGTTTTCAAAATAAAATAAAAATCACAGTATTCAAAACCGGCGATCTCCCAATAGAAGACAGAAAACGGGCGATCTCCTATCAGAACCAGAAAACAGGCGATCGCCTAACAGAAACAGAAACAGGCGATCTCCTTCCGGCGACCACTCACAGAGGAGCTCTACTACCTGCAACCTCGTCTGCTCCCGTGCAAATATACACGATCATCACAGGTTTAAGAAAAACAGCCACGATACAAGACAAAAGGGTAAGCTAAATATTTGAAAGAGAATTTAGATATGAAACCTTAAAATCAAGATAAAACAAATTTAAGACACCCACGTAAAAACCATCAAATTTTCTCATTCCCTTCACATGACCATCAAGTAATCACATATTTCACAATTTCCTCAAGAGTTGTTCAATTCACATACTCCATCAAGTGTCTATCAATTTCAATGTTTCTCATTTCTCACGTCAGACTTACACTGACTCATCACACACAGACACTTGACACTACTTCCGGAAGACATGTGCATTGACTAGACTCTGAGATCTGCACCTGTCATACTACACTGCTGTAAAGTTTCCACAGCTATGCGCATCAACATAATCTCAATCTCAATCTCGTCACTCTCCTAGTATGACAGGGTGAATCCACACAATAGGTCAAGTAGTTATCTTTCAAACAACTTACCCATACGTATGAACCTCCATCGACTCTCAACGCCTGAATAAATTCATCTATATGATTTCATTATCTCAGGAGAGTCAGGATATCTCATTATAGAAATCACCGATCAATGCACATCCTACACGATCTTACACGGTATTTTCTTTCCTGAAAATACTATGCCTTGATCTCACATTCACAACATTCAACACATCATATAACACTTAAATGAACGATTCCAATCACAGCAACAATCATTCCAAGGTTCAGATTTTCGAATATCACATTCTAATCTCAAACAGTTTCAAACGACACTAAAACAGGGGAGTTCGAAATCAACATTTAAAACCGGCGTTCACGTCGCCCCACACATAAAAATAGAGCATTGAGAAAAGAATATGAAAACCGGCGACCACGTTGCCCTCACTTCAGAACCTACTCGCCTAACGTTTTTATAAACGAAAATGCTAGCTTCCCTTACCTGGACTTGCGCAAAACACCAAGAGCTCAAAGCCCACCGAAGCTTAAAGATGCCTTAACTCTGTTCTAGCGTACTGACGGAAAACTCGCAGAGAACTCCCCAGGTGACCAATGGCAGTCGTCGCCCGTCGTACTGGTGCTTGAGGATACCTGAATCGCAGCGCGAAGGAGAGAAAAGAGGAGGATGAAGGTAAACTCACTCTGTCACTCTTGAACCACAGCAACGTTCTCTCCTCTCAGAAGTGAGTTTTTGAATCTAAACCAACTTGTCCACAAATGCCGCTGCCACCACCCACTCTGCAGGGAAGCTTGCGTGCACGCTTCCAGTACGACCACGCGTGACTCTGCGCATGCCAACTCTCTGATGTCACTATTCTGAACCACCCTTTTTGTCTACGTATTGCGCGTGCAGGACGTCTCATGCTGGGAGCCTGGGTCCCACCTTATTTGTGTGAAACTCGACATCGCGCGATAACCTTCCACCGATGACCGCTCGCGCGATGACTATCCACCGATGTCTCATCCTGACGGACGACCGATGTCTCTCCCTGGAAGACGACCGATGTGTCCCTCATCCTAGCGATGACCGTCTGTCTCTCGCCCTGGCGATGCCCGCGTCTCTGCCGCCTGGCGATGCCCGCGTGTCTCTCATACCGGCGATGACTGATGTGCCTCATCCCGGTGATGACTGGTTCCTCTTCCTGACGGACGACCGATTCCTCATCCTGGCAGACAACCGATGTCTCACCCTGGAGGACCACCGATGTCTTACCCTGGCAGACCACCGATGTGTCTCCCATCCTGGTTGATGACCGATGTTCCTCTCATCCTGTTGGCGATCTCTTATCGCCCTTGTGTGTGACGAGAACACATCGCCTTACTCTGGTCACCAATGTCACATCGTCACACCTTGCTGAAGGTTCTTCATCCCACTATGTTACGTCCAAGGTATCACCTCCACATGGCTTGGTAACGTCGGTAGCTTCACATTTCCAAGAATAGATCAGCACTACTCCTCGTGCGCCCATGCATGCAACACTAAGGACGATTTCTTATGCTCAAGCATAGAGCTTCGCATGCCCAGCGTATCTAAGGCTTAACTCACACCTTGATACGCGTGGTTTTTGGAACCCACAATGGTTAATCCAGCATCTTGACCACATACTACGTGCACTCCCGTCGATCACGTACACCATAGGGGATTGGCGGTCATGTCTCCTCTAGGCGACAGGCGATTATGTGCCTGAGAAGTCGGAGATCGCCTCCGTCTTCAACAACGGCGATCTCGTAGACTTCTAAGCTACACTTTTCTTCCTTTACTCTTCTTGATCCACATGTCTTCCTCGAGCACACCCACGTGATTACCTCACGATAAAGTCATCGCACCTGACTACTTGGTTAATACAATGGTCAACCGACCGACCTCTACCAGCTGACCCCATACCTTGGGCGACGTCTGAGGTCCGACTACTACGAAACTTCATTTACCAGCTCTTTGTATTTTAAATAATAACATCTTCTGAAATTATTTAAATATAACACTTTCATTCCAATTAAAGTTTTTAGGTCCTTACAAAAGTAATACATACTTACATGTGTGTATTTTTATTCTACATTTAATTGTGTAAACAAGATATCTAAGTTTCTCGTAATTATTGTATTCTTTTAATCTCTCTATTAGTTTAGATTTATAATGCCTCATAATATATTTAAACAGAGTAAAATCCCACCATGTAAGAATCATAGTTTTAAGTTTTACATATGGTTCTTATAACAATTTTCTATTGAATTATGTTGATATATTTTAAGAATAAAAATATTGATTTAACTTTAATATAATGTTTTCAATTTACTAACACTTTAAAGAGTAAATAAAATTTCCCAAAAATGATAATTTTATAAAGAACTGTTAAAATATGTTTAAACCTATGGATCAATCATAGTTTAGGTTGGGTTAGAAACGAAAATATTTTTATAATAGATAAAAAAAAGTTGGACACAATCTACTTACAATTCAACTCGTTTATATTTAACATACCAACTCATTAAAAACATAATTACAAGAAATTATTAAATTACACATTTTAATTATTTAATTCATTATATATATAATATATGAAAAGCTTCGAATTTTGGAATCAAAGGATGTAGGTAACGTCAAAATCTAAAATACAAAATTTATAAAAATTAAGAAGTCAAGTAATATGATATTTTTTTTATTTTGTTATAAAATATGTATTGAATTAAAAATCTTTAATTATTAATTACAAGTCTTAATTTTCATATATATTTTGTCAAATACCTTAAAAAAATCAATTTTTTGACTTTTATTTTTAAAAAAAATATTTTAGAATTTGAGTAGACTAACCGTTTTAACTAATAATCTTGAAATTACGTATAAATAAGTGGAATTGAGTTAAAACCATTTATAAGATAAATCAAACTTGATGAGAGGGATTAATTTATTTTCACATTTATAATCTTATAATACATTTGGAAAAACAATCACATTGATATTGAAAATAGAGAATAAAATTATATATTTAAGAGCCTAGAAATTCAATTTAGCATAATTGGAATATTATAAATAAAAATCACAGTTTGCTATTTAAAATTGCAACAAAGTCTTATATTTATTAATAACCAAAAAAAAAAAAAAAAAACATGTTATCACGTGATATCCGAATTATTCTTATAAAATAGAGCATATTCTTTTCGCGGTAGATGAATGGTTTAGATTCATTTTGGGATAATTTGTATGTTATTTGTATCTTTCTATAAGTTTCCAAAAGGAATGATATCACATGCTAGAACTTTATCAGTAATAAAAAAAAAATTACTTTGACACCTTTATTTATAATATTTATATTTATTATTTTTGTATTTACATTTTGAAAACATATTTTAGAGTGTTTTTTCACCATATTATGCAACATTGTTCTTTTATAATACTCTTCTCCTATCTCAAAATATATATACTAAAAAAGTAAAAATATTTGAATTTGTTTTTATCAAATAGTTTTTTAATTCTTTTATAATAAATTATATGCATATGGAATAAATAATTTAAAAAATCATATACTTCTGTTAAATAATTTATATAATTATGCATATTGAGATATTATTTAAAATTTAGGTGTGAGCATATTGTAAAAAGGAATTAGGTAAATATAGATTTGACCATGAATGATACCATTCCCTTCAAGTCAAGCAATTAAGCAAATTTATTGTTGCAGTTGATACGAGAGGAATGAAGATTGGGGAAGAGGACCAAATAAAAGTAGCGCTTGTTTGGATTGATGCAAATAGTAATAAGAAGAAGAAGCAATGGGTGGTGGAAAGTGGAACGCGGTGGAGAAGTTCTTCTTGGCCACTTTAGTTCTCTGGTTAGGCTCCGTTTGTTTTCAGATTTTGTTGAATCAGCGTTGGGAGCTTCTCTCTGTCATCGCTGGTTCAATCTTCTATCAGACATCTAATTGCCTCATCCGATTCTTCTTCTCCGCAGATAAAGATCCTCTCTTTGTTAACACCTCCGTCTCTCTTCTCCACTCTCTCCTCACTTCCGCTTCAGGTCATTTCTCTATTCACCTCCACCAATTTTCTAATTCTCTTTTAACGTCGCTTCTTTCGATTCTAACGGGCTTTTTCCTCATTTTTAAATACCATGTCAAAATTCTGTTTGCAAAGAGAAAATTTAAAGACGAGACATTGTGGGCGACTAAACCCAGTTTCCATAAAGCAGAGAGCAGAGTTCTAGGGATATTGCACTAATTTTTTTTCTAAAAAAATAAATAACAATTACATGAATTACAGCTGAGTGATAATAGCAGCTTCAATAAACCTTTGCTTGAACTGAATCTCGGTTGAGGGAGAATGTTTCATTAATCTCCATTGATCAAGCATTCTATGAGTCTTGTTTTCTAACAGACCATGAATCTCCAAAATCCTCTCGTTTTTCATTTAGGTCATGTTTGGATAAGTTTATCCGTAGAAGTATATATAGGAGAAAAAATATTTGAGTTTCTTCAGAAAGCTGGTTTTAAGTTATGCGAAGGGTAATTTATGTTTATGAAAGAATCTTATTTCGATTTTTCTTCATTTTTCTTACCAAACAAGACCTGATCTACTTCCTTACATTTCTGTTGGTGGCTCTTTGCTAAAATTCTTTCTGTTGGATCCATGAGAGTTCCCATATAGATACTGTGGTTTTTAATACTTTTTCTCTTTCTCTTCTCATCGGGGTCTTGCTGTTATTGCCTTTTCTTTGCAGTGATCTTCATTTTGTTCCGAGAGTTGTCTAGTAATGGGCCAAGTGGAATGTTAGACCACTCACAGTTGGTTGAACAGACTTGGCCTTGGGCTTTTGAAGCATTGAGCTTCTCATGTGGTTACTTTGCGTATGATCAGTGGGATATGCTTCATTATCGCTTGTATAATGGTTGGATCCCTTCTATCCTTGTGCATCATCTGGTTCTCCTTATTTGCTTCACTCTTGCTTTGTATCGAAATGTTGCCATCGACTACCTTATTCTCACTCTTATCTGTGAGGTAAGCCACATTTCCTTTGAAACTCTTCCTTTTTTGTGTGTGATTAATGGTTTTTTTGCTTCAAAAGACTAGAATTATGGCAATAAGGTTTTCCCCCTTTTATAAGTTGTGTATGTGTGTGATGTTCGTACAAAGATATTGCTAGATAGTGGTAAACCACTGTGTCCATGAGAAAATTTGTTAGATTGCTGTGAACCACATGGTCCCCATTAACTTTTATGTGACATAAAGTTGTGCATTTTAGTAAGTAAGAATTAGTAACACATAATTACATATTATGTAAAGATTAGTTTGGACCTAGAGGATCTCACCTCAAATCATGTAATAATCTCTCATTTGTATGGGTGTGTGTTGTTTTGCCCTGACTACATAATACTTAGCGGTCATTGTACAAACTAAGGAATACTTACTTGTGATGTATGGCTCTGGCTCAGCTGCATTCCATCTTTCTGCATGTGAGAAAAGTGAGACGAATGGCCGGTATTCGGGATGCAAAGAACATTCTTATTAAGTTAGAATGGTTTCTGAATTGGGTCACCTTCTGTGTGGCAAGATCTGTACCTCACATTCTCATCACAGCCAAACTCATGAAGGATGCTCACAAATTTCAAAAGGGTGTGGAGCTACCCCTGGCTCTGTTGGGCATGGCTGGGATGAATTTGCTCAACATTGGTCTTGGTATGGATCTTCTCAAAGCCTTTAAGAGAGAAAGGAAGTCCCAGCTGCGGAATCTTCATGACCACCGTGAATAATAGAAGAGAAGTACAATACTGTATTTTTTAATGTTTAATCTTCAGCTGAAGTGAAAAACCGGAGGGAAACGGTGCAGCATGCATGGAGAGTCATCAGCCTCTTAGTTTTTTAAATACAATACAAATAGATTATTTGTAATTTCCTCTAAGAATTATTTTGAAGCATCAAGCATGCATCCTGGTAAGTTGTCATTTACTAACCCCTCCTTGGTTATTCCAAACCATGAATATTAGAATTTTAAATGGTTCCAATCTCAACGTTTCGGGTTGAAATAACTTGGATTTAGACAGAGTTTAGCATTGTAATATTTGTTTTCTACAGAGTACTTCAATTTTTAAAAGGCCTAATTTTATTTTGGTCCTTTTTGTTTTGGTGTTTTGGTACATTTAATTTTAAAAGTCTTAATATGATAGTTGAGGTAGGTATTCGTAAATATAATTTTCTAAAAAGTTTAATAAGATAGTTTATGTTTTTAAAAATAACTTGTTTCTGCTACCTATCTTTAAAATTATTCATATTTTTAACACGGGTTCAGTTAGCTTATTAACATTTTTGTTAAAAATGACCAAAATAAATTCTCTTAAAAGATATAAAATATTACACTGAGACTTTTAAAATTGAATGTATTAAAACGAATAAATACCATACCATTAATTATTAAAAGTAGTATTTAGCTTTTTTGAAAACAATCATCATATCATAAACTCGACTCAGATTTAACTAGTAAATAATTATCTGATATGAAAATTATATTAGTAATGCATATGCATGACAGACTACCTTAATACAATAATATAACTCAATATGTCCACATCATGATAAAAAGAACCAGGAAATCACAATAATAAAATGTGATAATACATTACTTGTGCCAAATAAATTGAGTTAACCGAAAAGTTTGATAACTTCACTCAACGACTAATAGTTTTGTCAGTATATATTGAAGGACTTGTCGCATACATATCTCTTCCAATGCTATTGTTCTGATTGTTTTTTCTTTTGCTCGTTTATTTATTCATAATAAATAAATTATTGGATAACGACATAGACTCCATTTTTTTATTAGTCTCTATTAAACATTTATTTGGCCCGCGGATCCAGTTTAATACTTTCCTCCTATTCTCTTATTTTTATTTTTATTTTTTTGGAAAATATTATTTTGAGAATTGTAAGACAAGGAATATAATGTAATTTTAAAATTATTTTATTTTAATAAAAAAGTAGCTTTTTCAGTTGTATTTTGATGTAAAGTTGTCAAAGTTCTCTATATATCAATACTCTTTATTTTTTAACTTTCTCTCTGTATCATTTACCTATGTTTTCTTCATTTTCCTCTAATTTTAATACTTTGTTTTACTGCAAAGGAAACACCTTAATATTAGGTTGCGTGTTTTTTTCATAGAATAGAATGACAATGAATGTTCTGTTCCTTAAATAAATAACAACAAAAACAATAATATTATATAACTCTGTAATACTAATAATTAAAATAAAACATGGTTTTATAATTTTGTTACAATCAACCACGTCTATCTTGATTAAAAATTATATTTAGGCAGTATGTGTCAATGTTAAGTTCTGCTCGAAAAGTAAGCTGTCTATTTAAATATATAAATTAGAAATAAATCTTTGACGCAAAGGGGTGGTGGCGCAGTTGGCTAGCGCGTAGGTCTCATAGCTTCTGAGTTATCCTGAGGTCGAGAGTTCGAGCCTCTCTCACCCCAATACCTTTTTGTTATGGCTGATGCATTCCAAAGATTTATACATCACTAAAAATTTAATCCACGGTTCAACACAAACATTCGAAAAGATTGATAGTTATATGATAGATAGCATTAAATGAACGAGTTACATCACTATAGTTGGAGTCCACTCTCGGTTTGAGAGAAAAAATTTACAAAACCATTTATACTCTTCTCAGAATTGTCATGCTTTGGCAAGTTGGTTGATGAGGGTGGTGAGCTTTCTTCATTTTTACTTGAAGAATCGGAATCTCTTCTAGTTGAGTATGTGCCATTTGAATGCGACTTCAACATGACTGCACGGTCTCTAGCAATGAGTGATGGAGTTGCAGAAAGCTCTGGAATGCTGGTAGTGTCAATCAGGAAATCTTCTAGTGTTGCTAGTGAACTTAATTGATTCCCCAAAGACGCTATTGTTTTCTGGCACTCAGCAAGCTTTCCTGCAGCTAGTGCTAGGTCCTCCTGGCGTAGAACATGTAAAAAACATTAAATCAGCTGTGTAAATTATTATTCATGTTAGTGAAATTTTAATATAGATGTTAATGTTAATGATTACCAACCTGCTTTAGCTTCATTTCACTGTATGAGGTTATTGACCCGAATTTCTCTTCCTGCTTTTTTTCTAGTTCTCCCTCTAATTCCTTATACCTGTTTTCAATTTCGACTGATATAGCC
The DNA here is from genome assembly GCA_013389735.1 of Phaseolus lunatus. NCBI lineage: Eukaryota > Viridiplantae > Streptophyta > Magnoliopsida > Fabales > Fabaceae > Phaseolus > Phaseolus lunatus. Next base: position 10,921,737 of record CM023865.1, on the reverse strand, counting down.
TTTTCCTTATCAACTTCTGCTTCTAATGAGTGAACTTTTGCTGTTATTGATTTAGCCACAGACTGCATGCTCATTAGTTCATTTTCTAGCACTTGCTTTGATTTGTAGGCGTTCTCTAGCTCTCTTTCCAACTCTTCCAATTTTGTTTCTGCCTCCCTGATTTTAAGCTGTGATGTCTCGATGACACACTCACTTTTCATTAAACATGTCTTCACTTCCTCTTTCTCTGCTTTCACCTTCTCTAGCTTCTCTTTTAGTTCATCAATTTGCCGATTGGTAATGTAAAACTCCTCTCTGATGGAGCTTTCTTGGTGAATGCAATCATTGGCAACGACTGACTCTTTGATAAGGCTCTCTTTCTTAGTATCAGGTAGTGCTGCGAGTCGTTCCATTTCAAGAAAATCATCCATGAGATCAATGTTAACAGAACCGGATGGAATTTGTTTGTACTTTTCATTCTTGAACTGATCAAGCTCAGCAATTAGTGCAGATGCCCACGAATCAGAACAACGTAATTCATATATGTCTGGTTCTGAGCCACTCTTCTTTGTGGTATCAATCTCCACTACCCTAGTCCTCTCTCCACTGTTTGATTGACCATCTTTGAGAGATTCAACACAACACGAGGACGATGTAGTGGAAGCTCTACAGGCCATGTTTGTCAGTCTCCGGCACTCAGCCTCAAGCTTGGCCACTTTATTGATGCTTTCTAAATGTTGCTTGCTAGCCATCTCAGCTGTTTGAGTACTTAAATTCCTCTCTATTGTCCTGAGTTCCAGTTTTTCAGATAGAGCTTGGAGCTCATGTTTGAGAACCGTATTCTCTTTCTCCAAATATACGACCTTCTGGCACATATCAAAATCAATTGATGATGGAGAACTAGCATTCGAAACATCTGATTTGCTGTGCAGCTCCATTAGCTGCTTCTCTAGTGTAATATTGGAAGATTTCAGCTCATGAGTTTTCTTTAGTACAGCATCATGAATGTTTTGCTCCTGCTCTTCCCTTGTTTGTCTAAGCTGCCTAACACACTCCCTAAGGGCACTGTCTAGATGTGTGACTCGATCTTCCAATGTTGAATTCCTGAGAGTCAGTGCCTCGACTTGTTTCTTTAAACTTGTCACTTCATTTTCAGCCTTTTCCCAGCCTGAGTTATGGAAATTATACAGTTAAGAGACAATGAGAAACAGAATAAAAGAAATATATATTCAACAATTATTTACATTAGCATTCACGCTGATCATATCTAAGCCATTGATACCAAAATACTCTCAGCAAGACTTATGCAGTTATGGGGTACTGGGAGTTAGGGATATCATCACTGCCTATAATGAGGCACTTGTGGACAAATGGAGATGAATGCTTTAAATTCAAAGTAAAAAGTTATGGACTAGAATTCTAGAGTCAAAATATGGAGACTGGAGGAAGATTATGGGAGTGGAGGAAAGTAAAATGTGAGGATAAGTGAAAGACAGCCAAAACAAGTGGTGTGATAGTATGGTGAGTGAAAGAGTAGGAGATGGGGTAAAAAATAAATTTTGGGTGGATAGGTGGCTAGGGGAGAACTAATTGTGAGAAAAAATTTCCAGACTGTATTCAATGTCTAAACAGCGGGATGAGGAGTTTGGGCTGGCGAGGTGTGAGAATGGAGTCCCAACTAGAGAAGGAAACTATTTGAATTGGAAAAGTCTCTCCTGTAAAGTATGCTAGGTCAGTTACAACAAAATTTACTGCACAAAAAATGTAGGGGACAGTTGCGTATGGGGAGAAGAACTGAAGGGAGTATTCCCTGTAAAATCGGCATAAACATATACAAAAAACTGCAGATAGGTGTTATGCAGCACAATCCTACATTCTCAATGAATTGGGTCGCAAAATTCCACCAAAAGTGCATTGCTTTGCCTGGAAAGTATTTTACCTACTAGAGATAACCTACGGAAAACAAATATTTTGTTTGAGCAAACTGATTTGGTATCCCCTTTATGTCTTGTGGATGAAAAATCAACTGATCATGTCCCCTTAACATGTCCAAGGTCTTGTACGGTGTGGATCAAATACTATAGCTGGGTGAACCTTAGAACTGCATTGCCTTGTAATCTACACGTACACTTTTTACTACACAAATTGGGTGTGGGAGTGTTCGAGAAAAAGGAGTGGCGAAATTACATGATAGTATGCTTGTTTAACGGATGAATTGTTTAGATTAGACACAAATTTCGCTACACAAAGCACACCCAAGGAAGAATAGAGAGGTAAGTACTGGTCATTAAAAATACATGTACCTGAAATAGCTTCTTCAGCGACTTTGGCATGTTGCTTGACCAAATCTTCTTTGGCACTTACATTCACCAGCGCTGCAGACAGTTTTTCTGACATATTCCTCAATCCATCAGGTACATCTCTATTATTTGATATATTTATCATTGCTCCATTTACACCTCCATCGGTTAAACCATCATTTACATTGTCTGTTGCATGTGAGGTGACCTCAGGTGACTGATCATGTTCAACAGGAGATTCGTTCAATGCCTCATGCTGCAGAAACAAGAAAAATACAGTCAGCATAAAGTAGAAGAAAGTAACAGGATAAAATCTCAACCTTCAGTCGATGAACAGCTCAAAAGATATGATAATTATGCTTCATTTACATCAATGTATGAAAGTGAAAGTGAAGTTGGTAATAAATACTCCCTTGAATGTACTGAACTTACATCCAAGTCTAGGTCTACTCGCAAGAAAAGAAAGTGGTAAATCCTAATTACAAGTACGAGAGAACTACTACATCCGAAAAGACATACATGAGTCATAGTTAGCATTGTTTTAGTTCATTTGTTCAAACAATTACTATCAATCTAACAGGAAACAAAGATGTCCTTTTTCGTTTTGGAGACAGACTCTGTAAGTATCATCTTCTAATGAAGACAGTAATTACCTCTCCAAATAAATTAAGCGAGCAATATCTGCAATCTGTGAAACCTGGCTGAATTGGATGAACTCGTTATTTCAAGACAACTCTTTCAATCTTCCAGCAAGTTCACTCGTATCTTACATAATGACATTTAATTACAGAAAAGAGAGATAACGGGGGGAGTAAAACTAGTGAAGGCCATCTTAATACCAGTAATTGAATGCTAAAATTCATCCATTAAGTGAGGAATTCTGCGTTTAGTCCAGAACAGTAGTCAAATTATAATTTCAAAACTTATGACATGTGCATGTTAAATATCATATCAATAAGACCCCAGATTTTTAAGAATGAATAAAGACTGAACATGTCTGGTGTCACTGTCACCCCAGCTTAGTAGAATGATTTCGAAAACAGAAATGTGCCAGGCTTCTGGAGGTTTTTTTCTTTTCAGTTAGCTTTAATGACTGTAGTAGATTGCTTACCTCTTCGTCTAGTTGCTTCTCAGAAAGGGATGATGCAGACCCTGAACTTTCAGTTTCACCTGAAGATTTCCTCTCCCATAACTCTCTATTTTCCCCCATCATCCCCTCTGACTTAACCCGAGATTAACTTGAAAAGCGCAAGGATTTCATCTGCGGACATAACCCAAATGTTAGAAGCTCGCTCAATACGAACCACAAAAAACCTTCTCAAGGGTCAAGATTATAATGAAGATTTATAAACAAAATGGTTAATGTTTCACGTTATTTGAGAACACACTCTTCTGTTATACATGAAAAAGTGGAAAGTCAAACTCAAAAACACATTTCTTCTTCAACAATCTCAATTGTTTATACAGAAAAAAACGATTACTTGGCTTAACATTTCTTTCTTCTGAACATCTGTGTAGAATTTTTAACAGACCGATAGTAAATTCACGAGGTGTATGACTAAAGAATGAACCTTTGCTTAATTTAAAGTCGCAGTTCTTGGAGCGTTATTGAGATTCGCATTCCCATAGCTTTCGTAACATTTTGTCTCAAATTTACAGATTGAAGGTAATGAAACAGTAAATGACATGATACCCAATGCAAAAAATCGTAAAATGAGAGAGTTTTTCAGCCACGGAACACAAACTGCCCCCAATATTCCCATATATCAAAACAACTGGAGAAAAAAATTAGTTCTTTTATAACTGAACTTTAAAACATAAATGAAACATGTAGAGGAAACAAGAGATCAAGTACCTTTGAGTCTTTCACTGTGTAAATGAACTGCTTAAAGGGTAGCTGGAACCAAAAAAATAATGGAATTGTAAACAAAAAATAGGTTCCAAAGTTGAGAGAGTGAAGGTTTTAAGACAACAGAAACAGGCAAAGAAATCTGTAGAATGGTGAATACTATCCACATAGACACATACAAAATGATAACTGCTACTGAGAAACAAAACAAGTAGCATTCAATGGGAGTTTCTAATTTTTGTTTTTATGATTGCCTTTTTCTTCTCTCTTCAAATAAAATATTAGTGGGGCACGTGACTGTTCATGTCCAGTTGTGAAGTTCAAGGTCAAGAGTGTGTATGACAAGAAAGACCATGATCACTTTTTTCAGCTTTTGAGAACATTTTTTAATCTAATTTCGTATTTGAAATGTGCTTCTCTTATTCCCGCCATGGATGAGGTCTATAAATGGCGGATTCAGAAAAAGAAAAAAACATAAATGCAGGTCACTTTCCACTTTCCTTCTTAATAATCTGTCTAAAACTCTAACATCTACCTGCCCTGCTTTATTTTCCTTAGAAGTTTTTGTTGTGAGACCAGCTATATGTCACTAAAAATGTTTTAATTTTTAAAGAATATTTTTCTTAAAATAAGTTCCAGATGTTCATGTTATAGACAAAGAGCTCAATTCATAAAAAAAAACATTGCAGAAATAGAAATGTGTCACAACACAGGGTCTCTTACCTCATATCCCAACTAAGTCTAAATAGCTAGTATTCTTCTATAATATGATGAGTTGTACAGTGATTTTTCTTGTGTACTATTTCTGTTTTTTCTTTCTTATCAATATGTTGTAACATTATATATGATGTACATTTCTTTCATCAAGTGATAAGAAAATTTTATTCCAATATCTTCTCTTTCTTTATGGTATGAGAGTCTTTCTCTAACCACGTGAGGCTCGACTTCTAATACGTTCAATTTAGACTTCAATGCAAATTCTTCAAATCTCTCATCAGACCTCCCCTAAAATCCTTCCAGTTCATATCACATCTCTCATCAGTTATTATTGTTCCAGTCTTCGTTGGCAACAATTACCGTTCATGGTTTCGATCATTTCAAATGACCCTTGTCTCCAAAAATAAAATGCAATTTTTCAATGGTTCCATTTTAGTCCTAATTGTCATAGATCCATTATTCCCTCAGTGGGAACGATGCAACACACTCATCATGTCATGGTTATTGAACTCTCTATCGTTTTCCATAACTTAAAGTGTGATCTACCTTGAATCACACTGAAAGTTTTTTCCCAAAGCGATCTACTTTGAATCACAAAACTTCAAAAGTAAGTCTATACCTGCAAACAGGGCACTCGAAATGTGTCTGATTACTTCACTGCCTTAATTAAAAGCTTTGTGGAAAGAACTGGATAATTTTCATCCCATGGCTCCTTGTATGATACCAGTGAGGGTTTCACTCAAGATCCTGGGCTTAATCTCACTAGAGTCCACTTTTAGCATTTAATTAGTCTTCTCCATCCAGCACACTCGGTTCCAACAATTTGGGTATCAACTTTATTTTTTGTGTCACCACACACATCCACTTTCTTTTTCTAGACACCCTACCCCTTGGATTTTAGATTCAGGGGCTACATATCATACATAATGCTCTTTATGTCCCATGATTTAATTTCAACATTTTGTCTATTTCCAAATTGCTTTCTAGTCTTCACTATAAACTCAATTTTTCTCATGATTCTTGCCTAATACAAATGTGAACTCCTTCAGAATGATTGGTTTGAATAAAATGCAACAAGGTCTCTACCACTTAGTAATCAACAAGAAACCTTCAACCTTACTCACTGTTCAATCCCTTGTAAAATATAATCATGAACAATATTTGGCATTTTAGATTAGGCATGTACCCGGAAACGTCTTTCCATTTTACATAAACAATTTCCTTTTATTTCCAAAAATTTCAATGAAACTTGTGATGTTTTGCTATTTGGCTAAATAAAGAAAGTTGTTTTATTCTCCTCCATGGAACTTCTAGAATATTTGATTTAATTCACGTAGATATTAGAGACTTTTTCTAAATAATCTAATGTTCACAAATATTTTGTAACTTTGATGATTGTAGTAGATAAACTTGGGTTGTTCTAGTAAAATAAAATACAGAAATCCAATTGAATGTTCAAAACTTTGTTGCTGGGTTAAAAATCAATTTAAAATCGTAAAATATTTTTTTTTTTCATAAGAAATTTTGCACCAAACAAAATTATATTACAACTCCACAATAAAAATGTAAAGATTGAAAGAAAATACCAAGACATTCTCAATGTTGCTAGAACACTCATTTTTTTAATAAGTATGCCAACTTTTTTTTTTTATATGCCATTAAACATGTTTATCTCATAAATCATGTTCTCCAAAATAAAACTCCTTATGAGTTATTACATAAACAACAACCATATATTTTCATGATTAAATTTTTTTATGTTTGTTATGTATTAATACACCAATTTTTCTTTTATCAAGTATGATATGCGCTTAAATTTTCAAGTACTAAAGACTAGTTTAGAATACAAATTATTTAATAACTAAAATCTTCGTAATAAATATTAAATACAAAAAGTAGTTTATAAATTTATATTAATAATAAAAGTTACTTTAAATATCAATAATTTTTTAATTTATAGAATTATATCTTACTCAATATAATAACTAATTATTTTTTATTTTTAAAATAGTTATTATTTAATTTTTTTCTTATGGTATAAGTAGAAAATAAAGTTATTTTTAAAATAGTTAAAGTTATTCTTGCTAAAAAAAAAGGAGAGATATGAATAAAATAAATATAAATACTACACAGTTTTCTTGCAAATAAATACACAACAAGTTTATGTAACTACAATCAATCAAGAAAATATATATTTTTATTATTCTTTAATTCTCTTAATAAATAATAATATTCATATTAAGTCTCGTGCTAACAAAAGGAAAAGTAGACATGAGAAGTCCTGATTACGAGTGAGAAGACAAAAATGAAAATTATAAAAAATAATATAAAAATTAGAGAGAATATTCTTTAAATATCCATTACTCTTTCAATATAATAAATGTAATGGAAAAACAAAATTATCTTATTTATAAGTACAAGTGTATATAATAAAACTCAAACGTCATTGTTTAAGTTTTAATTTCTCATTGCTTTGGTTACTTTCAGTTGACTTTTAATTAAATTATTAATTTATTTATTTATTCACTACTGAAAATTTTATATTTTTCAATTAATTATTTTTTTAATCTAGTGATGTGTATGTTATTTTGCTTACATTTTTTCATGTATGGTATTTTTTATTTATATAAAATAATAATATTGTTAATTTAAATCTATATCGTAATATGATTTTATATTAATCATAAAAATTTTATTTTTTAATCTTTAACACATATAAATATTTTAATTTTTAACATAGACAAGTAAACAAAGAACTAAGCTAACCACACAAGATAACAATTGTGTCAGTTAATTAATAAAAAAAAAAAATTATAAGGACTCCTTTGAAAATGTAATTTTTTTAAGTATTAATAGACTATTTTTTTTCATAAAAATTTAATTAAAAATATATAAATTTATAAGAAACTTAAAACTCAATTAAATCTAAAAAATATAAAATATAAGAAAAAGCTTGATTACTTATAAAACTCCTGTTTAGATGTTTATAATCTGAGAATGCATTTGGTTAAGATTTTATTAAGAAAATTCGCAGAATAAAAATTTAATGAATAAAAAAGAATATTCCATATGTTGTTTCACTTACGTTTAAAAATGTAACATAAGGAATCCACTTAGTAACAACTCATTATTTTCTTCTAGCAAAAAATAATAATAATAATAATAATAAATATTATTATTATTATTATTATAATTATAAAATAAGTAATATAATATATATTTTGAATGATAAATAAACTGCATAACCTAAATGAAATACTAATAATAATAATAAGATGTTAAAAATAAATTTTGGAAATAAAATCACAACTAACTTCAAAATGTAAATTAGAAAATACAAGTTTTTAATGTTGATAATTATATTATCAAAATATGAACTAAGATATAAACTATATAAAAAAAGCAAAAGAAAATAAATTAAAATGATTTCTTTATATATTTTAATCAAATAAAAAAGTATAAATATGCAACAACAAAAAAACCCACTGTAATAATTATTTATAACAATGTATTTGTTTTTTTCATTAATTTAAGAGCACCATAAATACTTCCAAACATAAATTGAGATAACAAAACAAACATATACTCCAGTACCTTTATATATGTCTTCTAAGGTTATTTTGCTGGAGTTAACAAATATAACAAATTGTACTTTGATAAAATAGTTGTACATTTTTCTATTTTAGTTATTTCTCACTTCATCTAATATAATAAATACATGTTTAAACCATTTAAAAAATTATTATAAAAGCTAACAGTATAACAGAAAAAAAAGAAGATAAAGAATGAGTTGTTGAAGTTGTACATAGACTAATAACAATTTTACTTAGAATTGGGACAAATAAAAAAAGGAGGGACTATTTTTGCTAGTATATTTATTTTACGTTAATTAATTTTCTATTAGTATCTGTTTTAATTAATACAAGTAAATAGTTATTCCAAAAATTAATAGAACAAAGAGAATAACAATTCTTATCCCAGAAAATAAAATTGGCTTTATTTAGAACGAAATGAATCAACTACAGGCCCATCAAAATCTGCACTGGGCTTGGTCCATCTTAAAACACTACTTAATAGACTTTTTGTAAGAACTAGTTTTCTATTAGCTTTTGCTTCGTGCACAAAATTAATTCTACAAAGTTTTTTTTATTAAAGATCAAATGGTAATTTCCCCACCACCCCTATGGAGGTGAAAAATAAAATATGGTGGTGCAAGAAGAATTGAACACTCAATCTTTGTTTAATAAGAGGACATAAGGGAAAAGAATTAAACAAAATTATTGATTAAAAATAAATGAAAAATATAATAGTGGTATTTATTATTATTAATACTAAAAAAATGAATTATGGCATTGATATTGTCATAATCAATCAAGTTCTTAATTTTCAACAAATTATTTTAAATATTTATTATACTACAATTATAACTAATTATATAAGGAATATAATTGATTATGTAACTGAAGTAAGGAGATGAAGAAGCTTAAATAGTGACTTTCTCTTCATTTCTCACTAGTACACTAAACAAAGAATTAACAAAAAAAATTTACTCCTATTTCTTGACAAATAAACTAAAACAAACTCATAATCTAATTCCAATTCATCTATTTTCATCTTCAACGAACATACACACTAAATGAAACTTAAAAATTAATATTTTCAAATATAAAAATCAAATCCGAGAGTTTAAATTCTTAAAAAGAAAATATGAACACACAATCAACAATTAAATATGTAACAAAAAGAATTTAAGGTATTAAACTGTTTAAACACAAAAGATATTAAGAAAACATTATTCTACCTTTAAAATTACTTGATGAATAACTATTTTAATATCATTAAATAAACTTGGTTAGTAGGGCTATTTTTTAATAACTAAGTTGATACATAGGTGAATATATATATTTTTTAAGATACAATACACCATCTATTGAAATATATGCTAATATAAATACAAAACTATTAAATATTATTTTTTGATAAATTAAGAATGAATAATAATGTAAAATTTTCCCTATAAAAGAATGTAAAAAATGTTATAACTTTTACAAATATGTATATAATGACTCTCATAGCTGCAGTGAGAATTAAGAAGTATGATGAAGTTGAGAAATGAAGGTTGTGGGAATTCTTTCACGTGCTTGTTAAATATTGAACCGTTTATTTTAGAGAAGTTTTTTTATGCAAAGATAACAAATAAGTGTGTACTAGGAATATCCACTGGTGGTGGTTAACGTGTCAAAGGAGGATTTGTGGAGTTGAGATTTCCTTGTCCAATCTTCATAGCTGCTACTGACTAACTTCTTTCTTCAGATTCTGGACCGCAATAAAACCCATCCTAGAATTTGGAAGAATCTAGACACATTGCTTTTCAAAAACTCCAACTTCAATTATTTTGTAGGTGAAATTGAACCAAGAAAATAAAATAGAGAGAGCTAGATCCAAGTTAAAGTGAGTGAATGTACTAAGTTTGAGGCAGGAAAAGAAAGGAGAGAAATATAATTTTGTAAAACCTCAAATGAAAACATTATCACCATACCCACAAATATTGGAGACGTGGTCACTCTTGTTGCCTTTCATCAACTATTACACCACATCCACACCCTTGTTAAATTAAAGATGCTGCTCCCATTCTATCATCATTTTGGTAACTCTTCCTTAACATATTCAACACCACCATTCTCAACAATCTAAACCAAACCACCTACAATACTTGTTTCATACTCAAGCAATGGCTCAAACCATGTTGCTCATGTCTAGTGTCTCTAGCAGCCACTCCCTGGATTTGAAGAAAGACCTTTTTCTACAATTAAGGCCTAAATTCTCTCAACTCTCATTCAACCCTCTTCCATCATCAGCTTCTTTCTCTTCTTCACCTCGTACATTCACAACTCTCGCCCTCTTCAAATCAAAGACCAAGGCCCCTCCTGCTAAGACCAAGGTACTCATTTTCCTTTTTTTTTTGTAACTGAAACTTGTGTCTGCTCTAATCTACTGCTTCGTGTTTCAGAAAATTGAATTTTGTTTCACCAGATTTAAGTTATGTATTCATTCAGGTTACAAAGTCAAAGCCAAAGGTTGAAGATGGTGTCTTTGGCACTTCTGGAGGCTTTGGTTTTACCAAGCAGAACGAGCTCTTTGTGGGTCGTGTTGCCATGCTTGGTTTTGCGGTGAGTAAAATACACCTTAGCTTGTAAACAAACACCTTGATAGTGAGATGACGTCATATTTTGTTGGTTTCAATGCGCTTAGAATTAAGTTCGTATTGTGAATTAAGACCGCTTTATAAATTTAATACATTCAAGAGTAAAACTTAAGTTAAGTTCACTTTATAAGACTGATTAAGAAGGAAAATTTTGTATTCACCCGACATGTCTTATTTCTATTCGATTTTTTTTTTATCAATAAAACATAATTAAATTAAATAAGATATTTTAAAGATGTTTCAATCTAATTACAAGCAAAAAAACAAAGTCTACCAGTTAGTTTAAACTCATAATTATAGTATAACAAGTGACAAGCTTGGACTTTCTAATGATAAATAGAATCTTGACAGCAGCTCATGCCAAATCTTAGGAAACTTAATCTTCCTTCATTTTTCATTCACCATGTATTTCTATTCGATATAAAATTGATTAGTAAGTTAAGTGTTTGTATTTGTCCAATATATTTTATTTTTAGTTGATATGACTGAGAATAAAAAGTAGAACAAAATATATTGTTTGAAAAATGTTTTTGAAATTGGGTTGTGTTACTGGGCAGAAGCATTAAGAAACGTTGTGTGAATTAATTTTGTGCAGGCATCGCTGTTGGGTGAAGCAGTAACTGGGAAAGGAATTCTAGCACAACTGAATCTGGAAACTGGAATTCCCATTTATGAAGCAGAGCCCCTTCTTCTATTTTTCATCCTTTTCACGCTGCTAGGAGCCATTGGAGGTTTAGGTGACCGTGGGAAATTTGTTGATGACGACGAACCCAACACTGCAGGTGTCATTCCTTCGGGCAAAGGGTTCAGAGAAGCAATTGGTCTCGGTTCAGGTACCTGACTTTTGAAACAATGTTGTTAAATTTCTGATTCCTTAACTTCATAGAAGAGTAGTGATTAGTAGTGTAGGTATAAATGGGTTACATTTGTTTATATTTCAGGTCCTTTGTTTGGATTCACAAAAGCTAACGAGCTATTTGTGGGAAGATTGGCTCAATTGGGATTCGTTTTCTCATTGATTGGAGAGATTATTACTGGGAAGGGAGCACTAGCGCAGCTGAACATTGAGACTGGAGTACCAATCAACGAGATCGAACCCCTTGTCTTGTTCAACGTTCTTTTCTTCTTCGTTGCTGCTTTGAATCCTGGAACTGGCAAATTCGTTACAGATGAGGGGGATGATGAATAGACACCACCTCTTTTCTTTCTTCACATCTGTTTAAACAGAAACTCCTTTCCTCATCTATCATCAATGCATTCAGTTCACCACAAACTAAATCATCACACTTTTTTCTAATCTGTTTTACCCTTTTATATCTTACTTCTACCTGTTCACACACACACACACACTACACGTGTCATCACCGAACAACTTTACATGTGTGGGAATTAACCATTGCCTCTGTGTCGGCACAAGACACCAAAAAACTCGGCAAATATAAATAGTTTGTTTTCACAAACGTAATAGTGTATATAAATAATGCTGGGTCGACGCCTGTCCATAAATAAAACAAAATGACTTGCATCGTCATGGCCGGTAGCATAATTTTTTTTAAAAATAATTTATTACAGACCAATTAAAGAGAAGCAAATAGATAGTTTGACGACTGAAACTAAATACAAATTTTGTAAAAATATGTATAATTTTAAAGTTTGAACACTTTCAATCTTAAAAAGACTAGAAAGTGAAAAATGTCAAGAACATGTTAAATTCCATACATTTTTGCCTTGTTAACATACACTTAACAGAAGCAAGAAAACCTATACCAAAACAAACCCTGTCTTACGATAACAAATGTAACTTAACGCGATTGGTCCATTGTCTTATTCTATTATACTATATTAAACATTTAATTTTAGTTTATAAAATATATTTTATTACTAATTTTATATTAAATTAGAAAATAGTCAGAAAAAGGATTCATAAAAATAAGTTAATAAGTGTATTTTTCAGAGGCTAAAATAGTTGATTATTTAGAAAACTTAAAAAATGTCTGTTTTATTACAAATTTTCTATTTTAAATATAGGACAGAAAATGTTTTTTCTTAACCTAGTCCATGTCTACCATGATTAAGCAATATGCAATTAACACTGGAAGAAACAGATGGAGGCTGATTCCCCTGGATCACAGACAGCTATTCTTGATGTTTTAATTATGCTATCATTTTATTATGTCAATAAATTATTGTTGCCTTTAGTTTTAATGATTATACAATATTTTAATTTTAGTGTATGCGACAAAAATAGTAATTCATGATCTACTTAATTATAATGAGCCGCAATTAGGTGCGTAATGGTCAAAGACATAAAGAAGAAGATATTAAAGGTTTAATTTTTCATGCATTGTAAATATAAAAAATATTAAATGACTAAAAAATTATTTCAAATATAATTTGTGAAATTGTAAAAAATGACCATTTGATTGTACAAGTAGTATATAAACAAATATAGTTTAAAAATTTAAAATTCTTAAGGAATGTGTGTTAGGAAGTGTGAATTGGTTTGGGTAGAGTCAAACTTAAAACTTCCTACAAGGCAGTTTCTTTCCTTCTTCCTCTTGCTATTATTTAGTTCTCTCTCTCTTTCTCATTGGCTCGTATTCAACTCAAATGGAGAATTCCGTGTTCAACAAAAGATCACAAGTTCATCAAAATCCAACTTCCTCCTCCTACACCTATTCCTGCTATTCTCAGAGGGATGTCCAATACAGGTTCTTTTTCAATCTCATATTGCTTTTTTCTATTCTTCTGTTTATTCTTTCACCATAATTGCAGTATGATTTATGGTTCCTTCCGAATAAATACCAGTGTCATTTTTTGAAGTTTGAATGACTGAAAAGCAGTGGCTACTTGATTCTCCTTTCATATATATTCCCTCCAATATCCTCTATCCATCACATGCTTTCGGATTCTTTTGGGTTAATACTTGTTTCTTCTGATCCCCTTTAATTTTCTCAACTGTTCAGTGCTAAGTGTGGTTGAAATTGTTTTTCTTTTTGGGTTGTTGCTATGAGTTCAATGTTTTTAGGTCCAGTGAAAGGAATCATATCTGCTGGACCATGACCTTTACCCATGTATTCATTCCTATGCTTAGTTAGACACTTTTAGACCCATCAATACGTTGAAGAGCAACACCTAATCTGATATCTAATTCCCGTTTTATGATCATGTTTTCATGGAAAAGGTTTGGGTTGTTGGCATGTTTGAGTGCCCAGAGTAGTTTGGGGATAGTCAAATACTAGTTTATCTACAGAAACACATCTTAATAGATGTTCTTGGTGTACACACTCAAAGATTAAACTCCTGATCATGCACACACTTTGAGGAACATAGTTAGTCGAATGGTTTATTGGAATCTCTATACAATTTGAACACGACTACTCAGGTTCTTCACTGTAGGTGCTGTAAATGATCTTATCTCTTCAATAAAAGAAAAATGTGATGTAGTTTATCTGTTTCACTGATTTGAAAGATAAGCAATATGGAAGGATCTGTTTGCTAAGAAGCAAGGAGACCAATTTTTCAGTCAACTGTAGTAAAATTTTGACTTGAGTTGTAGCAGTGTGCATGGTCAAAAGCAAAGAAAAAAGTAGGTAGTTTCCTCTTCTACTTTTCTTTCTTTCATTTGACCATTTCCCAATACTTGTTGATGATTGGGATGGTCCAGTCTGAATGAATGTTGTAATTCTTTTTTTTTCACTTTGCAATTACAATGTCTAAGCACATATCTCTAACTTCTGCAGTTGTGGCACTTGCGGGTACGAGCTTAACCTATCCTCCTCTAACCGGAGCATATCCTCCATCGGTTCAAAATATGGGAAATCCATAAAGCGAGGTATTATATCATTCTTCAACGTTGATGACAGCAGATTCACCCGTGCTGATGAAATTGAATGTGCCCCATTTTTTTCTAAGCACTCGTGGGGTTTGTTCCGTCCAAAAACCAAGCTTCTCTGTCGCAAGTGTTGCAACCATGTTGGATATGCCTACAATCATCACACTTCATTGTCTTCCTCCCTCGTTTCAAACGGAACACAACCATCACCTGCTACCCAAGCATCAAGTCCAATGAAATATTACATTCGCATTCGTGCTTTACAACCTTCATCTCAAGAATATGGAATCACTGTGTTAGCTTAAAATTTCAAGTAAGTCGTCAAAATTGTTCCATTTCTTACCACACAATAATAATAATAATCACTAAGTACAAGGAGGTTGTGATTTCTTTTTTTACTATTCACATACGTAAAGTTCTGTTTTTGAAAGGATATTATGTGTTCCTCTTTCCCTTGTTCATGTGTATAAAAGTTGTAGCTGTTGGATTTTGGAATGTCAAATTCAATTCGCAAAACCAGTAAGATAGACATAGCATTTGTTGGTGTTAAATCAGAAGTTATTATCTAACTTTGAATAGTCAGATTTCAAGAGTTGATGGTGGTCCTCGCATTCTATTATATTTTATACTGTATACTAATGTTGATATACAATCGTGGAAAGAGGTTTGGGTTGTTGGCATGTTTGAGTGCCCAGAGTAGTTTGGGGATAGTCAAATACTAGTTTATCTACAGAAACACATCTTAATAGATGTTCTTGGTGTACACACTCAAAGATTAAACTCCTGATCATGCACACACTTTGAGGAACATAGTTAGTCGAATGGTTTATTGGAATCTCTATACAATTTGAACACGACTACTCAGGTTCTTCACTGTAGGTGCTGTAAATGATCTTATCTCTTCAATAAAAGAAAAATGTGATGTAGTTTATCTGTTTCACTGATTTGAAAGATAAGCAATATGGAAGGATCTGTTTGCTAAGAAGCAAGGAGACCAATTTTTCAGTCAACTGTAGTAAAATTTTGACTTGAGTTGTAGCAGTGTGCATGGTCAAAAGCAAAGAAAAAAGTAGGTAGTTTCCTCTTCTACTTTTCTTTCTTTCATTTGACCATTTCCCAATACTTGTTGATGATTGGGATGGTCCAGTCTGAATGAATGTTGTAATTCTTTTTTTTTCACTTTGCAATTACAATGTCTAAGCACATATCTCTAACTTCTGCAGTTGTGGCACTTGCGGGTACGAGCTTAACCTATCCTCCTCTAACCGGAGCATATCCTCCATCGGTTCAAAATATGGGAAATCCATAAAGCGAGGTATTATATCATTCTTCAACGTTGATGACAGCAGATTCACCCGTGCTGATGAAATTGAATGTGCCCCATTTTTTTCTAAGCACTCGTGGGGTTTGTTCCGTCCAAAAACCAAGCTTCTCTGTCGCAAGTGTTGCAACCATGTTGGATATGCCTACAATCATCACACTTCATTGTCTTCCTCCCTCGTTTCAAACGGAACACAACCATCACCTGCTACCCAAGCATCAAGTCCAATGAAATATTACATTCGCATTCGTGCTTTACAACCTTCATCTCAAGAATATGGAATCACTGTGTTAGCTTAAAATTTCAAGTAAGTCGTCAAAATTGTTCCATTTCTTACCACACAATAATAATAATAATCACTAAGTACAAGGAGGTTGTGATTTCTTTTTTTACTATTCACATACGTAAAGTTCTGTTTTTGAAAGGATATTATGTGTTCCTCTTTCCCTTGTTCATGTGTATAAAAGTTGTAGCTGTTGGATTTTGGAATGTCAAATTCAATTCGCAAAACCAGTAAGATAGACATAGCATTTGTTGGTGTTAAATCAGAAGTTATTATCTAACTTTGAATAGTCAGATTTCAAGAGTTGATGGTGGTCCTCGCATTCTATTATATTTTATACTGTATACTAATGTTGATATACAATCGTGGAAAGAGGTTTGGGTTGTTGGCATGTTTGAGTGCCCAGAGTAGTTTGGGGATAGTCAAATACTAGTTTATCTACAGAAACACATCTTAATAGATGTTCTTGGTGTACACACTCAAAGATTAAACTCCTGATCATGCACACACTTTGAGGAACATAGTTAGTCGAATGGTTTATTGGAATCTCTATACAATTTGAACACGACTACTCAGGTTCTTCACTGTAGGTGCTGTAAATGATCTTATCTCTTCAATAAAAGAAAAATGTGATGTAGTTTATCTGTTTCACTGATTTGAAAGATAAGCAATATGGAAGGATCTGTTTGCTAAGAAGCAAGGAGACCAATTTTTCAGTCAACTGTAGTAAAATTTTGACTTGAGTTGTAGCAGTGTGCATGGTCAAAAGCAAAGAAAAAAGTAGGTAGTTTCCTCTTCTACTTTTCTTTCTTTCATTTGACCATTTCCCAATACTTGTTGATGATTGGGATGGTCCAGTCTGAATGAATGTTGTAATTCTTTTTTTTTCACTTTGCAATTACAATGTCTAAGCACATATCTCTAACTTCTGCAGTTGTGGCACTTGCGGGTACGAGCTTAACCTATCCTCCTCTAACCGGAGCATATCCTCCATCGGTTCAAAATATGGGAAATCCATAAAGCGAGGTATTATATCATTCTTCAACGTTGATGACAGCAGATTCACCCGTGCTGATGAAATTGAATGTGCCCCATTTTTTTCTAAGCACTCGTGGGGTTTGTTCCGTCCCAAAACCAAGCTTCTCTGTCGCAAGTGTTGCAACCATGTTGGATATGCCTACAATCATCACACTTCATTGTCTTCCTCCCTCGTTTCAAACGGAACACAACCATCACCTGCTACCCAAGCATCAAGTCCAATGAAATATTACATTCGCATTCGTGCTTTACAACCTTCATCTCAAGAATATGGAATCACTGTGTTAGCTTAAAATTTCAAGTAAGTCGTCAAAATTGTTCCATTTCTTACCACACAATAATAATAATAATCACTAAGTACAAGGAGGTTGTGATTTCTTTTTTTACTATTCACATACGTAAAGTTCTGTTTTTGAAAGGATATTATGTGTTCCTCTTTCCCTTGTTCATGTGTATAAAAGTTGTAGCTGTTGGATTTTGGAATGTCAAATTCAATTCGCAAAACCAGTAAGATAGACATAGCATTTGTTGGTGTTAAATCAGAAGTTATTATCTAACTTTGAATAGTCAGATTTCAAGAGTTGATGGTGGTCCTCGCATTCTATTATATTTTATACTGTATACTAATGTTGATATACAATCGTATAATATACATAAATGGATGTATGTATTGGGTAAAGGCCCAAAAGCAAAAAACAATATAAAGATAGTTTAAAGAATGACATCACATTTCATCTCAATTTAGACAACGCTGTTCGCTCAGCCACTTTTACTTTCCATTTTTTTTTTCGTATTCTAATGTTCTAAAAGTTCAATCTAAGACAAAAGAAAAAAATAGTGATTAAATAAATGTAAGAGTACGTTTTGGTATCAAAGTTAATATAGTACATAAAAAAATTGTTATTCTAGTTTTATGTATCAAAGCTAATTTTTTGGTATATTGTTCGGAAAATTAACAATCAGTGACAATTAGCGAGAGACAATTTTTAAATAGTGAGGTGGTTTTAGGTGTTAATATATCAATACTCAAATTTTTCTCCTGTTACTTTACATATCAACCTCTCATACATATTTACTATCCTTGGCACACATCTCTTGGTGTGCGTGTGTGTGTGTATATATATATATATATATATATATATATATATATATATATATATATATATATATATATATATATATATATATATATATATATATATATATATATATATATATATATATATATATTGTGGGGTGAATGAGAGAGAGATGACAAGCATTTCTGAGTGAACTTGAAATGTTCAAATATCTTAGGCTGATTTGTGTTTTTGGGAGAAGAACTTATATCTGAATCCAAAATTGTATGTTTTTGGACCTAAAAGATATCTTCAATAAAATGAAGTAAAAGTGGACTAACTTAAGGGTCTTGCAGTTCTCATCATTGGCGATTTCTTTATGCACCCCAAACTTTAAAAAATTATTTTTTGAATTTTTTTATTAAACATTTTTGTAATTCTAGAACTTGAAATCTATAAATTTTTCAGATTATAAAATCTGAAAGATAAAATTTGTGATTTTTTTTTATTTCAGATTATATAATTTGAAATATAAAATTTGTATTCCATATTGCATATTTCAAAAATACAAATTTATATTTTAGATTTTATAAATCAAAATACAAAAAAGTATATAATAAAAAATATCAATTTTTATTTCAGATTATAAAATTTAAAATAGATATTTTTAAAATTTTTAAAAAATATATATTTTATATCACATCTAAGCACATCATTCAATCACAAAAAAATTAGATAAGCATATCATTCAATCACAAACAAATTAGATTTTCAGACAATCCAATATAAAAAAAAATCATATAAAAATGTAATTTAATGGTCATATATATAAATTTACATAAGATTTAGTTAAATAATAAACATTTATAAAATAAAATTTCAAAAGAAAATTTCAAAGTTTAAGTTTTTTTAAAATATTTTTAGTTTGGGAAAAAATAAGGTAGAAAACTAGTTTAGTTCCTTGTTATTTTCGTTTGACTGAGAATCTCTTCATTTGAACGAAAATAGACTTGAGAACAACCCAAATTTTCACCCCATTTTTGTTTAAGCGAGAATCCTCTCACTTGAGCGAAAATAGACATGAGAGCAAGGTGGATTTTATTGTCCTAATATAGCTTGAGCGGAGATATATCGCTTAAGTAAAAATATCTTGCTTAAGTGAAATTAACATGCATAAACTTCATAAAAATGATATCTTTCAAGTTTTTTCTAAAAAATTCAATATCAAATCTGTATTTTCACAAAACATATCAAACAAAAAATAATACCACCTTGTTTAGAGTTTGACAGTTATTTATACATTCATGGTTTCTATTGGAGATCCCACATCAACTAGAGATAAGAACATTTTATAATATATAAGTAGGTGCAAACCTTACCTTATAAGTCAGATTTATAACGTTGAGTTAGACTTAAAGTCCACTTCTTAATATGGTACTGGAGACTTTAGAGTCTATCTTAGCGAGAGTTTGTTGGCTTTATCAAGCCACCTGCTATCAGTTTGTTATCGGACCATCCATAATATATAGTCTCATGCACGAGTTTGAGGGTCTCGGCGTGAAGGTTGAGTTTGACTTAAAATCCACTTCTTAATAGTTTCCAAATCAAATTCATTCAATTTTAACATCCAAATTCCAACAAAATATTCATCAATATTTGAAATTCAAATTATTCATAATACCATTCAAACACATGCAAGAATATTGTTCACATCACAATCAACTTCTAAGTTTACCAAATCAACAAAATCTATTATCTCAATACTATCCCTTTCAGTCTAAATTAAAATAGGGTTCTATCTTTAAGAGTAAAACTAGCTCCCCTTACCTGATTATAAGCAGGCATGCTAGCAAAGAACTCCAACTCCTAAAAAACACATGGATAATTTAACCTCCACCATAAACTCTTAATCAATGAAAAGGAGCAAAAATGAATTTACTTTAACGAAAATTCTGATGGGGCAGTTTTTTGTTGTATTCACTGCCAAGAGTCTAGTGGTAACTTCCGATCGTCTGTCTTATAAAGGAGGTAGTCAGAATCTTAGAGAAAGAACAAAGGAGAAAAAAAAATGATTTTTAGAGAGAGAAAGTTGTTATATTAAAATGAAACATGGATATATAAACATATTTCACTTTAATAACAAAATATTCAAGTGTCCTTATAATTATACTACTTCTACTCACTACAACAAAAATTATTTTTAAAAACAATGAAAAACTGTGACCTAAACTAGAAAAATTATTTGAATTAAATAAACACAAAATGTACTCCATTTATATCTCCAATGGTTTAAAAATTCTAATCATTTATGGTATTACACTACACAAAGTTACGGGAGGACGACAAACATGTTGAATAGTTCATGCTTCTAAAGTATAACACAAAGACAAAAGACAATAATAGTAACATACATAATTTACAAATAATGGATAAACTTTTATCAACAAAAGCAATATTATGCAAAAACTAATAATAAATTTTTATATAAAAAGTGCACAAGAATCTATCATTTTTGAATTAATATCATAAATTTGATTCAACTAAACACCCCCATTATTATATTCTTATGATACAATAAAATTTGACAAGATACAAAAATCTTCACAAAGTTTTAACCTGAATTCATATCAAAATGCTCTATTACCACTATCTTCTCAACAAGAAACGAATTCAAGAAATTTATCTCAATTGCTTTCCTCTTTATAAGAACCTATAAATCAATAAATTACAAAGATACAAATTGCTTATACAACACTAACTTTGCACTATATGAGGAGATAACACAAACAACATAACAGGTCCAAATCAGTGGACCTATTAATTTATACTCTTTGAAGGACAATAATTACAACAGACAACATATCTGCAATGTTGAAATTATTGAAGATGGAAACCATAAACATTAAAGGACACAATATCAATGAGACAGAGATCGAAGCCATACAAATTGAAATGTTGAACGAACAAAACAACGACAATGCAAAGCAAAATAGTGAAAACCTTCGAGCACTAAAATATAGAAGAGGAGCAAATAAAATAGAAAAACAAAAAATAGTTTACTTATTTGGAACAAATGGAAAAACCTTTGAAATGGAACTTGATGTCTTTTGGAGGAATGAATACCGAAGAAGAAAGAATACATGTATATTTAGTGGAAGAGTTTAGTTGAAAGAGTTTTTGCCTAAAATTTTCTCAATATTTTAATTTTTAAGTTCTAAAATTCTTCTACATCCATAATTTTTAATTATTATCTATTGATTCACGCTTTTTAAATTTTTGCCTATGGTGATACATGATTTTTTAAATGTTATCTTGGTCCATGATTTATAATCCGTTACTTCTAGAGATCCTTCATTTATTGTAAGTTGCCTTAAGATAAAAAAAAAAAAACAATCTTTTTAAAAAATTTAGAACAAAATAATAATAAAAAATTCTAACTAAAGTCGCGTCTAGAAAATCATTGTCTTTCTATTTTAAACCATAATTTGATGTCATTTACAAATTTTATTTGCCTAAAGCCAAAAATATTATAGTGACTCTAAAACTATTTTTTAATCCTTACATCAACAATCTTATAATTAATCAATTTAATCCATATATCAGAACTTTTAATTCAATCATAATTTTGACATAACATTATTCCACTAAATAACATAGAATTAAGTTTTATAATAATTAATAAGTTACATTAATATATATATATATATATATAAATAATGGTTACACTTGGAAATTTGTGAACTGAACATAATGTCTGAGGTGTAAAAATTATGTGAAATGAAATTAAAAATATTATGAATGATATTTATTTTCAATGCATTATTTTTTTTTTATAGTATATCTTCATAATATCTTAACTTTTCAAAGACAAAAGTAAAATATTTTACATATTTATAGAAATAGAAGCCAAAGCAGTGTATTATATTACAGTTAAAAAAGTTGTGGCTGAGATTAAATACCTAAATACTCAATTCTCATCAACTAAAGGATAATGTAAGAGTTTGGGTGTTTGACAGGGCACTGATATCCTCCTTCAAGCCAGTTTATTTCCAGCGTAAACACTGTATATAAGGAAAATCCAAAAAATAAGAGTATAAACTATTAAAAATATATAAAAAAAAAATTATTATATAATTTAAACTTTCTTTTTATATAATCAAAATTTGCTTTAAAATTTATCGATAATGAGTTATACATAAAAACACATAATCAACTAATTATATATATAATTGATTATGTTTTTATAAACAATCAATTATAGTTTAATAATTTTTTAATGTAATATAATTTATTAATTTATTAATAATTATTTAAATATAATAAAATAATTAATTATCAGAATAAATAAAACGAAATTAACTAACATGAATTCTGATATTCTGTTATTTAATTTATTTCAATATATATGTATTTTAAAATATAATTTTATCTATGAAAATTTTATATTATTTTTTATTTTAAATTATTTTAATTCTAAATTATATTTATATTTTAATTTGTTTAAATATTTTTTTTAAATATAACTTTTATTTATATTTTATAATACTTTTTATTTTAAATTTATTTTAATTCTAATTTTAATTTATATCTTAATTTATTTTAATATATTTTATTCTTAAATGTAATTTTTATTCCTAAAATTTTATAATAATTGTTTTATTTTAATTCAAAGTTTATTTTAAATTTAATTTTTATTTTTTAAAATTAATTTTATGTTAAATTATTTTAAAATTTTATTTTACAAATTACTATTTAAATCTATTAATATAAAAAAAATATTATATTACATCAATGAAATAATCTAAATCTTTAGACTTACTTTTTTTTTTTAATTCAAACAATCTCTATTTTTTTCCTTATCACCTTCACCGGAATCCAAAACATAAACCTGAGTTTCAAAGTTCTCATCAACCCCTATCAGTGATAGAACCTCCTCTAACGTCATCTTTTGAATCCACGTTTAGCTTGTTATAGTAAAAATTAATGCCATCATCATATATCTATATTTAAATATAAAAAATCCTTAAAATGTAGCAAAATTAACAAAAAGTTGTTGTCCTTTTATCGATATTCTTTACTTTTTTTTAGTTCAGAAAACGAGTATATATATTGAGTAGGACATATTGTTAATTGACATTCTAATTTCTAAGTAAATGTACATCATTATTCAAAGCTATTGTTGGAATCCAACAGATACAAATAAATAAATCCTTTTCTTTTGAAATGGATGCAAAATTCATATTTTATAAAGTTTAGTTAAATTTAAATTTTTTTTAATAAATATACTTTTAGCTAAAATGAATTCCCATGTAATGAAGTAGTTAAAGATGATTTTCTAAAACACGACATGGAATGCAACCTTACATATTGTTGTATTAAATAAGATTTGCAAAAAAAGAAATAATAGTTTGAAGGTTTGAAGATAGAAGGGTGCATTTCACATGGGGTGTTATTGTTGTAAGTTTGAAATGAAGTTGAAAAGAAAGTGAGAAGTGAAACCAAACAGGGAATAAGTGAGCAACAGATGAACCAATAGGGACAGAGTGGAGGTTGTGAACAGAGCCCTATCTACTAACGTGTTCCCATTCCAAATTCCCATTATTCATTCATATAACATTATTTTCTCTATTTGATAACGTGAAAGAAAGAAAATTCAATTATAATATGATGCCTTATTATTGTTATTGTTTGTTTTTTCTTACATTCTTCACTTTATCATTTGCAATCTCTCACAAAGTGGGTTATTGAAAACATTTAGTTTATAAGGATGACTGTGAACAGACTTTTTCAACTTTAGACTTAATTTTAGCCAAAGCAACTACAGTAGGTGCAGAGACTCCGTGTTCTACATTGTCATCTACTACTTCACTTTATGAACAGTAAACTAAAAGAGTTTTGAATGAGAGGTCCCCAGTTATCACTCTCCTCCCTTCCCATCACATAACACTTTCTTATTTTTATGCAATCAAATACGTATAAGAAGACATTGATATAACAGTGGAGCACATGTGCACATCCAACCCTTCAAAGAACACAACATCTCCCAAACATGCATACGGAAACACAATCATCACCTCATCTTGGTTAGCCACTTACGTTTCTTTACTAATTACTGATACTGTTGGAGAGACTTCTTCTTCTAACCCTCTCTTTGGTTTTAGTGCCCAATTAGACATAAACTCACATGATTGAATAGAAAAATATGGAAAAAATGTTAAAGGGCATGAGATTTAAAAGAAAAGGTATACCTAATTGGATTGTAAACTTAGTGATAAAGCAATATATGTGTGTGTTGCATTGTAGAGAGTAATTTGGTATGATCGAAAAGGAGGGAGATTTGGTCGATTTCCCTATCTGATGCGCTTGTTGGGTGAGGATTGGATTGTGTCTTGTCATTTTCTTTTGCTCCGAATAAAGCTTTTCTCCTTCAGCTCCTTCCAATATGTTGTGGTCCTGATGTGGCAAATTCATGTCCCCACACCCAATGCCATCGATCACTTGGGGACAAAATGGTTCTGTGTAGGGCACCTATCACACCACTAAGCAAATTACAAGGGCCTAATCGGACAAGCACACATGCACCATGACTTGCGTGGGAAAAAACATTTATATATGTAACCGGGATTCATCATTATTCACCAAATTATTTGCTACTTAATTTTTAAAAACTGTTTGCATTCTTATTTATTAAAGTTAGAAAATTGGGAACAAGACATTCTCCCCCTAAGACAACTATAAGACAAGTCCTGTAGCATAATGTTGAAGGGCCCTTATGCTTCATTGTTTCCCACTACGGGTACCTAACATGGGGAGTTTTGGCAGTGCCCCAGTATGGATCTTATTTTTAACTATAACTCTCGAAATCAAACCATTTTCAACAAACCCTTTTACAGCCTGTACTGTCTATAGCCATCAACAAATTAAAAACCCAAAACAATTACAACAACAACCCCCGAGTACCCAAAGCATGCAAACAAAGCACTACCCTTTTCTTTTTCTTTTTCTTTTCTCTTTTTTTTTTTTGTGGTAATCTAAAGCACATTTTTGAGATAGTAAGAAAGCCAATTTTGACTCTGGGATGTGAATAGTATGAGTATGATGTAACTTTACAGTGCAGACTGCAAAGTGGAGGAGCAAAGGCAGAAATGGTGTTGTTGTTTAGGACCCTTTATTCGATGGTCGTTTTCCTCTTTGTCAGAGTCCTCATCCAACCACCCTTTCTCACCTTCACTCCCTCCACGTGGCACACACCACCACTCTTCTTCCACCGTATGAGCTGGAACATGTGCCCTATCCTCTTCCGCCACCTAAACGCCTCACGTGACTTCCCATGCTCTATCACGCTCTTCTCCTTGCTTTGATGCTTCCATGACACCTTCCTGTTGCACTTCTCTAGGGACACCTTCTTCGACACTGTGCTCTTTTCCCACGATGCCACCCCATTCTCTTCAAACTTGATTGAGATGAATGACTCTGCAAAGTTTATTAAAGTCATTCCACAATATCATTCTCACTCCTTCCTCGCAACCAAGACACCAAAAGATAAAGCAAAAACGCATTTCTTCCCAAAGATACACCAAAAAATTATGTAAAACCTCTTTTTATACACTTTACTTACTTTTTTCTTTCTCCTAGTATTCTTCCACAATTGCACCTAACCAATCTCATAATAGTAATATCGTTATATAATACTTTTGTTTTTACTAAATTAAGGTAGTACACGCCTAATTTTTCTCTGTGTTGGGTATTTTTTCACTATGCATAAGTGAAAAAATGGAGAAAAAAAGAGTTATGTTGTTGGGTATAGTTTTCATAAAGATGGATGAGATATTGGGGGATTAGTTATGTGGCCTAACTCTCCATCAAATCCATAGAATAAAGCATGATCTTGGAAAATAATTTTGCAGTGTCATAATGCTCTTGGCGTATGCATCTGACAGGCACATGCCACGCCAAGAAGAAAAGAATGGCACACAACACAACCCAAAGCCTGCACCTCCTCTCCTTCTGTCTTATAGCACTCTTATCGTTGTAGCTACGCTTTTTGACCTTAATTTCGTAATCATCACACAATGTAATCTTCCACATCAAGACACGCAAACATGCACTCATAATTCCCCACCAATAATGAAAGCAATTCATCAACATTCAACCCTCACCCATGGCAATTACAACTGGAAAAATACCCCCCACTAGAGCTGATTAACAATTATAATCGCAACACAACACCCAATCAAGTAAAAACTCATCTTTCCTCTTCAGAAGGAGATAATAATTAAAAGATAATTATAATTGCAAGCATTCAACATTGGGTAGCTATAACTAGTAAAATAATAAAGGTAAAAAAAAAATCAGGACGTATTAATAATTACCTTCTGGACTGGGAGAGACATCATCATAATCATAGTCGTAGTTGTGAGATTTCCAGTGGTGGGATTCGTGGCGAGTGAAGAGAGAGCCGAAAGCAAAGATCTTGTGAATGGAAGAGGCTGGTTTTGTGTGTGTGGAAGTTTGAAGCCTGTGGGAAGATTTGGAGGAAGAAGAACGGTGGCGGTAGTGGTGGCGACCTTGTTTTGCCGCCACGAGGAGGAGCCTCTCATTCAAGCACAAGGGGCAGACCCCAAGAAGAAGTTGTCTGGGGTGGAAATAGCAGAATGATTTATCTTCTCTGTGGCCATTATTTCTAATATTGTTCATGATATGGTTGAAAGACACTTGGGAATGGAGAAGGTGGGTGGAGTGAAGATGAGGTGAAGGAAAGTTGAAAAAGATTGGAGGAATTGTTGGGAATATATATGGTGGAAAAGTGAAACTAAATGAAGATCATCAACATGGCCCACCAACACAATGGATGAATCTAAACAATGTATCTAATGTAAATAGTGTAGTGTTGTGTTCTGTTGTGTTGGCCTAATATAAATACTGGGTAATGTATTTATACATCACAACAAATTCTTAGGTTCTACTAAGTAATCACCTTTTTTTTCAATAAAAAAAGTATTCAACTTTTTTTTTAATTAAAGCTAAGCTTTATAGGTTTTATTCTTTAATCTACTCTCCCATTTTTCTTTTACAAAATATTCTCTTGGGCTTAACATTCTAAAACTCAAACCCAAATGATTTTTTTTCATTTATATTTATTTGCTTTTCAGAAAGTTTAAAAGTTAAATAACAAAACGTATTTTGAAATTGAAAAGTGAATTCCCCTGCCACAGGTGCCTGCCTGATAAGCTGTGTTTTGAAATATATATTTTCTTCACTTCCTTAAAAAATAAAGTAATTCAATTTACAATTAAATATGTTTAATCAATAACACTAACATATCTACATGCTTTTATTTTATATTTATAATATTTTTTTTTGTCTTCTAAAACAGAAATTTAAAAGAAAAATAATTATTGTTTTAAAATGAAATTTATTTCAAACTCTTTTAAGTAAAATTTCGGACTTGAATCGTATGATAGGAAAAAAAACAAGATTTGAAATTCTAAACTCATTAAAAGTAATCCATGAGTTGTTTCTGATATTAATCATGAATAAATCAACAAACATTTCTTATTTAATAAAATAGTTACCGAAAAAAGTTGACCATGTATTAATTTAATTAGGTTTTGTATGAAAGTGATATTATGTAATTATGTTTCTTTAACGAAAATTTGATCTTTAAGAAGCTATAGTAAATATATTTGTTGATTAAAATAATCTATTTTATTATCCTAAAATAAAACATAGTTTTTCATTCAATTTTTGATCTGAAATTGGTGTAGAGTGTTTTATGAAGGTCTTTTATTTTCATTATTTCAGACTATTTTTAATATTTTATTTTTTAAAGGAATTTAAATATATTTAAGACTAGTAAATAACATGTATCTCAATTTTCATCGAACAAAAATATTTATCATAAATTTGGGTTTCTTATAATTTTTAATTAAGGACAACAAATATTAAAAATTCATAAAATTATATCTCGTTTAGTATAACTTATGGACAAAACAAATTTGACAAAATTAAGATGATATGTAGTGTTATTAAATACTTCACTTAAAATGCTTTTTTTCAATTAATTCATTTCCATAAACAAATATACTAGTAAAATGAGAAAAAAAAACTTATTTTATAAATATTGAGTATGTTTTCCCAAGGTTAAATTATTTTTAAACTGAAACTAATTATTTCATATATTCAATAAAAGAAATAAAAATTAATTTAATAAAAAATTAATCACTTTTATTTTAATAAAAAAAAATTATTAGATGTGTCTAGAAAGATTAAAGTTGGAATTGTATCACCCACAAAAATTCCCTTGTTTTAGCTTCCAGCTGGCATGCAAGAATAGTCATATTTTCCTTTTGTATGTTTTTTATTTGTGGAATTTAAATGATTTTAAAATAATATTATTTTAATGAATAATTATAAATCTGTCACGTATTTTTACCAAAAAATATTATGTATTAAAAAAATAAGGAAATAAATCTTATTTTCACTATTTTCTGTATAATTTTTTGAAAAAAAATAAAGAAAGAAGAGTGAAAATGAACAGTATTTATATATATATATATATATATATATATATAGCTAGTTTGATAGGCCCGTCATTGACTGTCTTCTGGGGTTGTGCTCTGCGTTTTAAGGAAACCTAATGGAACGTTCTCCAAATTGTTGGGTTATTTATATGAATTTCAACCATTCCTTTGACTTTTGATGTGAAGTTAACTTAAAGAAATAAATGCTTGAATAAGCAAAACAAAAAAATCGTGTATTTCTCAAAATTTAATATATCGTGGAAAAAGTCGTGGGTTTGAATAAAGCATGAATGCAAATTAGAGCAGAGACTTTTTTCAGAGGTAGGTTTGAATAATAAATGAAATAATATGACCCTTCTAAATGCACTTTCTTTCAATGATGTAACCTATATGAGTCTGAGGCTACAAGCTTAGTTTTTTTTCTTTCATCAAAGAAACCTAAAATCAAATAACCTCTACTTCATTTTACAAATTAAAGTGTCCATATTTTTTGGGTATGGTTTGCTTGAACATAATACTATCAAAGTTTAGGCCTACTAACAAAAAAAAAAATTGTTATTAAATTTTATAAAGTATTCTTACACAGATAAAGAAAGTATAGTCCTAATGAAATAGACACTTATCAGTATGGACTTCCTATATATTTTTAATTCTCAATCGTCGGTTCTTGATAGGTATGTCTCAATCTTTAACTTTAATTTGAAATATGAAAAGTATATGTAAAAGATACTTTGACTCTTAAGTTAAAACTTGATATATGATGGTTGAGAATAATAAATATATATATATTATATTATTTCTAATTTTATATTTATAAAATCAAATGAGCTGTTTGTATAAGTAAACTCTTATAATTATAAAATATTTCATACACATAAATTATTTTTAAATAATTATTTAAAAGATGATTAATATTAGATTATCATGATTCAATTTTCTAAAAAGTCAAATCATAAATGTCAATATAAGGTCATCCGTGTATATTACATAAAACAAAACAAAAAACACATTTTTAGTAAAAAAAAACAACATATAATAAAATGTAAAAAAAAAGTTTTTTTTAAAAAAATTTGCTTTAGATCTCATCATATTTAGAGTGAACTTGTTTCTCGACGGGTAACACAAAGTTCAATAATTTTCATCCATTTGATATATGTGGAGACTACAATCATTAACATTATAACTTATAATGATTATTTTGTTATTTTTTTATTTTAAATATTATCATTTTGGAAACAGCATTAGTTAATAGTTTGTAATTTTTATTTTGATATTAATTTATTTTAAATACTAAATTAACTTATTGTTATAGTTTTAAAAACTAAATTAATGATATAGAGTTTATGATTTAATATACAGCTAGTATATGTTAGAATAGTATAGGATCGAGTTTAAATGTATGATAAACGTATTATGTTTATATATACTTATCACTATATCATTACATGATGAGTTTTATATATAAAGTATCAAATTTAATAATCGACATAATATAGTGGATAAAAGTATAATAATGTTTTTTTAGAGAAATTAATCAGAATCAAAGTGTGTTCCCCTTTTCAGAAAAAGTAGGTAGCCATCGAGCAGATTAAATAAAAGCAATTTAGCTACATGCCTCCATAGTCTATGTGAACATTGTTTTTAACCACTTTCTAAAAACATATTCTAAGAAAATATTTATTAAAATACATATTCTAAGAAAATATTTATTAAAATTGTAGATTTGTTTATTTCAGATTTTTACCTGAAAAAATAAGTAAAACCAACAATATTTTGAATAATTTAAAATTTTTGTTTTTTAAAGTAATTTTATGATGGAAAAAAAATCCAATTTTTCTAAAAATCTTCATTATGCATAAAAAAAATTATTCTTTTGGTTAAATTCAATTTTGATCCTTATATTTTACAAATGTAAATTTAGTCTCCATAAAAATTTAATTGCACGTTTCATTCTTTAGTTTTTTAAAATTTAAGTGCTAAATATCAATAGTAACGATGATAGTAATAATATCAATTAAATTATTAATATTATTAAAAAAGACATGCTGTTATGACGGACATATTAGTATTTTTTATTAATAATTAAATTATATATCAACGGATAATTTTTTTTTAATTTAAATAAAATAAAAGAGTTATTAAATTTTATAAGAATCAAAATCACATATTTATGAAATTATTTGGAATAAAAATAAATTACACTTATTTCCAACGGATAATATATTAACTATCCCTTCATTTACCATCTCCAAAAATGTATGTGAATTAATTGTACTTTTTGCTCCATCATTATTCATAAATACGTAAAAGTATAAGATAAAAAATCTTTTATCTTGCCATTTTTATGTTGTTAAATTAACATGTATTTTCCAATGAAAATGATTTTTCCCAACAAAATAAGACTATTATATACAATAAGACTAACAAATTAAAAGTGTATTGTTACATAGATGCTGTAGACATGAGGTTGGTGGATAAGGTCAAGGTTTCCGACTGCCACACTTCAATTTCATCAACAAAATCCTCTCCATAAATCAATTGTTGTTATTATAAACCTTTACTTTTCTTAAAATTAATTTATTTCAATTTTATTTCCTGCTTTTATTTATATGATAATATATATATATATATATATATATATATATATATATATACTCAATCCTATGTTTTAAAATATACTATATATATACTTTACCACTATTTCAAAAATAATTTAAAAGAATTGACATCATTTATTTTATTTTTCAAATTACATCAACAAAACTTAATTTTATTTACAATAGATTCGTCAATTCTTTTGTGAAAAGTTACAAAATATAGCATCGTACTAACCCTTAGATTAATACTAATTATCATAAAATAAATAAATATTTAGATAATACAGACATTATATTTTAAAGTTTTTCACACAAAAAATTCCTTCTTATATTGAATTATAATATATATATATATATATATTTAAGAAAAAAACAGTTCACAAAATATAAATTTTATCTCTCTTTCTCTCTCACACACATATATATAGTTATCTCTCTATTTAGTCTAAGTTTATCTCTTTTGAGAATCCTTGGTCTATTTCTCTTGAGAATTCTCTTTTCCAATATTGCCTACCTTCATATAATACATGATCAACACGTAAGCACATGGAACAAATAGTGTTTTAAAATCTCACATGTTTGCATATATAAAATCATACACTTAAAATTTCATCATTTATGTAAGTCATTCAAATCTTATCCATACATTCTCAATGATACATATTCCATAAATTCACTATGCATATATCAAAATTAGGTGTTCAACTCTCAACACAACTAATTACCTCATGTCATAAATCACAAACACTAATATTGAAAATACTTAACTATACTCTCAGAAGCAATATGCGTTGAATTAAACTCATGTATCTGCATTTTTCATTCTACATTCACTAAGTTGTCACCACTTTATTACATAATAGGAACATAGTCCACACATATGGCAAAGTAAATCCTTATGACTTACTAGACATAATTTTTTTTACACTGCAAGATACATGTATTGAATTAAACTCGTATATATGCATATGTCAAGTTACATTCACCAAGTTATCCAACAAAGCAACATAATAGAAATATAGTTCACTCATATGACAAAGTAAATCCTTATGACTTACCAAACAATTTTTTTCGCACCGCAAGACACATATGTTTAATATAAACTCATATATATGCAATTGTCATGCTAGATTCACTAAGTTATCCTCACAACAAAACTACATAATAGGAACATACTTCTACTCATATGACAAGGTAAATCCTTATGAGTTAACAAACATTGTTTTGTAACAGGGTTGTGATATTCCCAAAATATCCAACATTAATTCATTCTTTTGTTGATAAAAAATATTTTCCTTCAAACTTGATTAAAGGATTGGTTGATTCAATTTTAGATAATAAATTATGAAATTATGTATTAAGCAACACTTTGTTACGTGCATAATTAGTTGAGCATAATTTTGAATAATTTAACTTTTCAATTGATACTAAATGAAGCGAGAATCAACTTTATGGTTTGTTGATTGTGAAATATAAAATTGTCAAATAATATGTAAAAATATTTGATTGTTTAAAAAAATGTTATAAGAATTAGTTTAGAATATATGAATTAGAATCATATAAGCTCTCATAATACACTTTAACAAGAATGTAATTAATTAGGACTCGATATACTATTATACATAATAGTTTTAATGTAATTTTTTTACAAAGATGTTTTATACTATAAAACCTCCAAGATTAAGGTAAAAGACTTTAAAGACCTTCGTACAAATAGTTACACCCATTTAAAAAAAAAAAATGAATTAAACATAAATCACAACGCATAAATGTAAAACTCTTGTATATCTTAATTGATCAAACATAATTTGAATTTTTATACTGTACCAAGTCACAACTTAGACTTATAAGGTGATCAAAGTATAATTTGAATATTCACATTGCTAAATCAATTTTTAAACTTCTTATGTGGTCAAAGAAAACATGAATTGTTACATTTTTCAAGGCACTACTTAGAATTTTCAATTGACCAAACATAGCTATGATTTTTTAATTAAATTACTGCTTAGACTACTCAATTGAGCAAACACAAAATTTTCACTGTGCTTTGACTTCTGAATTAATCAAACATAACTTAGATTTTTACATTTCTAATTAAATCATTGTTTAGACTTCTCAACTCAACAAAAATAACTTGAATTTTTATATATTTTATTATTTAAACACATTGACCAAATATAACTTAGATTTACATAGTACTAAATTATCTTTTAGACTTCTTAAATGACCGGACATAATTTGAATTTATACACAAAAAATACTTATTACCTAATTTCACTTCATACAATAAGAAACAAAACAAAAAAACTTTATTATTTTCTTAATTTTCCCTCGGTTCTTAAATATTTATTTTATAGTATTATTTGATACAAATATATTAATAAAAAAATTCCTACTTTCTTTTAATATTTCAATATCAACCTTTGATTCTTCCGGACAATTATGGGTCTAATTTTTATTTCGGAATTCGGTCACTATTAATGTTTCATCCTTGTAGCGATGTGTTTTGCAAGAATCGATCAGATTTAGGTTCTTCTCAATAAGGTTAGTATTTGTGGTAAATTGGATCACGCCCGTTAAGTTAAAATTAAAATATTATTGATGAACACTATTGAAAAGCGATTTTTTATTTTCACATTGCATCGGGAAAAAAAATAACATGAGACTTAAGAAAACAGTTGCTGCATTTAGTGTATAAATTTGCATTTTAATAAAAATAATTTTGTTCTCTTCTTTCTGTGCATAAAGAGTTCTAGATAAAAGGGGAGTCTCCTTATTTAAGCTCAGCAAACTATCAAATTCAGCTATAACTTACAATAGTTTATTAACTACTAAGGGGATTCTTAGTTTTACAAATTCAAGCCATGCATTTTCCGTAAAATTACAAAGTTTAAATGGAAGATCTCATTAACTTAGTAGAATATAATTTATGTGGAAATGAGAAGCGATATCTACATTAATTATGGAAGTATTAATAGAACTGTTTTCATATGAACATGACTCGCTGATAATATATATATATATATATATATATATATATATATATATATATATATATATATATATATATATATATATATATATATATATATATATATATATATATATATATGAACATGACTCGTATGACTCTACAACATCACGCAAACAACTTCTAGTTACCGAGGTCAACTAAGCTAATTGTAAGTGATGAAATGACTAAGATTTAATACTCTCCTTCAAGATGGTAATATGTGTAGGAATTCCCATCTATCTTAGATTACATCTTGAGAAAATAAGCACCATCACCATCCTTAGAACGAAACTATCAATAGTCTCTATGTTTGTTCTTTCATGAAGAAAGGATTGAAGGTAATGTAAATTGTTGCCTACTTATGGCGTAAAGGCCATGTGACAGATCTTTTCACGTTTTTTCCACGACAATATTAAGGTCATAACTTAATCTACAAAAAATGTTTACATCTTAGATATTTAGGAAAAAGAATTAAATGTGAACCCGTTATTTGTGAAGCTAGAGGAATATAAATGTAATATTCAAAATACGGAAATAATTTTAGGTTTTATGAAAAGCACTTGTGAATTATTACAAAGTTTAATGAATTTAATTAAACATACCGGCCACAGAAGTATAAATTAATTCAATTAGGAGGTTTTCATATATCATAAAATACCTAACTGCGGTAGAATAATTTACCTTTAAAAAAAAATTATTCTTAATAATTGAGTAATTGAATTTATTAATTATGACTGTGGATATCCCAAATATGTGAAAGCGATTATTGACATTTTGTCAACCACAACTGTATACTTGTAATTTTTCCACGTCAATGTGTAGGTACGTTTAGGTGTATCTCACAACACAATCATGACTGCTTTTATCAATTGTCATAAGATTATTGAAATATCTAATCATTATTAGCTTTGTCTCGATTCAAAATAAATAAACATGATAGTTAATAATATAATAAGATTATTAAAATGTCTAATAATAATAAATTCTCGGTCGTAGTTAAGCACTTGTAATGCAGAGATAACCATATTTACTCAGCTGGTTAATCATGTGTGTAGGGTATACAATTTTCAGATTTGCGATGATCAGTACCCTTGGGAGAATTCAGGTAGCCGGCTGGGCACACAAAGGGAAGGGACAACTCTGGTTTTGTCCAGAATTTAGTAACAAGGGAGTCTATTGGCAAACAATGCAGATTTTAAATTCTTAGCAGATAAATTTATGATAGAAAATTTAATAAAATACATGGTTTGATAAATTTCATCATTCCCTAAATTCAAACTACTCAACATGTTGGCCTTCTACTCGTTATAAACCTCGCTGTGCACGAAAATATAATTTAAAATGAACATATGTTAAATAAATAAAAAATACAAAGTCCTCCTACAAAATCTAATAAAAAGGAATTAAAAGTGGTTTATTTTATTGGGACTAGTAACCAGATCCAGTTTTGGTCTAGACGGAGGCATATAGTTTTGAGAGCTCCTCTTGAAAAGTCTTTCTAATTATCTCTCTCTTGAGCTTAAGAGCTGCAGTGACTAGGCCAGTTTCAGGAGTCCATGGGTCAGAAAGCAAATTAATTTTTGCAGGAATCTCAAACTTTTCCAAACGAGCCTTCCTTGCTTCCTGGAAAGGGTTTATGATAGTAAGAAAGTGGAATAATACAGCATTAGCAACAGTAAAGCCAATGAATATGATATGTGTTGTACTCAGTAAAATTACCTGGAGATCGCTTTTTTTAAGATAAATGATGGTTTAACAATTCTTTATATATATATATATATATATATATATATATATATATATATAATCAATTAACAATCTTCTTATAGTAATATTATAATAGCGATATTTGATTTAGTGAATAATCTTTTGACAAGTAATTAAATAACTAGTTGTTAACTAATTATATTACTGAATCAATATATCATTATATGGATACTCCTTTCTCAATGCCCCCAAAGAAGAAGAAAAACCAACACAATCACAAGAAGCATACTTCATTATTAGTGTTACATTGGAGGCACTAAAATATTCCTATTAAGTTGTAAAAGAACTTCGATACAAAAGGCATACCTTTACAAATGATGCATGTACCTCCTTCACAGATTCTTCTTTCCTACACAGTTCTGAATGATCAGAATAAGCAATTCCTTGCTGTGAAGCCCATTGCTCCAATGCCGGATGAGAAACAGCCACAAGTGCCACACAGTAGCTATGAAAAGGATCAGCATGCAACATGATATTGTCGACGTAGGGACTGGTAGAAAGAGCTGCCTCCACCTGTATTGAATAAATTAGTCATTAAATATTGGAAGCAGTCGACAAACTAACATTCATACCTTTCCCAAGGACACATATTCTCCATGCTGTAGTTTAACTATGTCCTTTTTCCGATCAATGATCTCAATGCAACCATCTTTATGAAATCTCCCAATGTCACCAGTGTAGAACCACCTCACTCCTCTTTCATCAACCTTTTTTAACAATAGAGTAGATATATATGAGATGGGGGTTGACAGTAAACCACAACTCTAAACATGACTAAGCAAAATTGTCACAGCACTGAAGGCTTAAGCATGGATAGTACACATGCCCATGTACGTGGGCCTAAATCTGACCTTTATTTTGAAGAATGGAGGCAGTGAGGATCAAACACCTAATCTAAATTTGGTCATATAGGCTTTGATATTGTGTAAAGGACCAAATCTCCTAAATCTCACGCTGTTAGGTAAAGATTTGGGAATGGTTTTGTCTAACAAGAAATATCACTGACATGACAATGGTGAAGAATCGTAAGTGATCTTCCTACAAGAGAAAAGAAAGACACACATCTAGCCTTACCTTGTAGGATTCTTTTGTTTTTTCTTCATTTTTGAAGTAACCAAGAGTGACATTTGGACCGCCAATCACTATTTCACCACGGGGCATTGGCAAGTCATTAGTTGAATATCCACCTTCGGGCCAGTCAATTAGCTGAGCAAAAAAGAGTAGCGTTTATGTTTGTAAATATTCCTTGAGGTTAAAATGTATGGGGTTGGATTACATCTGATCATTTCCTACTTTAATATACGAGCAAGGAATAGGTGGCCCAACACGGCCCACAGACGTATCGTCGAAATCAGAGAATGTCCCACCAGCACAAGTCTCAGTCAGACCATATCCTTGACCTATTGGAGCACTGAAAACGACTACCAAATATCAGTCTGATAGGAAAAGACAGTACTGGAAACTTGTAAAGCAAAAAAAAGGTATATGATAAAGCAATACAATTTTAGAGTATATTTTTTTGAAGGCTAATCTATAGAACTTGAAATTTCCATGAAAAATAGGCAAAATGCACAAAGTGATTATTGTTGTTAACATCAACTATCAAGCCGTGTATTTCTTGTTTACTCAGAACCTCTGAAGTGTTGGCTCCTTTTTTGTGTTTCTTTAAGAGAA
The DNA here is from genome assembly GCA_013389735.1 of Phaseolus lunatus. Classification (NCBI taxonomy): domain Eukaryota; kingdom Viridiplantae; phylum Streptophyta; class Magnoliopsida; order Fabales; family Fabaceae; genus Phaseolus; species Phaseolus lunatus. The sequence continues at coordinate 10,883,578 of CM023865.1, read as the reverse complement.
TATCTTATCCTCTACTGTCATGTTTCACACCATTTCGTCTGTAATGATATTGTTTTATTTACAAAAAAAATAACAATGCAATGTTACTGACCCAAGACAAATGTTGATGAATCTTTGGGTGTCACCAGAAAGTGGAGCACCACCACAGAGTAAAAACCGAATGCGACCACCCAAAATTGCTTGAACCTTCTTGAACACAAGAAGGTTCCATAGAGCTTTTTCCAAGCCCCAAGCACCAAACCAGCTACCATTAAGTGCATGCAACCTTCGTGCAAAGGCTAAATAAAACAATTTCTTTGAGAATCCTCCTTTTGCATTTACCTGCACAATCAGGGTTTAGCCTTACTACGCAGAGTAAAAGGTTTATTTAACAATCTCACTAACACAGAGGAGTATATTCTTCAATTGCATCAGAAATCGAATACCTTCTTGAGCACTCCTTCGCGTACACGATCAAGAATTGCTGGTACAGCTGCCATCACAGTTGGCATCAATGCAGTGGCATCCCCCCTTTTCCCTTTTTTTATTTTGTTTGATGTATCAGTTAAAGTCAAAGGACTTCCATATCCTATACATCCTCCGACAGCTGCAATCAAATTCTAAAACAAGTACTTGAGATTGTCAAAACATGAAAGATAAGAAAAATAAAACACAACCAAAATGTACTTTGAACTGAAAACCCATACCTCAGCTACTAATTCAAGGATATGAGCCATCGGCAAGTATGCAAGATAGACATCCTTTGGCCCAAGTTTAGGAACTATAATCATTACAGAAGAGACTGTTGCCAAGACATTCCCATGTGTCATCATTACACCCTGTGAAAAGAAAAATATTTCAAGAAATAATAAACCAGAAAAGGGAGGAAGTAAAAGAAAAATAATTTATAAAAACAAGTAAGAAAAAGGGTCTAGAGCCTAGATAACTATTTAGGAAAGTCAATCCAGTGAAATGATACAATTGTTGACATTTAACTAAATATCTCAAATATACTTTTAACCTTGGGCAATCCTGTACTTCCACTTGTGTACATTATAACTGCAACATCTGCTGAAAGGGGTAAATCAGCCTCAACAGGATTTTCTCTACCAAGCCTCTCAACATCAGCAAAGGAAGTGATTTCCCAGCCATTCTGAGCAGACAAATCAGATGGAATATCATCGTCCATGCATATAACTCGTTTCACAGAATCAAGTTGACCACTGATATGTACTAGTGATGCCAATTCTTTGCGCCCGCAAATCACTGTTGTGACATCTGTCTGGCATGGATTTTGCATGTTAGATTACAAAAATAGAACAAGCACGTGAACTAAATAGCACATCAATTTTAGCAAACCGTTTCGAAGCATGGACAAGATCCAAAAAGTATATAAAAATACTGTGAAGAATCTACAGCTAAATTAACAAATATATAATGAAAAGGTTGAATTCTTAACCATTACATTACATAAACTTTGAATACCAGAATTGTATGTTGAGCAGTTGAAACGAAAAGAAGGAAATTAAGGGTAAGAATAAAATGAAGAACTTCATCATGAGAAAAAGGAAAATATTTAATACCTTAGTTTACCTAAAAGAATAAGGTTTTCTGTTCCGATTCTTTTAGTTTTAAATAATTGATCATGAATATCGAGTTATTAATCATCTAGCATGGAGCTCCCATCCCACGATTCCTACCCCTCCTTTCTGTAACCTCCTCGAAGATAAGTCTAGTTGTCCACCTAAGATTACATTTAAGTGTGTATATATTTCCATTGTTATTTTATTACTTATTAATACTGACTTTCACGGGAATTGTGCCAGTCATTTACACAATGCCACCTTATTTACTTAGTAGAGTGCATGGTTGGAGAGGAGAACATGCGGGATTTTGAGAAGCAGGTCACTGCTAGTGCTTTTTTTTCATCATACCAGGAGGACGATTATATCTTATTCCAGGTTTAGAAATTTTACTGTTCCTTCTCTCACCGTCAAAAAATTTCATATCGCTACACAAACGAATGCTACAAAGATCCGATTCCTCCTCATGATACTAAACCAATGGATCACGTTAACACTGCACAGCAAATGCAACATAACCATAGAAACATATATAACAGTAACACTGAGTCTAGAATAAATAAAGTATATAGCAGTAACACTTCCCGGTCTGTAACGATTAATATAAACAGAGAACAAACCTCATTCAACGAGTGACACAAAGCTTCCTCTCCCAACGACGAATATATGGTCACAACTGTCACATTCCTCCTGAAGCAACCCTGCATAAGAAACAAAACCATGAAAAACACAAATATTGAAGGAAAACTAGTCCAAATCAGAGAAACAAACACCTGCAGTGCAATAAACCAACGTTCTCTGGTTTCAGCGAATATAGCCACGCGCTCTTCCCTGCGATGACCGAGCAACGCCAAACCGGAAGCGAAACTCGTGACGGATTCGAAGACTCTCCCGTAAGTAAGCCACTGGTAGTCCCCGAGGTGAAGCTTCTCGAAGGTTCTACCATCCGGATAGGTATCCGTCTCACGCGCGATCAGCGCGCGCGTACCGAGCAGCACGCGCGCATGATGCTCCCTGCATGCGCGCTCGAAGAGCTCCGCCAGCGTCGTGACGCCCTCCCAGGCAGAACTGAGCGGCGAACTGAAGTGGCGGTTCCGCAGCGTGAGGCCGCGCTCACCACTGACGTCGGCGGGGAGGCCGCGGCGCTTGACGGAACTGCGGTTGCGGTAGAGGAGGACGAGGAGAGGAACGACGATACCGAAAATATAGGCGTTCATTATTCTGGATCCAGATAGGTCAATTCAATTGGAAGCAATGTGGTATTGTTCTGTGGCGGCGATCGGAGGGAACAGTGAGACGAGAATGGCGTTTGATGCAATCAGAATTGGGAGGATCGAGTAGTTTCTGGTTTCTGGTTTCGGGTTGGGATTGCGGGGGAGAGAGTGTGGAACTGAGGTTGCATTGGGATCAAAGTAACGAAGGGAAGAAAGAGCAAGTGATAAATGCATAAGAGAATTGTGAGAGTACTGCTATGGTCACTGCACTCAGGCGGAGAGACCAAAGTGTAATCTGGTTTGGAATTTCAGAACTGCTTATACTGCTTCCTTTTTTTCCTTATTTTTTTTTCACAATAAATGCAAATATTAGTTAAAGCATTACTGTTCTGCAATATATTCTGCAACTCAACTAATAAGTTATTCCAAATTTATGCGAAATTTGAAATTAAAAAGTTACTATTATTATTAAATATCACTAGTAAATTATATGATTGCAAGTATGTAACTAGATTAATTTTTTAATTGCGAATTTTTATCTTTGTTGAAAAGTGTAAGGATATAGAAAATAAATTTAGGGTATAATTGATATATTTTAAATGATACCTGAATATTTTATTATTAAAATAAAAAAATTATAAATAAAAAATTTATTTTTTCAAATTTCATTTTAAAAGAATCATCATCTCTTTATAACTTATCTTTTTCATTTTTCTTCATTTTTTCTAAGATTATGACATCTTTGCTCATCAGTCTGACACAGTCCATCATTAGACTACTGACAGTGAAGACTACAAGACTGCACAATCAAAATTTCTAATAAACACTACCGTAAAAACACTTATTTACGACAACTAATATACAACATTTCACTACCAAACATTTTCTATCAAAATGCGGTGACATTTTTTAAATTAAAACGGGTAGATAAACAACGGTTGTAAGAGGAACCACTGTCTATTAAAATCACAAAGGGAATAGCTAGCGGTTCTAACCCAACAACCAATGTCTATTTCCTTTGTGATTTAAATAGACAACGATTTCTCTTACAATCATTGTTTATACACTCATTATTACTCTAATTCGAAACCCCACGCCACTTACGCTTTTGTTCTCTGCGTTTCCTTTCTTCTTTGTACTCTCTCTTCAACTCTTTTGAACGTTCTCTTCACTAATTGTCTTTGTAAGTTCTTTCTACCCTCATTGCTTATTCTTCTGCTTTTGTTCTCATCTTTATTTTCCTCCAGTCTTCCATAGCTCATTCTTCCATTGGTTCATTATGTTAAGGTTCTTGTTCATTACTCCACCACCGCGCTCTGCTTTCCCCTCCACCACTATTGTTGTTGTTGTTGCTGCCCTTCACTGTTGCCCTCCATCGCCGTCACAGCCCTCTATTGTCGTCGTTGCCATCACCTTGAGGTTGGTGTTTTTTTTTTAAATTTTTTGTTTGTTTGTCTATATATAACTTATAAACGACAATTCTAGAACCTGATAGACAACGATTTTGAAACTGTTGTCTAGTTGCTAAAAGAATCGTGATCTTTGATCTTTTCTGCACTATTGAGAGTAAATTCATTTTTGTTCTTCTTTTTTAATAAAATTTTTAACTTGTTAGGTTTGTCTCAATCTAGGTTTTGCATGTGACACTTTTAGCTTTAGGACTAGTCTCTGTTAGCTTAGAGTCCTAGTGATATGGTTAGATTTTTTATCATAACTTTGTAGTGCAGGTTAAGCTACCCTTAAACTTTTGCTAGGTTTGGAGCTCTTAGTGAGCATCTGCTCAAGTTTAAGTAATAGAAGCTAGTTTTAATTTCAAATAGAGTCCTAGGTTAGAAGATCAAGGTTAGAAGATCAAGATGTGGGGGTGACGTGGTCACCAATTCCAAATTTTGTTTGCAGGATTAATTGTTTATGAGTAATGCATGGTATTGTTTGAAATAAAATGTGAATATGTTGATTTTGATATGGATTATTTACGGTAGATGTTTTTGTTTGAATTTTAAAATTTAGTTGATTTGTATAGTTGATATAATGTAAGTTACTCTTGAAGTGAATGAGTTATTTGAAATTGTTTTTGTTTGACTTTGAATGATGAAATTGGGTAGAATCATGCAGATTTTTCTGCATATCTCGCTCAGGCAAGATAGTTCTCGCTTGAGCGAGAATAGAATGAAAAGATGGGGTGTTCTCGGATCCGTTTTCGCCCAAGCGAGAAGGAATCTCACTCGGGCAAGGCTTGGGATAAAATTCTAGGTGCTTTCAAGTTCAATCTCACTCAAGCAAGAGAATTTTTGCTTGGACGATACCCATTCTTGCTCAAGCGAGCAACTTTTCGCTCAAGCCAGTAAAAAAAGCTTAAAAATTTTATTTTTGCTTTTGAAAGCCTAGTTTATTATTACTTATTGTTTTTAGGAGAAACTTCCAAATTTTATTTAAAAATATGATTAAAGGAACTAGTTATGTATTTAGGTGAATTTTGAGATATATTTGGATTGTTTAGAAAGTTTAAAATATAATGTGACTGAATGGTGTATTGATTTGTTAAATGAAGTATGCAGTGAGGTGAAAGTGTGATGAAGACATAGTATTTTCTAGAAAGGAAATACCATGTTGAGATTGTTACTAGGGTGTATTGATTTGTGAGTATCTTTTGAATGAGACGATCCTAACTCTAGTGATATAATAGAATCATATAGATAAATTTATTCAGTTGGTGAGAGTTGAAGGAGATTCATTTGATTGATTCTGAGGTGTGAAAAAACTTATCATATGGATGAGATGATGAGATATTGAGATGATTATGTGCATGACTAAGTGGATTTCATAGTGAGTAGTATAATACATAAAGTCTATGGATGTTAATTTTAATACACGAATCTTCTAGAAGTAGAGTCAAGTATCTGAGTATGTGAATTAGTAAAAATCTTTGAGTAATGTGGATGATGAAGGTTGATAGACACTTGATGATTTTATGCAAATTATAAGAATTTGACGGATTATAATTATTATTAAAAGTGAAATTTATATTAGAATTCTTAAAAATAATTAGTTTACCATGTGCTTTGTTTTGTATTTATTTTCTTTAATCTATGATGATCGTGTTAATTTACACGTGAGTAGATGAGGTTGCGGGTGATATAGCTCTTTAGTGCACTATCGGAGGATGAGATGTTTTTAGTTTGAATTTTTTTTTTAAAACATTTGTATATATATTAAAATTCTTACAAAGAGAAATATATTTTGAGATAAAATATGAGATAGTTATATATATTTATATGTTAATTAAATATTGTGTGTATTTTTATTTTATTAAATATGGGTAAAAATTGGGATGTTACAAAAATAAGTAAAAGAAGTTTTTGAAATTATGAAGAAAATCTTAAAAACAAATTTTGTTATGGTGTTTTATAATGTTCAGTTGTTTATTTGATTTATCCTTTTTTTTTTTCTTTCAGTTTTCATAGTCTAAAATAGTTGTTTTGGTTTTTGTAATTGCAATTTTTTTCTACCCATGTAGTTCTTGTCAGATGAGTTTACTAATGTCATTTTAGATAAATATGACTCATTTAATTTCTATCTATCTTAAATAGTTTTTCGTACATTTAGATTGCGAAAATTTAAAGACTACAAAAGTAGTAACTATAGGGATTATTAGGCTCCGGGGCAATCACTGTAGTAGGAATCACGGCGGCTAGGGTTTCTTTAAGAACTTTAATAACGGCGGTGGCTAGGGTTTCGAGGCCAGGTTGGTGTGCCTCCAGATCGCGACGGCGTTGGGGAGCGGCAGCGACTGCGACCCGTGCAGCGGTGGTGGTGGCTGGGTTCGCGCAGAGGCGGTGCTGTGAGTAGGGCAGGTGTGCGAGGGGCGCTTCCGTGTGTGGTGCGGCATTGTCACGGGCATACGTGGCAGTGGAGCGGTATTCTGTGGTGGTGCGCTGCTTGGACAGTGGTGGACATTAACGGATCTTGGTGTTTGGGAATTGGTCTTTGAGAATGGCGGAGGGTTCTAAGGGTTTCCTCATCCCATGGAGTTGTTTGATGAATCGTGAAGTATCTCCTGAAAAGACTGTATATGCTATGACCAGACAAAGAAAGACATTTGCTCAAGCTTTGGGAATTACATGTGACATTCCTTTATCCCAGCTACCTACTCCTTGTATTAAGGGAGACATGATTGCTGTCCAAATTGATGAGGCAGACTACTTGGCCGGCCTTGAGGATTGCAAGACTCATCTTCATGGTCGGATTATTTTATCTAAGGGGGATAAACCCCTTACACACCTAGATTTAACGAAAAAGTTGCAGTCGGTGTGGAAGACCCTTGGATCATGGAAAGCAATTCCTCTTGGGAAAGATTTTTATGAGTTTGAGTTCGCTTCTATAGAAGACATGCGATGGGCCCTTGGGATGGGTTCCTTGAAGTTATCTCCTGGTTTTTTGAGATTGTTTTCCTAGACAAGGATTTCGTCCCAGCAACCATGAAGAGTACCAAAACTCAAGCCTGGGTTAGACTTTATCATTTGCCTTTGGAGTATTGGAGACCACGAACAATATTTTCCATCATGAGAGCTCTTGGTACTCCTTTGTCTTTGGATGAGCATACTATGAGAAAGAATAGGGGTGTGTTTGCTAGAGTGTTGGTGGATATTGATTTATTGTCCCCTCTTCCCGATCACCTCTTGGTTGAACGTCCAGACTTTGCTTTTGTAGCTAGTGTGGAATATGAATGGCTCCCTCCATTTTGCTCTCACTGTAAAATGATTGGGCATGAGCTTGCTCAGTGTCGGGTGATTCATGATCAGGATCGTGTTCCTAGACATCAAAATAAACCTTCTCAAAAGACATCTTCTGATGAACGAGAACAATGGAGGACTGCGGTTCCTAAACAATGTAAAGAGTATCAGAAGAAAGATCCACAGCCGAATCTCGTAGAAGGCCCCATGAATAAATTGTCAGTTGATGTTCCTGGTGGGGCTAATGCAGGGTCACCCTTGGGTCACCTTGCTTCTGATAAAACAAGTGGCGTGGAGGATGATTTTGCAGATTTGCCTCCTCTCGAGGATGCCTCGGATAATGATAGATCCTCACCCAGGCAGGGGTTATCCAATCCCACTTTGGATATCCTATAACCGAGGAGGCTAAGTGATGGAGATCAAGCTCTAGTGGACATGGAGGCCAATCAACAAGATCAAGAAGAGGTAGAGGTGCAAATAGAGGACACCCATGAAGATCAAAGCCCACCTCAAAGGCTTACAAGAAGCATGTTCAAAGTTTTAGGAGCTAGGGAACAATTATTCTCTCTTTTTGTAATTTCTTTGGTTGATGGTGCTTAGAGGGAAACATTAGAAACCTCTATTGTTATAGCATCTTTTAGTCTTTAGTTAGGAGTCTTAGGGGGGGTGTATTAGTAGATAGGTGTAGAAGTAAATAAGGAGGTGAAGTTATAAGTTTAGGCTTATGAAGTCCATTAGGGAAGGAAGGAAACTCTACCTTCTAGAAATGAGTGAAATGGTGTGGCATTGACCAAAGTCAATGACCTAGGCTGCACCATATTGTGTCTTCCTTTACTACCCTCACAAATTGTTCTCCAAGGCTCCTCATGCTATAAATAGGAGGCCTCCCTCATTGTATTTTTTATATTGAAATTGATAGTAAAGAAACTCTACTCAAATTTTGAGAGAACATTGGAGAGCTTTGAGCCTTCTTCTCTAGTCTTATCTTGAAGGATCCATGGTGTCCTCAAGTGGCGGCAGCACACTCATCTAGGAGCATCCATCACTTCTAGTGGCGTGTTCATACCAATCTACATCCATTTTCATAAGTTTTCTATTCTCCTTCCTTTTTTCTCTTTAGTTGTTCATGTTTTGAGTTGGTTTTCTTGAGTTTTTGGTTCTATTTTCAGTTTTCCAGCAACTATTCTTCCTTTTCTTTGATTTTGAACAGTTCATTTTCTGTTTTCCTTCTTTCTTGTTCGGTTTAAACTTGTTTTCCAGCTTTTTAATCGGTTCAATTGATAGTAAATGGAGCTTCCATGTGAGTTTGGTTTTTAGTGCAAGATTTGGTGAGTTCTTGAAATATAGAACATTGATCATCTTCTATAAAAGTGCCTAATCTTTGCCAACTCAAGTTGATTCCATAGAATATCAAAGAATCATGTTATTGTGGCTAGTGGAATCACATCACTAAGGAATTCACCTGTCATTATGCAAGCCAAGGGATCAAAGTCACATTCAATTACGAATCTTACTGATAATCATCATGTGGAGGTCTCTGCTCCTATAGCTGTACCATCTTCGTTGAGTTCTATCTCTCCTCAGAAGGCTAAATTACATGCAGATGCACCTATTAAAACTCATATTGACGGTCATAATGTGGAAGTCTCTGCTATAGTGACGGTATCTTCTCTGTCGCCTCATACCTCTCGGAAGGCTAAATCTCTTGGGAATGATGTTAAAGCACTATCATTGGTCCTGCAAAATCACTTTTCCTTTCTTGATGGTTTGGAAACTATAGATGGGGGAGGTGATCCTCATATTGGTGCGTCAACTATTCCACCTACCATTGTTGAAATTAATTCGGATCATGTTGAAAATCAAGTTGTTTCAAAATTTTGGGTTGATCCTAATGAGATGGAGGAGGATGCTAGTGATACTGAGGAGGAAATAGCTCGCACTAAAAGAAAACCAGGGAGACCTCCTAAGGGGACTGGTAAATCCAAAAAAACTGCTAAGGCAGTTCTCTCTACAACGCCGCAATGAAGGTCTCCTCATTTTTCTGGAATGTTAGAGGACTGGGAAACCACAAAACTGTGGAGATGTTGATTACTTTACTTAAACTACATAAACTCCTCCTGGTTTTTCTTGTTGAACCCATGATGTCGTACATTAATGCTTTCAACGTTCTTTTCAAATCTGTTAATATGCATTTGGTAGCTACGTCTCCTATTATTAATAAAGTTGCTAAGCTTTGGTGTTTTTCAGTTCCTAATCTTGTCCAAAATTTCTTGGTCAGTGATCAGTTTATTTTGCTAACTTGTATTCTGCATGATAAATGTTTTAGTTTTGCAGGTGTTTATGGTGCTAACACATACTTGACTAGACAGTTTTTGTGGAGGGATCTTAGTTCCTTCACCGGGCTTTGGTGTATCATGGGAGATTTTAATGTTGTGCTTTCAACGGATGATTATAAAGGGGGGGTGGCTCCTAATCAGGTTTCTTGTAATGCTTTCCTTGATTGGATTAATACTAATGATCTTTCTTGTATGCCTTTTACTGGACCTTCTTATACTTGGTGTAATGGAAGGAGAGGGTTGCATAGAATTCTTAGAAGACTGGATAGGGCTTTATGTAATGGAGTGTGTCTTGATGAATGGGATTCTTGTACTTATCAGGTTCTTGTTAAAAATTGTTCTGATCATTCTCCTATTCTTGCTTATCTTGCTAGTAATTCTTCGAGGAAGGTTAGCAATTTTCGTTTCTTTTCTATGTGGCTTCAGGACATTTCATGTTTGAAGCTTATTCATGATTCTTTGGCTAATAAGGTTGTTGGTTGTCCTATGTTTATTTTGCAACAAAAGTTAAAAAGGCTAAAACTTGAGCTCCAAGACTGGAATAAAAATTCTTTTGGTAATGTTCACAATGTAGTTTTTCTTAAGCAGGGTCTCCTCCTTGGTATTCAACAAAAATTAGAGACTGCTAGTTTTTCTGAAATTGATGGACTTCTCTGTCAAGAAAAGATTGCTAAGGTGGAGCTTGATCATTCTCTTCACTTTCAATATTTGCTTTTTTCCATGCTGTGGTCAAAAGGAGAAATAATTCTAGTGGGATTCATCGTCTACAGATTGATAATGAGATTACTGAGGATCCTAAACTCATTGAGGATCATATTTTTGGACTTTTATAAAAATCTTTATGCTGAGTCTATTTCTAATGTTCCAGATACAAGTAGTATGGAGGATTTTATTGGTTCTTATATTCTCGAGATAGTTTCCTCTGAGGAGAATATGATGTTGATTAAATGTCCTGACTCTTTGGAAATCAAGTCTGTTGTTTTTAGTCTTAATGGTAATAGTGCTCCTGGTCGTGATGATTTTGGTGGAGTTTTTTTATCATTCTTGCTGGGATATTATTGGGACAGATGTTTGCAATGTTGTTCAACAATTTTTTAAACATAATTGGGTTCTCACTGGAATGAACAGTAATGTGGTATCTCTTATTCCTAAGATTCAGGGTGCTGATTCCATTAAAGATTACAGGTCAATTGCTATTGCTAATTTCAAATTTAAGATTATTTCCAAGATATTGGCGGATAGGCTTGCACTTGTGGCTGCTAGAATCATTTCTCCTAATCAATATGGGTTTGTGTAGGGTAGACAAATTCAGGATTGCACTGGTGTTGCTTCTGAAGCTATAAACATGCTTTCTAAAAAGGTTAGAGGAGGTAATGTGGCTTACAAAGTTGATATTCATAAAGTCTTTGACACTTTGAGTTGGAAGTTCTTATTATTAGTTTTGACACGCTTTGGTTTTCACCCATCGTTTGTCGATTGGATTAGTACAATTCTCCATTCAGCTATGCTATCTATAAGAATAAATGGAAGTTTGATGGGTTTTTTTCCTTACAGTAGAGGTGTCATACAAGGTGATCCTTTGTCTCCTTTACTTTTCTGTCTTGCAGAGGAAGTTCTTAGTAGAGGTATCTCTAAGCTTGTGAATGATAAGAAAAGTTTACATATGGCTAGTCCGCACGGTTATCTCACTCCCTCTCATATTTTATATGCTGATGACATATTTGTTTTTTGTAGAGGGGATAGTAAGTCTCTTAGAAATCTGAGTCTTTTTCTTAAAACATACTGTGATTTTTCTGGTCAATATATTAATAATTCTAAAAGTAGTTTTTTCACCATGGATAATTCTGCAAGATTTGTCACCAAAATTCAACGTGTTCTTTCCTGTAGTCATGGTTCTTTGCCTTTCAATTATTTAGGAGTGCCTATCTTTGTTGGTGCTCCAAAGTGTCGTTTTCTTCAACCTTTAGCAGATAAAGTTAAATTGAAGCTAGCATCTTGGAAAGGTAAATCTCTTAGCATGATGAATCGAATTCAATTGGTCAATACGGTGATTTCTGGATTTCTAGCTTATAGCTTTAATATGTATAAATGGCCTGTTTCACTTCTTAAGCAAGTTGAGCAGTGGTGTCGAAATTTTATTTAGACTGGTGATATTCTGAAAAAGGCATCGCTATCGTTAATTGGGCGACGATTTGTTCACCTCTAAAGAATGGATGTTTGAAGATTATTAACCTTCATCATGAAAACTATGCATATCTTCTTAAGCTTGCTTGGAACTTTGCTTATAGCAACAAGCCTTGGTCTTTGCTCTTGAAAGCCAGGGTTCTTAAACCAAAATATGAGTTTAAAATGATTTATAGATCCTCATCTCTTTGGCCTGGAATTAAGCAATTTTATTCTACTATTCTTTATTATACTTCTTGGACTGTTGGTACAGGTTCTTCTATTAGAAAATATTGCAGGGGTATCTGATGGTACTAGCATTTCAAATATTGCAGGGGTATCTGATGGTACTAGCATTTCAAATACATTCTCTCAGTTTTGGACAGGTTGTGATTGGAATATTCCTTTATCTTTACAGCAGATGCCTCATTTTTTTAATCATATCATGGTTAGGGAGGAGCAGGATATTCCTAATTGGACTCTAGATGAATCTGGTCGTTTCACTCTTAAATCAGCTAGGACTTTTTTCTTGGAACCAGGAGTTCCCTGTGGTTGGGGTAAATTCATTTGGTCTTCATTTATTCCGCCTTCCAAAACTCTAGTACTCTGGAAGGTTTTTCATGGGCGACTTCCTACAGATCTACATATTCAGAATAAATGTTTGCATATATGTTCTATGTGTACGCTTTGTGAAAAGCATGAGGAATCTATTCAACATTTATTTTTTGAATGTTCTAATGCAAAGCATATTTGGAGTTGGGTTCGGTAGATTTTTGTTACTTCTCATTTCTCTAATAAGGATTATCTTCTTATTTTTATTAAGAGTGATGGTAGTCCTTTGGTTAAATTGATTAAGCTTGTTATGATAACTTTTTCTATTTGGATGATATGGCGTATGAGGAATTTTGCTAGATTTCAGGAAAAGATTGAGGTTTCTATGGCTATTTCGGTGATTAAAGATTTAACTTGTCTAGTGAAAAATTTGTCTAAAGCTTCAATGAAGAATGATATGTTGGATTTCAACGTGATTAAATTTTTTGGTATTAATACTCGTAGTGGTAAAAATTAATACTGATGGGGCTGCTAGGGGATATCCTGGTCTTGCTACTTGTGGAGGTATTTTCCGTGGGAGTATGGGGGAATTTATTGGTGCTTTCTCTGCATTTCTTGATGTTCATATGGCTATTGTTGCTGAGTTTTATGGAGTTATACATGCTATGGAGGAAGCTCAAAAGATGGGTCTTACAAATATCTGGCTTGAATGCGATTCTTCCTTGGTTTGTGCGGCATTCACTGCTAGGACTAATGTTCCGTGGATGATTCGTAATCGATGGCATACTTGTCTTAATTACTGTGGGAAAATTAGGTTTAGAGCTACTCATATTTTTCGTGAAGGGAATGCATGTGCTGATAAGTTGGCTAATTTAGGATTTATTCATAGAGAATCTTTTCAGTGGTATAATAGACTTTCATCTAGTCTATTCTTAGAATTCTTTATGAATAGGTATAGTCTACCTATATATCGTTTTTGTTAATATATGGGTTTTGATCTAGTCCTCCCATATTTTTGTTTTTTCTTTCTTTTTTCATTTTTTTAATAATACTTTTTTCATGTAATGGTAGATGATGGTTGTTACTTGTGGTGTCAGCCTACCTAAGATGTCAAGTTGCATAGTGATGTCTACCATAAAAGCTTTTATAAAATAATAGTAGTAACTATAGGAACTAAATGAAAATGTTTAACTATAAGAATTAAAAATATATATATTATAACTACGAAACCTGATTGAATTGAATGATTAATTGTTTTTTTAATCTAATTTGATGAAGCGGAGTTAAGTTTTATAATAGAGTTGAAGTTAAGCAAAGTGTTTTAAAGGGAAAAAGTTTTAAGAAAATACCTCATGTGTTTCGGATTCTTTAAATATCATAGATTTTTCATTCATTTTCTTCTTTTAAAAATTTAATCCCTAATATTACATTTCATTGTCACATTAACAAAAAAACTTAAATTAACTGAAAAAATACTTAAAGAAGTCTCTTAAAGGTTTTAAGATTTCAATTAAATCCTAAAACTAATTCTTTTTTATATTTTGGTTTCTAGTATGGAAGTTTAAAATAGTAGTGATAATACATGTTTAATGACTAAAATATTAATTTGAAAAACTTAAATTTAGCGATCTAGTTGAGTTTTTTATATAATGATATAAACGGTTAATTTTTTTAATAAAAGTCTCCTTTTATTAGCTAGATTCTTAATAAAACATTCACAAAAATACTTTGATGATGTAATTATTATTCAAACATAGATGACAAAGTGGATCGAGTTTGACAGAACAATATATTGATTTGTCATCATTTAGATTGGGCTAATTAATTTTTTTTAATACACTAGTCTATATTGGTTTTAGTTTTCCTAACTTATCAAACTTTATTTTTAGTACTTTTATAGAGAAATCTCTTATCTTTTGAATTAAAATTGATTATAGTTTATGTTTTATATAAAAATTTATTTACATTAATTTTTTTATACGTCATTTGATTCATTGAAGTAGTATTGATATTTACTTTATTTTGTTAGACATTAAACCTTTTTTAATCAAAATATTAAAAATATTAAAAGTGTGATTAAATTTTTTTATTCTTCTTTTATCAAAATATTTTTTTTATTAATTGAATTAGATTGTATGTAGATACATAATCTCGTAAATATTTTAAAGAACATTTTATAATAAAAACTATTATATCTAGAGTGAATTGTACAACTAATTCATTTATAAAATATATATATATATATATAGAAAAAAATATGAAATATCATATAATATGATGAAAAAATAATATAAATAAAATGTATTATTATATATATTATTGCATAATGATAAAATAAGAAATAAGGGCAAAAAAGAAAAACATCCGTCATCTTGATTGGTTTTCCTCTATAATCTTTCCATCACTAAGAGAAAGAAAAATCACTTTTCACACAAATCCACTCTCTTCCCTCCTTTACTCAATTTTTTTATTCAAACCATAAATATCTCTTTAGATCCATCATCTTCAATCTTCAATAGTAAAACCATTAAAACAAAGCCTAAATCTGTATCATTCTGAAATTTCTGTCTAGCCATATTAATCTAATATAATTCATTACTGTAGGAATCGAATCGAAAAATTCATCACCAAATAAATAAATAAAATATATTAGACTAGACTAAATTTCAGAATTTATATTAAAACTTATTCCTTTTAAATCGAACTGATATTTTTATGTATTATTCAGTAATTGTTTTTGTTTTCATGTATTTAAAATTTTATGTAAACTATGTTTTTATATGTAGATTTATTATTTATTTAAACATTTGTTTACTCTTTTCTAAAAGTTGAAAATAAGTCCAATCCAACCAAACTGGAAAAAAAATGATCGTATTTTAAA
This sequence comes from Phaseolus lunatus, assembly GCA_013389735.1. Classification (NCBI taxonomy): domain Eukaryota; kingdom Viridiplantae; phylum Streptophyta; class Magnoliopsida; order Fabales; family Fabaceae; genus Phaseolus; species Phaseolus lunatus. The sequence continues at coordinate 10,868,137 of CM023865.1, read as the reverse complement.
ATTAAAGTAATTATTTCTGTCTTCTGTTTTCACTTTTCTATTATTTGTTATCTCACGTTTACATCTTCCACTCACTTCTATTTCAATAATAAAAAAAATTAAACAGTTGAGAGAATTACTATAGAAACTGGTGGTGGGCCTTGGAAAGTTGTTGGGTTGTCTTTTCACCATCCACGGCTATTATTATTTGGGCAATTGCTTCCTGCACCCCAAATGTTTTTAAACCTACATTCAGTATAAAATATGAAATGATAAAAATGTTGTAATTTTTAAATGAAAAAAGAGGTGTAAGTCAAAATGTATTATAAATTTGAATCTTTGAAATATATTTTTAGGTTTAGATTTCTGAAACAGTTTTTCATATTTGGATTTTTAGATTTAGAAACATTTTTTTAGTTTTTTTTCTACAATATATTTCCAAATTTGGTCTCTTGGAATACAAAATTTATTTTCAGAACGTATTTTTTAATTCTGAATTTTCAACTCTAGAATAATTTTTTTTTTCTATTTGTATCTCATTGATAAGGAGTGTTAAATACAAAAAATACTCCTATCTTAACTTATAAATTTTAATATATTTTTCTCTCTTTCTATCTTCTTCATTGCATCTTTAGGGTACCACATACCATTCATAAGTCCCAGCTATTGTTGGCTCTGTCACTTCTGCTATTGCTTGTGCTACAATCCAAAATTTTACTGATTGTTCATGTTGTTCGTTAAAGTGACCTTTTTCCTCTTTTTTTTTTTTCTTTTTAATTTTGTATTTTTCAATATTATACAATTTAAAATATCATTATGGATCCTCTAATTCATAACATTTTAAATTAAGTATTATATTTTAGATTAAACAATGTATAATATATTTTTGAAAATATTTATTTGTTTATTTTTTAGTAAAAAAAAAAAGTCAAATTTATTTATGTATTATTAATACTTTTATTTCAATGACATTATTTTAATTATTTATTTTATTGCAATAAAAAAATATTAATACAACATTAACAGCATAATTATTTTTATTAAAAATATTATGAAAATATGATTAATTATGTCGTAAGTATTTTATTAGTATTTATAATATAACTAATTATATTTTCATGTATAATCAATCATATATAAGATGTGCACACAATTCTTCTTTTTACGTTAAAGGTTGAATGGAAAAACTTCTTTTTAGCATACACTTTCTCATAGAGACCAATGTGTGTGTAAAATTTTGTTTATTAATAATTTTTCTTCAGATGTTTCATTTGTATGATAAAGATTCATGTCTTTCAAGATTTTGTAGTTTCTCAGTGGACTAGTACTACATTATTAACTCATTTTCTTAAGTAGTAATCTTATTTTAACCTTTTTAGTGAAACAAGCCCATCATTCAAGTGCAAAATCTATTTGGAAAAGGTTGCACATCTTAGAGTGAAAATGAACTGATATTAGCCCTAATATACTTCATAAAGTAAAGTAATGATAATGAATTAAATAAAATAATGGGGTTTGATTTAGCAAGTGTCTCTTCACTGTTGATTGCCCAACTTGTTTTAGAGCAATTGAATGCAAAATTCCATCTATTGTAAAGTTTGATATCAAAAGATGGTTACCAACATATTTTATTTTATGTGTATAATATATACTTTAGAGTAATCAAGAGTTTGTCAGTGTGCATACGTAAGAGCATTTAAGTGGATATAATACACTTTAAATTAAATAAATAAATTTTTTTTTTGCAAAAATTATATAAAAAATTAAAAATATTTTTTGAATTATAAAACTTTTTACATTTTTTCAACGACTTAACTTTTTTTAATTTTTTTAACTTTCACAGTCAAATTACATCGTGAAATAGGTGAAGAAAAATAGATCAAGTTAATTTGATCCTAAATTTACATTAAGAATATTAGTAATTATTATTATGCTGTACATTTGAATATAACTCTCTTTCTTTAAGATTAGGTATGTTTTTCTGTTCATTAAGTTTGATCAGTAGAGAAATAGTTTTTTTTATTAAATAACACTAATAGTAGTGCTTTTTTTTCTATAAATGTGTTTTATGAAGGTTTGGAAAAAAAAATGTATTTATTGAAAGTTAAGTTTTCTTGTAAATAAATTATCTTCACTTAAAGAAAATTAATGTCTTTTTATTAAATAAAAATAATAAATGTCAACAACCTTAGTTTAAAATAATGATAATAATAAAATTTGTATATTAATTGGTAAGTACATGTATAATTTCGAATGTGTATTGTATTGCATGACCGAAATATGTTTGGTTACGCTCATGATAAGAGTGTCTGACCATTTGGTAGGATATATCTCGATCCTCAAAGATAACTTTCCACTTAATCACTAAATCAAATATTATATATCAGACTAATACAAAGATTTAAAAGTGGTATTCACATTAATCGAATCCAATATCTCTTAGGTCCGATCAGACTCTATAAATAAGTTTATCATACTCAAGTGAAAGTACGCATTTAATAATATTTATTACATATAAGCATCAAATAATAAAACTTAAGACCTTATGCAGATATCTCATCTGCATCACCAATTGAAAAAAATATATTCGAGATAGAGATGAGAGTACTTAAGAGACAAAGTAACCTTTTTATTTCATACAAGAACATGTATGAATAACCAAGATTAAATAATTACATTTTTTAAGAAAAATACGTATAAGTTATATATTTTTTATGTTTTTTTTTTCACATATCATTAAATTATAAAATTATGTGTCGTATAAGACATTATACTCAAGTATACAACAAGCTATAAAGTTTGTCATTTAAATTATATTTTAAAATTTAAGATGAATTATCTCTATAAGTAGCATAGCTCAAACAATATCATAATTTCAAAGGAAAGATAGTTGTTATGTTTCCTTTTACTTTATTTCTCTTAAAAAAAAGTATGTTATGTTTGATGAGAATATTATATGATATATATGTATATATATTTGTAGCTTTGGTATAATTATATATTATCGAGGATAAATAATAATTTGAAGATCTTACATTAATATAAAATTATTTAAAATGTTATTAAAGTATAGATTTGGCGTTGGTAACGCGGTAGCGTGGTCCAGTCTTCTATTCCTTAATTAGCCTCTTTTGTTTCCTATTCTCTGAAGGTGACTACCTTGCATCCATGAGTTAACTCCCCTTCACACACGTAATTCACATTATCTCTATCTATCTCATAGGTTCCCCAAACAAATCACACACCCACTCTGTTCACCTCCTTAGCTTTGCCAAACTTCTATCCCCATAATTCTTCTGCCGTATCTCATATTTCAAGACTTTCTGAAGCGTTGCATAAACACTGCTTTGAAGGAAGGAACTAAGAAGTTGATGTTTAATTTTGTCCTTTTACTTTTCTAGGAAGTTTGGGGAATATACACTTTACTTATGCTGACTTCGTAAACTCCACCCAACAATCAAAATAAGGTTACAAATGAATCAACGTTGTAAAACTATGTCATGGCTAATTTGTAGTCATATGTTTAAATGAACCAGACTTTTGTTACCACAAAACAAAGCGATCAATCCAATATATTATTTTTATAACAAGTTGTTATTGTTATTACATTGTTTTTCTATTCTCAATGTTATATCTTATATAATATATAATGATGAAAATCTCATATTGAATAGATATTAAGATATTTTATAGTGTGAGTACAAACTTTATTTCATAAGTCATAAGTTGATTTTATGAAATTGAGTTAGACTTAATTCATTTCTTAATATGACATTAAAATTATTTCGAACTAATCTAACAATTGTTTGTTAGACTTATCTTATTATCCATTATCGGACCGTTATCAGATTATCCATAATATATAATTTCACGCATAAGTGGTAGTTTCGGTGTGAGGAATGTGTTAGAGATCTCACATCGATTAGAGACTGAAATATTTCATAGTATATAGGTGGATGCAAACCTCACTTTATAAGTGGTGAGGTTGAATTAAAGTTAAAATTTACTCCTTGATATATTACTTTTATAACAATTAGGAATAAAAGTAATAATAATAACAATTTGTATTCAATTAATTTCATTCTATGTTGTCCTTTTTATAAAGAAGTTAACCAGGGAAGGTCTTTCTGGTGGTGGTAAATCTGTGCGGCATCGTTGTACGCTTTTCATTTATTTATTTTCAAGTACAAACGGCTTTTATATATATATTTCTAATAATATTTTGATAGTTTTAAGCTGTAATATATTATTAACACGGGGATGGGATTCTCTCACGTGGGATATCACTCTAGATAGTTTAAGAGAGATGGCATTTTTTTTTATTATATTAAAATTATATTATATTAGTAAATATTTTAAAGAGTGCTGATATCGTCTAATCAGAATTATGAGAGAGAATATTTTCCTTTTAATAATATATATATATATATATATATATATTAATAACTCTGATTTTTTAAAGCATTTTAATATGTTATTTTTAAATCATTATAATAAATTCAAAGATATAATTTTTTAATTTAAAGTTAAGTTCAAAACAAGTGATAAAGTTTAAATCCCTATTGTCGGGTAGTTGGGTGGCGATGTGAAATTCATGCAGAGTAACTCAATGTATGTGGGACCAATTTTGTAACAACAAATAGCATTAATATTTCTTATTAATCTTTCTATTTATTTTATTTAATATTTTGTTCATAGAGTATATTAAAAATGACTGTAAGAAAATTTATGAAAACATATAGCAGCATTGAAAAAGGTTTTTTTTTATTTAAAATTTCTAGTATGTACATAGTATAAACCATATAAACTTTATAAGTTATGGTAACAAATATTTTAAAAGATTATTAAAACCAGTAAAAATACAAAAGCTATCACACTTCGGGATTCATATTTTTTTTATGACAATTAAAGAAATAGTTATCATAATAAATAATAGTGAAGTCATAAAAATTATAAAAATCAATTGTAAAAAATTATAAAAATCAATTTGTAATAATCTATAAATTGTTAATATTAACATATCAAACAATACGTAATAATAATTTGAATTGATGGATAAGAATGTTGATTATATATATATATATATATATATATATATATATATATATATTACAAAAATATTTCTTTTTTATACTATTTGGTATTTAAAAACATCTTTCTTACTTGCCAAAATATATAACATAATATGATCATACTAGACTAAACAATTAGCAAACACAAAATAAGTTGATCATTTAAAAAGAACAATTAACAAGCAATATTATTATGTAAGTACATGTAATTAGATCATATGTTAAATAACATGCAATTGAAACATCTTCCAAAAGACATAATTGTTATGATCGAACTCAAAAACTAACACACATGGGTCACATTATAATGAGAATCGGTACTTCTAATCAACCTGACTATCCTATCTATAGGTAAGACTACTATTGACCTTACTCCAATTTGGTTTACCTCACTATAGCCTCAAGTCATGCCTTCGGTGTCCCATCGACTTCTCATGACCTAACACTTTAGTTTATGTGATCGATGCTATTAGAGGAACTTATGATATCATTGAATATGCTATAGCATAACTCACCACACTAAATGCAAGTTCTACCTCCTTGGGTCCCATAAATCTTAGTATATTATGGACATCAATCTTTAACTCTACTCGGGCTCACACAAAATAAGTAGATTATGAGTGTCAACTCTACTTGAGCTCACACCACTTACCTTAAAGTATAAACATATAACTATATGCATTAATAGTTTCAATTTCACCTTGATAAAAGTCCACAAACATCCAACAAATTTTCTTTTTATTTTCGCTTGAGCAACAACTTGGTTGTTTGAGCAAAAATTTACCTAAAATTATTATCTTTCTCTATTGGACTATTTTTGCTTGAGCTAAAAAAATTAAACACTTTTCACTTAAGCAAAAAAAAAAAAAAAATCCACTTGAATCACATCAAAATTGACACACTTTCGCTTAAGCAAAAATTGCACTATTTTGAGGCATCTCAACACACTCATACTTTTGCTTGAAAAAAAAAAGGTTTCGCTTAAGCAAAATAAGTCTGACACAAATCTTTTAATAGAAAAAATCTCCATTTTCATCTCAACAATCAAGTTTTTCTTCAATATATAAACAGTTAAATAATAACTTAACGCATCCAAAATAATACATAAACAAAATTTCACACAAATATAACACATTATAATTACTACAACAATTTCATACCTAGTCATTATTTTTAAATGTCAACTTTCATAACCTAAATTTTCTTAGCTCATTTTCTTAATAAAAATACCATGACCCAAATCTTAGTTCTCATCTATCTAAGAATCATAAGCAACATTATTCCGAACAAAATTCAATTAAAAGTCAACAAAGTTTTAGTGTATTGACTTAAAAAGAAATCAGAATTAATAATGACAGATATAATTTTTTTATAAAAGTAAACTGCTCAACTATTTCTATAAATTTCAAAAGGCAGTTGAATAATATATATTTCATACGTCAAATCTATTGCACTGATTTATTAGTGATTATAATAAATTTACATATTAATTTAAAAAGATACCATGTCAGCAAAATATCTTATTTTACGTATGTCGTAACCTGTCATATTTTAATAATATTACAACTGTCAACGTATGCATTTCAACTTTACACACACACAAGGGAAATGAAATTATATTATAATTATCGTTTCGAGTTAAAACACAATGTTGGGTTAAATTATCGTCTTTTATTTAAATAGGAATTAAATAAAACTGATAACATCATTGCATGATAGAAAAGAAATTGAAAACAAAAACAGAAAAGGAATTTTTCAAAATTTGTATTTCGATTGATTTTGTATTTTAAATATTTATTTTTGTAATTTATTCATGAAATTGTTTTGTTAATTTTGTTTCGCATACTTATCTTGGTATTAGTTATTTTATAGTGATGATGTATTGGATTCTGGATTATGAATTACATTATATTTAATTTATTTAATTATTTTATATATTACTATTTATAACAATGTACATTTAAAATTTGGATTGAATTTATTGAATTATATTACACACACACCATTGATTTATTGTTTTTATAGAATCAATGATAAAATTGATTTTTACTACAATAATATTATTGTTTAGATCCACGATTTTACATATGGTTATCTCACTCTCTTTCATCTCATATACTCGACATTTATCTGTAATATATTAATCAAGTATGACGTCTATTATTTGTTTTTTTTTTTTCTTGTATTAAATCACTAAAATCGCCCAACTAAACTTTCGAATGTGTCAACTTCGATTAAATTATATTTTTGTAATTCACATTATTAAATTGGGTAGAATATTTTTAGTATATCTTATTAAATTTAACAAATTCATAAATCGTAAATATGATGAACCAGACTAAACCACACAATAGATATATAAAAATATTATTTGTTTAGTAATTTAATGATAAAAATAATTTTATGTTTTACAGTGTAAATATATTCATGTATTTGTTATAATTAATGTAGCTACCTTATAAAAATAAAATAAAAAATAAAAAGCAAACTTATTTGAAGATATTATTTTCTTTTAAATAAAATCATTTTAAGGTAACTTTTTTCTAAAAGGTGATAATTTTTTTTATTATCCAATTTAATGACGAAATTCAACCAAATAAATTTATTATATTAGAAAAAAAATTTGATTAAATTTGATTCAACTTGGATTACTTACAGTTAGGTAAAATAAAAACACAATAAAATTTATTATCATTATAAAAGAATTTCATTAATTGTTTCATTAAGGGTATATATTTATGATTTAATAAGGATAGTATAATATTTTGTCATCAAACAATTAAATTTTTATAGCATATAAGATTTTGTGTGTGAAAATTTTGATTAAAGTTAGTCTTTTAAAAACTTGATTTTATAGGAATGTTATTTTTATAAGAGATAAATCAAGTATGAAAACATAGTTTTAAATTTAAGATTTCTGCGAAACTATTTTTTTTTTCTTTTTTTTTTATCAAACACACCTTTACTTTAAAATAAAGATGCTTTAGCGTTAAACTTTACTTTTAAAAAAAAAAATTAATTAAATGTACAACATACAAAATTAGTTATTAATTACACTTAAAGTAATAGAGAGAAAGATAAACCATCCTTAAAAAGGCGTATCACAGTCGTCATTTCCATTCACGTTTCTTGTTTTTAGATTGATTAAAATATATGATATATCCTCTTAAGAAAATATCAAAATATATCATATTCTATATTAAGATATTTTATAAACAATTCAGTAATATTACCATTTTTAAGAATAACAGCATTAGTATTATTACTTGAAATATAATTTAAAGATAAGGTAATTTTGACATTATTATATCATAAAAGAAGTTTCATTTTTTATAATTACTAATTCAACCATGATTTTGATTAACATTTTAATTTTAATTTAACGACAATGTAGTTAACTTTTTGCACTAACTATATATAGAATTAAACTCGTTTGATTAATACCAATTTGTTAAATAGCGTTTTACAATATAATTTATAATTTTATAGTAATATAACTAAATAACACTTATTTTTTTAAAAATATATTGGTGAAGCATGAATCACGTTTAATTTTTTATTAAAATTACGTTACAGTCTCTAATTCAAACACGCACTGAATTAAAATTGAAACGGCACGAGTATAATATGTCAATTAATTATTCCATATTTAATTCGAACACCGCTAACTCAACCATGATTCAATATTAATTAATTAATTAAATCACCCAACTTAATATTAATTAGATTAATATTTAAAACATAATTGTGAAGTGCGCATACATGAATGCAATACAATACTGGGGAACAATTACTTAGGAAAACCTTTAAACGATTTTGTTAAGCATGGAAAAATTTACCACATTAATATTTAAAACACCAATTTAGCTATTAATGCAATGCAAAACAAGGAAACAATTATCTACAAATATCTTATTATTAAGGAAATAATATAATATTTTTCTCCAAAAAAATATAATGAAAAGAGTATGGTCTCTTGAACTAAATTCATTTCAGCCATTCATTCATTAAGACTGGGTTAAAAGCATTGGTTAATAAAATCCGAATAAAAAGTATTGTAGGAAAAACTAAGACTTTAGGGTAAGAAAAAGAAAGGGAGAATTAATGAGTTTTGAAAAAGTGGGGAATGTTGATGGTAAAGCAGCGATCTTGATTTCTGACCAAATTGACCCTGAACCTCGGAGCTGGAATACCGTGGGACCCACATACCCCACCAACCAAAGCAGAAAGAAACATAAAATTTCCATGGCGTGACAGGGAGAGAGCGAAATCGAACCGAAACGTTTCGAAATATTTTTCTTGGCATAATAAAAGGGAGAGAGAGAGAGAGAAAGAGAGGGAACGCAGATTGCAGAGAGCAGAAGAGGTGCCTCTTACTCGTCATTCACCGTTACGAGTTCGACCCTCCTCTCGCTCTTCATTCCTATTCTCGTAGCTACAACACGCAATAGTTGCGCCTCTGAAACCGTAGATGGAAGAGAGTTTCGTTTTCCAGTGGAGCGATATCAGATCTCTCTTGTCCATCCTTCAGTGGTGGGCTTTCAACGTCACCGTAATCATCGTCAACAAGTGGATCTTCCAGGTTCCCGCACTTCTCTTCCTCTCATTTCAATTTCCAAACACCCGCCGATTCGCTTCTTCTTTTCTAATTCATGAGATTTATTTTCTGTCATGTCGTCCATTTTCTTAGATTCCACCGTTAGGATGCTACACACGGATGCCTTGTGCATCGTGAAACTGTCGGAATGAAATTGCCATGGATTACTGTTTTTTTAGTGTTTCTGCAGATTGCTATTTTCGGCGATGTGTTTTGATTTGTAGAGTTTCATCATATCTTAGTCGAAATCCATGTTGTGCGTCTGGATCGAGTTTTTTGTGCGTGTTTGAAGTGGCTTTTAAAATTAACGAAGATAGTGATTCTTCTCTCATTATTAATAACAAAACTAAACTTGATCCTATCGTGTCCACCGAGTTAGATTGTAATTCAATAATCGTGTTTCGTTACTGATTTAGTTAATTGCCCGGTACTTCTGCGTGCATAGGTTTCTCTTAATTTCTCAAATTATTAGCCTGGGTTTTGTTTGATTTTATTTTCTCTCTGATCTTGTTATGAATTTAATTTAAATCTAGATGTTTTGTTTATGGCGCAATTGACCTGAGACCATTGTTTGTTAATCATTGCAAAATCCATCTGTTTTTGAATCTTGGAATCTGTCACGTGAATTTAAACAGCTGAACTAAAATCTGAAAAATACTGTAACTGTAATGTAACTTTCCTTGTGTGAATTTAAAATAAATTAAAAAAATATTCTTTGGTGGTATGTGTGGTTTAGTTTGTGAAAAGCAGTAATTGTGTCTTTAAAGCTTCTAGAAAGTGTGACTTTTTCCCTTGGAGATTAGGCTTTCTATTGGTGTGTACATTCTACAAGATTCTATTCTGTTTTTTTGCTTGTCAGTAAAGGTCTGATGGTTTTCTTAGGTTTCATCCCTGGTTCTCAAAACTCCATTTGCAAGGGAGTTGTTTTAAAATAATCATTTCATGATGACATTGATCTGTATAAATTTTTATGTAACGGGGCCAAAATGATTGTGATCGCCGACTGTTTATATGTTCTGTGCTTGTGTTCCAAGTGTAGTGAATAAAAAGGTTTATCAATTTTCCACAATCCATGTGTATTTAGGATTTGTTGTCGTTGTATGGATTATAAACACTTTACTTTCTTCTTTTTTTTTGCAGAAATTGGATTTCAAGTTTCCCCTATCTGTTTCATCTGTCCACTTTATCTGTTCAGCCATTGGGGGATATGTGGTAATTAAGGTGCTGAAACTTAAGCCACTGATAACTGTTGACCCTGAAGATCGCTGGCGAAGAATATTTCCAATGTCATTTGTGTTCTGTATTAACATCGTGTTGGGGAATGTGAGCCTACGATACATTCCAGTTTCTTTTATGCAGACAATAAAGTCATTCACACCTGCCACCACAGGTAGGTTTAATAGTCGGTGTTAACATTTCTGCCACATATTCTACCTGCTTTATATTGAGATTTGAGGATATTTACAATTACACCTGATCTTGGTAAACTGGTGCAGTTGTTTTGCAATGGCTAGTGTGGAGGAAGTATTTTGACTGGCGTATTTGGGCTTCTCTTGTACCCATTGTTGGAGGGATTCTTCTCACATCTGTAACCGAGCTTAGTTTTAACATGTTTGGATTTTGTGCTGCATTATTTGGCTGCCTGGCTACATCTACAAAGACTATTCTTGCAGAATCTCTTCTGCATGGATACAAATTTGACAGGTACCATCTCTATGCTTGAATTCCCTTGTTGTTGCTAACTTTGTATTTTGGTTTTCTTTCTTTCCCTTTTCTATTTCTTCCCATTTCTGGATTTCCCAGTATGTAGACTTTCCACTTCAAAGTTATTTCCACGTCTGTATTATTCTTTATTATGGAAAGTGGGTTTTACCCCATACATTGCGTTTTTCATTAACCCTTTTTCTTATGTAGAGCTAGGAAGTATTCTACATTGGAGCTAAGAACACCTCTGGGTACTGCTTAGTGCATAGTTGCAACAAGTCAATCACTAACAAACACAAGCAAATAAATCAAAGCAAAAAATTATGAATTTCACCCACAAGTTATTAATGTAGAAGGCCCTTTATATGGTGATTTTATTTATTAATGATCAATATTTGTGCTATATGAGAATACTAAAACTGAAGAGTGCATTTTGAAGTATAGATACGACACTTTCACATGCATCTTTATTGTTGTAGGCATGTAGCTAAGCAGTATGTCTTAGTATAGTATGTAAACAAGCATTTCTGATCAACATCCATCGAGGTGCTGAGTTCACAACATTGTTTCTTGAGTTTCTTTGGATTTGTTTGCTTCAAAGGAAACGGAAAAGTGTTGTCACCGGCTAACTGGTGATATTTTATTTTTTGTGTGCTTGAAAGTTTAGGAGGGGAGGCTTTGCCTCATTCCAAGGTTAGGGGCATGCCTCAAGCCTTTGTAAAAGTTATGTTAGGATTCCTACATTGAGTAGGATGAGATACGAAGCCTTGAGGTTTTCCCATCTAATGGACTAGTCTTTTGAGTTGAGTGACTCTTACACATTCGTCTTAAGTTGTGGATGTCCTTCCTCAAAAAGGAGTAACAATGTCACGAGTTCTACATTAAGTAAAATGAACTACTTTATGTTGTTAGGAAAAGGGTTATTTATAGGCTGAATTAGGGTGCACATAAAGTAAAATGAACTATTTAATGTTGTTAGGAAAGGGTTAGTTATAGGCTGAATTTAGGTGCAAATCGAAACTTATAGATGAGTGAAACCGTCAAAGAAAAAGAACAGCTGTCACCAGGTGTTGTGGATGTCTTTCCTCAGAAAGGAATAACAATGTAAGAGTTCCACTTTGAGTAAAATGAACTACTTAATACTGTTCCACTGAAATTGCACCCAAGGCGTTTTTTTGGCAATGACGATTGGCTTTTTGTTATTCCTTGTATTTGTCTTGGCTGTACTATTTTATTCTACGCGGGTCAAGTCTTGGTTTCTCTGAATTGTTTTCCCATGACGTTTATGCGGCACACAGACTAACTTTTCTTTGCATATCTCTTTAGCATAAACACAGTTTATTACATGGCACCTTTTGCAACCATGATCTTGGCGCTTCCTGCCCTGTTACTTGAAGGCAATGGAATCCTTGAATGGTTTAGTACCCATCCATATCCTTGGTCGGCTCTCATCATTATTTTTAGCTCCGGGGTGTTGGCTTTCTGTCTTAACTTCTCCATTTTTTACGTGATTCACTCCACCACTGCTGTGACATTTAATGTTGCCGGAAATCTTAAGGTGAGATTTATTATTTATAACTTCATGCATTATGATTTCGTATTAATGTATTTTGAGAAATTGTACATTTTTCATATTATCTAATACCCTGAGCTGTAAGCCCACATTATTCCTGCACGAGATGCGTTTCTCTCCTCTTGGACTGTGTCATTCTGCCTTAACATTTACTCCCTAGTGGCATTCAATTTATTAATCTTCATTCTTTGACTTTTCATGTTAGTCATTAAGTGCATGGTAATGTGCTCGTGTTAAAGGTTTATTGATGTTAGTGGGGCCTAGTGAGTTTTCTTGACGGTGAAACTAAACTATATGTTAAATCTCACTCCCTCAAACTCATTCATTTTATTTGTGATTTTTTGGAATATTTAGTCTTAATTATTTTCTTACTTTAAAATATCAAGAAAAAATTAATTTATATTCCTAGAACCCTTATTTATAGATATTTTAAGTAGTCATTTTCACGTTTTGTTATTGTTATGAACAAGAGCAAATAACATTATTTTGTCACGGTAATTGATGTACTCAATAATTTTTAAACGAAAAAATGAGACCAAAGTAATACTTATTTTACATTTTAAAAATTAATCAGAATAATGTTTGTGCAGGTTGCAGTTGCTGTCCTTGTTTCTTGGCTGATATTTAGGAACCCAATTTCATATTTAAATTCTGTTGGATGTGCCGTGACTCTTGTGGGTTGTACATTCTATGGTTATGTGAGGCACATGCTCTCCCAACAGCCACCAGTTCCTGGAACTCCTCGGACCCCCAGGACTCCCAGAACCCCTCGGAGTAAGATGGAGTTGCTTCCTCTTGTAAATGATAAATTAGAAGATAAGGTCTAGTATGTTTAGCTACGCTTGAACGAGGTTTCAGTCTTTTGGAAGCCAGTAATAGCAATAGTTACAAAAACTCTAAAATCACTTCGCTTATTTATTGTTAGATTACCCAAAATTCTTAATACAAGGTTCTTTCGTTTATCTTCTACTATCCTAGCACTCTTCCCTCTTTCTCAATTCTCTCCAATATCCCGTTTGATTGTATGCACTGCCCTGTAAAATCGCGCTCGATTAATTCTCAACTTATTGTTATTTTTGAAAGTGCACACATATTCATAGATAATCAACGTTTATTGACAAAAAAATTTCCTATTTTAGTTAAGCGCGAAGAGTGGGTAAGCTGCATGTGATTTACAATACATTTAATTTAAACGATAAATTGAAATATGGTACTTTATATGGTTACACTTCTCAATAAAAGGGACTGCAAAAATTAAGAGTGCCCCCTCATGATGACTTTTATTTACCAGCTCTATCACTGAAGAACATAGTAACGAAACATATATTGTTCACAAGCATGGACAATTGGATTATTTTATTAAAGTCAGATTTCATGGTAACTCGACATTAGTACACGATATGGTTAGAACTAGTTACAGGGTGATATAGATTATAGATGACGATGCAGATACAAAGGTTGCTTTTACCACTTACCCCTTTTATCCATTCTAGGATCTGAACTAGCAGCATCTAAATTTTCAATCTAAGCCAATAGCCAGAAGTTCTTCTGCCACCTAGTGCTAATCAGGTATCCATTTGTGCCCTGGCTTCTCTTCCTCACTCCAATTGTCAAGCACTCTGCTTTATTGATGCAATGCTTCACAAACTCCTCCGTACAACTGCTTCCGCTGCTTCCACAAATACTGCACAAATAATTCTTAACTCGTTAAACTGCATACACTGAATCGCTTAAAAACTCAAACTGAGCAAACAAGAAATTTAAAATTGGTATCAAATGTTTCTGCAGTTGTGTGGATGCCAGGACTCACCAGCTTAAAAGAGAAGATGACTTCTTTTGGCCCAGTACCAGGACAGAGACCTCCAACTTCTTTACTTGGCTCATTACTGTGGCCAGTTTTGGTCCTTGGATAACGAGTGCTTCCACTTCAACCTATGTCAGACCATAACCTTATCAGTAAATCTTTATTCAATGAGGGTGGGAACAACATAGGAAGACCTTCAAAAGAAAAGCTGAAACATCTGAAAACTTCTCATGATTTCTCTCTGAAAAGTGAAAATAGAAAAAGGGACTGATGCAAGAAGCTAAGACCGTTTGCCATCTAAAGAAAAGAAAAGTTGGAAAAGAAACAATGGCATCATAAGAGGTCATGTTAAAAGAAAAAAAAAAAAGAGAGAAAAGAAGGGACTTCCTACTCCACTATTATTGAACAGCAATGAAAAATCAAAGACCAACTTGAATCAAGATCTACCAAGCGCAATGACCATCGCCTGCCTCTCTAGACGCACAGAATGGAAACTGAAGAGCAGAAGATAAGATCTGCTCTTTATTTGAACACAGTTTTCTTTATCAGCATTTGAACACAGAATACGAAAAAGGAAAGATTGCCGATAAAAAAAATATATATATGAAAAAGGAAAGAAGTAACAAACATACAATACAATCATACTTGCCACAAACAAACACAGCCAACTTACCCCTGGCTTGCAATCTTTGCAAAGGGACCCAAGATAATTGACAAGATTGGTTGAACAAGAAGGTTCAGGACCCTGGTGAGGGGGTACAATATGAAGCAGAGTCAAGGAATCACCCTTATTAGTTACATGAGTAAGTGCCCACATCATTGCATGCTTGGAATGTGAAGTGTCATCAACCACCACCATCACCCTCTTCCTCCCCATCACCCCACTCTCCTCATTTCCGTGCATGTTAAACCCTTCCATTCGATTCACACTCTCCGACGCTCACTCCCCAACCACTTCTAATATATCTCTCTTTCCCACTCCCCTGGTTGGACTTGGTTTTCAAGACTCCTTGGCACTTAACTGCCTCAAAAACGAAGCCGAAGAACTGATCCTTGATCTCTAGAACACCCGCGACACTTGATTTATGTAACCGCAAGTGTAGCACCGTACTTTGATTACTAGATAAAGTGGGGGTAGGATGCTAGAGTGTAGCAGGGGTTTTGTTTGACAGATTACTCTGGTTGGGAAAACACACTTGCACTTGCTAGTTCCTAGAGAGAGAGAGGTGCAGAGTAGGTAGAGAGGGTGATGTGGGGGGGTAAAATGTGATGCAAATTGCGAAGCTTGGGGCTTTTATTTTTGCGTAGATTAAAGTGTCACGGGAATCTGAGGTCTGTTTTGTGCATGATGCAAAACAGGATCTTTTGGGAAATCTTTTTCCCCTATCCCAGAATCTTTTGTACCATTGTAGTAATACTTGTTTTGTCTAGATAAACTAATATCGTTAGGTAATAACAATAACAATAAAGTTCAAATTACCCATAAAATATGATGGGTTACCTCATCCCTCATGATGTTTAGTGGTCCATCACAAGACTTATCCTCAGCTCTCAATTCCATTAGTCAGATCAGTAATGTATATGTATAGAATCCAGATTTTCTGGCAAATTCTTCCAAAATATGATCTTTGAATCATATTCAGGTTGCATTGTAATAATCTCTTCATGAAAGTTTTATTCGTTTAAAAAAATCATTAACTTTTAATCATACAACTATGTTACCCACAAGAATTATTATGGGAAACACAGAACAAATATTTTGAAATGAGATTTATTATTTGAATGAACCACACACAGTGGCTCTCTCATGAACTCTTACACTATTACTATTTGGAGGTGGACTTAAATGCAACTCACTTTCACCAAAGCAGTTTACCCAACTGAGCTTGCCTGGGGAATGGTATGTTCCTATCTAGATTAATTTCTTTATTTTCACCAAAGTATATTAATTGAACATTTTTTAAAAACCACTGCAGAAACAATCTTTCTATCGTACTAATAGCTTTTAAAATTGAATATAGTCTGATTTTAAGTCTAAACTATTTTAGCAAACCTCACTTCCAAAATAAAATCAATTGATAGTCGTAGAGATCCGACAAAAAAAGGCATAGGAAGAAGCTAATAAAACAAATACATTTTGGCAAGAAGAATATAGTAAACATATAATATAACTACTAATCAATCTAGGATTTCAAATGTGGTTGTGTTTCTCCTCCAACCTAAGAAACAGAATCCCAAAATCAAGCTTTTCAGTTAGCACTAATTAAACACAATTAAAAGTAAATGAGAAGATAATGGTTGGTAGTCTTTGATTGCACGGATATGTTTTCAATAAAATATCAGTTCCTTTACTTCTCATTCACTCGTCAGTGGTCAGACAGCAGTAAAGAAACCTGACCTCACAGACTGTAATAATAACAAATTTGAAAATATTAAAATAATATTTAATAATTAATTGAGTAATATGATGATTATTTATTTATGCATATAAAGGGAAGGGTGTCAGAAAGAAATAGGGAGCCTCGAGAATTGGGTTTTGTTTTGTTTGGTTATGGAAGGTGAGTTTGGAGGAAGCAAAGAAATAAGTACCTCCAAATAATTGTTCCCGTATGCTTCGCTGAACCAACTCAAGTACTCAACTACTATACATCAAACACTTCATCGAAACTACCATTCCACCCTTTCCAACACTTCTCATTTACCCTCTAACTCCTCAACCTAGTTAATTAAAGATGGAAGGGTGGTCTCGTAATTTGGTGGATCAGATTCATTCATGGACTTCATTGGAAGCACACTAGTTATTGTTGCATCTACATCATTCATATATATAATAGATATTTACTTCTGCATTGAGTTTTCTTTCATTCCATGGAAAATAATTTTTCATTGAGTTTGATGTAATTTTGTATTAAATATGAATTTGAGATGAAAAACTAAACATCTACTTATCAACACTAGAGTCAAATATACCATCCTTTTGATATGGATACCATTCTATTCAATTTAAAAAATATACCTAGTATAGATAACGAAAATTATTCTTATTTTGATTAAATTTATTAGATAAGATAAAGGATATAAATTGAGTGTTTAATGTGAATTTTATTAAGATAATATTATTATATTTAATTTATTGTTTGTTTGAGAGTTTTATATTTTTTATCACCATTTTTTTAAGATTTTTTTTCTTTGATTTAAATGAAATTGGTTTTTTGAGATAACAAATTTTGGTCATTAGTTGATTATATGAGGTTAAATATATTAAAATCTTGATATTAGACATAATATAATCTTTAAGTCATCGATAAATGAATAATAATTGGTTGAGCTTAAATTTTTAATTTTGATAATTTCTAAGTTGGAAATAAGGTGATCCTGATTAGGAGTCATATCCTAATGTACTTACAAACGATTACTAATCTTAAAGAACGTTGTATATAGCAGGACTTAGGTACACAACTTCAATTTAAGGCAAGAAACCCTACTTTGTTTTATCTTACTTGACAGGACCCATTACCCACTACACTTAAATAAAATAGTCAATGTTAATCGTTTTTATGTATATAAATATGCCTCTACACCGACACTATAGACAACACATTGCATGTTTTTTACTTAAACTCTCTCAATATCTTTAGCTATAACATTTTGATGTTCACCGTGGAGTCCGATAAAAGTGGTCATGTGATCAACCTTTGAAAATAGTGGTTAGCAAAGTTTAAGTTAGAATGGTCATGCGAGATTCACGCTCACAACCTATTGGTGGAGGCAGTTCACTAGCCCTGTACCAGATAATGCAAATGATGGATGAATTGAAGAGGTAAGTGGAGACAACAGAACAATGATTTGAAGAAGCCCACTAACCACATGAGCAATTGCACAAACAAAATGAAGAGTTGCAGAGTGCGCCACGATAGTCTATCAATAGAGTCAAGCATGTACCTAGTGTCAGGCATGACTTTCAACTTTTCACCAAGGAGGTCATGGACAAGCTCATACCAATTCATTATACGGTCCCTAAAATCACGGAGTTCAAAGGGTCAAAAGACCCCAAATTACTTGTCAAAACTTTTTGGGCACAAATGTTGATCAGTGAAGGTTGCGATGAAGATCGTTGTAAGATGTTTGTCGACACACTAGTTAGCACAACGTTGGATTGGTTCAGCAGGTTGTGCAACGAAACAATCAAGTGTTTCGATGATTTTGTACTACTTTTTATCGTCCAATTTGTGATTAATATGCCTAAACCACTGAAGTCGAGCAATATATTTGACGTTCGACAACATAGTACTGAGTCTTTGAAAAGGACTATCGATTGGAGACACTAGATGAAGCTCAATCCCGAGAACTTGGAATGCCGACAACCTTCACTTTTACTCATATCATTTGTAGCTTTCCTTGCACTCTTTTCCTTTAGGGACAAAAAAAGGTTTTTAACAAGGCAAGTAATGTTGAATAAAGAGCAAATTCTGTTCATTAAACTGATTCATTATTACTTTAAGTGTTAATGACCATTGGTCTCGATTCACTATTAGCCTAAGTGTTAATGGACGTTGGTCTCAATTCATTATTAGTCTAAGTGCTAATGGGCATTGGCTCCGATTCATTATTAACCTAATAGTTAATAGGTGTTGGCCACAATTTATTATTAACCTAAGAGCTAATAGGTGTTGGTTCTCATTTATTATTAGCCTAAGAGTTAATGGGTGTTTGTCCCGATTCACTATTAACATAAGAGTTAATGAGTGTTAACTCCTATTCATTATTAGTCTAAGAGAAAATGAGTGTTGATCCCAATTTATTATTAGTCTAAGAGCTAATAAGTCTCGACCCCAATTCACTATTAGCTTAAAAGCTATCAAACTTTGCTCTGATTCAAATTCATTAGTCTAAGAATTTATGGGTTTCATCTCGATATGTTATTAGTGAAAAACTTTTGAGTTCATGCTTCAATTTAACTATATTAACTCATGTAGTATTAATGAACTTTTGCTCCAATTTGCTCACATTAATCTATGCGCTAGAGTTTATGAATCTACTTTCGTACGTCTACGTGCTAAAGAGTCTATGTGTCCTCTGAAAAGTTTTATGTATCAATGTAAACCTCACGTAGAAAAGTGATATTTATCTTTCTCAACAAGTTATTTTGAAAAATTACATCATTTTCTTTCAAAATGATTTTATCTAATTGTTTTTCGTTTAAAATAAACTAGTCAACTCCGACTCAATTGTTGTTTAATGTGCTTATGACGTAACAAATTTTAGTCTTATCACCCTCAAGGCTTAACTATTAAAAAACTTGAGTATACCTAGTCGTTTCACCACTGAAAGGCATGAGCGTAAAGGGTTCTGGTTCATCCGAGATAACGAGGATCAGTCATAGGTCAAGTGCAAGAAGTTGAATATATTGAAGTCTCGATACTAGATACAATATAATCTTCGAGTCATCAATACATGAGCAATCATTGGTTGAGCATGAGTACTCGATCTTAATCATTCCTGAATTGGAAATAAAACAATTTTGATTAGGATTCAAATCTTAATGTGCAGAAACGATAACTAACTCTAAAAAATGTCAAATATTTTTGCCATAGACAACACAACTTAAAATGCTTCATACTTAAAGTTCTATCGGTATTCATCAAAGTCATAGTCAATTACTTAGTTTTTATTCGGCTGAGCCAAAGTCACATTTTTAATAATATATTTGATTCAAGAAAAAAAAAGTGAGAGGATTTTATAGAGAAAAAAAGTTAAATATATAATCACAAATAATTGAATAAAAGAATAAAAAACAATAGAAATATTTTAGTGATCAAGGCAACATTTGTTTTCTACTGTTTTTCTAAAGAAAAGAAAATAAGTAAAAATATATAATTTTTTTAATTCTTTCCAAATAAGAAAAACAGAAAAATATGCTGAAGCTCTGTGCAGGCAACAAAAGGGAGAAGTAGAAAGAGTGAAAATTAAAAAAGCAGTGAACCGAACGGAAGGGAAAAAAAGGAAACAGATTGGGGACTAATGACGAAGGGGTGATTTTATATCGTTATTATAGATTATGGAATTTAGATTAATTTAGATATGTATTTTTATTACATTTAAATTGATTTCATCATTCTCTTAGGCCCACAGTTTATTTGGATGAGAAGAAATAAAGAAAAGATAAATAAATATAGAAAAAATGAAAAATGGAATTGTTTGGGTGGGTAAAAATATAACGGAAAATGAATGATTTTTTAAAAATTAAAATATTTGGATTGATAAAAAAATTATAAACATAATACAAGATAATTGCATAGCTATCACTTTATTTATAAGTTTAAATTAAATTATTTTAATTGAATTGCTTACTAATTTTTGAGTCAACTTAATTGAATTTCTCAATCTTTTTTATTTCTTATCTGAATATGTAAGCTTTTACTCAAAAATATTTCTTTACTTATTAGAATATGTGAAATTGATCAATTATTCGAATAGGTAAAGTATGAACGAAGTTGCTTATTTCAATATGTCTCCCTATTATTTGAATTTGTCTTTCAATACTCGAATAACAATGCAAGTTATTAAAAAAGTTACAATATTATTTGAATTTTTCCGGTGTTATTCAAATATCTTAACCTTCTCTTCTTTTTCTTCAATACAAACGTAACTGCACAGCTTTTACATGTATATGAGAAAGTTACAAATTACAATGCATTATTATTGATTCACGAGCATCAACAGTTTGATTGAGTAATGTAAGTTTGTGTATATAACGTTAAATGGCAGTTAGGGAAGATGAGCATGCATGCCATTCATTCACCTTAACATTGAAATGAGCAACAAAGAGAGTAGAGACGAAATAGCGTTCAGAATCTCGTGAAGTACTACAATAAAAATGGCATCCATAATACGACAAACTCTATTTAAAAACATTATTAACAAGTTGTTGACCCTTCGTTCCTCACAAGGTTTTTTCATATCAACTTCAATCCTCATTGAAAACTCCATGGTAGCATCCAACAGTAACAACAACCATGTCTCATATATATTGGATAACCTATACATATATATATACATATATATATATATATATATATATATATATATATAGAGAGAGAGAGAGAGAGAGAGAGAGCTGGGCAGAGAGAACTTAGAAATAGTACTATAGAATGGAGTAGATTCATTGTTATTTTAGGAATCATTATTCATTGTTTCACCATTTGTTTACCATATAGGAATGGTTAAACATAGAAGACAAACTTTAGGTCTAAGGTAAGTAGTGTAGAAGAGAGAAATTAAGTGAATAAAAATAAAAGTTATGAATGAAAGTAGGTGTAAAATAAAGCAAAAGCTAAAAGTTTATCATGGAAGAGGAAATAAGAAAAATAAAGAAAGAGATAGGTAGATAGTATTATAATGGATATCACTGTTCTTAAAATTATTTTCACTTGATCTTTCCTCTTCCAAACATTTCTCACATATCTTTATCTACTCTTTCCCTTCTAATTCTCTTTTGTAAAACACTATTAGAATTTTGGATAGATAACTTAACCCAATTTAATAAAATTGATTTTTTTTTACTTATTAATTTTTTAATTATATCAACTAATGATAAAAAATATATAATGAAATCAATATATTTTTTTTAAAAGTAGAAATAATTTAAATGAGATGAAATATAAATATTTTATTATTTAAGTTAAAAAATTTAAAAATAGAAAATGTTAATCATTTAACAAATTACATCATGTCTCTAAAATATTTTTTTTTATATCTTCTTTTTAGATTTCTAAAAAATAGTTATTTATCTTTTCATAAATTCGAGTTTATCTTAGAGTTCTTAGTAGACACCACAACACTTTCTTCCACTATTTTTTAGTAAGTTTTTCTATGTTATTTTTTTAGTTGAGTTTATGGGATGCATGCTTAGGATTAAAGCTTTGCATGTGAGTTTCTGGGACATAAAGAAATCTCTTAGTCCAGAAGTGTGATAATATATTTAGATTATTAATCATAGTATTTTATGTACAATTTAGTCTTCTTGTGAGATATGTGAAATTGGGAGGTTAAGCCTAATTAAGAAAATTATAAAAGTAAAAAAGTTAGTTATACTTTTGATAGCACCTTAGATAGATCTAGATGATCTAGATTATGGATGTGACTTCGTCACAATAATGAATTTTGTGAATGACTTATGTTTTGTTTGAAAATATTCGAAGTGTTTCGAATATGTGTGATGATGAATTTTAAAATATTTGTGATGATACTTCCATGTTTATAATATAATTAATGTTCCTAACGGACATTATTAGTTTGTAATGAATTATATGAATGAGATGATGAATTGTTGAAAGCAATAACTATGATAAGTGGTATAGTTTGTGTAGATAAAATTTCTAAATGGGATATATTGTATGTTTAGTAGTTAAAAATATAGAATGTTATTAATGAGTCAAATTGATTTGAGATGTTCTTGTTTAGAAATGAACTACTCAATTTTATACATAAGAAATGAACCAAAAAAGTATTTGAAAACAATTGGTACAATTGTAAAATTTTACAAGAATATGGTATATGCAAAGTTGTTAGGCGACCAATTTCTCATTGGAAAAAATTCATAAATTTAGATATGTAATTTAGTGAGTGAAAATAATTACAGACTTTAAAAAATGTTTTTAGATGTTTCTAAAAGGCTTAAATGGTTTATCTTTCACTTAGATATGACATGAGATGTGAACAATGGATTGAAAGTTAGATTATCTATGGAAATATCAATGTATTATATAAATTTTTGGTATATATATATATATATGTATATATATATGTATATATATATATATGATTTTAAAACACTAATTTATCATATTTTTATGTTATTTTTTTCAAATTGAGATGAACTTGTGTTGTATGAAAGCATATGATAATTTAGGAGTAAATTCTCAACAAATATAAGGATATAAGGTGAAGAGAAGGAAAAAAAAAATCTATTCTTTAACTTATTTAATTTTCTTTCCTTAAAATATGAATATATTGAGAAGTAATGTTTAACTTTGTGAAAAAGTTAAATTAGGTTTAATTTGTTGTAATAATGTGTTAAATTTTAATTCTAGGTAGAATATGCTTAGTATGATGAGTTGATTCCTCATTTAAAAAAAAAACTAGTTATAAAAGAGTAACTCCCAAAATTGACCCACAAAATAACAAAATTCAAAAACAAACATAGTCATCAAACTTATAATAATCATTAATTAGTTCATCACATTATCAAAATATTTAAAATATCAATATCTTTAGAAGGTCAAAATTAAAACGTTAATATACTAATAAATCAATAACCACAACTAATTTTTATATGATATAATAGACAGAAGAATGTTTAAAAAAAAAGGGTGGAAATAGGTTTGACCACCCAATAGGAACCTATGATCTGATCCGTGACCTAATTAAACAAAAAGGTTTAGGTTTAAACTTTCAAAAAATCCTATTTAACTAAATAGGTCAGGCTTGAGCTTATGAAAAACATGTTAAACCTAATAAGCCAACTTATTTATTAGTTTAAATTTAATAAATTTTAATATACTTATTATACTTTTATATTTAATATTTTCATAAATGATTAACTGACAGATAAAACTTTTGAAAAGGTTCAACCTAGTAAAAAAAAAAAACATTGAGACCGAACCTTAAATTATTTTTTTTCCTCACAAATAAGTTTATTTGTACAAACAGTTGCTTATAAAACAATTAATTCGATTCAACGCTACTTATTTAACCGGTTCAATCTAAAACATGTCTAACACTTTTCTACGTATTTTAAACACTAACAATTTAAATACTTACATTATATTTCTCTCGTAATTTTTGTTTTTGTTGCAATATATTACTACTTCGCTTTTATTATATTTCTCTCTTTCTGCTAATGTACATTCCTCACCATTCAGCTCCATTTTGAAATTTTTAATTTATTAACTGTTCTCTTTTGATGGAAAGAAAATGTAAAGACGAAAAGAGAAATAAGAAATAAAATTGAATATTTCATTATTTGACAATATAGAACTAATTAAAAAATAAAATTATATAATATTATTAAATTTAATAAAAATAAAAAATAGCTTCCACTATAATTTTAAAATTAAATTTTTGCATTCATCCAAAGCTATAAAACTAAGAGCAAGATATTTATAAAGCTATAAAACTAAAAATAAAATATTTATTAAAAAAGAAATTTTAAACTTAACTCAACCTTATAAATTCAGTTTATAAAATAAGATTTATATCCACTTATATATTATTAAACTTCTTTATTTATAATAGATGTGAAATATTTAACACACTTTCTTCATGTCAAAGTTGTCATTTCATAGTGTGACTATATATTTATAAGTGATCTGATATCGGATGATCTGATAACTTCAACAAACTCTTACTATAATAGACTTTAAATGACTATACTAAATTTAAAAATAAATTTTAAACTTAACTCAATCTTATAAAATAATATTTATATTCACTTATATTATATTTTAATAAATTCATAAAATTAGTTATACTCACTATTTTGTCTTTCCCACGGCTTTTTTTTAATCCTTGTCAAGAGGTTTTTTTTTTTTTTTTTCTCAATGATCAATTTATTCTTAAAAAGTATATGTGAACTGGTTATTTAGGTGTCAACTTTTTTTTCAAAATTAACTTTTTCTTTATCACTCTTCCATATAAAACCAATCACCAAATGGTGCTGAGGATTTAGTATGGATGGTGGTGGGATAAGTATTGGGTGATGAGATTGGAAAAGGAAAAAGAAAACCAAAAGTAAAATGCAGTGATGGCAATTATGGCTGTCTCTGCCACCAAAGTTCTGTGGAGAGACTGAGAAGGTCAAGCCTGGGGAGTGGCAGGTTTGGTATGCCAAAAGCAATGGAACAAAAATATAAAATAAAAACGGAATCATTTTGCTCTATCTGTACACACCAACACTTTTTATGACCTTATAATGGGAACTCATATCTTTACACCATTAACAGTAAATAGCTGTGAAGCATATGTGTTTTACTCTTTTGTTGTCAAAGAAATTTTTTCCAATCATTATTTCATTACTATTCAAATTTGCATTTGTGGCCTTTCTAACGAAAATATCACCCTATTACCATTTCAAGGATCCGTGTGAAGAAGATGAAAAATAATATTAATTTTTTTTATAAAATAAAAACATAAAAATTATGATAGAAATAAATAAAAAAACGTGAGTACTTATTTTTTTCACTATCAAATACAATCACCTTTTTATTTCTCGCGTGTTTCAGTTCTCTTCCTCTATTTTGTCCTTCACTGAATGCAAAGTCAGGACTGAAACTTTTTTTCGGATTATCCACAATTCAATAGAAAAGTTTAAACCGTATCTTTAATTTTCATAAATATTTAGATAAACTAAAATAAATATATAAATTAATGTACAGAAAACTTATAAAACTGACATGGCAAGAGAAAAAAACAAACATATCACATAAAATAAGACTTTAGCATTAAAGTTAAGAATGCAATTAAAAAAAATAGTAATAATAATCCGCATAACTAAAATGGTATAGTTTTGTCAATTTAAAGTAAAAAGAAGAAAATATCTTATATGCGTTATATCTTATATGCTTGGTGTCGGTGGTGATATTTTGGGCGTTGTATAGAAAGAAAGTATGAAATCGCATGCCTATTTCTGATGCATGTGTTTTTTAATACTCCAAAAATATATTTAACTATTTAAATATATGTTCTACATATTTTTATATAAATTTAAAATTTTTAGAAATATTTTTATTACAATATTATGACTTATAAAAATATAAATATTTATATATTTATAGTTTAAAATAAAATTATAAAACTTTTAAGGTTCTCCTGCACTTATATGGTAATCTGTTTGTGTATATAGTACAATCATCGCAGTTCAAATACAACAAGAAAAGTAAGGATAAGCTAGTGAAAATAAAGTTTTAGAATATACATAATTAAATTAAAAGAGAAAACCAAATTATATGACAAATTTCTCAATTATTCAATCTTCTTCAAATCTCAATAATAAAACAATCACATAGATCTCACATGGATCTACACATCCAAGATATTCAACAAACAACGTCTTTCGGAAGACTCGTAATAAGTAAGTCCTACTAGAGACTAACACCTGATTCAAAGATTACCAATGAATCCAGTAGAAAGGATCAGGGTAAGTTCAATAAAACTCAAGTCGTGCATCTCATATGTCACAGTGTGCATGAACTCCTCCATCAGCTTCTCACCACCTGATATCTTAGTCTATGTGACTTAGATCATCAGTGAAGCTCAAAGATCTCTGTTATCACATAGGTGTCAATACTTAATACACATACAAACATCCGTTCATACATTATCCCAAATGTATGAATCCAATTCCATACCATTTTCATTATACAGTATCATTCCAAAACACAATCCACAATATTTAAAATCTTATTTAACATAAAAAAATAGCATTTAAATACTAAACCATCAAAATATAATATTTTTATAAATTTAAATAATATATAAACAAACAACACAAAATATAAACACACAATATCTATGCAAGAGAAATTGAATATTAGGACCACGTCTCTTCTACATTCAGATCTTCTAGCCTAGGGTGCTATTAAAAAAATTAAATTTAGCTTCCCTTACCTTAATTGCTTGCTTTCCTAGCAACTTATAGAATTTGATTCCCCACAATCTGTAAAAGTTTCAAGATTTATGGGTCTAATGCAAGTTATATAAGTAGAACAAAAATTCAGTATATAGTAGAATAAGTTGAGAGGATTAATCTTCTCAACTGACCCCACAAAGATTGATAACTAAATCCTAAGGAAAAATAGAGAACAAAGGACCTTTATAGCAAAAATGAACTTACTCTGTTTGAAAATCTGTTCGAGTAGAATTATTCCTTAACTTCTCAGGTACAGCGTGGTGCAATCAGATTCTAAAATAGATGAAGATTGGAAAAAAAAAAAATTAAGAGAGAAGAAAGAGAATATAACTTGGGAGAGATGGAGAGAGAAAGAAATTGGAAGAAGAACGTGGGGGTGGGTGGGGTTTTTTTTTACACTATTATATCTTTGTTTTAGTAGTGTGCAGTATTTTATACACATACAATACATGCACTAAATGAAGGGATTTAGCTATGAAGCTCAGACACTCTTCTTAAATGGCATGTCTGTGTCCGACACGACACGACACTCGTAAGACACTCGTAGGACATGTATCAGTGAAGTGTCCAATTTAAAATATATTTATTGGATTTCTGACAATTCTAACACAATTTTAAAAAAGAGAAATACAATAATTTTTTAAAAGCTCATTTATTGTATAAATTTTTATTATAAGTATAAAAATAAAAAACAAATCCTTTTGAACCAGCTATGAAAAACATCTTTCTGTTTCAAAAAAAATCTGAAACATATTTGTGTACATAAATCTTGATTGTCAATTTATATAATTCATAATTATATAATATATAGATATGTGTCCTTGTATTCTGCATTTTAGAGATTATACGTATCTTCGTGTCTGTGTTACATAGAGTTTTAGTCAACTGAAATTGGTTAAGCCTTCAAATTCAAATTTCTTTAGCTTAATTACTTAGAACTATCTATAAAACATTTCTTTTTCAATTAATTATTTATTTTATTACCATTTGTGATCACTGAAGATATTTCATTATTATTATTATTATTATTATTATTATTATTATTATTATTATTATTATTATTATTATGGTCTATTGCATCTTATAAGGTTGATCATAATTCTCTCATATAGGCAAACTTCCCTTATGCTAAATAGCCCTTAAATTGCTTTTTAGATGTATATGATTATTTAAATTGCTTTTTAGATGTATATGATTATAACACCGAAAGACATTTTTCGATTAAGTGTCCAATTAAAAAAATATTTATTAGATTTCTAACACAATTTTAAAAAAGAGAAACACATTAATTTTTTTAAAAATCAAACTTATTATTTAAATTTTTAATATGATTATAAAAATAAGAAATAAATCACTTTGAATTAGTCATAAAAAATATTTATTTATTTAAAAAAAAACTAAAACATATTTGTATATATAAATCTTCATTGTCAATTTATATATTATATAAAATTTATATAATTTATAGTTATATAATATATAAATTTGTATTCCTGTATCTTACATTTTAAAGATTCTACAAATTTCTGTATCTATTTTCATATTGTATCAGTGTCCATATTAATATATATGTTATATAGGCATCAATACGATAGTTCCTACCCGTATGCATTTTTTCCTCATACAGAAACTAATTTATGCTTTGCATAGATGAAAAATGATTTTTAATTATTGGGTTAACTCCTTCCTCTTCTGCTGCTATTGTCACTCTAGTTCAATTTACAACCTTTGCCCGTCACAATAATCGTAGGCAAAAACAAATTACGTGAACCTATCCTATGTCAAACGTCAGCACGCTCTTTTAGCTGGCTTGTGATTATTAAACCTATACAGAAGTTATAAATTGCCTCCTATGAATGTTGGGAAGAAATTTTTCTGTACAGTTCACCATCGGTCACCAAAGATATATCTTCTGGAGACAACTTGGTAAATGTGCTCAAGTAATGCTGAACGCCCCGTACCCTGCATTGAAACGTAGTTGGGCAACTATTCAAGGAAACCTGGTTAACTTAGAATTAATCAAAATAAACTGAAGTGCTCGAGATTTACCTTCGTCCTCTCTTCTTTTCGATCTCTTTTGAAATGCGGAAAGCCTCAGACCTCGAAATTTGGCGTAATGAAGATAGATATTCGTTGAATGCACAACCTTTTAATGCCAAGGATGTTCTCGCGGGAGCAATGGATTGGATGACCTCGATCAGAGATCTTTTCTTTTCACTGTATTAAAGGCTCCCATAGTAAGGTTTGACAGCGAGAGACATACAAAAAATTGTTTTAAAAAAAATCACGAGAAAATTTGTCACAAGAGGAATTGAATATTAACTAGAGATGAAAGGCAAGGCGAAATACCTCTTTTGGATATTATTTATTGGGGTGTTCCACTCTACTTCATTTCCAGTATGGAAAGCTTTCATTTTGGTGAAATCCTCTCGGGATAATTTCCCTAATGCCATAATATCAGTGGAGGAAGCCAACATCTCAGAGGCAATATCAACACAATTTGCACAACCCAACTTTGATCCTTCTTCTGCTATAAGCTTAGCGTAAAAGCAAAACCCATGCTCAGCCACAGTGGACATCATTTCTCCACAATACCCATTTGATGCGGCTTCATTAGAAAGGAACGTTGAAGGTTCCATTATATCCTGCATATGCATATCTTATCATAATTTCGTGCCAAATACACAAAGTAAGAAAAACTTATTTTCAGCTGAAAAAGGCAGTTACCCATTTTGGAAACAAGTCAGCATCTGAAATTAGATTGCACAGTCCACTAGTAAGTTTAACAACTTGAAAAGCACCAAGCTCTTCTGAGATAGAATGCTGTCTTAAATCCACTCGACGATCACGGAGATCTCTCCACACGTTTTGTATCTTTTCTGTCTCGTCTAATGGATTGGACTGCAACAATGTTGGCTTTAGTTTGAAATCAATTCGACTGCACTCATCCATCACTTTAACAATTGTTTCAGTATGTTCATCTTGAACATCATGCTGAACCCCTTCAAGAGAATGGTCTGGAATTTCAGTATCCGCCAACAAATCAGGATTCTGGGACAATTTTGTTAAGCGCCTACGAGCATTGAAATTGAATGGTTTCAACTCATTATTCACAGATACTTCTCGAAGACTAACAAGAGGGTCAGCAGGACCAGAAGACACGGCTCCAGACATTGTCTCTGTTCCATTTTCAATTTCGGTTTCAGGAACAAACGTTGATTCTGGCACACATGATACATCTAATGATTTACATGTTTCATTTAAGTATGTACCATCAGCCGTTTCTGAATATTTAAAATATTCCTCCTCTGAATGCTCCAAATCGGAACAAACTATTCTGTGAACTGATGTGCCGGGGTAGTTCCCATTTAAATGAAATTCTGATGGACTGCGATTATTTTCTTTCATCAGTTGTCTGGTATTAGCTTCATCACGGGAGTCTACAGGATAGCCATTATTTGAATCCTCGTCCTCAGACTCAGAGGACATAACTACAAGTTTCCTTCGCCCATTATGCCTAGAGGATGCAAGTGGGGAACCAGAAGAATTGGAAAAGTCAGAAATAGTGCTACGTTGAATTTCAAGCTCATAGTAATCTGTCAACGATCCATTCCTCTTAATCATCTCCACCTTCATGGCCTCTATATCATCAGTCTCCATATACTTCGCATTTAAATCTTTTTGCCATTCACTTAAGTGAAGATCTTTTGTAACTAACCCCTTGGAGTTTTCTTCCATTATATTTGTTGGTTTGGCTATTTCACTCTCAATTAGTTCGGATATCACCGAGGGAAAATCCCAGGGCATTATCTTCGGTAGAATCTGATGGCCAAGCTCAAGATCAAATGAAAGTGAGCTATAACCTGTTTGTGCCTTTTCATCTATAAAGCAATGGGGGAAATCATAAGGTCTTGTAAATCAATACAATGGCAAGAAGATAGATGGGAATTACAAATTACATCATATTCCAATATTAATTTCTAAGCACAAATATAATAACAAAAAAACAGCTTTTAAAGTTGTATGTTTTTGGAAAGACCAAACAGGGGAAAATCTACCAAAATGTAGTCAAAACAGTTGGAAAACGGGGAGTGAAAAGAAAAGGAGAAAACTATTATTCACTCGCAAGATTAAAAACAGATTACTGTGCTAAAATACTAGATGACTACAACAAACATTCTTAAATACTCCACACTTCTTATAATAACTTCCTAAACACTTTTAAATCATGTTAACTAAAGCAACTTCCCCAACAGTAAAAGAAAGATAAAGAAGAAAAGGGGGCGGGGGTGAATAATGATTACGAGTTTGTGATGATTTAAAAACAAAGTTTGTCATGAATACGCCAAGGAAGACAAACAAATCAATAATTATACAAACAAAATGAATCTATCTTGGGAATAAATAGTGGTTCAATTAATTTCACTGCTTTTCCTAGTCCGTTTTATTTTACCCTTAAATGTAGCCTTACTCACCTTTTAAATATTTTTCCAAAGTCAAAATGCATATAGCAAATGTTTGCTTTGACATGTACAACTAACAACAAACTAATAGGGTCTAGAAACACAGAAATGAACCAAAAGTGTGTGATGTATACCTTTTTGAAATGTTTTAGTCTGAAACCAGAATTGAAGATGCATAATGGTTTTTCGGATATCTCCATCACAAGAATGTATAAACTTCTCTAGTAAAAGAGGATGGATGCTGATTCCTTCAGTGAGACAAACCTACAGGTTATTCATATAACATTAATTTAAATTTGGACAAATTTCTTTTACTGCCTGAAAACATAAACTGAAAAACATACAGTGTACAAATGGCAAAGCAATTCCTTCGGTGATGGCAACACGAATGGAACATGGAGCATGTCAAACTTATGTGACAGACCAGGATTATCACCTAACGTACAACAATGTCATAAATATGAAATCTGAGAAAATCTGAGTTAAGCAAAAATGCATCATTATAACCAGTCGCCTTACTATTACTGGTCAATATAATTGGCCCCTTTGAAGTCTCAGCAATCTGTTGTATGGCAGCAATACATCCACGGTCTTCGGCAAAAAGGATGTCCACA
Organism: Phaseolus lunatus; assembly: GCA_013389735.1. Lineage (NCBI taxonomy): Eukaryota > Viridiplantae > Streptophyta > Magnoliopsida > Fabales > Fabaceae > Phaseolus > Phaseolus lunatus. The sequence goes on along the minus strand of CM023865.1, from coordinate 10,835,643 downwards.
TCCTCAACTAGAACTAGAGGATGGACATTATATTTTTCAGTACCATCATTTTCACCATGTAACTTTAATGTTGATCCACTAGGGCTTTGAGCTTCATCATCGGATATGGTTAACAGTTCATCCACTCCATTAGCCTCATCAGCAGCTTTACCACTGAGCATAGCCGGAGCTTGGGGCAATTTTATAGAGGTCTTATGTGAACGTGCAGTGTTTCCTGATTGCCTGAAATATATACACATCAAATATTATCACAAGACAGGTGATAGAAGTTTCTATTATGGAGGAACTTGACTTTACTTAAATACAAATGAATCAAGGCACATCATGTAACAGTGAACACTAATAAATATCACACCCTTATTTTACTTAGACCTAGACATTTTAGCTTGTCTCAAAGGATTGAAGAAGGGAAGAGTCAGTTTTTGCACATAAACATGGAGAATGACAAGTGACTGAAGAAAGAAGCAAAAACTACAAGCCTTCAAGAATTGTTGTCTTCTCACAACGCCAAACTTAAAAACTATGTTGAGGTAGCTTGCAACAAGGAGATTAAAAAAAAAAAACTTTTTAAGATAAAGGGAGGAAATTTAGGGTCTGTTTGAACAAACTTCATAGAAACTTATAGGAGAGAAAAAGAAAAAGAAAAACGAAGTTGACTTTCAAATGTTCAAATAAGCTCATGCACAAGCTACTTTATATAAACTCTCATAGCTTCTTCAAATTTCTATTTTTAACTAGCACATAAGCTAATTTTAACTAAAAAAAAAGTCAATTTCCTTTAACTCTGAGTATTTTTTCTCTCCTATAAGTTTTTATAGAGAAGTTTGTCCAAACATACCCTTAATATACTTAAAGTGAAAGAGTTTTAGAAAATAAAATCAATAGTCAGTTTCTGTAAGTAAGGAAATTATGTCTTGGCTAAGAGATGATTTTCAAAAAATTTAATGGGTTACAAAGATTTCATAAACACTTATAAGAGTTTTGTTTTTTGAATAAGAGTAACTTTATGTTGTAATTGATTACAAAATATGTTCAAGGCTTCTGGAAAACAAAATGCCTCTATTGTAATCAATTACATTGGGGTTACATGAAAATAATTCGGTGAACATGTTATTTTACACCAATCTAGTCCACACATCAAAAAATGTAAGACTCAACTAATCCCATGTTCAATAGCCTATTGATTTCCTGAGAAATTTGAAATGCTCCTAAAAAAATATAACACTCAACTAATCCGACAATATTGCACGAAAGTAAAAATAAATGTAAGAGATTTACAGTCAGTTAAAATTACATAGTTCCAGAAGATTGGAAGTTATCAGCTAGCATTGTTAGAATAAGTTAGCAAACCTTTTGAACCCATGTGAAGTAAGAGAATATTCCAAGTTCCTGATAGCAGTCCCATTTCTAGAATGTGATGAATTGATCTGTTAAAACAACATGAACCATAATTAAGTTTCGCCATATTCATTGTTGAAAAGTCAGATATATGACAAGGAGAATAAATCTTTTAACTAGTAGATGTTTTAAGGGGAACAAATATATTGGGTACATTTGCTTCTCAACTCAATAACTAGATACGAAGCCTAGACTAGCAATGGGCAATACAAGAAATTGTTTCCACCATTTTTTCTCATTGTTTTAAACCAAAAATTGTCATCTTCAGACAACCACTCTTCCCATTGGGCAGGAAAGAGCAAGCTTAAATTCAAACTTCATCCGGCTAAATTCAAATGTGGGTAAATAGTCACTCTGCATGATCTTTAGTAATACTTATAAAAAAATTTAAGGTGGCTATTTACAGGACCATGGGATCCATTAATGAATATTATTACCACAAAGTATGTCAGTTTATAAGCATACATTAAAAAAATATTAATTAACTGTGATACCTCTAAAATATTAAACCCTTGCTCTTTGGCACAAGCATAGACTGCTGAAGACTTGCCACTCTGCAGTATCAAACTTATATTTAGCTACCAACTTGAACAGGAAGTGTCGATGCAGGAAAAAAACTGGTTCTAGATAAAGTTAAATAATGATAATGCTTTGCAACTATGATGAAGTTATCCAAAGAGAGAAGCATTTAGAAGGTATGGACAGTAACGATTTAGATTTTATGAAAATAACTTTTGTTGAATTACCATGAAAAACAAAGATCAACATTCCTACGTCCATGATACTATTATTAGAACTCAGATTAAATTAATGTTAATGATTTTTTCTAACTATTATGAGCATACACACGTTCAAAAATAGAGACAGAGGAAACAAACAAACTAATTGCTGAAAAGGCAAAATAGAGACAGAGGTTCAAAAATCAATAATAAATAACTAAAAAGAAAATAGGGACTTGGCTATTGCCAGATTAACCTTGGCGAGGTAAAAGATTATTAGTAAGTAATAACCGTAACACTAGTAGTAGAAATAGTGCAACTGCATGCAGAGAGTTGTGACTTGCAATCAATAAGCCACAGAGAAATCCACAAGCTTCTATTCATTCCAGAAATTTTGAATAGAATATAAGAAGAACCAGATCTAGTTTGCTTCGGTGGCTTTCAAGTAAAAGGAATGAAAAAATTGCCAGTCTCTACTCTGTTCAGAATAAAATTTTTCAACCATGTGATCAAGTAGCTTAGGACCATGGTTTTTATTATTTTTCAGATTTTCTATCATCTAAACCCCACTTTCCCATGGTTATACTGGGTTCAATAATCAATGATGCACTTGATTTGGAATAAGCTCTATTTGAAAAATTCGTAAGTCCTAGTCCTTATCCTAAATTTACTCTTCCTTACTTTAAATTTTTAATAGTAATTTCAGAAACTGACCATTACATTATTGAATAATAGTAGCCATCAGTACATGCATAAATGAGGTGCACAGGCAACAATTCATACAAATTGTATGCAAAAGTTTTGAAGTAGATTTACACACCCCAATTGGCCCTGTAATTAAAAGAACTTTTTGCAGGGAATCCTTCTCATTTATATTTTCCGAATCGTAGTCACTGTAAGAACATTTATAATCATCATCGTCATCTTCAACATCTTGTACGTCACTTTTATCCACGTCAGCATTATCCTTCCTGCTTTTATATCGCCTTTCATGCCAACAACGTAACCAGTCACTCAATAAATTAACAGATTCATCATTCCCACATACCTAAAAAATCACAACAAAAAAATGCAGAAATTAAGATCATAAAATTGAAAAGGCATACAACCTTAATATTTTTAAAAATTACCTCAACAGCCTTCTTTGGCATGTATTTGTATGTCCATAAGTTGCACTCCTCCATATCTACACAACTATGGTAGTATGATCTCATACTGCAATGCAGATGGCAGAATACAAGGTCAAACTCACTATTAAGGAATAAACATCCTATATATGTCTTAAACATATTGAATTGAAAAATTAAGTCAGTTTTTAAAAAATGAGCAAGAGAGTATAATTAATTTTCTCATTTACATTTGATAAATCCCAGTGCTTAACAGCTCAAAGATCACAAGTACACAAGACAGTGGGCTAAGAGAAAGAGAGTCAAGATTGCATAAGTAATTGCTGTCATCAGGAAACCCTGACTGTCAAAATGGATACCAAGAACTATCTGAAACCATTTTGCTTTAAGCCACAATATAATCTCAAATAAGTCAATCAATCAGTTAGGACACATAACTTCCTAGACATAAGATTCTCTTGATTGGATCCAAAAAACAGTCCTAGCCTCGCCAGTGGAAAAGATAAAGACATAGGTAGACAATTGCAAAACATTCTATTGTATCAAAATGAAGCAACTTTGACAGAATGCATTTTTCATAACTAAGCATCAGTGGAGTTGATTTCAACATAAGTGAACAAAATATCAGCTGGGAGACTCCTTATTATGTCATAACCATAAATTAAAAAAAATATATATAGTTAATGAAATAAGTTACTTCTAATTCTGTGAGCTTCTGGCAACTACTTTGATTCAATAATAAACATGGTCTTTTAGCTCTGACAGAGATAGAGAAATATTAGGGTTAAATGTACAAAATGGTATTGCCATAAAGATACTTGGGTGGCATGTGTCATGCCTCTACTAACCTTTCTTGAAGAAATCTACTTGGTCGTTCAGTATCTTTAGACTTTCTAAAAATGCCAGCTAGCACAGTTGTAGCAACAGATTCATCCACTTCCATGTCCTTAACAATTTTTGGCCAACAGTCAACAACAAATTTAGACAAAAAAGAATGTACCCTTTCACCCTCTAAACTAGCTACAATGGGGATTACAAACATACTACAGCTATGCATAGAGAGTATGTAACTGGTGACAGAACTACAGAAGTGATTCACTAAAACTATAGAAGAAATGATATACCAGTTCGGCATTTTCAGACATCAGACATGTTTGCTCTGCTAGGGAAGCTGGACTTGATGCTTCTTCCAGTTTTTTCGGAATTATAGAAAGTCTATCTGAAGATAAGGCATTCTGAGAAATTGAAACGCCCGACGGATTCAAAGAACTGTGAAGCTTATCAAAATTTAAGGATTCAACGGAACCCTCCAAAACAGATGAATTTAGACTCTCTTGACCATAGTTCATAGAGGAGGTATTCCCCATAAACGTCCAGTTTCTCCAGTCAATAGATGAGGTATCATCCTGCATGAACAAATTTTACACCCAACTCAATAATATGATGCTACAGAATTCAAAACCCAAACACCAACTATATATACAGAGGGAGACACACATAAACGCACCCAGGCTCCCAGCCAAAAGTAACATAACATACCTTAACATTCTCAAATACATGAATAGGGCCACAAGTAGCCCTTTTATGCTTGCTCTTAGCTGTTGGTAAATTACTTCCTGATTCACTCACATCATGAACTTTTTTTGCCTCCTTCCATAATGAAAAAAAAGGATGTACCTGACGTCCTGCATACACCCTCGAATCTTCCTGGTTAAAAAAAAGTTTCAAAATACACAAATGTCATTGACTGTAGTTTCACAGTTATTGACAATGAAAATGTGAAACTGAAGTTAAAACAACAATACAAGGAAAGTTTCAGGCCAATGTCTTTAATATTTAGAGCATTCGCAAGCTTCACCTAATTTTGTAACTCCACACAATTTAAAGCACACGAGACCAAACGATTAAGCTATTACAGACAGTGCAAAACCAAAAACACTAACCTCAGCAGACAGTTTTGCTTCTAGAAACAAATCATACACGGGTGCCTTAACCTCATCGGAATTAGCCAACACCTGCCCCGAAGTTAATCCCTTAGTACCATTAGCAGTTGCTTTTCTCTTTGGCGCGGGGCTCTGCTTGTAGAGGAAAGATAACAAAACCAAAAGCACAATCAGAAATTGAAGTCCTCGATTCTCTCCCCTCAATGCATGTCAACTTATCCAGCAACACTTGAATTTCACCATGACATTATTAAGCACGAGAGATAAACCTTACAGATTTCATAAGTAAGGCTTCTAAAGAAAAAAAGAGTTAAAGCTTTAAAAGTAGAAAATAAGAGAATAAGGAACTACCTTAGAAGAACCTTTTTTCGGAGGAGTGACTTTTGCCTTGGATCTCTTCCTCTTCTTCTTGTTATTCTCAGCCTCAGAGTAATCCTCGTCGCGTTCTTCCTTTTTGTCGTTCTTCTCAACGGGCTCCAGTGGCTTGAGAGGGAAGAGCGTCGATTGAACCATCTTCCGGCGACCACTGCGGCGGGGCGGCGCGGCATTGGAGGAAGGACTGCAGTCCATGACGGTGGCGTCCATCTGGATAGAATCGAGCTGAGTTGGTTAGATCTATTGGATAGGGTTTTGGGAATTGGGAATAAAGGAAAGGGGATCGCCAGTTGAAATTAGGGCGATAAAGATTTGGAGGGAAATCAGTTCCTATCTCACCGGATCTGGAGGGAACTAAAGAAATATATTTCTTTTCTGTTTCAGTTTTTTTACTTGAAAAATTTTAAGATTTTATCTAAAACAAACATTATTATATAGGAAGTAAATTTCAAAATACATGTATATAATTGTCAATAACCTATAACAACATATAAAAGATTCTTCTTTTTTTTAGGTATATATTTTATATTTTTATTTTACTTTTAATTATATTTTCATATCAAAGAAAAAATTTATAACAATATAAAGAAGATATGTATTTTATTTTTATTTTTTATTATATTTACAATAAAAAAAAATTATCCAAATAAAAAAATACTGTAGTATAATTATTTATTATATTCTTTACTTAACCATTATTATTAATAGTTTTTTTAATATATAAAGATAAATGCCTCTTTTTCACTGGTATATAGAAGGGGTATATGCTTTAAGTTTCTTTGATCTAATTTGTTAATTAATTTTTTTTACTTTTTAATAAATAGAAAATAATTTATGTATATATTTATTTATTTAATAAATTAAATAATTAAATAAATTATTTTTTAACATAATCATCATATAATTTTTCTAATACCATTTTTATAAAACTTATATCTTTTAAATTATATTATTTTCATATTTTTTATTAATTACTATAAATAATAAATTTATATAATTACATAAATAGTCAAATTACAAAATTATATTTTCTTTTAAACTATAATATTTTAATGTAATAAAAATATATGTACATATTCCTTGTGAGTTTGATTTTGAAACGACTTCTCTAAAAGTGATAAACACCATTTAGTTATTTTTTTTTTAAGAATCAATAGATTGTCACTTCTAATTTTTACTTTTTAAAATATTTAAATATTGAATTAGCTATTCAAGTCTAATAATGATTTCAGTTAAAAATTTAATTAAAATCCTGATTTAAATAGTAATCTCGAACATTTTTTCCTTTAAATATGTAAAAAAAAAAAAATCTTGATTCATTCCATATTTTATTTTCAAATCTACTTTTTACTATAAAAACATAAAAGTCCTTCAGTTTTCATTGTTTCTAGATTTTCTTAAGGTACACTTTTAAGTTTGTGTTCGTTGTGTCGAACTGAACTAGATAACAAAAAGGATGTTTGTTCCAGATATGAAGTTTGGCATTTTGAAAAAATATTTTTATATATGGAAATTATTTTTTTAAATTGTGGTGGTGTAATTGACTAAAAATAGGCAATTGCTTCCTACACCGAACACTTTCAAACCTGCACCCAACATAATTTCAAAAATTCCAAAAATATCTTTTATTTCGGAAATAAAAATCCAGAATTAAAAATAATGTATTATGAAAAAGTAGATCTAGAATAGATTATTGTATTCCGGATATGAAAATCCAGAAAAAAAATCAAAATTTCATATAAGAAAATTCGGAAATAAAAAATGTGTTCCAGAAAAATGGGTCTGGAAAATATTTTGTATATACCCATTTTTAAGGGTATTTTCGTCTTCTTCCTTGGCATTGGCCTTGGCATTGGGTGCAGGAATCTGGTGTGGTGCAGGAAGCAATTGCCCTAAAAATATTGTCATAAATATTTAAATAAAAATTATAAAAATAATATTTTATACTTTTTCTGATTTTTGGTTCATTATCACGCTGAATGGTTTAATCAAAGTAACAAGATACTTTTCTTGGTGGAACTTTCATTTTAATTTATAAAATATTCTCCTGAGAATTTCTGTAAATAATTTAACCATCGATCTTTCCAATAAAATTGTTTCTACTAGAATTATTTTCTTAAAGGATATAAACAATCTAAAAAACCTACTTTCTCAATTTCATTCTATACAACTAAAAAATCTATTTCTATCATACGGCTTCTAAAGAAATATGAATTGGATTTTCTTATTCTAGTATTGTACGTTATAAATCAACAATAACAATATATGAAGAGATTTTCAAATATGTATTTTATGTTGTTGTTATACTTTTAATTATATTTTAAAATTAAAATATAATATTAAATTGTATAATTATTTACTATTATTACTTCTTCTTTTTTAAATACATAGAGACACGAAGTGATTTTTTTTAATGAGTAATTACTTTTGTATTTGTCTGAGTTTAACTTTCACAAGATACACAATGGAGACAGAATTTATGTTATTAATTAACTAATATTTGGGCAAGTAAAACACAAATTTTTATTTTGTATAATTATAGTTTATGATTAATAGAAAAAAAAATTAATTATATTTTTTTTCATTTTTAATTATATTTTAACATGTAATTAGGATTATCTTTCGGTTGAATGAGTAAGAGTGGTTTGGTGAGATATGGGTGCATTTTGATAAATAAATTTGCTATTGTGGGTTTTATTCAAACTCATTTCGATTTTGATAAGAAAATTGTGCATTGATAATATATGGTATTGAAAAGGAACGAAAACGAAAGAAGGAAGTAGGAAGTTGTGAATAAAGAAGCAAAAGACTATTCCATTTGTATTCCAAAAGTAAGTTGTTTAAAAAAATGGATCTAGTGTTTGGGGGGCAGAGGTAAGTTCCTTTTTTGTCAAAAATGGACGAAGTATGCAAAGTTGTTAAACCTTATAAATCCTTATCATGTTCACAAGGTGTTTGTGAGAACGTCTAAACTAAAATATATGTTTATATTTATAGTATATTTTTGTTTGGTTAATGTAGTTATCAAATATGGTTAACTGGCTTAAATGAGTATTTTCTTGTGAAACCATATTCAACACTTTCACTTAAAGAGTGATTTCCATGTATTGGTACTTTTTTAAGTTTGTTGTGCATGTTGGTGATTGAAGGGGGTTGTGGGTGACAAATTTACAAGTAAATTGATTTATAGTTATGTGATAAAAGTTGGTCAATGTAAATTTTCAAGTGTGGCTCTCTTTTATCATATAGAATATTTTGAAACAACATAAAGCTTGATATATCTTTATCTTTTCTTATGTGTTTTCACCTTTTTCATATTTCATCATCATTTATTTGTGTCTTATATGGTATTATATCTCATTTGAGTTCTACTCTTTTTTTATTTTTATTTTGTCATAAAGTAAACAGAATAATAGTATCATATCAAATTTTCCTTAAAAAATATTGAATATTTTATATCATATGAAAGTATTGGAGTAGTGTATGAAAAAATGATGATATAAGTGAAGCATTTTCCTAACAAAGTAGTTTCTTTACTTAATAATACTTGTGTATTGGAGTTTCAACATGTTTCCAATGTAAAACGCACAAATTTTGGTGATGTGCTTAACTAACAAGTTAAAGTTAAGCATAATAACTAACCACCTTTCTAAATTCAATATAAAATCATTAATCAATCTTGCTTAATTTAATATCTAGTATACTTTCAAATGAATTCATCAAATTGTCATTTTTTAGCTGCTCTAATTCCCATTTTCCAAGTTTTTGGAAAATTTTCAGTCACTTTACAATATGCATGTAAAGTTAGGGAATGGATGATAACTTACAGGAAGCAGTAAACAAATCATGACGACATTGACCGAAATGAATAAAAACGTGGAAACCTAGATCAATTTCCCAAATTTATTTGATTTAAATAAAAGAATGTAGTTTTGCTTGCATGATGGGACTCCCAATTGTAGAACGAAAGACAACAAGAAAACTAAAATTCCTTACCCAAACGCCTGAAAAAGCAAACTATACCAACCAATATAAACTTTGAATGCGGGCCACACTACCTTGTCCGCAAACCCTTCCGACACAAAACCATAATAATTCACAATTTCGACTCACCCTTCTGAATAAACAACTCACTCACCTTCCCATATTTTAAAAATTAACAATTTGTTATAAATATTATAATTTTTGGATTCAGATTTTACTGTTGAGAATAAGGGGTGAATTAATTAATTAATGATGAAAACAGTTTGGGTGTTGGAGAGAGAAGAAAAAGGTTGAAGTGTGTATGACAGAGAGTAGGACCAGTGATAAACATTGTCCTTGCGTCTCTATGGAACACACCTGTTTTCTACTCTAAACTTTCTTTAGCTTTTCAAAGTGAAACTTTTCCCCTCCCCAACACAGCACAACACAACACTCTTCTCTCTGTGTCTTCACTTGCAGAGAGGGAGAACACACCTCACAAAACCCTAAACTTCTTCCTCTTGGCTAATAAACTTAAACCCGTTTCACTCTCACTGTGTCTTTCTATTTTCAGAATGCCAAGCCCAAAGCAGCTTCTGCAGGCTACAGTTTTCCTCTCGTTACTTGTTCAGGCCCTGTGCAAATCCACCATCGAGCCATGTTCCAACTCCGACTCATGCAACGCGCTTCTGGGATACACCCTTTACACTGACCTCAAAGTCTCCCAAGTGGCGTCGCTCTTCCAAATCGACCCCATCGCGCTTCTCACCGCCAATGCCATCGACATCTCCTACCCCGACGTCGAGCACCACATCCTCCCTTCCAACCTCTTCCTCAAGATCCCCATTTCCTGCTCCTGCGTCGACGGCATTCGCAAGTCCGTCGCCACGAACTACAAGACTCGCCCCTCCGACACCCTCTCCTCTATCGCCGACTCCGTCTACGGCGGCCTCGTCTCCTCCGACCAGCTACGTGAGGCCAATTCCATTCCCGACCCCTCCGTCCTCGATGTGGGTCAGAACCTCGTCGTGCCTCTCCCCTGCACCTGCTTCAACGGCTCCGACAACTCTCTCCCTGCCATTTACCTCTCTTACGTGGTTCGCCCCGTTGATTCCCTCGCTGCCATTGCTGCCAGGTACTTCACCACGCTCACAGATTTGATGAATGTCAATGCCATGGGAAGCATTGCTATTAACGACGGGGATATCCTTGCTGTTCCAGTACCCGGTAATAAACTAATGCTTTTCTTTCTTTCTTTTTTCTCAGCAATTTATAATTTTCTGTTCAATTTCTAACTCTTCTTTTTCTCTGTTGCAGCCTGTGCTTCGAATTTTCCTAAATCCGCCTCTGATTTTGGCTTGCTTGTCCCCAATGGAAGCTATGCCATTACCGCGGGACACTGTGTCCAGTGTAGCTGTGGTCCGAGAAACCTCAAGTACTCACTAAGCAACTGTTTTTCTCTGTTCTTAATTTATTTTTCCCTCTACCACTACTGCATAAACCTAGAATCTCTTTTTGGTTGTGAAGTGAAAAAATGGTCGCTGTAGTGTTTGGGGAGGTGTTGTTTCTGGTGTTTAATGGTTTGTTACTTTTTTTTTTTGTAGCTTGTACTGTATGCCGGCTTCTCTCGCTGTTTCTTGCTCCAGCATGCAATGCAGAGGCAGCAATCTTATGCTTGGGAATGTTACGGTGCAGCAGACTAGTGGTGGTTGCAATGTTACTTCTTGCAATTATGATGGCATTGTTAATGGCACCATAGCAACAACGTATGTTTATATTCTGTGTACATGTGGTTTTGTTCACATATTTCAACAACGTCTAGTTTGCTGTACTATTCTTTGAGTTTAAGCTTGTTTAATTTTTGTTCTTGTCTTGCAGGTTGTCCCCTTCTCTTCAGCCTCGATGTCCAGGTTAGTGTTAGATAAACATAACTCAAATGCATAATGCATTGTTTTGATTTTCATTTTGGATGATTTATTTACTGATATGTGTTCATATGACAAAAACGATGTACATAAGTTGGAGGGAGGAGAACTCCTACCACTTGAGCTTACTTTTGGAGTTAAAATGTGTAAACTCAAATTTTAAGATGGCATAAGAGCATTATATCTTCTATTTAGCTACTTGGGCCAAGCATGCCTAGTTTCGGAATAGATATCAACTTTAAATATCTGAATTTCCTAATTAGTTTTGATGTTAGAGATACAAATGATGAATCACCGTCAAACCTTCGTGCCTTTTCTATGTGCTATCCATGCACATTGAGTTTACAATAGACTTTATTTGCAGAACTAAAATATAGTTAGGTTTGATGTTCTGTAGCATTGTTATCTGGACTAAAGTGATGCCAGGAAACTTAGCAATCTGCATCTGGCTCTTACCGCTGGATGATCAGGGATGTTCCAGTTGCAATTCCTAATTTAACATACTCCAATCAAACTCACTCCCAAGAGAAAAAATGATGACATACGATAATTTGTATATCCTCAAATGCCTTCTAAATATATTTCAAATGATGTTTCAGGTCCACAGGAATTCCCTCCTCTTGTTGCCCCTCCTACCACCGTTGCAAAAGACACAGTGTTTGGACCAGCACCAGCACCACTGTTCGATGGAGCAGGTCCTACATCACCCATACCCTCACTGGTTCCTTCATCGGGGCTTCCAGGATTCTCTCCTGCAAATGGTCCTATTAGTGGCATTTCTTCTGGTGCTTCTGCTGCATGCTCCTTGGTGAAACCATTACCAATTTTGACGCATGCACTTGTGTTATTGCTTGTCAAGTTGATGATACCTGTGGCATTGTAATCTTATCAATTTTGTGGCGGGTTCAGGTTGCCTGCTACTTTCTTTGTCACGGATACTCCTTGTAGTTGCTGATATTCATTCTGTACTCTTGTACTGGTTTGTGAATCTGGAAAACTATGGAATTTCGGGTTTCATCACAAGCTTAGCCATTTATATTTTTTGTTTGCTTAATTATCTTGTTTAACTAGTGTCAGTAATTCTTTTCTAGGTATAATATGTATAGAAGTTCTGAATATGATGACGGTGAGGCATACAGTGATTTACCTTCTAATTATTATCTGCCTTTTGTAACACCAAGTTAATTAACATTCTTGGTTTCTTCCTGATCTTAAATACCTTCGGATATTTTATAACATGTTTTCTGTGGCATGGTCCAATTTAGGAGTGGAACCTGATAATGCAAATAAGAACGAAAACACATGTTGATTAAAATAGTGACATTTCAGCAAACAAATCTAATAACCATGCGAGACTTTTGAACTTCATAGTGACAGGAAACAAGAACAAAATTTAATTTTTGGGTATGAAAGAATATGCAATTTTAAGGATTTAATTTGAATATAATAATATATATAAATATATATATATATATATATATATATATATATATATATATATATATATGTATATATACATATACATATCTTTCAAATTTGCTAAAGGGGATTGAAATTTTTTATTTGTTTACAATCCTTCCTTCATTTATTTATATTGCTGGTGGAAACATATTGATTAAAGGGTTGGTATATATGATGAATGGTAGATAAAAAGTGACCATTTACCGGATGATCAAAGTTTTTATGTCTATATTTCAAATAGTGTAAAAAAATTATTGAAAATGAATTTGAAAAGTATTAAACTTTCATCTATTTAAATTGATATTTCTATTTTTAATATGTACAATAGAAAAAAAAAGTGAGAACAAATATCATGTAAAATATTTTAATATTAAAAACAAAACAAAAGCTATACGGAATAAATGAGTTTTACCATGATTAATCACACAATTATTGTATTCATTAACATTATAATTTTGTATTTAGTAATAATATTATTGTTATTAATATTTTCTTTATTTTTTAACTAGGAGTTTGAAAATCAACTATAATAGCATACTATCTTGCATTTTAGTTGTTGTGCAACATAAAAGTAAATATCCTTTTCTTAGCTTTTCTTTAATTGGACACACTAAATCATGCTATACAATACAAACAATTAAAAGTGTTTGTCCTCCTCATTAAAGTTGAGATATTGTTATCGAAATAATATATATATATTATTTCGATTCCTTTATCTGCATATGCATCGTTTTAACGTATTTTTGGTTATTTGTCAACCATTTTGTAGAATTAAAATAAAAACAAAAAATTAGAATCTAAAATAGAATCGAAAATTAAAAAAATGTGGACTAAACTAAAATAAGTCCCATATTTGTATTTGTTAGGAAAATGGCAGTTGGGCCTGAAGCCCGGGAAGTTTTATTGCATGTGTTCCTCCTTGCGCTCTTGAAAGTGAAAGCAGAAGGGAGTTGAAGGGACACAGCGCAAGCACACCATGCCTTCTGCACCTTCCAAACTCTACGCAGGTTCTCTGCACTCTCTCAATCTCTTATTCTCTTATTCTCTCCACTCACCATGCTTTCGTTGCAGACGATGTGAGCCTTCTGGTTGTGACGCTAGACACCAATCCTTTCTTCTGGACCACTTTCCCCTTTCCCTTCGCCGAGTTCCTCTCCCAAGTAATTCCCGTTCCCAAACCACTTTAGCACTTCCATTCCCTTCCTATCTCAACGTTCTTCTTTCATTTCCCAGGTACTCGCCTTTCTCAACTCGATCCTGCTCCTTGGCCAGCTCAACCAGCTCATCGTCATCGCCACTGGATGCAACTCTTGCGCCTACGTCTACGATTCCACTTCCGAACGGAACCACGGTTCCACCACCGGTACAATGCCCGCGCTTTATTCCAACCTACTCCACAATCTCCACGAGTTTCTCGCTAGGGACAAGCAATTAGAAGCGTCTCACAAACCGGGAACCGTTCCTTCTTCGCTCTTATCGGGCTCCTTGTCCATGGCGCTTTGTTGTATCCTTATCGCCGATTCAGTTTCCAACTTCTTTGGATTCTCGCTGATGAAATTCAAAACACCTTATGTTGCTGATTAGGGCTTTAACTTTTATTTGTTTTACCTGATTGGATTATCAGATATACAGAGAGCTTTTCGTTCAGGACCTATGCCTCCGCAGCCTCGGGTGTGTGTTTATGCGTGCTTAATTGCCAATTTGTTATTACATTGAGTTTTCTACATACTTGAATGTGATGATGAGTTGCAACTGTCACTGGAACTGTTAGTCAACTATGATTGACTTTTGCCTTTTATTTCATTAGTGAGGATCGCTATGAGTTTGATGTTAGACCATGGAAATGATATGCGTGTTTTTTCTGTCATCAAATGTTGGTATTGGTGTTTGATTGAATTCATTCATGCTAAATATTTCGTTTGCTTTTTGTTTTTGCTTGTTTGTAATATGAGAAAGCGTTAAGGTTTAGTCTCCTCTGTAAACTTTTCTGTGGGCCAAAATTTAGTTGGATGCTCCAAGTTATTATTTTTTAATATCTAGTTGATGTGGAACTGGTTTAAACTGGAGACGATTTTCGAAAACTCCCTGCTGCTAATTCGTTTACATGTCTGGTCTAATCTTTGTGCTGTTTCTGTTTCAGGAATCTAGTATTTTTCAGCCAATCTATATTTTTGTTGTTTTTTCTTTAATTTGGCATTTCTTTCCAATTTGTCAATTTTAAATAATTGTTATTTGACTTACTGATTTATGAACAGATTTTATGTCTGCAAGGGACTGCCGATGGACCAGAACAGTGTGTTCCTCACAATCTTTACTTTTTATATATTTAATATTGCATTGACCTTTCACTTCAAATAACACCTTCTATCCTTTTCAGGTATGTGGCAATCATGAATGCAATATTCTCTGCACAGCGTTCTACTGTATGTGCTGTATCTTTGCCTTTATTTTCTTTCTTCTTTCAACTTCGGCTTTTTTCTTGCCAGGAGACTGTTAAGTAGTAAGACATTTTTCAGCAATAGATTGTATAACTAATACATGAAGATTGCTTGTATTTTTATTTGTAACTAGTATTTATGTGTAAGTAACATTTTATATTGTAGGTTCCTATAGATTCTTGTTATATTGGCTCAAACAATTCTGCATTCCTCCAGCAGGTAGTTAAGTACACACACATTGAATGAGTTGACATTGCAGTTTGCAGAATGCGTTTAATTGTATAAGGTCATTTTGTGTGTGTTATGAATGACAGGCTTCATACATAACTGGTGGAATATATTACAAGCCTCCTCAATTGGACGGGCTTTATCAATATCTTTCAGTAAGCTTTAATTGTCTGTTTTGAAGCATTGGTGTGACTTGCAATACAGTTTTTTTGCTAGTCAGCGATTGCTGTTATTTTTATCATGAAGGGCAGGTTCTCATCTTTTGGGCCTGCTTGCTCTCACCTGATAAAGCGCGATACGCGGAACCAAGATATACACCAAAATCCAAACTCATCTACCTTGTTTGCGTAATGCCAAAATAGTTCACAGTTTCATCTTTTTGTTGAAACTTGAATTCAACTATGCTTTATGGGGATATAATATTCTTCGTTTGATTCTGGAAGACAGGGAAAGTAGGCTATAAATTGAGATTCATAGAAGCACGTCACTTCCTGAAAGTCCATACACTGACTTGAATACAATTGTTAAAACTTATTTTTGAACCTTGACCGTGCATATAATTTAGAAGACAATTAAACGCAATTTAAAAGATTTATTTGTGGTATGGAGACATCTGTGATGGCAAGACACAATATATGTTGCTGATACTGGTGTCTTGCTTATATCTGTCAATGAAACAAGGACTGAAATCATGGCTTTGTGTCACCTTCATCCTTTGCTTTAGGGTTGGTGAAAACTCTCAGCTTTAAGTTGTTCATGATTGATAACGATTGGCATGCTCAATGACTTTAGAAGACCTGCAAGAGAAATGACTGACACGCTCTTTAGTGTGTTGTATGTCTTCTTTCCGGAGAGGAAGTTGTTTTACGGACACAATCAGTTTAAAATTTGATGACACAGCTAGTTGATATTCAACAAATAAGCTCTTAAATTTATTGAGAAAAATCTATTTGATAATATTATAAGTTGTATAGTTTCTTTCTACTTGTGTGTGGGATTGGAACTCTTTCTTTCACGGTTGCTCCTCAAGATAGGTGGTTACTTCGTATGTTATAATACAAACGACCTAGTGGTGGTGAGGTCCTTTTTTGGGTCAGCATAAATGTTGGATTTTTTTTTTTCGAAATCATGTAGTTGGGTTGTTGTGAGGCAACCTGGACCAACACAGTCGTAGTTACTAGACAGAAGTCAAAGGACTACAGTGGAACGAATATTCCTGCTACCACAGAGCTAAAATCCTACAAAGGGCTTAAGCTCACTGTCCATTACAAACTCAATGATTCTCTTCATACACCCCCCTCTCTGTCCCAACCCATTATGCAATCAGCTTATTCCTCTTTCTGTGACGCCCACAATCTCTCCCTGGCCCTTCTTATTTTTCCTAACACATCTCTCCATACTATGGGCATGGGTAGCTGATGCTAAATTTGGGCTCATATTTTCTTTTAGGGTCCTAACTGGTCATGTTTAGGCTTTGTTTTATTGAGTCTGTAATTCCTAAAACAGAATGAAGCAGTTGACTTGTTATTTTCTTCTAGGGAAGCAACTCAACCAAATAATGTAGTAAAAGGAATAACTAATTTAATAAATCATTACTTGAAACTTAAATGATTGGCTTCTGAAAGGGAATAAACAGATTATAATTTCTTTTTCAAATCAGATTTGAATTATTTGTCTTTTCAATTTTATCTTTTGTTTTAATTCTGACACTAATCTAACCTTGTGTATGCAGACAGTGTTTGCGACTGATTTACATTCTCGTGCATTTTTAAGGCTTCCTAAATCTGTGGGTGTGGATTTTCGTGCCTCGTAAGTTTTTCCTTAGTTAACATTTTCTTATTTAAGATTTTGTATTTTCATTTTCTTTCCCTCTCTGTTTTTTCTCTATCCTTGACAATAAGTTATCTTTGAACTTGTTTTTTTCTCCAGTTGTTTTTTTTTCTTCCCTTTTGATTTTATGTTGGTTTGAAGATATACAGCTATTTATGATTCTGTTATTGTAAACAGAACCACTATTTTTTTATGCAATCAGTAACCCAACTTTTAAAGCCTAAATTTGCTTAATATCAACACCTAAGTGACATTTGTAGTTACCTTTTTGATATAAATTAGTACATTGTTAAAATGAATCACACCAAGCATTGGATTTCTTTGAGATGGATGATATATGTAATGTAATTTTAGTGGATTTATACAAGTTGTGTGTGTTAAAGTCCTTAGCCCTGCATTTTAATTATGGCAATCTTCTTCTCTTTACTGTAGAACTGGCAATCTACAACTTGTGTGTGTTAAAGTCCACCTAAATTGTATGAACTGTGCAGGTGCTTCTGCCATAAGCAAACAATTGACATGGGCTTTGTATGTTCTGTATGCTTATCCATATTCTGTGAGCATCATGATAAGTGTTCAACCTGTGGGTAAGTGTTTATTTCCTCAACTTAGCCATTTGTCATTCTGTTTCTGTAAAGTTTCTCCATATGTTATGGATCAAATGAGTGTAGATATGCATAATTTAGTTAGCAGAGAGTAGGAATTGGTTCAATTTTTATAGAAATCTTTCTCTTTAAATTGTATTCCTTTAGCAGTTCCTTTAGTAGTTTACTATCAGCCCTGATGTTACTTTTTTGATAATTTGATACAATTATCAGTTTCTCTCTGTAGCTGAATCTTATAGCCATAGGGGAAAGACTGTATCTCATACGGGGCTTAGCATGTTAGGAACAGCTATGAGATGAGGAAGACAATCCCAGCTGATTAATATGAAGTTTTTAGCTCTGTATTTAAATGATCTCATGATAATACCACAGTCCCAATGTTTTCCAGAAGCGTACAATTGGCACGGGCTATATATCTTCTGTATGATTATGTTCCAGCATACAAGTTAAATTTTAGTCCACGGACCATATTGGTTACTGAAAGATAAAATTTTCCATCACATAAACTAGCCTATGAATTCAATTATAGTTTTTAACGTAAAGTTTAGCCACATACTAGTTTGCCACCGGATCTCTGCTGCTAGATGAATGTCCTGGTGATACTTGCTTTTCTTCACGTTTAAGTTTGTCAATACAAAATTATATATGCAGTATGCTCGTTATTTCTATTCTCTAAAGCAAATTATAGAGTGTGAGATTTGAAATGAAACTTCTGTGTCACACCTTTGACAATCAGTGGCTTGAGAGTTTTAAGGGAAAAATGAGTTCCGTGTGAATTTATTATCCCGGAGGATGTAATTTAAATGAGTATATAGAAAGATTAGTCAAAAACAACAGTCTTGCAATATATGATGAATTGTTGTGTCGTCTGGTAATTTGAAAATAGAATATCAAATTTTGTTAATTATGAGTTGAAGTTTCACAGTTGGTCACACTATAATGTTAACGAAAGATAGAAAAGAGAAGTACAAATGTGAATACATATTAGATGGAAAAAAATTCAGGATGGTGACTAATATTGAGACTAAGTTGTTGAATGGAAACTTGGTCAGTTGATACTGCATTTTTTATCATTTACCTCTGTTGGCAATGTTGTCTTTTCATTTCCTGCAGGTCTGTATTTGGTCAAGCTCAACTAAATGCATCAGAAGCCAACAGGAAAAGAAAGGCTTGACTTGAGTGCGCAACATACTTTGCCACACCATGAGAGCTGATCAAAGTCGTATTCATACACGTTGCATAATGAAATTTTGGCGTCAAATATATTTTCTGTCTGTCTTGGCGGGAAACTGAAGTTCGTTGTGGAATTATTGTAGGCCTATAAAAGTGAGCACCGATCTGAAAAAGTTTCATTAATTGCTTAGCAGTAACTCTTCATATTGGTGGGGCTGCATAAAAGACATTTTATATGATAATTTCATTTGCTGTTGAAATCCATGATTGGCATTGTGTTTAGTATGTTGGCTGAGCTCTTCTCTTTAAGAGCATCTGATCCTTTATGCTGAGCTATCGTGATTTTTTGTTGTAGAAGACATCGTAATAAATATAGTGGATTTAGATTTTGATTTGGGTTGAGGAGTTTATGAACAAATGTCGAGTCTCCAGGGCTAGTTGATTTATTAGTTTCTTGATGCTTGTCATAATGAAGTATTTAAACAAATTTTTTAATTTTTAATTGAAAATATTTTTAATGGTTTTGTTTTTTTCAATGCCAATACATTAAATTATACTAGAAGTTTTCTTGAATTTTAACCATTGAGACGAATTTATGTATATTAACCAAATTTCGCAACAAATTATTTACACACTAAAATGTTAACTTATAGGGTGCACCAATATATAATGTGATATATGTTGCACCAATGTTTTTTGTTTTTTTTTTTAAGATAGAACAATGGCTATTGAGTCCTCATAAATGAAACTCTAGTTTCCATTTACCTAGATTGGAAATTCACCATCCTTTCTTAGTTTCTTCCTCGTCCAAAACCCCCTACTTCCTCCTTAATCACTTCCTCTTGAGTGAAATTTGAGATATGAAAGATCTCCATTGAGGTCCCCCTCATGTCGGACGTTAGAGATTGTGACTTGCTTAAAGCTCTAGTAATGACAATCTGTCAATCACCTTAAGGGAGAGACAGTCATGACATGCAATGAACATGGTTGGTTTTGTCATCCATGATAGGGTGAAGAACTTGTGCTTCAGGTAGTAGAGGGAAACAATATCCACGGTTCTCATGCATGAGACGTTAATTCCTATGTGAGTAAATGATGTTGTGGCTTTTGGAAAAAAGGGATCAAATTAAGGAAAGGGTATTAAAAACCAAGAGTTTCATGTATCTGAGCAATGATAGTATGCTATCTTTCTTTTAAGGATGAGTATCACTTATGACAGATAAAGTCATCATCGATAGTTAAAACAATATTGGTGTTTTAGGGGGAGACTGCATTTTTTTTGTCTAATCTTTTGTGCGTTGTTTTTTTGGGTTTAATCTCTTGTTTATTGACTACAAATATTCTAAATCTACATTTTAAAATAATTTTTAAGTGGAGCTAATAGAAAGATGGTTGTTGGAAAAGAATATATAAAGAAACAAATTGATAAATATGTTAATAAATTTAGTTACTAAATTTTAATTTAATAATTGCTAACAATTAATCAAAAGTAGTAAATATTTGATTAATTTATTTATGGATAAAAAATTCTGCTACATAATGAATTTTATAACTCTGTGGTCCACCTAACCTCGACCATCTTATATACTTTAATAGTCATATTCTCAAATAGATATATTCTCAAATAGATAGAGAAATTGTTTGAGGCTTTTTAATTCTCCCAACTCTTTGTAATGTAAGCATAGACTTATATACATTGTTAATTTGTGTGTATTATACAATTATTTTAAAGTTAAATTAAATTATAGAAGAGTCTAATATTATAAAAGAAGTATTTAAATTTAACTTACGTAAAACATTAAGAATAAACAATATTACAAAAAGACGCTTTTTAATTAAGTTTTTAGAAAAAATTCAAGAATAACATGTGTTATTTGCAATACACAATAAATTAAGAACACAAGTCAAAATCTTATAATTATGTATATTATATAATATGGATAGATGTATAAAAGTTTGTAATTTAAAAAATATATTAAAACGTAAAAATAAAACACTTAAAATTTGGAAGGAAAAATGACACGTAAGAGGAAATCCATTAATAAAAAAGTTGAGATTTTGAAAAATAAAAGAAATTTTAACATAAAAAATGGAAAATAATTAATTTGAGAGTTATAAAAATTATTTTTTAAAGACAAAACAATGGCAATGAAGTCGTCACAGAAAATTTAGGAGAAAATTGTAAAATAAAATAGAATTGGGAGAAAGTTTCAGAATTAAATAATTAAATAATTAGTGACATTTGAGAAGCATACGTATCCATCAACTGGGGCACATCAGACGCTATGGTATTTTGAAGACACAGTAGTGAGAAAGTGTACCCTAATTTGAATACGATTCATGCAATTTTGACGCCAATTAGCGAAGTGAGAATTGAAAGTTGAGAATTCGCAGAGAGAGAGACATGGCAGAAGACAGTGAGGGGATGAAGAAAGGCGAGAATATAGAGTCTCAGATTGAAACCGCTATGCGCTCTCGCGTCTCTCACTTCAAGGAACAATCCGAGTAAGTAACTCTTCTCTCTTTCTTCTTCTTCTTCTTTTTCCTTTCTCATTATTCTCTTTATGTTTCTTTTAATGCAGCTCTTTGACGTTCGAGGGTGTTCGTCGATTGCTTGAGAAAGACTTGGGATTGGAGGAGTGTGCTCTGGATGTGCACAAGAGATTTATTAAGCAATGTTTGCTCAAGGTACTCCTTTTCTTCTCAATTCGAATCCCTAATTTCAACATAGTCAGAATGAGTAAGTGGAAGCTTCTAGGGCTTTATAGTTTTTCTGTTGTTCACTAGTGAATGCACACGATAGCCAACCCTAAGTGCTCAACGTGTAACCTCGTCCGCATTACAATTAGGAGCGCTCTGGAGTCGCGGGGTTTTCTTTTAAATCTTATGATTTCAGAGTCTCGTCTACTGTCGGTTCACATGTGGTAGCTGAACAAGTTCGTTTTCAATCACAATGTCAAATTCAACTCTTCCTTTACTTGGACATTAAGAGGGATTGCTGTTCTCTTGATTTAACCAGGATCTCAATGTGGGGTGTTTAACCAGATTTTTGTATGATCATTAGTATAAGTACTATTGACAAGTGTATGGTGTGGAGTAGATTATTTACTACTACACCTACTATTTGACAGCAGTGATGATAACAATTTGCTTTATAACATAATTGTGTTGCGATTGGTTTAGTTTTATGAATTCTGATGTTAAGGAGAATGCTTTGATTTTTTCTTTTTTCTCTATATCAATGTGTTTTTTTACCTGATTGCTGGTAGTGCTTAGAAGGGGTCGGGGATGATGCTGGCCCAAGGATATCAGAGAAGGCAGGGGAAAAAGGTGCAGGTACACAAGAGTCAGATGAACCAAAAGAAAAGTGTGAATTAAAAGATGAGAAGGATCTTTGCCCTGAAGATGAGGAGAAAATGGAAGACTCTCCAGTGTTAGGTCTTCTTAAAGAACAAAAAAGGGCTAAACTTGAAACCAAGGATGATAAAGGCAACGGAAACAAAGTAGTTCCAAGTGAAGCCCTTATTATGAAAGCTGTTAGAAAAAGATCTTCGTACATCAAGGCTAATGCAGAGTATGCTGCTGATTCTTTCAATTATTTATCACTCTGGTAACTTTTTATGACAATACAGTGCATGTCCCTACTTTTGTAAATTTATGCACACCAACTGTTAATTTCAGGACAATCACTATGGCTGGTCTGCGTCGGCTATTGGAAGAAGATCTTAAACTTGATAAATTTACTCTTGATCTCTATAAGAAGTTTATAAGTCAACAGCTTGACAAGGTGAGTGAAAAATATATAAAGTCTCATTGATGCCCGTAAGAAGCACAACCACACTATCTGATGCTTAGCATGTCTCTTTCAAATGTGAAGGTATTAGCATCTTCTGTAGTTTCAGAACCTGCAAAGAATGCTACGAAAATCGTAAAGAAAAAACCTGATACCAAAGTAACTAAAAAGGTCAGCAGTGAAGAGAACTCTGATACTTCAGATAAGGAGATTGATGAGGACGAGAGTGAGGAAGATGAAGTTAAACCTAGGAAAAAGGTTGTTCCTAAAGGAAAGGCGCAAACTCCTGTCCAATCCAAAAAACGTAAAGGAGAGGAGACTGATCTGTCCAGTAAGAAAAGAATTAAGCCTGCTAAAGCAGCCTCAGAAGAGATCAGTGATGCAGAGGATAATGGGAAAAACTCTGAAGATGATCAGTCCCATTCATCATCCGAGAAACCTTCCAAGGTCATATACTAAATTATTATTTTTCTGCTGGTTGCAATAGAAATGCTTGATATAAGTTGAGAAGTTATGGCCATAGTCATGATTGTTGAAAAATTACAATCTCTTTGCTGAATAACAACTCTTGTATTATTAATCTTGTCATTTTGTGTGTGAATTTCCATGAAGCTGAGATCAACATTTTTGTTATTTAATTTCTACTAGGTAAGATGTATATGAGGTTTATTTCATTGAATTTTAGCTTTCTCTTTTCTCTTGAACTACAGAAGAAAGAGGTTTCAACTCCTGTGTATGGCAAACGTGTGGAGAACTTAAAGTCTGTTATTAAAGCATGTGGAATGGGGTAATTTTCTTCTTTGGGTTCCTTTTTATGATCCTAGATATTTGTTCAAGATGATAGTTTGATGTTACGTATTTCTATCACAGTGTTCCTCCCTCAATTTACAAAAAGATCAAGCAAGTGTCTGAAAACAAACGGGAAGGACAACTAATCAAGGAGTTGGAGGAAATATTGTCTAGAGAAGGATTATCTTCTAATCCATCTGAAAAGGGTGAGTTCATGTTTAGTAGTATTCCTTCATCCCTGGATATTAGCTGTGATATTTCATCCTGATTGAAAAAAATATGCATTCCTTTGTCAAAGGCGCCCTTGGATTTGTTGTTATCAGTTGTGTCCCATTATCTATCATGCAACCCAAACAATTGAAACCTTTGCTAGTTTTACCTTGGTCTTCCTTGTTTAGTTCTGATTAATTTTTAGATGTGAGAAGCTAAATTACTTGTGTTGTGAGTATACTGTAAACACAATTAAACTGTCCCATAATTTGTCCATACTTTGAAATGAATTAATCTACGTGACATTTTAGGGCCTTGACTTCATTCAGTATGTATACTGTGGAATGAAAACTTAACATCGCAATTCAAAAATGAAATTTGGACATTTCTATTGATGTATGTTGTTTTCCTAGTAATATATTATTGGAATTAGATAACATCGTTTTGTGTAGTTTAGTTTCAGAGAATGGTAGATGTATGGAAGGGGTATAATTGTATAAAACTAACGTACCATGATAGTGCCAAAAGGCTTCCACTATGTGAAGGTATGAGAGAGTGTCATTGTATACAGTCTTACCCTTACATATGCAAAGAGACTATTTTCAGATTCAAACCCATTACCAATTGGCCACCAAGGCACTACTTTACTAATGCATCCAGCACTTTAATTGAACAGAGAACTAAAAATGAGTATTTGTTTTGTAAAATTTTAAAGTTTGGGAGGTTACACTAATCAGGGTTGAGAATAACGTCCTATAGTGCTGCTACAGCGCTTTGGAGGATTGGAGTGGCGCTGTTAAGTCTTACAACTACCATAGATTCTATTTGTGGCTAGACTGAAGAGAGTCAAAGAACTTTCACACCACTCCCATGAGTGCTGTGCTGTCCCCCTTTTGTTGCTACTGCCCTATCTCCATCCGTTACTTCTTCCCTCTTTCTTTGTCACTGTGAAGTTGTGTTTTGCTCTCCATCTTCGCTGTCAAAACTTCTATTATGGGAGGCTGCGATGAGCTGCAGGACTGTTAGAACCGGGCCTTAGGGTTATATTAAAGAAAGGGTTAGAATTGAGGCAATTGGCCCAAACACTTTTAAGTGACTTTTTTTGTTTTTGGTTTGTTGGGCCATCTTGAGTCTAGTTTAGCCTATCTTTTTGTTTTTTAATTAAGCATAGCATATTATGTAATAAATAAGCTAATGATATAAGTAATGAAAATATAATAAACGATTTAAAGCATAGCATATAAGATACTAGACTAAATAAGTAAATAATAGTAATAAAAACTAAATAAAACATTACATAATATCATAAATTAAACTCTAATAGTACTAAAAATATAATAAACTAAACAACAATAATAAGAGAAGGTGCAATAAACTATTTAAAGTATAACATACTATAAATTAATCATAATTGTGACCAAAATATTCAAGAGTAGCGGCTATCTTGCTATGTGTTATATTGATATCACAGTTTCTGGGCTGGCTGCTACGCGCCACTATATCTTGGATTTAAAAAGCCTAATATCTGAAAGCAGATGGAAGGTAATGTAATTTCACTCAACCTCAGAGGAGGTTGGGTTGGTGTAATCTTCCCTGTTTATTAGGCCATAATGGTATGTCTACATTGAACTTAGATATGAGGCTTTAATTTAATGGCTACTATTTCCACTTTTCTGATGTTTTCTCCTTCACTCAGAAATCAAGGAAGTAAAAAGGAAGAAGGCAAGAGCCAAAGAACTTGAGGGTATTGATGTAAGCAATATTGTTTCAAGTTCTCGTAGAAGGTCAACAAGTAGTTATATAGCTCCTCCACCTCCAAAGCCCAAGGTTCCAGTTGAAACTAGTGGCAATGGGGCTGAAGATGGTCATAATGACGAAGACAATGATAATGAAGAGGATGAAGAAGACGTGGAAGAGGATAGTGGCAGTGATGATGATGACGATGATGGAAGTCAGAGTGAAGAATTCAATGATGGTAAGTATATTTAAAATATGTTAAGGCTTTGCCCTGTTTTCAAGTTATTGGTCATGTCAGATATCATAGATTTGGGAATCATGTGTTCTTTTGTACTTTTTGGTTGCGGTTAAGTAGTTTGTTAATAATAATAACTGCTTTGATATGGTTGAATTGTCATCTGACAGTGGTTATAGTTTTTTTATAACCATAGTATTGATATGAATTGTTTATTTCGGAAAGCATGACTAATACTTGTTGCATTCCCCTCCCTTTGTAGTTTTTTTGTATCCAAAGCGACATCATCCATGTAACCTAAGTTCCATTTGGCAGTAGGCATGAATGATTTTAACATTTTATAGCATTGGGCCAGCCCTTGTAATTTAAGTTCCATTTGATATGTATCTGATATTTATAGTAATATTTGAAATACTGGGATATTAGTCATCATCTCTAATGCACCAATATTGTAATTTGTGTCACGTGTCCGGGTCTGATACTCTATGATACTTTATTGATACTTGTTGATGAAATATCTAATCTATGAAGCACTAATACTTTTAATACACTGACAATAATTTATAATTTTTTATTTTTACAATGTCTAAGAAATATTATTTTAATTTTGAACCCCACAATTGCAATTATATATTGAATATGTTTTAAGAAATTTTATACATTTTTAAACGTGTATCTGTCACGTATTGTACCTTGTTATTTTCAAAATAAGCATATCATTGTGTCAGATTCACAGAATTTTATACAAGTAATTATATCAGTGCATCATAGGTCATCATCATTACTGACTGAATTTCGACAAGGCAATTGTATTCTAGGACACTTGGATTTAGCTTGGCCTTGATTAGTAATCCGGGCTTCTGAATACGCTGAACAAACACAGACAATGGCATCTACTCACAGCACAGCTAAAGAATCTTTGTTTGAAGAATTACTCTTGGAAAATAAAGACTCTTTTTCTTGTTTTTCCCTTAAGTTTCTAAAAGTAGAGGGTGTTGATTGAAAGATTTTGGGTTCATTCTTGCTTTTCAATTTTCTAGATCCTTTTTTTAGCTTCCTGTTACCCAATTTCCTCCCGTAGTTAGTTATCTTTTAAGCTATAATTGTTTCCTAATATTAATAGAGAGGAAAACAATTTTGTAAGACAATTTTATGGAGCACTTGTGAAACTGGTGAATTATCTTCTCTATGACAATGTGTTACTTCGACTTTTGCTTTTTCGTGAATTGGTTGTCCTTAACATTCTCTGTTTTGTGCAGACGAAGAAGACAGTGATTGAACTCGGGGAGATTTCACAATAATCAAGGCGATTTTTTCACAATTAATTAGTAGGTGATGATGTATAATGTAATGTTTTGTAGTGTGTTTGCTCTTTTACCCTTTTATTTTCTGATGTTCCAAAATATGCATGTGATAATGGCCAGTACTTGTTGCTAGTTGCAGAAGTATTAATTTAGTTTTGTCCTTGGGCAGTTAATAGGAACTTCTGCTTTGACAGTATTGGTTTTAATTTAGTATATTTATATTTCCCCTTGGAAACATGTTTACCGATAGATTACCATATCTCAACCGTAAGTGGCAGCATGGTCTTCTGTTGAAATTTGTCAAACTTGGGTTCTGTTTTTCTTGCTTTTAGGTCTCCACTTAACCTAAACCTGAGAATTGAGATGAATTTGATTTGTTTAAATTTAAAGCATTATAGTAGTTTGAAAAATACAACTTTGCTCACCCTCACTTCAACACTTTTGTTGAAACCCATTATTCCTGTTTAAGAATTATCTTTTTTTTATTTTATTTTTAAATTGTAACCTCAAATTTCAACCCAGACGCCCGATTATGTAGTTTGACTTGGTTGGACTGTATTTTTGGCTCATTGGATGGGAGTATTTGCCAGGACGCCTTGATAGTCCCCTTACATGTCATGATTCTATACCATGAGAGTTCCCAATAATGCACAATATTTGTCTTTGATGACCATTGGTTGGATTCTACTTTTGCTTATCATGAAATATTGTCCTGGGCTTCATGTAAAAGTTCTTAACATGATAGAAAAGGTAATGTAAATTACATTTAGAATTATTGAATATTAGATAATCTAAGGGTTTAAAATGTATTGACCGATTAGTTTTGTTGATATATGCGAGTTGTCACAGTTAATTTCATTACAAAAAATGTGAGTTCAACGTAGGAAAATTTTTTATCTTTATTTGTTTTTTTTTGTATTTTCATAAAAGTTGATATGGAACTAATAACAGTGTGATGATACTAGAGAAATTTTAAATATTTTCAACTGTACTAAAGCATCACACACATATATATATATATATATATATATATATATATATATATATATATATAAAATAAGAAATCTCTTTATTTAATAGCGTATGATCCTTGGAATAGAGAAAAAAAAAAAAAAAACAGTAAGGAGATGAACATTTAAAGCAAGAAAGAGTATTTGATCTTATGGAATGATTTTTTTTGATACAAGAGCACTTTCAAGTTATTTTAACGTAGTAACAAAAATTTGGTTCAGGCGGTATGGGTCCAGTTTATATCATGCAAGAATGTGAAGCTTGATTCTTCGGAATGACGTGACAAAAACAAAACTTATAATTTTAATATTTTTAAGTAGTTATTAATACCTTTTTAAATGCTCTTAAAAGTTTATTATTTTTAAAAAAAATGTATGTGTATAAAACTTCTATACAATATCATCAAAATTAGACTATAGTATATTCTTCTATTAAGAAAATAATAATTATCAAATTATACATAATTATTTTATATAATTATTGTACAATATTATACGCAATTATATACAATTAATTTAATAATGATAGAATTTCATGATTAGTGGATACTACCTAATTAGCTTGTAATTTAGAGAGAGAAGGTCTCCATACACTTGTATATATTTGATATGCATTGAGTGATGTAAATACACACAAGAGAATAAAAGTATTTCTTTTCCTTACCATCTTCTTACATACAATTTTTTCTTATATGGTATTAGAGCACCGATCTTAGTGCTCTGACAGCCTCTCCAATTTTATCCGCTAAATAAGAAATCATGTCTTGCAAAGAAGGCACCAATAACGAGTCCGATAGAAACCTCAAACAAGGCTTCACTGCCGAGCAAATTCAGCAATTGGCAAAGGCTATTTACTCGCTCAACAATAACGGTAAAAGTGACACGTTTGTTAGCTCTACAGGTTTGCTTGCTTATAACTCGTCTATTAATTATGCTTCTACAAAACCATAGATTTTGGATAGCGGAGCAACTGATCACATTGCATCACAATTTTTCACACACAATTCATCATCATTTATTCCAAATGTTAATCTGCCCACAGACTCAACTGCACCCATCTCATCTACGGGCACAATTAAATTCAATGACAATATCATTCTCAAAGATGTGCTTTGCGTTCCTTCTTTTAATTTAAATCTCATGTCCGTTAAGATAACAGTTCACTAAATTGTTGTGTTGTTTTTACTCTACATAGTTGCGTTTTGCAGGACTTGGCTACGGGGAGGATGATTGGCTCGGGTAAACAACACGCAGAGCGCCTGGGACATCCTTCTCCGGCGTATCTACAACTTGCATCTTCCTTACTACCTATCAGTAAAAATCTCATTCCCATTCATAATAATTGTAGTATTTGTCCCAAAGCTAAACAGATAAGGCTACCCTTTCCTTTAAGCACAATAAAATCTTATTCTCCATTTAATCTATTGCATTGTGACATTTGGGTCCTCCTAAAACCCCAACTCATTTTGGAAAACGTTTTTTTCTCACTATAGTCGATGACTATACTAGATGTACTTGGTTATTTCTTATGAATCACAAGTCTGAAACCCAACATCTCTTAGAATCATTCATTACTTTTGCACAAAATCAATTTCAGGCATCTATTAAAACCATCCGCATTGACAATGGATTGAAATTTATTTCTATGCATAATTTTTTTCTCAAAAAAGGTATTGAATGTCAACGCACTTGTGTCTACACTCCTCAACAAAATGGAGTAGTAGAACGCAAACATAGACACATTTTAAACACAACACGAGCCCTCCTATTTCAGTCTCATTTACCATTAGAATTTTGGGGGAATGCGTTTTAACCGCCACATATATCATTAATCGCTTGTCAACACCTTTACTAAAAAATAAATCACCTTTTGAAATGCTATATAATCGTCCACCTTCACTTTCTCACTTAAAAATTTTTGGTTGTCTCTGTTACGCAGCTGTTGTTTCACCTAAGCAAAAATTTGACCTAAGCAAAAATTTGATCCGCGCGCTCGACAATGCATCTTCATTGATTATCCTCTCAATCAAAAAGCATACAAATTACTTGATATAGATACAGACACTTTTTTTTACAAGTCGGGATATCATCTTCCATGAAAGTGTTTTCCCATTTTGCCAACAGTCTTAGACGCAATCCTCACCTCCATTACAAGATATTTTGCCTACTATTGACATTGACTTACCCACTCCTGTCCAACATTCACTCAACCAACCTTCTTCTCCTACTTGTCACGATGCACCTGAACCTCCATCAAACCAACCTTCTCCTCCTACTCGTCACAATGCACCTGAACCTCCACCAAACCAACCTTCTTCTCCTACTCGTCATAATGCACCTGAACCTCTAGTAGAACCACCTTCTTCTCCCACGCCAAGAAGTCTAGCACCCATTACTGAACCTTCTCCAATTGACCTTCATGTTCGGCGATCTAGTCGCACATCAATCCCACCTTCCTGGCTTCAAGACTACGTAACGGGACCAATCATTCGACCACTACCCAAGACCGGCCGAATGGAACCAGGTATCCCATGCATCATTTTCTTTCTAATTCACGATTTTTTTCTACACATAGTGCATATCCTACTAACATCACAGCCACCAAAGAACCTCACACTTATGCTCAAGCTATCCTTGATCCAAATTGGCAAAAAGCAATGGACGAAGAGCTTTTTGCCTTGCAGCTAAATCAAACGTGGACCTTGACACCGTTACCCGTTGGGCAGAAACCCATCGGATGCAAATGGGTCTATAAAATAAAGTACAACTCAGATGGCAGCGTCGACAAATATAAGGCGCGCCTTGTCCCAAAGGGGTACACTCAGATTGAAGGTGTCGACTATTCTGAAACTTTTTCACCAACAACAAAATTAACAACTTTGAGGTGTCTCCTCACTATTACAGTAGTCAGAAATTGGTTTACTCACCAACTAGATGTGCAAAATATCTTCTTACATGGCACATTGCATGAAATTATTTACATGGACTTGCCACCCGGGCATCATCGACAGGGGGAGAACATTGTATGTCGACTTAACAAATCCCTTTATGGTCTCAAACAGGCATCCCGAACATGGTTTTCAACATTTTCAACATAGGATTTCAACAGTCCAAGACAGACTACTCTCTATTCACAAGACAAAATAACTCATCATTTACTGCCCTTTTGATTTATGTGGACGATATTCTTTTGACAGGAAATGATTTGACAGAAATTCAGCATGTTAAAGACTGTCTATTACAACAATTTCGCATTAAAGATCTTGGAGACTTAAAATATTTTCTAGGGATTGAATTTTCCCATTCCAAAGCTGGTATTTACATGTCACAAAGAAAATATGCACTTGATATTTTGCAGGATACAGGACTCATAGGTGCTCGTCTAGACAAATTTCCAATGGAGCAATACCTAAAACTCACACCAGACGATGGAGAGTTATTAAAGGATCCAGTCAAATACAGGCGACTTGTGGGACGACTGATATACCTCACAGTTACTCGGTCTGACATAGCATTTTCAGTTCGGACCCTAAGTCAATATATACAGGCTCCACGGAAACCTCATTGGGATGCTGCAATTCGAGTTATAAAGTACATCAAAGGATCACCGGGACAAGGATTGTTATTGCCATCTGAGAACAATTTGACATTGACAGCTTATTGCGACTCAGACTAGGGAGGTTGTCAAACAACTCGGAAATCAGTATTTGGCTATTGCATTTTTCTTGGTTCCTCTATTATCTCATGGAAATAAAAAAAAACAGACAAAAGTATCAAGATCATCTGCGGAAGCAGAGTACCGCGCAATGGCCAATACTTGTTTGGAGATAGTTTGGTTGCGATATCTGTTGCAAGATTTAAAGGTGGCATGTAACTTGCCAGCTCAACTTTTATGTGATAATCCAGCGGCATTACATATAGCAGCAAACCTAGTATTTTATGAACATACAAAACACATTGAGATAGACTATCACATTGTGCGAGAAAAATTACAAGACGGGATAATCAGTCCTTCATATGTACCGACACAGTATCAGCTCGCAGATATTTTTACAAAGGCACTGGGTAAGGAACAGTTTTTGACGCTGCGACACAAGTTGGGGTTCATGATCTTCACCTACCAACTTGAACTTGAGGGTTATTAAGAAAATAATAATTATCAAATTATATACAATTATTGTATATAATTATTGTACGATATTGTGCGATATTATACACAATTATATGAAATTAATTTAATAATAATAGAATCCCATGATTAGTGGATGTAAATACACACAAGAGAATAAAAACATTTCTTTCTCCTTACCATCTTCTTACATACAATTTTCTTATATCTTCTATGAAATCACACTTTTATCATAAAAACATTAATCCATTGGAACAAAAGAGTACAATAGTGATTTTTTTAATTAATCTATCAAAACATGCAAGTAATGGGCTGCTTATTTAAGATATATAACTAGATTGTGATTTTTAATATGTTTTACAGCGTTTATAAACAAGTTTTTGGTTGAAATGAATTTGGATTTCTTTAAAGAAAAGCTTGAATTTGAATATTTTAGATGGAGAAAGAGGCGGTTAGAAAAAGAAATTTCACTAAAAATGTCTAGTTAGATTTTTTTATACATATTACGTATTAATAAAATTGGTGGATAATTCACACCCTATGATTGTAAAAGAATTTACACCGAATAACATGATTATCTAAAAAGTTGTAGGAAATGTCTGATTAGGTACACCAAATTCTAGAAATACCATCAAAGTTGCATCTCGTACTTTCCTATTTTTCCTTTTTGAAACGTAAGAGACACCACTTAAGTTGATATCTCCTAATAAGACAAAAATCTGGGCAAGGACTAAAAGTGTTTATAGCTTCAAATCAACTCAAGAATACATAACGAACCAATTAAATTGGCTTGGATTTTAGTCTAATTAATTCAATGAATCCAAACCAAACTAATGCTATCAATTTTTCGGTTATTGATTATTTTGAAACTCTATGTCACAATCTTTTACAATTATCTATAGTTTTACTGTAATTTTTAATGCTATTTTTCTCCTTTACACGAGTCTTAGCCTAATCCCTTCATATTTGTATCCTTTTTTCTTGTATACTATGTTATTTTGATACGCTAATAAATGATGAATCAATCAAAATCTCCCAATTGAGTTGGAATGTCTTCGTTCATTATTGATGCTTAATATGTCGTATCTCTTATTAAAAAAACAAAACAAAAAAGTTGATGTAAGAAAATTACAATAAAACATATTGTTTGCATCTTTTAATAATAGAATTATATGTAAATTTTAGATATTTATTTTTCAAAACAAATACATACTAGGAAACCTGATTGATTTAAATTGAATCAACCTATTTTTAGTCAGGTTGATTTAGTTTGTACCAAAAAATGTAATAAATTAAAACTGATAAAGTTTAATTAATTAAAATTTTATTCTATTCCTAATCTTATCCAAATTAAGTTGTAAATGTATATCTTAGAAAACGAAATATCACTTAAGTTATAAGAGAAAAAATTGAACAGGGAGACGCTACTTAAGTGGAAATTTCTTTAATAGAAAAAAAAAAATCTTACATAACCAAATCACCCATTTTCATAAATATATTTTTCTATTTTATCTGAAAAGATATTTTTGAATTATTAATTTGACGAGAAATCCTACTTTAGTTTATATTCAATTATCGACACGACGTGTAATTAATGATTAACGAGTGATCAACAACTAAATGATTTACACTTTCTCAATTTTAAAACCTGGAAAACTAAAAAGGAGTAAATTAAAAGAACAAAATTACATATTGAACATTGTAAGAGAAAAAAAAAGGCATTTTTTTTCAAGATATATTTGGTCTCGTGTACGACTGGTTTTGCACACAGCATGAATATTAAATGCAAGTGTTTGCTTCCTTTCAAATCGATCTAACTACTTTTTAAAAGTCATTGTTTCTTTTAAATGACACTTTAAAAGTGACTTTGCCAAAACTTTAAACTATTTTCGTTTTTTTTTTTCTTCCGAAGTGCAGGTGGATGTATTAATATAAATGTAGTATTGAACTTTTGCTTCGTTAACGTGATATATATACATTTTTGTAGTATCTTCATGGCTAGCCTTAACCAATAAGTTAAAATACAAAAATAATGAACAATTATCATTACTAAAATATCATTAAATAAAAAATAATTTTCTGGATAAAAAATAATTAATTATTATCATTGTTAAATTAGATATAATTTAAAAATTGTTTATCAATAATAAAAACTATATTAGATAATAATAATTTTTTTAGTTTCTAAAATAATATCTAATTTAGTTAAGTAAGGTGATAATTAATTATTATTATTATTTTCTTTTAAATTAAATTTTATTTAATAATTTTTTTAGTATATATACTGCATATTTACTTTCCTTTACCATCAATCATACGCGTAATTTGTAAAGGGTATTAGCTTAAAGAGTAGATGTTGATATTAATCTAAATGTGGCTATGCCACTGAATAAAGGTACATATTTTTTTAGTGCACTAAATTAAAGCTTCTGCATTATGTAACAAAATAATAATAAAGTAGGAAAAAGAAAAAAAAATTAATATAAGAGCTTTTTCATGCAATTATATAATTAATTAAACTTACAAATGTGTGATGTGATTTTAACTTTTGAGAATTGTTTTCCTAACCACTATATAAAATATGTGCCACAGAACACAAACTTTATGAGAAATAACGTAGCACACAAAAACACGCTCAATAATGTTATATGTTTGGTTTTGGGCATTACCATCAGATTGCTCATGCAAAAAAGTGGTGTTCGTGACTAGGTATTTTGATGTTGGAATTTTGTGAACTTTGTTGATGTTAAAAAATTATAAAGCCATTGTTATCTCTAGAAAAGTACTCTGGTCTTTATTTCGGTCAAAAAGGTGATTTTTCTTTAGCAAGAAAGTAGTCGGTAGCGTCAAATTTCTTTCTGTCTGGGGCATGCACACTTTAATCTTGTACAATAATAGATGCTTCATCTTATGGCCATCGTAGCTATAGTGTCTCCTCCGAACTCCAAAGAACATGATAAAATCGCCATCGATGCATCCATCTTAATTTATCACGCGTTTATGTTTATGTGTATCCAATTCTTCCACTTTAGTGTTAAAGCATACCACACCATTCTTCACCATTATGCATTAGTACTGATCTATCAGGTTGAGTTGGAATCAAGAAAACTCACAGAACTTCAAAAGTTCAAGAAGGGACTAACATGTTTTTATCATTCAATAATTCTTCAAAAGTTGAATAATGCAGTTCAAATGATTAGTTAACTAATAGCCAACGTGATTATAGCTCTAATTAAATACAGATTATGTTGTCCCTTTCTTAGTAACTGAGTCTGCTTATGTTATGTCCAAAGTGTAAACTAAATTAAGAATAGGAAAAGCTAAGAAATGAGTGATATGTTTGTAAAGGAAGATGTTTTTGAATTTCAAAGTTAAAGGGGGGAAGCAAGTGTAGTTTGTGATAGAGAAGTTGGGAGATTTGATAAGCTATGATGAAGGGTTGGACCTACAAGGCACTAAGAGAATAAGTTGGAGATGATTAGCTACCAGTTGTCATAGGAGGAATGAACAAGCTAACTTCATGTTCTAGCTATAGCCGAGGACATTCCAGAACAAAAGTGGTAGCACCAATGAAATTGGTGGAAGTCAGAATGGAAACCCGAATCATCCACCCATTTGGGGTGCAAATATTCAACTCAGAATCTAAATAATTCTTCTGCCAAATTCTACCCTATTGATTGTGCTCAAGATTCTCATAATTAATTTACTCATTTTTTTTTCTTTCCTGCGTGATGTTTAGCAGTTGGATATGATGTTGTTTGTGTGCTTACCAACATTGCAAGAATATAATGGACTTGCCCAACACGGTGCTTGTAGTCGTTAGGAGTGTTTACTGCTTTAATACTATAACTAGCAAGTAAAACAGTGAAATTCATAATTAATATATACATGTTCTAATACATTTAATATAGTTCATATAGTTTTAGGAGTGGAAAGAAAGACAATTTGTATATATCTTTCTTAACCTATCTGGACTGATGTTGTTATTTGGATTAAATGATGGATTTAAAGGAGTGGAAAAAAAGGAAAAGATAGTAGAAAGTGAGATAGTTTTGATTAATGTTTTGTTTAGATTAGGAAATGAATTTAAGATAATTTGTAAAGAAATTGAGGTTGTTTGGATTAAGATAATTAAAGTAGAAAGTAAGATAATTAAAGTAGAAAGTGTAAGAGAAGTTTATAAAAATTTATGAAAGTTGATGAGTGGTGTGAAGGATATAATTAAAATTATATATTTTTTAATTGATAAAAATGTAAATTTACAAAATTACTCTTGTATTTAAAAATTGTTAAAAAATTAATTTAATTGATTTATATATAAATTATAATTATTTTTAATTAAAATATTATTTTCAATGATTTTGAAATATTATTTTTTGTAATATATTAGAACTAATTTTGAAAAAAATACAAAATGATATAAAATTTGATAAAAAAATATATACATATTTAATAAAAACTTATTTTTATATCAAATAACATTATTAATTTTATCTTTATTTTTATAAGGAATATAATTATTATATAAATTTATTTTTTATTATAAAAATCGTATTTATTATTATTTATAATTATAATTTTATAACAATTATTAATTATTATATATTTTTATAACATTAATTATTATATTATATTTAATTATGTAATTTTATTTTAAATAAAAGTTATTTAAGTTTAAAATAAAAAAGGATAAGAAAGTAAATTATAAATAATTAATTATATAAATATATATTTAAAACTTTCTAAATCTCTTTTACGAAGCTAGAAAGTTTGAACTTAAAAAAATTTCTTGTTTTATGTATTTATTTATTTTTCTGTATTTTCTTTGTTTTTATTAAATTTCTATTTCTCTAATGTGATACAAACAGGTCATTAAGAACATAACTGTGTTGAAACTTTAACTTTTAAAATAAATAATATTTTAAATATATTGATATCATCTCAACATATTTAACGAAATAATATGTATAATATATCTATGAGTAATATGTAAATATATTAATTATAGATGTGATAATATATATATTATTTATTTAAATTTATAAAATAAAGTTGTTTTATTATAAATAAATTTATTTAAACTTATACTTTCAAATGCAACTTATTTAACTTTACTTTAATTTTTTTAAATGGATTTTATTTATACCAGTATTTTCTAATTTTATTAGAATTATATATGTAAATTTTATTATACAATGATGCATTTTTTTATAAGTTTTGCTATCATTCACTTGAAGAAAAATAATTACAATATACTTTTTTACAATTTTTGCTATCAGAATAGAGTTTTGTGCATTTGAATATCAATCGATCTAATTGATCTTTATGAAATGGCTTGGTTCAGATCGAAAAAAATTCGATATATATATATATATATATATATAAATCCAATGGTAATTTAATAGATCTGAGATTGTGAGATAATGATGTCATGCATGTCCTATCCCCAAGTTGTAGGTGTGTGTATGAAGTATGTCTTAATTTGCCTACTTCCAATGGAACAAAACAATTTGGGGGATGACAGGGAAACAACAAAGACAGAGGAAGACATGATCCTTAGCAGGGACAGTGGAGATGAGGTAGGGCTATGACCTACAACCCATGGACATTGGAAAAGTAACCCCTCAAGTGGAAACCAGTACAGTTCAACTTTTCAGAACCCTTTTGTTACAGACCTAACCTAGTTTCTAATTCAATGCATCCTCTGGGTTATTGCAAGATCATTTTTTATTTTATTCACTTCACTTTTCAATATACTGTTTAAATGGCTGCTGCTTCTCATAACATTTTCAACACTTTATTCAATACATTCATTCATTCATCTGAAACAGGAGAGTCTCTTTATCATCTTCCTTTATCCACCAATTTGCACTGCAATAAATAACCACACTAAGCTCCAAACTCATATATGGTATTTATTTTTATTTCTTCACTGGTATCTGTTTTGCTGCATGTGAAGTGTAGAACATTAAGATCCCTCACGTGTTGTTCAATTAGGAGGGGAATCTCTGTGACAGAATTAAGTTGGAAAGAATCTGAATTGATTCTCTTCGTTGTCCATGTATTACTGATTGAATCCATAATGCAATTGCTGACACGAAAACCACACTGTCAAATCCTGGAATATTTTGTGCCAAAAATTCCTCCAACATTTCGCATATGCATACACATGATGATTTCATGCATAGCCGATGCCATGTCCCATAATAATTAATGTTATGTAATAATTTGGTTGCTTTTACAATTAGCGTTTTTAGTGGAAGGTAAATCTTTTTATTCTAACATTCAATACGATGGAATTTCTGATTTTTATGGGATATGAGTTTAGTTTCAATAAAATATAGTAAAAATCGAATGAAAATTTATCTGTAAACTAAACAAGTTAATAAATAAATAAAAGTAATGAGTGAAAACTCGTAGCTATTGAAAGAATTGAGTTAAAGTATATTATAAAATTGCTCTTATGTATATTTTGAAAACCTCATATCATATTAAGGATTATGATACGAATAAAATACGAGAAATGTAATAAAAAAGATAATTGAGTTACTAAATATTATATTTAAGTGGTTGTTAACTTATATATTATAACAACTTATTTATAAGATATTTAAACTATATTATATCATGATACAATCAATTTTTTTTTTATTATTATTAATTATCGGTTGTTGGAAAAAATTAAACTAAATATCATAGAGCCTATAATCATTAATCAGACAAATTTTATTGTAATAATAATAATGGTTTTATTATAATTATGAGTATTATTATTATTACGATTATTGTTATCAATATTATTGATAATAATATTATTATTATTATTATTATTAATAATACTAATATAATACTACTACTAATACTAATATGATTATTATTATTATTATTAAAAATATCAGTACTAATAATAATAACATTAATAGAAGAGTAATAATAATAATAATATATATAATAATAATTAATTTATTATTATTATTATTATTTTTATTATTAATAAAATAATAATAATAATAATAATAATAATAATAGAAATAATAATAATATATTATTAATAAATAATATTATTATTTTATTTATTGTTAATATGTGAGTAATAATTAGTATGTGTTAATTTTGAATTTATTTATGTATACAGAACCGTAGGTAATCTACTTACATTTCTATATCTTAGATAATAATATGTAATGCTGCTGAATTTATTAACAAATTTGTAAATAATATTTGTATATAATGTTAAATTTACTCAAAGATATATATTGGTATGCAATAATTCGTAAATAAATTTGAGTGAAATGAAAATTATACAAGAATATGATTTGTTTAAATTGATATTTTGACTAAGCATAAAATAATTTTTTTTTAAATGACTAGGATGTTACTCAACATAAGTTTTAAATATATCTTAACACGATGATAGTAATTGATGTCCAAGTGTTTGATATAACATATATTTGTTTGAGAAATTATAGTAATGACCTACTGTGTATGCTATAGCTAGTAATCCATCGTCACACAATATTAATGCTCTTAATTCTATAGCTAGTAATCCCTTCTGACACACTATTAATGCTCTTAATGAGATGTTTTAATTCCAAAATATTAAGACTATTTTTTATTTGCTTATTTCTATAATTTTAAGAGGTTATATCTTTTGAAGAGTAAATCAAAATGTGCAATCTGTAAGGTTTTAAGTGTGTTCTTTAATTGAAAATGTCTTCATCATAAATACATAACTTTTCTTTTGACATTCTTTTATCACTTTTGCACTCTGAAATTTTTTTAACCTTTCTCTTTTTTTTCAATATATGTTTATCTAACTTTATTTAAATCATGTTTGAAACATTCTCTTGGGTAAGTTTTTTTTTTTTTTTATAAAAAAAAAATAATAAATGAAAATATTTTAGGAGTATTTCAATACTTATATTATTTAATTGTCTATTGGTAGATTAAATGACTTTTCCTATAGTTATTTTATTGATTAACAATGAAGTATTTGATATTGGTTAAAAGTTCATAACATTTTTTTTAAAAAAAATACAAGAAAATCATTAAATAGAAATTAATTTTAGAAACAAAAAATAATTAGTTACTATAGTGACTAAATTAGAAATAATTTTAAAGACTAAAAAAATTAGTTTCTATTATTGTTAAATAGTTAGCTACCAAAGTTTTTACTACCAAATTTAGAATCTAAATAATTGGTATTTAAAATCTTGGTAGCTAATTAGATACCAATTTAGAAACTATTTAACAATAATATAAACTAATTTAGGAACCAAAATTTTTTTTAGTCTCCAAAATGATCTCTAATTTAGTCACTATAACAATTAATTATTTTTTTTCTCTAAAATTAATTTTTATTTAATGATTTTCTTATAGTGAAACTAGTGTAAAAAATCATCTTGATGTTATTTTTCATCAAAAAAATGGAGTCTTTTGTTATTCATGTATGTTTAAAAAAAATTATTTCCTTTTACTACAAGAAAATCATTAAATAGAAATCAATTTTAAAATTCAAAATTACCAATTTTCTTTTCTTTATTTTTAGATAAGAAAATAAAATCAAATTCAAAATGGAGTTGAATTCTACACTGTAAATTGTGCTATTTACCTAACTATTTAATATAATACACTACTAAAGGAAATAAATTTTGGAAGTATGTTATTTTGTTCAAAATTTGTAATGTAAAATTGATAATAGATACTTCTAAATGATTCTAGAGAATTTCCATACTAATCTTGAGCAGGGTTGAAAACAATGATGCAAACCTGATACTTCTTCTCATGATTAGGTAAATGTAGTGGTACTAATATTTTTTATACTCGTTTTATTTGAGACATTAGCCGTGTATTTAGTAACATATATGTATTCAGTTTTTAATGTTTTGGAGACATTAGTTATATTTATTTATTTTCTTTATTATACGTTTTATAAATGCTTATATTTTTTCTAAAAAAAAGATATGATATGACTCTTTCAATATATTAAGCATTGAACGGAACGAAAACATTAGGGGGAAAAAACGCAATGAATCTCTTCGCATAATTTTTTTTCCCATATATAATTAATTTGCTTCTGACAAATCTGGAGTGCTGTTTGGATTTGTTATATTGACAAATTCGAGAACACTTTGCACCTAAGAAATTCTACAAACATTTGGTATACAAAATATACTCCGAATGACCTCATGCTCGCATATAGGATCAAATCATTCAGTATCTAGTTAATTTTCTTTTCCAACTCGTTAGAAAAGTTCCAAGAAACATAGCCACAAGATGGGAGAAGATAGATCCAAATTCTTGGCTTAGTTATTGCTACATTCGTTGTTTTGTTCATTTACATCTTCCTTTACTTTTACCCATATGCTCTTTCAATTTTAGTATTTGTTTTGAATTACTTATTAATTTGAGTTTTTTTTTTTTCATTTTCTTGAACTATTTGAATCCGATTCGTTTTCAATTCAATTATATTGAGTAATCGACATAAAATAAAATTTAATGACACATGTAATAGAAGGAGAAAAAACAGAGACATGAACACTAATTATTTCATTATTTGATTCACATTATACTTTTGGAGAGACGGAATAAAGTTAAAGGGAAAGAAGAAAGACAGAATGAAAATGAAGGCAGTGAGGAAGGTAAAGATTTTCACAATGCACAAAATCTTTCTTGACCTCAATCTAGCCAGAAAATTTATAGTGCTAGTCCTATGAAAGGACCTTCACGATGATGTTGTTGGTGGGACACCTTTCTTCAACACCTCACCAGGAACATTGATCTCAAGGCCATAAAAAATGTCTGACGCTGATTTTGTAGTGTCCTTCATTGGCAATTCTTGGCTTGCTTCTTTCCCTATTTCTGTCGTGTTACGGTCTTTGCTTTTGCCCCACACCACAGTGTAAAGCCCGCACACGATCAGAATAGCCCCTAATATACTGAGAACCAACCAAATTAAACACACACAACAACTTTAATTAGCACATTATAACTAAATGTTCGATGCTAATTTTTTTATGAGATAACACAAACCTTCCAAGATGAACTTGCTCGGCTAAAACAAGGGAACCCAATGCAGCGGTGATGATCATGCATAGAGGGCTGAAAGATGTCACAAACACTGGTCCACGTTCCCTGGTTACAATCCCTTGTACATAGTATGCCATTCCAGAACAAATCACTCCCTGATTATTATTTATCACATATTAGTTAGTTGAATCATTATAGCTCAAATCACCATCATCATGCTTTGTCTTTAGTTTTAATTACTAATGAAATTAAGGTACTCACAGAATACACACAAGCAAGAAGCCTTGAATCCCACCCTATGACCCATACACTGAAGTCTCGTTCAAATATAAGGGATGCGATTGAACCCTCAATGATTCCCATTACGCAAATCCATGCTGTGAGTGAGAGCTCTGCTGGGTACTTCTTCAAAGTGAATGACTAAAATCCACAAAATGGTAACACAAAGTCAGATTTTAACTACACTTCAATAATTTCTTTCAGACTTTTACTTGATTACTTCATAAAACACAGAATATATATGTAACTGTAAACAGTTTTGTTACGTAAAGTTATACTGATTACGATTTCTAATTAATCTGACATAGCTTTGACTTTGCTTACTTGCAAAATGAAGAAACCAGCCCAACTGGCACAACTTGATATGAGCATGACTGTGCCAACCGCCCAGTGTTGATCAGAGGGCTCAGTGGTACTACTGCTAGAGTTGCTGTGGTTGCTGATGGCCCCTCCACCCTTTATGATTTGGAAGGCACGGCCTTTGTACAGAGTCATAACCATAGCTCCTGAAACTGTTATAACCGTTCCAATGACCTTCGCTAGGCTGTGAAATTTTCTCAAGTTCACCTTCTCCAGCCTGGTTGGTACAATAATTTTCATCTCGTTAATTAGATTCACTACAATAAATCTTCTACAGTAAATAACAAAGAAAAGAATGGAACAATCTTATTTCATATCCATGTGTCTTGACAAAAGAAAATAATGTTGTTTAATCCAAGTTGCATAAACGACAGCGTTGGACTACATGGAATCTCATCAATCAAGCTTTTATTTAATATTTTAAGAATGGACATTGCAAAGAGTGTGTGGCTATGGCACATAATAGTTTGTGACATCATTTGTCATGCATGCAGAGTGGCTTCCACAATGTTGGATCCTATTATTCTGTCGAATGCAACTAACTACTAGCCTTTTTCCCCTTGCGTAAGCACACACACTTGCATTAATTATAAGGGTGAACAGTGATAGAAGCTTTTACCTGAAAATGAGAGCCATAACAAAAGTAATGGCCGGGAGAACATTAACTGTGGCGGATGCAAACGTTGTTGAAGTCATTTTCATCCCCATGTTGTACAAGTTCTGATCAAGCACTGGCCTGTTCCATTTCATCAATCAAATTATAAACAAAATCTTATATTGGGGGAACGTGTCTGTGAGTTTCTATATATATATATATATATATATATATATATATTCTGTGAAAAACGAATAGATCGGAACATAGGGATATGGAATATTTTGAGTAGTTCACTATGAAATAGTAGATAAAGAAAATAAAATAATTTATTATTATATTTCAAAATAGACAAGTACGAATATTTAGTGATAATTTGATTTAATTAACATAAACTTTCTTTAGCTCCCAAATATCTTTAATTTTATAGAGGAGTTAAAATTGATAAATAAGAAAA
The DNA here is from genome assembly GCA_013389735.1 of Phaseolus lunatus. Taxonomy (NCBI): domain Eukaryota; kingdom Viridiplantae; phylum Streptophyta; class Magnoliopsida; order Fabales; family Fabaceae; genus Phaseolus; species Phaseolus lunatus. The sequence continues at coordinate 10,791,531 of CM023865.1, read as the reverse complement.
CCTACAAACTCTCTTCTCGTTTTAATGTTTTCCCTATCAAATATACTATCTTAGTGTTTAATTTCGAAGAAAAAAATTCTTTAGGTCTCACTTTGACATGTGTGCATCTCATTAATTTTTGAAATAAATACCTATTTTGTAAGTCTAACGCACTCAATTTTTATTTATGTGTAAGTGGTAGTTGTTCATATCCTATCAATTCGACCTCGTACGGACCATGTTACCACAACACACACATGCGTTTTAGCATTTCCGTATAGCAAGGTTTAATTAAAATAATAAAAAGGAATTAGAATTATTGGTATGTAAGGAAGTAATGAAATTATGATTGGAAACATTGCCTTTTGTTAATGATTATCTCTGGTGTCTCACTTTCCTTGCTCCGCTAGAAAAGGTGGAGCATTATGAAGGTCACTATCAGCTCATAATCTCTTTTTATATTAGTTTTAGGTTATATATTATGCACAGTATCTATGTCGATACATCCACATATATATATATATATATATATATATATATATATATATATATATATATATATATATATATATATATATATAGATATTTTATTTCTCTAACGATTTCGTTTTCATGAAAATATAGAATACAACCAATTACCGGCTGAATAAAAATAAAGGCAAACACAGTAGATAAATAGTGGTTTCGGTTTAGCAAATTTAATAAACCTGGTATGTTAAAATTATTATTTATGCAGAATACATATGTGTTTGTAAGTTATATACACAGGTATCATGTTAATGTATTCGTTCATTTGATTTTAAACTTGAGGGTTTATTGAAAGAGTCATTGACATGTATTTGTTTCTATTCTTAATCTTGTATTTATGGTTGCCACATAAATAAGAAACAGTACAAGAGTGAAGCAAGTGTAAGCAAGAATATTATAAAAAAAAAAAAAGAAATCAAATCCTAGGTGAATATTTTATTGTTTGAGTACTTATTCCCTAGGAATCGTTTAATTTTCCTCACAACAAAAAGGAATTTAAGTTTATGCTACTTGGACAAACTGAATACAAAAGAAAAGGTTATATTATATGTTTAGTAAGTTATTATGCATGCATGCATGTGAGATTAAAAATGTTATGAGGAATGTTCGAATCCATGAAGAGACTGAATAAACAAGTTAAACGTATATGGTATACATGTGGAATGATTTGATCAAGAGACTTACTCAAGGAAACCAAGTGCCACTATCCTCAGGAAGATGGGAAGAGTCATCTTTGGTCTTATTTTTCTGCAAAGGTTGTGAACCAAAACAAAACCTTAGTGTTAAGGTACAAAGGTGTTGGGAATTAAGAACAAGAAAAGGTGGTAGTAATTAGTGGGACACAGACACACACATGTAGAGTCTGAAAGATGAAGAGAGAAAGAAAGATACCTTTCAAGGACAAGTGCAAAAGGGACTATGATAATAGCAGCAACTACATGACGGTATACTGAGAGTATCCAATGACTCATGCCATGCTTGAAAGAAACCATAGTGATGATATACATGCCTGAGTAGCCAAACTGAAGGGACAATATAGCAAGGTAAGGCTTCAACTTGCGAAGCCCTTGGCTTAATTTACCACCACCATTTTGGTCCTCCATCTTCTCTTCTTTGTATGCACCAACGTGATACACAACACACACAAACTCTCTCAAACCAGTTATGGGTTGTGACTCTTGAGTTTGTGAGTGACCCTCAAAACGAGAAATGCCCTTTTTATAAGCCAAAAAAGCAAAATAATTTAAAAAGAAGATCCCGTTTCACACAACACCTTTGTTGTCCAAGGCACTAATTCTCCCACTTCAATTTTCACCTCCAATGATTCCCCCTCACCCATTTTCCAATACAAACACATATTCCTAACAATTACTATAATTAGGAGCAGAAAAGAAAAGGTGAAGCAGATATTATCTGTCTCTCTGGAGAAAATCATTTTTATTGTCTTCTTATTACAATTTCTGTTTTTTTATTATAATTTTTCTGTTTGTTTAATTTATTGGAAGTGGGAGGTGTTTGATTCATTGACCAACAAATGGAACTTAGGTTTAGTGCTTGGTCATGACGCCAGCAAATTTGTTCCTATCTGGTGTTAAGTAAGAGTGGGTGTTGTATATGTGGACACCATTTAGAAAGAAGGATCAGTGAAAAATCATTCGTTAATGACACATTTTTCACCACGTTAAATATAGTATTTATCAAAATTTAATAATAACAATTAATCTTAAGCCACATATGTGTGTTAATGATTGTAATGTAATCATATTTGAATTTGACATATATAGAATCTCATACTCAAATCTTGTTGGAGTGGGATTAAAATATATTATAACATGGATATTAACTCAAACAAAATTATTAAATACCCATTAAATAGCTCAATACAATTCTCCATTTCAACATAAGTCTTATACCACACCAGATATATTTAAGTTTGTTGTTGTAATTTAAATATGTATTCTTGTATGATCGATTAAATAGACTAAAAAAATGTCTTTCAAATAATAATATTTTCTCTCTCGTTTTTATTTATTTTTATTGGATTTCTTCTTTCATGTTTTGTCTTTGTTTTACACTGTTGCATGCAAAATTAGTGGAATGTATGCATGCATTAAAAAAATGTAAAATAAGAGAGGAAGGAAAACGAGAAACAAATATCAATAATATATATTTTCTTACACATTACGAAATAGACTCAATCACCTTAAATATAAGATCAACAGGGAAAGGATAAAAAAACAGAGTAACAAAAAACAAAGAGAAACTCAATATAATCCTTCTCAAGCTTTAGAGATATTCATCATTTTAAGCTTGGAAACAACAAAATTAAAATTTCCATAGTCAAGAAACTTGGTAAAAACATCAACAGCTTCATGAGCAGAATTAAGTAATAGGCAGCAATGAGAAGTGTCTAGCTTGAAGTTTTTCACCAATGACATGATAGACTATTTTGATATGCTTGGTCTATTCGTGGAAGTTGAGATTGAAAGCTGTGACTTGTGGATTGATTTTCACAATAAAAATTGAGCTTTGATTTTATTAAAGTTATTTAAGAAATATTTCAGCCATTAAATTTCACCGTTAATTAATAGAAGCAAGGAAATTATATATGATTTTTTTTATCAACAAATAATTAATTAATAAAGGGGACATGTTAGAAGTGTTCTAACCCTTAATCCTCTTATTGGTTTATATTCTTTGTAGGACTTTTGTAACAATCTGAACCTGCTGGCTTGCAAGGATATTGTCCGCTTTACGGCCGGTTCCACGCTAGGTCACGGCCAATGCCGCCCCGTCACGCTCCCTGTCACCACTCACGGTTTTGGTCCCGGCAGGTGCAAACACCCCCAAAATGCGTCCTTACAATGAGGAAGTATCCACCACGCTTATAAAGCAGGCTTCGTGCCTCTCCTCCACCGATGTGGGACTTCACAACTTTCATTTACTAATACAAACACGACGCCGACTCCATGCATCCTCTAATTTAATTAATCCATTTATAGTGGAAGCCTAACCTATGTAACATATCAAATAAGAAATTTCATCTAACTGAGTCATAGTTTTGTTTCATAGTCCACCTTCATACATAACTCCCGTTTCATAGTCCTCTTAATGTCTTCAACTATCTCATTGGCCATTAGGATAAAACTGTTGAATTAACGAAAAAAAACTTGAAGCTGAAAACAAAAAAGAAGCTCAAACTAATTTGAAAAAGACAAGAAAAAACAAAATAAGAAAAGGAAAAAAGAGAAGAAGAGTTTTAATTCCTCTATGGTATAATTGGACTTTGGTATGTATCATCATATCGTGGTATAATTCCTTCACCCAAAATAAAAGCTAGTAGAATCGAGGTTTGCAAGTGGTTTCTTGTTTCTCCTCCACTCAAAATCTAATATGTGACATTTTTTTCTCATATTATTATAAAATTTTAATTACACTTATGGTGATTTTTCTATGATTCATGTGACATTCTAGTCCATGAATAAATTTTTTTATTAATAACCTTTCTCAAACTTTTTAATACTAATTTTCTTCGTATTCATTATCCAATTGCCCACAAAAATAATTAATGTGCTACGGCTAGCAGATACATAGTTAATGTGATAAGTTAAAAGATATACATGGGTGAGAATGAACATATATTAATTTACTAAGTTTATTTTTGAGTAATTATTATTGAATTAAACAGATGGCATTTCTGTAATTACAAAATCAAATATCTGGATCAATTGATATAGTATCATAGTATGTTGGTTATTAGAAAAACTGATACAATATATTAGAGATTAGGTTTTAGGAGAATTAGGGTGTGGAGGCGTATGTTAGTTAGTAGAGAGGAAGACTTACATATATAAAAATGTACATTTAAAAGTTTTTAATATATATTAATAATACATTGTTATTGGTATTAAATATTATATTAATACTTAAATAATATCAATATATAAATATATTAATAATGTTTATAATATATTCATATTTAAATAATATTAATAATATTTATATAAATATTGATTTATATCAATATATTTCAATATCTAAAATATCATTTATAGTAACAAATGTGAAAATATTAATTTTTAAATTTATTGTATAATCATTAATTATATTCATATTTAATAATAATATAGTATTAATAAATGTTTACATAGTAATATATTTTAAGTAATATGTATATATATAATAACAATATTAATATGAATATATTAATAATATAAGTATATTACTACATAGTATATTATAGTTAGTAAAATATATTTATAATGATATATAAATTATTTTTCGTTTATATATTTTTTTAAATATTTAAAATATATATAGATATATATAATTAAAATTTATTGATGGAACAAAATTGGTGAGTAACTTTTGTATATAATGGTACGATTAATTATCGGTGGTTGTAATTCAAAGGTAACATAAAAATTATTTATGAATTATAATTTGTGAGTAATTTCTTATGGATATTTTTCATTTTTCTTATAGTATACTTGGTTTGGAATCGATGAAAGATGGAAGAAACATGAAAAAAAGTTGAAGAAAAGACAAAGAGAATGGATTTTTGGAAAAAGAACAAAATAAGAGTGAAAATAAAAAGGGCAGGGACTCACCTTTACAGTCCCTCTAACGCATGAGAAAGACTGATGGAGAGATGTTTTATCTATCATTTTCTTATTTTTTTACTCATTTATTGATGATTTTTAATATAAAAAATTGCCAATGTTGACAGTTGTTCATTTATTGATAATTTTTAACCGTTATAAAAATTTAAAATTGATTTTTACAAACATAATCAATTATACAATTAACATAGATTATATTAGATTTTTTATCTTTATTTTATCTTTTATATTTCTATTAAATCAAACTATCTTTATTTTACTTATTTTGTTTTCGTAATTTCTTCTTCTCTTCTATTTATTTATGAATTTCTTCTTACTTTACTGAATATATAGCATATAGGGGCGAAAGTTGATGAAACTAAGTGTCCAACAATAATAATGAATTTTAATTAAAAAAAACAAAAAATAGAGGGACACCCTCCTTTTCACTTCTTTCACTCTTCCTATCTCTCTCCATTTCTCTTATTCTCTCTTCTCTCTTTATTTTCTCTTCTATAATTCATCTATTACTAAATCTGATCATGCTATGATGTAGTTGAGGAGTGAGGATACATTTCTACTTGATCAAAATTTCAAACAAAGTAAATTTATTTTTACTCTAAAAATTCCTTATTCTCTGTTTTTCTCTATGATTTAGTCATTAGTGAAGTCAGTTCAGAAAAATGTTGCTCTCAACTTGATTGAACTCATATTAAAATTTAGTAATATTTGAATAACTTGTTCTAAGTTTCTAAATTTTGGAGTAATTCCTCTGTTTGAGGTAGAATTTCCATCAGTGGAATCTCAAGTAAGGAAAACTAACTTTAACTTTCAATAGTACCCTAGGCTAGAAGATCTGAATGTGGAGGGGACGTGGGTCCAAGTTTCAATTTCTCTTGCAGGGATGTTATTTGATAAAATTGTTTGATTTTATGTTGTGTGAACATGTATAACTATTATATTTTGATATTTTCAAAGTTAAATATTGTTTTTGATGTTGGAAAAGTTCTTGAATGTTATGAATTTTTAAATGTTATGTGATTGAGTAATATGTATCATATATGAACGATAAAAATTGTATGAAATTGATTTCATACATTTAGGATAATGTATGAGTTGTTGTTTGATGGTACTAAGTATGAAATATGTTCAACAGAGATCCTCTAACTTCACTGATGATCTAAGTCATATAGACTAAGATATCAGGTGGTGAGAAACTGAGAGGGAGTTCATACACACTGGGTCCCGCTGTAAACACTTGGTATTGAATGTTTGAACTTACCCTGATCCTTTCTCTTAGATTCGCTGGTAATCTTTGGATCATGTGTTAGTCTCTGGTAGGGGCATACTTCATGAGTCTTTCGGAAGACAATGGATTCATGTGTAGTCAGTGGGATTGAAATGAAATCCAATGATTGTGATTGAAAATAGATCCTTGTGTAGTCTATATGAATGATGAAATTGGTATTGAAATTTTATAATAACAACATTTAAATAAATGTTTATAAATGATTAGTTTGATTGGTTCTTTTTTCATGAATCAGATATGTTACTTTTCATTAGTTTATCCTTATTTTTCTTGTTGTGTTTGAATTACGATGACTGTACCACGTACACGAACAGATGATCATAGATGTAGTTTTGAATCTTATATTGTCAATATTTGTATTTCTATAAGTCATAATCTTGTAATAGAAATATTTTAAAAAACTCTATCTTGTACAGAAATATGTAGAACGTGTATTGAAATACTTAGATGTATTTTCGGGATGTTACAATTAATATACAATAATTACTAAAAAACCATTAAATAATAATTAATTTTAAATATAAAAAAAATTAATTATTATATTGATTAAGTTAAATATTAATTTATAAACTAAAAAATTATTAATATTTAAAATAATTTTTATTATTTATAAAAAAATATAAATTAATATTTAATATTAATTATTAACATTTTAACTACTAATTATTTTAATTCTAAAAATTATTAATTTAAAATAATTAATAATTAATAATTAAAATTTTATTAATTAATATTAAATATTAAAAATTAGTTTTTAAATTTTTATTAGTAATAAAACTTATTTTAGATATCAATAATTTTTTAATTTGTAAGATAATATTAAACTAATTAACATAATAATTTTTAATTTTTAATATTAAAAATATTTTTATTTAATAACTTTTTTACTGAATGAAGTGGCGTGAATAATAAATGATGATTTTTTTTTTTTTTTAAAAACATTGTTGATAAATATCATTTGACTTTATTATTTAATATTAAGATCTAGCTCATGTAATACTCAAGATCATTTTATTTGTAATGATTAGATCTTAATCTTAATTTCAAAAATATTTAAAATGTAATGATAAAATTAAATAATATTTATATCACACATAAAAAATATTGATACTAATATATAATGTTTCGAAATCATGGAAAATTAATTTCTTTTAATTATTAAATTATCTAACGTCAATTAATCATGAACAAATTTATATAAGAAACAAATGTTTTATTTAAGTCCACAAATATAACGTGAATGAAGAAAAACCAAAAAAATATGTACTGTTCACACTTGAATTCAAGGGTTTAAGCATGAACGGTGCAGTATTAAGCGAAAGAAAAGGAGTGTCCCATAGGGAAACATAAGTGGTAAGAACAATTTTATGCTTATACCCTTGTAATTGACATAATTTTACGAACTTACACATATTATATATGAACTCAGAAATTAAATTGGTGAAGAAGGTTAGCCCGAAAACACCATATATGCTCCTATATTGTTATTTTCATTTTCATGTGCAATCATAAACTTTCAAAAATACATAGGTGCAAAATCAATCATACACTGATGTATTTATGATTAATTCAAATTTATTATTTTATTACAAAAAAATTATTAAATAAACATTAATTTTAGAGACACAAAGTAATTAATTACTATATTTGCTAAATTAGATACTCTTTAGAGATTAAAAAAATTATTAATTTTTAAATTAATTTTTATTATTGATAAATAGTTTTTAAATGGGTATAATCAAGATTTTAATTACCAATTATTTAGATTTTAAATTTGATAGTAAAATCCTTGGTAACTAATTTGATACTAATTTAGAAACTATTTATAAATAATAGAAACTAATTGAGAAATTAATAATTTTTTAGTCTCTAAAATAATATCTAATTTAGTCAATATAGCAAATAATTATTTTTAGTCTCTAAAATTGGTTTTTATTTAATAATTTTCTAGTAGAGTTTAATATAATTTATTTATAATTATAATAATTAAAGTTTGTATTAAAATTGAAACTACAAAATTAAAATATTCATTATACCAACATAAACATTGTAACATATTTTTGTTATTAGAAATTAATTTATTAATTACATTCCATAATTACATGCAAATTAATTAATTTAATTAATTGTATTTCATAACGGCATCCATTAGCCAATATGGTGGGAATGTGTTATATTTTATTGTTGATTTAAACCAATATTGAAATCTTTAATCACTATGCTTAATTTGTTATTAGTGATTTTCATTTTTCTTATAAAAAATGAAAATTAATAAAATAACTTAAAGTTATATAGAAATGTAAAATCATATTAAAAATTTAATTATTCTTTAAATTCATTTATTTCTATGGAATATTATCAATAACAAAATTTAAATATTATTTTTAATTTTATAATTTAATTACTTTACAATTAATCATTTTTAAATTTTAATTAGAATTAAAGTAAATTTTTTTAATTAATTTAACTTATTTCTATCGTATTACTACATCAATCTAAGTAATCTGAATTTGTATCCATTTTTCACTCTTTTTCCTCTCATTTTCTTTCTCATCCTAATTCAAATTAAAATATCATTTTCAACCCACAAATATATATAATATTCAACAAAAAAGCAACTCAAAAACAATAATTGTGAGTTTTTTTATTTATGTATATTTTTTTTACTATTTTTATCAACCGTGAAACTTTCTGTTTAAGATTTTGAACTTTAAACAAAGTTTTTGAATTTAAAGATATAAAGAAAGCTTTTAGAAAGAAAAGAGTTTGAAAATTAAGACAACTTTCCGTTTCTGACAAAAAAGAAAATCAAATTGAATTTCCTTTCAAGTTTAGTAACAAATGCACTTAAAATGTAAGTTGCATCCCATCTAAAAAGAGAAAGGAGGAGTGCCATTTCCGTCTCTTTCTGGTCCTTGAAGTGGCGTTCTTAACAAGTCAGATAATAGTTATCGGAAACTAATTTTTGATTCATGTAAATCCACAACAGCTTTCAAAATTATATCTTTCAACATTTTTTCTTTTTTATATATTTTTTATTTATATATTATAAAATATTTTTTATTTATAATTAAAATGGAATTTACCATTTCGACAATTTAATAAGTTGAATAAACTCTTATTAAATTTTAGATAATTTTAATAATAAAATTAATTCAAACATTTATTTAGTGTAATTGATGTAAAATCCTTAGTACCTACTTTCCTCAAAATGGATTCTTCCCTCTTTATTCTTTCACAATTTCTTCGGACTTGGGATAAAATTAAAAGGAAAGAAAGTGAAATAAAACAAAATGAGTGAAATTATTTTGTGGGTTATTTGGTAGAAAAAAAACAACCAAAGCTATAATTTTTTATTCTTTATTTGGTTGTATAAAAAAAAGTATATAATGATGTTTTAGTATTTTACAACAAAATATACTTTTCCTTCCTCATTTCTTAACAAATAGTTTTTAATTTAAATATATATACCCACATCAATAATTAGAAACTAACTTCACTTACTTACTTTTATTAAATAAATAGGTTGTGTTATTTTTATTGCAAGAGTTATTTTATGATGTTTTGAAAGTCCTACTGTACCACATAATTTTTAATATTTTTTTTATAATTTTTACTGCAGCTCTGAATTGTTGTGATTGGAGTAACGTGTATTTTTTAAGTGTTTGTTGTGCTTATGTGTTGAAAATTATAAAGAGAGATGGAGATACATTGGAATTGGAATATCTAAAGTCCCCTTTTCATTTATTTATTCTTTGCTAATAAAAAAATTGGAGTAAACATTAATATTTTAATTGATATTATAATGTTTTATTTATGGAGATAAATATATATTTTTAAGATATTTTTTATTTTTATTTTTATGACTTTAAGTCTTATTTAAAGTTCGACCTCTTAATTTTTTTTATAAAACTCAAATCTTAAGTTTATAATGCTATTTATGACCCTTACAATAAAGATGTCCTTAATTATTTGTGGAGGTGCGCTATAATGTTAAAGAATAAGATAGATTTGAAAAAATATAAAAAGATTGCAAAAATAATTAACAGTAATAATTACATAAAAAAAGGAAAATAAAAAATATATACATAAAAAAAATCGTTTATATATAATTAAAAATTATATATTATTAAATTCAATATACAAAAATTATAAATATGGTTTGATTAATATATACAGCAAACATGCATGGTGCAGTTGTAAGAAAAGATGCATTGAATTTAAAGAAAATTGTTGAAATCTGTTCTTAACACCTCGGCCCATAAATCTTGTACTTGCGGGTGCATGTATCACGTGAGATTCAATGCATAAAAAAAACTAATAAATTTATGTAATTAATCAAGTGTGTGTTTTTTTTATTAAAAAATTAATTAAATTAAATATTTAAATGGAGATGTTCCAACCCGTTACACAAAATATGAATAAGATGAAAAATATGAAAATGTCCTTTCACTTATCTTCAGCAGTCCTTTGAAGGCATGGAAAACGTTGATGTTCATTCAAAAGTTAGTGAATGTTTAATTTGTTTTTCTCAGATTATAATGTATCACTCGCTATAGTTTGATATTCAAAAAGTCACGTGACTTAACTCATAACATTATTGAATTTTTAAAAATTTAACTGATAATAAATAATTTGGTTTGAAAACTGAAGTTTTTTAGAGCATAACGTGAAAGTTCATATTTTCAGGATTTAAAAGGATGATTTTTATCTCTTCAAAAGGTTTTATGGAGAAGTTTTAAATAAATGAAATAAAAATAACATTTTAATAATGATAAAAATAATAATATGATTTTATTGAGTAAGATTAATGAAAATTCACTGTGGTGATCAAAACATTCAGTTACACTTTTAGTGTATTTTAATTCATGTTCAATTTTGGTCTCTAATTCAATTTTTTACATCTAAATTTAAAAGTTTTAAAATTATTTAAATTAATCCTTTCAGTAAAATTGCATCCGATATCCACAACATATAACCAAAAAAAAAAAGATGTACTATCCATTGGTATAAATTAATTAATAAACAAAAATATTCATGGAATATTTAAATAATAAAAAATATCATAAATTAAGTTATCTTTAAATATTATTATACATGTCCTAATTGCAACTAGATACATTCACACTAATAATAATTTATTTAATATAATATTTAAGACCTTATAAATAGATGATATTCTCTATGGAATACTAACTCAATTATATATTATTATTCTCTTATACCTCAAATCTTATTGTTCACTTTGATATCGAAGAGTGTTTTGTAGATGAACTCTTCCTCTCGTTTTGTCTTCCTCTCATTTTGTGATCTATCAATATGAAAGAACTCGATTCATAAAGAAGTCATCTCTTATCTACCTCATAATTCTTCAAATATACTTTTATTAAGAACGACTATAAAAATTAAGAGTTTATTTAATTTTAAATTTTAAAATAAATAAACTTAACGAAAGTGTAAGAGGTAATTTAGTATATAAAAAATAGAAAGGGTTTAGAATAGCAGAATGATTGAATGATTGTTATAGTTGAGATAAGGAGTGTGGTGGTGGATACATTGGTTGCTAAAACTATGGGTTTTGGATTTATTATTTATACGAATAATGGTTAGGGAGGGAGCATAAATTTGTGGGTGTGATGGCCCAGAAATTAAAGGTGGTGGTTTCGTGTTTGGATTCCATCTTGCAATGAGGTTAAGGTTGGTGGAATCCCACCCACCATGCAAAAATATTGGGAAAGCACTACCAAATACATGCACAACAAATCCTAATTCATTATTATATATATTATTTATATTTATGTGAAACCAATTCATTATTCCATGCTTTATTCATTTTACTTATATCATGAGTATTATCCATTTTATTCATCATTAATTTTTAATCAAGACTTTCATTAGTTTAAATATAATATACATACTTACTTTCTCTAATAACATGTCCGCATCTCCTTTTCCAAATTGTGGTTGCAGATACTGTGATTTATTTATTCATATTCTTCCATGAATGAGAGTATAAAATGCAAGCATTTACCCATTTGTCTCAAGTCAAATCAGTGCTGACAATTATAACGGATCTTATTTTACTTTATGGGTACGGATCTCAGTTGTTTATATATACAATATACAATGTCAAAGCTCAAACAAACCACAACAAATGGGATGGGTATCTAATTAGGGTTTTGTTGATTATTATTCTTAAGATCATCAAATTAAAGATGAAAACATTCTTAAAAAATGTATAATATTTAACTCGTTAAAACTTTTTACAATATTAAGGTTTATAAAGTTGGTTTGTAGTAAATCTTTTATATGTGGGAGTCTGAAATCAAATAAATAATATTGTAAAAGATAGAAAGAAAAATTTGTAATATAAAAGTATTAAAAGAGTTTAATTCTTATCGTTAAATGATGCAGTTAACTGATTAAAAAAATATTTAATATATAGCTTTAAAACTATAAAATTAAAAATAATTACTAAATTTACTTATTCTTAAAGATTATTAGAGAACTAAATTTTTTAATTTAAATTATATAAATCTAAACTAAATTTGACTAGAAGTTAAAAATTTAAAATTTTGAAAAAATTAATAAATTTATGTCTTATAGATAGGTAAATACTAGACTTAAGTGTTTATACAAAATTTTCAAATAATTTGTATAATTTACAGCCAATACACTTATAAAAAAATAGTGTGAATTTTTTATATTCAATTTGCATTATTCGCATACTAAACAAGTTTAATTCGCACACTATCCACAATATTCATATTAAAACCTATAATGAGACTCAAACTAAAACACTATTGAATTAAAAAAATTAATGGTATTTTATCTTATTTTGAAATTATTTTATATTTTATTATGTAATTATTTTTGTATTTGGATTAAATTTTTTATTTTAATTAAATTTAGACTGAAAAGGTGTGAATAATATATGATAATTGCTAAGTATATTTTTTTACAGGAGGTTCATGTAGCCTGTAATTTTTGCCGCATCAATAAAAATTAAAGTTTACTTGAGAGATATTTGTATAACTTTATAAACAGAAAGAGTCTAATATTTTTAAATGTTTCATCCTTATTATAAAGATAAATATGCCAACCTTAAGAAAAAAAAAAGGGAGAATCATAGACATAAAACACTTCAATGAGACGCTTATTGTAAAATGGAAATAATGATAATTTCTTATATCTAAATATGGTGATTGGAGATAAATAAACACACCAGGAAGGATAAGAGAAGAATCAATTTGGTAGTCAGATTTGAAGAAAGTGTGTGGATCTGAATATGGACAAAATTTGTTTAAAAATAATATATGTTGGATCTTAGGAAAACAAATTCACTTATGGACTAACAAGTGAAACGATAGGATATCAATGACAGAAAAATTTCCAAAGATATACATGAATTTCATTGAATTGAAAATTAGGGTAGCCCAAGCTGGAAGATAGACTAATAATATTTAGGTATGAGAATTCAAGTGAAGGAGAAAGTAGTTTGAATGGGAAAGCTCATTTGTAGAATCCTTCAAGCTAGACTTAACAAACTAATTTCAAATAAAAATAGGATTAATAGGTGGAAGTGGGAAAGGGAAAATTCAGAACTTATTCTGTTAAGTCTGCATATATGATATCTTGCATAACAATAATGCATATATTTAGGAGAGTTTTTTCAGTGAAATATGGAAAACATATGCTACTCAAAATGCTAAAACTCTTGTTTGGAGGATAGGTTTGAATAGAATCCACACTAACTTGAATATGCAAAATAGGAGAGTGGTTGTGGGTACAAATCTTCGCTCCTATGCAAACAATAGGTAGAGTCTTCTCAATATTTATTTTTTGAATGCAAAGTTTCTTGTCAGGTTCGGAATATATGTTTCAGGTGGACAACAATTTCAATGGTGATACATAATATTGTTTTGGGAAATTTCTATCAATTAATGCTCCCGACTTAAGTATTGAGCAAAATTTAGTTTGGAAGACTATGTGGACTCCAATGATGTTAAATTTGGACAAACAGAAATAGGGTAGTGTTCAACAATGCGATATGTGATGGGGAGAAAATCTTTAGTGTAAGACATATGAAAGTGTGGCTATGAATCACTAATTTGAATAAAAAAAATTGATTCACTTATCCAATATGGTGTCTGAGTCCAATAACATGTTTACTTCTTACCTGAAATTGGCTCCCTAACAAGGAATTAGTATAAATCTGGTGTTGTTAGAGCTGGTGGTTATGGCATAGATGGTATAAAAACAATTCGGTAGTGAGTATAGATAAAATGGCATAGTCCCCTATTATGTGTTCTCTATTGTATTTCACTGGCGGGATGCCCCCTATTCTATGTTGCACATGTAGATGCTTAGAATTAGGAGGTGTATGATATCTTCACAATAGTTGCAATGGGTCTTTATAATTAAGAGCTGCTTTTTTATTCATTATATACTAGTTTTTTGGCTTATACTTAGTGTATAATCAACACTGAATGACTGGGAAAGGTTTTGATTATTTTGCAGGAAAAGGAAAAGGAGTGAGGGAAAACCTAATACAATGATATCCTAAAAAATATGAGCATACACCTAAATTTAGCAAGCAAGGCTAGGAAGATAACAAAGGGTGGAAGATACAACAGAGTTCATAGATAACAACAAATCAATACATAAAGAGTTAATTAATGTCAAAGATAGGGACAAAGAAATTCCTAATACATCTCTATTAAGGGATGAAGGGATTCAGTAATCGTCGGACAAACAATAAGAATTGAAGTAAGGAAGATGAAGAGATTAAGTCTAGTCAGATCTTTTTGATATATGATAAGATACAATTGTTTAAGGCACTTAGCTGCAGATGCTACTATTTTGATTGAATTTGTGTTAATGGATGAGATTTGGCCTAAAGAGAATGTGTGTTTTGTTGAAAAGTTTTTGGAACAAAGTATTAAGTTTGCTGTGCAGCTTCAAATCTTAGAGCAAAGTTTAGAGAAAATCATAATGATGGTAATTGCGTCAAAAGTTTTTTGGTGTTGGTATAAATTTATACAAATACATTAAAAATGACTATGAGAACTGTAGACTCGTGGTAGTGGACAAGAGTTTTGTTTGGACTGTTCTTTATTAAGCATAACAATCTTTTATGTGTATAGAGTTTCTATTAAGAGATATTATATTTAGATTTTTTTTAATATGAGTTAAGAAATTTCTTAAATGCTCTAATTCATTTAATTTTTTAATTTCGATAAAAAAAATACAATATACATATAAATCTTATATCAACTATTTTTTAAAAACATTGAAAGAAGGTTTAACGTTATTCCTGTAAGTTTATCCGAGAATTTCTGAAATGGAGTGTAGGAAAGAGAAACATGGATGTGGAAAGTGTAGGGTGGAAGAGGGGCTTGGGATGGTGGAATAGACACAAATAAAACATATTAATAATAACGTTAATGTTTTCAAAAGTAACATAATCCAAACAGAACAGTGAATTTTAGATAACTGACTAATAATTGGCATATGAAGATACAGAAAAAGGCAAAGCATTGATCATATTATTTGATAAAAGTAAAAACTTTACAAACTTTTGGACTGCTAATTTGTATGGACATGATACTAACCAAATGCAGTTGTCGGTGTTGGTCCAAATCATTGTTTAGCTCACTATTTTTTTCATATTAAAGAGATTTGACCTCACATTTTAATTCAACACTAGTGTAATAATTGCTATCTTTTACGCATATAATTTCTTATCCCATACTTTTTAAATATATTTCTTAATTGTTTTTTAGATATGTTATTAAATATTTACATAAGTATATATTAATATTTTGATCGGAGTCATATTTTTTATTTTGAGTAAGTTTTCCTTTTCTTCATATCTCAATTTATTCTTTCTAATGATGTTCGCGTGTATGGATTTTCTGGGAACAAGTTAAAATATTTCTAATTTTGTCTAGTTTTGGATTATTTATAGAATATCAAAGGATTTCAGAAAGATAAATTGTTATTTAAGTATGAGTGTGTGTTTTACAACTTGGTTTTGAGTCGTTTTAAGCACTTGAAGAAATTTAGTTTGCAATTATTTTGAAATAGGATAAGTAGAAAAGTGAAATTGGGATTTGATTGAATTAGGTGCAAATAATCTGTTTTATGTGTTGATATATAATGTTTGAAATTTATTAATAATGTGAAGTTGATATTTGATTTGTATTGTAAATGTTAAATTGCTGACTTAGATATGCATAAAGTTTAAGTATTACCTAAGGAAATGAAATTAAAATGTTTTAGAATAAATTTAGTTAAGTTGAGTAAGGAAAAAAGGAAGTGAATTAATAATAATGAGGTTTGTGATATTCAATTTGAGTTATGTATGTTTTTCATGAAATATAGTTATTTAATTTGGTGCATAAATAGTTTGTGACTTGGTGAAATAGTTAGTTTAGTTGTAACCCATGATGGAATCCTGCTACTTCCATTTTTATACTTTATTCCTACAACTTCACAGATATTCACATTTTATATGTTATTTTGGGTTCATGACCGCTATCCTATTCCTACTCCTATACCTATACCTATTCCTATTCCTATTCCTATTCCTATTCCTATACCTATAAGAATAATAACAATAATTCTCCTTCTACAGCTCTAAACCCAATTTGGATTGTGAATTTGATACTTATGCCAATCGTTCGGGTTTATTAATTAGATCATGCTACTTTGTATTATGTATTAGCAGAATGTTCTTAATTAAAGAATTAAAAAGTAATGCTTTATGAAATCATGTAATATTTTACATTTTATCGTATATAATATTATTTAATGATTCCCTAATATTAAATTTTTTAACACTGGAGACCTCTTCAATTAAAAACTTTGAAGCCTTATCCTCCTCAAATAGATGACGTAACACATATATGTCATAATCTTAATATAATATTCTTTTTGTCATTTCAGATAACTTCTATAGTCAACATTTTATTCCCAAATTCAAAACTAACTTTACTTGCCAACATGTTTATGAAATTAAGACGATAAGAAAAACAAAATAATTTTAGAGATAAAAAAAATTATTAAATAAAAAATAATTTTAAAGATAAAAAATAATTAGTTGTTATAGTTATCAAATTAAAGACCATTTTAGATACTAGAAAAATTTTTAATTTCTAAATTAGTTTCTATTATTATTAAATGATTTTTAAATTGGTATCTAATTAGCTATCAAGATTTTAACTACTAATTATTTAAATTATAAATTTGATAGCAAAAACTTAGGTAGCTAATTGGATACCAAAACTTTTTTTAATTTCTAAAATGGTCTCTAATTTGATCACTATAGCAACTAATTATTTTTTGTCTCTAAAATTTATTAATAAATGATTTTCTTATAGTGAATCTTTGAGAAAAACACAATGATTTTCTTATAGTGAATCTTTGAGAAAAACACCTTGACTTAAAACTTAAAATTTTGGTTCTTAGTAATAATAAACTACGTACTCTTCAATTCCACAATAAATATTTTGTTGATACAAATTTTTGAGTGAAGAAAAAATATTATACTATTGTACTAATTTGCTTTTAGGCCCTCGTTACTAAATGTACTTCCATTTATATTATTGATCCAACAAAAACGACATTGTTATTATACGAGCGAAAATTGATAACTCGTTCTATCACTTTTTAATTCTTTTATAATTTATTTTTATTTTGAAACTATTTATTTGATTGTAGTTATTAATATAATTTTTGGATAATAAAAATTCAAGGAGAAACAATAAAATTAAATCAAACTTAAATATTCTAATCAAAGAAATTTTAATATCTAATAAAATAATGTAAATATCAATAATACTTCAATAAATCAAATGATATAAAAAAAAATTAATGTAAATAAAGATCTATATAAGATATTGATCACTATCCATTTTAATTTAAAAACATGAGATTTTTCTTTAAAAGTATTAAAAATAATCCGTTGTTCATGTTTTGTTTTGTTTTATTTTATTTTTGTTTTGAAAACTTAATTTAGTTTAGTGTTAGGAAATAATTCTTTTAAATAATTTTTTGAAAAATATTAAATTTGTTTAGATTCGATTTAAATAAAAAGTGTTATAGAAAGAAACCCATTTTTTAAATCGATTGTTTTTTTTTTTAAAGTTTAGTTGTAAAATTCATGACATACCATATTTCAAGACTAGAAAAAAATAAAAGCCACAAATAAAACAAATAGTATAATTTTCACTTATATATTGTAGTATTAATTTGAGGTTATATATAGCAAACTAGCTTATTGATAACAAGATTGTAACTATATTAACCAATAATAGAGAGAAGGCTAATCTCTTTTCTCAAGTTGCGGAATGAATATAATTCACACACACCTTGAACAAATAAAATGAAAGTAGTAATTAGTATAAGTTTTTTTTACATTAAAAAGCAACTTATAACAAATCAAGTGACAATCAATCTTAATATGATGGTTAATATGATTGGTTTTATCATGGAAAGACAAAATTTTCTGCAATGTGAAGAGTAGATTTATTGGCACATAACACCAAAGCAAATTTAAGAGAAACACCAAAATCATGAAGCAAATACGTGAACCTTTGAATCTCATAAGTGAATCTCAAAATAAATGTAAAATGATTTGTGTATATATATATATATATATATATATATATATATATATATATATATATATATATATATATATAAAATAAGTGTTACTATTTTCATTTTCATAGATTATTTGTGATCTTTACTTTAGAAATCTACATAAACTTGCTATGTTATTTTATTTAAAGAAAGTGGAAGTAATTTTGAAAACTTAACAATAGCATAATATTTGTTAATCCTGTTAAAATGTAATGTGTTGGAGATGGGTGAGAATCCAGTGTGTTCAGCACAATGAATTGGAGCACTATTTTGAACAATTTGTCCTTTTTGGTGTTAAGAAAAAACAGAATCTAATGTGGAAGGTGTTGTTGATAACAATGGTGTGCTGTATCTGGGAACATAGAAATAGAGTAATGTTTAAACAAGGAAATGTTGATGTGGATGAAATTTTCAATGTGACCCAACTTAGGTACTGAACTTGGATGAAAAGCAAAGTATCTTGTATTCATTTCTCTTACACTGATTGGATTTTTTTGTCCTGTACTCTGCCTAAAAACAATTAGGTAAGTACTACTGGTACATTTTTTTTCCTATTATGTTTGAGTTTTGAATCCTTTGAACTGCCTCAAAACTTTTTAGTAGCCCATCATTGGTTTGCATCTTGTCTGGTTCATTCTTTTCCTCTTGTAGTTTGCTTTTTTTTTCTTTGTAACTTGGCTGGGAAAGGTTTCTGTCATGTTGTTTTGCAGGTGAAAAAAGAATTACAGGTTTAAAATATAATAAATTATTTTGAAACTATCAATTATGAAAAAGGACTCTTAACATAGTTATCTACATAAACTGCCCCCAAAACATTCTCGTCAACATCACCACTTCGGAGCCTTCCTTAGTCGTAGAAATCGCGGCAACAGTCGTGGCCAAAGATTTGAGAACAACCGTATACGAGAAACCCGAATTTGGTAACCAACTTTCACATTCTCCCTCCCTGCGATGGTGGTGGTGTGGCGCATTCTGATTCCACCGTTGAGCTTCACACATATCAGTTGCTTCATGTGCTCCCACTGCAACAAAAACTTTGGTTCTGAACCCTTGCACCCCTTTTGTTTCCTCTCTTTCGTCTCCATCCATATTCCACACAACACAACGAAACCGCTCATAAAGCTTTCTGTTTTTCAACACACACAAAGCGTGTGAAGAGAAGAAAAAAGACCCTTGAATAAGATCAAGAAGAAATACTCACGAATGATACAAATTTAGGCTTACAAATGAAAGGTATTTGAAATAAACTACATTTATTGCAAAATTTATTAATATAATCAATTTAATATGTAAATATAATAACCGATTTTGAAAACTTCATAAAATTTAGAGGATTCTTACAGTATTCTGTATTAAATTGGTTCTTAAATAACCAAATTAAAAGGGTGTGGTAAAAGGTTGTTTTTGTAGTGGTGATCGGAGCATTGTTTTTATTTGCTTATTGAAAATAGTTTATGAAATTTAGTGAATTAGGTTGGTTATGTCCCAAAAAACAAGTTCCAAAATGCAAATATACATTCCATAAACGAAAATCCGAAACGTTGTTGTTCCTTTTTAAGTGGTTGTTGCGAAGTTTAATTTCTGGAACAAATAAGACATACCATGATTCAGAATTTAGTTTCCAGAACAATTTTTCTCTGTTTCATGGACAAAAATTCTTACTCTCAAAACAATAATTTATTAAGTAAAAGTACTGTCAATCAACCATGCTTGAGTAAGAAGGGATGCATTTTGAATGTGTTATTTATTTTCTTTCATTTTTCCAACTACAATCTATGTTACATGAGTTAATTTTTCTTGAGAGTTATTTACGCATCCTTTTTTCTAGGTATTTTGATAAATAAAGTAACTTTAAATTCAGAGGTACTTGGGCCTTTATCATTCTTATAGCCTCTGGGCTTGTTTATCATGTTTAACACTAATTAGTAATCAAATGGGATAGAACTGGATGCTAAATATATGTACTACAAATTTATTATTAGATTTGTGTCAGAATCTCAAACCTTAATAGAATATATTTTTTTGGTTCAAATGGAATACTCAAAAGTTGAATACGAAATGAGATAAGCTTGAAGCTGAGTATATAAGGTGAATCAAAAGCAAATCAGGTGACCTCTCCTTACATGATAAATTCCATCAATCGTCACGCCACTTATCACTCCAATTGCATGCTATAACATGTTCATGACATTGACCTTAGAATCTTAGATCAGTGTGAATAATTGTACGGCCATGCTACCCCACTTTCTACTTAATTTTTCTCACTTTCTCATTTTCATATTGTGTCTTCCACATCACTCTTTTCATCATTACAATGTACTATTGATCAACCCTTATTATTGACGTGGAAACATTAGTTAACCCTTATTATCATTGCTATCGTTCCTAGGAGCTGTCACAGGTAGCTGTCGTTGCTCTTCTGGAAAGTTATACTTTGCTGGGGATGGTGGCATTCGTCGCTGGCATTCTTTAGATTTCCCCCACACAACAAGATATAGCCCAAGAACCACAACTATTGCTCCAATAACACTGATATCATGTTGAATTGTAAGGTTAATATATTTTCAAAACATAAAAAGAGGGACAAAAAATGAGATGAGAAAAGGATCATATTGAATTGTAGTACCTTCCTAGGTAGAGTTGCTCAGATAGGATGATGCAGGCCAAGGTGGTAATAATGATCATACGAAGGGGATTAAAAGCAGTCACAATAACTGGGCCCATCGATTTTATCACCATGCCTTGTATGTAATACTGAACTCCTGATGTAACTATTCCCTGTAACAAGTTAATATTAAGAAGAGTTGTATTCGGCGAGGAAGAACCAATGTTTTAATTAGTGTAATTTAAATATCGAGCTATAATCGATGTAGAACTTCAGTTTTTAACAACGATCTTCTCATCACCGATTCTAAGAATTATAATATGGTTATCTATAAGCAACATATATCCAAATCAAAATAACTGACCGCATAGGCAGGAGCAAAGAGTCGTGTATCCCAACCAATGGCCCATGCATGAGGGTGGTGGCGTTCTGCGATGGCTGCTACAACAGAGCTTTGAAGTGCACCCACGAAGCAAACCCAAGTCGCCAGGGACATCTCTGTTGGGTATTTTCTCAATGTTATGGTCTACATATATTCACCGAACCATGCATCATTTCCCATAGGATATCAATATATATGTAACCTTATTTTTTGCTAATAAGATGAAACATGTTATGGACTTGAGCATAAAAGGAGAGCTCAAACTAGTTCATTACATGGAAAAGTCTTAAAGCTTAAACACCATATCAAGCCATTCATCTTCCTTATAAGCTATCTGTATAGTGAGTTTTTGTAGCAACTTACTTGTAATATGTAAAACGCAGAAAAGCCTGCACAACCGATGAGGAGGAAACATGTCCCCAGGATCCAGTGGTTACCGGTGGGGTTGTTCACATCCTGAGGTTGGCCAGCATGGCTTGTTGAAGATCTCATCGCACTAAGTACAGGACCTTTGTAAAGCGCCATTAGCAAGGTGCCTCCAAAAGTTACTATTGTTCCAATCAACTTGGCTTGACATGCCACCTCCTTCATCTTCATGTGCTCCAACCTATTCATTATAACAAGCTACGTGTGTGATTCTCTGGTTTCCTTAGGCTTTGACAAACATAAAGAAAGATTCTTTTGTCATGTTGTGTGTGTATATATACATGCAAAACTCTGTTTTATGGGATCAGATCCGAAGAAAACAATAGATTGTGCATATGTTAAAGTCAACTCGCATGCTGGGTCATTGAAAAAAAATTTAAAAAATAAATAAACTAAGAATAGTTACAATCGCACATAAATATATGGAATATTAACTATTTTTTTTGTTAATTTACTTGATTCACTGTAGTTTTGCCAAATTCCTTTATAACGTGTCACTACAATTTCATACCTTGAATACTTCATAAATGTTCATTCCTTTTTTAATCATATGCTCTGACTACACATGTTAACAAGTCTAAAAATAAAAATATTTTCATGAAATAAATAGTTTTAATTTGTCAGGTAGAAAATTATTATTATTTAATAAAAATATTTTTAAAACTACTTGATGCGTAAAATAGAGAATTAGTGTTTCTTAACATTTCGATTTGAATATAAATATTGACTACCAATTCTTACATAAATGATTAATATTAGTACAATATAAAAATATTATTTGTGACTTTAAAAAATTTGTAACCTCAATTATTGACTATTTAAAAATTTCACGTTTTGTGGAATTTGTTTATAATAATTCACAAAAATGAGTTTTTTAAATATTTATATGAATTTATAAAATTTCATAAAATATTTACAAAAAGAATTTCACAAAATATGAAAAATTACAGCAATAGTATCTTGTTATATTCTATATAGGTAACTTCGTTTCACGTATACCAATGACAATGGAACTGGTACATGACAATACTACTTTTATAAATACTTGCGTTTTTTTTTATCAGAAAAAAAAAATTATAAATACTTGTTGCTGAGCATCCATAAATATTTCTTAAAATAAATAAAATTAGTAAAACATAAACTTTAATACCTGTATCTAAAATAATTTCCTTTAAAATGTTAATCTCCACATGTTCGTTAGGTCTTTACCTGTTTATTCTTCATCATTAAATGTTTAACAAACAAAGTTATTTACTTAGTCGAAATTCTAAATTTGATTGGTAACAGGTTATAAAAGTTTCTTTTCAAAGTTTTTTTTTTAATCTTTTTAAATTAAAAAAAAGTTAACAAGAAAGGACATCACTTCATACCAAGGTTACATCATATAAAGTTTTAAAAAGTTTTAAAATTCCACTATAAATCTCAATTAAGTTTAGAATTGAATATTATATTTCTGAAGACATTATTTGAAATAAAAGAAATACACAATAACACAAATTTAATGTTCTAACATTTATTATTTTTATAAGTATCAGATAAGTATCATAATTTAAAAAAAAAAATGATCTCTTTTCTTTTCTTTTCTTTTCTAAATCATATATATTCTCATGGATATTTCGTGCTAAACATTTAATTAGCACCTGTGCAAGTTGAATCTAAACTTTTCTAATGTTGTGTTTAGATTCTCTGGAGCCATTTTAGGAACATATAGAACTAATAAAAATTATTCTTTTTGTTTTGAATCTTTAGTTTTAAAAGTCCATTTTATCGATCTTACTCCTTTTTTTCTCTTGAATGAAGAAAAAAAAAAGAATTATCTTAATTATTTTCCTTCCATATTTGTTTCTTCTCTTCTTAACATAGAGTTTGGGTAAACCAATGAGGGTTGAACCATCATATAGAGCCTTTCGTGTTTATGGTGATTCACCCTAGCTACTCACCTTAGAAGAACAGCCATGACAAAAGTAACAGAGGGTGCGGAGTTCATGACAGCAGATAGAAAAGAAGCTGAGGTGAATTTCATGCCCAAGAGGGCGAAGCACTGATCCAGTATTATCCTGCAAGTAACACCACATAACTAAATATCTCTTCTAAATCACAAACTCAAACTTGAATTTCATGTAACTGTAAGTCTAAGATAATGGTTACTCGAAGAAAGCCAGTGCCATAATCTCTGAAAATATGCGAACAGTCATCTTGGGCCGAACTTTCCTGCATAAACAAAACTAAAGTCTTTGAGCAGATATTAACTTGATCACTACTTAGATGAGAACATAGAGAGGTGAAACCGAGTCAACAAGTATGTATTGATGTTAATGAATGGGAGGTAAGTGGAAGATACCTTTCAAGAACAAAGGCGAAGGGAGCAAGAGTTATAGAGGCGATGGAGTTACGGTAGACGATGAACACGTAATGGCTCATACCCTTCTTTATAGCATCCATGGCAAATATGAACATGCCAGCAGATCCAAATTGAACTGCCAGTAACATCAGATAGGGTCTTGCATTTCTCAACCACGTACCCATCTTTTTCTTCTTAATAACTCTCTCTCTTCAACACAATCTATGGTATCAGAAAATGAAGCTGCTTATGCTTGCTTGCTTTTCTTTATCTGCGAAACCAATGCACTCATCTTAATATTTATACCCAACACCACAATGTATTTAGTAATCTGCCTATAATCCTAAAAGTTGCTATATATTCTCCGTAAATATTCGGTTTGTTTTTGTAAGAAAATTTTCATTAAAAGGTAAATCTTATTTAAGCAAAAGTTAATATATATTTATTTGTGTTAAACAATACTTTTTAATTAAAAGTGATGCTGAGAAAAAATACAGTAAAACTTTCGAAAAGATAATTTGTTCAAGAACACATATGTAATATAATAATAATTTTAAGTTTCAAAATATTAAAATTTTGAAATGTAATTAAAGAAAAAATAGATATTTATTATATATTGTTATAAATAAGTTAAAGAATATGATAAATTATTATTTTATTAGAAAAAACACTTTATACGATCCCCTGGTAGTAACATAAAAAAAAGCCAGATGAAGGAGTTATGGTGACTAATCATCTTTATTTGCGTATAAGGTCCGGGATTAGGTTCGAATTGGTGGAATCCCACGATCGAAACAATATCTGTGTCTTTTTATGAGTAAATTACTTTTTCTAGAACAGAGTATCTAATTCATTCAAAACATTTAGGAGGCTAAATTAGAACAATGTAGACAATTAAATAACTATAAAGGTTCAATGCTTAATAAGAATAGGGCAAATAGTAATTTTCTTCTGGATTCTCTCATGGTTAACATTTTTTTTATCAGAAAAAATTAATTAAATTAAAAACATTTCAAAGATGTGCTAACTCTTATACAAAAATTAACACTCCTTACATCCTGCTTACAGATCAAAACCAGAATAAATAAAAGTATGATAACAAAGAGGTTGTTGAACAATGAGTTTGTTCCCTATTCCTAGACAAATGCTAGCTTGAAAGCTAAGTATACCTCACAGGAAAAGCACCATGTTTAACATCTAAACTATCTTCAACTTGTTCTTCATATTTTCTATGCCCATCTCTTATTGGGCATTCAACTCTTTCACTAGACATACATAGTCTCAATTTATGCATTCTTTTATCAATAAATTTCTTAGCTTATCTAAAAGAATCAAGTTCAAAGTACCAATGAAGTTAGATGACTTGTAATAGATGGACTCTATAAATGTTGGTTGTTTTTATTTTGATAAAGAACTTGTATTTATTGAGGAATAGGTATCATAATAACAAAGAAGAATACATTATCTTATATTTGTATATTGATTAATACATCTCTTAAATATTCTAATTGATAAAAGATACTGAATAAAAGTAATATTACATAACATATTATAGTAGAGAGAGACTACACCATATATTTTTTCTTAATTACGAAATTAC
Source organism: Phaseolus lunatus (assembly GCA_013389735.1). Classification (NCBI taxonomy): domain Eukaryota; kingdom Viridiplantae; phylum Streptophyta; class Magnoliopsida; order Fabales; family Fabaceae; genus Phaseolus; species Phaseolus lunatus. Next base: position 10,765,112 of record CM023865.1, on the reverse strand, counting down.
CTAGTTAGTGTATTAAATAAATTCTATGAAAGACTAGCTAAAATAGTTTCACATTTTAATTTCTTCTTAAATTTTACTTAATCCTCACTTTGTAATTCATTTTCCTTTATTATTTGGTTAGATTTTTTTATTTATTTATAATGCTAGTATATAAGTATTACTAGTTATTTAGCTGTCTCATTTGTTTAGTGGTTGGTTTATTTTTTAAAATTCTACATATTTATCATTAAGTTAATTTTAATGAAGTTTTAGGATTTGGAACATCATATAAATCTATTTTTTTTAATCACTAATACAAATTAATAAATATAGAACACTTTAAGGTGATCAAATCTTTATACAACACAGAAACATAAATCACCTTCATCAAATCCCGAAAAAATTCAACCAAGTCCTACTATATATTAGTTAATAAATAAATTTATTAAAATTCAAACTGTATAATCATTATATAAAACCTACATGGTTATATATTTAAGATTCTTATCTTCATCCATGTAATAATAAAATTATATACAAAAATATTAGTTATAAATAAACACTAACAAATAGCTATTGTCATATTGGATTTAGTTAGAAATAGTTAGAATGTTGTTTCAAATTCTGCTATTCTTTAATTCACAATAGGTGGAAGTTTCTTTCATTTATCTTAGAAAAGTAGTATAGAAAAAAGATGTAATTCCTCTATTTTCCCTTAATTATTAATATAGTGTTGGATTATGTTACGAGTTTGGTTCAAAAAGAATATTCCGCTGTATTAAGAATTTCATACGGTATTAAGTTCCAACTCCATTTTCTTCTCATTCTTGATCCGCTTCCAGTTACGTGGCCCATGCAAATTCTTCCTGTAACTCGATGGTTTCATCCTACACCTCCTTGGGGCGATGTAAATATCGTTTTACTTTTAATAAAAAATAAAATAAAAATCCTGCAGAACTCCATCTTCATCTTCTCAGGTGCACCCATTCATAGCCACATCCCCCTCTCATCAACATATTTTGTTTCGGGATAGTTGTTTTCCGAATTGGATAATTCAAAAAGGTTCCATATGATTTTTAAATATTCTATGAATTGCACAATCTATATTGTATTTTTAGATGGGAAAATATCTTTTAAATTGTGCAATTCGAAGTGTAATAAAAAAAAAATTTAAATTATATAATCTATAAGTTATATTTTTAATTATAAATTTTTAGTTTAAATTATACAATATAAAATATAAAATATAAAATATGGAAGATTTGTATTTCATATTATACTATCCATTATACAAAATTTATAATGGATAATAATTTTGAAATGTAAAAATTTATTTTATATTTTACAATCCAAAATAGAAAAGATCCTAAATATTAATTTCCAAATTTTGTAATATAAGAAGTGTCTAAATTTCACATTCTGAAATTAAAAATCTTAAAAAGATAACATGAGCATTTTCTAAAATATGTGGGTGCGGATATAAATCATAGAGGTGCAAGAAGAATTTGGCATCAAAAGGAGGAAATTCAAATTTGCTACACTAGCGACAGTAATAGCTCTGCTGCTTAGCCCAATTAACTCTTTTACTAACTTATATATGATTTAACACTACCTTATTCTTATTTAATTCTTTTCATTCAACCCTAATTAATTTCTGTCACAGTTGTAAAACTTTATTAATGATAGTCACAATATTGAACGTGTCTCCGGTGGATTGAAAAAAAGAAGCCATAACTGGGAAACTAACCCAATTAGTTATTGTCATTTATACATATTTAGTTAACTAATTTAACCAAAAAAAACCTATCATCTAAATTAAGTTTCAATTAATTATTTTCACACATACAAAACTTTTAACTTTTGTCTCAAAAACAATCAAAATATTACAACTTATCAATGTTGTTGTTGTTGTTATTATATATTTATTAATTCGTTTTAATCCCAATTATTTATTGTTTCCAATCTTGATATAAGGGGTGTTATGATTTGTTCTCATTTTTTATACAGTAGCATATCAAATATACTTTTAATACGGTAAAAAATAATTATAAACATAGATCACTAATTCATATTTGAATGTGAAAATTATAGAAGGGTGATTTTTTAGTGGTCATGTGACAATAATTGGAAGTGATTAAGTGACAGATTGTGACTAATTTAACCAACCCAGAATTTAATCATCAGTATGTTTTGGAAAAAAAAAATCTTGTGAAACAAAATAAACTAATTTAAAGCAAATAAAAAAAGAGATTTCACTGAGATATCTGATATTAATTTAAAACAAGAAACCTAAAGGTAGAGATGATATAGGATTCAGATATGAACACAATATAAGTAAAACATGTAAATACAAAGCAATGATGCCAAATTTAATACAAATTTGTGACACATTTCATTGCATGTTCACTCCATTCCATCTCTAATATCATTGAATTTAACTTCGTTTAAGGTTTTTAACTTTAAATAAAAAACAAACTAACGGTTTGTTTGGATCCAGACGAGAATTAGTAAAGAAAGAGAGAGGAGTGAAAGTTGGAAAAACGAAGTAAAAGATGAATGAAAATGTGAAAAACGATAACAAATTTTTTTGTTAAAACTTTTTCTGCATTCATGAAGAGATTTGCAGAGAAAGACAACATTATTTTATTTTTTTAAAAATTAATAAATTATATACTAATTATGTATGTAAATTATATTTTAATATATATAACATTTATAATTTTTTTATTAATTATTAATATTAAATTTTCATATTAGAATAAAATAAATATTAAATAAAAGATTAATTTTAATTATTAATACGTATTTTTATTAAATTTAATATTAATTATCTTATTTGAATTTATTTTAGTTTTAATTTATATTTTTAAATTCTTTTATATTAAATTATTTTATAATTTTTTTAAAATTTATTATTTAACAAATATGTAAACTTACATTTTATATATTTTAAAAAAATTTAAAAATCTTTCACAATATCACATCAATTACAAATTTCAATAAACTTTCCTCACAAATCTACTCTAATATACTTTAATCCAAACAACTTCACTTTCCTCTTAAATCACTTCAAATTCACTTTTTTAAATCTCCTCTCCAATCCAAACACACCATAAAAGTGGTTAAAGTGCTCAACAAATGGTTGAAATGATATGTGAAGAAGTTTAAATTTCTAATTCCAACTTAGTTTAGGTTATGCTTGGTAATGAAACGATTGCCAAAATTCATAAATAATTTACTTACTTCGTCTATGTTTCTTCTCAAGACCATTAGAAACAAGTAGAATTGGCTAATTGATTGCATTTTAAGCGCTTTAAATTTAAATGATCTTAATTATCTGATTATACAAAAAAGAAGTCATTTTAGTCTTAGACATACTCTTCAATATATTCTCTCCATAAAAAAAAAAAACGAATTAATTAAATGTACTCCTAACATTACTACCTTGAAAAGGAGCCTAAATTTTGTAATTATGTACTTATCTTTTGTCTCAGAGATCTTGTAGTGGGGAGCACAAAAAACCACCAAAAGAAAGTGAAAGAAGCATAGAAATTGACTAAACAAATGTAATTGCTTTGTTGACGAAAATATCAAAGGAATTGAAAACAGGATAATAGGTTATGTGTGAGTATGTTTTGAGCTAACAAAGATAGGTGCAGACATGTAACAAACATGGAAAAGAAAATTTTGCAAGGGTTTGAATGCTGCTACCTCATCAGTACAACACACAAGGCCAAAGGTAACACAATTTGGTGGAAGTGGTTTGAGTTTACTCTGTGAAGAAGACAGTTTTGGAGTAGGTAAAGGACATGATAAACAAATTGCTGCAACTGCAAAAGCCAACCATACATCTGGATAAACATTCACCAACCATTGTTTTTGATTCTAAGAATTAACCAGCCTCATGAATTCAAAACTTAAAGCACAGATAGCTTGAAATGGTCTGTGACTGATTTGTATGCAATTCTGTATTTAATGTGTTGCAACTAAGAAGCAGGGCATTATGAAGGATATTTTGCATTTGGTACATTGATATGTCAACACTTTGTAAATAGATTAAATAGATTGATTTTGGTATAATAAATTGTATCTTACTTTGTAAATGGGTTAAAGCACCATATTCTTATTAATTTATTTTTGAATGATTAATAAAAGAAGGACTCAACATTACTTTTAGAGACTATAAAAGTAAAATTTTATAAAATCTAATAGTATATACATTTTTTTTATCGGCAACTTATTATTATATACCTGTAATTAATAATACTCTCAACTTTTCATTTTTAAATTTATGAATGTAATTCTCTTTTTACTTAGAAGTTAGTGTCACAATGAATTAATTAATTTAAGTGAATATATATATATATATATATATATATATATATATATATATATATATATATATATATATATATATATATATATATATATATATATATATATATATATATATATATATATATATATATATATATATATATATCTATATATATATATATATATATATATATATATCTATATATATAAAGAGAGAGAGAGAGAGATGACATTTAATTTCAATTATATTAATTAGTTTATAGATTTAATTGGTAGGCATGTAATTTTTTTTACACAATATATATGTTTTTATTTCTTCTCCTATTTTTTTTTTTCAATTCCAAAATGAGTTTAGGCAGGAATAAAAATTGAATGACTGATTAGAAGGAGATTTTTGAAATGGAGATACGGAACAACTTTCATATATAAAATGTTGATTAACAGTGTTTTGAAAGGTAAACTTAATGAAATAGCATATAAAATTATCTATTCTATAAAAACATTCAACTAAAAGACAAAATTAATATAAAGATGTGCACTTCTTCTGTCACTTATTAACTAAGAAAAAAATCCTACTTTATATATTTGGTGAAAAGGAAATTCAAAAGCAAAATCATTTAAATATAAAAAGTGATTAATATGATTGAAATTTATGGATTTTTTTCCAGCTACTATTCTTGTTTTGTGTGTGAATTATTGCTTTCTTTTTCCCACATTAGTGGTCTTTTACCAGTTTAATTATGAAGGTGATAGGTTTTTTTCCAACCTCCTCTACTAACTTTGACAAATAGACAAGTTTTTTTATAATTAAATTTACTTATATCATACTACAATAAATGTCACTTTAGCCAACATCAATAAAATAGTGACTTAAAGGGTAAAAAATGTTAAAAAATTGATAAATATGAACATAATTTTATTCATAAATTAATGATTAACAATTTAATTATTTTATGTTTTGTTTGAATACAATTCAAAAATATAAATTATTTCAAATGAATCTTCATACTTATATATGAACTTACTTTTATAGCTGTCTTCTTATATATTAGCTTGACTCTGTAACCAAGTTCATGAAATGACAGTGAAGTTTAAAGTTTTGCCTGAATAGATTTCAAGGGCTTTTAAGAGAAGAAAAAAATTATCCATATATTTAAATCAATTTGTGTATAAATTAAAATAAAATTTTAAAGAAATTATATGGGAGATTTTTTTTTTATATTAAAATATATATAAACTAATTTTGATTTATGAAATAATATTATTGTTTTATATGTAATTAATAAAAAAAATAAAGCCTAATTGTACATGTGGTGTGATGGTGCACTCCCATGAGCTCAGTAGTACTTGGGCATCTAGTTTTGTTGGAAAGAATTTGGTACGATAAGTGTGCTTCTCTTACGACCCCTGGGCTTTCATACCCACTTTATATGCCAAAATAAACAAGTGGGATGAAGGTGGATCGATGCTTAATGTATGAACTGCAAATATATGATTAGACTTGAATCAGAATTCCCAACAAATGGAATACATCTTTTCGAATAATGGAATACTCAAAAGTTCAATACGGAAACAATTTAGCCAGAAACTCAGTATATAATATGTGGTGAGTCCAAAACAAATCAGATCACTGCAACAATTATACGGCTTATATCATAAATTCCATGCTGTAACAAATGCATCGTGTTGACCCTACCATCTTTAGCATAATTTCTAACTTTTTTCTTTTATCAGCAAATAATTAAATAAATTAAAAAGAGATAGGTGTCTCAATCCGTATTCAAGAACCAAGAGACCTTTACCATCTAAGAGCATAGGCTTTTTAAACATAAAATCCATTTTAACAATGAAAAAACCTTTCCACCAACTCATAAAAGCCTACACAAATGGCCTAAAAAACACAGATTTGGCACACACAAAATTATGCTTGTGGATTGCTCAATAGGCAACTAGTATATAATATATGCACTTTCGAGCATTGTGCAACAAAACCAGAAAAAAATTCAAACAAGCCAACCATTACCGTCCCTGCTATCCTATATTTCTCCAAATCATTCTTCCATTTGCTCCTATGCCTTCCCTGCTACTTTCCTCTCCTTTACACCTTCCTGAACAATCTCCTCCACTGTTTGTTTATTGGTCATGACTTGTTGGTTCCGTTGATCACCAAATTAAATAATCAGCATCGTCCTCATTGTCCATTGGTGAAGCAATACTATTCGTGGACCTACTCACTCTACAATATGCATAGAGAACAGGAGTATCTAAACATCTACCGGCTTTACACTTCAAACAAATGCTGGATTATCAAACACCATTGCCTATATAACCCCCATTGTACCGCAATTAAGCAGCAAATATGCAGCAATTGTGCTGCAATTATGCAGCAAAATTATGCATAAGATAGCTAGGATTGTAGCTGCAGCAAATTCTGAAATTTTTATTAAGTGCTTCTATTTGAGAGTAGAGTTTTGTATTGAAGAGTATTGCTGCTTGGTTCTCACAATATGAACAATTTCTCCTTAAATCTCCTCTAATTGTTCTCTAGAGCTGGCACACCAATTACTCCAATCCTTCTATCTCCAAATCCATAAAGTTCCTCCAAAAAGATTGAGTGCTTCTAGCAGCTCCAAGTCCATAATTTCTAATGTTTAATTCAACAAACCGAGACCTACTTAATTTTTATCAATGCTTACGTTCAAATGTGTTGAAATACTAGTTTACGTAAATTTAGGTAAGTTTTTATATGATAAAAACAGGTAAACATAAGACAGACTATTCCAAAATCATTTTTATTTCTTGTCATCCTCTTTCAAATACACGCTCATTTTTGGGTAAGGTACCTTCCATATCACTATTTCATCTTGGCGATGAACTATAACTAAGCCTTATTATTGATGTGAACAAAATTATGCCTTATTATTGATGTGAACAAAATTATGCCTTATTATCATTGCTATCATTCCTAGGAGCTGTGACAGGTAGCTGACGTTGATCTTCTGGAGAGTTATCATTTGCAGGGGACGGTGTCATTATAATTCCTTGCTGGCATTCTTTAGATTTTCCCCACACAACAAGATACAGTCCAAGAACCACAACTACTGCTCCAATAATACTGATATCATTCAAATTCAGCACAAAAGTAAAGGAGATTACATCAGGTTAATATAATTTTAAAAGATAAAAAAGAGGTATAAGTAAGATGAGAAGCGTATTGAATTATGCAGTACCTTCCAAGGTAGAGTTTCTCAGAGAGCACGATGCAGGCCAAGGTGGTAATGATGATCATACGAAGGGGATTAAAAGCAGTCACAATAACTGGGCCCATCGTTTTTATCACCACGCCTTGTATGTAATACTGAACTCCCGATGAAACTATTCCCTGTAATGAATTAAGACAAGAGATTAATGAAAAGAAAACTCATACGGGTATTTTCTCTCTGGATTATTTGATTTTGGATGAATTGAATTCTATGTTTTTTCACATCTCTACCAAATATTTGTGATTGATACTTCTTATTAGTTATTACCTCACTATCTATCCAATAAAAAAACACTTACCGCATAAGCAGGAGCAAAGAATCGTGTATCCCAACCAATGGACCAGGCATGAGGGTGGTGGTGTTCTGCGAAGAATGCCACGATAGAACTTTGAAGTGCACCTACAAAGCAAACCCAAGTAGCCAGGGACATCTCTGCTGGGTATTTTCTCAATGTTATGACCTACACACATCACCAAATCAAGCATCATTTCCCTCAGGATATCAGTAGATATGTGATTTTGGGCCAAATTGTTACATATAAAAAAAATTCTAGTGTTAGCTATATACATATATGTGACTTTATATAGACTTAGGAAGTGGAACCATCCATATATGTTCGATTTCCATATACGGTCTCCTGCATGAACTTACTTGTAATATGTAAAACGCAGAAAAGCCTGCACAACCAATAAGAAGGAAACATGTCCCTATGATCCAGTGGTTACCAGTGGGGTTGTTCACGTTCTCAGGTTGGCCAGCATGGGTGGTTGAAGATCCCATAACACTAAGTGCTGGCCCTTTGTATAGCGCCATTAGCAAAGTGCCTCCAAAAGTTACTATTGTTCCAATAACTTTTGCTTTGCATGTTGCCTCCTTCATCTTCATGTGTTCCAATCTATTTAGTAATAATAAATTAAATGGATCATATTCTCTGTGTTCCTTAGGCTTTTAGGAAAGAAAATTTTGTGCTTGTCTTTCTTAATTACTTGGTCTCTTTATAGTTCACCTATGTAATTGTTTGCTTATAAAAAAAAATTAATTATAAAATATTACTTCTGACTTTGAAAAACTTGTAATCTACACTATTTATTGTTACATTTTGATGTCTTACCCTGTTTTTCTTAATATTCTTTAAAACATATATGTTTTCTTATTTTATAATAATATTTTCAATAAAAGCATTTTATATAACACATAGCATTATATTTATAATAAATATCTATTTATAATAAATATCTATTTATAAAATATATCTTAATTTAAGTTTTACGTTTTTGTTATTAATTTTGTAATTAAACTTAATGATAAAATTGATATATTATATTATAGAATTAGATTGACCGAGTCCATTTATTTTAGGTGTTGATTTAATTAAATTTAGACTTAAATTAAATGTCCCAGTAAAAAAAATCACAACTAGGTCCAACCAAGGCATCTTCAAGAGTAACAATGGCAATAAAACACTTTGTTTTGTCTAATAAAATTTGTTTTGCATGTCTGTATATTGCTCTATATATAATTTGCACCTCTAAGGCTTGGACCTACACTTTTTGAGTGTTGCGAACAAAGAAAAAGAAAAAAAATTACATGTGAAAATTTTATTTATTAATTCTTTCTATCTTTTTCTAGGATGTCATTATCAACATCCTTTTCCACCTGAACATCCGTATACGGGAGTACCATTTGTCAGAGATTTGGTATTTAAATTAGATGAGTGAGTGGTATATATATATATATATATATATATATATATATATATATATATATATATATATATATATATATATATATATATATATATATATATATATATATATATATACACACACACACACACACTCTTTTCTAATCCTCATTAGTATTTTTTATCATCATATCGTGTAATATATTTACATTTTATATGTTTGATTCTCTTTCCTTTTTCGAGAAACTTTGGTGTCCATCAAACTGTTACCTTATTATATAAGCTTTAGTCATTATATTAACTACTTACTTTAGAAGAACAGCCATGACAAAAGTAACAGAGGGTGCGGAGTTCATGACAGCAGATAGGAAAGAAGCTGAGGTGAATTTCATGCCCAAGAGGGCGAAGCACTGATCCAGTATTATCCTGCAAGTAACACCATATAACTAAATATCTCTTCTAAATCACAAACTCAAACTTGAATTTCATGTATTTGTAAGTGTAAGATAATGATTACTCGAAGAAAGCCAGTGCCATAATCTCTGAAAATATGCGAACAGTCATCTTGGGCCGAACTTTCCTGCATAAACAATACTAATGTCTTTGAGTAGAGCTGAATATTGTTCCTATTAACTTTATTGCCACTTCAGAAGCGGTTTAAAAGTATTTAGATGTGGATGCATGCATAGAAGATAAAAGGGAGGTACCTTTCAAGAAGAAATGCAAAGGGAGAGAGAGTGACAAAGGCGATGACATTACGGTAGACGGTGAAGACGTAATGGCTCATGCCCTTCCTCATGGCATCCATGGCAAAAATGAACATGCCGGCGGAGCCAAATTGAACGGCCAATAACAGCAGATACGGCTTTGCATTACTGAACCACCTACGCATCTTATTCTCTCTCGATTGTGAATATCTCTCACTCTCTCTCGATCGTGAATATCTCTCACTCTCTCTCTCTCAGAAGTGATGGAAATTCCTTATATACCTGCTTTTCTTTCTCTGCTATCATCTGCCAAACCAATGCTCTCCATCTCCATATTTATACCCAACACCTCAATATATTTGATAATAATTATTCCTAATCCAAAAAGTTGCTTAATATATATTCTCTACTTTATAAAAATCGTTTTTTTTTTGCTTCTGATTTTTTTTTTTTGTAATTTAGTTGTTTGATTTTTAATTATAAAGAAATTTGGTTTCTTACCTTTTATATATTTTTAATTTCTTAATTTTTTATTATTAGTTGTTTATTTGAAAATGAGATAGTGGAGTTAACAAAGTCCTTTTTTTTTATAAAATTGAGAAAAGATATATAATAGAGTTTTTTCTTCAACAGAAGAATAAATAGATAAATGTGGAGTATTTTGTCTATAATTTACATATAGATATATAATAATTTTTTATTAGTAAAGAATGAATGAAATTAATTAATAATTTTATTTGGTAATTATTTAACGCATTTTTAATTTAAAAACTGAACACATTTTTTAATAATTGAAATTAAAGGATTAAAATTTCATAAAAAAGTCAGTAGTAAAAATTTGAATAATTAAATATTAAAATGGTAAATGTAGAAATTAAAATTATAAATAACACAAAAAAGAAATAAAGAAAGTGTGGTAGATGAGTAGATGTATGCATGGAAGAGGGGTTGTTCCTATTGTGCGTATAATATCCGCCATAAGGTTCGCCTCTATCCTAGGCACTTTTCATTACTCAAAATGATCTCTCTGTGTTTTTTTGTTTCCTTAGGTATTTTAAGAGTGTTTTTTTTTATATAAAATAAATATGAAATATTTTAAGAATGTTACAAAAATTTTAAAAGTATTTATTTTATGATATTTTTTCATTTCATAAATAAAACTTTTGTTAAAACTATTATCAGTTTTTTTATGATATCCTTTTATGTTATTCTATCATTTTATTTTATTTTTATAGTGAGTGTGTAAATGATTAAAAGTAGATGAAAATAAATATGTAATTGATAAAAAGAGAAATTAAAATTATCTTAAACTTAAAAAAAATAAAGATAATTTTTTTAATGTTATTAATATAAAGCTCTTTTACACAAACATTTAGAATTCACCTCATTATCATATTTTATTATTAATAATATAGTGTGATAATGAATCCGTTTGTATTAAAAAAATATAGTTAATATATACTTTAATACTTAAATTATATTATAATACTAAATGGCAATAATTATTCATTAAAAAATCATATGAAATATAAAGTTATAAGATTTTATTTTATCAATACTAATTCATAATAAACTGTTGTAGTAATAAATTGAAAATCAAATGTTCTTGAAAAAATTGCAAATCGTATTATTTACACTCCGGACAATGAAACACGTTAAGATGTGATAGTGATAATAATAATTAATAACAGTTAGCATATCAATTATAATAAAAAACTATATAATGCATTGTTGTAATAAAATAAATAAAAGGATAATATTATCCAATATTAAAAACAACAAAATAATTAAAGGTTTCGAATTCACATCCTCAATCAGACAAATACTATCATTTAGCAACTAAAGCTCAGCCGCTAATAATATTGCAATGAAGAATCGAGTTTCAGTATTTCTTTTTTGCGTATTTATTATTGTTTTCACGTAAAAAAATTTGAAATTTATATTACTTAATGGTTTTTTGCAGTAGTTTAGAACATGTATAATTTAAATATCTGAATTTTGAATTATCTTTTTTTTTAAATAAGTAATTTATATTGTTTTTATTAATTCAAGTAGTTTACTAAAATTAAAATTTAGGATTTTTTTAGGAAATATAATGATTTTTACACGTCATTGTCATACTTCAAATATCATTATAGTATTCAGATATATTGTAAATTAATTATTATTAATAAGATTGATAGATATAATTAACTAGGTTATCTTTTTACATCACAATCGTTTCAAAAAATAATTATTTTATTATTTTTCATGTATTTTATACTTAAAAAAATACTCATAATATTTACATAATTTATAAAAGGAACACTATTCGAATTTATACTTATTCTTGTAGTTTACGTTACATTATTCATTTTATTATTTTTTAAATTACTTAAACATCAATGCATCCTGGCATAGGTAAATTTTTATTTAGTTTTTGCTAATACCTGATCAACATGAAATTCTTCTTTAAACAAAATTTACACTTAACACTAAAGTTCAAATGTTGTACTTCATTAAATATTCGGTTATTAACAATTTATTCCTGGTAAAAAAACTTTGTATATATTCAAGATCTAAAATTATAAACTACGAAAATTATATATACAGAAAGACATAATATATATATATATATATATATATATATATATATATATATATATATATATATATATATATATATATATATATATATATATATATATATATATAAGAGATGAATAGATAGATATAGATAGATATCTATGATGTATAATGATAAAGAATAAAGAATATGCTTGTTCCTTTTTAAGCCAGCATGCCTATTGAATGGTTTTGTTTTGCACCTATTTTATAGTACCAACATTATCTCTATTCTTTAGAGTTTTTTAAGATTTTACTACTCAAATGAAAGAATATGATGTTTTTCTTCTTATGAAGTTATGTTGTTTGATTAATGCTTAACAGATTACCTTTTTTATGTAGCTCTTCTATGTTTAGAATAGCTAAGTATATAGGAATATGTTGTTTGTGGAAATGTTGGCTTTTGTTTTGTATGGTGTAAGTTATTTTTTAAAGTAATACATATTATAACTCTTGGAGGTTGGAACATTCCTAAACTGTCATCCAATTTATTCTTAAGTTGATAAAAAACTTAATTGTTTTTTTTTTATCTTATTTTGTTTTCATTTCAAAGCTAATTTATGCTTTTATCCTTTGTTATTTTTCTTATTTCTTAATTCTACAATTAATGTGAAAAATATTAAAAAATATAGGATGATAAAAATATAATTGAGAAAACAGTAACTCCAATGTCTTAAAATTTGAAAATAATAAATAAAATAAATATTTTAAAAAATTAAATTATCCATTTTTTAAAGATAATATTAGTTACTCTTTTATCAATTACAATGTTTATAATCTAATTTAAACCATTTTACACACTCACTATATAATAAAATAAAATGATAGAATAACATAAATTAGTTAAAAATTTTAAAATAATAAATAAAATAAATATTTAAAAAATTATCTTTATTTTTTTGAAGTTTAAGATAATATTAATTACTCTTTTATCAATCACAATGTTTATTTTTATCTATTTTTAATCATTTTACACACTCACTATAAAATAAAATGATAGAATAACATAAATTAGTTAAAGATTTTAAAATAATAAATAAAATAAATATTTTTAAAAAAATAAATTATCTTTATTTTTTAAAGTTTAGTATAATATTAATTACTCTTTTATCAATTACACCGAGAGGATAAATTTTTTTATGCAAACGTTTGATTTAATAAGAATAAGAATTTATCATATATTATGTTAATGAATAATAATGTGATAATAAAGTAAATTCCAATGAGTTTTTGTGTAAAAAAAATTAATGTTACATCCTCACTTTATATAAATTAGAATGACAACATTGATGAAAAATATTTTTAGCAGCTACTCAAAAGTGATATTTTTTATTAGTTTTTCAATAATATTTTTAGATTTATTTATCATTTTATTTTTAATTTATATTTTTCATATTTATTTTCAATTAAAATTCAATATTTTTTAAAATATCAATAGTTAAGAAAACTTTGTATCTTCAGAATGGATTGTTTAATTTAATGATATTTTTAGCAAATTTTTATTTTCTATTTGAACTTTTTTATTTAAACTTCAACATTCAGACCAGGCATATATAAATTTACTATCATAAATTATTGTGAGTGAATTTGTCTCTTGTCTTCTCTTACTAAAAGATAACTATAACTGGAGTACTTTCTCTTCATCATCTCACAGTTGATTGGATGAGTTCAGTTATGACATCTTATATTAATAATCTATGAACTAAGAAATTGGAGTTCCTATGTCTTCTCTAATATCTTCTCATCTCTAATATTTAATTTTAAGTTATTAAGTGTTATTTTATCTAACATCATGTTATACTGTATTGTAAATTTGTAATATTATTTTTTTTACATTTTGTTATCAGGTAATATTTTTTTTATTATAATTTGTACACGCAATTGTCATTAATTATTATTTAAATATTGTTAAATCTAAACCGGTCGTTTCACAATTGAAAGTATAATTCATAATATTTTTAATATAATATTATTAAAAGTATGATTTTTGTTATTCATAATTACTAACCTGAAATAACTGTTTGAAGGATCGATTCTTCTACGGAGAATAATTCCTTCTTGTAAAGGAATCAATTCCTTATTCCTCTAGGTGAGAATCAATTGTATGAAAAATCAAAATCGATTTTCTTAAACAAATTGATTTATGATGGAATCGATTCCTAACAAGATTTAGTTTCAGTTAATTTTAATCTAGTTTTTAACAATTTTGTTTCTCCTAAAAATAAGGTGTATATCTCATTTTAACAAGGAATATATCATTGAGATCAATGTTGGTTTGTGTTAGGATGAATGACTTCACATGCAGTCTATTTACTCATCATTTGAAAATTAACTTTCTTTTTTTATCAGCATTTGAAAATTAACTTTAATTTAGTCTTTTACTCAGAGTTATGTGACTGTAGGAAAAAAAATACCTATTTTTCTTGCAAAGATGTATGAACTCATCAAATGGATTTTCTGGATTTTTTTTTATCAAGAATAAATAAAATAAATAAATAGAGACACTTTAAGGATATCTCAATTTTTATATAACAACGTAAATCAAACAAAAAGAAAAAACATACAAGACCATTGAGTAGAACTTGTCTAGACTAAACTTGTAACATCTAAAATTAGATTCAAATAGAAAAATTACTGCAACCGTCTATCCAATTCTAGGATTTCACAGCTTATACAAGTGTACCCATCCTACCCTGGTCTCTAATAAAAAAAACTCATCTTAAAGCAAAGCCTATTGACATGTTCTTCCTGAGTTGATCCACCAAAACCAGTACAGTTAAACAAAAAATCTAATTCTTACCATAAATTGTCTACACCACTTCTATTCTTTTTGAAATACTACTGCTTTAGCCAGTAGTAACCACCAGAAGTGAACTGCATAAACTTCATTAGACGTGAAGTAATAAGCCATGGCTTCATTGAACATGTCAAAGGTCCATCTTTTACTACTTGCCTAAGCTGCATTGATCTCAAATACATACACCTCACCTTAGTGCCACCACCTTCATACATCTGCCACTTTAATCCTAAATTCTGTAGCACACCAAAAAACCTTAAGCAACATCTATAATACCTAGCATTAGCTAAAAGAGTGTAAACAATTTAAGGGATATAACATTCAATCAGAAAACAAGAAGTCAAAGTTTGTAATTTTTCTCCTCATCCAAGACCAAGCTTGAAGTTGTGCAAGACTAAAAATCTCTTATGCATCCACCTTCTCATCCTTAAAGATAACACCATTTGGTTCCAGATGCTCCACAGCACCGCTACCCATACCCCTTTCTAAACACGGTATGGAACAAGACAAACTGTAGCAAGTGGTACTTCAGATCATTGCGATGTACTGTTTGTATCCCTACCCAAATTTAAACCTTAGACTAAACCTGAAAAGCAATCTTACAGTCCACAAATAGATGATTAACCATTTCTTCTCCATAATTACATAAGGGGCACAAGGATGATTGTCCAGTGATTCCTCTCCTCCATAAATTAACTATAGTCGGGATTTTACCTTTGAGAATCCTCCAAGCAAGCATTAGAGCATTGAGGATAGCTTTAATATCCCATAAAGTCACCATAGCTTGACTACTTTCATTAGGTATTGCTAATTGTAGGGCACAATAAGCAGATTGAATAGAAAAAATACCCATTTTTAGGTAGCCAAACTACTCTATCCTAAGAGTATTTTTTAATTAAGCTAAAGCTTAGATCAATGTCCAGCTGGGTTTGTTGTTCTCTTTCCCATTCAAAAGTATTCCTTCTCCCCCGGTTCCATTCCCATCTCGATGCAAACCGCAAACCCACCTATTGGATACTTTTTCTTTGTCTTCTAAAATAAGATATAACCTAGGGTATTTCTGTTTCAGAGAAGAAGTACCTAACCATTTATCTTCCCAAAAATGAATATCCTTCCTATTCCCCATTTTTCATGACAACTAGTTTTGAAACCAGTTATCCACTTGGCCTTCTTAACAGACGCTGCATAAATCTCACCACCACCATGAATGTATCGAGTTGTTATTAGGGGTATTTCTATCTCTTGAACCATATTTGGAATTTACCACCTCTCTCCACTTCCCAGGATAATCCGCTTTTAAAATCGACATCCGTTTTGCTATTAAAGCTTTATTGAAACACCTTATTCCTTTATCCCCAGACCCTCTTCCTTCTTGGGTTTACACAAAGTTTCCCACTTTATCCATGCTATTTTCCTATTATCACTCCCTCATGCCCACAAAAACCTCCTTTGCAAATTTGTAATCTATTTACATACCATCACCGGAGCCTTGAATAAAGATAAGTAATATAGCGATATTGCAATGAAAATTGATTTAATCAGACAAACTCGTCCAACAAAGGATAACTTCTTTCCCTTCCACAAAGACAAATTCCTTCTTACTTTGTCAACTACCTCCTTCCCTAATTCCTTTTTCCTTGGATTTCCTCCCACCTTTAATCCTAAGTATTTGAATGGAATAGACATTTGACCACAATTTAGCATATTTGCATAGATCGTAATATGCTGGTTGTCAATGGCTACAGCTCCAATTCTTATCTTGTGAAAGTCCACTCTTGATCCAGCTGCTAATTCGAAGCATCTAAGGATTGTCTTTATTATCCAAACATTTTGGACTGTATCTTGGCATACCAACAACATATCATCAGCAAATTGAAGTATAGAAACTTCAACCTGGCTTGCACCTATTTTCACCCCATTTAGCCTATTAAGGCTCACAACTTTCCTTACAAGACCTGCCAATCTTTCCACAACAACCAAGAAGAGGAAAGGAGCGATTGGATCCCTTGTCTTAGCCCCCTTGTGGGAATAAATTCCCGAGTTGGACTTCCATTTATCAGAACTCTCACCGTAGAGGATTCCAAGCACCCTTTAATCCAATTAATCCATTTCTCACAAAAACCTAGTATGTTTAACATGTAGTAGAGAAAATCCCAACTAACTGAGTTGTAAGTCTTTTCAATGTTGACTTTTATAATAATACCAGACTTCTTTCCCTTCGTAAGGTCTTCCAGACTAGTGCAAAATGAAGAAAAGAACACTCTTTATTTAGTGCAGCTTTGCGCTCACACGCACTCGTAAAAAACGTGGTGACATTTTTGAAATTAAGTTGATTTACAAATGTGACTATTCGTATAGCCGCATTTGTAAATCAAAGCGTTTTGATTTACAAGTGCGACTAAACGTAAAACCGCACTTGTAAATCCTTTTTTACCCTAAATTTTGAAGTGTGCCACACATTTTTAGAGTTTCTTTCTCCTCTTTGCCTTTCGTTTGCACTGTTCCTGCTCACGTTTACGCTAGGAGTTCATCTCTTCTTCTGCATCTTCATTCATTTTGTGCCATTGTAAGTTTCTTGAATCACTTTCTTCCTCTGCATCTTCACCAATGTACGTAGAAATGTTTTTCGTTTTTCTTATATTTATTTTTTTTCCTTGCATTGGTCGTCGAAGTACTTTTCCATTGGCATTCGCCACTCTGTTGCTGCTTCGCTGCTCCACCATCGCTTCTGCTGCCGCTGCCGTTGTTGCTCTCCCTTGTCACTCTTCACCACCAATGTTGGTTCACACACAAGGTTGGTGTGGTATTTTAAATTTTTTGAATTTTTCTTTAATATTTTGAATTTATTTTTTTATGTATTGTAATTTGTATATTTTAAATTTTATATTATTTAGTATTTATTATATTTTGAAATTATATATATTTTTTGAATACCAAAAGCATATACAAGTGTGGCTACAAGAAATAACCGCACTTGTAAACGGTATTTATAAATGCGAATATATAACCACATTTGTATCTCATTGATTTACAAGTGCATGCTGATCAAATGCGGCTATATAACCGCACTTATAAATGCAAAATAGTCGCACTTGTTGTGTGTTTCTGCACTAGTGCCACCACTTCATTAGCTATGACAATACTTTCCAGAAGACCCCTATCTTTTAGAAAAGCAACTTGAGATGTATCAATGATTCTTGGGAGAGTTAATTTCATTCTGTTGGCAAGAACTTTAGAGATGATCTTATATATAGCACCAACAAGTGATATAGGTCAGTACTCATCCAAATGCGTTGGATCCTTTACCTTTGGAACTAGGGCTATAAAGGAGCAGTTACAACCCTTTGGTATTCTTCTAGTGATCTTAAAACTATGAACCACTTTCATGATATCTAGCTTGAGCGTTTTCCAATTACCTTTGATGATAGTAAATTGATTTTTTTTATTAATATTTACATATTTTTTATTATAATAAAATAAATAATTAAAATAATATATTAAAAATATATTAATAATAAATAAATTTCAATTTTTCTTATTAATTATAATCATCTCACTTTTTATTTTTGTCTACTCTCTTCTTAATCTAAACAAAGCATAAACAAATATAATAATGTAAACTCATTTAAAAATATTAGATTTAATTTTGGGAATTTTCATTTGAAGACTGAATTTTAAGATTTATTTACAAAGTGAAAACATTATTATGAATATAATGATTATATTTATATATTATTTTGGAGTTAAATATAAGCCAAAATATTTAATTTTATCTTATTTAAGAATACACTACAAGAAAATCATTAAATAGAAACAAATTTTAGAGACCAAAAATAGTTAGTTGCTATATTGACTAAATTAAAGAACATTTTAGAGACTAAAAAAAAAGATTTTTAAATTAGTTTCTATTATTGTTAAATTGGTATTTAATTAGCTATCAAAGTTTTTGCTACCAAATTTAGAATCTAAATAATTGGTAGTTACAACCTTGGTAGCTAATTAAATAGCAACTTAGAAACTATTTAACAATAATAAAAACTAATTTAGAAACCAAAAATATTTATATTCTCTAAAATTTGTTTCTATTTAATGATTTTCTTGTAGTGATATGAAATCGATTTTTTATTTCATAACGAAAATTATTTTTTAAATTATTCTGAATCATAAAGATAATACGTATTTTAAATATAAATATATTTATAAAATAATGATTTTAGAGAAAGTTTAGTTAGTTCATATTTGAGTTTATTGATTATTTTAAAAGAAGACAATTTATTTTTCCATGTGATAACTTATTAAAATTTTATATTCAATAATTCTATATTTTAACTAAATAATTTTATTTATTTATCTTTTTTAAGCTAAGGAGAAGGACATGACACTACTTGGTGTTGTTAAGCTGCAATTGGAATAGGAACATATATCCTTTTTTCAAGCCAATGTGTGAGTAAGTGATCTATATATGACAAGGATTTTCAGTTTATCTTTGTCTCTTTATTTATTTATTTTTTTATCAGCAAAGAATAAATAAAATTAAATGAGACATTTCAAGGGTATCCTAACCCTTATACAGACACTTTAGAGATGTCTCAACCCTTATACACAAAATGGCCAAAGCCAACTTGCTCAGGACCTGACCAATCAGACTCTGCAAACCTCCAAACAAAACCTTAAATGAAAGGAATGACAAACCACATTAAAAGACAACCCCTGTTACCCTATCCGGGTTCGTACAACCAACCTTTCTTTATATTAAAAAATCTCACAATCCAGAAGGTTGTCAAGTAGGTATGATGACTGAAGCTTATGGGTTATATCCTATGGTTTATGATTGTTGAAATTTGTCTAGTTTAATGTGCATTTGTTCTTTATTGATATTTGGGTGAGATTTGATTAGCTTTGAAAAGTTGGGAAAAGTTTTTTGCTCGTAGGGAGCAGATGGATGCCTTAGGAGAATATTTATGGATAGTTGTAGACTTGTTGAATTACTGCATCTGGGAGCCATTAACCTTGAGTGACTCCTAGAGGTGTAAATGAATGCAACAATTGAGATCAAACTATATTTAGGATATATATGATGGAGGGGATGAACTTTGCACGGTTTTTTTGTCATGATTGGATTATTACTGAAATTTTGTGCTTATTATCCATGAGCTTTTTTGGCAGTCGTATATAAGAATGTAATGTATTTTACATTTGTATATTTTAGCAGTGTTTTGTGAAACTGAGATAGTCGCGTCCCAGTCTTCTTTGTAAATAGAGTTGAAACATCTTTTAAATATTTTTATTAATTTATTTATTCTTAGTCGATCAGGAAAAAATATTCATATACTACATTATAAGTTTTCAATCCAATCCAACCCTTTTGACATTTCAACACTTGTTATTAACACTTTTCACGAATTATTGTCTTGTAACAGTGTCATTTTTCAAAAATATCAATCATTTCTTAACTAAATGTTTATATGTAATTATTTTTATTTGTTCTAGAATTTCAGGTAGCTTATCACATGAAATTCATCAATTTTAACATCAAAACTTTCTAGCAAATGGGTTTGTCTCATACATACATAAAATCTCAATTCTAATTTGTAAAATATAAGAAATACATAATTGACATAAATATTACAAGAAAATTATTAAATAACAACTAAATTTGGAGATAAAAAATAATTAGTCACTATATTAATTAAATTAAATATTATTTTAGAGACTAAAAATTTATTGATATCTAAAGGGCTTTCTATTATTAATAAAAAAATTATAAAATGATTTATAAATTGGTATCTAAATTAGCTACTAGTATTTTAGATTCTAAATTGATTTCTAAAAGACTAATAGATACTAATTTAAAATATAAAGTAGTTATAGCTAAAACTTTGGTAGTTAATGGTTAGATATCAATTTATAAACTATTTTTCTTAATTTTTATTAATAATAAAAGCTACTTTATATATCAATAATTTTTTTAACTTATAAAATAATCTCTAATCTAATTAACATGATAACTAATTATTTTGATTTTTAAAATTAATTTTTATTTAATAATTTTCTTTGTATTGAAAGTTCACTAATCAAACTAATAGGCTCGAACAAATTAAAATAACCGAATAATATGTATGAAATGAAGACCATTTGAATACTTTGTAAAAGTATCTTATTTTGCTCAACCAACCATGGATATGTAGTAGAAGCAGGTGATAAGACTTGTATTAGAATGTCCAACCTAGTTTAAACGGAATTCATTTCTTTTATAGCACTCCCTAAAATGTAATACTTGAAAGTGGTAAACCATATCAACCCAGAATTGAGTAAATAAGTTATGATGAATAGGAAAGCACATTTTAGGTCATTCAACTAAAGAACAATGATGCAGCTGAAAGTGGCCACTAGTTAATTATATATATGATGAATTTGATGATCGTCATGACACATGCCCCACCAATTTCATGGTATGAGTAAATTGCACGACATTGACATTAACCAGTTGTACGGAAATGCTACACAAGTGTCTCATTAGACAAAGCCGAGGCCTACTTAATTTGCTGACTCTCATGTCAATATATTGTGCCTTCCACGTCACTTTTTTATAATATGGCCATGCACTAGTTAAGCCTTATTATTATCACTATCATTCTTTGGAGCTGTAACCGGTAGCTGTCGTTGATCTTCTGCCGGAGATGGTGGAGTCAGACCTCTACGTTCTTTAGCTTTTCCCCACACTACTAGGTAAAGCCCCACAACAACAACTACTGCTCCAATTATACTGATATCAAGCAAAGCACACAAATATGGTTAGTAAAGAGAAAAAAAAAATGAAGATGAGAATTGAACCACGTTGAATTTTAGCATTAGTACCTTCCAAGGTAGAGTTGCTCAGATAGGATGATGCAGGCCAAGCCCGTGACAATGATCATACGCAGAGGATTAAAAGCAGTCACAATAACTGGGCCCATGGATTTTATCACCATGCCTTGTATGTAATACTGAACTCCTGATGTAACTATTCCCTGTAAAAGGTTGAAAACACTGATTAAGAAAAAGATAAGGTTATAAAAAGGGAGCATGGGTGCAATTCTACTACAACTAGGATGGTGTCGTTGCTTTCATTTTCAGCCCAAACAGTGGTGTTATGTATACTTATTACTGTACTATACATCTAATCCAAAAGCACTGACCGCGTAAGCAGGAGCAAAGAGTCGTGTGTCCCAACCAAGGGACCAAGCATGAGAGTGGTGGCGTTCTGCGAAGATTGCAACAACAGAACTTTGAAGTGCCCCTAAAAAGCAAACCCAAGTGGCCAACGACATCTCTGCTGGGTATCTTCTCAATGTTATGGCCTACATATCGCCAAACCACCAATCATTAATTTCTGCTATGAAATTCATAGATACTTGATCTTATTATATGAAACTTAATTAGTAGGAAGGTGCATTTAACAATATATATATACCTGTAATATGTAAAATGCAGAAAAGCCTGCACAACCAATGAGGAGGAACAGTGTGCCTATGACCCAATGGTTGCCAGTAGGGTTGGCCACGTTCTGAGGTTGGCTAGCATGGCTTGTGGAAGATCTCATGAAACTAAGGACGGGGCCTTTGTACATTGCCATAAGCAAGGTTCCTCCAAATGTTACTACGGTGCCAATCACTTTGGCTTGACATGCTACCTCCTTAATTTTCATGCGCTCCATTCTGCTCATTTTAAAAAATAAATAAATGTTTATATTTATGATTCTCTGTCCAACCCATAAAACTAAAAACAAGATTTGTGCTTTTGTCGTTATTACGTGTCTATACGTGTACGCACTAGTGATTTTGTTTTGAATGCTAGATTGAATCAAGAGCGAAAGGTGCATTAGGCATATCTATATCGTGGCTGAAAACCAAACACAAGAATTTATTGTGGGTGAAACCTTCCACACACACAAAGTTCATTGTGGCTGAAACTTTCCGTGTTCTTCTCATGCTCATTATAAATGTTTCAAAGCTAATTTCGTTCCTATTACTTTAACTTTGCACTTTTTTCACTTACACATGCACAATCTACAGAGATATCGTATTTTTCTTTCTAGCGGAATTCATGAGAGGGAGAATTCAAGAGACTGGAATTTACTATCGCTTACCGTTAAAGTTTATGTTTATGTTTTCACTCTTTAAGAAGAATGGTACATAAAAAGTATTGGAAAAGGACATCACTCCATTACAAGGTTACGTCGTATCAAGCTTCAAAGATGATATAAAGTGGTACTTATAAATCAGAGAAGGGCATGTATGAAAGTTATACTTTGAAAAAAAATGAATACTGATATTATTTATAATAATATACTTTAATTAGATATTTTTAAGATAAATAATTTAATATCTTAATATTTCGTTTTATAAATCTTTTTTTTTTTTGTTTCTCGGAGTTTAAAAACATTAAATTAATATATTCCTGTTTTCTTCAAAATAGACTTCCAAATACAATACAAGAACATTAATTAGCGTTGGTGCAACTTTACCTAAACCTTTCTATAGAAGCATTTTGATCCATTACTAACCAATCACATGCGGACCATTATTATAGAGCCTTTCTTTTTATTTATTAGATAAGCTTGTAGGTAAATACAATTGCTTTTGATAATGTTGCATTATGCACCTGTATTTGGCATCTTCTTGAAAGAGAGAAAGACAGAGTTAGAAGAGAAAGGAATGTATATAATAAACTAAATGATGTGACAGGAACAACAACAAGGGGAAATATGAAATATTAATGGAATATTTGTAATAGATAAATAAAAAGTTGCTATGCATCTTATTTTTTTTAGGGTATATGAGTGTGGAAGGTGGACAAGAATAGAAAGAAAGTTAAATAAATGTAATAAAATAAAATAAAAGTGTTGTAAAAGTGAAAATAACCATGTATTATTATTACTATTATTTGATTGAATTCTTACCCTAGAATAACTGCCATCACAAAAGTAATAGAGGGAGCAGAGTTCATGACAGCAGATAGGAAAGAAGCAGACGTGAATTTCATGCCCAATAGAGCGAAGCACTGATCCAGTATTATTCTGCAAGTAGCATCGTATAATTTAATTAACTAAGTCTACTAATAAACAATAATAACAAATGAAAGTGTAAGAGAATCATACTCGAAGAAAGCCAGTGCCATAATCTCTGAAAATACCCGGAAGGTCATCTTCGGTCTAACTTTCCTGCAAAATATTTGTTTTAGAAGAACTGATACATCAGAAAACATTACACGCGAAACTGTCGTAAAAATTATATTTCAAATTATGTATATGCATGCATGGATGAATTATGGGAGGTATAAGTGGAAGATACCTTTCAAGAACAAAGGCGAAGGGAGCGAGCGTGACGGAGGCGATGGCATTACGGTAGACGATGAACACGTAATGGCTCATACCCTTCTTTATAGCATCCATGGCAAATATGAACATACCAGCAGACCCAAATTGAACAGCCAATAACAGCAGATAGGGCCTTGCATTTCTCAACCACGCACCCATCTTTTTTCTTCTTAATTACTCTCTTTTTCTAGTTCTTGATCCTCAGCTACGTGTGTGGGATCAAGTGAAATTGGTTGTTGTGAATTTTGTTTATCTGCAAGTCACTGCAAAAGAAATGCTGGCCATCATAATATTTATACTCAATCGCTGAATATATTTAATAATATTTAAATCCAAAAAGCAGCTTTATAATTCCACTTTACACGTTCCCCGGCTGCAGTGAGATAATTAGGAGGCGGGGTGTCGTGCATGATGTGATTAATGTGTGTCAATATATATATATATATATATATATATATATATATATATATATATATATATATATTACAAGATTTTTTATTTATATAAATGTTTCTTTTTATTTAAGTTAATAGTCTTAATTTTAAATGGTGAACCATATTTTTATGTACAGTTTTGTGTCTGCATTTTTTCAGTGGCAAAACCAATTGTTTACTTTTTTTTTATCTTTACACTGCATACTTTACATGTGAAAGCGAATTTGCGTCGTGTGCAAAACGTAATTTGTTGGGAAGAAAAGAAGGGTAATTTCATTCTTTTCATGATTTTCTGTACTTATCTTTTTTATCTCTTTCAGTCGAGTCATCCATCTTGTTTCATATTTTCTCTGTTTTCTTCCCATATTTTCAAACACTGTGCAGACATGGTGTTCCTTAAAAAGTAATTCGTCAAAAAGTTTCTTTCTTTCTATTAACTTTAAACATGTTCAATAGTATATACTTTTGGTTTAAATAGGCTGTCCTCTTCGTATTACAGAAATTATGCAGAATTTTAGTTTTCACATTACAATTAACACTGGCGGTGGCACATTTGTTTTCAGTAAAGGAAATATGCACAGAAGGAGTTTTTCTCGTTCTTTTTTATCTGCTATAATAAATAAATTAAATTAAAAATGGAACAAAGGGTGCTTCAACCTAATTATAATGTACACACTTTCTATCCTGCAAAAAAATAGCACTGTGCAGAGATTGCTTCAACTCAACAAATTAAACTGAGCTACATGGTTTGACAGAAGCACTGTACTGTGACATACTCCCAGCAGACAATAGGACAATCCGTGGCTGCATATTGTATAATCTTCTCTTAGCTGTGAAATTATGCTAAATAGAATGTGGGAAACATAAAGCTTTGTGGTTGTATGGTTAAGCAGGGAAGGAGCCAACTTCACAGCAAACTTTTTCTTCTGTGTGACATATAGCTTTTTATATGGATTGGGTCAACTTAATTATTGTCCTTATTCAATATATTCCTTTTTCTGATAAGAGAAAGTATATATTTGGTTTAGATTTTTGAGAGAAAATTAATTAAGAGTTTTTTTTTTTTATATAAATAGCTATTTCCATTTAGGATAAGTTTATCTTAACATTGGATTTTGTCAAAAACGAGTGCCATAAATTTGGCAAACTAATTTTACATTATTTTATTTTGCAATAAATGGAGACAACAGAGTAAAAGAATATGACTTATAAGCTAATCCAATATTTCACCACCCACAATGGATACGTATGTTTGAATATAACATTATTTGTTTGCGTAACCATGTATATGAATGCGATTCAAAACCACTAATTATTTAGTGAGAAACTTAAATTTTTTATAATGTATAATACTTTTAACTAATGACAAAGAATATATTAAGAGGCGTGTTCAAAAGTATATTATGTGAACTTTCCTCAAACAATAGAATCTTATTTCTTCATTTGGCATCTTAAAATTATATTAGGATTTCAGTATCACAGTGTCTAGTTTCATCAAAACATAAACTTAAATGGATTAAAGTGAATTAGACTTGTAGTTGTGAAAGCAATATATATAATATATGCACTATAACAATACTTTCTCTCACATGTATTATGATGATTAGTAAGTGGAGGGCAAAATTAGGCAAAAATCACAGTACTGTAATGGTTTATGGAAAAGGTTCCTGAACTATTTTCATCATCAAGATCAGCCGTGTCACTCATTTTGTGGAAGAGAAAGTGACGTTTGATTGTGGCATACGGTTAAGTACACTTGGGCCAAGTACAGCCTAACATAAAAAAATGATGTTAAGTACAGGATCGAGATTGTCTGATATTTGAGCCATTCTTCTCTGCATCTAAATCTGAATCATGGAGAAGGAGAATTGAAGATTTGGAATGATATGAGATTGGTAGAACATTAGGAAAAAGAGAGAAAAGGAGATTAGAGAAAGGGTAATTAATTAGTTGAGTAATTAGTTGGAAATGTAGAGTTTGGTATGAAAGTAAGGGGCAAAAAGAAAAGGAGGAAACTAGAGGTATATTGAGGAGGTAATAGTGCAGTGCAACATTAAGAAGAGACCAAATGCGAGTCGTAAGCAGTATCACAGCGGAGAGTGCACAAACATAGTTTGTGGAAAAATTGATAGTTGCCACTTCACTAAGTGGAAAACTTGGTGGCCACTTCGTAGAATTAGGTTGCGCACCATGTCACCATGCATACACATACGTACGGTGAGCCACCCGTAGAACCCAACTTTGAATTTGCACCAAACACTATAAACCTAATCATTCCTAAACCATTCCCCCAGTTTCAATAAAATAAATAAATAAATAAATAAAATATTTTTTTGGATGATGTAATCACCTAGACTGCTCCGATATACCATCTTATTTATATACAATATTTTTATCGCATCATCGATAATTATGCTATATATTTTTTCATTTCTCTTTTTATTGCTAAAAAAAGTTGAGTTGCTCTGGGCTTCTTTTTGTTTGTTTCGGAGGATAAAATACTCTTTGTTTTTGCGTCCTCTTTTCGTATTTTTCTTTCAACCATTATATTATATGATATCCATGATAGGTGATTCAAGTGATAATTCTTTCTTCAACATTGTCATAGAGTACGTAACGTAAGGATATTTTCCAAGTCATTTGACTCTTTTAAAATTGTGCTGTTGTAGGTTTTAAACGACTCAACTCTCCAGCTAAAAGAAGATTATATCGAATGTGACACTGATTCAAACATAACAATCTAGTTTCAAAAGCCTACGAATAAAAACACTAAAATAGATCGAGTAAGATTCACTATCGACATGAAGCATAAACTATTTATTACTGTTTAGTAAATTAATTAATATTTTGTACTGGTCCTTCAAATTGAAGTTGATAACGTGTGAAATTGAGAATGCATTTTGCTTTCACCCCTAGTAAAACATTCTACATTATCGCACTGTGTTATAACTTCCTACTCAGATATAGTATTGGTCTTTTATGTAGACGTGCACCACTATATATTAAAAATAATCAAACAGCTAATTACCTCGCGCAATACCGATGGGTTCATCCATTAATATATAGTTACCACTTTCTAAGTTTGATGAGATTTTTTGTCAAGTTGGATTTCTTTGGTGCGTTTTCCTCTTTCCCTCCATTCAATTTGATGCCTCTTTTCACCTATTTCATCACTTTCACCGCACAAACTCCAACTTTTCATTTCATTTTCACTGCTGATTTAGCATTAGAAATACAGCCAAGGCTAGCCGCCATACAATAATCCGCATATAGGACAGATTTTGAACCACTAGACTATATGTCATGCAAGAAGTTAAGAAAATAAATTATAAGATAATGCAAGATTATTATATATGATTAGGATTTTAAATGTGAGTTTCATATCATATCCTGATAATATATATATATATATATATATATATATATATATATATATATATGAATAAGCATGATTAAGATGAACAAAAAGAAGATCTAAGAACTTAATATTTTCAAGTTTGAAATATGAGGTGATGCATATAAAATGACGATGATTCATTGTTATTGAATTTTTCAATAATTTTTATTCAGAAAAATATAATGTATATTTAATTATTTTAATTAATATATTTTTTATCAGAAAAAAATAAATAAATAAAATAGAATATTTTA
Source organism: Phaseolus lunatus (assembly GCA_013389735.1). Taxonomy (NCBI): domain Eukaryota; kingdom Viridiplantae; phylum Streptophyta; class Magnoliopsida; order Fabales; family Fabaceae; genus Phaseolus; species Phaseolus lunatus. Next base: position 10,736,318 of record CM023865.1, on the reverse strand, counting down.
GAGATATTCTAACCCTATTACAACTTATACATAATCCTCAATGTATGTTGCATTCAAGCTACCATCAACATACCTCTTCAACTATAAAACTATATTTGTTACTATCTAGATGGATACTAAAACTGTTTGCCTCAACTGAGCTTTCTCACAAAAATTTTAAAAATCATATCTAAATATACTTCCCACTTTGTGACACTAGTTGTTCTTGATACCCATACATTAATTTAGTCCACCATGATAAGTCCTCACCATTAATAATTGTTTAGCATTGGAGAAGATTTTAATTAATATTTAAATTATATTTTTTTTAATATATAAAAAATTAATATTACTTAACTCTGTCTGTATCAAAACTAATGAAAATTACAACATCGGAGTATCATATAATTAATTTCTCACATTTCCCTCATCCGGAAAAGGAATACTAGTACTATATTTAGAACATATACAGTTTTTTTAATCAGCTAAGGAAGAATATATACAGTAATGTATACGTGTAGAGCATTACAGATGTTGCAGCAACCTTTTAGTTCTCAAGACTATGTTTGTATGGAGGGTTTGAAAAGGATTTAAGTTTGATACTATTAAATTTTTCCTTTTTATGGGCAACAATATCAATATATATATATATATATATATATGTAAAGAACACTAGGGTGAATTTAGGTTTGATACTACGCTATAAAATATTTTTATATTGTTAATTAATTATAAATTACTGTAATGGAAGGTTTCTTTTTTTATATAAGATACTTGGGTATCTGTCGTAGCTTGATAGGATAGCAACAGAGATCTGAATATAGTTTGGATACTACAAATTCAGGAGTGATTTATAGACTTATTGAGGGATTTACATATATTTTTATATTTTGACTGGATTCTTATACTTGTATAAGGTTGAAGTAATCCTATGTGTTTTCCATTAGTTTATTTTTTTCTGAGAAAAAATTAAATTATTCTAAATATATTATTTAAAATATTAAATGATATATTATTATTATTATTATATTTAACATATGTAGCTAAAAGACAATATAAAATATTTTTATTATTAATTATTAATTAATTCTAATTACATTGAAAAAGGTTGCGGCATTGTTAATTAACTCTTTTATTTGAATTAATGTTTTATTTTTAACTTTTAAAACGAAAGAAGTAAAATGTTGTCATGCACGCCAAATTTAAATTATTCATTATTTCTGTTTCAAATTTTAAATTTAAAGTTAACCAATTTTAATTCAATGAGGTGAACTAGACAACTACTCATACCAAATAAAAAACATCTATAACTTGAGTCAAATTGTCTTAGCACGATCTTTTGCTTCTAATCTCTCCTATTTTGATTGACCTCATGCAGACGAAAGTATGAAGAAACCAATAAAAATTTACGTCTTAATTGTTTGAAGATATTAGTTTCCCAAAAAAATAAATTAGTGTGAGGCATTATTTATGTGCGTGAAGAATTGACTTCACGTGAGACATTTTAGAAATATAAAAAAGGAAATTATTGTTTAATTAAGTACATATATTAATTTGAAAAAGTGATTATGACAGAAGCGCACTTACTTGTTTCTGCGCAGGGTGGTTGAAGTGCGTGTTATTATTGTTTATTTTGTTTTTCTATTTTTATAATTTGAATAAGCACCTAACATCCTTCTGCTTAATTTTCATGTCCCCGCCCTCCCCTCCCGGAAAAAGAATCAATCTATCAACTTTTCTTATCACCAACTTCTCATTTAATCATATTTCATATCACAAATTATAAATTTCTCATATATATTATCTTTTATATCTAATTTCTATATCATCTTATGTTGTTTATACTTATATAAAACTGTCGGAAAGTACCACCTATTTCCCCAACTTTATTTCTCATTCAAAATTTAGATGGGATTTTACTTTTATAGCCCAACCATGACTATTCACTTGGATGGATTTTCATGGAAAATTATAAATATTTATTTTATTTTTCTTATATTTATTTTTATCACACACTTATTGTATTTGTTCTTTTTTATTCTTTTTTTTCTCTCTCTTTTATCTATCTTAATCCATCCATCCCATTTTTTATTATAAGATAATCAGTCTTGATTTATATATACTACTATTCCTATTATAAAATAACTTTAAGTCTATATACTATTTCAAAATACCTTAAAATTATTTTTAGAGTTAGGATGTTTTGTATCTTACTTTCACATATAAATAGAATATCATTAGCATATTGTAACATGCATCATTTCTTCCAATTCTCACCCTTTCTAAAACTTTTAAATTCTTGGTTTGCCTTACGATACTTGTTAGTCTCTCTGTAACAATGATAAAGAAAAATGATACTAGAAAATCATCTTGTCTAATGCTCGTACATAGTCTAAATTTCATTAACTAGTATTAATGCAACAATTGAAGATAAATAGGCTTTAATATATAATCTACTTGCTACAAAAGTCAAGTTATTCCAACAAGTAATGTATAAAATCTCACCTAACTGAATCATTAGACTTTTTTAAAATCTACCTTCATCAGTAGAGAGCTTTGTTTTCTATGTCTAATTTTACCTGCCACCTCATTTGCAACAAACACACCATCTAACAGATTCTTCCTGAAAAGAAAGCAGATTGAATTTGATATATCACTTTTGGTAACACTTTCTTTAATCTATTCGTTAATATCTTGGCTATGATTTTGTACACGCGAACTATCATAGATTTTGACCTATACTATTTTAACTCTTATGAGTTTTCAGTTTTTGGGATTTAAGTGATGAATGTTATGTTACGTAACCCCTATGATAATTCTCATTATTATAAAAGTCATTAATTTATGCTACCATTTCACCCTTAAAAATATCCCAATGTGACTTAATGAAAGTGAAATTGTATCCATCCCCTCACACTCCCACACAACCCCTTGTATTTCTTTTTCTGTAAACAAAGTTATAAGGTGTGAATTGCCCCTTTGAAATGACCTTTAAAGAACTTTGTTATCTCTTCCTTTACCACTTTAGCCTCTTCATTCCATTCTTAATTTATCATCAACCTTTTTATACCAATTTTCATTCATCTCCAGTTAATTATGGAGTGGCAAATATCTAGAATTAGAGTCCCCTAAGGATATCCATTTTACCCTTATTTTTTGCGCTTTTAGGAATTCTTGATTAAATGTCACTTTCTTTAGTTCAACAAATAATTCTCTTCTCACTTCCTCCAATCCTAAATTGGACCACTATTCTCATACGATGCAAATTCTACACTATTAATTAGTTAGAATCGAGTTTTTTTTATTAGTGAATAACTATTTTCTTGTAGTGAAATGAATTGGAACGAGTTGGAAATGATGTCTAGCGTGGAGGAGTGAACTATTTAATTGAAAAATTCGTTACTGCAAAACTTGTGCATTTAACTAGAAAATGTAAAGATTATTATAAATGAATTGGACAATGGGTTTAATGGGTTTGAAAAGGGAACCTAGATGATGATGTTTATAATATAAGTTTGACTTACAAATATTTACGTAATATAAAATGTGATAGAAATGAAATATTTGAAGAGGTGCGGAAGAATAATAATTCATGAAAGGTATGTTTTTTACCTGGAGATTATTAAAATGATTAAAAAACATATGACCAAGAAGATAAAATTAAGAAAAAAGAAATATGGAGTCGACTAACCATGATGCTAATTGATTTTTTGTCAAATGGAAATACAGATAATTGATCTTATTTTCTTCTTTATTGGGTTACGACAATGCTACCGGTGGCACTTTTTTGTAACAGATTTGGTGAGGGAAATAAAAAAGTAGAATGAAAATATGCTATTTTGTTAGGATATAGAGGGAGAAAAATTCGTGCGTTTAAAGGAAAAGTTTTTTTCTATAGAGAAAGTGTAGTGAAACATATCGTTGTTTGGAAAAATGATTCATACCAGTATTCTCCCTTTATCTATTGGGTTACTAATCCTAGTCTTAGTTTTCATAGGTGATTTTTGACCTCTTGGCGAGGGTGTATATAATCCTTTGAGATTCAAAACTTGGACCCAAATACTTTTTACCTCTTATAAATTTGTTAACACTTATAAAATAATTCTTATAATATAACCACTAGTACAAAATATCAAAACCACGATCCCATATAAAAACGATTAGTAGAAAATTGTCGTAAAAAAAAAAGGCGGTGACAATTTCGTAATTATATTGTGTTTTTAAAGATGGTTCTGGAGAGAACCATCGTTAAAAATGTCCTTGGAAGACATATAAAGACGGTTTTGGAAAGAACCGTTGTTAAAAACTATTTTGAGATAAATATAAAGATGGTTCTGGGAGGAACCATCGTTAAAAAGTCCATTTTTTTCAAAATTTGTTTTCCCGCGCGCATCTCTCTCTTCTATTTTGACCTGCGCCCATTCTTCTCAATATCACTTCTCTCACTCTAATTCACACACTCATCTCTCTGCCACCACACTCCAGCCCCGACCTCCACCACACCACGAAACCGCCACCGTGCAACCTCCATCACTCCAGTTGTGCGACACCGTAACCTTAACCCTCACTCTAGTCGTGCGACACTGCGACCTCCACAACACCGCACAAGCTTCATCACTCTAGCCACGCGACACTGCAACCTTCACCCTCACTCCAGCCGCTGACACCGCAACTCCACCACACCGTGCAACCTCCATCACTCTAGTTGTGCGACCCCACCCCAGCCGCACTGCATCGGAAAAGCGCCAGCTCTCGCGACACCGCAACCTTCACCCTTTGTCCCAGACGCATAGAACCAAAAACACGCTAGCTCTACGCGACACTGTCTCAATCGTGACCTCCGTGCCTAGCCGCCCCCCAACAGAGTTCCTCCCTCCGTTTCCGTGTTAGCTTTTTTTTGAAATTTTTTTTTTGTTGAATTAACGACGGTTGTAGAACCGTTGTTATAAATGATTGATTTATAACTACACCCAAATTAACGACGGTTGTAAAATTGTCTTTAAATGCTCTTTTTAACCGTCTTTAATATTGTTTTTTGCAGTAGTGAACGATGTCTTAAACTAGATATGCATTTTTTTTTCTATATCTTCTATGTTACATAGATTTGATTATTTGTTATTATAGATATGGATACATTTTTCCATATACATATGATTATTTATTATTGTACAGTATGATTGATTCATATAAAGAGAAAATAAAATAATACAATTTTCAGTGAGTTAGAAATTAGTTTCTTCAAGATTTTCACATGTATTTGTTATGTTTATAACTACTTTGCACAAAAGGAAATTAAATAAAACAAGATAATATTTAACTAAGTTGTTTAATATATTACATGTGGAAAATATGTGTGGATGGGAACTTTTCATGGAAATTTCTTTCTTATGGAATATGGTCAAACATAAGTGGGTTTTGATATCTGAAATGGAGGAGAGGGTGATTTGAATGAAAAAAAATATATAACTAGCAGAATTTATGACATGTTTAGAACAATAAACTTTACATAAAGATAAAGACGATATTTGACTTTGGATGGACACAAACAATAATAAGAATTACTTTGTAAAATCAACTTACAAAAAGTTGACGAGTCCAGGACTGGATGATAACTCAAAATTGTTCAATATGCTTTGGAACTTAAAATTATTACCATTTGTCAGTTTTTCGCTTGGAAGTTTCTCTTGAATAAGTTGGCCACAAAACAAAACCTGAGCAGGAGGGATGTATAGCTAAGTCGTACAACCTATGCCTTATGTGGGAGAGCTGAAGAAATGACATCACATCTGTTTATTACCTGTCAAACTTCAAACAAAGTATGGAACATGTGCAACTCTTGACTTGGTGTTATCTCGATCCATCATAACACTTTAATCAATTCCACTTTTAGTACAAAGAGGGAAAAAAACTATGAAGAGACATGTGAGTTTCTGTCATTTAGTGTGCATTTGGAAGCATAGAAACAAAGTAGTCTTTAATTAGGAAAAGGTTGACAGAGAGAAAATTTAACTTTGATACAATTACAAACTTAGGCTTGGATGAAACACAAGATCTTTCAAGCAAGTTTTTCATACTCATTGGATCCAATGCCCATTCCATTCATAAAATTGGAAACAAAGTAAATACACATTCTACTTTGCTGGACTGGGTACAATCATGTCAAACATAATTTAGAACAACCTGACTAAGATACATAATAATGGAGGACACTAATCTTAGTGTTGTTTTTACAATTTATACTTATGTCACTTTTACTATCCTTTGTTTTACTTATCCTCTGTGTTAATTGAATACTTATATCTTGTAAGGACTTACCCGTGGCACATGCAGCAACACTGTAAGTTAAGATAACAACCCATCAGAAAAATTTATCTAAATATTATACTTTTGCAGGTCAAGTTATCTAAGAGATACCACATGGTTATCTGGGGTAATTTTATGGAGAGTTTCTAGCACTAAATCGTAGCTTTCGGTTATCATGGTCAACAACATCCGTAAGAACCATGAGGAAACTTTACACTTCCAAGGATTCCAAATATATAATATTCATTGCAAATCGTGGGATGAAGATGTATAAGGGGTAGGACACATAAAGGCTGGAAAAGGAAAGCATAGCAACTACCTAATTTTCGATCATGCACATTACATTGTGGCATTATTGGGAATATTCAAGCAAAAGATAACAATTAAGGAGACCAAACGAAAACTCTTGCACTGCGAACTAAGGAGTACAAGTTATTTTAGTTTTATGTTTTCTGATGCTCAAATGTATATATTGGGTTTGATTGAAGTGGAAGGAGGAACATCGATGTATGATGTAAATGTATCTAAATATGCAACTATCATGCACGTCAAGTGATGGAGGAGTTATATTTTCTTATATTGAACAATGGGTAGTTTTTGTATAGTTATGCAAAAAATTTAACTCTTAATTATCAAAACAGATAAAATTTTAAAAAATTACTAAAGTGGGTAAGTCGTATTAAGGTTACACGACTTCATTGTGAAGAAATCGTGTTAAAGTAATACGATTTTAGTGTATTTGAAATAAAATTGTGTTAAAATAACAAAACTCTCCCATTTTAATAATTAAAAGATAAAATTGCACTATATTAATAAAAATCTTCATATATCCTTAAATGTTTTATTTTTATTTATTTATTCTTAACTTATTTACAAAAATTTGATATATTAATACGTGACCAGTAGTTTGTTGTTAAGACACTTAACAGGGTACAATTTTATCCTAATGTGTGCAACCAATTGCCACATAGTTTCACAGGTTTGACTAAAAATGGAGAATGAATAAAGAACAAGAATTATACACACACATATATGCATATATGTTAGACACGTTAGTGCAAACTCTTACCTATCCACAGAAGTATAACCTTTTACATGCATACATAAGCATTGCATGTGAAAATCGGTTATAAAAGAAGAAAGAAAGAAAAGAAAAACAGAATAGTTAAAGGCGAAAATTGCAGTTTGTGTTTTTAATTAGGCATTACCTGACTTCTTAGCTTGCACGTAATACAGAATTTCCACTTCTTACTTTGCTAGCTGGCTGGTTCTGCCTAGTTGCTTCCCATTCAGCATGCAACATCAACAGCAACACACCTCAGCAGTCAAAAGCTTGGAACATGCAATGAGGGCAACTTGGTCGTGACTCTCATCCATATATTATTGCTCTTTTAGACATAATGAAGAAACAGAAAAGAGGAAAAAGCTGATTTTGGACTGTTCAAACTTCCTACCATTCATCACTATATATTAATACGTCACCATCATTTTCTTAATGCTTTCTAATTCACTACACATTAGTTCACGCCAAGGAAAAATGGTTATTCACTATTTAATGCCCTTCTCTTGTTTCTTTCGATCTTCTGTCTTAATTAGAAGCAAGGAGATTTTAACATCAGTACCTAACTAGATGCAATTAATTAGCTAAATAGCGAGTGGTGATTGGTTAGCCAACATGAATATATGATAGTTTATTCTCTCACTGATTAGACTTAACTCATTGTAACTAGTTGTGGAAGTTTGAAACATAGACTTGTTTCTGGTTCTACTAGGTGGAACATTTGTTTAAGATTTTGACTGTACCTCTTTTGAGTGGTAGCTCTGTGTCGGACGCTTGAATCATAGGTGTGACAAAGCTCTGACACCAAAAAGAAAAGTTTCAGATTCTCTCCCATCTTTTTTTTATTCCTCAGATTTTGTTATGTTCAAGCTTATAAAACTCATACAACAGACCATTTTATAAAACTGATACTACAGCTTCTTTTTGTGCTTTCGTAAACATATACATTCTTCGATTTAGATATTTAAATATCAAGCAAATTACCATTTTAGCTTTTTCTATAAAATATATAGCTTTCTCGAAATTAAAAAAAAAAAGTTCTTGAAAAAGTTATTCTTGAACCGCATTAAATAGTATATTTTTAATTATATATAATATTTAATTGATAATATTAACATAATTTTTTAGAAATTAAAATGACAATAAATAATTAAATTAAAAAATCAATAAAATAATTTAAATTTTAAAAAGCTACTTAAATATTTTAGTTAAAAACTACACACTCCATGCTACCATGCTCATGCTCTATTTTAGGTACACTGTCTTTAATATACATTTTTTTTTTATCTTCTCTTCTTCTCTGTTTCTCTTTTATATGTATAACCGTTGTTGGTCTCAAATATCTTATTTCTTAGATGGTTATGTCATTTTGTATTAAGTTCCAGAATCCTGAAGATGCTCTAAACAATAAGAATGAAAAATGAAAATTATTTAAAATAATATGAATATGAGCTACAATAGTTTATTCTTAAATATGTTAGTGACGTGAGAAGTGAAATAATTAAGTGTTGAATAGGTTAGTGAATAGGGCAGAGCAGTGAGTCCCAATGAGAAAGGAAATAAGTATTGAGATTTAATGAGAGTACGGATTCCGGTGTCCTCTCCACCCACTTCACCCATGTCACAAAACACTTTTTTTTTTATTATTAATTAATCTTTCCCTTTTGTTTTTATTGTATTATAATCAAAATCCATAATAATTAAGTGTAAAAAGACAATGCATATACTAAGACTATATGCACGAACAGATACGAAATCATATCACAAAAGTATTATTGACAGAATATTAAATTAAAAATGAAAAATAATTTTATAATTGAAAATATCTATTCTAACCATCCTTTTACTACTATTTTTATAACTCGGTTACACTTTTAATTACTTAAGTAGTCTGTGATTTTTGTCTCTCAAATTAATATATATATAGTTTATTTATTTATATTAATTTCAAATTTTACATCTTAATCTTTATAATTTTATATTATTATATTATTTAAAGTATTACATAAAACTAAAAATATTTAACTAAAATTAAACCAAAAATTGAAAACTAGTGTTTTCAACGATTCAATTATTTGTTCGATTTTTAGAATATTTTTTATTAGCTATATTATTATGAAGATTTATCTTTTTTGTGTGTTAAACATTAATTCTTTTTAATAATATATAAATTTAAATTCCCAGAAAAAGATATTTATAATTAATGTTAGTCCTCTTTTCTTTTGTATTGGAAATATATTTTGAAATAAAATTAATGAGTATAAATTTAATATAACATTTTTATTATTAATATTTGTTACTAGATTATATAAAAATATAAATCTATTTATAAAGATAATATATATTTTTAACAAATGCTCATATAAATTAAAATTATATATATATAAGACATGTAATTATAAATCAAATATATATATATATATGTGTGTGTGTGTGTGAGAGAGAGAGAGAGAGAAGAGAGAGACCATGATAATAATATAACTTTTAATTATTTATGTACATACTGTTAAAATGTATGCTTATATAAAATTAAAATAATTAAAAAATATATTTAGAAATCATAATATTATAAATTTATTTTAAAATTAAACTCAGCACTTGTTATCAGTGCAAAATATGGGTTATTATACTATTTGTTTTGTTGGAATGAGATGTGATAAGGAATGAACAATAGTTGTGTGAGACAATCAGGAAAGGAATTTGTTTTTGTAGTTGTTAAAATTAACTAAATTTTAAATTAAAAATGTTAAAAATTAAATAAAATAAAAAATAATTAATTAATTATGAGATTAAGGGTGTCAACTTCACTCAAATTATTGAAGTATAAAAATGAGTCAACTCAACTCTCTCACTTAGTACTATATCAAAAATTTTGTAACAAAAATGCTCACCTATTTCACCAAACATTGATTACAATTAGATAAAGTCAAATTATTGAATTCAAAGTGAGTCAACTCAATTATCTCACTTTTTTAGTATATCAAAAATTTTATAACGAGAGTGCTTATTATTAAATAATATTTTAATTTCTAAAAAGATGTCAAGCTATATATTTAAAAATAGTAAATAATTATAATAAAAAAAATAATAAAAAGTTTTATAAAGAATTATTGTCGATTAGTTATAGATTAATTTATCTTTAATCTGGTTCGAAACGTTCATCAGCAGATTGAATGAGTCGAGTTCAATTTGATCTCTATTTAAAAATTTTATATTTTTTTATTCCAATCCAACTCAAATCCTTAGTAAATCGAGTTAACTCACATGTTTGAATCTATTTTGATAACTCTAATTAAAATAAAAATATATAATTTAGCGAAAGTCACGGTGACTTTAAAAGGGCTTCAACTGATTTGGGAGGATTTTTTTTTTATGGTGCTTTGTTTGAATTTAGAGGTATGAGAATCTTTTTACAAGGGTTGATCTATATAGGCTTATACACCACAAAGATATTTTTGTTGCAGACTCGGTTGATTTTAGAGGGTTATAACTTTAATATATGATGTTCTCCACAAGTGTCTTTTTGTATTTATCTTTTATTTTTATTTTTATAATGGTTGAAATATTCTTAGTGCTTATTTATTTATTTATTTATTACTTCTTTTGTTGTTGATAAAAAAATTAAGAAAAAATAAATATTTTTACTAAAAAAACTCCTAATATTTTCTCTTTTAAAACAGGTTGAGTTATGGAAAGAATATACTGATAAATTATAAACAGCTTACTAAGATAATACAATTAATAAGGAGAATCTCCAATGATCTTAGTTGCATAAATAACTGTAAATCATAATTATATTTTGAATCGTCAAAATTGATATTGATAACAAAAAAAATGTTTCACCCTAACATAGATAGTAAAAGGTATTAGAATTATTATTATTACAAGAAAATTATTTAATAAAAATTAAGTTTAAAAAATAAAATAATTAGTTATTATTAGATTAAATTAAAAATTATTTTATAAATTAAAAAAATTATCAATATTTAAAATAAATTTTTTTATTAATAAAAATTTAAAAAATAATTTTTAAATTGGATTAGCTACAAAAATTTTAGCTACTTATTACTTTATATTTTAAATTAATTTTTATTAATATTTTAGAGAATAATTTAGAATCTAAAATATTACTCTAAAACTTAAATAACTAATTTAGATATAAATTTAGAAATTATTTTATAAATTTTTATTAATAATAGAAACTATTTTAGATATTAATAATTTTTCAATCTTTAAATTAGTATGTAATTTAGTTAATATAGTGACTAATTATTTTTTATCTATAAATTTAGTTATTATTTAATGATTTTTTTTTGTATATATATAATATAAAATATTATTTTTACTGTTTTAATAAATGAAAAAGAGATTAAAAGAAAAGAGAAAAATATCATAAATTAACTTATATGAAGAATAAAAATCTGTGAAAAAAGAATATTATTAACTATTTAATAAAATAATATTAGCTACACACGCTTACTCGAACAGCACTCTAAACATATATACTAAGTGTAATTGGATATACATAAACATAATAAGCCTTATCATATAATCAAATGGTTTAATATTGGTTGGCTTGAAGTCTTCCAGTAATCCACGTAAACTATACATATTATATAACTAGTTTAATTTTTGTAGGCTGAGTACAAAAAAAAGTATTGTAAACTAATAAAAATTATAATTAGTGACTATTATTTTTAAGATAATTATCATAGCAATCGATAAACTTATCCTACATGTGACTTTACAATTAAATGACAATGTAAAACTCTTATACAAAAACCGCTACATAACCAATTTTCCCTTTTAAATATTATTGCATGCATACTGACTCACATACCATTTAATAAAAACAGGCATAGTTAGGAATTTTGAGAAAACAACATACTTAAAACAAATCATTTTTTTTAAGTGATAAAAGTAAAAATGTACTTCGTGTGCATCAAGGCCACAAAACATTTAAATAATCATAAATAACTTTTAAATTCAGCCATCAAGAAAGGCAAAGAAGATTTATTTTTTTAAAAGTTGTGATAAGGGCTAAAAGATGACACTGATTAACCACCCAAAACAAGGCGATTAAAACCTGAAAATGAAAATTTGTCTTGAAATGAAACGTTAGACATAATTTTCTTTTTTTCTGGAAATATTAAAGCAGTGATCGACACCAGCTACTGTCGCAATCTGATGCAATCTTTTCATAACGTGGATACCGAAAGCATGAAATTAACATACATAACTATTGCAGATTTTTTCAGAAGTAATAATCACATATTGTTCCTATGGAAATCTGTGTTAGATATGAGATGAGGTAATTGGCAGAAGTTGTGTCTCGGTTTTCTTTGTAGTAGGTGATGGTGCGGTGGGGTCTGAACAGTATTTGCCTTTGCCCCACTGCGATAATGATACCTCCAATGATGCTTAAATCAATATATAATAGAGACCAGTTCGATAATAATGATCATGCAATGCAATGCAATAATTGTGACCAGTTAATCAAGCTTTTACATGGTAAACAAACTTGTAATTAATGACAAACCAAGTTGTTCATTCTGAGAAGTTGGATTTTTCAAGTAAAGGAAGAAATTAATGTGAATTAATGAAGCAGTGAATGAGAAGCAAAATACCTGAACAGGTGAAGCTGCTACTCTGAAAAAATAAAGGAGCTAAAGCACAAGTTAAGATCATGCAAATGGGATTAAAGGCTCTAAACAATACACACCTATAAGGTAACTATTCTCTGTACTTTTAAAATTTACTGTGAACAATAAACTTGCTTTTTTTTTTTGTGTGCAATAAATTTGCATTGGAAAACCATCGTTACAACAAAGTATAATAATAAACCTCTTTTTATTTTATAATTTAAATTTATTAATCTATTTTTCACACTGTCGACAATGATTACAAATAAAATTAATAATTAACTATAAAAAAAGTCTTACCGCATATAACAATCTAGCAAATAAAAAAAAATATATACTATAAAGATTCGATGTTGATGTCTGGTTATGTTATTGCAATCAAAAGTTTAACTATTACCACAGTCACTAGAAAAGGACTGAGATTTTAATTTATTTTCTTCAAAAGAATAGCATACATGTCTTCTTTAACTTTAGTTTTTAATTTATTGTGCATACAATTTTATAAATTTGAACCTTTTCAAATTTCGTCTAGAAACTCGTGTTAGATACGAGATATTGTTAGTTATTTTAAAATTTTATTCTTAAAACTATTGTCTTCTAGTTTAACAGTTGAATGTTTCTTAAAGTGTTTTGATTTAAGAGATGTAGAGTGTATCAAAGAAACATTTATTGTGTATTAGCTTGCTTTGAAAATCTGAGATCGAAGATTAAACAAATTTTTATTTTTTGTTTGAAACAAGAGCATTGTAATATGGAGTACTAACCGAGAAGAGGCCCAAGCCCACGCCAGCTTGAAAAGCACCCACCAAGCACGCCAATGAAGAGAGGAGTATTTCTTCCTGCATCCCATCATTCTTCTTGCTACACCCATAAAAACCTAAAATGACGAAAATAACCTGAGAGATTTTTTTTTTCTTCTACAACTTTGTATTACACAACATCAATATATTTTTCACTTATGGAAACCTCATTCCATAATGCTTTTTTTCTTACAGATTTTAATTCTAAAATTCATTTCTCCATTCCAGAATACCTATTTCCAAATTCATTCATAACCGATTTATGAAAATATCCACGCACTCATAAACAACTCAATCCAAAACAATACAAAACACATATTTTTTACTTTAAAAAGTTTATTGTAAAAAGTTAACTAACAATTAGAGAAGACTCACATATTTATTGTAAATTTTGTCTTGGAGGTATAGTATTATGTTATCTCTTCTCAAATGATCCATTAGGGATATTAAATTTAAAAGTTTTATTTTCTCTAATCTCATTTCTTACTTTCACGGTTATTTTCATGCAATTGGTTAGAAATAATACTTTAAATTAAGTCACATTACCTAACAAAATTTATTGTTGAAATAAATAAAAAAACGTGATATATATTGCTTATTTAAACCAAACTGTTTACATAAAACAAGACAAAATTGAACTTTGAACAAGAGAACTATGATAAATGGTAAGGTTTGCAATCTTAGTAAAATTGTAAGAGTTGCGAAATTAATTTAAACACTCATTTTAACAGCTTTAAAATTTCAATGAATTTTCTTTATAAAGTCCTTAAATGTAATGACATGGTAAGACTCACAAAATTAAGATAAGTATCTGATTTAAGTAATTATGCAATGTGAGGCTCTAAATTAACAATCGACTAATTAGATGAATAAGTGTCTTCCATTCATCTATGGTCTAATCATGAGATTTATATTTTCAGTAAAAGATAAGATTATAATCCGTGATTAATTTATGAGAAATTTAAATATTATATCACATAGGATATGGATCTCAAAACGAGTATTTCAATCTAGAAAAATAAATAATCTTAACTGTTATAATGGAAAATAAATAATATCATGCTCATACATATAATACATATAGTGAATAATCTTAACTGTTACTTGCAGGTGGACTGGTGCAAAACATGCTGCAGAATCAACAATTTCAAAATGCAGTGGATGAGGATGATTTCATGATTATGCAGCAGTGTAGCAGGGTGATAAAAGGCACATCCGTGGAGAATCATGAAGCACGGATTAAATTGGTTAGGCTAATTTTTTGGCTGCTATTGCAATGTGGTGATCCGGGAGGACAAAGTATATATGTTGGACGGGTGCAGCATGTTGGCAAATGGTGCAAAAAGGATGGCTGCTACGGTTATATAATTATGTAGCAAAGGAACTATAAGTTGGAGCTGCCAAATCTACCATTTGGCTCCATGTGATGAGCAAAATTCTGGTTTAAGAATTTGTTGTTGTAAATTTTTGGACAAGTTATAGGTCTGTACAAGCCAATTTAGTTTATTTTTTATTAATCTTCAAGGTGTAATTTGACGACCAAAAACACACAATTGCAATATTAACCAAAGATTTAGCCTATCCACTTCAATCTGAGCTTCAAGTATCACCAAATTAGCCTCTCTGCACCCTGCAACATTACTCTCTGGAGACCGAGGGACTTGGGACAGTATCACACTAGAGTTAATTACTGTATTTGAAGTATTGTCTGCTATGAAAATTAGTGTTTTAACACGGTTTTGTCCTTAAAATACATCTTAGCAAATTGAAGGAGAAAGAAGTATATGTTATTGGTCTCGACTCTTTAAAAAATATGGTACTATATTGACACTAATGGAACATGTAAAATCTGCTCATATAATATATATACCTTCCACACAGCTCAAGAGAAAAAATAAGAAGATACCCCTAACCCACATTGAATGAATGACAGAATAAGCACATTCATCAAATTTAATTCCAAAATTTACGCACAGAAATACCAAAATAAACTGCATCTATGTACAGAATGTGCACTGAATCTGTGGATCCATTTGAACCAAAGATATCCATTTGAATCTGAGCTTCATGTAACACCAAATTAACCTTTATGCACCCTGCAACATTACCATGGAATCTGCATATATAGTATCTACCTTCCACACCTCCCGGCCAGCTCAAGAGAACAACTGATACCACTAACTCACATTGAATGAATGACAGAGAAGCACATTCATCAAACACAAAGGACGCAATTGGGTGACAGGATATACTTTTTTTAATGCATACCTTTATTTTGTATAGTTGTGTAAGTATAGCTTTACATTTTACATAATTACGCGTCATATATGTCGACAGTTAAGTACTTAATGCATATTTAAATTAATTTATTTTATATTTAAAAATGCTATAGAAACATGTAGTGTTGAGATTTTCTAACACAAAAGTTCTATAATTTAAGTAAATAGCCAAACATGTTATTTAACTTAAAATGGCGTCTATGTATAAAATAGGCAAAAGATAAATCAGTTATATGTCTACTACTGTTAGCTGTAGGTTTTAGATCATTACCCACATTTCAATTTGGACATTGCACCTGCTGCACCCTCCCTGATTTCCTTAGCTACCCTTCAGAAAGTACTTATTGTCCTTCTCTTCCCATATATTAGCTCCTATATCCCTGCACAAAACAAATTGCACATACCTGCTCCAAGAACCCCATTTCATCCTCTTGCTTTAACTTATCAGATTTGTCTTACCTATTCTAACTGTTTCAATTTTCAATTTTTCAACCACATGACTATAGTCATGATTTATATGGGTACCATCTCAAGAAAGGAAGGAAATGGAAGTCAGAGAAGAGTTCAAAGACTAAATCATATATATTGACCTCTATTGATTGCATAGTCCCTTTCTAAAATAATGGATAAGATATGTTCCCGGCTCTAATGCTGCAAGTTAATACAAATGCATATAATATGTCCATATAAAATATTTTCCACTATCAACTAATACATGACCCCTCCAAATCATATTTTCTTTTCTTGTTTCCATTCTTTTTAACTTCATATCCTTATCTAGGCTACTCTCATCATTCTTACTATCCAGCTCCCCAAATTCCCTAATTATTTGCTGCTAAAATGAATTAATAAACCCAAATTCTTCTCTGTTTCATATCTTAAGTCACTTTTCAGTTTTTCATTTTTTTTCTTGACAATAATCATGCCATTACCTTGTACATTGTAGGAGTCCCACTTCCTTCTTACAAAAGTTATTAAATCCTGCAAGAGTATGTCAAGCATCCAATGATCTAAATGGTTTCGGTATCCAATTTATCATTGACATTTTTAAAACCAAAGCAGAATGGTCTACTCATTCTATGTTAAGCATTTTGCATTATGTACTCATGCTAATTTGGTTTCCTAGATACAAGTCATTTCATCTCCTTCCTTTGAAATTAATTCCTTAAAGTATCTCCATTTTATTCCTCCTTCTAGAACTCTAATCTTTACACCAATAATCTTCATTGATTACTCTCTATTTCCCTCCTCTCTCTCTCTGTTTGGGATCTTTCCTTAATTTAATAGAAGACTATGACTAATGAATATTGGTAATGGGGAGCTGAATTATTGATATCCCTCAATTAAGTCAAGAAGGAGGAGAATTATTGGGAATCCCTCCTTAATTTAATGGGAGATTATGACCAATAAATATTGGTAACTGATCCATTCAATATATTCAATAATGGTCATTCCAAAAGGTTTTTGGAATTGTTCTTGAAAATGTAATGAACATTAATCTTTTTATGAAGAAGTGCTCTCATTCTCTGTATAAAGGAAACTTTTGAAGAAGAGAAAAAATGAAGCAAGTGAGAAGAGCAACACAGAGAGAAAAAGGGAGTAGATATCCACCATAATAGTAAGATTAAAAATCCTAATAAGATGCTAGAGAGACTTTGTAATCTCACTTTCATAGTGGAGGCGTTTTCCACCATAATGATGATATTAGAAATCTTAGTGAGATGCTAGAGGAACTTTGTATTTTATCCTTATCGAGTGAGATTGAGTGTTATTCTCACAGAATAAGAGAAACAAATATTGTAATCCCACTTTCATAGTGGAGACATTTTCACCATAATGGTGAAATTAGAAATCCTAATGAGATGTTAGAGGAACTTTGTATTTCATCCTTGTTGGATGAGATTGAGTGTTATCCTCATAAAGTGAAATAAACAAATATTGTAATCATACTTTTATAGTGAAGACAATTTCTGGACTAGGTCCCTTAAGTTTTACTTCCTAGGTTGAGAAAGTTTCACTACATTAAAAATTCTATGTGTCATTATTTTATTTGCTCTATTTTCTATCATTTGCTTATTACTTTCGTAAGTGCCCATTTTATATCTACACCAAAGCGGAGAATTATTTTGAATTTTCCCAACACTCTCTTGCTTCTTCGGTTTACTATCTCTTTCTTTCATATCTTCTATTTCCTTCATGATACTCTTCTCTAAACGTGACCCCTCTTCAGTTTACTAAACCCGCCGTTAACAAATAAGGCTTTGCCTTAGCGAAGTTCTTCCAAAACTACCATAGCAACATCTTTCTTCCATCATTGTGTACGTGTCTAAGAAACAACATGAAGAATACCAACTGCTATTGTTTATAAAACACTTATGAGATCTCAAGTATGAAGTTTATAATAAAGTTAAACGCGAAGAACTCGGTTCAACCTAAAACTAAGGAATGGAGCTAAAAACACCGAAGCTTAGTGCTTAATGTCGTGTCAAATATCAACTCTCTCAAAACAGCTAAAGCTAATGGGTGCAAGATCATTGCCAGTAATGCCATCTGATATACATAATATAAATCACATACATGATCTGTGGAATGGAGCGTGAAAATAATCTCCAATAATGTGATCTGATAGTGCATTTTACGTGATTTTTTGGTAATGGATTTAATACCCTTTTCGTCAAACTTGACTTAATTGTAGCCAAGTATTTTGCCTTTCTGTATTTTTCTGCTTTTTTTTATCTGTTCATCGTTGGTCCCTCTTCTCCAAACAAGTTTTACACGTTATTGTTGTTATTATTATAATAAAAACACAGCAAGCAGACCAGACAACTGACGGAGGATATCAATTTTTTTGAGGTAAGTTATTGAAAGTTTTTGAAACTTCATTTTCTAGACACTTTTTTTATCAGCATTTTCTACACACTTTGCACCATTAAAATAAGAGAATTCATGAAATCTTGTAATAATAGGTTAAGTTAATTCTTAAAATTAATAAATAGTAGAAGAATCTATAAATTACTCATAATCATTAATTTATAATGAATGGTTAACTATTTTTAAATGAAAAATTATAAATATCAATCAATTTAATCTGTAATAACAGATCAAATTAGTCCCTAAACTTTTTAAAAAATTAATGGTGTTTTTGTCTCCTAACTCCTAAAATTGTGTTTTGTCCTTGATTTTTTTTCTCAGTATACTTTAACCTTAACCTTATATAATTAATTTGAAAGAAAAAGGTATTTCCTCGTTTTGTTAGTCTGTATATGGAAGTAAAGCTTTTCTCACGTGATATATTCTCATATAGCAAATTGTCGTAATTAAGAGGATTTGAGTTGCAATATGGAAAACAAATAAGTAATTATACCCAAGTTTTATCCATTTATGTATATGTATATATTTTTTAATATATAAATTTTATAATAAATATTTTTATATGAAATTAAAATGAGTAGTTTGAATTATAATTTCTATATTATTTTTTTTAATATTTGTGCATTATTTATATAATTTTTTAATACCGCATCTAGATTGGATGACACATAAATTATGGTGTCTACCTGGAAGAGTTGGAGAATGTCATATGTAATTCTTCATATAGGTTTTTCTCGATCCCATGACGGATGCTAAAATGTTCTTATAAGGTTGAATTTCACCTTATAGAACTAGGTACTCCGTATACTATTTAAAATTCTCAATTTTTTTTGTAATGGTGTTTAAGTCTCTATTTATATTTTATCTTAGTTTTCACTTGTGCTTAATTTCAACTATGAAGGAATTAAGTACCTACAAAAAGTGCTCTGATATTTAAGTTAGTGTTATACTTTTAAAGGTTTTTCATGTTATTAAGTTATATCTTTCAGAAAATCAAAAAATCTAAATTCTATTTATTTTTATTTTTATAAAAGCTTTCATGATAGACATTACTATGCAATTTGACATCTCGACTAGGCTGACAAATCCAAATTCATACCTTGGGATACTCCCTTTATTTATATTATTTTCATGAGCATTTACTTGTATGATTTCTCTATCTAGATGGATCAAACACTTGCTAATTACGATTTTAAAGCAATTTAAGATTAATCATCATCATTAATTGCGTATCAAGGTGATTATTTAATTAGTAATAGTTGTTTCTCAAATCAAAATGATGTTAGTTCAAAGTAGAACCGAAATTGTCTCATATGCCGAATATTAGCGAGTAGTACACAATAATTCTTTAGATTTAATTAGTTTTGAATGATCCGTTAATTTTATGTTAATCCCATCACATTACCTGATAATTCAAATAGCCGTTAATTTTCAAAATTGGACATTATCCTGGTCTAGTTATAGTTATCACATTATTACTTGTATGACTAATGTACTTGCCGAATTACGGTGAGATGTCAATTTTTGAAGTGGTTGATCATTCCTAAGATCACAAAACACTTTAAAGTAATTGTAAATTACTTCAAAACGATATGAATTGAGAGATTTAACAAGTTTATTCATTGTTGGAGAAGAGCAAAAGGATTATCAACCACCGGAGACAAGGTGGTTAAAAGCTTATCTTCACTTGAAACGGTGCATATGTTATCTTTTCGGATGATAAAATAAAGCAAAGGCAATGACATTGCTCGTAGCAGCAATATGATGCTATCGCTTCAGAATGTGGAATCGAAAGCAAGAAATCAGCATACATAACTATTGCAAATTTTGAAGGCAGAAAAAGTGCATTATCAACAAATTCCTTTGGAATTCTCTGTTAGATATGAGATGAGGAAATTGGCAATTGTTGTGTCTCCATTTGCTTTGTTGTAGATGATGGCGTGGGGTTTGAATGGTCTTTGCCTTTGCCCCACACGACAGAGTACAGACCCAATACGATAATGATAGCTCCAATGATACTGAGATCAGTGTAATAGAGAAAGACAGCGGAAGAACATGTTCAGAAAATTGATATCAACACAATGAATAAACTTAGAATTAAATAATAATCATCATGCGATAATTAATATAACTTTTAACTGTGAGGAAATAATAGTGAAGAGGAAGAACTATTGAAGTGGTAAGAAGAATTGCATACTTGCCCAAGTGAAGTTGCTCTGCAAAAAGGAAGGAGCCTAAAGCACAAGTTATGACCATGCAAAGAGGATTAAAGGCAGTTAAAAATACTGGGCCTCTGCTTTGCAATACCAACCCTTGCGCATAATACGTAACTCCAGAGGTAATAATTCCCTGTAATTTTGAATTTGATTATTAAGACAAAAATTGCACCATCAATAGTTACTTGTCAAGTAATTTTCCCAGTCCTGATCTTGTTTATCGTTTTGTTACCTTGCTTAGAACATCTGAGATTGAATATTAGAGAAAATAATCATTTGGGTCCAGTACTAACCGTGTAGAGAGGGCCATAGAGTCTGAAGTCCCAGCCCAAGGCCCAGGCCTGAAGCCCAGAATGACGAGTGGCCACAATTGCCACCACACTAGCTTGCACAACACCTGATAAGCAGACTAAAGAAGAGAGAGACAATTCTGCTGGATACCTTTTCAATGTAATGGACTGCAATTCACCAATAACACATTGTTACACATAAAATGCAAGTGTCTATTAAAGAAGAAGAAGAAGAAGAAGGAAATGAACATGCCTGTAAAATGAAGAAAGATGACCATGCCACACAACCCAGGAGAAGAAAGAGAGTCCCTGAGAGCCAGTGCTTGACAACTTGAGGAGAGTGAGTTCCATCATGGTGGGTTGTGTTTGCAGAATGAAATAGGTTAAACTCAGGACCTTTGTAAAGTGTCATTAACAAAGCACCTGAAAATGTCACCAAGGTCCCAATCACCTTTGCTAGGCTCCTTACTTCCTTAACATTTACACGCTCTAACCTGATGCAGTACGTAGAAGCAAATTGTTACACAGTTTTCGTAATTCCAAATTTTCATCTATAGTATTTCTGGTAGAGTTATGTATGACAGGTAGAAGAAGGTTTTTTCTTAGGCTAATTAAATGCTCAATTGTGAAATAATACCTTAGAATTACGGCTAACACAAAAGTGACAGAAGGCACGGCATTCATTATGGCAGAGGCAAACGAAGCTGATGTATATTGCATTCCCAAGAAAGTGAAGCCTTGGTCAATCACTGGCCTAAAATATCAGATTCGTTATCATCAGAATACTTTTAATGGAGAAAAACCTTCTTAACACTGATAATTAATTATTATATTCTAATTTTTATTTGGATTAGCTAATTAAAATTCAACCATTTTGACACTCCTGATGAGTAAAAGAGGATCTGCATATTCTCTCATTAATCAATGAAATCAACTATGTTGAAATGTTTTATGTTTAAATTTGTTAGTGAAAATGGTTTTAAAATAATTTATTTAATTTCGTTTATCTAAAATATATTGTATTGTCCTTTGTAGAAATAATTAAATACTCCACCTACTCATAAACTTTGAAACGTTTTCATTACAGACTTAAATATTTATTTTACATGCTAATTAAATAATAAGCATGTTGTTAGAATTAGGATTTTACAAATGATGTTTTAAAAGTGACTTGATTTTATGAAATTGACTTTAAGATAATTAATTAAATTTGGATCTACATATTATTATTGTAAATATAAAAAGTTTTCTTACAATATTGGAAATTACTTGAATAATAGATTAAATTAATTTATAATGTACAATTATTAAAAGAGTTTGCTTTTTTATGTACTATCAATGTAAATATTTTCATTATAAATAAAATAGAAATCACTTCATGTATATTAATTTTTTAAAGTAGTTATTGTCCATGACAATTTATAATTAAATGTTAGATAAAATACTTTACAAAATTACTATATGAAACATAGTATCTTATTTAAAATATAATTGTATTTAACATTATCCTTTATAGAAGTTAATATTCTTGATTCCTTAATTTTGCTTCCAAATGATCAAACAACCAGGGCATGATTTTGAGACAAAATACTCCTTCAAATTAGTTTACGTCTACTTTTTTTTTTTTTTACTTTCAATTGGAAAACTAAACTTTTATTTTCAATATTTTTTTATACATAAAACAAAGTAGTAGCTTTGTAATTAAAAGAAAAATAACTTTTTTCACATAATAATGATCCTTAACTTCCTCAACCTCAAACAAAAGACACCTAACTCGTGTGTTTAGATTTGATTTCAAACCCAAAAATGCTTTAAAATATTACGAAAAACTTATAGGAAGAAAGAATATGTGACGTTATTATAAAAAGGAAAATCTATGCGATTCAGTGGGCGATTGAAGCCTTGAATAATATATTTCTTGAAATTGTAATGGTATAAAAAGTTTGTTTAAAATATATACTAAACAATAAAAAGAGAGATATGAAAGGCAAATAAATGTTATATTTTTGTTGAAAATGGAAAAGGTTCTTTCATAGTTTTCATTTCAAAATCAAATAAACATAATTATATCTAATACAATTAAAGTGGATGGTATATCAAAATGGAAAATGCTATATATATATATATATATATATATATATATATATATATATATATATATATATATATATATATATATATATATATATATATATATATATATATGAGTACTGTTTATTGATAGTGACAGACAAAGGTTTTAGATCATTACTCCACAAATCCGAGTGCCACTATCTGCAAGAATACAGGGAGTGTTATCTTGGGCCTAATTTTCCTGCAAATTGTAGCGAGTAATGTTAAGCAAACACACAAATTGTAATCATCATAAACTAATATATAGCTCAAAATGTTTAAAACAACACACGGCACTGCATGAATGAGATTATGAAAATAATGGAAGTAATTAAGTTAATAATTAAGATGGGACCTTTCAAAAATCAATGCAAAAGGAGCGAGGGCCAAAGCAGCGATGGCATTACGATAGACGACGAAAACATAACGATTCATTCCATGGTTGAGACTGGCGACGGAGAAGATGTATGCTCCGGCGAAACCAAATTGAAGTCCCACCGTTAACAAATAAGGCTTTGCCTTACTGAAGGCCTTTCCAAAACTAGCACAACAACATTTTTGTTCCATGTTTCTGTGTTTGACACGGTATGAAAAAATGTGAAACACTTAGAGCGAGGTAGTGTGAAGTGTATGGAATGGTCTTGCTTATAAACAGAAAAGGTAATGATTAAGACAAATTGCACTAGGGAGAGGAAGAGGATAAGCGATAAGTATCGGAGTCCTGTTCTAAAGTTATATACTTTTGGTCAATCTCAAACAAAAAGCTATATTACTATTATTTAGTGGAAGTGCATTCAATGCAATACCTTTGCTTGATTCCTTCTCTATTCAGTTGCCGTGACTCAGAATACACTTTCCCTGCTCCAAGTTTTTTTCATAAATGCACTGCAATTAATTTTATCTTAGGTTACTGTACCACCTCTTCCAGAATATCTCGGTTATCTGGTATTAATTCTACAATGAATTTAAACATACTAATTAAAGTGCGAAAATTAGGTAATACAAATAATAATTGTGACACTATCTTAATCTAAATCCAACAATTAAGATAAATATAAGTTATTTTTCAACATTACATTACTTACATCCAAATATTAAATAGTCATTTAAGTATTAGAAAACTTTTTACAAAATGTAATACCGACTTACCGACTGATAAACGAAATCCAAATATTAGAAAAAAAACACGATAAATCAAGAAAAAGCTAAAAAAACACTTTTACATCTCGAGGCCTCCCAAGACATCTATTCCACATTAAATATAACATTTTTCTCTCCCAATCTCATCATCATTTTTACATCTTACAGAAGGATTACATATTAACACTATACCATTTTTATAAAATGCACAATCAGTTTTAACCGCAAATTTAACCAATTATTTAATGCTAATGAATATATTAGTAATTATAATTTATCAGATAGAATATAATAAATAGTTAACTTTTCGATCTTATGTCTGAGGCCGAAGGACATTTAAGATTATAAGTTTGGTCCGATGATTGGTTATTTATGGGTCATTCTTGACCTATGTATCTAAAGTTATGAGGGAGCACAAGTTAAAGGATCTCTATCAATTAGTTTTAGTTACTCAATTAAAATAAAATCATGACTAAAACTGGAGATGTTACAACTCGATCTATATATTCGAGATTACTCTTTACAGAAATGATCATCTAATACATAACAATATAGGAAATACTATCAACTCATATTTACATTATATTCATTATATTTTATGTCTTTATTGACTTTAGTATTTTTTTTAAAATTTTCTCGAAGTTTAACCAACCTTAACTACTTGCTTAGACATTTCTCTTAGTTAAAACACAAATAATTTAATGTATTTATGATGAGATTTATAACCGTTATTCTTCCTGATAAATAAATGAAATTTATTGTAAAAAAAGCATAACCAAGTTAATTACATTCGACAAACTCACTAAGATGGTTCAACCTATGAAGGTACCTCAAAATTAAGGAATGGAAAGATAAAAACAGCAAATTGCTGAGCGTCGTGTCAAACATCAACTGCCCCAATAACTAAAGCTAATGGGTGCAAAATCATCACTAATAATTAATGCCATCTGATATACTAACACAATCTATATCTGGAAGTGTACTCAAATATCAAATATGTGATTAATACCAATGTCAAACACCAACTCCTCATAACTAATGCTGATAAGTAGAAAATAGTCTCCAATAATGCTATCTGACAGTGCATTCTTTTATGTGATTGAAATAATTTAATTCTTGGTTAGCATTAGTGGAACATTAGTTTTCAATTATATATCGTCACACCAGGATTAATTTCTAAAATAATTGTTATGAGTAAAATAATAATAATAATAATAATAATTATTATTATTATTATTATTATAGAAAATAGCTTTTTGCCGAACTCCACTTATTTGTTGCCAAGTGTGATTTTGCATTCACTTAAGTATCATGTTCTGCTTTTTTATCTCTTCCTCCTACCTCAAAACTTTTAAAAGTTTACATTATAATAAAAATGCAGTGCACGCAGATGAGACTATTGGTGGAGGACATGAAGTTATTGAAATTTCGTTTTCTTGGCACCATTTTAATAATAGAGAGATGTAAGGTAGCTGAAGGATAATGAAAGTTGTGAATCCCCATGCCATGATCGCCTGCAGGATCAACTTTTTCTACGAGATAAGTGAAGAAGATAGATGAGACACTCATACATGGGGGAGCTTATATTAAAAATTGTGTTTTAAAAAACTTATTATGTAGAAAAAAAGTATTGAGTTAAATGTAAAAATATTTCAGTAATCATAATACTATAGCCGATAAAAAAAATACTATAATTAGTTAAACGTGAAAAATAATTTTAAATATAAAAAATAATTAACTTATAATAAATTTTTTATAATAGTTTATTTTTTTATAAATTTCCTAATTTTTATTAACATATTAATATAATTAATTTATTAATATATTTAACAAGAAAATCATTAAATAATAACTAAATTTAAGAAAAAAAAATAATTAATCACTCTATTAACTAAATTAGATATTAATTTAGAAAAAAAAATTATTCACATCTAAAGTTATTTCTATTATTAGAAAAAATTTATAAAATAATTTATAAATTTGTATCTAAATTAGTTACCTTAAGTTTTAACGACTAATATTTTAAATTCTAAATTAGTCTCTAAAAAATTAATAGAGATTTATTTAGAATATAAAGTAGTAAATACCTAAAACTTTGATAATTAATAGTTAAATACCAATTTAATTTAAAAACTATTTTATAATTTTCATTAATAATAGAAATTACTTTAAATATCAATAATTTTTTTAGTTTATAAAATGGTCACTAATTTAATCAAATAATAACTAATTATTTCGATCTTTAAAATTAGTTTCTATTTAATAATTTTTTTTAATGTGATTTGAGAAGAAATTATTTTAGACTGAATCAGAGAAAGATATAAGATAAAATTTTATTATATATATCATAATTTTCACATTATACATTTTTTATACCTATTTGCTTATTCTATAGAGAGAAATAGGATGAGTTTTGTTTATCCAAAAATCATTTATTTCTTAACATCACTATTTTATTTTAAATGGTCGGAGAAAACATATTAATTAAAAATTAATATGAAGGATATGAGACATGTAAAAAATAACATGATGCCCCTTTAGAATAACTCGGGTCTCCATGTCCGAAATGAATGTTAGGGTTGAAAGTTGTATTTCTTGCAAATTAATTGAACTATTAACCATATTTGTGTTTCAACTTTCTAAAAAGACTACACTAATAAATGTGAAAAATGGATTGGAATAATTTGACACCTCCATCTATTTGTATATGATTTTTCAACAACAAAAAATGCATGCACAAAGAATATAATAGGTAAGTGAGAACAAATATGAAAAATAATATCATACCAAAATTATATATAAATTGTCTTTTACAAAATTATTAATATAATTCACTTTATTTAATATATTATAAATTTGAATTAATTTTATAGTGGTTGTCAATATTATAAATGAGTTTTATTATGTGGTTTACAAATTACATAATATTTCTCATTTAAATCTTTAAAATGAAACCTCAATCTACAATGTCTTTAAATAACTTTTTATTAATTATTTTCTTCAAATTATTATTTATTAATGACTTTATTATACTTACATATTTTTTTTAGTTATTTTTATCATATTTATTTGTTGAATAAAACAAATAGTAAATATTACAATCAAGAAATATAGATATATTAGTGAGAAAATCCATGTAATATAAATATAAATAAAGTGAACTAGTATATAACTAACCATAAATTAAATAATATAAAAAAAATCAATAAATAACTAGAAATAAATTTAATAATTTATACCTATATATAAAGGGGATTCCCAACTTTAACTGCTCTAAATTGTTTTTCTATTTTATCCTTGTTTAATATTTTGTTTTATTAATTTATTTAGGTTATTCGGACATTTTATAATTTTATAAGTTAATAAAGTCGTTTTTTAATTTTAAAATATTTGGTATAAATAGCTTTGAATTGAATAACAATTTTTAATGTTAAATTTTGAAGATTCATTATTTCTCTTTCTTACATGTAACATTTTTTTTAAACCACGGTTCCCTACTTCTTCATTAACCTCACGTATCTATACCTATATATAAATAAGATTTCCCACTTTAACAGCTCTAAATTGTTTTCCTATTTTATCCTTGCTTAATATTTTGTTTTATTAATCTATTTTGGTTATTTAGACATTTTATAATTTTAGAAGTTAATCTATACCTATATATAAAAAAAGGATTCCTCACTTTGATTATTCTAAATTGTTTTCCTATTTTATCCTTGTTTAATATTTTGTTTTATTAATTTATTTTGGTTATTTAGACATTTTATAATTTTAGAAGTTAATAAAACAGTTTTTTAATTTTAAAATTTTATTTTATTTGTTTCCCACTTAACTGACAGATTGTTAAGTTAATTTTTATTTGTTGTCACTTAATTGACAGGAGAGTAGAGAGATTGATACGTTATTTTTCTATTTTAAAATGATATTCTTTTTAATTTTAATATTTATTTAACTATCATTTCCCACTTCTTCATTAACCTTATCCATGTATTCTCTTTTAACTTCTCATTTTAATGAGATAAATTATTTTTGAAAAATAAAAAATATATATATAAGAAAAATAAAAATAAAAAATGTGGAAGAAATTATTTTTAAATAATAAAAAGAAAATTCAAAAAAAATAAATAAAAAATTTGGATACACAGATAAATAAATTCAGTAGATCAACACATAACTAAAAATAAATTTAATAATCAAAATAAATCAAATGGACCACTGAGATAGATAAAATAATATAAATAAATTAATCTATAATAAAATAATATAAAGAAATGAAATAAATTAATGCATAATTGAAAGGTAAATTAAGTAATCTAAATAAATAGAATAAACTAGTGAATAAATAGATATAAATTAAATAATATAAATAAATAAAATAAATCAGTGTATAACTAAAAATAAATTAAATAATCTAAATAAATAAAATGAATAAAATTACTTTATAAATCAAATATAAATAAATAAAATATCTTTCTTTGTCTTCGTTGTTGTTTTCTCCCTTGGTCTCCTTCTTGCTCTTCCTTTCTTTCTCTATTTTCTTTTTCTTCTCTTCCCTCTTTCTTTTCTTCTCTTCTCTCTCTCTTCCCCACTACCTCCACCCTAATCTCCTTTTATAGACACACTAAAATTTTTTATTACTTTTAACTGCAATATTAATTGTATGTTTTTTCAATTTAATTTAAAAATCTATTTTTTTATTATTTTTTAACTAATTTTTTAAATTTCTTTTTAAGTCTTATGTGATTATAAGAAAATAAGAAAATATTTATAAATAATATAATTCTAATACATTGTATTTGAGAAATATTATATTACAAATCTTCAAATGTTAGCATATACAATTAAAAACATGAAAATAATGAAAAAAATTGACGCTAAATAATCTATTTATGAATTTTGATTATAAATTTCAAATTTTTTTTTTCCTGACAAATTTGTCAAATATAAAAAATTTTAGAAAAAAAAAATATTTTAGAATACTTTTATCTAAAAAATAAGATTTACCATAGCATTTTACCAAGTTACTATTTTTCCTAGTTATTTTGAAATTAATTATTAAAATTAAATATATACGAAAACAAAAATGACAATCTTTGTTAAAAAAATTATTCAATTTTCAAAATATTAATTGAAGTGTGTGTGTGTGCACACTACAAATTGTTATATTTGTTTTTTTTTTTTTTTGTTATTATTAGATGAACATTCATCAATGAGAAGCTTAATGAATTTTCTCAAGAGAAACCACATTGCGTCCTAAATAAGAAAAAAGAATAATGCATGTAATCACTTATAAGAGAATATATATGGTTTAGGGTTTAGGTAGGGAATATTTATAATTGTAACTCTTATTTCAATATCAAACACTTTTGTTTAAACCTTTCTTATTATGTCCTCAATCAAATAAACCTTTTTTTTTTCCATTACATATTCGTATTGGATGAGCGTTGAAAAAATATTTTATTTCAACATATTATTATTAAGAATTTTATTATTGCATATTTAAATTTATTGATTAAAAATATTAAAAATTAAAAATTTAAGAATGAAGCTCGTTAAATAAAACGAGTCATATAAAATTTTGTAATGTAATAAATTTAATTAATAAAATAATATATTCAAAGTGTGTGATTAATATTTTTCCTGTGACTTTGCATCCTTAATTTTTATTGTATTAAAAAAAATTAATAATTTTGGACCCAACCGTTTGAAGACGACAAGAACCTTGATTTGTAAATGTAATAAACGAATTATAATATTATAATATTGATGAGTTAATAAAAAATATTTTAATATATTAACCTATACCGAAATTCGTTTATCTGTCATTTGAATTAATAATTTTTTTTATAAATATATAAAAAATTTAAAGTTTAGATTAAAAACAAAATTTAATTTTATGTGATATTATATGAAAAAATATATATTTAACTCATTGTTGATTGGATTGGAATGTATAAGGCTGCAATCAAAGTATAAAAGCATGCAAAAGGAAATCTTAGTCACTATAAGTTGGTTCAAGTGATTCAATTTATGGAGTTAAAAATCTCTGCATTATTATGCTTTAGTTACGTTGATTAAGTGCAGGCACGATGGGAAACGAGTACAGAAAGAAAATTGTTTTATCCCTCTTTTCCTCCATAGTGATTTGCTTTAATTAATTTATTGGTTTATATATAATGAAGTGATTCCAAAGTAGATTTGGAGTGTGAGAATGTGTTGCACAACACAGAAAACATGTGTGACAATGGCAACTTTTGACCACAATAACTGTAAAATTATGGCTAATTATTTGCTCTGCTTTTTGTTGGTAACAAAAGTAAAAGAGTGACACAAAGACACCAATCATTGTATTTAGGATGCCAACTTTGCTATAAAAAAAGAAAAAATATGTGAGATGAGATCAATATTTAAGTTCATCACTCCACCTAACCTTAATTTGTAAAATTCTTAATTCACATGGCTTCAATTGTTTCTTTGTCCCGCAACCCACTTAAACTGTTTTTAATTTTCTATTATTATATCATATTATTTATATATTGAATATCACTAAATATTTTTATTTTTTATTTTAGTAATATTATATATTATATATTTATAAGGATAAATTTATTTTAGAATCCACTTTAATAATTTTTTAAAATATATTTCTCTATTTAATTGTATTAAATAATAAATCTTTAGATTTTAAGTTTTTTCGTTTGTAGTACATCTTTAGTTTTATAAATATACTTTTCGTTTGTAGTTAAAAAATTACTAAGAACGTTTTAGATTTTTTTTTCAATTTTTTTTATTTATGTGAATCAGCCTGTCGGCTCATAAACTGTAATTATACGATTTAGTTGATTAAAAAAAGCCTTGATTTAAAATAATAAAATTCAATTAATTATACTTATTCTATTCAAAATAGTTTAATTGGCATCTACTATTGATGTAAAAAAACTACACTTTTAATCATTTTAAAATAATCGTTTGTATATAACTTTTTGGGTGAGTATATAAAAATCAACAAATTTATCATATATAACAATTTATAAGTGCAGGAGGGTAAAAAAATTACATTATTAATGCATAATTTAGTCCGACAAAAAACAATAGTATACTAATTTATTTATTAAAGTAAAAATGAAATGCAAAGTCTTAATCGTAGATACAAACTATTTACAAAACTAAGGTACGATGACAATTATGCAAAGTTTTGTTCTTTTAACTTTTGACAATCCAAAATTATTAATTATA
Source organism: Phaseolus lunatus (assembly GCA_013389735.1). Taxonomy (NCBI): domain Eukaryota; kingdom Viridiplantae; phylum Streptophyta; class Magnoliopsida; order Fabales; family Fabaceae; genus Phaseolus; species Phaseolus lunatus. The sequence goes on along the minus strand of CM023865.1, from coordinate 10,704,390 downwards.
CTTCTAAAGAGAAATTTAATATTTCTTATTATATACTGAAATTAAGACAAATGCACCCGAAGAAGACAACGACAAAGTAATTGCTACTTGTTATTGTTAATGAAGAAAATTAACTTGAAGTCTAAACGAAATATGATTTTGATGTCGATTGTTTTCGATATTTTAAATCAGTTTTAATAATAGATATAGAATCAGATAAAGAAAGAAAGTATGTTGTATTTTTTTTACTCTGAAACTAATGTAAAAAGTGACTTTTAATTATATTTATTGTAACAAAAATATATGTGTAAATTAATGTGGACTTTTTTCATCTACTTTGTATTAGTTTTGTTTTAGAAACCCTTTATTTGGCAAAAATCTTTTGACACCTTAGATTTTGTATTTATACGTATAAACTATATATATATATATATATATATATATATATATATATATATATATATATATATATATATATATACATGTACAATCGCCTGGATTTTTTTTTCTGGTGTTACAACGAACCAAGTCTTTCAATAAAATGCAATAATAAACCTAAACTTTTCAATAAATTAATGGGTGTATGATTTAAAAATTGTTAATATTTGAAAATTACTACATTAAGTAAATGAATCCGACTCATTTGATGGACTAGAATAGGTGAATTAATATTTCTCATATATATATATATATAATATTTTTACAAATAAAAGATTCATAATATTTTTTAAAATACCTGCAGTCACTTTAAGATAAAAATAGCAATTTATTAAGAAAAACGAAAACAAATTTATTAGGATTAAGTTACTAAAACACTATATTTATTCTTACTCGTTCCAGTAAAAATATTGAAACTGCAAACTCACTTATGATGTCATGGTTAATAAACTTTGTTTATAAAAAAAAGTTTTATATAAAAAAAAGTACTTAGTTGTTCCACATAATCTTTATATATCCTAATACCGAAAAAAAATTATTAAATAAAAACTAATTTTAGAAACTAATATTAGTTACAATTTGATTAAATTAGAGATTGTTTTATAAATTAAAAAGAATTATTGATATCTAATATAATTTTTATTATTAAAAAAATTATAAAATAAAAATTATTTATAATTTTTTATTAATAATAAAAATCACTTTAAATAATAATATTTTTTAATTTATAAAATAGTATATAATTTAATTAATATAATGATTAATTTTTTTTCTCTAAATTTGATTGTTATTTAATGATTTTTTTATAGTGGAAAAAGAATTTAGAATATATGTAGCATGTTTTACTCTCCTAATTAAAATATATCTTGTTTATATTAGAAGTTTTCCTCAATCAAATTTGATGCATTATCTTGTAATAAATATTTAAAAGATTGGTTAAATATGTTTTTTTTTCTTTTTACATAAAATTGATTTTCATCCCTTTTAAATATTACATCTTTTAAATATTTATAGTAAAAAAATTATTGAAATAAATTATTAGGATATAAAATATTAAAATATTTTATATGTAAAAATTATAATATTATAATATAATCAATATTAAAAATTTATTTATTAAATAAAAAGAATTGATAAAGATCTATTTTAATATTTTTCTTATCATAAGTATTCAAGATATCTAAAATTTAGATTATAAAAAAAACAATTTGTATTATAATACGAAAAAATATTTAATCCTCTTAAAATGTAACGTTCTACACACCCAATATATATTATTGTGCCAAAAAGTTTAAAAGCTAAAACTTTTTTTTATGTAGTTGTGATTTGTGAATAAACAAATATAAGGAGAAATCAATAATAGAAAACAAGTGTACTGATTGAATAAAGCATTGTATCTTTGTGGAAGACGAGATTGAGTGGATGAGAGTGACGTTAAAGATCACATAGCTATGACTTACTTGATAAACTTGCCATAGTCTATTTTGTATTGGTCAGAGGAGGCGTGTGTACAAGGGTATATGTATTTATAGAAATATAAGGTGGTCTATTATCATATTATCAGGCAAGCAATAATTACGATAAACTGTGACAAAAAAGCAAGCAGATTGCAAAAGGATCAAATTGAGGAAGAAAAGGGAAGATGGAGACAATTCCATATAATAAAGAGAAGATGATAAAAAAAGAAAAAAAAATTCCACTAGACAAAGAGCATGCAAATAGGAGGTTCCATACACCAGCAAATCGACAGCAAAATCGACAACATTCTTATTCATCACCTAAGAAAATGGATAAAAATAAGTAACATTTTCCTTTGGTAAGGAAGCCAATCTCATTATTCACTCTTTTCTGCTCATTAAAGTTTTTCCATTAAGAAAGTTTTAGTGTTCACTCTTTCATTCTCGATTTTAATTGAAGTATTTATGATTCTATATTTTTTTTATAAGTATATAACAATAGTCAAATATTTTTTTTTTCGTGTTTAAATAAAAAATAATTTTAAACTATTATTTTTTTAAGATATCCTGTTTCTTGTTGTATGTTAAGACTATATATATGTTTAGTATTTTAAAACATACTTCTATATTTTCCTAGGAGTTGTTAAAAGAAACCACTATTTTTAACTTTTGAAACAGATTTTCACTTTTTGAAAACATATTTTTGATAAAATAATCATTTTTCTTTTAAAAAAATAATATGAAAGGAAAAAGTTGGTCAAAGAAATACATGATTGATTATGTCAAAAAAAGAGAGAAAAGTCCGTGAGAATAAAATATGAAATGTGATGTGAATACTTTACATATAATTAATATATATTAAACACTATTAATTTATTTTAGGATCATGATTTTATCATATTTATATATTTTTTTTCGAATTGCCGTGTCTGCTGCACGTTTATAAAATATTTTCTAACATGGTGGTGTGAGACATAACACTTATGTTGGGTGGGATTCCTTTTTTATGTTCTTGAAATATAGCTTTGGATTGATTAATTACATGCACGTAATTGATCTTATCCACTCTCTAATCCATTAAAATTAAACATCAACAGTAACCTCCATATACGAGTTAGAATGAATAGTGATATATAATGCAAAATTCGTGGTCCAGCTTTCTGATATGCAAATCCTATGAAGATTGGACACGTATCTTAAATGGTGTATTCATGTTAGATATATGTATCGAACACCGATACTCATAGAATATGTATTGGTAAAGTGTCCAATTCAAAAAATATTTATTAAATTTTTTACAATTCTAACACAATTTTAAAAAGAAAAAGATATGCATTAATTTTTTAAAAACTCAAAATTTATTATATAATTTTTTATTATAATTATAAAAATAAGGAACAAATCCTTTTGAACAAGTCATGAGAAACATCTTTTTGCTAGAAAAAAACAGAAATATATTTATGTATATAAAATCAATTTATATAATTAATAATTATAAAATATATAAATTTGTGTTCTTGTGTCCTACATTTTAGAGATTATAGGTATCACCGCATCTGTATCAGTATCTATACTATATAGTGCAAATCGTGATTAGTGAGGCTTCTTTATTTTTTTTTAATAAATATTGATTTAATTCCCGAAACTTAAGTATTATTCTATTACTGATTATGAGATTTGAACTAAAAGAATAATCTAAATTATTATTTTTATTATTATTAGGTTAATTGTTCATAATTGATTGTATAATAAGATAAATAGCACAAGTTTTTAGTATAATAAAAAAACTTTAATACAAAATTTTAGTTTTCTTAATGTTTTCAACTTCATTAATAAAAGAAGTAATTGAATATTTTTTAGTATTTAATAATTATTATATATATATATATATCTATTAAAAAATTTAATATTAATATATAATTAATCTAAACAAATAATTTATTTTTTACTTTATAAATTTAAAATGTTTGTTGATTTTGTTAAGGTTAATTAAATATTAATATTTTATAATTTTGTATTGAGTCTAAAAGTATGTTATATATTCAGCTGATTCCATCTATCAGAGTTTAATTTCTCTATCCAAAAATTATGATATGTTGTGTTTTTGGATCAAAGAGAGTTCTTTGTTGATATTATTTTACCATGTTAAATGCGAACTGTTGTAGTATTGAACTTATGCATTGACATTTTGATTGTATATACATTGACATCATGAGTTTTATGAAATTGTATGTATGGGAGATAAATTTGTTATGGAAGATGAATTTGTATTTTTGTAGTTGTGAGATTCTAAATTTTTTTATTATTTTAGTGTGCAGTTTTTTATTTTGTATCTCTCTTTATTTTGAAGAGAATATATACATTAGATGTATAATGACTGAACAATTGTGTAAAAAGGTTAAACATTCATAATATTTTATTTTAATTTATGGTGAGAATATCAAAATTATGGAACGATATCCTAGATTCTAAGTATGATGGGTGGAGGGGTTGGTCCCAAGTTCATAATAGTAAGGAGTCTATGTGCTGGAGGGACATTAGGAAAGTTTGGAATCTAGAAGAGTGCGGTAACGACTTTGATGACAGAGGATGGTGGGAAGTAGGGGATGGAAAAAAAAATTATGTTTTGGAAGGATAAATGGGTGGATAATGTACCTTTAATGCAAAAAATCCCTATCCTGTTTTTAGTCTCTTTAGATATTAGTCGTACTTTGTCACAAGTTGGTGTTTGGAAAAATAATAGATGGTCGTGAAAGATGGGGTGGAGAAGGGCTCTCTTTGTGGGAATCTAACCAAGTTGAGCAATTGTTGCAATTGTTGGATAACAAGAGGTTCTTGAAAGAGGGTGAAGGTACGACTGATAAATGGTTTTAGAGGGATGTAGAGTCTATGAAATTCTCTATGAAGGCAGCATATAATTTTCTTTTGGGGGAGGAGTCTGTCACTTGGAGGGTGTTAACTAATACAATTGCCACTAAGAACAATCTTTTGAGACGTGGCATTTCTCTATTGTGTGATTGTTGTCATTTGTACGGTGTGAAAGAGGTATCGGTAAGTCATCTCTTCTTTAAGTGTATGGTTTCTTGGAGAATTTAGGGTTTTGTCTCTAGTGATTGGGGTTTTCTTTAGTATTCTATTGTGATGCACAAATGCACTTTAAGATGTTTAAACATATAAGTTTGAAACATACTGCTATTAGGCGTTGGGGGGATTTGGGTTGCTATTATAGGTGAAATTTGGAATCATAGGAATAAAGTTGTTTTTAAGAATGGGCGAATTGATCTAATTGAGGTTTTTACTATGATACAAAGGAATACTTGGTCTTAGGTTACGGTAAAGAAAAGATTGACTGATTTCTCTTACTCGAATTGGTGTTTGGAACATTTATGTTGTATGAGGTATTTGAGAAATTGATGTTCGATGATTTATGTTTAATTTTTTTGACCAGGTTTGAAAATTTTAATGTGATTTAGTGTAGGTTTTCATAATTTTCTTGCAGGTTTGGTTTGATTTATAGCTCTTGGATGTTTGACTTACTTCTGCTTGCTGACAAAGATACTATTTAGTTGTTGGAAAAGGATGTAGAATGTATTTATTTTGTGAGAACGTGTCTCCTTTAGAGGAATGATGTAATTGTAGACTATGTTGGATCCCCACTTGGTTGAGTGTTAAGAAGTTTGGTTTGAATTTTTTTTTTTTATATATATATAAGGATTGAGAAACCCCAAAGTATCTCATTTTATTTTATTTTAATTAAAAAAATATCAAAATATTCACATCAAGGATTTACCTCATAAAATTAGTTGAATTTATTAAGTGTGATAGAGATCCATCTAATTTGGAAGAAGGAGGTATCTAATTTGGAAGAAGGAGGTAGAAGATTAAAATTTCACTTCATTTCCACATAATTTTAATTATGTGAAAATAAATATAAAAACTAACATTATTTTTTTTTATAATTATATTATTGTTTCAAAGTAGATATCATTTGATAATGATTTTTATTAGGAAATATATTGATAATTTTTAGTAATTTTTTAATTAAATTTATTTGTATATAAAATTTAAATTTAAATAGAATTTATTCACTCCGCCATTAATTTGTTAATAAATTAATATCATATGTGTGATTGCACCCAATTATCTTTTTCCTACTTACCTTTATCACATGAGAATAATTAGTTATTTTAGTTTAATTAGTTATTTTATAATTGATTGACCCTTAACGTTATTTTGAATATAATATTCACTCTATAACTCCACTGAAACCGTCGTTTTGCCTTCAATCAATGTAAAGTTTTTGTGGTAGTTTTTTTTGTGGCTATCTGTCGATCAGATCTAGTTTTATGTTTTCCAACTATTATAATTATGGCTTTATTTTATTTATAATTTATAATACATGTGGTGCCACCACCATAATATATTCCCTTCCATTAACTGGTTATTACCAGCACTGCATTGCACCTTCTTTATTATCACATCACCAACAGTTTAACACTGTGCTGGTTGAATCCTCGTCATCCCTTTTTAACTAAAACACCTGAAAACACATTTTAATCAAAATCTTCCAAATTGCTTTCGGAAATAATTTGGAAATCCAAAGTTTTTTACACAACTATTCTTATTTATTAAACTCAGTCCTGCAAATCATATTTATGAGAATCCCCAAATCAACTTCCATTTATATTATTTCCTTCCTCTATTTAAGAAGTTGCCATTTTTTTTATTTAGTTTTAATTCAAGGGTAAATTTACTCAAAACGATAGATGCTCACAAGAAATTGAGACAAAATTTTCCATTTTTGAATAAAAAAATTATAAATATTTGTTGAAAAACATTTTTATACTTTTTGGTTTTTAAAATCAAATATATTTTTATATTATTTTACTGATTTATTTTATATTATTTTATTGAGTGACGGGTACTTAACCCCATCTTATTAAATTATATATATATATATATATATATATATATATATATATATATTAATGGTATAATATATGTTCCTAAATATTAATTCGCAAATATGAATAGAATAATTAAAATTTTAAATGTTTAATGTAACATCCTAATTTTTATCCAAATATAATAAAATAAAAGTAAAACAAGCACTATCTACTTAACATATGAATATATATGACTATCTCATAATTGTATCTTAAAAAAAATATTGTCCTTTTCATAGGGATTTTAATATATACACCAAAAGTTTTAAAAAAAACAAATAGAACATTCAAATTAAAACTATCACATCCTCCCGCAGTTCACTTAGGAACTCTATTACCTGCAATCTCATCTGCTCCCGTGTACAACACGATCATCACAGATAAAGAAACAAATACAGGGTAAGCTAGCTATAACAAAAATTTTCTATATAATTTCAATTTCAAATTGATACACAAAATTCATAATTTCTCATACAATTCACATAACCATCAAGTGTCTATCCAAGAAATTCACAACTCATCTTTCTCAAGTCAGACTTCTATTGACTCACAACACATAGACACTTGACTCTACTTCCGGAAGACTCGTGTATTGAAATTAGCATCCAGAGACCTGCACCTGTCATACTACTCACTGTGAATCCACACAATCATGCGCATAAACATCTCAATATCTCATCATCTAGTATGACATGGTAAATCATATGACCTGAAAGACCAGATTCTATTTCAAACCCCAGAAAAAATCATATGAACCTCCATTCACTCTCACCAACTGAATAACTTCATCTATATGATTCTATAATATCAGTAGAGTCAGAATCGTCTCATTCATAGGACACTCACAAATCAATACACCCTAATAAGAATCTCAACACGATACTTCCTTTCCTAAAAATACTATGTCTTGATCACACTTTCACCTTATTACATACATCATTTAACACATCAATGCACCATTCAATCACATCATATTTTAAACTTTCTAAACAATCCCAATATATCTCAAAATTCACTTAAACACATAATTAAGTTCCAAAAATATATTCTCTATAAATCAATCATCATTTAAAATCAAAAAACCACTTCTCATCAAACATCTCATTTAAGTAATTCAACAAAATATTCAAAAACAATTAAACTCATTTATATTATCATTCAAACACTTTCAATTCTCAATCACAAACACTTTCAACAAATTATTCACCTTAAAATCAATATAAAAGATTCAAAATCAACCATTCCAGTCAATATATTACTTTACTTTTCAAAAGAGACAATCCTAAAAGTAAAAATTGGAATTGGTGACCACGTCAACCCACATCCAGATCTTCTAACCTAGGGTCCTATTTTAAAAATAAAACTAGGTTCCCTTACCTGGACTTAGGGTTCCAATCCACCAAAAGCTTAAGGATAACCTAACCTGCACCACAAAGTCCTGATCACAAATCTAACTATATCACTAGAATCCCGATCTAACAGAGACTAATTATAAAGATAAAAACCTCACATGCAAACTTAAACTAAAAGTCAACCCTAACCAGATCAAAACTAACTCAAAAGAAAAGGGCAAAAATGAACTTACTCTATCTAAGATTTTGATCGGGCAATCTTATAGAGTTCATCGCCAGGAATCCAATGACAGACTCCGATCGCTAAACTGATAAGCGAGGAGGTCAGAATCTTAGAGAGAAGGGAGAAGAAAGGAAAAAGGAAACAAAATGAACTTACTCTATCAAAGATTTTAATCGGCCAGTCTTGTAGATCTCGCTGCCAGGAGTGTAATGGCGGACTCCGATCATCAAATTGATAAGTGAGAAGATTATAATCTTAGAGAGAAGGTAGGAAAAAGGAAAAAGGAGTTTTTTAGGAAGATGATGGTTCTTTTAAAATGAAACATGAATAATTAAATTTCTATTTATATAGATTTTTCACTTTAACAATAAAATATTCAGGTACCATTTTAATTGTACCCTTTCTACTCTAAGACTATTTCTCTCGGTCCTTATATTTAATAGTTATATTCTTGAAGTAAATATACTATATTAAAAAGTACCTTAATATTATATATATATATATATATATATATATATAAAATTTAAAGTCTATATGTTAATTAATAAATAATAGTTAATTTTTATCCAAATTGTAAATTAAGAAGAAAAAAATTATTAATGTGTCCATTCAAATTTAAATTAATTTGTACTTGATATTTAATTTCAGAGATTTAAATGAGAAAAATAAATTGGACAAGATGAAATAATTTGTATTGATATGATTTGTCTTAGTTATCTCTATAGTCATTACAAAAATAATTTATATTTGTGTCCCTAAAATAAAAAATAAAATTTATATATGTATATTATTTTATTTTATATAAGATGTTTTTCTCACTTTCTTTATGTTTCTTGTTTATTTTCTTCTTGAAAATGATAAAAATAAATACATGTGTGTATATAAGTAAATATGTGTAAAATGTTAAATAAGTAATTAAAGTTCTATATTTTATTTTAGAAAATCTATAATTTTAAGTTGAATAATTAAAATATTAAAAATAAAATAAAGATTTACTTGTAATATATTAAAATTAATAAAATTTATTAATTAAAAAACCAGGGATTTTTCTTAATATAGCACCATTTACATTTTTATTTCCCCATCTAGCACCCTTTTGTTTTTATTTCCCTATCTAGCACCTTTTTGTTTTAATTTTCCTATCTAGCACCCTTTTATTTTTTATTTCCCTATCTAGCACCATTTGAAAAATAAATAAAAATAATAATAAATTTAAAAAATTGATAATTTTAATTTTGAATGCATTAAAAAATAAATATTTTTAATGTTTAAAATAGTTAGAAATATAATTAATGAATAAAGAAATGAGTTTTTACAAAATAAAAATAATAAATTAATAAATTAAAAATATTTATTTTAAAATTTAATTTTTTTTAAGAATGAAGAAAATAAAAAAATTAAACCCTACAACAACATAGAAGTTGAATCTATAAACATAAATTAGTATTTATTTTTATTATTATTGATGATGTAATCATGTTAATTTGAGTAAAAAATACAGGACATAATTATAAAAAATCCAAAGTCAATTAGTATTAATTAATAGTGGACACACAAATAATATTGAAGTGTCTACCCTAAATGTAAAATCCTAAAAAAACGAATGTAAATATTATACTTAATACTAAAAAATGATAAGAAAAAAATGTAAAAATAAATAAATATAGAAAATAAAAACAGCAACAATAAAATAAAAACATAAGACTTCAATGCAATTTTATATAAGAAACAAAGCCTACAGTACACTTTTTATAAATAAATGACAAAAGGAACAAACCTAAAATCTTAAAAGAAAAACAAATATCATCTTCAATCAAAACATTATAAAAAAATTATATATTGGATAAACATGTTCTTAATGACTTCTAAGAGAGAAAAATAAAAATAGTCAGTGTTTTCAAAAGTTAAACTTGATTTATACATGTGTATGGATAAACTTTGAAGTTTTATGCTTTTCTTAATTTTGTATTTTTAATATGTGCATGAGGTGATTTGAAATTGTGAACAAAATTCTCGTTTCTTTCTAAAATTCTTGGGAAGAAGAACATGACTAACTCTGTAAAAACACATGATGTTTACACTATATTTAGAGTTATTAAAATTATTTGATCCAATGGATTAGTTCAAAAGAATTCATAAAATAGATCAGATCAAGTTAAGGAAACTGTGGTCCAAATTAAATTCGAACTATGTTTTGTTTGATCGGTTTTATATTGTTTGTTTTTAAATGAGGGAATGCAAAAAAATATTTATTGTGTACAGGTGAAACACGAAAAATGAGATTTTAATTAACGAAAAATATGAAAATGAGAATGCTTATACGCTTCAAACATTCAAATATTTATATAATTATTATTTGTAATTTACTTAATTAACTTTTATTTTAAACTTAAATTATTTTTATCTTTATTTAAAATAGGATTACAATTCAAATATAAAAAATATAACTGAAATTATAAAAAAAATAATTATTATAAAATAACATAATTAATCATATTATATATAATAAATTATAAATTAAATAATAATAAATATATTTTTTAATAATAACAAAATAAATTTATATAATAATTATATTAATTATAAAAAAATAAAAAAATAATTTTATTTAATATAAAATTATTTTTTTATCAAACATTTATAATTTTAAATATTTAAATATTTTTTTATCAAATTTTATATTATTTTATATTTTTTCTAAAATTAGCTCTAATACATTATCGAAAATAATATTTCAGTGAAAATGATTATAATTTATAAATAAATCAATCAAACTAATCTTTTAACAATTTTTAAATATAAGGATAAATTTGTACCTTTATATTTCTATCAATTAAAAAATATAATTTCAATCACACCTATTACTTTATTTATTTTAATTCAAACAACCTCATTTTCTTCACATTTTCTCTTCAAATCATCTCAAATCCACTTTCTCAAATTTATTCCTTAATCAAAACAAAGCATAAGTTCCTATCTAAATGAATTTAAATGAATTTAGATGAGGCTAGATCATAAATTTATATGCGGAGTGATTTATAAAATAATAATTACATTTAAAAATAAAAAATACTAAAAATATATCATTAAAATAAACAAATATATTATAATTTATTTATTAAAACATTATATTTAAAATTTAAATCAATTTCTTTAATATAATTTAAATATTAAAAACTATATTTATTTTTTATTTTATTTTTTTTGAAACAAGTCAAAATGGTTCCTTAATTTGTTGCTATGACATAGAATGTACTTAAAAAATGAGCTAGAGCAAACCAAGACACCTTTTCAAATGGCTCCATTTCATAGTTTTATCTGCGCAAGCGTCTCATGTTTAGTCATAAAATCCACAACTATATAGTTCAATCATAACAAATATTCAAACAACGGATAAAAAATATGTTCCGAAATAGCTAACATTAACATGATCAATGATGGACTATGTAACACACACTCACACACATTAACACTCAACACAAATACGTATAATTTTTAAAATGTATGACATAAAAACACGAATCTATATATTATATAATTATAAATTATATAAATTGATAATAAAAATTTATGTATATAAAATAATTTTATAAATTGACTCATATTTCAAGTTTTTTTAACAGAAATATGTTTGATTCAAAAGAATTTTATTTTTTATTTTTATAATCATAATAAAAATTTATTAAATAAATTTGAGTGTTTAGAAAAATAATGTATTTTTCATTTTTAAAATTATGTTAAAATTATGATAAAATTATCAGAAATTTAATGAATATTTTTTGAATTAAATACATATTCTACAAATATTATACAAATGTCAATATTGTCCAACTCTTAAACATCTGCATCTATCTTAAAAATGACCCTGGTAGTTATGTAGAAATAAGAGTTGAATTACAGAATAACTCCTATAGCCAAATAACGGCCATAGGTCCAATGCTATAATAAATTGAAGTAGAAGCAAATAAGAGTGGCAGAGAAAAACCTAAAGCAGATTTCAAACACACCTTTTGCAGAGGAGGGTTAATCTTATACATTGTATAATGTGTTATTTATTTTAACAAATTTCTACAAACGCTGTGTGTTGTTACTGAAAAAGAAAATTCAGTCGCACCAGATTAAAGAAGTAACAAAATTCAATTAGTTAGTCAAAAGCCTTTAATAGCAAAAGTACTATTAGCCTGATAAAAAAAAGTAAAACAAAAAATAAAAGAAAGATACATTAAGCACCAATTAATAATATCCTTTATCTTTTATAAGTTAATGAGTCTCAAACCATAACTCAACTCATATATAAAAAATGTTAAGAGCATCTTGCATCTTTAACCTAAGACCTTAGAATAATAAATATGTGAATTTTTCTTCTTTTATATTTTGTTTATCTTACTATTTTTAATTAATCTGGCACTCGAGATTCTACACTTGAATTCTTCCAAAAATCTAATTATAAATATTTTTGTAAATTAAAATTAATTGTTCTAATGAACATATTTGTTATTAAAACTTCAATGTTGGGAGCTAAACGTGGAACCTTTTACAATTTTAAATGACAAAGATGTGTGGGTAGTGTTATGATATTTTGTTAAACCTACAAGGGAAAATTTTACTTGAGCCCAACAATTTCTTATTGTTAATGGATTTTACACGAGCCCATAAATGGATTTAACTTACTACCATGTGTCATAATGATTAAAATATTAAACACTTATATTTTCCACTTTCTACACACTATTTTGTATTTTCATTTCATTTCTCCCCCAATTTCTTTATATTTCTTTTACTACAAATTGTTGTGTGCCCTTGATCAATTTTGTTTGTTCAAAGAGTCTCAGTATAGGTAGTCGTTGGTATTAAACGACAATCCTTGGAAAGATAATAACTTTTTGTAGAATTTACTACTTTTTGATCAGTGTTCTTATTTTTTTTTTTTTAAAAAACTATTATTTTTAACATTTTGCAAGCACAATGAGGTTCAGCAGTAAGATGGCGTAGTGAGGGAGGTGAGAATACATTGGGCCTTGGAACAAAAGAGAGTATTTTTTAAATGTCCAAAGTAATTGGAGGTATGAAGAGTAAACAAAGGGGTAGAAATAATAGTCCATATTTACTAATGCACCTCCACTAGGTGAAATTACCATTTGACCCTTAATAGAAAAATCCGGCCAACAGTAACGTTGTCTTCGGTGGTTCAACAGTTTGGCCAGTCTTCTCTTGTTGACTCTTTTTGCCCTGTTCCAATATCTGGTTTATACAGCCCAAAAATAAAATATATTTGTAGAGGTGTTTTAAATTGATTTGGTTGTTAATCACAAACTCCATTGGTTAGTTATTTAATTAAGCCATGAGACCAATTGCATAAATCCAACTTATATTACCAATTGGTTATTTAGTTATAATTAGCCAGATACAAAGCATGGTTCACTTGGCAGAATTCAGTTTTTGCAATGATGAGGTGGGTATTAGTTAAAGAGCAAATTTCATAATATCCTCACTGGCTTATACATACATAGGTTACAGAAGTACTGAGATAATAATTAATACATTATCTACTATTGCTAGCTATGTGCCTGATACCATTACATGCATGTCTAGTATGGCTTTCACTTTCTCTAAACATTGAGGATGGACAAGGATTCACTGATTAGGTAATTAAACCTACACAACACACATCTCTCTTTCTTCCCCCATTTTGTTATGCTCGCTTGATGTCTGTTTTTCCAAGTTCTCACTACTAATATCAATTTTGGAATCAACAGTTGCAGTAATTTGCTGTGACTTTCTATCTTCTGCATCTGCTGATGCTAATTTGGGTTCTGAATAGTCCTTGGCTTTGCCCCACACGACTGAGTAAAGGCCCAATGCGATGATAATACCTCCAATTATACTGCCATGCATCCATACAAAACTTGGTTTGTCAATTGTAGTTGATAAGTGCATAGTTTTCTTGAAGGTTTTGATTATTAAAAACAAGAAGATATTAATAAACTGTAGACATGAAAACATAAAGGGAGTAGGATATATAACAGAGGAAATGAAAATAAGATATACCTTCCTAGATGGAGTTGTTCTCCTAATATGAGGGAGCCCAAAGCAGCAACAATGATCATGCAAAGAGGATTAAAAGCTGTGGCAAATACGGGACCTCTCAGTTTCAACACCAGCCCTTGAACATAGTATGCAATTCCAGAACTTACTACTCCCTGAAAAGGTTGGGAAATGAGTTAACCAAATTAAATTTTTCACATTTTTTCTGAATACCTAATTAACACTTCTAAATGGAACGTCTTTTCTTTTCATATTCATACGTGGACCTCCTTTTGGAGTCACGGGGAGGTTGATGGGCATGGAGATTGGTTGAATTGTCTCATCTAAAATCCAAACCGTCCCTATTTTTTTAGACAACATCAACATGGCACAACACTGAACTAAGGTTGTTCAAAATCACAAAAACTTCTCTTCAAATGAAACTTCTTCAACCAGGGAACCAGGCCCCTAGAAAACGCCACTCTTAAACTACATCAATTTTTTTACAGGCGAAAATAACAATTGTCTATGAGATTTGTTTTACGTTAACATCATATGACGTGAAATTTGATTTTTCTCGGCTTGATGAATCTAAATGGTCCTGTCAAGTCGGTTATTTGATTATGGTTTACGACAATTAACGTGATATAAGAACCAAACCAAGAAACAAAAAGCTAGTAGAGAGAAATTTGAAGAGTGTAATACGTATGTAAAATAGAGTTAGATTTATACAAACCGTGTAAAGAGGAGCATAGAGCCTATAATCCCAACCAAGGGCCCAAGCGGGGGAGTGACGTTCAGCCACGAGTGCCACTGCAGATGTTTCCACTGTCCCCGCAAGGCATATCAATGTTGCCAACGATAGCTCCGCTGGGTATCTTTTCACAGTTACCGACTGCACCATTTCCACAGATAAAACAACAAATCCATGTAAGACACAGCTTCACGCACTCATCAATTAAACTATTATAAATCATGCATGCTTACATGCTACAATTCTATTCATCTAATAGCCTTTTTGCTTTTAAATAATTCCTGACTTAGTGGAATCCTTATACTTCAGGAATGAGACACGCTTTAAGTAGTATCATTTTATTAGAGAAAATGTTATTAATACCTGCAAAATGTAGAAACACGACAAAGCCATACAACCCATTAGTATATAAATAGCACCAGCCATTTGGTGGTTGTTGTTGTGAGAGGTGCTTCCATTGTCATGATGAGTTGTACTTCCAGAATGAAAAAGGTTGAATGCAGGACCTTTGTAAATTGCCATTAGCAAAGCTCCTCCAAAGGTTACTAATGTTCCAATCACTTTGGCTACACTTCGAACCTCCTTTAATTTTAGATGCTCCAACCTACGTGGAAGCTCCAAACGTGAATTGCATACTATATTACTCCAACATTTGTGTGTATTTCTTTAATATATACATACATATATATATATATATATATATATAGAGAGAGAGAGAGAGAGAGAGAGAGAGTGAAAACCTAGTATACACGGAAATGAGTACTTAAAAACTTAAAGTGATCTCAGTTAGTAATTACCGGACGATGACTGCAAGCAGAAAGGTGATAGAGGGCACAGTATTCACAATAGTAGATGTGAAGGAAGCCGAAGTATACTTCATCCCCAAGTAAGTGAAGCTTTGGTTAAAAACTGGCCTGGTAAAAAATAACCATGTAATTATTTAATTAACAAAGTTATTATCCGGTAAAAGAAGATATTTCCCACCCAGATGGTATTCTCTGCAAGTAAATATGTGTGTATATATTCCTCTATATGCATGCTTACAGATACTTTTGTTGTGTGTAAGGTTAATTAATTTTAGATCATTACTCCAGGAATCCCAGGACCATTATCTGTAGAAAGACTGCAAGTGTCATCTTAGGCCTACTTTTCCTGAAAAAACAAAACAAGGAATAAAATAAATTAAGGATATTGGTATTAGAATTGAGTCACCACAATTGTGAAACACTATGGTGACAAAACGTACAGTTTTAGATATAGATGTAGATTTGATAGATGAAATTATTAAAGAAGAGACGAAAATAGTGACACCTTTCAATAAAGAATGCAAAAGGGGCAAGAGCAATTGTGGCCATAGCATTTCTGTACACAATAAACACGAAACGATTCATGCCATGGTTAAGAACATCCTTGCCGAAGATGTAATTGCCTGCCATGCCAAATTGCAAACCAATCATTAAGAGATATGGTTTTGCAGCAGTAAGAACTTGGCCTATATTTTTGACACTCATGGTGTGAGTGTGGCTGAATTGATGAGAGAAAGAGTGAAGAGAAATGCTATGTGGTTGGTTATTATGAACACTCCCTGAGGTAATACGTTGTGAGAAGGATGGCCATCCTTTTATACACGAAAAGCAAAAGTAGAAGTACCATAATAGCAACTAATGCCACCAACACATCTTTGATCGTTGGATTAGATAGCGGGTAGGTTCGAGAATTAACCAAAGGAGATATTATTAAGAAAAACTATAATAGGGTACATTAAAAATCAGTGAGTTACATATTAGTTAACATTTTTAAAAGAGTTTATCATTTTAATTTCTTAATTAATGTCTGAAAAACATGTATTAACAGTCTTCTTTGTTTTTCATAATTAATTACAAATAGACACGTGACACTGTTGTTAGCTCTCTGTGTCTGTGAGAGAGTAAACTGTTCTTGTCAAAATAATATACATGTCATTGTTGGGTACCTTGAATTTTAAAGGGTATTGATGCTTTTACATAGCAATAAAAACTAATTATTTGTGTACGAAAATCACATTATAAATAAATTAGAATTGTATTTTAATGGTGTTGTGGATTTTATAATTAAAAAAAATTATCAAACTTTATTTCAGTGTTTTTCTTAAATTCAACACTAAAATGCAAGTGTAAACTTAATTATATATAATTGGACATAAATAATTAATTAATTTTAATTCTATTCTTAATTGTTAGAGTATAACTTTGTATGGTTATCTCTAGAAATATTCATGGTAAAATTAAAACTGTGTTAGAGAGGAGCTAGCCGTGCAACTGTTTACTAAAGTATTAAGATTTACACCTTACATGTTATTTTACATCTTGAGGGAAAAAATATAAATATAATATTTAAAATAATAAAAATATAAAATAAAGATTTTTTATTATAAGTCATTATTATTTTTAATTTAAATCTAACTTAACTTCACAAAATTAACTTAAAACTTAATTTTAAGATTGAATTTTTAATAGATTATAAATCTATCAATGCATTATTTTATAATATTATAGTTAAAAATTTAATGAATTGATAAGATATACGATAAAATATGTGAAAAAAATTATTTATGAAATAATAATAATAATAATTAAATGACTAAACGGTATTATTGAACCTATAAAAAACTGTTAATCAATTTGTTTGAAAGTGTGTAGTGCACAATTGATGGAAAAACTAAAGGAAGTTATTGAAAAACAAAAGGAAGTGTGGTGAGTATAATTGAAGAAAGAGGAGGTTGATTCAGTCGTCGTGACAGGACCAGAATTTATCTATTTATCTAACAACCACTCTCATTTGCCTACACGTGTTAACTATGCATTCACTTCTTTCTCCCCATAGTTTCCATCACTTCTTCAATTCTAACATGGTACCTATTACCACATTTTATCATCCTCAAATACACTTTAATGTGACATCTAAGCTTATTAATACCATATTTATACCTTTTCAAAACAAGTTTAATGCTACTGTGAGCGTAAAAATATTATAGTATAAACTAATTGGAAGTTATTACTGGTATAAAAACAAGCTTTTAGGTTATTTTAAGGAAACAAAAACTTAAATATTTTTATCAGAGAAAGTTATTTGATTTCACTTTAAAACTAATCGGTATTAAGTAAAGGTGTCTGCAATGTAATATAGTCTGCTGATTATTCTTTTTTTAATTTAAAATTTTAATATATATATATATATATATATATATATATTATATTGTTAATATGAATTGTAAAGTGGAAAATATTAATATATATATATATATATATATATATATATATATATATATATATATATATTATGTAAGTGAGATAAGACTTTCTAAGACAAACTTATACAAAATAAACTATTTATTAGAAATGAATTTTATATCTTTGTTCAAATATGATTCCTTCTAAATCAAATTTCGTTTTATTTTTTAAATTAAAGAATTAAATTAATATTTTGGCTTTGAAAAATTAAGTAAAAATAAAAAAAATGTGAGTTTATTTAAGTGAATATATTAAATTGTTCCGATCCTAGATGATGTACCTTTCACTATCATTGATTTGAAAATTAATATATATATATATATATATATATATATAACCTACAAAATAATTTTCGAATAAAAGTAATATATTTTAAATAATATTTAAATATTTTATTATTAAAATGAAAATATATATAAATAAAAAATTTATTTATTCAGATTTTATTTTTAAAAGAATTATCTTTTTTCAGGTTTGTGTTTGGATCCAACAATGGATTTATATAAACGAAGAAAAGTATAGAAAGTTCAAAAATCAACGGATAAAAAATTAATAAATACAAGATAAAACAACTTCAATTTTTTTTTCACAGATATTCGAGAGGAATCACTATTAAAAAATTATATTAAATATATATATTTATAATTATTATATTAAATATATATTATATTTTTATATTATTAATTTATTTATATTTATATTATAACAAAATAAGTATAATTAATTATATAATATAATATAAATAATAAATATTAATAAATATAAAATGAAAATTTAAAAAGTTAAAAATAAGTAAATTTTTGGGATGCTTTGAAGTTTATTTTTGCTAAAACAAGAAAATTTTCGCCCAAACAAGACATTTTTGTTCAAGATAAAAAAAATTAAAAACATCAATTTTAATATTTGCTTATGTTTTTTTGTTTTATTATGGTTTTTATTGTTTTTAAATATAATTTCTGTGAATTTTAATTATATATTTAATTGATAATCTGTTAGTTTATGTGTTCCTTTGATAAATTTTGTTTTGATTTAATTTCTTTTGAGTTCTAGTATGATTTAATGGTGTTATTTGATGTGATATGAGATACAAAGATATGAAAAATGTGATGAAGACATAGTATGTTTAAGAAAGGAAATATTGTGTTGAAATTGTTAGGATATGCATTGACTAGGGATTCGTCTAGAAAGAGGTTATTCAGGTGGTGAGATTCGAATGAGGTTCATATGAATGGGTCACTTATTTGAAAACTAACTAACGTTGACATGTTATATGAGTTAACCTTTTAATTTACATAATTTGGTAAAGAGATTATTATGTGTATAGCTGTGTGGATTCACAAAGATAATATGACTGGTGCAGATCTCTGAGTCTAAGTCAATGCACGAGTATTCCGGAAGTAGACTCAAGTGTCTGTGTATGTGAGTCAGTAGAAGTCTGACATGAGAAATATTGATTATGAAATTTTATAGACACTTGATTTCCTTGTGAACATTTATGAGCACTAGTGAGTTTTTTTTTTTATCAACAAGAAACAATAAATAAATATGGATCATTTAAGAGGTGACTCAACCCTTATACAAAAGAAAAAGGAAAAATAAGAAAGGACCTCACGTTCCAACATAAACCAAGCTTCGAACAGAAGCTACCAACTAGGCCTTATCCCAATCAAATGACAACCACAGGAATCCACCCATGGCAATGACCAAAGTGTACCAACACCACAAAGTCCAAGAATCATAAACATAAACAAACCATCAAACATAAATTGCCAACAATTAGAGAAACTTATAAAACATCTTTACAAAGATCACATCAGTGGTACAACCCATTAACTCAACACAAAAGATCAAAAGATAACCCTTTTCACTTCACCTGTGCTCCTCCTTAGGATCCCTTTATCCTAAATTAAGATATAAAAGCTCCTGAAGGAAACCAACCCCTTACTCCACATTTTTCCTTTTTAAACAAAGAGTTAGAGATACAAACCAAAATGAAAGAGACAAATTTATTTCACAGTTTTCATACATGCCAGAAGTTCAAAACACCAATCAGAATAAAAAAAAACTCTACATCTTTTTATTTACTGGTAATTCAAGCCCAGCGTTTATATTAAAATTTTTAGAAATGGTTTGCTTAACATATTGTTTGTATTGTGTTATATGTGATGATCATGTATTTACACGGAAGGAAATGATGTTTCAAGTGATAGAGCTCCTCCATAAGCATATGAATCCTTGAATGTTATGGTTTAAACTTCTGTATATATTTAAAATCATTATGAAGAAGGATGTATATATATATATATATATATATATATATATATATATATATATATAAAATGCACTACAAGAAAATTATTAAATAAAAAATAATTTTATAGATCAAAATAATTAGTTACTATATTGACTAAATTAGATATTAATAAATTTTTTAGTCTCTAAAATAGTATTTGATTTAATCAATATAATAACTAATTATTTTGGTCTCTAAAATTAATTTCTATTATTAATTTCTATTATTAATTTTCTTGTAATGATATATTTATGTTAATTAGATATTACATACATATTATATTATTAGCACTTAAAAAAATAATTACATAGAAATCAAGGTGATTATATATATATATGTATATATATATATATATATATATATATATATATATATATATATATATATATATATATTCTAAGGTGATTTTAATTTTTAAATTTTATAAATTTAGGAAGTCATTACTTAGTGTGTTGGAAGTCAATGCATTTTTAGAAATTCATGTGTAACTTTAAGTTTTTTTTATTAAATAGAGAAAATGGAATAACATAAAAAAAAAATATTCACAGATTTATTATTTTAAATTATTAAAAATGATGGCATAATATTTTATATGAACTCATAAGTTATTGATACTGAATTTTCTTTATATATTTCTTCAAAAGATGCAACATTTTTAGTCTTTTGAATTATTGTCAATTTTATTATTAGACGAAATAATCTAAATTTATTATTATATTATACATCTTTTAAATTATTTAGGGTTTTACTTGGATATGAGTATGTATAAGTTTACTTGGATAAATTGATACTTGTTATATTCACCACTCAAATTTTAGATATCTGTTAAGACTAATTATACATAATTTTTCTGAGATAATTCTACACTAAATTTTGTTATGATCGATCTCATAATCATTTAATGTTATTGTATGGTCAAAACATATAACTCGTCACTGATTAAATTAAATAACTTCACATCAAACGTTCAGTGTAGTCACTGTTGCTTTAAAAGAAGTTTTATTTATATATGTTGTAGATGCTGAAGTCTCAACCTAATGTTAATTACTTCGCAATGCCTGTTTGGACCTACATTTGTTTATTCCAAAATCACGTTGTAACGCTGAAACTTGTATGATCAGCTTGAGTCAAATTTTTTTCCACAGAAAGGTTGAACCAAACATTTTACAGCTCTCCCACTTAGATTGAGAGCATTAAAATAAAAGGAAAGTTCATCCGAGGAAAAGGAAAGGCATCTGTTTCTGGGACCCGTGTTCTTCAAGCATGCAGTGCTGAAATGCTGAACTGGAAACAACTATGAACAACATATAACATAAATACTTACAGATAGAGGTTAATTAAGAAAACAAACTTCAGTTTTATAGGGAAAAAAGTTGACATGCAAATTAAAAATTAGTGCCTCAAAAAACTATCTTCTTCCAACAAATTAAAATTTGACGAATGCGTAACATCGTACTTTCCTTTAACTGCATATCATCCCCAACAATCATAGATAATAATATCACCATTATCCAATTTGTTCCCTTCTACGCACTTCACACATCACCCAAACCTTACTCCTTAATGGTGTGGAAAATATTATAATGCCATTGTCTATGTGCTTTTCTCTGCGATCATTATCTACAAACTTCAAATTTTATTTTCCTAACTCACAATATTTCACGTAGTTTGGAGTAAGTATCATTTAACATACTTTATACATGTGATTGATATATATAGATATAGATATATAGATTTTACAATAATAATCCGACGGTAGTTTATATGATATTATCAAAAAAATTTATTAAGATAAATTTTTCTACTATATTTATAAGTGAATTTAATCTTAACTTACTTTTATAAAATAAAACAGACTTATAAGATTAAAATTGTTCTAAATTAGTCTTGTATTGGACCAGAGCGCATAGAGCTCAGTGTTCGTTGGTCGGACATCAGCGTTTGCGTTAAACAAGTCAGCTTGGTTATAGGGTCAAGTTGGTGGGCCATGTGATTAGGCTCCAGATATGTGCATGTTAACTCTCATTCATAAACTTAATGTAATCCTTCGTGTACAAAGTCTGGTCGGTCAACGAAGAGTGTTAATGGGTCTGGGGGTGCGTTTAGTGCATCCGGGTCTAGTACAAGTAAAATGTTCTCTATAAACCTAAACCTGAGAGGTTAGGGCTTGATAAGTAAGCTTACATGCAAGATACGTAAGAGCATGTTGAGTATGCCTACATGAAACAGATTGGACCCCTGATGTTGTTACATGAGTTGGTACCCTGGTGGTTATTCTGTTAAGATTTTATGCACTTTAAGGAGATAAGATTTTGTGCAGTTGTGGCACTTAGATTGTGCACATTGTAACGAAATCTTCTCCCATTGAGTATGCTTTCACTCAAGATAAGATTCTCATGAGAGAAAGTTGTTACAAGAGGTAGTCTATAAAAGGGACTTGAGATCCCAAGTGAAAAGTACGCTGTTTCTAAGATTGAAACTAAATATTTCTTGTTTCTTATAAATCCTATACTGACTTGATCGTCGGAATGCAATTAATAGGTAGGGCACCATTTATCTCAATGGAACCACATTCAAACACGACAAAGGGAAGAGCAGATTCCAACGGAGATAGACGGAGCCAAAACTTATTTTCAGAGTCAACCGGCAAGAACAAGTCTTATTTTATATTTCTAATAAATTTTTTTTAATTATTTGTTGAATTTTAAACTCTATTGAGATAAATTAAGTCCTAATTTTTTATAATTTAAAAAGTAGATAGTTGATTGGTTTACTTCACATATATTAATTAAGTAATTCAATTTCAGTTATAATATTATATAGTTGTATATATTTAATTTATTTACAAATTAATATACATATTTATCAAATTAACATTACATGATTCAGCATAAAAAGTGTTAAATTTATATTCTATAAACGTTATTAGGTAGATTAAGGAAACTACATATTATTAGTGTGCTACCTATATATAGCTAACCCGAACTTTTGTTTTTTAATATTTCTTTTTCTGATTGCATGGCGTCCTTGGTTTAGTATTATAACGGTTTAGTATTATAACTTAACATAAGTTGTGAGTGATATGTGATTAATATACAAGTGATTAAGTATATTTTTGAAAGTTTTTTTTTTTCTCTTAAATTTGGTTTAGTCTCTATGTTTGTTTGTATTTTTTATGTTATTTTTTTTATAATGACATATAATTGTTAAAGTCTGGAATCTAACTGAAATATCAAATTTTATTGTGACATAAGTTTTATTAAAAAAAATATATTAATTAATAAGTTAAGTTGTGGAATAATCTTCTTCAACTAACAATTTTCAAGTGTATTCGTAACATTTCTTATTAGAAGTGTTAGAAGTGTAGACAAATTAAGTTTTCAAAGCCTCAACTTGATTTATGAAAGAAAAAATATGTTTAATTTTTAACCATTTAAATCAATTTACTTTAAAAACTATGTATTATTCGAGTATATGAGATGCCAACAACATGAGTTGACACCTGGGAAGCTCATCAACATATTTAACAATCTCACAACCAAAATCAAGAGCATGATCATGTAATTCATAAGTATTGCACATAGGATTCTATAATAAGGTAAGATCACCAAATGATACTTCCAAGAGGAGAGAACCCAAGAAGGATTGACATAGGCCACCATTGCCACTGAGAAGACCAAAGGAACTCCCAACCCAGTGCTTCACACAATATACACATCTGAACGAGGATCGAGCTTGGCTTCCAAAAGAGATGTTAAACATCGATTTGATGTCAGCATTAAGGAAAACTCGCAGCACCCCATCGAGAACTCATCCAACGGTAACCGAACATGCATGTTCATTATTAAACAAGAATAAAAATAGAAAAAATCATCAAACAAACCTTCTTTTCCATGACAGACGATGTCATAACACTTATATTTGCATAAGGATATGATATCATTTGACACATTGTCCTCTAGTATATCCTTGCTAGTGGTAAACAATTGAAGCATGAATGACCACCGATACTTCGATAAGTACTGGAAAATGCAGTCATCCACCCACTCATAGTTAGCATCAAGGATATGGTTATTGCCCGACTCCTCGGCCTTGGCCAGAGTCTGCACGCGAAGACTCTTTCTCACGACCGACATTCCCCCTAACACCTAATCCGATATGACTCACCAGTCTTCTCATAGTCACTAGAATCAGAGCTCTACAATTTTTCAAAATAGTCTGACACTCCCCTACCGACACTTCCATCTCAACTGAAAAAAAACTACTACCAAAGGAGAAGGTAGACATGGTTTATCTCTTTGAATTATCTTTGACTGATACACTCTCAGGAAAAAAAAATATAATAATGGGGTGAAGATGGAACCCACAAACCACCCTATATATAGGCATGAAAAGGAAGGAATGTGAACAGTCAGAGATGTCACCAACGGTTAGATCATTTCATCACCAACAACTACGATTACATGACCATTAAGATCCTATGACACATTAAAACCTCAAACATTCTAAACCCTTTGTAGTCATACTTTCTCAAGCATGGGGCCAATATACCATATGGGACAACTTTAACATTATCTTCTTTAATTTTAACTTCAAAAGGTAATAAACAATAAATAAAAGATAGTTTTATAAAGTGTACCGACGATTGCCGAAAGGTCCTATGGAGGACCTTGGCCCCACAAATGGACGACCGAGGTCCTCCTCAGTTACCACTAACCTCCTGATATCACGGTCCTCATTGGCATACCGAACGTACCATGTTGACCGACCGACTCATCACCAGTTACGCATGATCAGCAAAGTCAACCACTAATTAAGGGTTACTTAACACAACCCTAAGCAAGATCCAAACTCCTAATCTGACCCACTAAGGAAATCCCACAAATATAATATAAATACCAAGTACATCATTATCTACACTGTTCCGACAACTGAGCGTCGAACACTTTGCTGACATAAGCATCGGAGTGCCTTTTGCAGGTATCATCCGAGACTGAGCGACTGGAAGCGAAGATCGAAGGAGAAAGACACCAGACCAAGAGAAGGAAGGAGTAAATAACCGACCAACCGAAGGAAGGCTTTGCAATCATTCTCTGAGTCTCTATCACCCCGAACGAGAACAT
This sequence comes from Phaseolus lunatus, assembly GCA_013389735.1. Lineage (NCBI taxonomy): Eukaryota > Viridiplantae > Streptophyta > Magnoliopsida > Fabales > Fabaceae > Phaseolus > Phaseolus lunatus. The sequence goes on along the minus strand of CM023865.1, from coordinate 10,678,532 downwards.
AAAGATTGTTAATTGAAGCTATATTTATGTGTGTATGTATGTATAAATTTGTGAATTCTAAATTTTTAACTTTTTGAAATTTTTAACTCAATTCAATCAATAAACTAATTTAATCTAGTAATTAATAATTAAAGTCAAACATACTTCTCATACTCACAATTGGTCAAATTTGTATCAAAATAAAAGTTAGTATTGTTTTCTAAAAAGGTTTACGGACAACTCTTAATTACAAGAAAGAAAAAATAAAGGTATTCTAATAAAAAAAATGTTACTTTAACAACTGCAAATTGATAGACATCCGTTTATAACCTTGGTTTGTCCAGTATAATTTCAAAATTACTCTATTTCAACAAAAAGTTGTTTCTCTTTCCAATTATAATCTGATGCAAGGTTGTCAACATATTAACACTCTTCTAATAAATATCCAAAATTTATGTCAGATTAATCTAACAATGTGTTGGAGATTTCATATCAACTAGAGATTATAACATTTTATAATATATAAGTGGGTGTAAACCTTACCTTATAAGTTGATTTTATAAAATTGATTAAATTCGTATACAAAAGTGAAGAGTTCACAAGTTTGTGATGAATAGATAGATAAAGAAACTCCATCCACATTAAATTTTGAGTCAATGCAGAAAAATGTATCAGTAAATAACAAAATTAAATGAAGTAAGAATTAAATGAACTATTTTATTTTTTTATTGTCACAATATTATTTTATAATTGATCATTTAAAAACTCCTATAAATACTCTGTTACTAAAGTCTTAAAAACACCTCATTGAATAATAGTCTTAAAAAACATCCAGTATAATTATTTAATTTATAAAATGGAATAGTAAACAGTAGACCCTTCTTTTACATTTTTATGATCAAAACTAAAAGAAAAAATAACATACAAACATGCTATTTTATAGTTAAAGTAAATAAAAATGAAACCGAAACTATTATGATAAGGAATATATACTTTTAAAAGTGTTTTTGGTAAAATATACTTTTTTAAGTTTCCAACTAAGGCATGAATATAAAATATTAATTTTTACTTTCAATTTAGGTATTAAACTACGACAAGTGTCAGATTTTGAAAAAAAAAAAAGAAGAAAACTAGTTAGAAGGTTAGGTGTACCCCCAATAATAAGAAAGTGGTTTCAAACTAATATAAAATTCTATAAATATGATAACAATGATATTGTTTTTAAAGCAATCTTCTTATTATAAAGTTTCTCATAAATCATACAGCTATTATGCCTTTTACTTGACTGCAAATTCTACAGTATGCCTCATGTACAAATAAACTGACAAAGAATTATGTGTATCCATATATATGATAATTATAAAATTAAATAAAAATAATAATTTCAGACAGTTTATATTCGTTTAATTTTTCATAAACATTAATGGTACATTTTCTTGTAATTAAAATACTAAAACTGTTTTGCATTACTGAAAAGTTTGGTTGCGCGTGCAATACCAGCCTATTCCTAACTAAACACTTTCATAATTTTTTCTCTTTGAAATTTTGTATTATCATATGCTATTCTCACAACTTTTCGTTTAATATTAGTCTCCTCAGCTTAATTTTTTTATATATATAAAATCCTTATGTTTTTTAATAGATTTTTATGCTAATAATCATTCATTTTTACTGAATATTATGCGGACCTATTTGAAAACTCAAATAAATAAAGACTTTTATATTAAGTTAATTGTCATAAATTCACTCAATTTATCTAAAAAATAATATATAACAGAATCTCTTAACAAGTAAGGAAGGACTAATTAAGTCTTTAAAAAACTCTTTTTTTTTAAAGGTTTAATTACTTATTTAATCCTTATAAAAAGGATACAAAATTTATGTTTCAGCTCTTATACTTCATTTTCTGCAGAAAACATTTTAATCATTCTTAATCCCTACTATTTGAACTCATGGAGACTAAAAATAGTTAAAGTTTATATATAAAGATTAAACGATACAATTTGAAGCATATGGAGGAAAAAGATCAAATATGCTCAACAATACAAATTAGATGAACAATTATTTTTACAAAAAGAGAGGATTACTGAGTCAAATATTGTGATTCATGCAGCTGAATTTACTTATACAAGATAAGGTTTTGATGTTAGTTTAATAAAAAGGTGCAAAGAAAATGAATATTGAAATTGAGATATCTCACCCAACTTTAACCTGCTTGCAAATGGATATTTTCGCCTTAGTTATGGAAACGACGTGTGCTTAAATAATGCCTCTGTACTTTGTGCAGATACAAAAAAGTGACTTAAATAATTATTAAGAGTAAAGAGTGTACCCCAACTCAGCCATTCCAATAAAAAACCATAAACACAAAATCTCCTCAAAGAAATGCCCATGAAGACAGAATTTTTAAAACTAGTAGCTAGAGACCAGAGAAGAAAAAGACATAAACTATGTTACGATAAATTTTCTATAATTAATTATAAAATTAAAGTCAAAAATTAATTGTTTTATTAATTAAAAATAACTTTAACATAAATATATAAATTCATAAAAAAATTATGCAAAAATTCTTTTTACAAAATAATTAACTTATTACCTAATTTTTTTATTTACTTTCAATCTTAACAAATTTATGAAAAAACACAAGATCCTAGAACTAATCCCATTTTATTGGATTCTGCATTGTTTTCCCACTCAATTTAATTGTATTTTTTTTGTGGGCTAGGTTACTTTTTTTTAAGTGTACACAATTAAAATGGAATTAAATAACGACTTTGTCAGTTTTAAAGTCTACAAACCTAATCAATGATTATATAATAAATATTATTAATTATTTAATAATTTTAATATAAATTTAATTTCATATTTTATTGTTTAAATATTATATATATAACTTTATTATCGAGTAAATTTAAAAATATTAAAACTATTTATTTTGAGGTCTTCCTTTTAAAAGGTAGTAATTTTTTAATAATTTAAAGTAATTACCTAATTCAATCTAATCCAACTATCATTAAATTAGATTAATTAATTAAATAAAAAATAAAGTCAAATTTATTTAATTAAATTTAGTTATATGTAATAAAAAACTAAAATATACTAACTCCAACCATTACTTCCTATGATAGAGGAACATCGGAGAATAATTAATTTGAAAACCATACATCTAGGCCATAGAAAAGCCATTATTACCTAACACCTTTAAATAATGGAAGTGGTTTGCTTTTATAAAATTGTTCGATTGATGTTTTGGATGTAGTGAGACAAGAGAACTACAAATATAATGAATAATGAATCATAAATATTTAGCATATTTGTTGTGGGACTGGATTTCTGCAGTCCATAATCAGGCTTAAAAGGTAAAGCAAAATTGATAAAAAAAAAAATAAGGATTATGTTTTTAAGTTATATTTCAAATATTATAATATAGATGATTATATTTTTTGTTTTCTCAAAAATCATTATTTTTAAAAAAAAAAGAAATCTATGACTTTTCTTTTAAATTTCTCTTTAGGGTTTTTTAATGATATTTTTTTATCTCTTTCTGAAGTCACGAATTAGATGATAATTGAGATTGGTTTCAATTTAATTGAAAAGAATTTTATTCATGGTAAAAATAAAAATAAAAAATCTTTTTAGATTTCAAATCTTTTTAGATTTCAAATCTTTTTAGAAGGTGTTTTTGTTTTTTAGATTTTGCTTCTCTTGAACACCTTGAACTCATCTTCTTCTTTTCAAGTTAGATATCTTTTAAAACAAGGTATTTGTAAGTAATGAAAGTTAACCTAGAATTTTTATTAAATTAGGCGTTTATGTGAATTTAAAAAAAAAAAAAGGTATATTTGGATATAAATAACTTCTTTGTTTTTATTGTTGAAATATTGTTTAAACAGTAGACTTAAATATGAAACTTAATGGTTGAATTATTGAAATATTATTTAGAGAAATAATATTTTGTTAGGCTTATAGAATTGGAATATTGTGCTATATAACATGGATTTGGTGTTTATACTGGATGAAGAATGTATATATGATCGAATTTTGATGAATTATGTATAAAAAAAATTCTTTTGAATATGACTTCCACGTGTAATTACCATTTTGACAACATGAAACTAGTTGAATCAATACGTGTTTAATTTAGAGCATAATAAATGGAAATAGCTTGAGTTGAAAATTTTGAACTGTACACATCTCTATCAATGGACTTTCATCTTACCAGAGGAAAATGGGTCATACTTCAGGATTGAATATTTTGCATGTCTCATTTGCTTTCATGCTTTCACAAAATTATCCACCATGTTACCAGCAGGAAAGCATGCACTCTTCCATGATTGGGGTTAGACGCAGCAATAATAAGTGAACAGAACTTCAAACCCTAAGAATGATTGTTGTGATATAGTGTTTCAGATACTTAAGAAAATGCATTAAACTTTCCTATAACTTCTAATTTGTATGGAACTTGTTCTGTGCAACTTCCACAGCGGCTTTATGTAATTGATTTATTCAGTACACAATTATTCACAGAAAACTTAAAAGAATAATGGAAATCTACAAATATAATTTACAAAAAAATGGTTTTTAAATGGTAAACGTAAAGTTACAAAAACATTTCTGAAATGAGACGCCTTTATTGTTGTTTCAGAGCAGCCGCTATCTTTTTATGGAGGAGCTCCACTCCTAGACGAGGGGACAATCGCGGTAAAGCCACCTGGAAGAGAGCACAAAATTTACCTCAGAGACACAATAATTTCCTCTCTATATTCATCTTATTATTATTATTTTGTTGTCATGAACATTGCAAGAAATTATAAGTTAGCTTTGGACATGAATAAATTAAAACCAATAAAGCACCACCTTGTGACTTGGAAACACCATCTTGTTCAACCCTAACTCAATTTAAAACCACACAAAAATCTAGAGAAAAAAAAACCCCTTTTATGGATGATACAATAAACGAAAAGCAAGACATTTAAATTTTGAAAGTAAATAAAATAAGTTATGATGCTAAGCTACCCTTACCTGCACTACTAAAATGTTGAAGGCTCGGTGCCATATTTTGTTACTTCAAGAATAATTATGAAGCACCCACATCTAGACACAACTAAAGTCTAAAATACATGACATAGCATATATATATAATGTGATCAGCAAGATAAAAATCAAAATTGATGATTAATTCTTACATATTCATTTTAAAACAAGCTGTTAAGTTCTTAAATGAAGAGTCTCACCAAAAAAAATACAAAAGACTCCATCATTGAAAAACAAATCCAGCTTCTTAGTCTGAAAACACAATTTTAACTCTTGTTCATTTAAAGGATAACTTAGCATACTTTTCTAGAACTCCATTGTCATCAAGTAATCCAAATTCATCTTCTTCAATGTCTTAATGATATTGTGGGAAATTCTTGAAAAATGAAAATTACTATAAACACATATTAAATCCTTTCCGAGCCATCTTGTTTCTTTTAATATGATAAAAGAGTATTTGCTCTAATTTTAAATACAAACTTCTAAAATATTGATGCATACACACCATGGCCTAGTCATCAAGCTTTTTGCAGCCTTTCGACATCTATCTCTCAAAATCAACATTAACAAAGTCTTATCTTCTTTCTTCTTTCAGAAAAGTTTACAAATTCCACATTCACATGTCTCCTTGACAAAGTACCATTTTAACCATTTTGTTCTTTAAAGAATAAGTTCCATATCTTTTTATGTGAATAATTGAATAGATTTTCCTCTCATTGAGATATGGAAATTACTATTCAAAGAACAAAATGGTTCAAAAAGTGCTTTATTGACGTGGAAGAATAAACTTTGTTAATCTTTGAGAGATAGAAGTCAAATGGATGCAAAAGTTTAGTGACAACCATAGTTCCCAAGCATCACTAATGTAAAAGTTTGTCATTAATTTACTTGGACAATCATGGTCATCTTCATGGTAGTTAGAATCACACGATACATCTTCATGGCAGTTTATAGAAAGTGTATCATTTTATGACTTGAAAAGTGTGATTCGTGATTTAGTTTTGTTACCCATTATTCATTTTATTTCTCGAAAAAATCCAAAAAACAGTCAATGGACAATTATAGATACAATGTACCCTCACACGTTTTGTCTATAAATTGAGAATGACAAAAAAGATTAAGAAAACAAGGAGGTGGAAAAGGTGAAAGGAAAGCACGGAGAAGAGAAGCACAGTAAAAAAGAATAAAAACAGTAAAAAATATAAACTAACTGCAAAGTAAGTTGTAGAAGAAAAACAGTGAAAAGAAAAACAAAGAAGAAGAACAAAAATAAGAGTGGAGAAGAATAAGAATAATCGTGAATAAGAATAACAGTTGCACTGTAAAGTAAGTTTTAACCTGAACGAATTTTAATATCTTTTAGTTAAAAAGAAATTGAGAATGACAAAAAAGATTAAGAAAACAAGGAGGTGGAAAAGGTGAAAGGAAAGCACGGAGAAGAGAAGCACAGTAAAAAAGAATAAAAACAGTAAAAAATATAAACTAACTGCAAAGTAAGTTGTAGAAGAAAAACAGTGAAAAGAAAAACAAAGAAGAAGAACAAAAATAAGAGTGGAGAAGAATAAGAATAATCGTGAATAAGAATAACAGTTGTACTGTAAAGTAAGTTTTAACCTGAACGAATTTTAATATCTTTTAGTTAAAAAGAAACAATTTTATATTCTTGTAGGTATATAATTTCTAATTTAAAAAAGAAAAAAACAATAGGTTCATTGTTAGAAAAGGAGTATTGTTGGATTAGGAAGATTAAAATTCAATGGTAAATTCCTTTTGGACCTATATTATATAATTTATTAAAAAAGTAATAAATTCTTGTAAAATTATTTAAGTTTCTGTTTATTTTTTTATATAAAATTATTTTAGTACTTCTTTTATTTTATTATACAAGATTTTTTCTTAAAAAAACTATATTTTAAAATAAATTCTTATATTTAATTATTTATGTTATTTTTAATTTTTTATATTAAATTATTTAAGTTTATGTTTATTTTATATAAAATTATTTAAATACTTGTTTTACTTTATTATATAAATTTTTTTTGAAAAACTTCATTTCAAAATATATTTTTATACTTTTTTCTTAGAATTTTTTATATAAATTTGATTAAGTTTCTGCTTATTTTATATTATTAAATTATTTAAATACTAGTTTTACTTTATTATATAAGATTGTTTAGTATATGTTCACATAAAAGTTTTTATTTTTTTATATATAATTATTCTTGCATTATTTGTTATAATATTTTCTGGTTTTTTGTTCTACAAAAGTGACTTTTTTAAGGATGTTTATTATTAGGAAAAGAATCAGCTTAAATTTTGATTGACTTTGTTGGAAGAGACAATGAGATAGATAGAGAGAAAGAAAGAAATAGATATTACATGAAATCACTCTGAGAGTGTCTTTCCTCGTGAGATGGTGTTGCAAGAATGAAACATCTTATTGATATAAAAAAAGATGTCATTGTATGTCCATAAGTTTCATTCTTTCAACACCACCCCAAACTTAAGTAGAAGTCGGGACACACTATCACAATTATTTCATGTAATATCTGATTCTTCCTTTCGCTCTACTTTACACATTGTCTCTACAAAGTTAAACAAATAAAAACTGATTTTTTTTTTCTAAAATAGAAAATAAACATCCACAAAAAACTCACTTTTGTAGAAAAAAAAAGAATAAAAAAATATTATAACAAATCAAAAAAACTATATATAAAAAAATAAAAGCTTTAATATGAAAATGTACTAAATAATCTTATATAATAAAGTAAAATTAATACTTAAATAATTTTATATAGAAAATAAAATAAACTTAAACTTAAACAATTTTATTAAAAAAAATAAAAATAAATTAAATAAACAAATATAAGAATTGTTTTAAAATACACTTATATAATAAAATAAGTACAAAAATAATTTTTAGACAGAAACTTAAATAATCATTTTATAAAAAAGTTAAACAAATACAAGAATTTATAATTTTTTAATAAATTAAATAATGTAGGTAACAACACCCTGGATCTTAATCTTCTTAGTCCAAGGGCACCTTTTCAAAAAATGAGCATATTGTTTTCCTTAAAAAAATTAAAAATTGTATACTAACAAGAATTTAATACTGTTTTTTCCAGATTAAAACTTACTTTACCAAAGGAACACTGATTCTCTTCTCCCCTGTTTGATTCTCTTCTCCACTGTTTGATCTTCTTCTCCACACATTTGCTGGTAAGTTTCTATTTTCTACCAATTTTATTCTCTTCTTTTCTCCGTGTTTCTTTTTGTCATTCTCAATTTATAAGCAACGATCCACTGTATCTATGACTTGCCGTATTTTATTCTACTTTTTGAGATTTTTTTGACATTAAATAAATCGGAAGTAACAAAACTGAATGGCAAACAACACAATTCATTTGATTCATATCACAATTCACAATTCAAGTCATAAAACTATACAACTTCTAAATATATATAAATAAGACTATATTTTGTAACCAATCGCGATTCGCATAGTAGATTCTAACTATCATGGATTACGCTTTAGTTGTCTTCGTGTTGGGGATATATTAAATCTTTCTCAAATGCCTACGTTCATATATAACTGCACAATAGCCAATGGCAAAACCCTTGGTACTATAATCACCGTGTGCAATAAATTACATCTAAATATTAAACAAAATTCAGATGAAATATCAATGTAACAGTTGACAATCAAACAGTTAAGGTGATGTGCAAACACCAAGATTAGTGGAGAAGAGAAATCTGACCAGAAAAACACAAAACTAAGTACTATAACCAAAACCATGACATAATAGTGAAGATTAGAGGGGAAATGGGCTTAATAGGGAGTCTAGCAACGATGCTAACAAATTGGACCGATTATGCTTCAAATAAAAGGACACAATGAAGACTTAAATGAAAAGTTAGAAAATCGTCAGTAGGGTTAACAATAAGCTGAGTCCAAACTAGAGGGCTGCATCTTATATTGGGAAAGCAAGGATGAATAATTGTGAAGGAATACTTGAACTGGGTAAGATTGCAAATGGGGAATACTTGAAGGAAATAAAAATCTTCCAAGTGTCAAGTAATTCAGGTGTTTGTATTTAGTTTGATTAGAAAAAAAACTGCAAGCCATTCAAAGATGCTATTTAAATCCCCAGGAAAATTCTTTGCCCTAATCCTGATTGCCGGTTTGCATACAAATAGAGGAATCAAACTTTAACAGAGATTATGAAAACCAAGGAATAACTAACTAGTGGGGGGACACACACTCCTACAGAGAAACATGAGTCGCAGCTAAATCACAATTCAGAGAAACTGGGCACTTGCTTACCTTGTAATCCTTCACCATAGAAAATCAGATGCAATTCATCCTAAGGTCTTTGGGGCAGAAAGTGTCCCAAAATAACTATTTTTAAGCATGTCCCACCCTTTCAATTTTTATTCCCACCTAAAATGTTCTAGTTCCACCCACGTAAATAAGAGTAGTATCCCCCAGTGTGTTGAATTACAGAGCTTTATAATAATCAATGCATGCCCTAGGAATGAAGAAGAGTAGTGCGTAACGGAACAAACCTCGGTGCCATCGGAAAGCACTTTAGCCAACACAGGTATCTCATATTGATATGCATTTTCCCAGTCGGGATTGCTGGTGATATCCCTTATCTGACAAAACAAAACCAAACATCAACTCAAAAAACCTCGTACTCATAGTCACCCATAAAACAACCTACTAGAGAGAAAGAAATATGCCTGCAAATCAACGTCGTTAAGTGAATCGGGACCGGGCACTAAAAATGCAGAATGAAGTTTCTCTTTAAGGCCATCGCACAAACAGCAACCGGGTTTAGAGTAGAGAACAAGCTTTCTAGAAGGTTCGGCAGATGAAGATGAAGACGAGAGAGGTCTGAATTTGAAAGTCTTTTGTCCTCTAAACAACAAGAGTGGCGATGGCCTTGCTACTGCAAACGCTCCCAAGACACTTCCCACCACCATGCTTATTTTCGGCGCAACACAACACTCTCACAACTCAAATTTCTTCCCAGGTTATACCCAACCTATTCCATCGGCTTCCTTGCAAAAGCCCACTTTATTTTATTTTGGGCTTTTACTTGTAACTCCAACTTTAAATTCCAGGCTTTTTTTCATGCACCCTGGTTTTGAAAAAATTATATATATATATATATATATATATATATATATATATATATTAATTATGATACCTAATGAAAACTTAATCTAATGGAAAAGAATAAAAACGGGTTCTATCTTTGCAAAGGAAGTTGTTCACAATTAATCATAAAAAAAACGTGGGAAAGAAAGAAATTATAAAAGATAGATTAAAATAAATAAATAAAAAGAAATTACTCACATAAAGATTTTCATGAATCAAGATAAGTATCTATCTTTATTATAATTGATGTATAGATTGTAATAATCATAATTTATAAGATTAGTAAAATGATGATTTGTATTATTATTTATTACTGTACACTTGATTTTACAATTTGTTTTCTTATGATAACATTTCCTTAAACATGTTTATCCAACTAAACATGATTTTATGTTCACCTATGTTTAAACTTTAAATTTATTATCTTTTACAACCTAGTAACATTTTTCTTTTGTGATTGGTTTAAATTGATTTTAACCACAAACTTTTTTTCTTCGTCATTAAACAGCAATTTCAATTCCAAATGTGACTGGTATGCGTATGCATTGTTCCTTGACAGAACTAGTCAATGCTATAATTGTTTTCATATTAGATCATATTGAAGTTATTAAAAGATTATGTGGAGTTTATCTAACACTATTATGTAAATAAATTGTTTTACTGATTGCATATATGAAAAAGGTACTTTTTAATAAAATATCTCTCAATTTACTATGTAAAGAATCTATCCCTCGATCGAAAACACGAAAATTTAATGAGGTTTAGTTGAATTATCAAGCAACGTCAACCTCACGGAAAAATTTACTATATCACAGCATATAACTTCACATATTTTTTCTCTTAACAAACTCTCTCTTAGAATACAGCTTTAACTTGTTAGTAAAATTCAACTTAAAAATATTATTTTGAATAATAAGCATAAATAACTCTCATTAGCTATGCTCCTTCGAGTAATAAAACTATAATAAGCAAATACAAATAAATTAACTTGTAACAATATTGCTTATATATTAGTACAAGCAACACTTCAGTCGTATAAATATTCAATTAAATCACCTTGGGCTTCGTACAATTAATATTTTCAAAAAGAAAAATTAGTACAATTAATACATCAAATATTTGGGCACAAAGAAACATTTCACCCACAGCTCAACACATTGGTTGTTTCATTTCATCAATAACAAAAAGCTTTACTCAAAACATTTGCTTAGATTGAAGTCCATCCCTTCTTGAATAACAGGATATATCAGTCTCTTTCAGGGGAAATCATTTGCAACAAATACTTTTAACCGTGAATGTTTTTTCCAATTGACAAAATGTTGAAGGAATTCATATATAGATGCTCAATTACCAAAACCAGTTACCATCATTCGATTAGCTCCAAGAAAGAAAGAACCAAACTCTCCATTTTCTGCATAGCTCTTGCAGGGGCAACCCACCAACCCCAATGACACATGAAAGGATTCACAAGAAGAAAAACTATACAATGTTGGAATCATCTCCAAAACTTGAGAAAACAATTTGCTGTGGGTAAGTGTCACAAGAAAGCAATGGCTATATGAGCTTCTTCTTCCGAAAGAAGCGCTTCAGGTACCACAGCTGCAACCCCGAAACACAGATGCAGAGGCCAAGAGATAAGATACTGAACCAAGCCACTCTAGCATTTGTTGTTTCACTAACTTCCCTCATCTCCTCTTCCCTGCATCAATGTCCAAGAGAAGAGAAAAAAGAAGTTTTGAAATGTATTAATCAACATAAAGAATAATTCGCAATGATTTTATAGTGGTTATGTTACTCAGTTGCACATCACCATCATTGTTACGTAGTGCAGCTATTTCGAAGAACCTATCAATAAGGCCTCATACAAAAAGATAGAATCCTACTAAATACAACCGAAATCAAGCATGAATAGAAGAGATTCACCTATTCTTCAAATAAATTAGGTTGTCCCGGATGGCTTCCACAGCTCCTTCAAGTTTCCTTAACTCAAGTTCAACACCCTAAAACCAATGCCCGAAAAGAATACTTATGTAATTAAAATTAAACACTTTGGTACTGCATAGTACATATTACAAAGGCAATGACTGAGAATGAATGAAACCTTTAATTCATTAAGGGTAAACTATTCAATTAGTCTCCTTAGTTATTTCTATTTCTAGTCTTTCCATGAGAAACAAACATGTAAGTTTTATACACACACTTAAAAGTTAAGTTTTGGTCCATAAAGCTAATATCATAAAAAAAATTGACCACAAAAACTGCTACAAAAGCTTTCTCTGCCAGTGATAAACCAGTACAAAAAATTGTACAAGGACTCAATGTACAATTTGCTCCTGTACAGCTTAAACTTCAAATGAAGTTAAGGGACAAATTGAATAGTTTAACCTGCATTTATGTATCACCTCTATCTTTTCTTTTCTTGCAACAGAGTCCCAATCTTTGGCAGCGATTCCAGTTTTCCATTCAAGGCTGATTGTGGTCTCTCCTCCACTTTCTTGATGTTTGGTATCCACCCAAAAGCACGCCACATAGTTCCCACTCTCGGTAGTTGTAAATGCAAACTGACCATGGGTAACATTTTCATTCTGGTGAAGATTATTTCCATAAGGGGATGTCACCTGGGAAAAAGAAGAGTCATAATCTAAAACGAGTTGATCATATGAACTCTACTACTCTAGCATCTTATTGTACTATGAGTTAATTAAAACCGTAGTTCACAACATTCAATTTCAATAGCAAGGAAGAAATCTACTATTACTAATCTAGCCCTAAATTTGTCAAGGAACTACTACCGGGTATGTGAATAGTAACAAATCAGTGACAAAAAAATTCAATAAACGGACTCTTGACCAGCATAAGCATGTATATAACCTTGGCAGAAACGGTTTGAGGCTGGTGACCCTTGACATCATCCGCTACAACGTAGTAATCTGCTAAAACGACGACTTGTGCCTGGATTTCCTCGGACATGCACTTAGTTCCCTTACTTGGGATGGTTAACCATATAGCCTCGGTTCGAAGGAGCATAAGAGTGGTGAAACATAAGAACAAGAGCAGAGGATTTCGGGTTCCAGAGCTTAGGTTGATGTCCTTCGCCATTGCTCAGTTGTTTACAGGTACCCTGCAACTTAGGGACTCAGATCTAAATTTGTCAATTATCCACGACACAGTAATTTAGTAAAGAAACTAAATCTATAGCAGTAATAATAATTTATAAAGTTCATTGTTTAAAGTTTTCTTGCAGAGATTAATGTTTTATTCCAAGCGGTCAAATGCGCGTAGTATTGGATTACTGGTGACGTGTTTTGAAGCTTACGTGGCATACCATGCGCCAATCAGAACCGTGGTGTCAATACTCTGTCAGGGAAGTGTTGCACTAACACAACCCTTAAACCACGCGCTTCGTTCTCCTCTGAACTCACTTGTGGTGAGTACTAATACTATTGGATGGTTATGAATTTATTATTTTGTTTTGATTTAAGAATAAACAAAATTTGAGTAAAATTAATGTCATATTTTTAAGGGGTAATAAATTAAATGTTCTCTTACTAAATTTTATTTTTTTTTATGTTTTTTAGGATTGGGTATTAACACTTTTTTAGACAGCAGGTATATAAACACCTTTTAAGATTTGATACAATTATATACAATATCTTTTGGTTTCACCTTACACTTGCTCCCGGTAATGATATAAGACATTAAAGAAAGCTTTATTAGCGGAAAATACATTCCTTCTTTCCATTTTATTTGTTGGTAAATATGTGTGAATTTTTTTTTTCCATCTCTTACATGTAATTATTTTGTTGGTTCCATCTTTTACGTATAATATTATTTTGTTGGATAAATATGTGTGAATTCTTCTTTTCATCTCTTGCATGTAATTATTTTGATGGACAAATATGTGTCAATTGCTTCTTTCCATCTCTTATATGTAATATTATTTTGTTGGATAAATACGTGTAAATTCTTCTTTCCATTTCTTGCATGTAATTATTTTGTTGGACAAATACGTGTCAATTGTTTCTTTCCATCTCTTGCATGTAATATTATTTTGTTGGGTAAATATGTGTAAATTCTTTTTTTCATCTCTTGTATGTAATTATTTTGTTGGATAAATACATATGAATTCTTCTTTCCATCTCTTACATGTAATTATTTTGTTGGATAAATACGTGTCAATTCACTAATGCAGAAACACAAAATAAATGTAACTATTTTAAATTTATAAATACAGTTATATAGCATTTATATCAATTACCTTACATATCCAACATTTTTGCAAGCTCCAGAAAAAAGGGATTTTTGCTTGGTACAAAGTATTGTGAATTCTTCTTTCCATCTCTTGCATGTAATTTTTTGTTGGGCAAATACGTGTCAATTGCTTCTTTCCATCTCTTGTATGTAATATTATTTTGTTGGATAAATACGTGTAAATTCTTCTTTTCATCTCTTGCATGTAATTATTTTGTTGGACAAATACGTGTTAATTGTTTCTTTCCATCTCTTGCATGTAATATTATTTTGTTGGGTAAATATGTGTAAATTCTTTTTTCCATCTCTTGTATGTAATTATTTTGTTGGATAAATACGTATGAATTCTTCTTTCCATCTCTTACATGTAATTATTTTGTTGGATAAACACGTGTCAATTCACTAATACAGAAACACAAAATAAGTGTAACTATTTTAAATTTATAAATACGGTTATATAGCATTTATATCAATTACCTTACATATCCAACATTTTTGCAAGCTCCAGAAAAAAGGGATTTTTGCTTGGTACAAAGTATTGTGAATTTTTCTTTCCATCTCTTGCATGTAATTTTTTGTTGGGCAAATACGTGTCAATTGCTTCTTTCCATCTCTTACATGTAATATTATTTTGCTGGATAAATACGTGTGAATTCTTTTTTCCATCTCTTGCAAGTAATTATTTTGTTGGGCAAATACGTGTCAATTATTTCTTTCCATCTCTTGCATGTAATATTATTTTGTTGGGTAAATACATGTAAATTCTTCTTTTCATCTCTTGCATGTAATTATTTTGTTGGACAAATACATGTCAATTGTTTCTTTCCATCTCCTGCATGTAATATTATTTTGTTGGATAAATATGTGTAAATTCTTTTTTCCATCTCTTGTATCTAATTATTTTGTTGGATAAATACGAATGAATTCTTCTTTCCATCTCTTACATGTAATTATTTTGTTGAATAAATACATGTCAATTCATTGATGCAAAAAACAAAAAATAAATGTAACTATTTTAAATTTATAAATAAGTTATATAGCATTTATATCAATTACCTTACATATCCAACATTTTTGCAAGCTCCAGAAAAAAGGGATTTTTGATTGGTACAAAGTATGGTTCATATAATTTAAAATTTGTTCTCTACAGCTATAACTAGGAAAACAATATTGCGTTTTCTGAGATGTTCATGATTACATAGTAAGCACCGCGTCACCTTTTTTTTCTGCAATTAACTTGAAATTTTGCAATTACAGAGTGGCAAGCACAATTTCAAACCTTGTTGACAGGTGTAACGCTATGCATCCTACAAGACATAGCTAGTAAGATTTAGCTAACTCTATGAATGCACTGGACCACTGTATAAAGATTTAGCCAACTTTTGTTGATGTTCATATTTAACTTTGCTAGTTGTTGTAGGGAAAATTCGTGTGTTGTGATCTTTGCATGCAAAATGTGACTCGACTCGATTTCTCATGCACACGTATCCAACCAACATTCATTGATTATGTTATTTTATAGATAAAATAAATCATGTTAAAAATTAAATACTTATATTTTATATCTGTTCAAGGTTTTAACAATTTAAGAACGATGCCAATCGGACTAAACTTTAAGGAGTGTTGAGATGGTTTATTTTATTGTTAAAATTAGTTTTTATTTAATAATTTTTTTTAATAATAATAATGTGTTTTGTAATGTCCGAAAGTGATCAGTTGAATGTCCGATCATGATGCTCAGGTATTTAACTAACACAAGTTGGCTTAGATCGGTAGAGTTCCAATAAATATATTATTTGTAATTTCTATTATTCAGTTTATGCGTATTTATTTGTGTTATTTATTTATTTAACGTATGCAAATATGGGAACTAAGATATTTTGTATGTCACTACTCTTGATAAGTGTTTTATTTAAAATTCATTTAGAAAACATGTTGTGATTTCTCAAAAAAAAAGGGAGATCAACGATGTTATAAAAAGAGGAAAGATCTTCAAATAGATTAATGTATTATTCTATGCAATACGTACTACACATTGATTGTCACAATATGCTACACATTAATCGTCGGAGTATTGTCAACATGTAAATATCATTTTATTTATAATCCTAAGACATTCAAAAGTTGTAGTTATAAGAGAATCATCTCAAATACCACCTCCAAACTTTCAACCTTTAATTTGGCAAGAACATGTATAGTTTGTGGATAAAAATCCAAGGTACAAGTGACTAATTTTCTTGCTTTAATCAATTTTTAGGGTTTTGGGTCAATTCCTTCTAAGAGTACAAGAATTAAGGTAAAGGAAGTTCATTTGATAGTATATGGCTTTAGAAATATTTGACAATTGTGAGAATGAAAACTTCAAGAGCTCAAGCCTTAAGATGCATTATTTTGGGTTAAATTCTGGTTATGTTGTCAGTGAATTAGGATTTGAATGGTTAGATAGTTCATTTTGAATACTATGAATTTTAATAATAAAATGAGAAGTATTATTGGGAGGGATTATTTGGTTATGAAATTGAATTGTATTAAAGGGGCATGTGACTAATAATTATTAGCTCATGTAGAGTCTTTGACATGTATTAGTTCGAACTGAGTTATTTGGTAGTTTAATATTTAATTACTTGATATAATGAGTACATTTAATCTAAATAAATCAAAGAAGTATCTTTTTAGTTGATAATAAATTTATTTAAATTGAAAAAGTACTTATTTTAGTTCATTTGAAAATTAAATTCTTAGTTTATATGTTATTACATTTAATCAATCATATGTTGGTTATTAAGGAGTTTTATTGTTCAATTTATGATTAGAAACTCAAGCAAGGAAAAAAACTATAATAATTATGTTTCTTTAAAATTTTGTCATTAGGTGATCAATGATTGCTCGTACAAAAGATACATTATAACAATTACACGCGCTCTTAAGTTTTGGACATTAGAGTACGCTCATGTAAGAACACTTCGTTCAAACGATTATCTATATTTGTTAAAATTTTCTCTGATTCTTTTGTTTTATTTAAATTAAATAATATATATGAATATTTTATATGGTGTTTATAGAATTGTGTTGTGAAATAAAGTGTTACAAAAGATACATTATAACAATTACATGCACTCTTAAGTTTTGGACATTGGAGTACGCTCATGTAAGATCACTTCGTTCAAACGATTATCCATATTTGTGAAAATTTTCTGTGATTCTTTTGTTTTATTTAAATTAAATAATATATGTGAATATTTTATATGGTGTTTATAGAATTGTGTTGTGAAATAAAGTGTGACAATGAGAATTATGAAGAAATCACATTTGAATGATTAATGATAAACTACAAAAGGATTATTTATGGGAATTGATTACCATAGGATAAAAAGTATGTTTGATAATTTAGAGTAAATATCGAGCTTGTAACATCTAAAATTTTATAATCAATATTTTCTAAATATAGTATATTAAATTATATTATTTATGAATTATTTAATTTTTTATATTTTCTTAAAATATTAGAAAATCTACTATTAAAAATGTTAAAAAATTTTAACAAATAAACAAAAAATTAGTTAATTAAAAAAAGAAAGATGAGGTTCAACTTATCTTTTCATTGGAATTGACAAGCATAAGGGGGAAATTTTGAAAAAAAGTAATGACTGTAATTTTTTTAAAATTATTATAAATAGGTGGAGGATTTTAAGTAAGAGGGGTAGAAAAGTGAAATAGAGGAAAAGAAGGAGAGAAAGAAAAAAAAAAAAGACACCTTGAGTCTCATTTTAGCTATGTATAACAATGACATAAACACTGACATGAACACTGATACGACATGGACACGATTACGGAGATATGTATAATCTCTAAAATGTAGGACATGAGAACACATATCTATATATTATTTAATTATGAAAATCTATATGTATATAATTATGAATTTTATAAATTGATAATATTATGTGTACAAGTATGTTTTAGTTTTTTTTTAGCATAAATATGTTTTTCATGGTTGGTTCAAAATGATTTGTTCCTTATTTTTATAATTATACTAAAAATTTATACTATAAGTTTAAGTTTTTAAAAAATTAATATATTTTTCATTTTTAAAATTGTGTTAGAATCGTGTCAGAATTATCAAAAATTCAATAAATATTTTTTAAATTTAATACTTCAACATAAGTATCCTACGAATGTCATACAAGTGTCGTGTCTGATATGTGTGTCCAACACGAACACACTATTTAATAGAAGTGTCCAAGCTTCATAATATTTTAGTGTTGTTTTATTGATGAGGTGTCCCTAATCTTATTTTGTATATCTATTTATTTATTTTATAAATATATTTATTAAGTGAGGTCTCGGATCTCATTTTATTTTTAATTATTAATTTTATAATTATATCGGTTTAATCAAGGTATTCTAACTTTATTTTATTTTATTTGTTTATTTATTATTTTATGATTATATTTGTTTAGTAAGATATTCCCTAACCTCATTAAATTTTATTTAATAATTATTAATTAATGGAATGTGTGTACGTAATCTTTTCTTCTTATTCAATATATCAATATATTTCATTCCTGGTAAGTAATGACGAAACAAAGTAATACCCACATTATTCCTAATTCACAACAATAACTCAGTCGATCAATATACAAAATTTGAATACTCAATCGAATAAAAAAAAATAAAAATTATAATAAATTTTTAATTAGAAATATCAAAATTTATGAAAAAACTTAAACTTATTTAAGAATAAAGAATAATATCAAAATTATACACAGGATTACCAAGTTATATAAGTGAATGGTGAAATGACTTGTCTTTAACAAATCACATGCAAATATACTATATGAATCAATCTAAATACATGAAATGACTTTCCTTTTCTTACAATGAAATGACTTATTATCTTTAACTAATTAGATTAAATTGTTGAGGAATGAATCTATTTGGTATATAATATAAAAACAGCTATGCAGCACTGAGTTATGAATAAGGATACGAATGCTGATTTGAATATATACAATGTACGACAATTATTTTGTAGGAAGTTTCACAATATATTATTTATCTTATCTGTGGAAAAAATATAGTACATTTAATTTGATTCAATAATAATTCTAAAGAAATATCGTCAAAACCACACCCACATGGATCTTGCGTCTTTTCGTATCCAAAAAACCTTCCAACCACTTTTGCCCATATCCCTCCCAGGCCCAAATTCCATCTCATCAAATTTCTCACTTCTCACATTCTAACTGATGATAATAATAAATTGCACCTGGTTGAGTGTTTTTAATCTTGATTTTAAATTATCTTTATTTATACATTTAATTTGAATTAAAAGTGAAATTAAAAAATTAATAAAGTATTATTATTTTTTATTAAAAGTGTGAATATATTTTAATAAAATTTAATACGGTTCCTTTTTTATTTTTACTTTAATGATGATATATATGTTAATGTCTGTAGGTAAGCAAATGTCTAGAATTCCAAAGGTAGTTGGGACCATGCCGGAACCTTAATTATACATAATAAACAAATTACGTTAAGGGTGTGTTTGAGTTAGTTTTGCTAAGGTATTTTTTTCTAAGAACTAAATTTCAAACTTTAAGATCTTCACTACTAGTATGCCCTAGAGGTAGGGTAATGTTGCTTCTAACAACTTAGTATGACATACCATTTTGAACATAATTCCAATGCGGAGCCACTCTTATTTAAACTTTGGACTTCAGAAAGTGAAAAATGTTTGTTTATATCCTTTTAGCCAAATGAAAAGTAAGAACATATTAATTTTTAAGTTCAAATTTAAAATTAAATTAGTTAATCAAATGTTTTAATTTGAATCGAATAAAATTTCACTATTTATTTCACTAATCTAGATTAAAAATTAAAATGTGAGTTAGAAGTATGATGTTTAATTAAATTATGAGTTAGAAGTATGATGTTTAATTAAAATGAATAAGATAAACAATATGTAAATAAAATAAAAAAAACATATACGCTCTTTCTTAAGGTTTTAAAAATGGAAGGGATCTTTACGGACTCAAGAGTATCCATTGGATTTGCCATAATAAAAAGAAAATGCCAATAATTGAAATATTATATAGAGAGAGTTTATCCTCAATATAGTAGTGTACCTTTTATACATATATACTCTTCTATACATGAAACTTAGAAAAAGAAAAAAACACATAATCATTAATACAATTAAACCTAAAAATTATCAATACATACATCAAACCTAAAAATTATCAATACATACATCAAACCTAAAAATTATCAATACATACATCAAACGATAATACATGTGTCAAGATGATCTATCTAAACCCATTGATATTAAACTTTCACCTAGTAATCAATTTTTATTGTCCTTGTATCGATTGGAAAAGTTTCGTCTTCACTATACTTGTACGCTTAGGTCTTGTCAGTGTTAGCTCCCGATAAATTTTAATTCTCGATCCTTGGTCAAAGTGTAGAAATACCAGCTAAAAGATCATCTGATGCTCAAATTAATACTAAATATTTAGTTATTGAGAATAATAAATGTATATCTTGATTTGAGTTGGTACACCTTTTTATATAAATATATCAGGTACTTGTGTTGATAAACTTAAATTAGTATAAATATCATAATTAATCTTTGTATTAATTTCATATCAAATATAAATTTTCTATAATCCATATTTAAGTGATTTTTACTTTAAGTTACCAAGATAGTCGTAAACGTAATAATTAACTTAATATTCAACATATATGTTTAAGATGTTTCCATTTAACTAAGAGATATGATATGGACCATACATTATACATCTAAGAGTCAATCAAGAAAATATTAAATATCTTTTTATAGCTAATCTTTTACTCTTTTTAACTATATTTTTTTCAAACAGAAGAGTTAGGATTTAATAATGTAATGAATTGCTTAAAATTAAGTCTACTAGGTCCGTACAAAGAAGTAGTTAGTATATAGTGTAGTGAGTATAAGGTTCCTAATTTTGAATGTACGTCCAACATCAATCTTACAGTGAGATTCCAAACATACGGTGAGTCTGAAATGCAAGAAAGCATGGCCCTAGACCGTAGGGTGGGTGTGAGGTCATTTAGTGGAGAGTGGTATTTGTGCCAACTGGCAAGAGATGGATATGCAATCTAATTGACCCTACAAATTACAAATCCTATTGCCTGCATTATTTAGTATTAGTGTCCTTTACATGGGTGTCTTGGTCTGTCAAAGGGTACGGATGTCCTATAGCTGGTACGGGCCACAAAGGACAGATAGAGTACAGGTGTAGTACCTTATCAAAAAGCCCACACCCATGCATGCATCTACTACATTTTCTGGTCAAGAACCTCACCACCTACACTACTGTTATTTCCCAGTCTTCATGGGAAGCTCAAGCATGAATAGATATATGTAGGCCAATATGTTTAGCATAGGTAAAAAAAATACATCAAATTGTTCTTGTTTGAAGTTAAAATTGTGTGTGGTGTCTTGTTCTCCCTGCTAAATGTAATTTCTTTCAAGCTTCAAATCCATCATAGAGTATATTTCATCAACCCTATGATTTATATGTTTCAAGTGTTGTGGCGGTAGATGAACTATTTTTTGCCTTTCAATGTTGTAATTCTCCTATGTTTGCGATATTTATTCATTACTCCTTCTGTATAAATTTGTCCTTTTTAAATGCAGTCATTTTTAACTATTCACCCACTATTAATTTGAATAAAAAGTATTGAATACTTAAAATTAAATCAATTCATTATATATGATCAACCTCAAATTTGTTCAAGTGAAAAGGCACTAGTTGTGTAAACTGCCATTCAAGTGGAATCACCGCTTAATTCAACTACTTACTTTTTAATCTCTTATTTTATATGTTATTGTTTCATGGTAAAATGAAACCCTTATGGTAAAATTGCTCTCCAAAATTATATTTTCATAATAAAATAATAAAACTTTACAAATTAGTAATTGCTGGATTAGTTCAATATTTAGGGACTAAAATAAATAGTTTATTTAAAAAAAAAATAATAGACAGTGAATTGATAATTTATCCTATATTTTAATAAATTTATATAAACTTCTTGTAATATTTTCTAAAAATAAGACAATGTCGTCTTACAAAGGCGGAAACATAACAGATCAAGCTTTTGCGAGATTTGAGATTTGAGCTGTGTATCCTAATTTCTTTTATCATAAACATGCTGTATGTATATTTTAAAAATACTATTACAAATTTCTACAGTAATATTCTTATTTTTTTAAAATATATTATAAATTTATACCATAATATTTTAATTTATCTAAAAAATACAATGCACATAAAGAAAATCAGTAAAAAATTAAATTTAGATTAAGTAAAAAAATAGTTTTTGCAGAAATTATTTTTATCTTTTTAAGGATAAAATTAAAAAAAAAATATTAAGCTAATATATTAAATTAATTATTGTTTTAAAAAAAAATTGTATACGTCAAAAATAGATTATAAAGAGAATCCTCATTATAGATTAAACGAGGTAATTGACCAGGCTTAACAGAGTTTTTAAATAAGTTGTTTCACGAAGCCAAGCAAATTGTTTATGTAGCCAAAGATTTGTGTGTTTATTTTATCTAAAGAAGCTTTAAAAATATTTTAGCCATATTTTAATAAACAGTCTGAACAGTGTTGCAGAATCTTATTTTCATCCCTATGATTACTCCACGTTCCAACTTTTGGAATTTATGTATTGGTAAATGTACATAAGATGATGATGATATTCATGTTCACACATATACTTGGTAGGCTACGATGGAAGTAAACCAATTCGAGAAGGTCCAGCTAATCCAATGGATAGCCATTTTGCAAATGAAGTTTCCTTCAAACTTCCAACAACCAGAGCTTTCCTCGTCTCAGAATATTTGATGAGAAAATTCGAAATCAAATTGAGCGTGGCAAGAACATGTGCGCATCATTAATATGAAATCAATGGCATGTCAATGATCGTACTCTTAGCTGCCACGCCCAATTATAAATGGATTGTGAAGCTATTTTTCTTGGGTTGTTAATTAAAAAATGTTGATGGAGAGTCAATTTTGATCTATATTCTGTGTGTTCTCTCTACAAGTCCCAACCATGTAACAAAGGAAGGAAGCAGGAAAGGAGAGGACACGTACGGATTGACGACACTATTCTCTTCACACATGCATTATCATTGGGAACTGCAATTGTGACTGCTAAATTGTTATTATTAATCAGTTTTACTGTCATCAACTCTTCACTCTAAATTCAAAATAAAGGCATAGCCACACACATTTCATATCTCTTTATATTGTACCTAATGATTGTTGCATACCAGAACCTGAAGGATCAAAAGTTACCAGTTAATACTTAAAACCATGTTAAAAAGGTTGCTCTTCTAAATTAGTTTTGACTTTATTTGAGATAGTGATTTCAACAAATTATAAAACAATTTATGGACTTTTGCTAATCTGGGTCTCTTACTATATATGCTCTCCTTACACATTGGAGGGTCATTGCTAGCGCAGGCAATAGCAAAACCTTTGCTGTAAAGTTGACAAAACTCATGCTCATGTTTACGAACTTCAAATAAAAAGATTAAAAAAGTATTCAAATGTTTATGATTTTTTTATTCATTCATCTTGATTATCAACGTATTTCTTCCACGAGAATATTTAAAAGAGCAGAGGAAACCCTTTGAAGTTTGAACCTGTGAAAATCAACTTTGACCCAAGTTAGAGAGAGTCATTTGTTCCTAAAAAGCGTTTTCTTTTCCTCACATATCCTCGAGCATGTGGACTGAGCTGGCATTTTCTCAAAGTAAAAAAAGCAGTTTGCTTTTGTGTGGGAAAAATCATTAGTTTGAAACAAATATACGTATTTATGTGTTGGATCAATTTTTATAACATGTTTTATATATAATTTGATCAAAACTATAAACTTTAGAGAAAGGAGATCTTATTTAAAACCTTAATGAACTGAGAAAACTGAAAATGCTTCATGCATTGATTAACAATTTGGTTTTTTGTGTTAAGCAATGGTGAACAGTTAAATAAAATACGTCTTTAAGTTTGATAAGATTAATTAGTAACTACATTGCAATGATATATATGATAAAAGTTAGAAAAATGAGTGAAAGTATATAGATGATAATTAAAGTGGGAGGGAAAAAGGAGTGCAAAAGTCAAGTTATGCAGGCGTTAGCAAGAGCAACCAAAGTAAGCATAGCGTTGAGGAGAGAGGGTTTGATTTATTATATTGTTTCCGTAGTTTAGAGAGAGAAAAGGATAAGAGACATAAGCCACAGTTGATGCGGAAAGGAGGGTCCATGACGCGGTTTTGCAGCTGAGTACAGAGAAGCAACAGCTGTTGGATTGCATATGCAAATGGCTTCACTGTTGAACTGCGCGTCGAGTGTTGTGAGTTAATATATTTTACCTTCCAACCTTTTGTGCTTACCAGCTTTAGTTCAAATCCCTGTCAAGCATCACCACCTGGAAGCTGCCTCTCAACCCTAGAGAGAATCCAATGCCTCTCTCCATCTCTATACAATATTTATTTATGTCTATAAAAATATTAGCACAAGATAGCATATAATAACGCATGATATCAAATATTGCCTTCCTCATACAGTAACAATTTAAGATAACATATAATAGTGTGCAGTTTTTTTTCAATGTCAAAGTATATATTTATTTATATCCACCAAAAAATCACAGGGTCTGCTCTATTATATCACTGGGTGATACAAATTTGCCCTTACTTTTAGAGCTCAATCTAAGATTAATAAATTGGGGGGTCATCAGGGAAAGATGAAGACTTATTCCCAAGTCAGACCAAAGATTGATGAGCTTTTTTTTCTTTATTTTCCGGTTTCTGATTGGTTCATAGGATTCGAGTTTAAAGCATCCATGGATCGCTCAACTTCAACTATAAGTCTTGGTGTTTGAAAATTTTGTACGCTTGCTATAAGCTGTCCTTAGTCACTTGAGTTGTATTATAACCACCCTGAGAAGTTAATATTATTAACCAAAAAGTCGTACATTTTATTTTGTACCGCCCTAGAATAAATCCTCCTTTGACCTTCAGCATCCAAAAGATAGCATGCTGCTATGCCTAAATCAAAACACTCCCAGAAGAACATTAACTTTTAATGCACTCGTAACTAGTCTCATTCATGTTATCGAAAATTCAAAAATGTGCTAACAAGCCACATGTATCTTTTGGTGCTCGATGATGCTAATTAAATAAGTTATATTAGTGATGTAGAAGACTTTCTATTTGGTCCTTCTACCCAAAGGTATGATATGCAGCATGATTAAAAACTTAGAAATCGGTCGTAATGTAGCATTAGAGTAAGTTTAGTTCAGTTTAGAGATGTAATTGTGACTGTATCTAAGTTTTTTTTTCTTTAATAATTTGTTATTGTCTTTTGTTGAGAGTTTATAAAAAAAATTCTTCAGAAAAAATGTTAGCAAACATTTAAAATAAGGAACAAGTTAGTTTGTTATGATATTTATTTATTGAAGTAATTTAATGTGAAGCTTATAACATGTGGTAAGTGGCATGAGTATATCTCACACGTATGAGAGAAGCTTGAGTAAGAAAGGACAGAAAAGTCATTTTAAGAACTAAGTTGTCTGTATTAAATTCAAATAAACTAAAAACAATCTGGCAACGATGTCGTATATTGACTACCGAGGATATGCTAGTTGCTACCTTGAGACGCAAGCCTCTGTGTGTGGCTGTATCAGTCTACTATAAATAATGGATTTTTTCTTCCCACATTCACTTCTGATCTGATTCTTTTCCCCACTTTCAGAACAGCAAGAAGGTAGAGAGAGTGAGAGAAAAGAAAGACTGTTACTCAACAAAAAGAGCAAGAAACTTGATAGACACGTACCCTTACTTTCTACCTAAATAACCACTCTTCAAACATTTTCCATTAACTGAAGAAGGATCTTTGCACTTGCATCCATCTACCATGGTTAAGTCAGAGCACAAGATCAAAACAGAACCATCATCAAAGGCAATGCGGTCTATATCCTCGTTATCAGCATCATCACCAGCACCAGCATCAGCATCAGATAGCAAGAAGAGGAAATACAAGGGAGTGAGAATGAGGAGCTGGGGATCATGGGTTTCAGAGATCAGAGCACCAAACCAGAAAACAAGAATATGGTTAGGCTCTTATTCAACCCCAGAGGCTGCAGCTAGAGCCTATGATGCTGCACTTCTATGCCTCAAAGGCTCCTCAGCTAATTTTAATTTCCCTTTAAGCTCTTCACAATATATTCCTGGAGATGCTGTCATGTCCCCCAAATCAATCCAAAGAGTTGCTGCAGCTGCTGCAAATAGTTTCATTGACAATGCCACCATTCCCCTTTCTGCATCTCCAGCTTCAACCTCGTCATCATCGTTGGTCTCATCCCCCTCAATGGCTTCTTCTCCTTCGGATCAAGTCGATGATGATGCCTCACCGATGTCGTCTTTGGAAGCCTACACTAGTTGTGATCAAGCAAATGAATCAATGGCTATGAATGTGATGGAACCTTGGTACACTTTAGATGATCTTCAATCCCCCAAGTATGTTGATCAGATGTTAAGTGGTGCTTTCTTTGATTTTGATTCGTCCCATCTGCTTGATGATCTATACGAAGAAAGTGACATCCGTTTGTGGAGCTTCTGCTGAGAAAAACTCTAGCCAACTCCAATATTTCTCTTTCCCAAAAATTCAATTCGTTTGTCTTCAGTGGTACAACTTGAAGATGTTACTGACTGTGACCAAATTAGAATTTGTTTATCCTATGGTACATGATAGTTCATATTAGATGAAATTCATATAGAGATAAAACAGTTTTTGGTCTCTCGTATATGGATTTCTAAGAGTTTGAAATTATGTGTTGTTGATGCAAAGCTTGTTATGTCAGTGTCATGAATGGTTTCCCATGTGTCACAGAATAAAGGGAGAATTAAAAAACATATAGTCATCAATATCCTTAGTTATAAGCAATTCCTTTCACTGTTACGGGAGAAGACTTTTGCTATTGAGTATCTTTGGCAAGGTCTTTGTTGCATGGGAAGGTATCAAAGATGCTTATTTCTAATTCAGTGAGATTAGGAAACCATGTACAGAGCGTGGTAACTTGAAACCATTGGAAAAAAGTGTCTTTTCTAAGCAGTGTCAGCTCTCCTGAGTGCCCAGAGAACAAAGACTGTTCCCTTGTTTTGATGTTTAAGTTTGGTATTTTATACCTTATTCTTCTCATAGAAGGGAATAAGTTCCGTTTAAATTCCAATTCATGTAGAGTACACAGCGATAAATTTTGGGTTAGAATTTGGGAATGCTTCTAATAATTGAGTTGGTGAAGGCAAAAATAAATAAAATTGAATATCAAAGATGATTTGATTGAATGATGATTCCTCAACAATTTTTTGTTATTCAATTGGGCCAACTTTGTTTGCTTTAGTAGCATATGATATCTAGTGAAAAAGAAAATTTGTAGTCATAACTGTTGATACAAGCAACTCTTTATTTTGTACTTCATGGCAGTCTAACGTGTTCAGAATATTATAAGCAGTATCATATTCTTTACACAACGATAAGGCTAGACAAAGTATGACGCTTTTTGGCCAACTTTTCAACCCCATCATGTGTCCGAACCATATGGCTGAGCTGATTCAGCAGACATGACCTGTCCTATAGTGAAATGGGCTAAGACATGGGATGCCATTCTCTCTTGCTCTTTTTACATTGCATCTAACTAGTCTCAACTCAACAAGGACAAAGTGGCTTCCTTATGATTTTCTCATAATTGAAGGATGCAAGAAAGCTTTTGCTTTTGGTATTACTTATACGCAGGAAGAAGGGCAGGGGATGAACCCTTTCTTTTGACACCTCTGTTGTTCTGCAATCTATATGCACATATTAATGGCCCTACATAGCATTGTGTCCCTAAGGCATCTATTTAATTTAGCTTATTCTCTAATTTATGCACATGAAAATGATATAACTAAATGACAATTCAAATGTTGCGTTTTGAGACACAGCATGTGAGTGTCCTTATTTTGGCCACCAGCATGTGAGCTCAATGTGTCATTCAACACGCCATTATAATAAATTTTGTAAATTATTGGTGCTTCTGTTTGATATTGTTTGTGATATTTTGTTTAGGTAAAGTAAAATGTATTTTACTCTCTTTCTAATCAGTTCCTTTTGGAATTATGTTTAAAGTGTACTGGTAACTATACCAGTTTGTGCTCATACAACTACCATGTGCTACAGACTAGTCATTACTAATTTTAAGTATATAGTGATATCCCATATAAAGAAGCCATTGATTGCAATATACACATTTGCTGGGTATTTCATGTGGGATAAGTCACTTCTGATATAATGATTGAGAAAAAGAATAATTGGGCACACAAAAAAGGTAGGTTAGGGAGGTGGAGATCCAACATTAAGCATGATTTAAATGATCCATGTTTGGCCTTATTAGGACATAATTTTAGTGAAGTGTTGATTAATTAAGAACCCGGGTAGATTTCAATCAATGAAACGTTTATTGTACTTGATTTGTTTCACATGGAGCCTTTTCCAACAATACAAATTAATGCAACTTTAGATGCAATTTAGTTTCTTGCATTAACATATAACGTAATTTTTTAACTGTGAAGGTATTTTTTTCTTGGTTCACTCACTGTGCGGTCTGCAGCCCACAGTATTTAACTAAAATGGGACAATTTGGTCTAAAACGTGTGAGTGAAAGTTTGAAACTATTGTCTGTTGACAGCGGGCATTTGGAATTCTGTGAAATACAGGCTAGTTGACAAACTGGACCGAGGGATCACAGTTATGTAAGCAAACTCTGCTTATTACTTTCAGAAAAAAGAAGAATAGGGAACAAATCTGTCTAAGATTATTTGAATTGAGACAAAAGTAACGAAAATTTTGTACTTGTAGTTTGATTCAATTGATATGATAATTTTTTTTTACATATTAATGTATTTAAAAAAAATTTTAAAGTAAAATTTTAAAAAACATTTGATATAATGTAAAAAATATATAAACAAAATTTAAAATTAAAATTATTATAGAATTTAATAAATTAAAAATTTATATTTCAAAATAAAAATATATTAAAATTAATCAATTTACAAAATATTAAAATTTAAAGTATATAACATTTTTATATTTCTTAATTATTTATATGATTATAATATACAATATAAATACTAATAAAATATTGAATGAATTATTATTTTTTATTTATTTATTTTTATAATAAAACATATATTATTAAAATATTAAATTAAATTAAATTATTTTATTTTATTTTATTTTATTATTTTTGTTTTATTACAATATAAAAGTATATTAATAAAATATTGATAATGTGATTATTAAAAAATTATCAATTTTTGTAATTTATATTTTTATGTAAAGTTTGTAGTTGTAAGTATTAATAAGTTATAACCGATTTATCGTAAATATTTTATTAATATTTATGTTTATAATCGATTATATCAAAAGTATATTCGATTACAGCTTCACAAATTTGCTCGTTGTATTGTCGAAAGTTTTAAGTATAAAAATAATCTCATTTTTTTTACTTTGTATGGATGAGCATAGATGTAAAAATGGAAGAAAATAAGAGGAAAAATAATGCAAAGTGAGATTGTTTTAATGTAGGAAGAGTGAGTGGAGATGAATGAAAAATATATATAGTCCATGTGATTGATGTGTCTGAAAAATAAATAAGATTTAATTATATAATATATTGATTTATAAAATATCTTTGTCTTGATTTTGTTAAGGTTAGAATATTTTTATTAATAATAAACATTCATGTTTGTATGTAAAGGTTTATATACTTATTTATATATTTGTGTTTCAACTTTAATTAAAGAAAATAATCAATATTATTTTGTTTCAGCCAACATTATGACATAAAAAAAAGGAATAATATTGGTAATTAAAATTTCATATACGTTGGTGGAAAAGGTTGTAAAATATACATGCATGAAATTTCATAATTGTGAGAAAATAAATTCAAACGTGGAAATAAAAGATAAGTAAAAATATAAAGTACAATAATAAATGTAAATAAAGTTACTATCTTTAAGTTATTACATCTTGTCTTCAATATTAATCATGTCATGAAAATGGTCTAAGATCATGAGAAAGGTTGTCAAAGGGGTTATTTAAACCTAATTGTCGTCCCTGCATACCTTGTTGTAGTCCCTTATACCTCCCCATATTTGGTTTACACGTTATCATTGTGTGAGAGCTGATCATTATGTCCCTCAACCTCCAAGTCTTCATTTCCACTTTCTAGGTTTTCTTCTTGTTCATGTTGTTGTGGACCGTGCTTACCAGTGTCATGCTGCAATTGACCATTTACATTAACCAAATTCAGTTTTTCAAAGATTCAATTTCTCATTAAGAAAATGTGATCTTCGTAATTTTGAGTAAGACTTCAACCTCAAATCAAAGCCTACATGCAAGGGTATATGAGTTATTAAAAGAGGGTAAGGTAGAGAGGCATGCCATTTAACTTCCATTTTTTTATATGGCGAATGATATGGTATGACCAATTAATGGTAATGTTATGTTTCATGACTCACATCATCAAACATCATCCTAAAGTAGTTTTGCGTAATTATTGCCACGTGGATTGAGACTGTTGACACATACATAATGTAATAATCTATCAAGTTAAACTTCCTGCATTATTGGAGGGCCGACTACTAAGTTGCAGTTGTAACATTTCATTCAAACATGATCCTTGTCGTAATTTAGGTCATCGAGGATGTTAGGTAGGTCAAACTTTTATCCCTCATATCTCAAGTTTGCAACATGAATCCAATCATCAAGAGTGATTCATATCTTCTTCTCCAATACCTATGTCATTAAATTGTTAGTGTCAAGAAGTTTCAAGTTTGTGTAGAAGACATTTACCATATCATCATAAATGTTATCTTTTACTGAAACAAATCTCTCCAACGAATGAGAAGACAAAACTTGAGGAACTTGAGAAAATGTAAAACCAGCCAAAAGTTTTTTTTTTTTGACAAATTATAAATGTGTTGTTTGTTTGAAATTTGATTTTGTAATTATCTTTTGAAATACAATGTTTGAACTCAAGTATATATATAGTAATTTGTAGACAAAGAGAGCAACTTCAAAAATAAAATAAAATTTAAATACATAATAACCATATCTAAATAAAGTAAAATGCCTTAGTCCCCATAACTGTTCATGCATAATTGATTATGATTAGGCACATAATTGATTAAGGTGAACCTCATAATTGATTATATATCTTGTAAAATCAAAAGCGTACAGTAATGAACAATAATGC
This sequence comes from Phaseolus lunatus, assembly GCA_013389735.1. Lineage (NCBI taxonomy): Eukaryota > Viridiplantae > Streptophyta > Magnoliopsida > Fabales > Fabaceae > Phaseolus > Phaseolus lunatus. The sequence continues at coordinate 10,646,745 of CM023865.1, read as the reverse complement.
ACATCATCATTATCATAAGATCTTACAGACTATATTATCACATACAATTAAGAAAGAAATAGATACTTACCTTGATCCATGAGTGATCCTACTTGAGCAATTACTTTATCTCCTCTTTGTCCCAATCTATCTCTTAGCAATCTCGTTCTTGTCACACACTTTCTTGATGGCTAATAGTGAGACAACTATTATTTGCAGAGACAGAACCCTATTGCTATTATTTCCTAATCTCCATCAGATATAGGTTTTCATTAGGTATCATCAGATATACATTTCTGACGTTAACCAATGCGCCTTTAATTCTATTATTATTATTATTATTAAATCACATACGGGCCCAAAGCCTAAACTCAATGTCATGTGAGTCACATTATAGAAATTAATTTACATAATTTCTTACATTCTCCCACTTGACTCATATGAGTTATAATACTTTCATGATTTAATAATTACATAAATCATAATGCGCATTTAAAAGGCCTTACATAAATTGGTTCTATCATTAATCAAAATCAAGGATACAGAAATAATAAGAGTCATGGCGGTTACATGTCATTTCAATCAACACATTTCCTTCCATGTACTACTATATCATCCTTTCTCCTTAATATGACTTTATAATGAGAAATCCATAATGGGTTCAAACATAATGTCATTTTTCATCAACAACAACATAATTTGTCTTCACAACATAATTTGTTTTCCACAACATAATTTGCATGCATATACATAAAGTAGAAAACATAAATTTCAAAAACTTTTATTTATCAATGAGCTTAAAGTGTCAAATAAGCATTAATTACAATCATTAATCATTCACTAGTAGACATATATTTTCAACATGACCAGTAAACATCTTGGGCGGTAACCCTTTTGTTAAAGGGTCAGCAATCATAAGATCAGTGCTAATATGTTCTATTGACACTTTATGTTTCTGAACTTCTTCTTTAACGGCAAAGTATTTTAATTCTATATGTTTAGCACCTTTGGAATACTTGTCATTTTTAGAAAAGAAGACTGCTGCGGAGTTTTCACAATAAATTTTCAGCGGCTTGACAATATTGTCAACAATTCCAAGTCCTGAAATAAAATTCCGCAACCAATTAGCCTGAACTGTGGCCTCAAAGCATGCCATAAATTCAACTTCCATAGTGGATGCAGCAATGATTGACTGCTTCGCACTTTTCCATGAAATCGCTCCTCCGAGATACACATAACCAAATGTAGACTTTCGTGTATCCACACAGCCAGCAAAATCTGAATTTGTATATCCAATCACCTCAAGATTATCAGATCTAAGCATGTGATCCTTCGTTCGTTGTAAGTATCTTAATACTTTCTTTGCAGCTTTCCAATGATCCAATCCTGGATTACTCTGGTATCTACTAAGCATACAAACTGCAAAACTAATATTTGGTCTTGTACATGTTTGAGCATACATTAAAATCCCAACCACAGATGCATAAGGGATATTCTCCATCTATTTTTGTTCCAAATCATTCTTTGGACATTGCATGAGACTAAATTTGTCTCCTTTCTGTATTGGAACAGGAGATGTTGAACATTTATCCATTCTGAATCTCTCTAAAACTTTATTAATATATGCTTTTTGAGACAAACCTAACAGTCCTTGTGATCTATCACGAAATATTTCAATTCCTATCACATAGTATGCCTCACCCATATCTTTCATATCAAAGTTATTAGAGAGAAACTTCTTAGTCTCACTTAATAGACCAAGATCATTAGTTGCAAGCAAGATATCATCAACATACAGAATTAAAAATATAAACTTGCTCCCACTGACCTTCAGATATATACACCGATCAACAGTATTTTCTTTAAATCCAAAGGACACAATAATATCATTAAACATTCTCGTTCAAAAAGGTAGTTTTAACATCCATCTGATGTAACTCAAGATCATAATGAGCTACTAATGCCATGATAATTCTAAAGGAATCTTTCTTAGAAACAGGTGAATTATAATCAATGTCATCCTTTTGAGTAAAACCTTTGGCAACAAGTCAGGCCTCATAACGTTCAATATTGCCATGAGAGTCACGTTTAGTCTTAAAGACCCATTTACACCCAACTCTTTTGCATCCTTTTGGCAATTCCATAAGGTCCCATACATCATTCTGTGCCATTGATTTAAGCTCATCTTTCATGGCATCTAACCACTTATCAGAATTATCATCATTGATGGCTTCTGAAAATGAAATTGGATCATTATCAATACCTAAATCATTTTCTGACTCTTGTAGATAAACCACATAATCATTCGAAATAGCAGACTTTCTTTCTCTTTGAGATCTTCTTAATACTATTTCTTGTGGTTGTTCTACTACAGGTTCATTGTTAACTTCATGATCATTAATTTGTTCTTCTTCTTCAACATTGAGTGGTTCAACTAAATTAGGAACAACAATACTTGAAGTAGAGGTACTAGTTAAAGGAACTTGTACTCTAACTTCCTTAATCTCCACATTTTGTGAAGCATCACTCCCACTAGTTTCACCATTTTCAATGAATCGTGCATTACCAGTTTCAACAATTCTTGTGCTATGGGTAGGACAGTAAAACATATACCCTTTTGACTTTGTTGGATAACCAATGAAATATCCACTGATTGTTCTTGCATCCAATTTCTTTTCTTGTGGATTGTATATTCTAACTTCTGCCTGACATCCCCAAACATGCAGGTGTCTCAAACTAGGTTTCCTTCCTGTCCACAATTCAAAAGGTGTCTTTTGAACTGCCTTACTAGGAACCCTGTTACATGGCGGTTTTTAAAGCATACATCCACAATGATACGGGTACAGATGAATTACTTAACATGATCATAACCATATCCATTAAGGTTCGATTACGCCTTTCTGAAACACCATTTTGTTGTGGTGTACCTGGCATTGTGTATTGAGCACAAATACCACGTCTCTCAAGGAACTTAGCTAACGGACCAGAGTGTTGTCCACTTTCATCATACTTTCCATAATATTCATCACCTCTATCTGACCTAATAATTTTCACCTCTCTGTCTAATTGTCTTTCCACTTCATTTACATAAACTTCCAAGGCATTCACTGCTTGAGATTTTTCATGCAGTAAATAGACATAACCATAATGTGAAAAATCATCAATGAAGGTGATAAAATACCTTTCTTTATTGAAAGAATTTACATCAAAAGGTCCACATATATCAGTGTGTATAATTTCAAGAAGCTGAGTACTTCTTGTGGCTCCCTTCTTTGTGTGTTTTGTTTGTTTGCCTTTAATACAATCCACATATACATTCAGATCAGTAAAATCCAAACTTGGAAGTATTTCATTCTTTACTAATCTTTCCATCATTTCTTTGGAAATATGTCCCAAACGTTTGTGCCACAAAAAAGCGGAACATTCATTCACTAAACTACGTTTAGTGCCAACATTATGATGCGAGGTCATAAGAGTTTCAGCATATAGATTATCGAGATTCAATTTATATAATCCATCATAAAGAGTACCAGATCCAATCAAACAGGTACGATGATATAAACTGAAACAACCATTCCCAAATTTAAAAGAATATCCGACGAAATCAAGTTTAGACAATGAAACTAAATTCCTAGATATACTAGGTACATAAAAAAGTATCCATCAAGTCTAAATAAAATCCAGTGTCGAGGATTAAATGATAAGTCCCGACAGCTTCCACTGGAACCTTCTCTCTATTCTCCATAAAGACGAACTTTTCATTTGGCTTTATGGTTCGGGTTGAAAGGAATCCTTGCATCATATTAGAAACATGAGTTGTGCATCCAGAATCAATCCACCAGGAATTATGTGGAACTTCAGTTAAGTTTGATTCAAAACATACATAATGTATGAAGTGGTCCTTGATTCTTAAGTCTAGTCTCTTCCTGAACTAACATGCTATGCAATTCATGCATATTCCATTTATCTTTCATGGTATTATAGTTCATCTGGAAAGGACCATATTCAAACGGTAAAGAGTTCAAGACAAACTGTAGGAGAAAATTCTCATCCACTGCCATTCCAAGAGACTTAAATTTTGCCACAATATTAGTCATTTCAATGACATGTTCATGCATAGTACGAGAACCATCACATTTCATGGTGGTTAAGGTACTCATTAAAGTCCCAACAAGAGACTTATCAGCAGTTTGGGAGCGCTCTTCCACAAATTTCATGAATTCTTTTGTACTATCAGTTTTGGGAAGACAGAACTTAATATTATTTGTTATGCTCATTCGCATAAACATTAGGCTAAGTCTGTTTGACTTTTCCCAAGCCCTATAATGAGCTTTTTCCTAATTGCTACTTTAATCAGTAATAGTGGCAGGTCTCTCACTTTGTAAAGCCAAATCAAGATCCAATACACCTAAGTGAAATTGGACTTGTTCACTCTAGTCAAGAAAATTTAAACCATTAAAGACTGGAACAGACATAGCATGCGAATGTAAAGATACAGGAACATATACTGCAATCACATATACTTAACATTAATACTTTGAGTCATAAACTAAACATACAATATAGATTCAAATAACAAAACATTCTATTCATACTAATGTTCTCCTTTGGGTGATACATTAATACACAAAACATAATGATGCTAATAGTATTAACATTATTTGGCAAGATATATGCATTAACTAGAAACACTTGTTATCTTTGGATATACAAGCAAAACTAATAACACATACTCACTACCAACAATCATATCCATTAATTATAAGGACAACTAATCAACCTTTGGGTGATCCAAAAATGTCTTATAATAATGAATTTTCATTTACCCATATATAAATAATTTAGCATCCATTCTATAGGTAAGTAAAATAAAATTCATTAGTAATCTGGAATTAAATAAAACTTAAAGATTTGACCACTTTGGTGATTAACAAATCTATCATACAAATAATTCTAGAAATAATATCATTAATTGAAATAAAATTCATCCATAATTTGGAATTAAATAAAACATAAAGATTTGATCACTTTGGTGATTACAAATCTATCATACAAATAATTCCAAAAAATAATATCATTAATTGAAATAAAATTCATCAGTAATTTGGAATTATATTAAATATAAAGATTTTATCACTTTGGTGATTAACAAATCTATCATACAAATAATTCCATAAATAATATCATTAATTGAAATAAAATTCATCTATAATTTGGAATTAAATAAAACATAAAGATTTGATCACTTTGGTGATTACAAATCTATCATACAGATAATACCAAAAATAATATCATTAATTGAAATAAAATTCATCAGTAATTTGGAATTATATTAAACATAAAGATTTGATCACTTTGGTGATTAACAAATCTGTCATACAAATAATTTCATAAATAATATCGTTAATTGAAATAAAATTCATCAGTAATTTGGAATTATATTAATCATAAAGATTTGATCACTTTGGTGATTAACAAATCTGTCATACAAATAATTCCATAAATAATATCATTAATTGAAATAAAATTCATCAGTAATTTGGAATTATATTAAACATAAAGATTTGATCACTTTGGTGATTACAAATCTATCATACAAATAATTCCAAAAAATAATATCATTCATCAAAATATATACAAATATATATTTATGTCCTTACTTTGATTTTTCATAATCTTTTCATCTTGCTATTAAAATAAAACAAGAATTCATGATTAATGATGCAGCGGAAGACTTGAGATTTCATTATTTTAATTTGAAATCAATTCATAATATAGCAACAGAAATAAAGGGATAAATTAAACCTTACAATTTATCTTTTATGATGCAGCGGAAGACTTGAGATTTCATTATTTCATTGAAATCAATTCATAATGCAACAGAAAAGAAGGGATAATTAAATCATCAAAATTATTCTCAAATAATATTATATTCTTTACTGTATTCATAATTTTAAAATTAGGGTTCATAAAATTGGGAAAAAAATCATTCATGGAAAATCATAAAATGACCAACCTGGCTCTGATACCATAGTAAAATCAGTAATGGGCCTTTAGATATAGGTTTTCATTAGGTATCATCAGATATATATTTCTCACGTTAACCAATGGGCCTTTAATTCTATTATTATTATTATTAAATCACATACGGGCCCAAAGCCCAAACTCAATGTCATGTGAGTCACATTATAGAAATTAATTTACATAATTTTTTACATGCCTAACCATAAGTGATTATGCATGGAACCCTAATCGGTTATGGGACTCGAATTGAACATTAAAACTATATTTTCATGTTATAGGGACAATGAGAAAGGTTGCATGTTAACCACGTGATGTTATTGTTTGTTTGTTTTTTTCTTTTGCAAAACTTAAAAAAGAAATCTCTTCATTTTGCCTATTCATGCAACACGCACACAAAGTTCATTCATTTACACATAGAGTAAAAGCTTGATGTACGTACACTCTCACATAAGTTTGTATTTCCAATATAACAACTTTTTTTTATTTGTTTACTTGTAATAAATAACATACTATAGTGTATCCCATAGAAGCTTACAAAACCATTAGTTTCCAATGTCGGGGATTTTTTTGTACTTTTCTTAGCCAAGTACTTTGGTTTCACTTAGTCTTAACCATTACTTGTATGTAACAAATGGGACACCCATGAATCACCAATCCTGGTGGTTTTTGAATTATTATAAATATAGGAGGAGTGCAAAGTGGTTATAATCGATTATGACATGTGATTTAACCGATTATTCACTAACATATAATCGATTATGGGTAATTTTTAATCCATACACCGTGTCTTCTTCAATGCTTGATAAGGCTAGGGAAGGAGGGACAAAACCATAAATTTACCATTTCATATATAATTTTCATGTTTTTCTTCACATCTTAGAGGGGACACTCTTTCCCTTCCCCCTCTCATTCTGGTGCAAATCGTTCAATCTAACTATACAAACTTCAATAATATCCACACTTTCTTCGCTCGCGATTATACTGAAATAATACATCATTCATCCGAACATAGTGTTCATGTTTTCCATCTTGTTTTTCATATCTTCATCGCATTCCACTTGAACATTAGTCCAATAATACAAATACACCATGCAAATGTGAAATGGATGATATTTATTAAATTCAAATTTTAGCATGTGATTTATTATATATGTATATGTATATATTTAAATTATTTTACATTATTTTAATTCTTATTAATTGTTTCATAAATACAATAAAATAAAAATATAATAACCACTTTAAATTGAATTATACGATAAAAAAATTAGAAGAAAAGATAACTTTACCAATCTTCTATTTTTTTTCAATAAGATAAAAATAAAAAGTGTTGCATCTATACAAATAATATATTTTTTGTAATTATCCTATCACGTTATCACATTTAGTAAAATGTTATTTTTTATAATATTTTCTAATTGATCCGGTATATCTCAAACATATAGTGCATGAAACCGATCTATGCAAAACAGGAGTTTTCTAAACAAATCAGCCTAAAAGATTTTAACCAATCATAATTTACTTTTACATGACGCTTAGATACATTATTGCACAACTTCACCAAACTTCAAGTTTTTATAAAACTTAAACAAAACTTTAATTCCAGACTGTTTCATGGTGAAATAATATATGAATCGACAGTGTAAAACTTAACAAATGACAGTATCAGGGAAAAATGAACTATAGTATTGGGCCAACCCTCTTAATGGGCGATGAGATTTCTCGGCCTGGATACATAGGAACAAGGGGTTTCTATTTGCACTCCCTGTTATTTCTAACACACTCTCCTATGTGAAATCTTTTTTTTTCCACAATACCCTAAAATTTACACTCCCCTTTGTAATCTTTAACCCATGATTTTCCATCCCGTTCTTGCATAAACTTTGAGCTTGGATAATTGAGTGCACATTCTGTGCCACATTTTTATTTATATTTTTCTAATATCATACATTTGTTTCCTCCACCTCCATATATTATAAGAAATGAAAAAAAATATTTCTTCATGTGATAATAATGGAAAGATTTTGGATCTCATGATTTAAAAAAAAAATGAATTATGGAATCTAGAAGTTAAGAAAATTAGGCGTTATATTTTAATTTATACCGTTTGAAATTAATTTTTTCATTTTGGGATCATCTTAGAATTATTTTTTTCTTCTAATTTTTTTATTATTATTATTACTTTTGGATTGTTGAATGTCAAAGTTTATTTTTGTTAATGATAATTTTATTCTTTTTTATTAATTTTTTATTGAGCATCATTCTTGATAGCATTCCTATGAGCTCTTCTTTGGATTTTGGAGTTCCTTTGTGATGATGGATGCGGAAGCTTATGGAGGAGGTGAGCAAGGCCTTCCTAGGAAGCATGGGTGCCTTGAAGGTGCATGAACAGTGAGGAAATGGGGAGGTTTGGCCAGCCCCTTTGGTAGTGGTGAATTGAAGACTAAAACCTAAGTGTTAGGCAAGGAGTAGTGTATGACACAATTTGGACAGCATAACAATACTCTATTTAATCTTGAAAATACATGAGGTAGACCTCCTTATTTATAGATTTAGGAGCCTTGGTGAGCAAGCTTAAAGGGTAGGGATGGAAATACAAAAAGTGGGGGCTGCCTAGAGTATTGACTTTAGTCAAACCACACCATCATCCTAATATTCTAGAAGATAGGTCAAAAATGCAACATTTGATAGTACACCCCTCATTCTTTTGCTAAAGGCACCTATTTGCTAGCACACCCCTCCTTCTATTGCTAAGGGCACCTTTTTGATAGCACACCCCTAAGTGAGCAAATTTTGCTTTCTACACTACACTAATCTACTAAGCTACCCCTAATGGGCCTCCAAGTAGCATGTACAAGGTCTTCTCCGTCCCATCCGTGGCTTGACTCATTTGGGCGTGAATGTGCTTGGCCATGGACCTTGTGTTGGGCTTGAACTTGGGTTGGAGCTTGGGCCTCTTCCATCATCCCCTCCTTCTTGAGAGGATCTGTCCTCAGATCTACAGGGTTGATCTCAAACAACAGCCTTATTCTTGTTTTGAAAACTATGCTTGTCCTCCAGGATCAAATATTAACCTACAATAAACATCAAAGAAAAGTGAGATAAGAAAATTAAGACTAGTGTATTCAAATAAAATAGTAAGGAAATAAGCCCCTTTGCTATTTTTATAAAAGTTTTGTTCGAAAGAAATAGGGCCCTTTACAAAAATATTTTTGCTTCCTTTGTGTTGTTCATTGCCCAAGATAAGCAACAACATCACAAAGTGTTGTTTTTGTGATTTTTGAAAATAAGAGTAAGCATCATGATTCAAAGGAAAAGGAGAGTTAAAATTATTGCAATCCCCCTTTAAGGATTCTTTTCCCACTATGCTTGTAGGAGGTGTTGTAAGATACTCTTCATTCTTTCTAGATTCCTCTTCTTCTTTTTCAAACAACCCCTCACTTGGCTTTTCTGTGGAGGAAAGGTTTATATCTATATCTGGTTCAGCTCCAGACACAGATTTATCTTCAAGCATATTCTCACAAGGGTTTTCTATGGAAGAAGAATTTAAGTCAATGCCTGGTTCAACTCCAAACAAAGGATTTTCCTTTAATTCTTTTTTCTTTTTCTCATTTTCTCTTTTTATTTTCATTTGTACTTGGTCCTTTACCACTTGTGAAGGTGTTAAAGGATAGAGTACAAACTTTTTCTCCCTATGGGTAAAAGTTATCTTGTTGGTAAGACCATTTTTCTTGTCAAATTGCCATGGTCTTCCCAATAAGATGTGGCAGGCTTCCATGGGTACTACATCACGTAAAATCTCATCTTTATAGTTCCCCACAGAAAGACTGATTTTTACCCGCTTATCTACAGTTAATTCCCCATCTTCATTTATCCACTGAAGTTTGTAAGGTTTTGGATGAGGTATTAATTGTAGATTAAGGTTTTCAACCATCCTAATGCTACAACAATTGCAGCAAGAGCCACTATCCACAATGAGAGAACAAATGTTTTCTGAAACTTTACATCTTGTATGAAAGATGTTCTCTCTCTGTGTTTCATGGTTCACACTAGGTTGATTGTTGAGGGTTCTTCTGATCATCATTAATTCTCCCTCACAAGGATATGCCCCCTCACTACTTTCCTTCTCTTCTTCCCCACTAGAATCTTCATCTTGGCTGCTATACTCATCCCTCCCTCTTAAGATCATGGTTCTCCTATTTGGGCACTGGGATGCTATATGACCTCTATCAAGACACTTGAAGCACTGGGTGTCTCTACTGCGGGGTTGCGAGGTAGACACATCTTTTCCTACACTCTTGGGAGTTTCTTTTGGATTTATCCTTTGAAAAACTATCCTCCCTTTCTCTTCTATACTCTCTCTTGGGATAAGAGTTAGAGTAGATTCCCACCCTTTGACTTGAAGTTTTGCGCAAATTTTGTTGTTCAACTTTAATGCAAAGTTGAACCAAATCATTCAAGTCTTGGTAGGGAAGAAGCTCTACTTTATCTCTTATCTCAAGGTTGAGTCCACTTAAAAACCGAGATATGGTGGTGACCTCTTCCTCTCTAATAGAGGCTCTCATCATGTATAGCTCCATTTTTTGCCTATACTCTTCCACACTCATGTTCTTTTGTTGGAGCCTTTGGAGCTTGTCCTTTAGCTCCCTATGGTAGTAGGAAGGTATGTGGCGACGTCTTAGGGCTCCCCTGAGGTCATTCCAATACTCTATGGGAGGGTCCCTATGAAGACGTCTATCTCTCTCTAGAGAGGTCCACCAATACATGGCATTTCCTTGAAAACTAAGGGTGGCTAAGGGTACCTTTCTCTCTTCACTCACCCTATGACAAGAAAAGAGTTGTTCCACTTTCATCTCCCAATCTAGGTAGGTTTCTACACTCTCCTTACCATGGAAATGAGGTAGGTCTACTCTAACCTCCCTTGGGGCTTCTTCCTCTCTTCTCCTATTTCTCCTAGGGGGTGGTTGGTAGTAATCATTGATTCTAAGGCTTCCCTCCCCTAGAGACTCTTGGATTTGTGATTGAGATGCATGGGTATGTGTTTTTTTTTGAATTTTGAGATTTTTCTTCCTTTGCTCTAGTTAATTCATTGATTTTAGACTCATTTTCCAATTGTCTATATGAAATGTGTTGTACGTCCTTGGAGAGTTGTTTCAAAAGAGATTTTATGGACCTTACATCACTTTCAATGGACTTGGAAGAGTGAGTAGACATGACTAAAACTTTGTGTATAGAAATGTTTTACTTTTAAGAAAGAAGAGGAAAGTTAATGAAGGTAGCTTTCCAGGTAAGAGAGGTGAGTCACAATGGACTACTTAAATACCAAGTCTTGCCTTAGCCAAAAACTATCCCTCCAAAACCTTTACACAAGTCCTTCTTTAGGTAAAACACTTAGAACACAATGAGGATGAAGAAATCAAATTTTTAATGCAAGAAAACAATGCAAGCTATCAAAGCCTTAAACAAGATTAAACAAGAAATTAACGAAGTAATTAAAGCAAGTTGGTTCAATTAAAGCAATTAACAAAAACAAATTAAGCTAGATGGCCCTACGTGAGGCTTCTTGGACACTTGGAGCCCTTGAAGGCACACTCACCGACTAATTGCGTGATTAACAAGTAATTAACACAAGCAAGATTGCAAAGAAATTAAATGACACTCCCTTTGTTGCTTTTACTATTTGCACCCCTTTTGTTGTTCTTCTAGTTGCACCCCTTTTGTTGCTTTTCTACTTGTTGGGCCTTCCAAAGTGTGTGGTGTATTTGTAGTATGGTGTTTGTTGTTGCCCTTTGCCTTTGTTCCTCTTGGAATTAGGTCAATAAAATCTTCAATCCAGTACCTATTAAGCAAGCTAGACTCCCCTCAAGTCAAATTCTCACTCAACAAGTACCAATTGATATTTTATCCACCAACAAACTTAGAGGCCAAAGAAAGAAAGCAAGAAACAAATTAATTTGAAAAACAGTACCACACAAATGGAATTTAAATGTGACACAACTAGAAAGAGTTCAAATGAAATTAGACAAGCAAATAAAAGGTACTCAAATAATGGATGGCACACAAAAAGGAACCTAGGAATAGCACTAGATTTGATTTAAAAACCAAAAAACAGCACCACAGAAAAGCACAAATTGTTGTGGTCCAGAAAGCGTATCTTTAAAAGATTTATGCTGAGCTGACCCTTTTGTATTTGCTTCTGAAAATTGAGACACAATCAGAACAAGATCTTAACAAACTTTTGGCGTTGGTTTCACTCCAAACGCATGTACCAATTAATTTTGGTAAATTTTATAAAATCAGTGTTCAGAGCTGCCAGCTGGAACGTCAGGATTGCACACTTTTTTTGTAATATTTATCTTTTTTTTTCTATTTCTTCTTTTCAGATGGTTCTTTTTTTGTCCTTTTGCTAACACCTCAAATTTGTGAAATCCAGAGGCTCAGTAATTTTTGATGATGTATGTAATTTTCATAAATCAAAACAGTCAGCACAGAAAAGTGAAAAACAAGGGGTTCTGAAAACTGGAATGAAAAACAGAATGATATACCTTAAAAACACAATGGAGTTAATATGATGGAATTTGTGTGGATCTAACACACAAATAAGAACTCAAACTAAAATTAAAAATGCACCAAAGGATCAACACAAAATAGATTTCAGATCAAACATTCAGACCAAAAACAAGAACAAATAAATCAAAAAGAGTACTACTAGGATTTGATGACAAATATGGAAACACATGACTTAGACAAAACTTATGGATTCATAAAATGAAAAGACACAAGAACATCATATGACCCAAATGAAATTTCAAGCAAGACTCAAATACCTAAAAATAAAAACAGCAACACAAATATATCAAGAATCCTACACAAAATTGAAAATAGATGTTCAAGCACAAGTTTGAACAAACCCACCAAATGAAATGAATAAACAAGCATTCAAATCATATTAAAACACAAAAAACAGCAAGACAACTTGGAATAAAGATGAACAACTTGGAGAAAAGAAGAACTCAAAAAGAAAATGAAAAGAGATACTCATATTTGAAGAACCATAGCTCTAGATACCAAATGATAGCATTCCTATGAGCTCTTCTTTGGATTTTGGAGTTCCTTGGTGATGATGGATGCAGAAGCTTATGGAGGAGGTGAGCAAGGCCTTCCTAGGAAGCATGGGTGCCTTGAAGGTGCATGAACAGTGAGGAAATGGGGAGGTTTGGCCAGCCCTTTTGGTAGTGATGAATTGAAGACTAAAACCTAAGTGTTAGGCAAGGAGTAGTGTATGGCACAATTTGGGCAGCATAACAATACTCTATTTAATCTTGAAAATACATGAGGTAGGCCTCCTTATTTATAGATTTAGGAGCCTTGGTGAGCAAGCTTAAAGGGTAGGGATGGAAATACAAAAAGTGGGGGCTGCCTAGGGTATTGACTTTAGTCAAACCACACCATCATCCTAATATTCTAGAAGATAGGTCAAAAATGCAACATTTGATAGTACACCCCTCCTTCTTTTGCTAAAGGCACCTATTTGCTAGCACACCCCTCCTTCTATTGCTAAGGGCACCTTTTTGATAGCACACCCCTAAGTGAGCAAGTTTTGCTTTCTACACTACACTAATCTACTAAGCTACCCCTAATGGGCCTCCAAGTAGCATGTACAAGGTCTTCTCCCTCCCATCCGTGGCTTGACTCATTTGGGCGTGAATGTGCATGGCCATGGACCTTGTGTTGGGCCTGAACTTGGGTTGGAGCTTGGGCCTCTTCCATCAATTCTTCCATGTCTCACCCGCAATAACTCCCACCTCTAATAAATCCTCACCTTCAGTACTACCGTTGTAGTAGCCCCGTCTTTAGAGTCACTGCCCCAACAAATCCTACCTCTTATGCCATTGCCACAACAACTCACCTTCGTTAGTTAAGCACAAAAAATTGTATTTTGGATTTTTTTTATTCCAAATTATATAATTCATGATAAAAAAATGTATTATGGATTAAACAACCCAAAATACAATATTTTGTGCTTAAACAAGAAAAATGTGGTGTTGCAACGGCAATGATATTGGGATGAGAGCTGCTATGTAGGTGGCATTGAAGGTGAGAACTATTGTGGCAGTGGCTTGGAGGTAGGGAGCGGATCTGGTGGTTTTTTTGAGGTGGGGTTAGTACAAACGAGAAGAGAAAGAAGGATGCTCAATGAAAAAAAGATGAAGATAAAAGTAAAATTATCATTTCACTTATTATACAAAAGTACATGAATGTGTAAGAAGAATTGTCCTTAAAATTGTTTGAAAGTATTTGTTGCATCCATCATAATTGCATCTACCAACACTTCATAAGATCAGGGACACTTCTCCTTGCACCTCCATACCTTCTTCCTGCATTTTCATATATATATTTTTTTGAATTTCAGTGTACCTTTTAAGTATGATGGAAACTGTAGTATTCTTTTCTTTATTTTTAAATGGTGGTGGTTGTTTGTGGAGAATGGTGATAGTGAATATTGGTCATTGAGGTGAGTTTTGTGGTGTTTTTATCGATGATGATTGTGTTTTTGTTCCTTTATTATTAACTTTTTTTAAAATTATTTTTGAAAGTCACAAAATCCAAAAAATAAGCCATCAAGGTAAAAAATGGAGTACAAAACTAAAAAAAAATCACATTGAGAATGTCGAATACAATAAATGTTCTTATCAACTTTCTCATATACGCTCAAATGATGAAATTGTTCTTTCAAATGCTATGACTAGAGAAGAATAAAATTGTTTCAGCTGAAAGAGAGATATATAAGTGTAAAGGTTCAACTAAAGTTATTTGAAAATGTGAGATTATGCTTCTTTTAAGGTTATTTAAATTTTTAAAAAATATTAAAATCGAATTTTCACAATTAATTGAGAAGTGTGGGGAAAAATATGGAGATGAAAGGAGACTTTGCCTAAGATTACCATCTAAAAGAAACACAACATTAGTAAGAGATATGAATTACAAGGATAAATTGGGTATTTAAAAAAAGGTTGGGGTGTAGGAGGAAAAAAAGACTTTGCAGAAAGTAGTGGCCCTATTGATAATGTAATGTAGTAATAAATTAGCACTGATTGATACTTTTTTATGTTTCAACAGAATTTTTACAGTATTTGATTTTTTTAATTACAACAACTCGAAAATAGAGTGAATCATCTTGCAATTCAAAAAGACAAGAGCGAAGAACCTCTACTCTCTGGTCAGAGGTTGCCCACGATCCAATGGAGGTGATGGTTTTATTTTTAAAAGGGGGAGTGCAAATTGTAGGGTATACAGTGAAAAAAAAAATTATTAAAGGGAGCTTATTACTAATCAAAAGGAGTGTAAATAGCAACTCCTTCAGCATATTTTGGGGGTGGAGAGTTTTGGGTTTATAATTACAATCTCATTCATTTCAATTGATCATAATAAATATACTATCCATCGACTATTAAATATACAACTTTGTCGATTAATGTCATTTTAAATTTAAAGTCTTAATTAATTTTGGTTTAACTTTTAATTTTTTTATACAGTGAGTCAAATCACTCAATTCGTTAACTCGTAATGAACTGCATCTTATTGAAATTGTTATCGTCACTACAAGGTGAACCAGACTGGTAAACCTATTTAAAACTTAACGTGTGATGAGTTAATCAGAATTAATTAGGTTAATCAGTTCTGATATCTTTATTTCTAGTTCGTTATTTTTTTATGTAGAGATTGGGTGTGAAGTTTAGAAGAAACAGTGTGGGAATAGTAAAGCCCATTTAAGGATGGACACTGCACCAGTGATATGAGAAGCAGCCCACCCATATTAGATGGTGTTTTTGGGGTTTGGATCAGAGCACCGCCGCACCTGTGTTTGCTCTGCGATTGCAATCGTTTCCACTCCACCATTTCGTCGCCGTTCATGGGTTTCTCCAAAGAGCACCTTCTTGCGCGGCTAAAGGTTCGCTCTCTTCCTATTTCATCACTTTTCTTATCTATCCCCAATCACAAAATGCCTCAAACATAATCCACCTTTGAACGTTTCTATTCATAGGAGCTTCAAATTCCATTTTCCCAGTACGAACATCCAGTTGTTTTGACTGTTGACGCTCAGGTAAAACCCGTTAATACAATACTATAGCTTCCCTTGTTCATTTTATTGTAATATTTTTTCTGATTCAGTGTCCTTGATCTTACCTTCAGGCTCAGTATGTTGGACATTTGGGGGGTGGGCTCAGTAAGAATTTATTTCTCAAGGTGTAATATAATTAAAGAGGAAAATCAAAATCCAGATACTTTTGTTGTTTTTGTTTAAAAATTGTTATGTGTATGCCCTGATTACTTTATCTTTTAAATTAAACAGGATAAGAAAAGCAGGTTGTATGTTGTTTCTGCTTTAGCTGCTACCAAAGTAGATCTTAAAGGTATGCATGATTTTGTAAACATTGGGAGTTTGTATCATTTTACTTCAATAGGTATCAATAGAGTTCTTTGTTGCTTCAAAGCTGAGCAGTATTATCTCAGCGGCTTGGTTTGGGAAAAGGTGGTCTCAGAATGGCACCTGAGGAGGCTCTAGGTGAAGTACTTCAGGTCTGCCTATGCCTTTGTTCTATCATTGTGTTGTTGGAACAGTCATTTCTCTCTTTCATTCTTCCTCTAAATTAGTACCTGTGTCTATTTAAGTGACCACCAAAAATCTAAGGAGGCTTGTGCTCTGGAATTTGTCTTGGCTTCTTGACAGTTTTTGCATAACAATTATTTGTTTTTTTTTCACTCATGAATTGTAAAATTAGGCCAGTTACCTTGTTATTTCTCTGCATTATATAATGTATAAGAAAAACAATTCTTATTGAGGCATTCACAAATTACTGATTGAGTTGGTGGCGGAAATTGATAAATCCAGTTAAACTTGCTCCAGACAAAGGATTTTTCCAATTTGTCATGGAAACTGTTTCATACCTATTATCTGTAGCATATTCATCATCTTTATGGATTTTTCTCCATTTTCTTTGTTTAGCAATTGATGACCCTAATTTATATATTTAGAACCTTATTATTAATCAGTGTAAAATGTTCCTTGAAGTTTTTTTTTTTTGTTGCGTGTTGATACTGTCGTTACCATAAGTTTCAGTTGTATAATGATTACTTATATTATGCTTGGCTAGACATTTAAAATTTAAGAACAAAATCAAGATTGTGCCAATGACATGATTGAAATTATTGTCTTACTTGATGTCGTTGTTTTCCTTATCTCGCCAGGTACCCTTGGGTTGTGTCACTCCATTTGCACTAGTGAATGAATCAGCACGGTATGCTTATGTTCTTTTGTTTTTGTTTGCTTATGATATATTTAATTTTTTTCATGGTAATTTTTTGGTCACATAGCCAAGTTTACTGCAAGACCGTCCCTCTTTCACTATTAAGATGTTTCAAATTGAAATCCATCCATCAATGTTTTCCTTGTAGTTGTAGCTATTTTAGGTTTAAACCATATTCTTCTATCTTTCTTCTAGTTTTCTCATCAAGTTACTTTGTACATTTATGAAAATCCTGCTAGTTTTTTAATATAGTTGTTGCTTCTTTCCTGCCATGAAATATAAAATGATTTTCTCTTGAAGTGTTATCACTTTTCGGTTATGGCAGCGCCATGGCGGAAGGCGGTGGCAATGCGGTTTTCCCATGGCGGCCACTTTTAGCATCTCGGGATGCTAATGGAAAACAGAAATATTGAAAAAGGCGGAGAAAAAGACGGTGGCAGCGGCGGCGGCGCACGCTGTAACGCGGTGGCGCACGCTGTGATGGCGGCAGAAAATGAAGAACAGCGCATGAAGAAGATGAAGACCCTAAACCTATTTTTGAAAAAACCTTAATAAGTTTAGGCCTTTGGCCCATTCCAACTTTTAACTAATAAAGCCCTAAAACCCTAATTATTCAAATAAAATTTGAATGTGCTGCGGCCTAATTAAGAGTTCAAAACCTACTTAAAATTAGGTTTTGTTGGGCCTATTTTTGGCCCATTTAAAACATTATACTTATTGCAATCCACATCACATTTTTTTTTATCTCTGCCACAACACCTTCCACCATAACCCATTATATTTTCTGTTATAACTTTATAAAGGATTTATGGGGTCACTGATATGATTTGTTATCCGATATCAATAACACTGCTTGAATGATGAACTAAATCTGTGAATTATTAATAATGTCTTGACCTTAATCACACTCGCTTTGTACTGGCTTGTTGATGTTTATGCGTTTGCTAGTCTAACTATTTGTAGACATTTTTCTGATCCACTAAGTTAGTATATTTATAAGGAACTAATGTATTTTTCTTTCATGTCACATCATTTCCTTTCCGAAGAGATGTTTCATTGCTATTGGATCAAGGTTTCAAAACTCAGGAGCACTGCTTCTTCCATCCACTGTCCAATGACATGTCTATATGTAAGCAAGTTGACTCTTGTGAATAGGAAAAAAAAAATTGTTTGCACATTTTATATAACTCTTTTAAAGTTGATAAATATTATGTAGATGTAATCCTCCACACTAGGGAATTCTTTTTCTTGTATTTTTCCAACACTATGGGTCAATTGATATTTGAAGTTCAAACAGGACTTCCTTTCATGCTTACTTACTATTTGACAGTTTTGAAAATTAAGTATTAAATATTGATGGCATTTTTTATTCAAATGATATCCTTTAGCTCATCTATGCATCAATATTGATATTTGAAGTTCAAACAGGACTTCCTTTCTAGCTTACTTACTATTTGAGACTTTTGAAAATTAATTATTAAATATTGATGGCTTGTTTTATTCAAATGATATCCTTTAGCTCATCTATGCATAAATATTGATATTTGAAGTAACAGGACTTCCTTTCATGCTTACTTACTATTTGACAGTTTTGAAAATTAAGTATTAAATATTGATGGCATTTTTTATTCAAATGATATCCTTTAGCTCATCTATGCATCAATATTGATGTAAGACAAGGTTTGATGCTCATGTCTGATCTGTCATGCTTTGATGCACTGAAAAGCTCAGTTAATTAGAGTCCTATTCTTTACAAATGCAGCTCTAAAAGCATGTGATCTTGACAAGTTTCTTAAATCAATTGGAAGAAATCCCTCATATGTTGATTTGGAGGTGAGTCAATTCGAGGAAAATTGAAAACAATTCTTTAATTATTTCATTGTCCATCTTCATTTTCCTGCCTTATTCCTCTGCAGGCCAATCCTCCAGTGGGGAAAGATCAACCCCCTGATCTAGCTGCATTAGTTCCATCAGGTTCAGTAGTTTTACCCGATCAACCACAGAAGCAGTCGTTGCAGGTTCATAAGGATGCAAATAATGTTTCTGTTGGTACTGGAACCAGTGCAGTTTCAGGTAAAAAATCTATTAACGGCTCTATTCAATGTTCTCATTTATCTATTATTTGCATTGAAAAAACAGCTGCTTTATGTTTCTGTTGTTTCCATTTCTATGATTTGGATAGTACTCAGAGAGCAGAGTGCACCTGTACGTTCATTTTTTTAGTAATCAGTAAAGGTGCCTTGTTTTATCACTTATTTTTTCCCCTTTACATAATAACCCTCTGGTTCTTTATATAAGAAACAAATAATGAATTCATCAGGACCAGAAAAAGTAGATAATTTAGTTAATTTTAATTAATAACATTTTTTTTTCATTTAGATCCAAATTTACCTATGAAATTAAATGATTTAAGTAGTGGTAATATTTAATGACAATGCATATGGTAAAAGAGATAATTTTTTTGACACCAATGAATGTGACTTCTGTGGTCTGTAGGTCAATAAATGCAATCACTCATAGCAAATGAGTAAGCATGTCATTAATAGAGTCCACATTACATGAGGGGTATACAAAAAATTTAAAATTAATACAGGTTCATGTTTCGTATAATTAGGACAAAAAAGTGGACTCATTTGTTTCATATTGAGAACCGGATGGAGTATTCTTTATTTGCCTTTTCCGTATATCTGAAATGCAAGCAACCTTAGGTAGTTTAAGTTATCTAAATTTGATTTCTGAAAGCTCGTGCAGAGCCAGATAGTGTGATGCACTTAATGTAATTGATAGGAATAAGTCCAAATCAAGATCTTAGCATAAAATAAGTGAAAAAATTGGTTATATGGCAGTTCATATAGCCTGTTTTATCTTATACATCTACATCCTTGAAGATTTGCTCAAGGTTGTATAGTGGTCCAGAATTTTTACGTTAGGCATTTTAGCAATGTAAAATTCATTCTGAGTGGTCTTGAAGAAATGAACTGATTACAGTTGTAAGTGACTATTTTGGTTTTCCTTTTTTGCGTGTTTGTGGGATAATTTCTAACTCATTTTGTTTACTATGTTAACGTTTCTTTTTTCATCCTTAAAACCGTCAATACAGGATTAATGCATTAAAATTGAATTTGGTACCATTTGACCTCGTTGTCTTTCTTAGACAATCTACAAGTTTTATCTATGCAGTTAAATGTGCTAGCTTTTGTATGCCTTTACTTTGGATGAAGCTGCTGTATATCTTTATGTATTACTTTGTCACTGCTCGACTATTTTTGCTTGGAAAACTTTTTTCTCATTTTTGATCGTGTGGCAATTTGAACACTTGTGTTGTGTGTGCTTTAAGTGTCTGCCCATTTTTAATATAATAACTTATTGTTTGTTGGAATTTTTTATTTCTTTTACTATTGAAAACAGAGCATAATTTAGCCTAGTTAAACTTATTGGCTTGTTTGTAGATCTTTTTATAAATTAGACAACATAAACTGATTTTTAGGTTAGGCCAAACTTTTGAACAAACCATAGGCTTAGAAAGATGCATGTAGGTAAATGGACAACAATGCTTTGGTCGAGGCTGGTCATGCTGATGATGCTCTAGTCCAGGTCGAGCCAACGAAGCCCCGACTGAGATCGATGATTATCTGATTGAGGCTAAGTTAAGGTCTGATTGAGGCTAAGTTAAGGATGCGTTGACTGAAGCCGAGCCAAAGATGCTCCATCCAAGGTCGACCCAACAACATTATGATTGTTTTCTGAACTAAAGAGACACTTTTGTAGACTCAGTAAAAAGTGTTTCAGTCAAAACCACCCAAAAATTGTCTTGATCAAACAATTTCTTAGGATGAACATTGATTTTGGATTTTTTATGATCCATTTTTTTTAATCCATATCCAATCTAAATCCAATTAATTGGATTGGATTTATAATCCAAAAATATGGATTTGAATTTGATGCGATCCATTAAAATGGACTTAAAAGTGATTTGGATCAGTATGGTTTTAGATTGAATTTGAATATTGGATTTTTTTACGCACTGCTACTTAAAAAGCTGCTTAATAAGAAGTGAGAACCAACTAATTAAACATCTAATCGAGCATTTCATACTATTCAATGTGAGACTTAGTCATAGCTTGTTTGTGGTTGAAATATCCTACTGATTAAATGAACAAGTAAATTTTTTTTTCTGGTGCAGCCAAAGTTGTCAAGTCCTCTGGTGAGAAAAGTACAAAGGGACCACCGACACCGATAAAAAATGTCAAGTCTTCCGGCTCCGTTGCAGATGTTGGTCAATTCGTTGAAGAGATATTGCAAAAAACAGCACAGTTATTGCTTTCAGAGGTAAAGCAAAAATAATTCTTTCAATTCAAACCTAAGCTAAGCTATATCCTGCATCTGAAGAATGGTCATACAGGTCAAGGAAGAAAATATAAAGTTACACGGGCCGCAGCTGGGTACTGTGGTATCTGACAAATTACAGAAAAACCTTACTTCAGAGTTTAAGAACCTTGCTGTAAGTATATGATCATGCTAGTAAACTTTTTCTCTTTTCAGGAAATCAAACGCACCATGTTATGCAAGTATGCCTCTTATCACTTTTTTTATTTATTTTATTGCAGATGATATTCAAGAACACAGCATATACCGAAGGGTTCCATGCTGGTACTCACTATCGGCCCCCGCTTTTGTGAAGGATGATTTAGGATTTGCTGGTATGAAAGTAAGAGGACCCAAAATTTTAACTCTAGTTGGTCAATGTTTAGTTTGTGATAACACACCATGCATTGTTTAAATATTCATATACTGGGAAATGTTTGGTACAAAATAGATGATATGAAACAATTTGATCAGTGAAAAAAAAAGGCACATTAAAGTGGTATTTTTTTTTTATAACCATGACAATGATATAGTCAAATACATAACTTGTTTAAAGAGTTAAAATAAGTGAAACTACTTTGAATATTCTCAAAATAATAGTAACTCAATTTTTTTATGAACAATATTCTTTCTTTTGTTTAGGGGTAACGAATAGAAAGTTGATATATTTTAATCAAAAGCAATTTTATGAACTCAAATGGGATTTTATGAATCTTTACTCAAATTAAATTTAAATAGAAATTCACTGCCAATGCAACTTTTTGTATTGACAATTAATAAACATTAGTAAGTTAATAAGTTCGTTATCTATAATGATTTGTAATTAGATAGTATATGTTTACACTATTATTGTATATTATTTATTTAATAAAATATTGTTACTATTAAATGCTAAGTTGTGTGTGTTCGCACGATGCGCTCGCTGAAGATGTGGGGAAGGAGGACTTTGTTGCTCAAAAGGATTAAAACGAGATTTGATTTAGGTATTGTGTTCAATTACAAAGGGTTGATTGAGAATTTTCTTTTATAATTTTTGTCATGTCTAATATTTTATTATTATTTACAACACAAAATAGACAATCACAAATATCAAACGTAAAAAAACATTATTAGAAAGAAATTTTAATAAAAAGTGGTCATGATAAATATCAGATATCCCGAAAGTTAATTGATACGTAGCATTTGTAATATTTGTTTTATAAAAAAAAAGTGTGCCAGAAGTGCTGTCATTGCCAATAACAAATAATATTTACAGTGGCAGTATCATGCGGATCTCGAACGTCGTAGTATGTGGTGATGAACCCAATATTCAATTTGAATGAAACTTTTACTTTATCTTTGAATCGCAAGCCCATGTTACCCCTGCAAAACGCACTTCAGCCGTTGAAACTTTTATTCAGAATCAGGCTTTTGCTTCGGTACACACATAATTTATTTACACATGGCTTTAATTAACTATACTGCACACCTCTTTTAATTTTAATCTCTAAAAATTATTAGTTGGTTTTGTTCATATTGTTAATCCTGTTCGCATGTAGTCCTAGATATTGCTATTTTAGTTTATATAGAATTATAAACTTTTTCTATTGATTCTTTTTATATTGAAAAATTCATTTTAATCCATATTAGTTTTACAAAATAAAGTTATTTTCCAATATCCATTAGTCACGAGATTTTTGAAGAAGGACAAGAACTAAAAGTTGAAAAGTTGAAAATAGGCTTGAAATAAACTTACTGGTGATCATGTCTAATGCCTTTATGGACAAGCTGTAACCCTAACCAGTTGATCAGCCTTGGATGTAAATAATTGTAGAGCTTAAAGAATGCAGCAAGAGGGTTGCCTCCTATTAGCTGCTGAAAATGTAAAGCTAATATGATGGTTACTTTTCATTATTTGGTGTCTATGTTGAACCACCACAATCAAACAGCTGATCAATATGCAGTTTTGTTGTTTCATTTGTGGAACTTTTATTTCTTTTCTCCTTAGGTTTCAAAGTTATTTGGGAGAATCCTAGAAGAGTTAGAATTTGGTTCGTACCTCTAGAGAGTGTCGGACTGTCAGAGGCAAAATATCCTGGCCAACAAATAAATAAATGGTGAGCCAAATCAGCTATCAAGACTAATAACACTTTACACGCTCATGAATTTTCACAAAATCTCCTAAACTTATTTTCTGCATCATGTTATAATCAAAACACATTCCAATCTGATAACATTTCTAGACAAGCATAATATTTATAGGCACAATCAATTAAAAGCTCAAAATATATGCTCCTCAATTCAGAAATAAAACACAGGAATTGCTCCTCTTCAATTCAGAAATAACACCGATAATGTATTTTAAGCACTGCCTCAACGAAATAAATGGATTACGAAGAGAGAATTGAAATTTGGTAAGAGAATAGTAATAACAACCCAACTCTTTCACCACAGGTGATAATTTAATAATTCACAACATAGCATAAGCAAACAATGAAGGAATAGAATTGAATTGAATTGAATTGAATGAACCAGCACCAGCACCAGCACATCACAGTAGTGACAGCAACAGTAACACAAGTATGAAACACTAATTTGAAACAGTGATGAAGATTGAATAATAAGCAGTGAATTGAATAAAATTAATTATGATTCACCCCTGGAAGAAGCAGCAGCAACATTATTATTTCCTTGAGGGTGAACCCGTCTATACCTCGAATTGAAAGGCCAAACCGAAGTAAAACGACGGGTCCACCTCAAGCACCTCCGCAACCTACCTTCATCTCCGCTAACATCAACACACTCATCCTCCTCCTCCGAAGAAGACGGCACAGAAACCTCGTGACGGCACACTGGGCAAGAATTGTGAAGCCTCAGCCACGGTACAATGCAATCCGAGTGATATATGTGTTTGCACGCAAGTTCCCTCGCTTCTCCGCCAACTTCGAATTCCTCCTGACAAACTGGACACTGAGAATTCTCCTTCAGATGCGCGCTCGCAATTTTCACCGTCGGAATCGCGTCGATGGCCCTCTCCGGCGCCGGCGCGGGACCCTGTCTGTCGTTCTCGGTTATCTGTTCGATGAGTTCGTTGAGTCCAGGTCCCATGAAATAGTCGCGCGTGTCCACGGTGTGCGGGAGCGGGAATTGGAATTGGCCTGGGCCTGGGCGGTTAGGAATGTTGTTAATGGGCAGGAAGGGGTTGGGTTGGTCCATGGGCTGGAAAACTATCCACGTGCGAGGGCGGTGGTGTGCAGGTTCAGGGACGGGTTCAGGTTCAGGTTCGGGTTGGCGTCGGCGGAAGCGGCGGCGGCGGTGGTGCACGGGGACCTCTTCTGGTTGGGATTGGTGGAGACCCGGGAAACGGCGGATGGGTGGGTCCATCATGAGGGAAAGCGCTTCGAGCAAACGCGCTTCTGGGGAGGGGTCTGGGGTAGTGAAATCGACCACGAGTCTTGGGCGCGGCATGTTTACTTCGCATATGAATTGGCCGAAGCAGCGTGGACACGTGACCTCTGAGGGGTTGTTATCCACTGCGATGCGGACCATGCGGTTGCACTGGAAGCACCAGTACATCTGGAACGTTTGCCTCTCTCGCCTTCGGCCATGCCCATTGTATCTCTCTCTCGGAGGACTCAACGACATGCTGCCTTCTTTTTGTTTGTTGTTGAAGTTTCTTATGGGTTTATATTTGACGTATGAGATTGGTCAGTGAAGGGTGAATTGGCATTGGGAGAATGTTATATAGGAGAAGACCCAAGGATCACTTCTGGGTCTGCATGAAGTCATTCTTTTTAGCTACCCTTTGCTTTCCACTGTTCCTTCCATGGGTGGGAAAGGGATGAGTGTTTATTTGGGACAAAACAAACACATAACAAAACAAATGCCTATGTCTTTTCTTCTCTCTTGGATTTTGGTTTTCTACTCCTTTTGCTTCTTTATCATCATATCTTCATTCTCTACTAGACTTCTTCATCAGGGTTGGATTCACTCAACAAAACCACATTCTCTTCCTCAATAGGCCTGCCTTAGGTATGATTAGGATAAGCTTTGGATCAATGTTATGCAAAGGTGTCAAGTTCTCTCTCCTCCTCAATACCTTCATCTATCTCCATATTAATTCTGAAAAATCAGTTTTATATTTTTAAAATTTTTAAAAATAATTCTAAATAAAGCATAACTTTACATTCTGCACCTTCATATTTTCCTTCCGGTTGCATATATCTTTTTTAATCGTAACACTATGATCTTTCTTCAGTCGCAATGTTTGAGAGAATAGTTCCATCTTTTGAAAGTGTGTGAGATGGATAACGAGAACATATGACACATTTTAGTTTTGTACTCTATTTTTTATATTTTGCTGATTTTTTTTCTTAAGTTGTGTAAGTCAAATTGTACAATTCAAAATACAAATTAAGGGGATGTCATAGATTGTACAATCAGTTTACACAAAAAAGAATGAAAAAATTAAAATCCGAATAAAAACACAATTACCACCAATAAAAACATCATCGTTCACTACCAGTCATCACAAATAATCATCATCCCTTGAAAATGAAGAAGAAGATAACCTACTTTCTACTATATTCAGAAAGATATTGTTAAGATTATAAAAAAAAGTATGGAGATTTAGGACATGTAAAATTTGCCCAAAGGTTACAATGGTACTACTTTGGGGCAACTTCTTCCTCCACCTTTACATTCTTCTTCCTGTACCCCTACATCTTTCAAAAATACTAAAATTATCCTTTACAGTTTTTGGTGTTTCCAGAATAATGGTTCCGTAAGCAAAAAATATTTTCATAATGGAAAATCCGAAAAACAAAAAAGCATTCTGGAATAGCTTTTCCATAACACATTTTTTTTATTTCCAGATTGATAAATCCGGAATACATAAAACATGTTCTGGAAATAATGTTCTAGAAATATTTTGAAAAAACCAATCTGAAAGACATTTTTTAAAGGGGGCAAAACCGTCTTTTCTGAAAATGATGGGGTGCAGGAAGAAGTTATCCTACTTTGGATCAAATGGAGAAAGCCCACTGGGCTCAGTCCAAGGTCCGGTTTATTTTGTATTCAACATCACCCATGTTTTTTGGGTGTAATTAATAAGCTGTCATTTTAATAAAATTGATTATTCACCAATTTATTAGTAGATACAAGAACATCTCCAATGTCATCAATTTTAGATACTCACTTTCAATTTTATCTTCTATTAAAGTAATTTCAGCAATTCTTATAATTTCATGTCAGTCACACAAATTTTCTATTAAAGCAATTCTTAATACATAAATTTTACTTAATCAGCTTACACTTTTTATTCATACTTAATTTTATTTAAAAAAATACCGTACCTGTGAACTTAATTTTAAGATATCATAACAATTATGTAGACATGATCCAACGTCCACAAATTTTAAAGTACGCATCTTTGACTTAATTTACTTTAATTTTAAGATACTATCAATGAAGTTGCATTAAGGATCACTAGTAGTTTTCTTTCTAATTTTATTTTTTGTTGATAAAAAAAAATCACTACTTTTAAGTGAACATTTTAATTAAAAACTCAAATATTTAATTATATCCTAAATCTTATTATTTAGAATTAATCATTTTAAATATTTTAAAGTTAAATCTTGTGTATGACAAATCATTTATGTTTCAGAACTAATTTGGAGTTTGTATACCTACACGTGCCTTACTCAATGCGGATTTTAATCTTAATAATTAATGGCATGCAAATATGATTCTACACTCCTAAATTTCAATAGAATTTCACTTGAACAGTTTTTTCTTTTCTTAATCTGTTAAATACTATAAAAAATATTGATGTTAGCCTTTTTAAAAAATCTACACAAAAATTAAAAGAAAGACACTAAATAATAATTAAAGTCAGTATAGTGTTATTTTAATCTTTGCATGACTTTTTTGAGAAGGCTAACATTTTGTAGTGCAAAAAATTTAATTTATATAGAAGAACCTTACATCATAGTATATTCCTTCAACTGTATAAAAAATAGTATACTCCTTCAATTCACACTGGTATCCCTTGATTCATG
Organism: Phaseolus lunatus; assembly: GCA_013389735.1. Lineage (NCBI taxonomy): Eukaryota > Viridiplantae > Streptophyta > Magnoliopsida > Fabales > Fabaceae > Phaseolus > Phaseolus lunatus. Next base: position 10,619,030 of record CM023865.1, on the reverse strand, counting down.
TGACAAATTCCATTATCTTAACTTATTATCTGATGATGATGATGTGTGGAAGTCAAAAGGGGCAGAGTTTGACCTAAATTCATAGGATGTCACTGTAATCAGTTTTTGACAAACATTCAAATGATTCTGTTGAAATTATGTTAGGGGTAAATTAGCTAGCTGAATGGATTTTTGGGTAAGTCCTTTTAGGAAGGAGCTTATTTGCTTCAGCATTGAGCAATGTCATTGATTATATATATCAAAAGTAGTACTATTCCAGCTTATACTTTAGTCCAAAAACCATGAGGATCAGAAGGATCTTTAATGTCCCAACAATGATATATATACATGGACATCCTTCAATTACAAGCTTACAACTTTGTCCCAAACCCTGACGATGAGAGACAGATGCATATTGTCCCAACAACAATACATATGACATCCTTCAATTACAATTATTAATATCATTTTTATTTTTCCACTATTGTATATCATTTATCATTTTATATTTTCCCTTTTCTTCCAAATATAGAATTAAGATTCCACCAAGATTTTTTATGATTTTAAAGAAATTGTTTAAGTAACCCCGAGAAAAAGTTTGAATTGCCATTGTCTTTAGAGAAAAGTGGATTTTAAAATTATGCAAATTTTATAATAATAAAAGATATTGCTAAGGAAATTGGATTAAAAAGAATATTTTTATAATATTTAAGTCTTAAAATTGTGTTTTAGTTCTTTTAAATTTCATGAATATGTTTCTTTTTAAAAAAAAAAAAAATAGATAATTTTATAAGTTTTTTTCTCAAAATGAAATATTTTTTTATAAAATTATCGAAACAAACAAGTCATAGGATTTTTGTCAAAAAAAAAAATTATATCAATACAACACAATTTTAATGTTAGAGTAAAATAAAAGTCGTATCCTTCGCATGATAATTTTAATATTGAAGTTAAACAAAAGTCATGTTACTTAGCACCTTTTTATTTAAATGTGAACAAATTCGTGTTTTCATAACATAACTTTAGTTTTATGTAATAAAAATTATATTTTTAAATAAAGTAAAAAATTTTGTCTATCATAGTAACTTTAAGAAAATCTATGTCATTTCAATAAAAAAAAACCTTTGAAATTATACCACTTTGGTAAAAAAAAAACCTCGTGAAGATACTACTCGTTTATACCAAAAGAAAAATAAATGGCTATGGTTGAAGGACATGCAAGGGGTCACAAGCTCACCCACTCTAAACTCCTCCATGCAAATGGGACAGTGAGATTTGTATCTCCCAAAGGACCTGGGAATTAAGAATTTCATTGATGACACTATTGAGCATGGGAGGGCCACCACTGGGTATCATGCTATCATTGCTCAATGCTAACAGATCCTGCATGCTACAAAATTGATGATTCTAAGAGAAGGGTCTTTCCATCTTCTACTGGGACTACATATTATGTGACTCAAACTCTGAATCATTTCAATTACTTATCCCCGTGGTAACAAAACAACACCGGTATCATTCGTTACTATTATTACTAATAATAATAATAATAATAAAAGTTTGAAATTAATTTTTTGGGACAGCAAGTACAATAAAATGACCTAATTAACTATGAAGAATTCTAAAAGAAAGTCTTCCGCTCCGAAGAATTATGGATTTTAATTTTTCCTTTTTTTTTTTTCTATTTGTCCTTCATTAACGTTAAGTGTGTTTTCTTAAGACTCATGTCGAAGACCTTAATTTTCTTGTTCTGTATAGTTAAAAAAAGTGAAGTCTTTTAGAAATGGAGCTCAGATTTTTTAGTGGCTGGGGCAACTATGTGTTGTTATGTTCATAGGGTTTTTCAACCCAAATTTGGGAACATAATGATGAAACTCTGGGACATAAAAATGATAGCCATGGACTTAGCTTTTGCTCTGGCACATGATGCAAGTGAGAAAGGTTGGTTAGTGCGCATAATTCAAGTTCAAACTTCCGACCATCAATCATCAAATTACTACATACGATCAATGTGAGACCTACATATCTCACAACAACTACCTTTCACCACAATTTAGGAAACTACATTTATTTATTAAATTTAATTTGAATACATTAGAAATATAAACAAATTTTTAGAGTATGTGCCATTTAAAACTGTCATATATAATACAATTATTTTTGTTTTTACAATAACTATCCTAAAATTACATAGATCATAATTTCTAATTACTTAACACTAAAGTCTATAAAAATTAAACTCACTGAGGGGTATTAACGTCATACTTTTTCTAACAGTCTTGGTAAAACAATTCCTTGTATTAGTTTGTATATGTTACTCCCCTGAGAAATTTGTCCCTAATTGACTGTTGTAATTGGATGTCAATATTACTCGTCTAAAAAATTTTGTATAATAACATTAATTAAGACAATAATAGTAATAATATTATTATTAATAATAAAATAATTATAATAATAATAATAATAATTTTTTTAACCTTAATAATAATTTTTAATAAAAATAATACTAATAATTTTATTTTTTATAAATATATAACAAAATAAAATATTAATTTAATAAATTGATGTAATAATAATAAAGATAGTAATAACAGCAAAAAGTAATAATATATGTTAATATGCTCTATTTTTTTTTATCAATATATTGAGAAGATATACTCCTTAATTAACATTTGTTCTCATTATATACATAAATCTAGATTATAGGAAGAAATTTTTTTCGTATTATGTTGGTTGCACAGGTAACAACGTGTTGGTAATTGATTTTGATAAATAAATCATATGTATATTATGGGTTATGTGCAGATGTGTGTTTGGTGACGTCTCCTTAGAAGTGTTCCATTTTGGAATATTTTGAAATTTATCTTCCCAAGAGTATTATTATTGAATTGAGAGATAGTGGCAACATCATCTTCCTTCTCTCTCAAGAAAAGGAAATATCTTTCGAACTCACCGACCATGTCTACATATTTTGACCTAAAGACAAACTTCTTAAATGAACTTATGATAAAATTACACATGAAACTACTTCATCAATGTTGATGATGACATTCTTTTCGCTTCAAGCCACAACCAAGGTTTTATGCAGTTTGAATTCCTCCAACTTCCATAAGAGTTGCTACAATTCTTTGACATTTTCTACTGAAATATTTTAACAAAATTCAGTTTACCAGTTCTTCTGGTATTCCATGTATATTAGGTAGACTGATTTTTATGGGTGCAGCTAAAATTAATTATGTGTCTTGTTGGTGAATCACCCAGCTGATTTGAAATATGAGTTCAATGATGATCCACGCGGCTAACGAAGGATCATCAACTACAAGTCGGTTTATAGCACAATCAATCAACTTAGGCCTAACTTTGTACTCTCACTTTTGCATAGGTTTCAAAAATATTATGTTACTAAAAATATTTATTAAATAAAAATTAACTTTAAAGATAAAAAATAATTAATATAATTAATTAGATTATATATTATTTAAATTATATATTTTATTAAAATAATATTAATATTTAAAATTATTTTTATTATTAATAAATAATTTTTAAATTAATATTTAATTAGCTATCAAAATTTTAACTATCAAATTAGTTTTTTATTTTAAAATTAGTAACTAACTAAATATTAATTTAAAAACTATTTATTAATAATATAAATTATTTTAGATATTAATAAATTTTTTAATATTTATATTAGTATTAACTTTTTAGTAATGTGTTTTAATAAAAATATCGGTAAAATCAGAAGAAATGGAGAAGATGTGAATATCATTTGAGATTATTATCACTAATATATATTCAAGAAATTATTATATAACTTCAAACCACAAAATTTTTTATTTAATTATTAATTTGAAAACAGTTATTCATCAAGGAAATGTAGATTTAAACCCATCTATATATAGTAAAACACCACTTGAAAGATTAAGTTTCATAGTAAATTTCTTTTCGAATGTACGGACAATTTATAAAATATGATTAATTATTCTAGTTATTATATAGCTTTAATGAAAATTGTCAAAATTATACATTAACAAAATTTTCTTTGGGTTAAAATATATTTTATGAAATAATTACTATAATATATACTTGAGTTAAGTTTTCAGGATTTTAATCTACAGATTACATACGTTGTGAGGTGAAATTAAAGACTTTAACTTAGTTAACGTCTCTTAATATAAAATATAATATCACACAGAATTATAATATTAAAATATTTATTTAGTATTTATGCAATTCTTTTTTTTGTGTAAGCTAAGTTTTCAAACTGTTACTGGTGATCAATTTCTTTAAGGTAATCATATCAACTAACCCATCACAATATTTATAACAAGAGATTGCTTTTACTTTCTGAGAAATAATAAAAAACCTAAGATCATAAGAGTTTAAGTCTCTAACCCTATCAAACATAACATTAATTTCAACTCAACCATAAAACAATGAAATCTGTGAATCTTTCTTTTCTATATATGTGGCTATATATATGATAGTCAAGAAAGACGATTGACATTGAATTAATTGGGTGAATTGACGTGCGCACTCACACAGTCACAGTCACAGAACAGAATAGTAGTTCATAATTTTTCCACGTTGATGACTATGATTAGTCACTGTAACTAAGATAGGAGTATTATAATGGCGGAGAAAATTTAGCATAACGTTTCAAGCATCGCACTTTAAGATTTTGAGTTTATATTTTACTTTCTCATCCCGCGCTCTGCTTCTTTGAACTAAGGACAAAACTTTTGTTCCATTTCTTTTTCAAAGCCTCAAACGTCACTCTGTACGTAACACTTTTTTTTAGTTCCTTATATTAAAATCTCCCTTGTTATTAGGTCAAACCAGACAGCTTCCTGGTTTCAAGTGAACATATCCAAAAGTGTGTGTGTGTGTATATATATATATATATATATATATATATATATATATATATATATATATATATATATATATATATATATATATGGTTGTACACAATTTCTCATTTATTTACATATTAATCAATTACTTGTTTTGGGCTAGAGCAAAATTATTGACCATTTTATTAACATTGAGAACGAAGCTACTCCTTCGTCACTCTCTGGAATTTGAGTTGTATTGAAGATGTTGTCCATATCTCCCTTTTCTGTTTTAGGAAGGTAAATCAGAAGAGAATATCATTTCCGTTTTGGAGTATTGGAATTCAATAATTCAGACCACATTGGTAGCTACCTGTTTTTTTTTCCTCTTGATGTGATAGAGACCACTCATAGTTTCCTATTGTATATATCATATTTGAAAATGCATGGTTAATAAAATTCACAATTCTTGTAGGACAACCTATATATATTTTGATCATAAAAGTATGTAAAGGGTCTCCATGATTTGCCTCAAAAGGGTGCAAAAAGAAACGTATCATGTGTCCATATATCAAATAGCATTTCTCAAACCAAGTAAACGTTAGGTTTTTCTTTATTTACGAGCATAAAAAGTGGAATACGTTAATGCAACAAGAAAAACACAAACGTTGTGTAGTTTCACAATGGGTTGATGGTATATATTCGGCTTTTACTTGCCGCTTTCTTATAACTTGCTTTCGGTGACTTTCAAAGCTACCCTTCACTTTCTCCTCATTAGGAAGAAACAAATTGAACAAAAAACGTAAAGCCTGTGAAATGGAAGAGGATTTAGAAAAAGAAGGGGAGAGATTGATTAACAACAAATTGCAATTGTTTACAATGTATTTTGATCGAACTCTTTATAAGGTTAATATCTCGGGTCTTATGGTAGATAAGCTTAGATGTGAATTGTGATAAAGTTTAAACACAATACCGAATACAAGTTAACAGGAACAAAATAATAATAAGTAGTAGAAAATTAAGCACTATTAAGAGTAAGTTAAACTTCAAGTTAATTTGGACATATATACTATTATATAAACTTATATATATGAATGCATCTTTTAATCAATTATATGGTATTTTTGTTATATTAGGTTATATGAAGTTATTATAATCAAATAAATATACCTGTTATTCTAGTCTAAGTCTATAAGTTTTATCCAAAAATATTGCATGAAACATTTAGAATTAATTGAGTACGGATCCCCGACAAATTTTATGATATAGTTTGAAGTTTGTTTTTTAACCATTACAATATCCAATTTTTATTAGAGTTGTTCTTGAAGACTTTTTTTTTTTTTTTTCAAATTTAATGCATTAACTTGTGTAACCACTATTACAAGAAAATTATTAAATAAAAACTAATTTTAGAAACCAAAATAATTAGTTATTATTTAACTAAATTAGAAACCATTTTATAAAATAAAAAAAAGTATTTATATCTAAAGTAGTTTCTATTATTATAAAAATTTATAAAATAGTTTCTAAATTGGTATCTAATTCTTAGCTACCAAGATTTTAGTTACTTACTACTTTATATTCTATATTAGTCTTTATTAGTCTTTCATACATCAATTTAGAATCTAAAATACTAGTAACTAAAACCTAGGTAGCTAATTTAGATACCAATTTATAAATTATTTTATAATTTTTTATTAATAATATAAACTACTTTAGATACGAAAAAATTTTTAATCTCTAAATTAGTATCTAATTCAGTTAATATAGTGACTAATTATTTTTAGTCTCTAAATTTGATTATTATTTAATGATTTTTTTGTAGTGAACATTCTTCCAATTTTAAAAGTGTTCCTAAAACTTTTTAAATAAAAAATAGTGAAGGTTATACCAACATTAAGTGTATTAAATCTTGAATATTGTCCGATTAGATAGTTTGGGAAGAGTAAATAATTTTTAATAGTTGATTAGTGAATAACCTATAATCTACATTTCATATATTTTACTAAATTTTGGTTCATTGTGTTTTGTGTTGATATTCAAGTACATATTTAATTGTGGAGATTTGATTCATTACTTTTATTTTGTGTCACCTGAAGACTAATGCAAAATGTTGTCAAAATTTTGTGAAATATTAGGGATTATGATTAAAATTATGTAATATTTAACTATTTAAAAATTGAATCTTCTAGGATACAGTCATGCCTTTGATTTAAAAAGTGAGATCATATTGTTGCATGATTATTCTCCTTGAATAAAAAGCCTCATAACTACTTTAAACAAATAGTAGACTGGTTAGACAATTTTATTTAACATCTGTTATTAAATCCATTTTGCATAATGTTATATTCTAACAAAAAATTTGTATTTTAGTGCTTACTCTAGATATAACATATTCAGTAGTAGGTCAAGTGCAAGATCACAAAAGCTAATTTGGATGTAGCTCAAGGTATTTAAAGTAAATATGTTCACTTACAAGAATGTGTGTCATTTATTGATTTAATAATATTTATTTTGACATATTGTGTAGTAAGAAAATTGGGAATTAGGAGTAACTATTATGTTGTGCAATGAAAGACAACTATCATAAGAGCCGAAATTAATAGAGATTGAGATCATGTAATGCAGCAAAGCACACTAAAAGAGTAATATAAGTAATTACTTATGAACTAATCAATATAATTTTTAAATGTTATAGTTCTTCAATGATCCACAACCGTTGGATTTAGAAGAAATAGAGTATGTCAAAACTACATGGTCAACATCTATGACATTTTAGGATAGATGATAAATTAAAAACATATTTTGTATATATTTAACTTGTTTTGTTCTCAAAATGTTGTTTATTTTGGCATTTTTTGGATAATGATATATATATTTTTCTTTTATATTCAATGATACTTATGTATAGGTTGAAAATATATGCACAGGATTTGTCTGAATATATATACAAGTTTTGTAGATCACGAACTTTAAACTGTAAAATAAAAAAAAAAGCTTAAACAATGACAATTATAGTAATGATCGTCATCGTATTTCTTTATTAATGACAATTTTGCCAAATTGATTTGTACTTGATTTGATTATTTTTTACATCAGTTTAGACCAAAAAATCATTATTGTATCTTGATACAAACTTTTCTTAAATATTTTTAAAATGGATACTAAAGAATTAATGTCCATATTTTTCTTTACATGGACTATTACATTTAAAATCATCGTTAAAATTACATTGAACGATGATAACTTAAGTCGTCATTAATATTGGAATCTTTTTACCACATCCGTTTTTATGGTGTTTTTATAATTATTTTTAATTATCTTTTCTAGTCATTTTTAAAAACACTTTCTACACTAATGTATCTTTAGATATAAAAATTATGAAATTAACCATATGATAAATTAAATTAAATTTTTATGTGTTAATTTCATTAAAAGAGTTTTCAAATGTATATTATAAATTATAAATAAATCAAAGAAAAATTATATAATCCCTAATAAATGATTTAGAAGAGAGTAAAGATTCCCTTTTATGACCAGAATTTTTTTTGGTTATATCTTACTCCCGGACATAAAAATGTTTTTACCCAAAAATTAAACGTCTTTTGAAAAAATGAGTTCTTTTGGAATTAATTTTTTTTATTGAATCAAAATGTGAACCATAATGACGATTGAACACAATATTAAACGAAGGTTCTTCTGTAAATGTCACCTTGACACTTAAATTAAAAAAAATAACATAAAATAAGAAGTCCTAGAATAAAATATTAATATTGAAATAATAAACTAAACTATTATATAAATTCCTGTCTTTTAATATCTTTTACTGTATTAAGTCACTGGCTCAGTATATTGAATAAACTCAAATATTTATTTTTTAATCAATGATATCTTTTATGATATTAAAATTATATTAAATTATTGTCATAATATAGTAATATAATTGAGATAAAAGTTGATGAGTTAAAGTATATATTGTTATTTATATAACTTATAAATATAGGAAAGATAGTAGTTGATCTTGGTGAACTTTATCCCTTTTAATAAAATAATGCACCTTTTATCCAAAGAGGGTCATGTGATGTGTCTTGTAGTAAGTGAGTAAAACTCGCAGGGAATAATTCAATTTTAGATTTCTAATAAAGCAATCCTTAGGTAGATGATGGTGGAGGAGCTACTTTCCAAATTACAATTTTGTAAATTAAACCGTTGATGGAAAGTACTGTTTTAAAGCTACCTTAACAGAAGTACTGCTTTGAAGTTTAATTATTTAATCATGGCTGAGTTGTAGTTAAATTAATATTATTAAAATTAAAATACTAATAATAGTAATACTAAATAATAATATAACTTTATAGCTTTATAAATTTAAACTTGATATACCCAAAAGTACATCATATTTTTATATTTCTAGTGCTTATATTAGAACACTCAAAATTAAATTAAATGAGTTTGTATATAGTGATAGATGTATTTTATAAATTCTAATTAGTTGTTTGGTTATTAGCCGAATATATTCTAAAGTTTGTATTTTTCTGAACTAATTTAAAATATCACAAAGAGTTTTTCATGATTTTAGTTTAAATTTTTAGATAGTTTTATTGGATTCTTCTACTATTAATTAGTAGACTATATAATTGACGGGTTAGTTCGGTTACATTCTTATACACAAGTCCTCTAATATCAAGTTTAAAGGCATAAATACTTAAATAAACTACCTAAATCAGTCACATACACTTTTAGTATGAGACCATGCTAACTATATAAAAAAACCTGAGCATAAAGAGTGTAGAGACTTAATATTTGAATGTATCTTTTAATATTTTGACTTTGCATGACTTAGTGTTCTTAGTTAAATTAAACTACTTCTTATACTAGAGTGTTTTGTGCTATTTAAAATTTTGATGAAATTATTTATATACTTATGACAACATGAAGCCTCTAATAAATAAAATAAAATTGATATGTATCTATACTTATGATTTGGAACTTCATTAAGAGGAAATAAATACTTATTTTTTTTATTACTTTAATCTTATTGGATATATCTTTTACTTTAACTATCATCCTTGCTCATGTTTAATAGTATATAAAAACCATAAATATCTTTTTGAAGAATTCGACCAACCATTTTAATGACATTCATTGGTGAATCATTAAGACAATCTTATACTTGTCAATAAGCAAATTAAATTAGTCATATATCTTCTTTTGAAAAACTCTTGATCCGTCAAATCCCCTATTGGTAGTATTTGTTGATGAATTGTCAAAATGACCTTATTTTTCTTTATTGGAACAAAAACTTCATATCATACGTGAGCAATAAACAATAAAGACTTAGCTTTTTGCCATTGATCAATCAAATTACCTATTGTTAAAATTTGTTGATGCATTAAATTATTTGTCATAATGACCATTTCTTTAGTAAAACCTTACAATTGATAACATTCACTACTAGACCATAAAAACAATATTTATATTTCACAATGAGATCTTACGGTTGATAGTTTTCACTAATAATACGTAAAAACGATCTTTATATTTGATAGTGAGGTTTTATGGTTGATAACATTCACTAATATCGTAAAAATAATTTTCATATTTAATAGTAAGGTCTTATGATTAATAACGTTAACTGATGACGAATTGTAAAAACAATCTTGATATTTGACAGTAAGACCTTATGATTGTTAAAAATAAACTTTATATTTGATAATGAGGTCTTACCGTATTCATTGATTCTTATCATTAATAGTTCATAAAAACGATTATCATACTTAATCGTGAAGCTTTTCAATATATAATTACTTTTTACATTTAATAATAAATAAACATTATCCCGTTCTAATAAGTAAATATATATTAAATTGATACTAATAACACAAAACTAGTCAGTAAATAAACAAAATATTTTTTAATAAAACTTATATTTTCATGATAAACATTTTATGAAAAGCTTATTAACTAAAAATATTTTCATGAAACATCATTATTCGATAATATTATTTTAAAACAAATAAAATATTAAAAAATTATATTCCACTTTCAAATTTCTGTTTTTTTTTTTAAACATGATATTACTTTTATAACAAACAAAATTTTAAAAAATTATATTCCGATTTTAAACTTCTGAAAAAAATCAAGTTTTTCGTTAAACACGTTATATTATTTCTAAAACAGACAAATTTAAAAAAATATTATATTCCAACTTTGAAAAATAATAATAGAAAAATATTATACTTTAAGTTTTTGGAGTCATGTTAAAAATAATTGTTTTATAAACACTTCTTCACATATAATTAACTTTTCTAAACTACATTTAAAAAATCCAATTTAAAATCTCTTAAGAACTAAATTTTTTCCCCTTAAACATCTCGAAATTATTATTTTAAAACAAGCACAATATTTAGAAATCATATTTCAATTTCCATTTTTTTAAAATTAAAATATATATTTTTTTCATTTATTAAAAAAGTTGATATTTTGCTGTGCATCCTATACCTTTTAATAGATCTGTTCACATGTGATTTTCACTTACCACCTACATGAGGAGTCTTCCATATTGTTAATACTGTGGAGGAATTATAGAAATCCTTTGTTGAGTTGTGTTGAGGGTTATGGTGTATAAAATCATGATTGGCCAATATTTGATGATCGAAATATTTTCATAGTAGCATGATGGATGTCAAAATATTCCAGAAAAAAAATTTCTCAATATGATTTTTATGATTTCTAGCGAAAACATTAGAATTGAATGAGTTTGTTTACAGTGATATATATATATTTTGTAAGGATCTAGAAAATTAATTTAGAGTAGAAGTAGTATATTTTAAAGGACTTTTGAATAATTTTATTATTAAAAATGAAAAGGGCCTATAATAGAAAATTCATAAAGATCAGACTTCGGACACCGTCCAAAAGGTCTGAGGTCAGCATGGTAGAGGTCGGTCTGATGGACCCATAGTGGGTCCTAGGAATCACGCGTGTCAAGGCGTGATTTGAACCCTAGATACGCCATGCATACGGGATAAATGCGAAACGCTATGCTGTGGCATAGGAGATTTATCCTTAGTGAGCATGCATTGGCACATGAGGGGTTTGGACCGACCAGTCCTCGGGCAGGAGAAACTGCAGACGTCACCGAGTCATGTGGGAGTGATACCACAAATTTGGAATAGTGGGTCGATGAGCCCTCAGCAGGGTGTGACGATGTGACATCGGTCACCAGAGCGAGGCGATGTGTCCTCGTCACACACAAGGGCGATGAGAGATCACCAGGATGAGAGACACATTGGTCATCGCCAGGATGAGAGACACATCAGTCATCCAGCATGAACCCATGCATAAAGCTGTTAAAGACAATGCTAAGGTTACAATTAGTCGCGATCAAGTCACAAACCAAGTTTGAAGGGTGCAGTGAGATCGCGCTAAAGCCTAAGCCAGTTAACAGTTAGTCCCATGCAGAGAGTTAAAGATGGAGAGAGACAAGCAGCTGAAGCATAGATTTCATCCATATTGAAGTCAATATAGTGAGCCTTTAGAGCTAAAAGGTTAAAGCAAGTTATGTGGCAGAAAAAGAAATTACACAGAAGAAGAAGTAGCAAGGGGAGAAGCTCCAGGAGGAGGAATGAGCTTGCCGTCAACCGCTTAGTCTCTTCGCTGAGAACAAGTTCACAGCTCGAGACTGGGGGGCTTGTGATTCGGTCGATCATCGGTAGTCGATGACGTCAGCAGCAGATGACCACGAGGACCATTCACAGGGTGACACACGGAATAAGGTAGTAGGGGAATCAGGGAGCAGATTACTCAGAGCGGTGATCGGTGGTCGGTTATTGAGTGACCACCACCCCCAGATCAGTGCCCAGTTGAACGCTTAGAAGCAGAGCGCGACAAGTGACGAAGCGCGATCAGTCATCGGTGCACTCAGAGCACGATCAGTCATCGGTGCCTGGTCATCGGGGGTCCTGTTACACGCAGTTAAGTTGGGACCCAGGCTCCCAGCGAGAGCGTTATGCATGCGTGACACGTAAACGGTGAGGGTGCCCAGAGCAGTTGGCGCCAGAGATTAGGTAGGGCAGGTGGCCCCAGAGTTTGAGTGCGCGCAGAAACGCCCACGTGGCCATCCTGTCAGACTTTGCACTCAAGTAGAGGAAATCTGCACGAGAGATTTCTCTCAGAGTGGGTGATGGCAGCGAAGATATACAGGACTGTTCGATCATAATCTCGAGAGAGTAAGTTTATTTTGTTTCCCTTTTTCCTTTCCCCTCCTTCTCTCTACGATTCGGACCACCCTCACGTACCAGTTTGACGATCGGCGACTGCCATTGGACTCCCGGCAGAGAACTCTACAAGTTTGGCCGATCAAAATCTTAGATCGAGTTAGGATATCCCTAAGTTTTTGGTGGGTTTGGATCTTGCTGTGAGCATCTGCTCAAGTCCAGGTAAGGGAAGCTAGATTTAAATTTCCAACAAAACCTTAAGCTAGAAGATTTAGAAGGTGGGGGTGACGTGGTCACTAGTTTCATTTTTTTTACACGTTTCCTTGTTTTGTGTAGATTGGAATTTATTTGAGATATGTTTGGATTGTTTAGAAAAGGTTTAAAATATGATATGATTGAATGGTTCATTGATGTATTGTATGATATATGGAATGATGTGAAAGTGTGATCGAAGCATAGTATTTTCAGGAAAGAAAATACCGTGTTAAGATTGTTTAGAATGTGCATTGACTAGGGATTCGTCTAGAAGGAGATATCTTGACTCTCCTGAGATAATAGAATCATATCGATGAAGTTATTCAGGTGGTGAGAGTCGAAGGAGGTTCATATGAATGGGTAAGTTGTTTGAAAGATAACTAACTTGACCTGTTATATGAATTAACCCTGTCATACTAGGAGAGATATGATATTGAGATTATTTATGCGCATAGCTGTGTAGATTTCACAGCGAGTAGTATGACAGGTGCAGATCTCTGAGTCTGAGTCAACGCACGAGTCTTCCGAAAGTAGAGTCAAGTGTCTATGTGTTATGAGTCAGTAGAAGTCTGACATGAGAAATATGAATATTGAAATTATTGAATAGACACTTGATGAAATTGTGAAATGTGTGAATATTGATGGTTTATGTGGATATAAAGTTTCATATTTGAAGTTTTAAAAATAGCTAGCTTACCCTGTGTTTTGTTGTGTGTTTGTTTTTCTTTAATCTGTGATGATGTGTTAATTTACACGGGAGCAGATGAGATTGCAGGTAATAGAGCTCCTCAGTGAGTAGTTGGAGAAAGGGATAGTTTTAATTTGAATGCTTTGTTTGGTTTTGTAAACTTTTGATGTATATATTAAAATCCCAACGAGGGATGTTTCTTTTGAGATACATTTATGAGATGGATGTATATATATGTTAATTAGATATTACCTGTTTTACTTTTATTTTATTATATATATGAGTAGAAATTAGGGATGTTACATATTTTATAAACTTTAATTAGTTATTCTGTTTTCTTATATTTTAATTAATATTATTTATTTTTTAAAATTCGTATTTTTTTAATCGATTTCAAGTATACAAATAGATATTTTCATTATTTTTATCTAAAATTCGAATAATTTATTAAATTGCTCTACCATTAATTAGCATACCATATAATTAATCTCCACTAAATTAATTACATTCCTTTCTTAATAAAAGATTGGACTAATTACCAATATAAAATTTTATATCTTTTTCATTTAAAGAACATAAAAAATTTAAATAAAATATATCTAAATAAGTTATAAGCAAAATATAAATTTTTAATATGTTCCATTTATTAACCAAAGATTGAATTCACAACCTATTATTTCGTTCCTTCCAGTTTTATCACTAAATATATGGAAATACTTCAGTCTAAATTTTACAATTAACAGATAACAATAAAAAAAAATTACTTATACAATAAATAATAAAAACAGTTAATACCATTACATAACCTGAGTTTTGAGAATAATACAAATCAAATAGACTTATTAAGAGATGAATTTTAAATCAATTTTAATCTTATAAAATTAATTTGTGAAATAAGGTTGGTATCGTTATATATTATAAAATTCTATTAGAATGAAATTTTCGATAACACTGATTAAGCTTAAAAGAAAAATACTGAATTCATCTTTTGAGATTTCATATATATAGAAAGTAGTTTCTCCTTTTCAAAGATTCCTTTTCTTCCAACAATTATGTTGATGAAATCTTGGTTAGGCTAATTACGTCTCCGTTAACATCACGGATTCGTTGAGAATGCAGAGAAAAAAAAATGTGGGTGCCTAACTCCTTTAGACAACTTCATCATTAACTCATCCTCTTGTAAAACGGAAAACCCTGTTCACGTTATAATAATGGGTTTTGATTAAATTTGAAGCAAACTATAAGAATCCCAAAGAGTTGGTTCTTCTATAATTGTGTTCTTTGTAAAGTCTTACAATGAACATCCAGCAGTAATCATAGCTTGCCACATAGTCGCATTATAATATTTAAAAAATGAATTATTTCTTTCACCATACTATAGTCTATATCTCGTTACAAATTTAAATAAATCAAGAGATGATTGACTTATCCATTCAAAATTTGGTGGGACTACTAGGATCCATCCACCCTAGTTGTATATGATTATATATTATACTTATATAGCTGCATTATTTTGGTCTTGGGTAAGGTGTATATTTTTAATTTGATTCCATTGTTTTAAAAAAGAGTATCAAAAGGTAAAGTGGGAACATTAATGGGACAATGACACGAGGGAAATGTTCAAAACGATAATGCACAATGAATGCAAGAACCAGACATGCTTGCTTCCCGCTCAGAATTCTCCTTAAATTAGAAATTTCTTTATTTTTAAATTTGGAATATATCTATTAGCAGTTTGAAAATTTGCAGCAATAGCCAGTTAAATAATGATTTCATTAATGCACGATGCCATTAATGCAAAATGTATTTTTCTTATAAGTAAATGTAAAAATATTAAGATGATGGCAAATGGGGTATATTTCTAATTCTTTTACAAATTAAGAGCATTGAGGTTTTTGCTTCTGAGAAAAACAAGATTATTCCTACGTCAATCCAAAAAATAGATCTAAGAGACCTTTTTTGCCCCTACAAAAACCAATGGCAAGAGTGAGCTTTGATCAAATCGTACTTACCCCGTTGAAAGTTATACTGTTTCTGTACAGTCAAATAGATCAAACCACCACATGTCAAATTATATAAGAAAATATTTCTTAACTTTTCTCCTAGAAATTTGAACTAACAACCCCTCTAAAAGAAGTGGAAACAAAGGAGAAATACCAAAACAAAAACAAATAACTAGCAATTTATAATTTATAAGTTGTTGGTGTAAGTGGAACTAAGTTCGATAGTTTAAATATTCTGTTTAGGTTTTAGGTTTGAATGTTGTAAATAAAAAAATAATTTAAAGAAAAAACTTCAAGAAATGATCCATAATTTTTGTGTGGAGATTAATCATAAATAAAATTGATAAACACTATTAAAAAATAATTAGTCATTTTAGTCATAATTTAAGAAATGGACACAATGTCGTCAAAATTCACCCTCTCATTATTAAAGTAGATTTTGTTGGATATTATCCAACATCAGTAGCTAAGAAAAAGGCAAAAACTTTTTAAGAAAAAAGTAATCACACATTTTTTTCTAATATACATTCTCTCATATTGACTACAACTTATAGAAAACAATAAAATCAGGAAGAAACACATCAAATAAGAGATACAACCTTCTAAAATTTGAATTTTTTAATAAATTTTGATCAGTGATAAAAAAATGTATTAAGACATATTACATTAATGCAAAATGTATCAATGTAATATGCTATTAATTTTTTGAAACATGAGTTGAATCTTATTGGAAGAACATCTTTCTCTCTCCGGTGATAAGATTTAGAATTTGTTAGTTTCCATAATCTCCAAGAAATTTGCAAACCTTGCTCAAACATATATTTTATGCAAAATCTTGAGCATAAATACTAATGCTAATAATCATATCACTTATAAATACTTTCTTTAAACTAAAAGAAGAAGAAAATATGTACCCAAACTTAAATATAAACACATTAACTATTTTTGTCTAAAAATATATATCTAGTAATGGAGCTTCCATGTGAAGTGATTATTTTTTTATGCCAAGTTTCAATGAAGAACATTTGGACAAAAAATATTTTACGTGTCAAGTTCAATGTCAAAATATATATTAAAAAAAAAAACTTAACTGAACTTTACTTAAAAAGAAATGTAAATTGAAATCCACATTTTCCCCCTCTAAAGGCATGTCTAGGTTAATTTAGTTAATGATTTCTTTAAAAGTAATTACAGAAGTAATTAAAGAAGAAAAACCATGCATTTAATAGCCTTATGCATTGATTCATTTTTATTTGGCTGCTCTGACGGTAGTGCAGCGCCGCATGTTCTTGGCAGATATATTTTATGGGGATTCTTCAAGAAACTTTGACCGAGACAAAAGGTTCATGAACACCAAACTGAACAGAAAAGCCTCAAATCTTATTAATCCACGCTGTTTGGCTACTGCTCAGAAATAAACCAAACCAATCAAATTACTTTATTTAATCCAGATTCCATCAAATTATGACTCCCAATAATATACTTCTAATTATGCTCCTAAATGGTGATGTCGTGCCACACCTACAACATCTTATAACTAACTGATAGTATCAATAAGATTAACTTAATATAATTTTTAATTTCATTAAGACATTCTCTTAATAGTTGTTTTGAAGGAACACTTTTGTTAACTATTGAATTAAGAATAAAATATTTCTTATATTTTCAAAATATATAATATATTTAAGTTTTCATTTGATATTTTTAATCAAATTTGTTCTTAGAATATAACATTATCCGTACGTAAGTTAATTAAAAGGCAAAAGTTACATTGTAGATTAATCAAGGCAATGAGTTGTGGAGATCATTTGCTTTGAAATTAAAGATGAGCCTTTTGAAGAAATTAACAATAAACAAACTTATAAAGAAATTAATACTATTTTCAATCTAAAACTTTAACACAACAGTTATGGTTTTTTTTTAAATAATATTTTAACTTTTTAATTTTTACTCAATATTAAATTTAGACTCACACGATTCGTTACCTTTATTATGAATTGTTTTAGATTTTGAAAGTAATGATATATTCTTTTTGAAACTCTTCACTTGTTTTGCTCATTTTACTTGCTACTCATACCCATTTGGGTGCATGTTAAGATACTTTTACGAGCATCTACTAAAGTAAAGGTGTACTTCAAAAAGAATAAAATTTAAATATAGTATGTTAATTAAAAGGATAGATTTTAATTGTTGATAAAAAAAGTTAGCAGAGAAGATAATAACAAAAAATATATATGCAGATGTAAAATAAATTGTGAAATCATTCAAATTTATTTTATTATTTTTAATCAAAAATTAAAATTTTGCATTTTATCCTGTGAAATAAAATAAATTTAAAATTGTGAAACTATAGACATTGGAAAAAATGATGGACGAGTTATTTATTTTTCCCTCCTTTTGTTGTCGTTGTTGGTAAGTTTTATTTTCCTCGTTATTTGGCAAGTCAAGTGATATTAAAGTTCACCTCAGTATGGTGTTAATGCCCCGTACTGCGTATCTACCCTTTCCTGGTTGGATTTTTTCGAGATGCATGTGAGTGGTTGAACAATAAAGCTTAAAGAAGGAGATATTTGAATCCGGGGTTAGATAAAATACTAAGAGGAACCAGTAACATGAAAAGATTTGCCTTTTTAAGGTGAGAAGAGTGCATTTTGCAAGATAAAAATTACAATAGTCATTTATTATTATAATTTAACTATTGACATTGCAACCATTTTTATATTTTGTTATGAATGTATTTCATCATTCAAAATTGTGAGTTCTTAATTTTCTTTTAATTTTTAGAGCATATCAAACACAAATTAATGAAAAGTAGTGGAAGAGATAAAAGAAATTGAAAAAGGTAAGTTGTATGTTTTTTTATTGACGAAAAAAATTCTTTTTTTAGAATGGAAGAAGTTCAGATTGTAGATCCAGCATGCTAGAAAAGTCATACTCTTTTCCCTTTTATATTTTTGTAAAAAAGTGATAAAGATCTTACCCACCACTACATCATGTGCCCACAGTTTAAACAAAATAATAATAATAATAATAATAATAATAATAATAATAATGGAAAGAGAATTCCTGTCATTGTCCTACATAGGAGAGTGTCACATGGATTCTTAATACAAAAATATGATGCTATTATAGTGTCATCTATTTGTTTCCTTCTCTTGAAATTTTATTCCATCTAGGCAATGGCTGCTTCTCAAAATAATAGTATCTTGATCTAAGTAATGGCGTTTCTGATGAAAATAATAATAATATCGTCACAACAACATGCAACCAGCTTGACATTAAAACAAGCAGACAGAATTTTCGGTGATGGGTGGTTTTGACCCTTCGTGGGAGAGTTGCTGGCCTAATTGTAGAGTCTCAACCCCGAGACTTATCAACATCACCTGTTTGCCTATTCGTGTCAACAACTTGGGTATGAGACACACACCCATTATTCTCTGTGCATAAGATTCAGTCTTACACCGGCATCAACTTTTTAACATAATCTTAATTTCCTGTTTGATTAACACTGAAAACGTTAAACACAAATCTTTAACGGTGTAACCCTTGGGGGCTGTCTCCTAAACAAGGATCTTAGTAATCACCGTGTAATTGCCAAAAGGTTGAACCAGTCCTCGAGTTGATCAATTTTAGAATGTCACCTCACAGCCGATAAACAAATATTCTGTAAGACCAAAAAGAGACGATAGGATAAATAGCCTTTTCTGGCAGTATCAAGCATCCCAATGTTTTAAGTTTAACTTCACTAGTGCAACCACTCCTTACAGTGGAGCTCCTTAAAATCCCTAAGTGGCGGGTAAAAATAAAAGTAACTGATCAACAAGAAACAAGTTGAGGAAAATCATCTTTCATTGATATACATGGCTTATATACAAGTTAAAGTGTGGTGAAACAAACACTCTCTCTTTCTCTCTCTCTTCAACCTCCAATAAGCTTTTGCTCACCGGGGTGACATCTTCCAAGGACTAAAAATTAGTAAAAATTTACAATTACAATTCCAAACAAAAGCTAACATCTAACTAATTCTTAGACATCAGTAACGCAAAATTTTCCATCCATCCTGTTCTGAACAGCTTTCACAGCAGCAACTCTAGCAGCAGTGGCAGCCTTGCTTGCAGCAATTACTGTTTTGTTAACCTGCTCATCCACACGTTTAAGGTTTATAGCACTCTCTGCTGTTTTCCTAGCAGCCTGCAATTTATAACACATTATGAGGAAAAAAGAAAGCAACATTTGTAAAGGGATTACAACAATAAGGCAACCATTACAGTTAATAGTAATTATATGTACATAACAAGTACCTGAACTGCTCGAAGAACAACATCGGATAACGGTGGTAAAGGTTGCTTGAGGTTGCCCGCATCCCATTCACCACATCTTCTGTCACCGTTTCGAAAAGTGTATGAGCCAATACCTTGCCTACGACCCTCGTGCCACGCTCCCTCATAACAGTGGCCGTTGGCAAAGTGGTAGACTCCAAATCCATGTATCTTGTCTCCAAAATACTCTCCAGCATACCTATCACCATTTCTGCAGCACAACAATTCCCCCAAAATAAGATTTTTGAAAAACAACATCCAAAACCTCATGTATTATTGTCTACTCTAACCTTCCAAGAAACAATGAATGCTAATTAAAGAAGAAATCAACTTTGCAATGCCACCCATTAGTAGACAAAATCATACATCATCATCGAACAAGCCGCATGAATCATCAACAGAAATACCAATCACAATCAGTTATCTAACAACCAATACATCTAAATTAGAAACAATACGCAGGACTAATTCCATCAAAAAGAATATAAGTGGAACTTGGTAGTTCAAGTTCTAGAGGTATGCAAGAAGACAGAAGAAAGCTCATAAAGTGGCAGGAACTATTAAATCAACAACTCAAAAGGGGGGAGAACAGACCGAGTCCTCCCAAGCAATCCTTAATTACAAATCTAAAGAAAACATAACTATCCAGAAAATCCGGATCTTCAAAGAAAGCCAATGACCAGAGCAAAGCAAAGACTAAATCCCACCATGATCAAATAAAAGAAACCAATGATACAATTAACACAATTGAGTACAAGACATTAAAAACCTTAAAAGGAAGAAACTGACCTAAAATGATAACAGCCAAGACCGTGCTTGACCCCATACTTGAACTGACCAATGTAACAGCTAGCATCGGAGCAAGTCTGAAGCCCCACGCCATGGCTCTGACCGTTACACCATTCCCCGGAATAAGAGTCCCCCGTGTAGAATCTATACACCCCGTAACCGTGTCTCAAGCCCTGTCTATACTGACCCCTATAGCGACTCCCCCTCGCCCAGCTCTCAATTCCGTACCCATCGTACCTTCCATCCACCCAATCCCCTTCGTACCTCCCATTCACGAAGTAATGGTACACTCCACTCCCGTTGCTCCTCCCCTTGTGAAACTCGCCTTCGTAAAAATCCCCATTGCTGTAAAATTCCACCCCTTCCCTCACTATCTTCGCCGCCTTCCTCCCCGCCCCGGCCGGCTCTCCGATGAACCACTGCACAGGCCTCGCCGCCACCGCCTTCGAAAATCCCAACCGTTTCACATTCTCCTCCCATGAATGCTTCGCCGCGGAAAAGGATCTCTGAATCAGACCCTTGTTCTTGGACACAAAGTAGAGCGCCACGGCCACGAAAATCAGCGCCAGTAAAACGTTCTCCGAGGAAGACACCTCGAGGTAGAAGAAGTAGAGCAAGAGCGAACACGAGCCGAGGAAAAAGACTGCCAGAGCGGAACATACTGATGACCTGTGGGCTTGGGCTCGAGGGCGCGGTCGGGCTTGGGGTTTCTTGGGCTTGTTGTTCTTGTCGTCGTCAACATCGAGGAGTAGCTTTTCATGTTCCTGCAATTCGTGTTCCTCTTTGGTGACGATGGAAGAGAGGCTGTGGATGGAGGATCGGATTGCCGGGGAAGAACAACTAAGGAGCGAGGAGTGGGTTCTGGTAAGCTTGCTCCCACTCTTCTGATTTTCCATGTTCGTGGTCTTCATTCAGATCGACGTTTCCAGTGCCGGGATATTGTCCTCGCCGGCGACATCTACGGGAAGCATTGGTTTAGAGTGTGGCGAAACACGACACGTTACGTTACGGCACTGCGCGGAAGGTTCTTGAAAGAGAGAAGGAAAAGTAGCGAGTTGTTGTTCGGAGGGTAGAAATGAAGGGAGCGTGGAGTGGGTGCCGGGTTTGGTGTATTTATGGGGCATTCACAAGAGGAGTTAGATTCCACTTTAGCCGTTGGATGCTCAGATTGTGGGACTCTCTTTCTGGCCGTTGGATGGTTTGGGTCCGATCTTGACGGGTAGATATGGTCGTCCGATTGGGATTGATTCGGGGTCGTGCCTTTTTCGCTTTACTGTACCTGGCCGGCACGTGCCGCCACACTTTATTTAATTTTATTTGCCATCTGACTCGTTCGCTTCAGGTTAATTCTGGCCCTCCCTTAATCACCCTTCGTTTCGGGTTTTTCACTTTATATCTGAGGATTATATCCCATGCTTCGCGCTCTCTTTGCTCTACCATCTATACCCTACAAAATAAGTCAATTTTCTGTTTTACCTTCTTCTTTTTAAACTACAAGGAAAACAATTCAACCTTCTCTTTCAAGGAGTAATGTCATCGACACTCTCTCCACTTTCCTTTCAACATTTTTTTATTATTAATTAAATCTTAATGAAATTATAATTTTTTACCATTAATAACTAGTAAAGAGTATATATAATTAACATTCTTTCTGTCATATATGCTGATCCACTGACAGGTCAGGTAAACACATAAACACAGATAGTAATTACTTATTATCTCTCATGTGGGATGAAATATATTCGTTACTTACAAAATATCACTTTAAATTTTACTCACAATTTTTTTTATATAGGTCAGATTTTATGTATACCCAATAATATTTATTAAAAAGATTATGATCTCCAAACCAAATTCCAAATAATACTTTCTAAAATATAAATTCAAATAATTTATAGTTTTAAAGGATAAAGCTAAACAAAATTGAATTTTGAAACATGAGTAAAAGTAAAATTATTATATTTTAAATGAATCCGAATAACAGTTCTAAAAGAAACTACCATGATTTATAATATTAAAAAATAAAAATTGTAAAAATTAACTTTAAGTACTAGAAACGTAGCCACTATTCAAGCAGAATGTAATATATTTATAACAATATATATTTTATATTTTATATTTTATTTTAATTATATTTTAAAATCATAACAATATGTAATGAGATTTTTCATTTATATATATATATATATATATATATATATATATATATATATATATATATAACAATATCTAAATTCAATTTTTTCAACTACCAAAATTCACTGTCTTTCTTTTGTCTAAAGTTTATGCACACACCAACTTAAAAAATATGTATTTGTTTGTAGTTTTAGAATCTTCCATATATTAAGATGTATTCATGGGATTGGTATAAACAATAAAAGTAAGATGTATTCTTAGATGGCTTTGGATGGGGTACTCATAAAAGCACTAATATCTTTCCTTTTTTCTCATAACTGGCAAGGGATGGAAGAAGTGAAAAGAGCAAATGCCAAAGTTGCTGCACTATTGTTTGGTGTTTACCTTCTTTGGATTTTAATTATCATGAAGCCTTTTTGTTTCTTCTTCTGGAGTTTTCCTTGGTGCACAAAATGATTATTACACTTGGCACACAAAATAAGTATGTAAGCTCAACATTTTCCAATACTAATTAAGGACGTATATAGATATAAAGCAGAAGACACGTACAAGGTAGATACCAACTTAAATGCATTCAGGCTATGTCACGTGTATATACAATTGAAATGTAACACTTTGGTTTCATTCCTGTAATATGTAATTCTACTTTTGATTCATGCTCTATTTTGAAATTTGAAATGTTCTCTTTTCTGATGAAGGTTGAAGATTGTGGTTGAGCATTCACAACATACTTGGGTGCATTGAACATGGCTAATTTATTTGTAACCCGTTTAGTTGGGTAGTTGTTTTACTCACTCTTCTCTACACTGTAAGTTCATTTTAGGTTTCCACATCAGTGATGAAGTTAGTCTTGAGAATTCTGGTCAAGTCAAATACGAGTGAATTAAAGTTTACATTTGAAAGGAATGGGAAAAAAAGCTTATGAGTAAAAAATATGACAGGTGAAATGTTTTAAAGATTTTGGTCAACAAATATGTTATATCAGATTCATTATTTCATTGAATGTAGTTATCCATGATCATAACAAGTTGCCTCCCAGTGGATGGCTGGAATGATGGACAGACACAGATGATTGATGAATCCATGTGGAAGTCCCTTGTGAATGAAGTATATGTGTGCATGTTGGGCCCTTATTGACAGATCAAATACTTCAAAAGCTTCTTCTCAATAGTTGCATTTATAGGAACAATTAAGAATTTTAGTTAGAAGAAAACTTCCACCTCTAGTGATGTCAAGTTTCCATTTTTTTCTCACATTTTATTTTAATGAATTAAATTTAATATTCATATATTTTTTAAAAGAAAATATATGTATTGTGTGTAATTTCTCTTCAAATAGAATGTTCATTTACTTTTTGGTAGATATTACAATTTCTCTTCATTATTTTTCCATTACTATTATTCAACATATTTCCTTCTTTTTCTTTTATTTTTGCTGAATTTCCTTTTTTTTCACTTTTTTTTTATTTAATTTTTTTAACTGGTAGTTATTCTTTAATGTGAGCTTTGTGTATTAGTGGGAGTATTTCTATGGTGGTGGTTTTCTTTATTGTGTATAATTGAGATAATAAAATATATAATAAAAGGTTGGTTATCAGAGTCAAGATGTTGTAACTTTAACAAATACTTAAAAGACGAAATTTTTAAAAAAATTGTTTACACCAATATATATATTCTGAGATACCTTTAATTAGAAAAATTAATTGTAAGATGTTGTAACTTTAGCAAATATTTAAAGATGAAATAAAAAAATTGTTTGCACCAATATTGAAAGATATCTTTAATTAAAAAATAATAACTGTTGTTTATTAATAATATTAATTGTTTTGATCTTAAGTTCATTGAAATGACATTATTATTAGACATACTAGAACAAGCTCTCTTGGTTGAGGTCTAAGGAGAACAAATTTTTTCTAATTGATGACTAAGGGTCAATTTTGGAACCTTGTTGGAGAATGGATTCCTCCTAGTTGAGGGCTAAGGGAACAAAAGTTCGTCTTTGAAATTTCGTTTCGTCTTCATAAATGATGTCAATGTTCTGACCTTAAATCCGTTGAGAATGACATCATTAGAATCAATCATCGCATCTGAAGTATTGTCCATTTTATAGTTTGGTGCTTCGTCACGGTTTTATCTTTAAAATGCGCCTCAATCGGTTAAGGGAGGATGGTGCATATAAACTGTCTATGACCTCCCTTGACCTCGACTCCTAAACGATGGGTGTACCGAAACACTAGTTCTACTTATCATCTTTACTATTTTTTTTATTTAATTACAATTAATATATTAATAAAAACATTTTGAATCCATTTATGCTTTGATAGATTATATGATGTTAATCAAGTATACAAAATTGTATATCCTCAGTTAGGAAGTGATTATAACAGTAAACCTTATGGAGTATGAAGTTCGCTTATATAGTTAATATATAATTGAAGACATGTTTTACTTTTATCTCCTTGAATTTGGAACAAGGATATTGAATAAATTAATTTGAAGAAATGTTTAAATTTGATTGCGTAAAAAAAGAAAAGCAATTTTCATTAAAGATATTCTTAAATCATTAAAAAAATATAATAACATTTATAGTAAAATTAATAAATGATAGATGCGAAATAAATAACCACTCAACACATCCGTGAGAAGAACTAATAATTGGTGAAGTAACATGAAAATTCAATTATTTTATGAGGGAATGAAGGAAAAAAAGGAAATTTCAATACATTTTTTGTAATGTAATGAATGACACGAGGAAAGGATAAAAAAAACGAAAAATATGTGGCTGTAAAAGGGTGCAATAATACTGCGATACAAGCTTGTAAGTTGTAACTATCAAATATGCTTATCCTGTCTTCCGTTACAAAGTACAAATAATTCACACCTCATTCAAATTTACATGTAGCGTTGCTCACTCTACCAGTAATGTTTTAATACTTCCTTTTATATCTGGCTTTGGATCAGTTTCAAACTATGTTTCTTAGACATTACACCTTATTTTTTAATTTTTCAAATTCATACAAAATAGTCTATTTAATCTATAGCCTGAATATGCTGGTATGAATAAGATGAGGAGCACACACAAATAGTACTCCCCATAAGGCTCAAATTAGAGAGCCAAGTATCATCCGAAGACAACCCACGCTTGGATGGAGCCAAGTGTTTATGAGTGATGATTGATGAGTCAAATCCAAAGGGTTGGGATCTTGTCATTGTCTCTCTACATACATTAGTTGCAGGTTACAGAAAGAGTACAACTGGTGGATTATGATTAAATTACTGGTTGGTAGATATTGTTGGGCCAAATGTGTTTATATAATATTGCCTTCTTAATAATATTGATGTAAACAAAACTCTTATTCTATTTGCTTCTTATTTCATCATTCTCCCTAAACGATTCTCCACTTCCTAATAAACACAATTCTTCAGAAAATATAGGTTAGCTTGAATTTTCACTGGCTGAGACTCCCAGAGTTTTATTAGGCATACTAGACATTAGGTCCTATTCAAAGTTAATCTGGTCTAGTTTGAAATTTAGAGGTTTGACGCCTGCCTGTAAACACAGAATTATAGGACGAGAATTAGGAAATAAAAACAAAAGGTTGCACATCAATTGCTGCCTGTAAACACAGAATCATAGGACGAGAATTAGGAAATAAAAACAAAAAGTTGCACATCAATTGCTGTCGTATGATAGGGATGCATAAGACGTCTACCCTACTAGAGATTATAACACTCCAATATTCAAGGAAATAATTAAGGAGCCATGTGTGCTTGGTTATTGATTCATTGCAACCAAGCTAAAGGAATAAAAGGCTCAAGAATCAAGCGATAAGATTCAGTAAAAAGTAATCAAGGTTCAGGAAAATACATCCCATAAATGTAAAAGTTAAACAAATCCGAATATCTTCGCTTGCTAGGTGGTAGGTAGGCATGATTTCTAGTTATATTGAGTGTACCCTTCAGAAGAAAAAAAAAAACTGGCGGATAGGTAGGTAGTGACTATAGACTGCAGGGCATATCCAGTTCAATAAACCAGAAGTTATTACAATCCTACATTTGGGCTTTTATAAAGGTAAATGTCTTCGATCCAACACATATCACAACTTCATAATGCGTTGGTATCATTTTCTAAGCTTCTCTTTCATCCTCTCGACAGCAGACCTAATAGTTCCCTCATCCTTGGCAAACGTAAATCTGACAAGATTCTTTCCCTCTTCTGGATTCAAGTAAAATACACTAGTAGGAATGGCCACTACTCCCACCTCCTTAACTAGATATTCACAAAATGCAACATCATTTTCCAGTCCAAAAGGGGTGTGATCTACAACCACAAAGTAGGTTCCGCTGGACGGGAACACCTTGAAGCCAACAGCCTTCAATCCCTCAACCAAAATAGCTCTCTTTGCCATATAATCTCTCTTCACCTCTGCATAGTAAGAGTCTGGTGCTCTCAGAGCTACCGCAGCAGCACACTGAAAAGGATGGGAGGTTGCAAAAGTGAGGTATGCATGTGCCTGACGCACTCCCCATGATAAGTGTGGGGGTGCTATTGCCCAACCAATTTTCCATCCAGTTAAGGAGAATGTCTTCCCCAAGGAATTCATTGTCACTGTCCTTTCGAACATCCCAGGCAAAGAAGCCATCGAAATGTGCTCTATATCAAAAGCCAACTTATCATAAACCTCATCAGTGAAAACCAGCACATCATTCTCAATGCAAAGAGATGCAATGCAATCAAGCTCCTCGCGAGTGAACATCTTTCCAGTAGGGTTGTGAGGTGTATTTAAAAGAATGGCACGGGTATTCTTTGAGATGGTTGACTTCAGCTCTTCAATAGGGACAGCAAAATCTGGAGGGCGCAAAGTAATGCTTTTGACTTTTGCACCGGCCATAGACAAAGTGGCCTCATAAGAATCATAAAAAGGAGCAAACAGAATAACCTCATCACCGGGATTTATTATTCCTAGTATAGTAGCAGCAATTGCTTCAGTGCATCCAGATGTAACAGTAACTTCCTTTTCGGGGTCTACCACTAATCCAGTATCTTTCTTAAATCTCTCAGCAATGGCAATGTTAAGGTCTGGAACTCCATAACCCCGGGCATACTGATTTTTCCCATCCCTGATTGCTTGAATAGCTGCTTCCTTTACAAAGTCTGGACCATCAAAGTTGGGAAAGCCTTGACCTAGGTTTATGGCTCCATGTTTGATGGCAAGCAAGCTCATTTGAGTGAAGATTGTTGTCTGAAATTTCTCTAAGCGCTTTGCAATCTGACAAAATCAACAGGAATTAAAGTAAACATGCAGCTCAACTATGGGCTATGAAATTGTCATACATATCATGTTTTCTTTTTGGCATTATTTTGGTCAGTAGATGCCAGGTACAAAAGACAACCAAACTCTCTCTTCCCCAAACCCTCCTCTTTTTTACCAGGCAAGATATAATCTTAGTTCCTTGCACTACAAGGTTTAAGTTTTATTCACAGAATATGATCAGACAATTTTTTCATAAACTCTGATAGGAAATGAAATTAAGGCAAGTTAAACAAATTTTAACACAAGTAGTTAATTTTAGCTTTTAATAAAAGTTGTTTTATTTTTCCTTCTTATTTTCTTCTTCTTCAAGGGAATATGAAAAAAGTTGTCCAAACATACCCATAAAGATGCTAGCATCATAAAATGAGTTGAAACTAATTGTACCAAAGACAACCTTCACCAAATAACTAAGTAATTCAAAAGGGATATGAATATAAAATAGACATAATCTACGGTACTCTCCGAAATTTAAAGATTGTGATAATGTTACTGAGAAACTTCCCCCTCCCTCAATCTCTTCCTTGGTTCGCCCAAACCCATTCATCTATTGCCCCAAAAAGACAACTATACCAAAACCCTCAAAATTTGTTTGGGTAACATCGCAACTCTATAGATCAAAGGAAACTTAAGAACAAGGGTGATTTATAATGCGTGAATGTCCCATTCCATATGTGATAGAACACAGCAGCATGCATGATGTAAATTCTAAGAAACAGGTAGTCAGCAAAATTAAAGGCTGAGATAAAAAGATAATACGATTCACATTCAGACATCTAATTTAACAAAGAACATTAAAATATTCATGCATAATAAAGAGATCTGAAAGGGGGAAAAGAACGCACTTGCAAAGGTTGATGCGTTTTGTGGGTGACGGTGTCATTCTGAGTGGAAACAGTGGACATGGTGGCGGAAATGGAAGATGGGAACTTTGAGGTTAGAGAAAAAGAGGGTGCGAGAAGGTTGTTGAAGTGATTTGAAAAGCCTAAGAACTTCGATGAAGGCGTGAATCTCATGAGTATATATGGGGAGTTAGCATAGACCTGCTGCATTGGACTCCAATTTGATTCTTTCTACTAAACTTTATCCCTCGTGCTCACGGCTGCAGGGCTGCCACTGCTAAAGATAAATATATTTAAAAAAAAAAAGAAAAAGGAGTGTCATTATTTATATTTTAAGTTTTATTCTATAATTTCATTTGTTTTATTGTCTCTTCTAGATTAAATTAATTTTTATTAATTATATCATTTTAATTAGCATTATGTATCTCACAATTTATACTACGCTAAAATATATAATAAATTAACGAAAATATCAATTTGATATATTGGAACAAAAATTTAAAGAATTAAAGTAAAAAATGTAAACATAAACAACACAAAATATAAATAATTATTTTAATTTTTTGTTAAAGAGAAAATATATAGCTTATTTTAAAAATAGTATTATCACTGTAAAAAAATAATTAAACATAAACTAATTTAGAGGTAAAAAAGAATTAAAAAAAATAATTAAACATCAACTAATTTAGAGGTAAAAAATAATTAATCATTATATTAATTAAGATATTATTTTATAAATTAAAAAAAATATTAATATGTAAATTAATTTTTTTTATTAATAAAAATTTATTAAGTAGTTTATAAATTGATATATAATATTAATTATTAAAGTTTTAATTTTTTTTTTATAAAAGCTTTCATGATAAACAAATTATCAAAATTTTAATTATTAAATATTTATATTATAAATTTATTTTAATTAAATTAAATATGACTTTAGAAATAATTTTAGAAATTTTTAAATATAATTATTTTCTTAGTTCTTACGTTAAGACTTAATAATTAATTTGATATAGTAAATTTAAAAAAAATCGATTTTTCTTTAAAAAAGTGTGTAATTTTATCTTTTTTTAATAAATTCATATGATAGATCTGCCATCTAGTTTTGTTCATCCATCCAACAATCACCACACTAATACCTCATTATGTTTTTGTGTTTTATTAATTATTATTATATTATTGTATTAAGTATTAATTATCACATTATTATTGATACAAATTTTCAAATATTTATTGTAAAATTCACTTATAACTGAATACTAATATAAATTTGTTTTATATTCTTGTTAGTGAACCTATTTATTCATGAAAAAGAGAGGACTTGTTGTGTCGATCAAACTTTTATTTGGAAGCAATTTTTATTGCAATTAAGAGCTGTTAGGTTAATTGCCATGAATGAAACACTGCACAAGAAAAATTCTCTAAAAAATTATTTATCAAGATGGATTAAAACGTGTTACATAAATAAAAACATGTGTTTCAAGATAAAAGGATAGGGGAATGTAATTTTAAAATCTCTTAGAAATATGGATATAATTTATTATATTTTTTACCTTTATTTTCTTTTTAAAATTTAAATTAAATCCTTTTCACATTAATAAATTTACTAAAACCGCAAACAAACAAGATTTAGGAAATGGACCAAAATGTATTATTATTATTTTTTCAGGAAGAACATCCCCTCCTTAAAAAAGAAATGTTGTATTTTTTTCTATTTATGAAAATATTTTTTATTATATTCTCAAGAAAATAAAATATCATTTGCTATATTTATTATAATGTCATTTATATATGCATCTCTTTAATAGAATAAATTTTTTTAATAAGAGGATATTAATTTTATTAGAAAGCAAGCTATGAAACAATTCATTGTGTTCATATGGCTTAATAATCCATAATAAAAGTTTCCAAGTGTTGTGAAATGTATTACAATTTGAAATGGAATTATAGTGTACAATAATTATTTTACTGTGCTCTTTGACTTATTTGTGGCTCTAGCCTTTAGGCATGTGTAATGTAGTATTATTTGTAATATATCAACAACATCATTTCTCTATCTCGGGATGGAACTCATTAACCCCATATATTAATTTTAAAAGGTATATTTTTTAATGTAGCGCAAATCATATTTGAGATAAAACAAATTTTGTAATTTGTAACATCTCATAAGACATTAGAATTTTCAACGCGTAATAGAAGTTGATATGAAAGCTTTGATGCAACAGAAGAGGATAGAGATACATGAAGGAGAATGTGGTGACCACTATGATGATGTATGTAGGTTTGATAAAAAGGGAGAAAAAGAATTTAGATGAGAGTGAATATGAGATTCCGATGGAGAAATGAATGAAGAAAGAGAAAGGTGTTAGATTATAAGTAGAGTCTAATTGTGTATAAATATATGTCACTTTGTCTATCATATTATCATCACCACTTAATGTCATTCATATCATCATCACCACTTAATGTCATTTATGTAAATTTAAATTTTTAATATTACAAATAATATTATAAGTAAAAATAAAGTTTTTAGAATTTGTGCAACTACATTTTAGCTAAAAATTGAATTCTAATTAGTTTAATATCTATAAGAGCATTTGGTAATTTTGAAGCTCCAACACAAAAAAATATTTTAAAATCACAAACATGTAGACTTAATCACAAATTTTGTTTACAACTTAGTGATTGTTATAAGATAATGTTTATACATATTTATACATTATAAATATTTTTATCTTTAATCTATGTGTGATTTGCTTTTAAATTAAGATTTACTATAAGAAAATTGTATGTAAGAAGATGGTAAGGAGAAAGAAATGTTTTTATTCTCTTGTGTGTATTTACATTACTAAATGCATAACAAATATATAAAGTGTATGGAGACTTTCTCTCCCCAAATTACAAGCTAATTAGGTAGGGATCCATTAATCATGGGATTCTATCATTATTAAATTAATTGCATATAATTGCGTATAATATTGCACAATATCGTACAATAATTATATACAATAATTGTGTATAATTTGATAATTATTATTTTCTTAATACTCCCCTCAAGTTGGTAGGTGAAGATCATGAACCCCCAACTTGTGTCGCAGCGTCAAAAATGGTTCCTTGTTGAGTGCCTTTGTAAAAATATGTGCGAGCTGATACTGTGTCGGTTCATATGAAGGACTGATTATCCTGACTGGATTTGCTGCTATATGTAATGCCGCTTGATTATCACAGAAAAGTTGAGCTGGCAAGTCACATGGCACCTTTAAATCCTGCAACAGATATCGCAACCAAACTATCTCCAAACAAGTATTGGTCATCGCGCGGTACTCTACTTCCGCAGATGATCTTGATACGTTTGTCTATTTTTTTTATTTCCATGAGATAATAGAGGAACCAAGAAAAATGCAATAGCCAGATACTGATTTCCGAGTTGTCTGACAATCCCCTAGTCTGAGTCGCAATAAGCTGTCAATGTCAAATTGTTATTAGATGGCAATAACAATCCTTGTTGTAACATCCCGCCAAAATAAAGCCATACATACATGTATAATGAAAATAAAGGTGAACAAATAATATTGAAGAATGATAATATATATATATATATATAAGTAATGAAGTTGCTCCTCTTAGGGAGTTTAATACATAACCAGTCAAATGTTTTCAAAATTTAACGAAATTCGATCAAATACAACAAGACCGGCGGTCTCCACACATGAACCGGCGATCTGGTAACAGAAGGCCCAAACAGGCGATCTGCTAGCAAGACATAAATCCGGCGATCACCACCAAGAGATAGAAAACCGGCGATCTCTTCCTCGGCGACCACTCACTAAGGAGCTCTACATCCTGGAAGATCATCTGCTCCCGTGTAAGTTATACACGATTATCACAGTTTAAAGAGAAAAACAGCCAACGAGCAAAACACGCAGGGTAAGCTAGATATTTTAAAGAGAGTTTAAATAAGAACATTAAAATCAGGGTAAGCAATTTTCAAGATATTCACGTAAAGCTATAGATTTTCTCAATACCCTTCACCTGATCGCCCAGAAATCACACATTTCACAATATTCTCAAGAGTCATTCTATTTCACAAAACTGCATCAAGTGTCTATAAATTTCAAGTTCCTCATTTCACATGTCAGACCACCACTGACCCAGCACACAAGACACTTGACACTACTTCCGGAAGACTCGTGCATTGACTAGACTCAGAGATTCCGCACCTGTCATACTAAACAGCTGTAATGTTTACCAGCTATGCGCATCAACACAATCTCAATCTCAAGTTCATCATTCTCACAGTATGACAGGGTTAATCCATATAACAGGCCGAGCTCGTTCTTTTTCACACGACTCACCCATACATATGGACCTCCTTCGACTCTCAACGCCTGAATAACTTCATCTATGTGAATTCATTATCTCAGGAGAGTCAGGATAATCTCATTATAGACATCACCGATCAATGCACATCCTACACGATCTTACACGGTATTTTCTTTCCTGAAAATACTATGCCTTGATCCCACATTCACATCATGCAACACATCTCATAACACTTAAAGGAAAGATTTCAATCACAGCAAAAGCTCACTCCAAGGTTCTTATTTTCGAATATCTCATTTAAATCTCATACCGTTTCAAAGCAACATAAAAAACAGGGAGTTCGTAAACAACGCCAAAACCGGCGATCTAGTTCAAAAACAGGGTATTTCGAAGTCTGCATTTAAAACCGGCGACCACGTCGCCCAAACACATAGCACAGAGCATTTTACAAAGATGAAAACGAAAACCGGCGACCACGTCGCCCTCACTTCAGAAATAGCTAAACTATGGCTTGTATTGAAAATGAAGTCTAGCTTCCCTTACCTGGACTTGCGCAAAACACCAGGAGCTCCGAAACCCAACGAAGCTTGAACAACGCCTTGGCTCTGTTTTTGCGTCTGGTTGAAGGACTTGCAGAGAACCTCCCAGGTGCTCTAATGGTGCTGCCTCTCGTCGTACTCTTGTGTGAAGATGCTAGAATCGCAGCGCGAAGGAGATATCTGGAGGAGAAGGGAGGTAACTCACTCTTTCTCTCTTTGAATGCTGCAACGTTTTTTTTTTCTCAGCAGTGGGTCTCTGCATCTTAAACCAACTTATCCACCAAAAGCAGCTGCCACACCCACTCTGCAGAGAAGTCTGAGTGTACGTTTCCCTGAACAGTACGACTACAGTTGTCTCTTGCGCAGGCCAACCACTCCCTGAACAGTACTACTGAGCGTGCCTCTGCGCAGGCTAACACTCTGAGGTCACTATTCTGAACCACTCTTTTTGTCTACGTGGCGCGCGTGCAGGACGTTTCATGCTGGAAGTCTGGGTCCCACCTTCTCTGTGTGTAACTCGACGTCGCGCGATGACCTTTCACCGATGACCACAGGCGCGAAGTCTATCCACCGATGACCTCTCCCGCGAAGGCTATCCACCGATGACCTCTCGTGCGAATACCATCCACCGATGACCTCTCGCGCGAAGGCTATCCACCGATGACCTCTCACGCGAAGACAATCCACCGATGACCTCTCGCGCGAAGACAATCCACCGATGACCTCTCGCGCGAAGACAATCCACCGATGACCTCTCGCGCGAAGACCATCCACCGATGACCTCTCGCGCGAAGACAATCCACCGATGACCTCTCGCGCGAAGACTATCCACTGAGGACCTCTCGCGCGAAGGCTATCCACTGAGGACCTCCCGCGCGAAGGCAATCCACCGATGACCTCACCCTAGCGAACGACCGATGTCTCCCCCTGATGATGCCCGCATGCATCTTGCCCTGGCGACGCCTGCATGCCTCGCGCCCTGGCGACGACATGCAGTCTAGGCGACCGGCGATTATGTATTAACAAAGAACTCTTATCGTTTTCTAGACTGCACTTTCCTTCCTTTTTAACTTAAATAAAAACATACTTAGAATTTATTTAAAATATACTCTTTTATTCCAATAAATTTTTCAGGTCCTTACATTCTCCCCATCAAGAAAAATTTTCGTCCCCGAAAATTGAATTACAAGGAAAAGAGGTATGGATAAGCCTCCCTCATGGGTTCTTCTAACTCCCAAGTTGAATCCCCCGATCTCTCATCCCACACCACTTTCACCATGTTGATGGTCTTGCCTTTGAGCTGTTTACTTTGCCGATCGTCAATCCTGACTGGTTTTGCTTCAAAGGACAAGTCATCCCTGATCTGCACATCGTCTACATCCAGCACATGACTAGGGTCTGCCATGTATTTCCTCAGTTGTGACACGTGAAAGACATTGTGCAGATTCGCTAAATGGGGAGGTAGGGCGATCTCATAAGCCACTGGACCAACCTTTCTTAAGATCTGATATGGTCCCACGAACCTAGTGGACAACTTCTTTGACCTGATCGCCCGTCCTACACCCTTGGTTGGTGTCACTTTCATGAACACGTGGTCTCCAGCAGCAAACTCCAAAGGCTTTCTCCTCTGATCTGCATAGGACTTCTGCCTACTCTGAGAAGCTTTCATTCTGCTTTGTATCTGTTTCACCTTCTCGGTCGTCTGCTGAATCAACTCTGGCCCAACCAAGACTGCCTCGCCCTCCTGGTACCAACATAAGGGAGTTCTGCATTTCCTCCCATACAGGGCTTCATATGGTGCCATCCCAATACTGGCGTGGTAGCTATTATTATAGGTAAACTCCACCAGTGGCAACACCTCGTCCCAACTTCCCAATTGATCCAAGACGCACGTCCTCAGCAGATCTTCCAAGGATTGGATCGTTCTCTCTGACTGACCATCTGTTTGGGGATGATATGCAGAGCTCATCCTCAACTTAGTTCCCAAGCACTCTTGCAAGGTCTGCCAAAACCGTGAAGTGAACCTGGGATCTCTATCTGAAACGATGCTGGAAGGCACTCCATGCAACCTCACGATTTCTTGGATGTATAACTGTGCCAGCTTGGCCATAGGCATCTTCATATTCACTGGAAGGAAGTGGGCACTCTTCGTCAGCCTATCAATGATAACCCAGATTGCATCATGACCCTTTACCGATCTGGGTAAATGGGTGACAAAATCCATGGCGATGCTGTCCCATTTCCACTCAGGGATATCCAGTTGCTGCAACAGCCCGCCAGGTCTTTGATGCTCCACCTTCGCCTTCTGACACGTTAAGCAGGTTGCAACATACTGGGCGATGTCTCTCTTCATACCTGACCACCAAAATGACTCCTTCAAGTCATGGTACATCTTGTTCATGCCTGGATGAAGGTTAAGGCGACTCTTATGACCTTCTTCTAGGATCATCTTCTTCAACTCTTCATTTGCAGGGATGCAAATTCTGCCATTAAATCTCAAGATCCCATCATCGCCCATCACAAAGTCTCTCGCCTGATCTGTCCCTAGTGACTCCACAGTACGCTTTAGACTAGGGTCCTCCAACTGCTTATCCCTTAACATCCCAAGGAAGTCATTAGTTATAGCCAGCTTACTACAACTAATGTGATTCACGTGAAATTCTATTCCAAGGTTTAAGTCTCTGAACTGCTCGATCAGTTTCTGCTCTTCCATCATCATGGTGGCGACTTGTATTGATTTCCTACTCAAAGCATCAGCCACTACATTGGCCTTCCCTGGATGATACATGAGTTGAAAATCGTAGTCCTTTAGAAACTCCATCCACCTTCTTTGTCTCATGTTTAGTTCCTTCTGATCGAACAGATATTTCAGGCTCTTATGGTCACTGAACACCTGGAACCGAGCTCCATATAAATAGTGCCTCCAGATCTTCAAGGCAAATACCACAGCCGCCAACTCCAAATCATGCGTGGGGTAGTTTCTCTCATGAATCTTGAGTTGCCTTGAAGCATATGCAACCACTCTTTTCTCTTGCATTAAAACACATCCCAGACCCTGATGTGAAGCGTCACAGTAGACATCAAAAGGTCTTCCTACCTCGGGGATCACCAGTACTGGAGCACTAGTCAACCTCTCCTTTAGTTCCATGAAGCTCTGCTCACATCGGTCGGTCCAAGCAAAAGGTTGATCCTTGCGGGTCAGCTGTGTTAAAGGAGCCACTACCTTGGAAAAGTCCTCAATAAACCTCCGATAGTAGCCCGCCAAACCCACAAAGCTCCTTATCTCAGTGACGGTCTTAGGACGTTCCCACTGCAGCACTGCCTCTACCTTGGCTGGATCCACTGAGATTCCCCGAGCAGATATCACGTGTCCCAAGAAGTTGACTTCCTTCAGCCAAAACTCACACTTAGAGAACTTGGCATAGAGTTGCTTCTCCCTCAGTATTTCCAATACTGTCCTCAGGTGTTCTTCATGTTCTTCCTCGGTCCTTGAATAAATTAGTATGTCGTCAATGAAGACCACCACAAACTTATCCAAGAAAGGGCGAAAAATCCTATTCATGTAGTCCATGAACAGAGCTGGAGCATTGGTTACTCCAAACGGCATCACCACATACTCATAGTGCCCATACCGAGACCTAAAAGCTGTCTTTTGAACATCTTCAGCTTTTACCAAAATTTGGTTGTACCCCGATCTCAGGTCAATCTTGGAGAACACCGAGGCCCCATGTATTTGATCCATCAAATCATCAATCCTAGGTAGGGGGTACTTGTTCTTGATGGTCAACTTGTTCAACTGCCTGTAATCTATACACAGCCGAGACCCTCCATCCTTCTTCTTAACTAGGAGCACTGGAGCCCCCCATATGGAGATACACTGGGTCTGATGAATTGTTTCTCTAACAATTCTTCCACTTGCTTCTTTAATTCTACCAACTCGGCTGGTGCCATCCTGTAAGGTGCCATTGACACTGGTCCAGCTCCAGGTACCAAGTCAATGGAGAATTCCACCTCTCTCTTAGGGGGTAACCCAGGTACCTCTTCTGGAAATACATTCGTGAAGTCTTTCACCACATGTATTCTGCTTACGTCCCCTTCATTCTTCACTTCCAACCGAGCTAGCATCACGAAGCACCTCGCCCCTTTTTCCAACTCCGACCACCCGTGCTGAGCTGATATCACCTCTGACCCTTGAAGGTCTGGAAACGCTATCTTCTGACTACCGCAGTCTATGAGAACGTGATTGGCAGCTAGCCAATCCATTCCCAGGATAACATCCAGGTCCTGAAGAGGTAGGCAGATCAAGTTCACTTTGAATCTGCGTCCCTCTACTATCACTGGACATTCGGGGCAAACTGTAGAGGTCAACACCTGTCCTGACGCAGGTGTAGAGACCATCAGTTCGAAAGGTAACTCCTTCGCTAGAAGGCCCAACTCGGCTACACACAGGCTTGACACAAAGGAGTGTGTCGCTCCAGAATCAAACAAAGCTTTCACACCTCTACCAGCTATAAAACAAACACCTTGCACGAGGTTACCTGACTGAGACGCTTCTGCTCCTGACATGGCGAACACTCTCCCTATTGCCTGAGGTCTGCTGCCTTCGTTCCTCAACTGCCGAGAACCACTGGGTTGAGTCGCCCCATTCCTGTTAGGGCACTCTCTAGCAACGTGCCCTGTCTTTTGGCAGGCAAAACACCTCCTCTCTGAATCTCTCTTGGGGCACACATTGGCTGTGTGGGGTCCACCGCAATGGAAACATTTAAGTTTCCAGGATTGTTGTTGCTGAAACTGGGATGACGTTGTTCCCGCCCGATGTGGTGGAGGTCTCACATAGGGCTTGCTCTGTGGGTGCTGCACCTTGGCCTTCCCACTGGAAGAACCCCCTGGGTGTGACCTGATCACCCGAGAATCACCCTTTTCCAGAGTCTCCACCATCTTCGCCTTCTCTACTAAGGCGTGAAATTCCCTGATGCACATCGGGGCTATGGTCCTCTTCAGCCCATGCTTCAGCCCCTCTTCGAACTTCCTACACCTCCAGGCCTCGGAGGTCGCTTGGGTATAGAATCGGGCGAGGTACTCAAACTGAGCAGCATAGGCGTTCACAGACATATCCCCCTGCTCCAACTTTAGGAACTCAGCTTCCCTCGCAAACCTTGCGCTGTCTGGGAAGTATTTTTCCAAAAACCTCACCCTGAAGCTCTCCCAGTCTAACACTTCAGCTCTGGCCTCCATCATCTGCTGAGCTCCCATCCACCAGAACTCAGCTTCTCCAGACAGCAGATAGGTGGCGAACACCAACTTCTTCTCTTCAGGGCAGGAGGTCGCCCTAAAGATTTTCTCCAACTCTCTGACCCACTGATCTGCCTGATCAGGGGTAGCATTCCCACTAAACTTGGGTGGGTTGTGCCTCATGAACTCAGTCAGTCCCATCTGTTCTTGAGGCTGACCGACGTGGGAATTTGTTTCAGCAGACCGAGCAGTTTCCCAGTGGTGCATTGTAGCTTGATGGTTCTGAGTCATCGCCGCATTCTGTTGTTGGATGGCAGTTGCCATCATCTCGATAGCCTTGGCAATCTGGCTCATCTCTGAAGAAGGTTGGGGAGGGGTAGGAGGTCTACGTGCCATCTTCTTCGTTTTCAGATTTTGAAACTATGGGTTTCTATATTCCCTACAGCTACAAGAATGAGATCGATAAGAAATCAATTCATTCAGGAGGTAACATCTAGACCTTACAAAGGTCAGCATCTCAAAGTCATCAAGAATTTGAGCTCATCAACAGAATCATAATACCTATAATCTCAAGCAAAATACCAGAACAGCTATTGGTATACCACCATCAATCCAAACAACCACTTTCAGTCAATTACGAAAACACTCCATAAATGACGTAAATCACACTAGAATTCAATGTATGCTAAACATCAAACCTTTGGAATTAAGATTGAGGATTATCTCGATCCAGTTATGAGTGTGCACCCTCACCACTTTATCAAGACCCTCTCATTCTTAATACTAAGATTTTCAGTTAGGGCATATATTCACTAAAGCACACACAAAATTTCAATACAAAAGCGTTTGAAAACCTTTCACTATAGTTGTTATTTAAAACTCAAATGAACTTTATGAGCAGAAGAAACACAATGGATCCACAGCCCTCAGGTCATCCTAAGGACGAACTGCTCTGATACCATTAATGTAACATCCCGCCAATTTCATTGCATAATTATAAAATGAAGTAGAGATAAAATAATAATGTTGAAGTGAACATAATTATATATATATAATGAAGTTTTCTCCTCGTAGGGAGTTTAATACATAATCTGCCGGTTTCCAAAAACGTAAACTAAACAAAATTACAGTAAAAAGACAAACAGTCGATCTCGCGTCAGAACAGGGCGATCTCCCATCAGAAAAGGGCGATCTCCTATCAGACAACATACAAAGGGTGATCGCCTAACAGAAAACAGAAAAGGGGTGATCGCCTATCAGAAATAAAAACAGGCGATCTTCTTCCGGCGACCACTCACTGAGGAGCTCTATTACCTGCAACCTCGTCTGCTCCCGTGCAAAAATACACGATCATCACAGGTTTTAGAAAGCAATCACAACACCAAAATCACAGGGTAAGCTAGATATTTAAAAGAGAGTTTAGATATGAACTTAAAAATCAAGATAAGATAAATTTAAGATACCCACGTAAAACCATCAACTTTCTCATTCATATCACACAGCCATCAAGAAAATCACATATTTCACAATTCCTCAAAAGTCTTTCAATTCACATAATGCATCAAGTGTCTATCAATTCCAATGTTCCTCATTTCTCACGTCAGACTTCCACTGACTCATCACACAAGACAATTGACACTACTTCCGGAAGACTCATGCATTGACTAGACTCATAGATTTGCACCTG
Source organism: Phaseolus lunatus (assembly GCA_013389735.1). Lineage (NCBI taxonomy): Eukaryota > Viridiplantae > Streptophyta > Magnoliopsida > Fabales > Fabaceae > Phaseolus > Phaseolus lunatus. The sequence continues at coordinate 10,577,873 of CM023865.1, read as the reverse complement.
TCATACTGCCCACTGTGAAATCACACACATTCACAGGGTCGCCGTGAAATCACACACATTCACAAGCGAATAAATGAATCTCAATATCATCACTATCCTAGCATGACAGGGTTAATCCACACAACAGGTCGAGCTCGTTCTCTTTCAAACAACTCACCCATACGTATGAACCTCCTTCGACTCTCAACGCCCGAATAACTTCATCTATATGATTCCATTATATCAGGAGAGTCAGGATATCATGACGAATCACCGGTCAATGCACATCCTACACGATCTTACACGGTATTTCCTTTCCTGAAAATACTATGCCTTGATCTCACATTCACAACATTCAACACATCATATAACACTTAAATGACCGATTCCAATCACAGCAAAACTCATTCCAAGGTTCAGATTTTCGAATATCACATTTAAATCTCAAACAGTTTTCAAACAACACCAAAAACAGGGGAGTTCGAAAAACAACGCCAAAACCGGCGATCACGACCAAAACGGGGGATTTCGAAATCTGTATTTAAAACCGGCGACCACGTCGCCCAAACACATAAGAACAGAACATCCTGAAAAAGGGGTTTAAAACCGGCGACCACGTCGCCCAACCACATAGAACAGAGCATTGCGAAAAGAAACATGAAACCGGCGACCACGTCGCCCTCACTTCAGAAACAGCTAATCTATGGCTTGTATTGAAAATGAAGGCTAGCTTCCCTTACCTGGACTTGCGCAAGACACCAAGAGCTCCAAAACCCACCGAGCTTAAAGGATGCCTTGGCTCTGTTTTAGCGTCTGGTTTGTAGAACTTGCAGAGAACCTCCCAGGTGCTCTATGGCAGTCGTCGATAGCCAAGCAGGAACGTGATAGGGCCTGAATCGCAGAGTGAAGGAGAGAAAAGAGAAGAAGGGGGGCAAACACACTCTTTCGCTCTTGAACCACTGCAACGTTCCTTTCTCTCAGAAGTGGGTTTTTGCATCTTAAACTAACTTGTCCACAAAAGCCGCTGCCACCACCCACTCTGCAGGGAAGTTTGCGTGTACGCTGCACTGAACAGTACGACTAAGCGTGCCTCTGCGCAGGCTAACACTCTGAGGTCACTATTCTGAACCACCCTTTTTGTCTACGTGGCGCGCGTGCAGGACGTTTCATGCTGGGAGTCTGGGTCCCACCTTCTCTGTGTGCAACTCGACATCGCGCGATAACGTTTCACCGATGACCACTGGCGTGAAGACTATCCACCGATGACCTCTCGCGCGAAGGTTATCCACCGATGACCTCTCGCGCGAAGACTATCCACCGATGACCTCTTGCGCGAAGACTATCCACCGATGACCTCTCGCGCGAAGGCTATCCACCGATGACCTCTCGCGCGAAGACTATCCACCGATGACCTCTCGCGCGAAGACTATCCCCGCTTGCCTCGCGCCCTGGCGATGCCCGCATGCCTCGCGCCCTGGCGATCACGTGTAGTCTAGGCGACCGGCGATTTTGTACTAACAAGGAAATCTTATAGTCTTCTAAGCTACACTTTCTTTCCTTTTTATTTTAAATAAAAACATACTTAGAATTCATTTAAAATATACCCTTTTATTCCAATTTAATTTTACAGGTCCTTACAGAGCGCGTGGATCAAATTTTTGCTTAGGTGAAACAACAGTTGCATAACAGAGACAACCAAAAGTTTTTAAGTGAGAAAGTGAAGGTGGACGATTATATAGCATCTCAAAAGGTGATTTATTTTTGAGTAAAGGTGTTGGCAAGCGATTAATGATATATGTGGCGGTTAAAACGCATTCCCCCCAAAATTCTAATGGTAAATGAGACTGAAATAGGAGAGCTCATGCTGTGTTTAAAATGTGTCTATGTTTGCGTTCTACTACTCCATTTTGTTGAGGAGTGTAGACACAAGTGCGTTGACATTCAATACCTTTTTTGAGAAAAAAATTATGCATAGAAATAAATTCCAATCCGTTATCAACGCGGATGGTTTTAATAGATACCTGAAATTGATTTTGTGCAAAAGTAATAAATGATTCTAAGAGATGTTGGGTTTCAGACTTGTGATTCATAAGAAATAACCAAGTACATCTAGTATAGTCATCGACTATAGTGAGAAAAAAACGTTTTCCAAAATGAGTTGGGGTTTCATGAGGACCCCAAATGTCACAATGCAATAGATTAAATGGAGAATGAGATTTTATTGTGCTTAAAGGAAAGGGTAGCCTTGTCTGTTATCTTTGGGACAAATACTACAATTATTATGAATGGGAATGAGATTTTTACTGATAGGTAGTAAGGAAGATGCAAGTTGTAGATACGCCGGAGAAGGATGTCCGAGGCGCTTGTGCAATAAATCAGGGTCGGTCGAAATTTGAGATGCGTGGGCTTGGTTTGGAAGAGGGGACATGTAGTATAAGCCTGCGTGTTGTTTACCCGAGCCAATCATCCTTCCCGTAGCCAAGTTGTAACATCCCGCCAAAATAATACATACATCCATGTATAATTGAAATTAAGTGTAACCAAATAATATTGAAGAGTGCAAAATAATATGTATTTATATATATCAGAAATGAAGTTACTCCTCTTAGGGAGTTTAATACATAACCAAATCAAATGTTTGCAAGATTTTACGAAAATAAAAGAAATGCAGTAAGACAGGCGGTCTCAAAAGAAAACGACGATCTCCAACTTTAAAACGGCGATCCCTAACAGAAGACCTCCAAACGGGCGATCTTCTATCAGGACACGAAAACCGGCGATCACCACCGAGAGGTAGAAACCGGCGATCTCTCCCTCGGCGACCACTCACTAAGGAGCTCTCCTTCCTGGAAGATCATCTGCTCCCGTGTAACAATTACACGATCATCACAGTTTTTAAAGAGAACCAAGCACAACACCAAAGAAACACCACAGGGTAAGCTAGACATTTTAAAGAGAGTTTAAATAGGAACATTAAAATTAAAGTAAAACAAGTTTCAAGATTATCCATGTAAAACGTAGAGCTGCTCATCCCTTCACCTGATCGCCCAAAAATCCAAACATTTCACAGCATTTCTCAGAATCAATCTATTTCACAAACTGCATTAAGTGTCTATCAATATTCAAGTTTCTCATTTCACATGTCAGACTTTCCACTGACTCTCAACACAAGACACTTGACACTACTTCCGGATTGACTCGTGCGTTGAACTTAGTATCCAGAGACATGCACCTGTCATACTGCCCACTGTGGAATCTCACACATCCACAGGGTCGCCGTGAAATCTCACACATTCACAAGCATACGATGAATCTCAACACATCACCATACAGCATGACAAGGTTAATTCGTATAACAGTCGAGCCCATTCTTTTTCAAACTACTCGCCCATTCATACGAACCTCCTTCGACTCTCACCAACTGAATAACTTCATCTACGTGATTCCATTATCTCAGCAGAGTCAGGATCGTCTCATTAACAGGTTACTCACTGATCAATGCACTTTCCTAACCAATCTCAACACGGTATTTCCTTTCCTGAAAATACTATGCCTCGATCCCACATTCACAGCATTCAACACATCATACCACTCAAGTAAATGATTCAAATCACATCAACAAACATTTCAAAGCTTCAGATCTTCGAATATCTCATGTAAATCTCAAGTAGTTTCAAAACAACATCAAAAACAGAGATTTCGTAAAACAGCGCCAAAACCGGCGATCTAGTTCAAAAACATGGTATTTCAAAGGCTATGTTTAAAACCGGCGACCACATCGCCCAAGCACACAAACCAAGCATTTCACGAAGACAAAAGCGAAAACGGCGACCACGTCGCCCACACTTCAGAAAAAGCTACACTATGGCTTGTATGGAAAAGAGGTCTAGCTTCCCTTACCTGGACTTGCGCAAACACCTAGAGTTCCGAAATCCAACAGAGCTTGAAGAATGCCTTGGCTCTGTTCTTGAGTCTGGTTTTGAAGGAGTTGCAGAGAACTTTCCCAGGTGCTCCAATGGTGTTGCTTCTCGTCGTACTCTTGTGTGGAGATGCTGAAATCGCAACGCGGAGGAGGTAACTGGAGGAGAAGGGAGATAAACGCACCCTTTAGCTCTGGAACCACAGCAACGTTTCTTTCCTTCTCCCTCAGAAATGGGTTTTTGCATCTTAAGCTGACTTCTCCACAAAAACCGCTGCCACCACCCACTCTGCAGGGAGTTTGCGTGTACGCTTCGCTGAACAGTACTACTAAGCGTGCCTCTGCGCAGGCTACGCTCTGAGGTCACTATTCTGAACCACTCTTTTGTCTACGTGGCGCGCGTGCAGAACATCTCTTGCTGGGAGTCTGGGGCCCACGTTCTCTGGGTGTAACTCAACGTCGCGCGATGACCTTTCGCCGATGACTACCAGCTCGAAGAGAAACCACTGATGACCTCTCGCGCGAAGACGATCCACCGATGACCTCGCGCGAAGACTACCACCGATGACCTCGCGCGAAGACTACCACCGATGACCTCGCGCGAAGACTACCACCGATGACCTCGCGCGAAGACTACCACCGATGACCTCGCGCGAAGACTACCACCGATGACCCCGCGCGAAGACCACCACCGATGACCTCTTCCTGGCGAACGACCGATGTCTTCCTCTGGGAGACAACCGATGTCTTCCCTGGCGACGCCCTCATAACTCTCGCGCCTTGGCCACGTCCACATGCATCGCGCCCTGGCAATGCCCGCGTGCCTCGCGCCCGCGCGATGCCTGCATGCCTCTCGCGCCCTGCATGCAACACTAAGGGTGATCTCTTTTGCTCAAGCGTAGAGCTTCGCATGCACAGCGTATCTAAGGCTTAACCCACACCTTGATACGCGTGGCTGTTGAAACCCACTCTGGTTGATTCAGTATCTTGACCACATACTACGTGCATTCCCGCCGATCACGTACACTCTAGGCGATTGGCGCTCATGTCTCCTCTAGGCGACAGGCGATTATGTGCCAGAGGAGTCGGAGATCGCCTCCGTCTTCACTAACGGCGATCTCGTAGGAGACTTCTTAGCTACACATTTCCTCCTTTACTCTTCTTGATCTACATGTCAGCCGACCGACCTCTACCAGCTGACCACAGATCTTGGGCGACGTCCGAGGCCCGACTACTACGAAACTTCATTTACCAGCTCTTTGTATTTTAAATAATAACATCTTCTGAAATTATTTAAATATACCACTTTTATTCCAATTCAATTTTACAGGTCCTTACATTCTCCCCAACAAGAAAAATTTTCGTCCTCGAAAATTGAATTACAAGGAAAAGAGGTATGGATAGGCTTCTCTCATGGGTTCTTCTAATTCCCAAGTTGAATCACCCGATCGCTCATCCCACACCACTTTCACCATGTTGATGGTCTTGCCTCTGAGCTGCTTACTTTGCCTATCGTCAATCCTGACTGGTTTCACTTCAAAGGACAAGTCATCCCTGATCTGCACCTTCTCGGTCGTCTGCTGAATCAACTCTGGTTCAACCAATACTGCTTCCTGGTACCAGTACAAAGGAGTTCTGCATTTCCTTCCATACAAAGCTTCATACGTTGCCATCCCAATGCCAGCATGATCGCCGTTATTATAGGTAAACTCTTCTAACTCGGCTGGAGCCCTCCTGTAAGGTGCCATTGACACTGGTCCAGCCCCAGGTACCAAAATCAATAGAGAACTCCACTTCTCTCTTAGGAGGTAATCCGGATATTTCTTCTGAAATTACATCCATGAAATCTTTCACCACAGGTATCCAACTTACGTCCTCTTCATTCTTCTCTCCCAACTGAGCTAGGATTCACGAAGCACCTCGCCCCTTCCTCCAACACCGACCACCCTCGCTGAGTAGATATCACGTCTGCCCCTTGGAGGTCTGGAAACGCTATCTTCTGACTACTACAGACTACGAGAACGTGATTGGCAGCTAGCCAATCCATTCCCAGGATAACATCCAGATCCTGAAGAGGTGGGCAGATCAAGTTCACCTTGAATCTGCGTCCCTCTACCATCACTGGACATTCGGGGCAAACTATAGAGGTCAACACCTGTCCTGATGCAGGTGTATAGACCAACAGTTTCAAACGGTAACTCCTTCACTAGAAGGCCCAACTCGGCTACACACAGGCTTGACACAAAGGAGTGTGTCGCTCCAAAATCAAACAAAATTCTAACGCATCTACCAGCTATAGAGCAACATTCTGTACTAAGTTACCTGACTGAGATGCCTCCGTTCCAGTCATGGCAAACACTCTCCCTGCTGCCTGAGGTCGACTGCCTCCATTCCTCAACTGTTGGGATCCACTGGGTTGAGTCATCCTATTCTGGGTAGGACAATCTCTAGCAACGTGTCCCGTCTTTCGGCAGATGTAGCATCTTCTCCCTGAATTCCCCTTGGGGCACACTTTGACGTTCTGTGATCCACCACAACGGAAACATCTTGGTTTCCATGGTTGTTGTTGCTGAAACTGGGGCGGAACTGCTCCTACCCGATGTGGTGGAGGTCTCGCATAAGGCTTGCTTCGTGGTTGCTGTACCTTGGCTTTCCCACTGGAGGGACCCCCTGGGTGTGATCTGATTACCCTGGAACCACCCCTCTCCAGGGTCTCCACCCTCTTTGCCTTCTCCACTAAGGCATGGAACTCTCTGATCCCCTGATCTGGTTGGTTCGGAGAAACGTTCCCACGGAACTGGGTTGGGTTGTGCCTCATGAACTCGGTCATCCCCATCTGCTCCCGAGGCTGATTGACATGGAAAGCTGTTGCAGCCGATCCAGCAGTTTCTAAATGATTCATTACAGTCTGATGAATCTGGACCATTACCGTATTCTGCTGTTGGATGGCAGTTGCCATCACCTCCATGGCCCTGGCGATCTGACCCATCTCTGAAGAAGGTTGGGGAGGGGTAGAAGGTCTACGTGCCATCTCCTTCGTTTTCAGATTTTGAAACTATAAGATTCCTATATTTCCCTACAACTAAAAGAATGAGATCGATAAGAAATCAATTCATTCAAGGGGGTAACAGCTAGACCTTACAAAGGTCAGCATCTCAAAATCATTAAGAATTTGAGCTCATCCACAGAATCATAATGCTTATAACATCAAGCATAACACCAGCACAACTACTGGTATGCAGTCACCAATCTAATCAACCATTTTCAATCAATTACAAAGACACTCAAGAGAATGAGATAGCTCACACCAGAATTCAATATATGCTAAACATCAAACCTTTGGAATTAAGATTGAGACTCATCTCGATCCAGTTATGAGTGTGCACCCTCACTACTTTATCAAGGCCTTCTCATTCTTAATACTAAGATTTTCAATTAGAACATATATTCACCAAAGCACACACAAAATTTCAATACAAAAACGTTTGAAAACCTTTCACTATAGTTATTATTTTAAATTCAAATAACTTTCATGAGCAGAAGAAACACAATGGATCCACAGCCCTCAGGTCATCCTAAGGACGAACTGCTCTGATACCATTAATGTAACATCCCGCCAAAATAATACATACATCCATGTATAATTGAAATTAAGTGTAACCAAATAATATTGAAGAGTGCAAAATAATATGTATTTATATATATCAGAAATGAAGTTACTCCTCTTAGGGAGTTTAATACATAACCAAATCAAATGTTTGCAAGATTTTACGAAAATAAAAGAAATGCAGTAAGACAGGCGGTCTCAAAAGAAAACGGCGATCTCCAACTTTAAAACGGCGATCCCTAACAGAAGACCTCCAAACGGGCGATCTTCTATCAGGACACGAAAACCGGCGATCACCACCGAGAGGTAGAAACCGGCGATCTCTCCCTCGGCGACCACTCACTAAGGAGCTCTCCTTCCTGGAAGATCATCTGCTCCCGTGTAACAATTACACGATCATCACAGTTTTTAAAGAGAACCAAGCACAACACCAAAGAAACACCACAGGGTAAGCTAGACATTTTAAAGAGAGTTTAAATAGGAACATTAAAATTAAAGTAAAACAAGTTTCAAGATTATCCATGTAAAACGTAGAGCTGCTCATCCCTTCACCTGATCGCCCAAAAATCCAAACATTTCACAGCATTTCTCAGAATCAATCTATTTCACAAACTGCATCAAGTGTCTATCAATATTCAAGTTTCTCATTTCACATGTCAGACTTTCCACTGACTCTCAACACAAGACACTTGACACTACTTCCGGATTGACTCGTGCGTTGAACTTAGTATCCAGAGACATGCACCTGTCATACTGCCCACTGTGGAATCTCACACATCCACAGGGTCGCCGTGAAATCTCACACATTCACAAGCATACGATGAATCTCAACACATCACCATACAGCATGACAAGGTTAATTCGTATAACAGTCGAGCCCATTCTTTTTCAAACTACTCGCCCATTCATACGAACCTCCTTCGACTCTCACCAACTGAATAACTTCATCTACGTGATTCCATTATCTCAGCAGAGTCAGGATCGTCTCATTAACAGGTTACTCACTGATCAATGCACTTTCCTAACCAATCTCAACACGGTATTTCCTTTCCTGAAAATACTATGCCTCGATCCCACATTCACAGCATTCAACACATCATACCACTCAAGTAAATGATTCAAATCACATCAACAAACATTTCAAAGCTTCAGATCTTCGAATATCTCATGTAAATCTCAAGTAGTTTCAAAACAACATCAAAAACAGAGATTTCGTAAACAGCGCCAAAACCGGCGATCTAGTTCAAAAACATGGTATTTCAAAGGCTATGTTTAAAACCGGCGACCACATCGCCCAAGCACACAAACCAAGCATTTCACGAAGACAAAAGCGAAAACGGCGACCACGTCGCCCACACTTCAGAAAAAGCTACACTATGGCTTGTATGGAAAAGAGGTCTAGCTTCCCTTACCTGGACTTGCGCAAACACCTAGAGTTCCGAAATCCAACAGAGCTTGAAGAATGCCTTGGCTCTGTTCTTGAGTCTGGTTTTGAAGGAGTTGCAGAGAACTTTCCCAGGTGCTCCAATGGTGTTGCTTCTCGTCGTACTCTTGTGTGGAGATGCTGAAATCGCAACGCGGAGGAGGTAACTGGAGGAGAAGGGAGATAAACGCACCCTTTAGCTCTGGAACCACAGCAACGTTTCTTTCCTTCTCCCTCAGAAATGGGTTTTTGCATCTTAAGCTGACTTCTCCACAAAAACCGCTGCCACCACCCACTCTGCAGGGAGTTTGCGTGTACGCTTCGCTGAACAGTACTACTAAGCGTGCCTCTGCGCAGGCTACGCTCTGAGGTCACTATTCTGAACCACTCTTTTGTCTACGTGGCGCGCGTGCAGAACATCTCTTGCTGGGAGTCTGGGGCCCACGTTCTCTGGGTGTAACTCAACGTCGCGCGATGACCTTTCGCCGATGACTACCAGCTCGAAGAGAAACCACTGATGACCTCTCGCGCGAAGACGATCCACCGATGACCTCGCGCGAAGACTACCACCGATGACCTCGCGCGAAGACTACCACCGATGACCTCGCGCGAAGACTACCACCGATGACCTCGCGCGAAGACTACCACCGATGACCTCGCGCGAAGACTACCACCGATGACCCCGCGCGAAGACCACCACCGATGACCTCTTCCTGGCGAACGACCGATGTCTTCCTCTGGGAGACAACCGATGTCTTCCCTGGCGACGCCCTCATAACTCTCGCGCCTTGGCCACGTCCACATGCATCGCGCCCTGGCAATGCCCGCGTGCCTCGCGCCCGCGCGATGCCTGCATGCCTCTCGCGCCCGCGCGATGCCTGCATGCCTCTCGCGCCCGCGCGATGCCTGCATGCCTCTCGCGCCCTGCATGCAACACTAAGGGTGATCTCTTTTGCTCAAGCGTAGAGCTTCGCATGCACAGCGTATCTAAGGCTTAACCCACACCTTGATACGCGTGGCTGTTGAAACCCACTCTGGTTGATTCAGTATCTTGACCACATACTACGTGCATTCCCGCCGATCACGTACACTCTAGGCGATTGGCGCTCATGTCTCCTCTAGGCGATAGGCGATTATGTGCCAGAGGAGTCGGAGATCGCCTCCGTCTTCACTAACGGCGATCTCGTAGGAGACTTCTTAGCTACACATTTCCTCCTTTACTCTTCTTGATCTACATGTCAGCCGACCGACCTCTACCAGCTGACCACAGATCTTGGGCGACGTCCGAGGCCCGACTACTACGAAACTTCATTTACCAGCTCTTTGTATTTTAAATAATAACATCTTCTGAAATTATTTAAATATACCACTTTTATTCCAATTCAATTTTACAGGTCCTTACACAAGTCCTGCAAAACAACCATGTGGAGTAAAAACAACACAACAATTTAGTGAACTGGTTATCTTACTAACGGACATGAGATTTAAATTAAAAGAAGGAACGCAAAGCACATCTTTGAGAGTGATATTGTCATTGAATTTAATTGTGCCCGTAGATGAGATGGGTGCAATGTGATCGGTTGCTCCGCTATCCAAAATCCATGGTTTTGTAGAAACAGAATTAATAGACAAGTTATGGGCAAGCAAACCTGCAGAGCTAACAAATGTGTCACTTTTACCGTTATTGTTAAGCGAGTAAATAGTCTTTGCCAATTGCTGAATTTGCTCGGCAGTGAAGCCTTGTACGAGGTTTCTATCGGACTCGTTATTGGTTCCTTCTTTGCAATACATGATTTCTTATTTAGCGGATAAAAATGAAGAGGCTGTCAGAGACCAAGATCAGTGCTCTGATACCATATAAGAAAATTGTATGTAAGAAAATAATAAGGAGAACGAAATGTTTTTATTCTCTTGTGTGTATTTACATCACTCAATGTATAGCAAATATATACAAGTGTATGGAGACCTTCTCTCTCCAAATTACAAGCTAATTAGGTAGGGATCCACTAATCATGGGATTCTATCATTATTAAATTAATTGCATATAATTACGTATAATATTGCACAATATCGTACAATAATTATATACAATAATTGTGTATAATTTGATAATTATTATTTTCTTAATATTTACATTCATAAAATATCTTCATATTTGATCGAGTAGGATCTATAATTAAAAAAAAAGAAAAAATAGAATTATTATACAAAAGAGGTGTTAAAGGGTAAATGTAACTCTTTGTATATCAATGTTATAAATAGTGATGTATATGTGTGAAATAGTAATTAACACTCTTCTCTGTTATACTCTGTATCTCTCTGTCACTCACTCATTGTAACATGTATGATGAGCTAGACAATTTTTTTTTCTGAAAAAGTCCAATAACATAGATCTCTTTTAATTTATAAATAATTTTCCAAGGATTATATAAAATTGTTTTAAGCACTAACTACATTAAAATAAAAAATTTTATTGAAAGTATAAGTTCTGTTCTTGCCGGTTGACTCGCCTGTCGGTTGACTCACGACACTCACACACCTCCTTCCTCACGTTGATACGTGCTTGGTTCTTTAGAAGCAATCTGCACCTGCAAAAGAGAAAGGGGGCGCCCTAGAGGTCGTTTGCACTCCGACGCTCAAGTCAGTGTAGGGAAGGTAACACCAATGTATTGAGTTTCTCTGTGTTTAGGTCTAGAAACTGCGTACCTTTGTGAAGTATTTTACTGTCCCTTATATAGTCTAGGGTTTACTGCGCCGCTAGCCCTAATTAGGGTTTACTACGCTGCTAGCCATATTTAGGGTTTACTGGAATACCCTTGCGCCGCTATCACCCAATCTTAGGATAATATAGCACATAAGGTTTCCTTCTCTGGAGTGCAAACTTTAACAGGGTCCCCACCTAGGTGCCTCCTTGTGCACCTAGTTTCTGGGGCCACCTGTTCTGGGAGTGCCTTCACTGTTCACGTGCCATGCATGTAGCTTTACTGGGAAAACCCTAGTTCTGGTGTGTACTCGTCCCTTCAGGACTTTGCACCTAACTGTGCTCTCCCTGCTACCCGCATGGGCACTTCGTGATTCAGGCCTCTCCCTACCTCTGGATATTTACCTGGTCATTGGCCCACACTGGGAACCAATCTTAACTGTTCTGGTTACGTTGTTCAAATCACCCAAGACCGATGTCACCTCGCCACACTTTGTTGCCGAGGACTGATCACCCTGCGAAGTGACGAGGACACATCAGCCCTTTCTAGTGACCATCATGCTGATGACTACTCACCCTTCTTTGTGGGAACATGCTGATGACTCATCACCCTTCTCTGTAGGCTGAGGACTAATCACCCCTTCCTGTAGGCCGATGACTCATCGCCCTTCTCTGTAGGCTGATGTCTAATCACCCCTTCCTGTAGGCTGATGACTCATCGCCCTTCTCTATAGGCTGATGACTCATTGCCCTTCTCTGTAGGTTGATGACTCATCGCCCTACCCTGTTCAATACCCCTGTGGGGTCCACTCCACGTGGCTTTGGCCCATGCTGTGGGACCCAGCTGACGTCTGAGTACTGGTCAGTACACAAGCCCCCCAGTGTCAAGCTGTTAACTTGTTCCAGCGAAGAGACTAAGTGATGGGCGAGGACTGGTCGGTACACAAGCCCCCCTAGTCTCGAGCTGTTAACTTGTTTCAGCAAAAAGACTAAGTCATTGACTCGGGCGACCTACGTGGCTCTGCGCATAAGTACATGAACAGTGCGCTGAAAGGACACTTCACCAACCCCCTTTCATCCGCTAACATGTGGCTGCATCAACGGTTTGAGATTCATAACGTTTACGCTTCCTATGGCTACGTTAAACCTCTTCAAAACCCCGCGCCACTTCACTGTTTCATCACTTTGCATTCTCAACTTCTGTAGACTCTATCTTCCAACGCACGCTCTCCTGCTCTCACCAAGCCTTTCGAACTTCTCCGCCCTCACTCAATCGAAGGTATGATTTTTATGTCTTCTCCACCTTCATAACATAATCTCTGTTCTTCATACTGCATGCTGCTGTTCTGGGCCTGTGTGTGGTTTGTGCATTCTAGGGTTTTTGTTCTTCTTTTCTGGGTTCGTTCTACCTTCGAGTCTTCGTCCACCATTGTTTTCTTCTAAGCCTCTTTTCTTTTCCTGCCTCTCATTTGTTTAGATTCGAGATGGCTAGAACCAAAACTACCTCCAACCGTAGCGGTCAATTACAAGGCCCTCTACCCATGGGCTTCTGAGGATCTCCTTGCCGAGAGGATCTTCGCAAGCACAGGGATGATGAGAATGAGATCAAAGGACGCGTCTTTGGCAGGGAAACTGACGCGTACGTCTCTGTGTGACCCGGTACAGCAAACGAGCCCGTGTGTGCCGATGATCGCTGCAACGACGGGGAACCATTCTTCTTCTTCTACGCCACCATCTTCAAACGACTCAAAGTCCGCCTTCCTTTCACCGGGTTCGAGAGGGCGCCTGCTCAATTGCATCCCAACAGTTGGGCTTTTATCAGGGCGTTCTCCATCCTTTGCAATAATCTAGGGTTCACCCCCTCTGTCGACGTCTTTCTTTACTTCTTCGAGGCGAAGAGCCCCGGCAAGAGGCTTTGGGTGAGCCTGAATGGGGTAGCAGGGAGAGTCCTACTAACTCTCTTCTCGCAGTCATACAAGAACTTCAAGGGAAGGTTCTTTCGAGTCTGTTGTAGCTCCTACGACCCCACCATGCTCGATGGGTTCCCATTATATTGGGTGGGGGAGTTGAAGTTCAAGAAGCCACGCAGGCTCGAGGAGTTGACTGTCCCTGACCAAGAACTCTGCCAGACCATTTCCAGCTGGGGCGTGGTGTTTAACTTCACCCAGCTGATTAGGCATGAATACGACGCTGAGACTCTCAGCGTGTACATTGGTACACCAACTTCATCTTGCACTTAACTGTTCACATACTTAATGCCTTGTCTTTCTCATACTTTCTTATTGTTCACTGCAGGCATGGTACTCAGCGCTGACAAGAAGAAAAGGCTGGCAGAAGTGCTGAATCGCCGCAATGCTAGCGGTTCAGCTCCTGCAGGTCCTTCATCACCCGCGGATGCTGCCCTGGAACCCATTGCTGAAAAGTCCAAGAGGGCAGCCCCCGTGGAGGTTTCTGATGACGAGGACACCTGTTTCGGCCTTGTTTTCAAAAGGAAAAGGGTGGGGACAGCCGCAGAGGTCTCTTCGGCCACAGAAGGGCATCCTTCATCCTTTAGGGAGCACTCTCCCAGCGTCTCATCCCCTCCTGAGCCAATCTTAACGCTTGAGGGGGGTGGGGAGAGTGCTCCCCCTTCTGGTCAGATGCCTTCTGCCCCAGAACTGCCTTCTCTACTCCAAAGGTCACTTGCGCAGATGCCTGGCCGAGCTGCTTTGGAGGCCATGGACAGAAGTTCCCTCGAGAACCTCCTCAATCACGGTCTCGGGGAGTTCCTGGCTGCTTCAAGCTCCTTGCTGGCCAAGGGCAACGTTGAGGCGGAGCTGCTTGAGAAGGTCGTCCAACTAGAGAAAGAGCTGGAGCAGAAGGATCTCCAACTCCGCCAAGCGACCAAGCGCGAGACTGCCCTTAATCAAGAACTGGGTAGTCTCCGTCAATCTGAGAAGGAGACCAAGAAGCTTCTCTTCTCCAAGGGGGAGGAGGCCCTCCAGCTTGAAGCTAAGATACTCCCCCTCTGCAACAAGATCATCGAACTGGAAGAGCAAGCGGAGGGGGCTCAAGCCAAAATGACCAAGCTGGAGGAGAGGGCTACCGACTGGGAAGTTCAGCTGGGCAAGGTTGAGGAGGAACTTGGCCAACAAATTGAATTGCTGAAGAAGACTGAAACTGAGCTTATTAACGACGCCGCCGACGCCTGTGGGGAAGGCTTTGGTGATGCCCTTGCTCAGGTTGCCTGCGTGCATCCTGAGATGGACCTCTCACCATACTCTGCAACCATGCAGGTGGTCGACGGGCAAATAGTGCCCAGATAGATCTTCTGAATGATTGTATTTAGTAGCTGAACATCTTGTAATCACCCTCCTTTGTAATATAAATACTTTGTTTTATGCAGCACTTTGCTTGCCTTTGAATTTTTGCTACTTGTTCATCTGTTTGGTGTGCTTTATATTTGGTGGGCTCACGATCGCTAATAATGCACCTGTAAAAAATGAACCTCAAGTAGCACGTTTTTCTGCTAATTTCATTAGTGAACCTTTATTTTAATCTGGGAGTTCTCACTCGGAGGGGGAAGGTGTTCCTTACGAACTCCCCTTTCCACTCACGAGACCTCTAACCCTAACTAATAGGTTCTGACTGACCTCTCATCGCCCATGGGCGATGGAGGATTTAACCAGGCGAACCCTTTCACATTGGAAGTTCTCACTCGAAGTGGAGGTGTTCTCTACGAACCTACCTCTCCACTTACGAGACCTCTAACTCCAAGTGACAGATTCTAACTGACCCCATATCGCTCACAGGCGAGGAGGATTTCTCTGGGCAAACCCTTCACATTGGAAGTTCTCACTCGAAGTGGAGGTGTTCTCTACGAACCTACCTCTCCACTTACGAGACCTCTAACTCCAAGTGACAGGTTCTGACTGACCTCACATCGCTCACAGGCGAGGAGGATTTCTCTGGACGAACCCTTCTTTCACATTGGAAGTTCTCACTCGAAGTGGAGGTGTTCTCTACGAACCTACCTCTCCACTTATGAGACCTCTAACTCCAAATGACAGGTTCTAACTGACCCCACATCGCTCATAGGCGAGGAGGATTTCTCTGGGCGAACCCTTCACATTGGAAGTTCTCACTCGAAGTGGAGGTGTTCTCTACGAACCTACCTCTCCACTTACGAGACCTCTAACTCCAAGTGACAGGTTCTAATAACATTGTACAAACACATTAAAAGCATATATCTTTAACTAAATTTTATTGGGTGACCTCATTAAAAACCCTTAGAAGGGAAAAAAGGGTGTCCCCTGTATTGTGTAGTGTACAAGATTACATGGCTTTAACTGAAATAATACTTCAGGTGGGTCGCATTCCATGTTCGAGGAATCGGACCTCCTTCTAAAGTCTCAAGCCTATATGCTCCATTCCCTAGGGCCTCTGTCACTCTGAAAGGACCAGTCCACTTAGGGGATAGCTTGTTCTCTATCTAGTATGGAGACGCCTTGTGCATGACGAGGTCTGTCACCTGGAACTGCCGAGCTCTCAACTTTGAACTGTGTTTGAGCTCGACTCTCCTCTTCAGCGCCTCAACTTTGATTCCTGCTTCTTCCCTAGCTTCATCCAAGAGATCAAGATTCACCTTCCTCTCTTCATTGGACTCCTCAGCCACAAAGTTCTGGAAACGTGGCGAGTTCTCCTGGATCTCCACAGGGATCATGGCATCTGAACCATACACCAAACTAAAGGGAGTCTCCTTGGTAGTGGACTGGGGAGTAGTATGGTAGGCCCATACTATTCTGGGAACCTCCTCAGCCCACCTTCCCTTTACTTTCTCCAGCCTTCTCTTCAGCCCTCTGAGGAGGACTCGGTTGGCCGACTCGACCTGCCCATTGGTCTGTGGGTGCTCGACTGACGCAAACACTTGCTTGATCCCCAGCTCTGTACATAGCTTCCCCAACTGCTAGCTTGCAAACTACGTGCCATTGTCAGACACCAAGTGTTTGGGTACCCCGAAGCGGCAGACTATATTCTTCCACACGAAGTGTTGGATCTTCTGTGCTGTAATCTGTGCTACTGGCTCAGCTTGAATCCACTTCGTGAAATATTCTATGGCGACCACGAGGTACTTCATCTGACGTACTGCCAAAGGGAAAGGCCCCAAGTTGTCTATTCCCCATGTGTGAAACGGCCAAAGGCTTTATATCGACCTGAGCTCTTCTGGTGGCGCCTTAGGCCAGTCAGCATGCAACTGGCATTGCTTGCACTGCTGCGCATACTTAGTGCAGTATTCTCTCATCGTTGGCCAGTAGTACCCTGATCGAATGGCTTTAGAGGCCAGAGCTCGACCTCCGATGTGACTACCACAGATACCTTCATGGAGCTCTGCCATTATCCTCACACACTGCTCGCCATGCACGCAGACTAAGATGGGGTGGGTAAACCCATGTCTGTACAACTCGCCTTCAATGAGCGTGTACTTGGACGAGTTTTTCTTTATCCTCTTTGCCTCCGTCGGCTCTGCTGGGAGCATTCCATCCGCTATGTAACGCTTATAGGGCGTCATCCATGTCTCTCCACTCTGTAGCAGGCAGACCTGAGATGACTCTACCCCCATTAGCATGCATGCGTTGACTCGTGGTTTCTTCAAAGTTTCTTGAGTCAACGAGCGATGACTCCTCTTCTCACCATCTGACTGGCTGATCTGATGGACTCCCACCAAGTTATCAGCTGTATAAGTACGAGGCGCCCTCAGAGTCTCCTGGATGACTGTCCTCTATCTGCCCCCCTTGCCAGAGCTGGCGAGTTTGGCCAACAAGTCAGCTCTGGCATTCTGCTCCCTGGGCACATGTACTAGTTCAAATATTTCAAATGAACTCTTCAATCTCTGGACATACTCCAAGTAAGAGGCCATCTGAGGGTCTTTAGCCTGGTACTCTCCCGCCACTTGACCGGTGACCAACAGTGAGTCACTCTTGGCCATAAGGCTCTGCGCTCCCATCTCCTTTGCCAACAACATCCCAGCGATCAAAGCCTCATACTCGGCCTGGTTATTGCTGGCTTTGAAAGCGAACCGCAGGGCCTGCTCTATCAACAACCCCTTGGGTCTTTCCAGGATCACCCCCGCTCCGCTGCCTTGCTGATTCGAGGACCCGTCTACTGACAGTACCCACTTGAAGTTGGGTTCCTCCTGCTGGGTCTCGGTTGAAGACATCTCGGCCACAAAGTCAGCGTAGACCTGTCCTTTGATCGGGCCCCTGGGTTCATACTGGATGTCGAATTCCGACAACTCTACTGCTCAACGCACCATTCTTCCCGCCACATCAGGCTTCTGCAGGACCTTGCATATTGGTAAATCTGTCATCACCACCACTGTGAAGCTCTGGAAATAATGGCGAAGTCTCCTGGCTGAAAACACCACTGCTAATGCTGCCTTTTCTAAGGCTTGGTATCTCGTCTCAGGCCCCTGCAACACTTTGCTGACAAAATAAATGGGCTTCTGGCTCTGTTGCTGTTCTTGAACCAAGACAAAACTCACCGCCCTATCTGTAACTGCAAAGTACAGACGCAGGGGTGTGCCGAGCTGAGGCTTGCACAAAACTGGTGAGCTGGCCAGATACTCTTTGAGCTTAAGGAAGGCCTGCTCACATTCTGCAGTCCAGGTGAATCTGCTATTCCTCCTTAGGCATTGGAAATAAGGGTGGCCCTTGTCTCCTCCGGCTGACACGAACCTGGAGAGTGCAGCTGTAAGGACCTGTAAAATTGAATTGGAATGAAAGTGGTATATTTAAATAATTCCAGAAGATGTTATTATTTAAAATACAAAGAGCTGGTAAATGAAGTTTCGTAGTAGTCGGACCTCGGACGTCGCCCAAGATCTGGGGTCAGCTGGTAGAGGTCGGTCGGATGACGTGTGGATCAAGAAGAGTAAAGGAAGAAAAGTGTAGTTTAGTAGTACATGATCGTCGGTCGCCTGCTACACATGAGCGCCAGGGCGCGAGAGGCGTGCGGGCATCGCCAGGGCGCGAGGCATGTGGACGTGGCCAGGACGCGAAAGGCATGCGGGCATCGCCAGGGTGCGAGGCATGCGGGCGTTGCCAGGGCGCGAGAGGCATGCGGGCATCGCCAGGGCGCGAGGCATGCGGGCGTTGCCAGGGCGCGAGAGGCATGCGGGCATCGCCAGGGCGCGAGGCATGAGGGCGTCGCCAGGGATAGACATCGGTCATCTCCCAAGAGAGTCATCGGTCGTCTTCCAGGGCGAGGGATACATCGGTCGTCTTCCAGGGCGAGGGATACATCGGTCGTCTTCCAGGGCGAGGGATACATCGGTCGTCTTCCAGGGCGAGGGATACATCGATCGTCTTCCAGGGCGAGGGAGACATCGGTCGTTCGCCAGGATGAGTCAGCGGTGGAAAGTTATCGCGCGACGTCGAGTTTCACACAGAGTAAAGTGGGACCCAGACTCCCAGCATGAAACGTCCTGCACGCGCGCCACGTAGACAAAAAGGGTGGTTCAGAATAGTGACATCAGAAAGTTGGCATGCGCAAGAGACACTCGCGGTCGTACTGTTCAGAGCAGTGGTTGGTATGCACAAGCGACAACAGTGGTCGTACTGTTCAGAGCAGTGGTTCTCAGGCTTTCCTGCAGAAGGGGTGGCAGCAGCAGCATACGTGGACAGGTAAGCTGGGATTTCAAAAGCCACTGCGGGAAGGCAAAGAGCATTACAGACGCAAGAGTGTTAGAGTGAGTGAAAACTTCCTCCCTCCCTTCTTCTCTCCTTTGCGCTGCAACTCAGGCAACCTCCAGCACCTGTGCGACGAGCGACGACAGCCCTTGGAGCACCTGGGAGTTTCTCTGCAAGTTCTACCAACCAGGCACTGAAAACAGAGCTAAGGCATCCTTCAAGCTCGGTGGGTTTGAGCTCTCGGTGTTTTGCGCAAGTCCAGGTAAGGGAAGCTAGCCTTCATTTTCAATACAAGCCATAGATTAGCTGTTTCTGAAGTAAGGGCGACGTGGTCGCCAGTTTCCTGTTTCCTTTCGCAATGCTCTGTTCTATGTGGTTGGGCGACGTGGTCGCCGGTTTTAAATACGGATTTCGAACTCCCCTGTTTTTGGTATTGTTTGAAGCTGTTTGAGATTTAAATGTGAAATACATGTGATATTCGAAAATCTGAACCTTTGAAATGACTGTTGCTGTGGTTGGAATCATTCTTTTGAGTGGTATGATGTGTGGAATGTCGTGAATGTGGATCAAGACATAGTATTTTCAGGAAAGGAAATACCGTGTTGAGATTTGGTTGTGAAGTGTATTGATCTGTAAGTATCCTGTGAATGGGGCGATCCTGACTCTGCTGAGATAATGGAATCACATAGAGGAAGTTACTCAGTTGGTGAGAGTCGAAGGAGGTTCATATGAATGGGTGAGTCGTGTGAAACAGAACGAGCTCGGCCTGTCTTATGGATTTACCCTGTCATACTGTGAGAGTGATGAATTGAGACCGAGATTGTGTTGATGTGCATGGCTGTGGAATCATTATAGCCAATGAAGTATGACAGGTGCATGTCCCTGGATGCTAGGTTCAACGCACGAGTCTTCCGGAAGTGGAGTCAAGTGTCTTGTGTGATGAGTCAGTGAAGTCTGACGTGAGAAATGAGAAACTTTGAATTGATAGACACTTGATATATGTTGTGATTTTAATGACCTTCGAGGAATCGTGAAATATGTGTTTAGTTGATGGTTTACGTAGATATCTTGAATTTGTTTTACCTTGATTTTAAAGTTCATATCTAACTCTTTTAAATGTCTAGCTTACCCTGTGTTTTCTTGGTGTTGTGTTCGGCCTTTTCTTAAACCTGTAATGATCGTGTATAATTTACACGGGAGCAGATGATGTTGCAGGAAGTAGAGCTCCTTAGTGAAATGTCGCTGGAAGGAGATCGTCTGTTTTCAATTTCCGTTGGGCGATCACCCCTTTTGCTGCTTTCTGATAGGAGATCGCCTATATGATAGGAGATCGCCCTTGTAAATAGGAGATCGCCCTTCTAATAGGAGATCGCCCTTCTGTCAGGAGATCGCCTATCTTTCTATTGTATTGTAATTTGTTTATGTTTTAATGGAAAAGTGATCGTATTTGTATTAAACTCCCTGGGAGGAGAAACTTTATTTACATATATATAATTTTATTCACTTCAATCTATTTGTTACTTTAATTTTCATTATATAAATATGAATAGTATTTTGGCGGGATGTTACATTAATGGTATCAGAGCAGTTCGTCCTTAGGATGACCTGAGGGCTGTGGATCCATTGTGTTTCTTCTGCTCATGAAATTTATTTGAGTTTAAAATAACAACTATAGTGAAAGGTTTTCAAACGTTTTTGTATTGAAATTTTGGGTGTGCTTTGGTGAATATATGTTCTAACTGAAAATCTTAGTATTAAGAATGAGAAGGTCTTGATAAAGTAGTGAGGGTGCACACTCATAACTGGATCGAGATGAGTCTCAATCTTAATTCCAAAGGTTTGATGTTTAGCATATATTGAATTCTGGTGTGAGCTATTTCATTTTCTTGAGTGTCTTTGTAATGATTGAAAATGGTTGATTGGATTGATGACTGCATACCAGTAGTTGTTCTGGTATTATGCTTGATGTTATAAGCATTATGATTCTGTTGATGAGCTCAAATTCTTAATGACTTTGAGATGCTGACCTTTGTAAGGTCTAGATGTTACCTCCTGAATGAATTGATTTTTAATCGATCTCATTCTTGTAGTTGTAGGGAATATAGAAACCCATAGTTTCAAAATCTGAAAACGAGGAAAGATGGCGCGTAAACCTCCTACCCCTCCCCGACCTTCTTCAGAGATGGGTCAGATCGCCAGGGCCATGGAGATGATGGCAACTGCCATCCAACAGCAGAATACGGTAATGGCCCAGATTCATCAGGCTGTAATGAATCATTTGGAAACTGCTGGATCGGCTGCAACAGCTTCCCATGTCAATCAGCCTCGGGAGCAGGTGGGGATGACCGAGTTCATGAGGCACAACCCAACCCAGTTCCGTGGGAACGTTTCTCCGAACCAACCAGATCAGGGGATCAGGGAGTTCCATGCCTTAGTGGAGAAGGCAAAGAGGGTGGAGACCCTGGAGAGGGGTGGTTCCAGAGTAATCAGATCACAACCAGGGGGTCCCTCCAGTGGGAAGGCCAAGGTGCAGCACCCACAAAGCAAGCCTTATTCGAGACCCCCACAGCATAGGGCAGAAGCAGCACCGCCCCAGTTTCAGCAGCAACAACCCTGGAAACTTAAATGTTTCCACTGTGGTGGACCACACACAGCCAATGTGTGCCCCAAGAGAGATTCAGAGAGAAGATGTTTTGCCTGTCAAAAGACGGGACACGTTGCTAGAGATTGTCCTACCCAGAATAGGATGACTCAACCCAGTGGATCCCAACAGTTGAGGAATGGAGGCAGTCGACCTCAGGCAGCAGGGAGAGTGTTTGCCATGCCTGGAGCGGAGGCATCTCAGTCAGGTAACTTAGTACAGAGTGTTGCTCTATAGCTGGTAGATGCGTTAGAATTTTGTTTGATTCTGGAGTGACACACTCTTTTGTGTCAAGCCTGTGTGTAGCCGAGTTGGGCCTTCTAGTGAAAGGAGTGACCGTTTGAACTGTTGGTCTCTACACCTGCGTCAGGACAGGTGTTGACCTCTACAGTTTGCCCCGAATGTCCAGTGATAGTAGAGGGGCGCAGATTCAAAGTGAACTTGATCTGCCTACCTCTTCAGGATCTGGATGTTATCCTGGGAATGGATTGGCTAGCTGCCAATCACGTTCTCGTAGTCTGCGGTAATCAGAAGTTAGCGTTTCCAGATCTCCAAGAGCCAGATGGCGAGGTGCTTCGTGATGCTAGCTCGGTTGGAAGTGAAAAATGAAGAGGACGTAAGCAAGATACCTTGGTGAAAGATTTCATGGATGTATTTCCAGAAGAGATACCTGGATTACCTCCTAAGAGAGAGGTGGAACTCTCTATTGTTTTGGTACCTGGAGCTGGACCAGTGGCAATGGCTCCAGCTGAGTTGATGGAATTAAAGAAGGAAGTGTAAGTTAGATTTAGTGTACCAAGGTTTAGTTTCAGCTACATATAAGTTATGGAGAGTATATGAGCAGAATGTTGAGGGTTTAAAGACTTAAGCATGTGTATCCATAGGAAGTACCGGGGTTAAGTTCCAAAAATGAAAGAATGAATTTTCTTTTATTTGAAGCTTGGGAGATGTTTATGTCGATGAAACAGCATGAGATGACTCTAGCTTAACCACCAGCTTAAAAGGAAAGAGGAGATATTGTATTTATGTTTAAAGTTCAATTAGACAGAGAAATTTGCTGAAAAATACCAAGTAGAGAAGTTACTGGGAGAAGAGAGAAAGCTTCACGCAGAATGGATGCTATTTTGTGGATCGTGATTTGGAAGATGAGTATGGAAATGGTGGATGAGGAGTGATGAGAAAGGGAAATGGAAAGATATTCTTGTATCCAAATATGACTTGGAACTTGGGGGAAGCCGAGCTCATTCGAAATATCAATCGTGGTGGTGGAGAGATGTACGTAAGGTGTGCGAGGAGGGTGAAGATGATGGTTAGTTCCAAAAAGTCATTGTTTGGAAAGTTGGAGGCGGAGGGGATGTGAGATTTCAGGAGGATGCGTGGGCCACTAACTTTAACTTTAAAGCAACGTGGCTGGTCTATGTGCTTCAAGTGGATAAGTGTTCTACTTGTTCGACATAAGGATTTGAGGTCCCACCTTGAGAACTTTTATCTTATACGTATGTCATCCAAGTAGAATCAGGTGTGGAAGGGAATGTGGGTGGCAATAGTATGTGGTATCTTGGAGAAGAGGAATAGAGTTGTCCTTAAGCAAGAAATTCTGGATGCAGAGGAAATTTTCCAATCGGCTCCACTACTTACATGGTTGTGGTTGAGATATATAGTGCGTTCGTTCTTGTATGCCTTTTCAGATAGGCACCTGAACCCAAATCAATGCATCCAATGTATACATTGAACAAGGAGGAAATGATGGGAACAGGGAGCCGAGTTGGCAAAAGAAGTCATAATGATGATTTAGAAAGTAACAGTAACAAGAACTTTGTTTTTATAAGGTGCAGAATTATGTAGCATAGTGGTGAACCAAAGGTGTTCCTTTAGGGAGCGTGAGAATTAGATCAGCAGTTGGGAAGTCGATGGATGGTTTTGATCAAGATGC
Source organism: Phaseolus lunatus (assembly GCA_013389735.1). Classification (NCBI taxonomy): domain Eukaryota; kingdom Viridiplantae; phylum Streptophyta; class Magnoliopsida; order Fabales; family Fabaceae; genus Phaseolus; species Phaseolus lunatus. The sequence goes on along the minus strand of CM023865.1, from coordinate 10,554,003 downwards.
GGAAGTTGATTCCTAGAAGGAGATTTCGGATCCTAGTTTGAATTGGCTGGGGGACATGAGCAGTAGTCAGCTGTCCTCTTTCCTTCCGATGAAGGGATCTTGCTCACTTTTCTCTACAGGGGGCTAGTCCTGGTTCTGTTAAGGGCTTAGTTCTGGACTTGCTCGACCAAGTCTTCAGGGTTGGAAGTAGAGTGTGAGTACTGGAGTTGGCGCTCAATGGAGCAGCATACTCCATATGCAGGGATGGAGAATGGAATTTAATGAAGTATTGGAGTAGTAAGAGTTGGTTCAACAGACAACCAAGAAGGTGAAACTGATGCAAGGCAGAATGAAAGCTTCTCAAAGTCGACAGATGTCCTATGCAGATCAGAGGAGAAGACCTTTGGAGTTTGCTGTTGGAGATCATGCATTTATGAAAGTGACACCGACCAAGGGAGTAGGACGAGCTATCAGATCTTAAGGAGGATCGGTCTAGTGGCTTAGGAGATCGCCCTACCTCCCCATTTAGCGAATCTGCACAATGTCTTTCACGTGTCACAACCCTAGTCACGTGTTAGAAGTAGACGATGTGCAGATCAGGGATGACTTGTTGTTGGGAGCGAAACCAGTCAGGATTGACGTTCAGCAGAGTAGCCAGCTCAGAGGCAAGACCATCAATATGGTGAAAGTGGTGTGGGATGAGAGATCGGGTGATACAACTTGGGAATTAGAAGGAACCATGAGAGAAGCCTATCCCTACCCCTTTTCCTTGTGATTCAATTTTCGAGGACGAAAATTTTTCTTGTTGGGGAGAATGTAAGGACCTGTAAAATTGAATTGGAATGAAAGTGGTATATTTAAATAATTCCAGAAGATGTTATTATTTAAAATACAAAGAGCTGGTAAATGAAGTTTCGTAGTAGTCGGACCTCGGACGTCGCCCAAGATCTGGGGTCAACTGGTAGAGGTCGGTCGGATGACGTGTGGATCAAGAAGAGTAAAGGAAGAAAAGTGTAGTTTAGTAGTACATGATCGCCGGTCGCCTGCTACACATGAGTGCCAGGGCGCGAGAGGCGTGCGGGCATCGCCAGGGCGCGAGGCATGTGGACGTGGCCAGGGCGCGAGAGGAATGCGGGCATCGCCAGGGCGCGAGGCATGCGGGCGTTGCCAGGGCGCGAGAGGCATGCGGGCATCGCCAGGGCGCGAGGCATGAGGGCGTCGCCAGGGATAGACATCGGTCGTCTCCCAAGAGAGTCATCGGTCGTCTTCCAGGGCGAGGGATACATCGGTCGTCTTCCAGGGCGAGGGATACATCGGTCGTCTTCCAGGGCGAGGGAGACATCGGTCGTCTTCCAGGGCGAGGGAGACATCGGTCGTTCGCCAGGATGAGTCAGCGGTGGAAAGTTATCGCGCGACGTCGAGTTTCACACAGAGTAAAGTGGGACCCAGACTCCCAGCATGAAACGTCCTGCACGCGCGCCACGTAGACAAAAAGGGTGGTTCAGAATAGTGACATCAGAAAGTTGGCATGCGCAAGAGACACTCGCGGTCGTACTGTTCAGAGCAGTGGTTGGCATGCACAAGCGACAACAGTGGTCGTACTGTTCAGAGCAGTGGTTCTCAGGCTTTCCTGCAGAAGGGGTGGCAGCAGCAGCATACGTGGACAGGTAAGCTGGGATTTCAAAAGCCACTGCGAGAAGGCAAAGAGCATTACAGACGCAAGAGTGTTAGAGTGAGTGAAAACTTCCTCCCTCCCTTCTTCTCTCCTTTGCGCTGCAACTCAGGCAACCTCCAGCACCTGTGCGACGAGCGACGACAGCCCTTGGAGCACCTGGGAGTTTCTCTGCAAGTTCTACCAACCAGGCACTGAAAACAGAGCTAAGGCATCCTTCAAGCTCGGTGGGTTTGAGCTCTCGGTGTTTTGCGCAAGTCCAGGTAAGGGAAGCTAGCCTTCATTTTCAATACAAGCCATAGATTAGCTGTTTCTGAAGTAAGGGCGACGTGGTCGCCAGTTTCCTGTTTCCTTTCGCAATGCTCTGTTCTATGTGGTTGGGCGACGTGGTCGCCGGTTTTAAATACGGATTTCGAACTCCCCTGTTTTTGGTATTGTTTGAAGCTGTTTGAGATTTAAATGTGAAATACATGTGATATTCGAAAATCTGAACCTTTGAAATGACTGTTGCTGTGGTTGGAATCATTCTTTTGAGTGGTATGATGTGTGGAATGTCGTGAATGTGGATCAAGACATAGTATTTTCAGGAAAGGAAATACCGTGTTGAGATTTGGTTGTGAAGTGTATTGATCTGTAAGTATCCTGTGAATGGGGCGATCCTGACTCTGCTGAGATAATGGAATCACATAGAGGAAGTTACTCAGTTGGTGAGAGTCGAAGGAGGTTCATATGAATGGGTGAGTCGTGTGAAACAGAACGAGCTCGGCCTGTCTTATGGATTTACCCTGTCATACTGTGAGAGTGATGAATTGAGACCGAGATTGTGTTGATGCGCATGGCTGTGGAATCATTATAGCCAATGAAGTATGACAGGTGCATGTCCCTGGATGCTAGGTTCAACGCACGAGTCTTCCGGAAGTGGAGTCAAGTGTCTTGTGTGATGAGTCAGTGAAGTCTGACGTGAGAAATGAGAAACTTTGAATTGATAGACACTTGATATATGTTGTGATTTTAATGACCTTCGAGGAATCGTGAAATATGTGTTTAGTTGATGGTTTACGTAGATATCTTGAATTTGTTTTACCTTGATTTTAAAGTTCATATCTAACTCTTTTTAAATGTCTAGCTTACCCTGTGTTTTCTTGGTGTTGTGTTCGGCCTTTTCTTAAACCTGTAATGATCGTGTATAATTTACACGGGAGCAGATGATGTTGCAGGAAGTAGAGCTCCTTAGTGAAATGTCGCTGGAAGGAGATCGTCTGTTTTCAATTTCCGTTGGGCGATCACCCCTTTTGCTGCTTTCTGATAGGAGATCGCCTATATGATAGGAGATCGCCCTTGTAAATAGGAGATCGCCCTTCTAATAGGAGATCGCCCTTCTGTCAGGAGATCGCCTATCTTTCTATTGTATTGTAATTTGTTTATGTTTTAATGGAAAAGTGATCGTATTTGTATTAAACTCCCTGGGAGGAGAAACTTTATTTACATATATATAATTTTATTCACTTCAATCTATTTGTTACTTTAATTTTCATTATATAAATATGAATAGTATTTTGGCGGGATGTTACAGCAGCCATCCGACCCGTCAACTGTTACACTTCTTTGACCGACGTCGGGCTCCTCATGGCTATGATCGCTGCACACTTGTCTGGGTTGGCCTCAATCCCTCTCTCCGTGAGTAAAAACCCAAGGAATTTTCCTGCTTCCACCCCAAAGACTCACTTTTCTGGATTCAACTTCAGCCTGTACCTCGTTATTGTATTAAACAGCTCCTCCAAGTCGTGAACATGCTGATCTCGTGCCTGGGACGTCACCACCATGTCATCTACATAGGCCTGCACAATACGTCCCAGCATCGGGGCGAGGACCTTGTCCATCAGCCTCTGATATGTGGCACCCGCATTCTTCAGCCCAAACGGCATGACTGTGTAACAGTAACAAGACAGCTCCGTCATGAACGCAGTCTTGTTCTCATCCATCGGTGCATCTTGATCTGATTGTACCCAGAGAAAGCTGAGTAACTTGCAGCCCGAGGCACTGTCTAATAGCGCATCTATGTTGGGCAGAGGGTAGGAATCTTTTGGATAGGCCTTATTGAGATCAGTGAAGTCCACACACATCCTCCACTTCCCATTGGCCTTTTTTATTAGGACAACATTCGCAAGCCACTCAGGGTATTGTATTTTCCGTATGTGGCCTGCTTTCAGCAACTTCTGTGTTTCCTCCCTGATTATCTGCCTTCGTTCATCATTGAACTTCCTTCTCCTTTGACGGACTGGTCTGACTTGGGGATTCAGTGCCAAGCGATGGCATAGAAAATCAGGGTCAATGCCTGGCATGTCTGAGGGGGACCAAGCGAAAGCGTCCAGATGCTTTCCTATAACTCCCGCAACCTGGTCTTGGGTCTCCTAAGACAGGGATTTACCCAGCTTAAAAACCTTCCTCCCGATCTCCTTCTCCACGACCTCCTCTGCCGGTTCAGGTCGCCTCGCCCGGGCGACCTCTGCTCGGGTGACCCCGACGTCACCTCGGGGTCTATCTGCTTCATTGACACCTCCTCCCGGTGGTGAGGTGGTCACCATGCAGACTTCCCTCTTTGTCTTGAGGCTATTCTCATAGCACCTTTTAGCCTCTTTTTGATTTGACTTAATGGTTACCACCATCCCCTCCATAGATGGCAACTTCATCTTCATGTGCCTCGTGGACACCACAGCCCCTAGCCTGTTTAAGGCTGGTCTGCCCATTAGTATGTTGTAGGCAGAGGGGGCATTCACTACGAGATACCTGATGTTCTCTGTGCGGGATGCCACTCCATCAGTGAATGTGGTCCTCAACTCTATGTACCCCCGCACTTCTACTTGGTCTCCTGCGAACCCATACAAACAGCCGACGTAGGGTCGCAGCTGATCAGGAGACAACTGTAACTTGTTGAAAGTGGACCAGAACATCACATCGGCCGAGCTTCCCTGATCTACCAATACCCGGTGCACCTTGCGTGCGGCAGTGACAACTGAAATGACCACCGGATCGTTATCATGGGGGACAACATCTCGGCGATCAGCCTTTGTGAAGACGAGGTCGATGTCCAGGAAGTGATCTTCCTCGCAGGTCTCCACTGCCATCACCGAACGTGCATACTTCTTACGTTGCGAAGAAGTGCACCCTCCTCCTGAGAACCCACCTGATATAGTGTGGATCTAACCATGTATGGGCACTTCATGCCCCTAGTCTGTCCTTGGTGCAACGACCATCTCACCCTCTGATGCCTTCTTTAGGTAGTCATTCAAGAACCCACTCTTCACCAACTCGTCCAATTGGTGGCCCAGGACCAGGCAATTTCGAATGGAGTGACCAAAGGCCTGATAGAACTCGCACCAGGCGTTTTTGTTCGACCCCAGCCTCTTGTCACTCTTTGGGGGCATCTTCAATCTTTCTGCCACATTAGGAATGGCAATCAGTTCCTTCAACTCCACCACAAATTCATGCCTAGGGGGCATGTCATCCTTGCCTCGCGCCCTAGGTTGTGGTTTTCGGGGCTCATAGGGCTTATGTTTCCCTTGAGCCTTCTTCTTTGTAGTTGCCTCGTGCACCCGCAGCGGTTGAGGCCGACTAGGCGCTCGGGGCCTTAACGAGACTGCGCTTTCTCGCTTCTCGTTGAGCTCTCCCTCGGTGACAATGTCGGCCACAGCACGTCGTTTTATGTCGCCGAAAGTCTTGGGGCGGCTGCGTATCAGAGATTCGCTGAAAGGCCCTGGCAATATGCCCTTCCTGAAGGTGTGCACCACCATGTCTTCATCCTTGGTGTGCAACCTTACCACCATCGCCCCAAACCTATTGAGGTAATCTTTAAGGGACTCCCTCTGGTACTGCCTTACATCGAAAAGATCGTAAGACACTGGTGGAGGGGCCCTGTTGACAAGATATTGCTCCCTGAACAGCGCGGAGAACTGCGCGAAAGACGTGATATGTCCTTCAGGCAAACTCACGAACCATTCTAGCACAGTTCCTGTCAGTGTGGCCATAAAGAGCTTACAATGCACTGCGTCAGACCCTCCTGACAACATCATCTGCGTATGGAAAGTAGTGAGATGCGTTTCAGGATCCTCTTTCCCGGTGAACACGGTCTTAGGCCCTACAAAGGTGGCTGGGACCACCGTGTTCATAATCGCCTGGGAGAAAGGCATGGGAAAGGCCCTTGGGGGCACTGGTGGGGCTCGATCATCTTCCCCACGATCTCCAGCTTGTTGTATGTGTTGCAAATTCAAGCGTAGCTCCTCATTCGCTCGGTGCAACTCTTCATTCCTGGCCTGTGAGGCGGCCAGGTCTTCCTGCATACGCGCCTGGTGCGCTCTGAACTCCGCCACCGTCTCCTGGAGGGCGCGCATCGTTTCCATAAGCTGTTGCATGGTAACGTTGTCGCCTCCATTTGGTGGAACGGACCCGTGTCTTGTATTCCTCATCTTCTGTGGTTTTTTTCTCTCACTCTTGTGTATGGGACCTTGTTTTACTCCGGTCCCACGGTGGGCGCCAAATGTTCTTGCCGATTGACTCGCCTGTCGGTTGACTCACGACACTCACACACCTCCTTCCTCACGTTGATACGTGCTTGGTTCTTTAGAAGCAATCTGCACCTGCAAAAGAGAAAGGGGGCGCCCTAGAGGCCGTTTGCACTCCGACGCTCAAGTCAGTGTAGGGCAAGTAACACCAATGTATTGAGTTTCTCTATGTTTAGGTCTAGAAACTGCGTACCTTTGTGAAGTATTTTACTGTCCCTTATATAGTCTAGGGTTTACTGTGCCGCTAGCCCTAATTAGGGTTTACTGCGCTGCTAGCCATATTTAGGGTTTACTGGAATACCCTTGCGCCGCTATCACCCAATCTTAGGGTAATCTAGCACATAAGGTTTCCTTCTCTGGAGTGCAAACTTTAACAGGGTGACCACCTAGGTGCCTCCTTGTGCACCTAGTCTCTGGGGCCACCTGTTTTGGGAGTGCCTTCACTGTTCACGTGCCATGCATGTAGCTTTACTGGAAAAACCCTAGTTCTGGTGTGTACTCGTCCCTTCAGGACTCTGCACCTAACTGTGCTCTCCCTGTTACCCGCATGGGCACTTCGTGATTCAGGCCTCTCCCTACCTCTGGATATTTACCTGGTCATTGGCCCACACTGGGAACCAATCTTAACTGTTCTGGTTACGTTGTTCAAATCACCCAAGACCGATGTCACCTCGCTACACTCTGTTGCCGAGGACTGATCACCCTGCGAAGTGACGAGGACACATCAGCCCTTTCTAGTGACCATCACGTTGATGACTACTCACCCTTCTTTGTGGGAACATGCTGATGACTCATCACCCTTTTCTGTAGGCTGAGGACTAATCACCCCTTCCTGTAGGCTGATGTCTAATCACCCCTTCCTGTAGGCTGATGACTCATCGCCCTTCTCTGTAGGCTGATGACTCATCGCCCTACTCTGTTCAATACCCCCTGTGGGGTCCACTCCACGTGGCTTTGGCCCATGCTGTGGGACCCAGCTGACGTCCGAGTACTGGTCAGTACAAGTTCAATCACTATTTTTAATATTTAAATATAAAAAGTAAATATTTTATAACTTGGTTTTCAAAATATTTTACTACTATATTTTTTTTCACTAAAATAATAAAGTTTCTAAAATTTTGCAAATCACATTTTAGCTAAAAACAGATTTCTATAAGTGCATTTTGGTTTTTTTAGCTCCAGTGCAAAAAAATCGTATTTGGTAGTTTAAAAACAATATATTTTAGGATTATTAATTTTTCTTTGTAATTTAAAATATAAATTTATGAATAATTCATAAATAAAAATCAGTGTATAACTATATGTCTTACAAAGTCTTAAGAAAGTTATTTTCCACTTTTGTCCTTGTTTACTTCGATAAAAGAAGAAATAACAAATTTAAAAAAACATATATTTTAAAGTCGTTGTCCATGTGATAATTTTTTTTGATAAACTTCAAAATTTAAAGTATTTTCTACAAATAAAACCTCAAATTTTAAATAAGAATAAAAAAGGAAAGAAAAAAGAGAATTAAATGAAAAATAATATTATTTGGATTAAATGAATTAAAATGAAAAGAGAAAAAATATAATGAAATATTTGCTTGAGAAAAAAGAAAAGAGAAAAATTATATTTTTTGAGTAAAGACAAAGCTACCTTTATTATAGTAATAACTTATATTTAAAAATATAATAATACTGTTTTAAATTATGTGAATTAATAGAGTAAACCAAAAAATATAGTAATCTAAATTTTGAAGTTCATCTAAATAGAAATAAAACAATAAAAAATAATAAACACACTCATTTATTTGGATCGATTTTGAAATCCATAATACGCTGTTTTTATTGTAAGAGAAAGGATTTTGGGTACATTTTAACACAGATGAACTTGTGTGAACCTTTATGTTGATAGAAAACATCCCCAGTATAAAAACACCTTTAATTGATTATATTATTTAGCTTAATCTATTACATATGATGTCTATTTAACATAATCAACTATCAACTATGCATTAACACATGATTTATTATAATAGAAGAAATTGACCAAATCATTATTCTATTAAGGTGATATCACAAGCGAGTAACATGTGAATTTGACTTTTTCATTCTTTCTCCCCAATCCAACAAAGAAATCTTCTTTCAAATGTATCATTCAAAATCAACTCAATCCAAACCCAAAATTTCCATTCAAATCACTCTAGTCCATTCAACCTAAGAGTACATCATATCCAAACAAAGACTAAGTTTTATTTTTCTAAACTATAAGTACTCGATCAGAGGAAGGAATATTTTTTTTTCTAAATTACTTTTAGTATATAATTTGAGGCAATGGAAAGTTTTATAAACCAGGTAATAAGACACCAAATATTGAGATTCAAACTTTGCTTTTATTCCCATTTATAATATAGGAAACTTGGGACATTAGGAGGCGTAAAGTTCTATTTTCCACTCCACAGTCCCCAGAATTAAAAACTCACAACACATATCAATAAAACGATCATTGGGAAGAAGAACATGCAAACAAGATGTTGGCAATGGCTAGATATTGTTGAACATCCAATATATAGAGGACTTGATCAAGCATTGAGATCATTTTCTAAGTTTCTCCTTCATCCTCTCAACCGCGACCCTAAGAGTTTCATCATCTTTGCAGAAAGCGAATCTGACTAGATTCTTTCCCTCTTCTGGATTCAAGCAAAACACACTGCAAGGGATTGCCAGCACCCCCACCTCCTTAAGCAGATATTCACAAAATGTAACATCATTTTCAAATCCAAAAGGGGTATGATCAGCTACAACATAGAATGCTCCATTGGGTGGGAATACCTTAAAGCCAACGGCCTTTAATCCTTCCACCAAAATAGCCCTCTTTGCCATATAATCCCTCTTCAGCTCCACATAGAAAGAGTCTGGCGCTCTAAGAGCTACTGCAGCTGCACACTGCAAAGGAGTGGCGTTTGAGAAAGTGATGAAAGAATGTGCCAGTCGCAGTCCCCATGTCAGTTGTGACGGTGCTACGGCCCAACCAATCTTCCATCCTGTTAAGCTAAATGTCTTTGCCATTGAGTTCATTGTCACGGTCCTTTCAAACATTCCAGGCAAAGAAGCTATTGAAATGTGCTCCATATCAAATGTCAACTTATGATAAACTTCATCAGCAAAAACTAGAACATCATTCTCAATGCAAAGGGATGCAATGGCATTGAGTTCCTCCAGAGAGAACATTTTTCCCGTAGGATTGTGAGGAGTATTTATAACAATGGCACGTGTACTCCTTGACACGGTTAACTTCAACTTTTCAATCGGGATAGCAAAGTCTGGAGGTTGCAAAGGGATGCTTATTATTTTTGCACCAGCCATGGCTAAATTGCCTCCATAAGAATCATATAAAGGAGAAAACAGGATAACCTCATCACCGGGATTTATTAATCCTAGAACAGTTGCAGAAATTGCTTCTAAGCACCCATTTGTGACAGTAACTTCATTATGAGGGTCAACCACTAATCCAGTATCTTTCCTAAATCTATCAGCAATAGCAATGTTCAAGTCCGGAACTCCAGAGCATTGTGCATACTGATTTTCCCCATCCCTAATTGCTTGAATTGCTGCTTCCTTTATAAATTCTGGACCATCAAAGTTGGGAAAGCCTCGTCCAAGGTTTATGATTCCATCTTTCTGTCTGCTCAATGCTTCCTTAGATATTTGGAACTTCTCTAAGCGCTTCGCAACCTGACAATCAAAGAAAAAAAACAAGAATCAAAGTAAGCGAAAGGTTCATGGGTCATTTTTATGCAAAAATTCTTCACTTTCTACCAGGTAACAAGATTTAGTGCTCACTCCTTGAATCATTGAGAATGTCTGACGAGTTAACATAACATCCTTAAATAAACCAAATTAATTGTAGCAAATATATATTATACAGTATAAACCGAATGGCTCGAGAGGGATTCACTGAGATTCTGGATTTTTTCTTGTATGTTGCTCAACACTCAGACAAAAGATTGCCACCAAAACCTTATTGAACTTTCTCATTTATAGGGGTTATTCTTCCTGTTCAGAAACTCTATAATTGGGTTGGACTGAGTAAACACTATGTTTTGGCTTAATCATTGTGTCCCTTTTATTATCTCTATTTATTTCTATTTAAATAGATCATTGTACTTATAATTTGGGTGCAACTTGCAGTTGGCGACCGAATCACGTTAAATCTTGTGTTGTTTATTTTCTTGCATTGATTCGTGAATCGTGATTATGTGTGTTGCTTCCGCATGTACATTTTTCCCACCAACATACACTCTCATTCTAGTGTTCTCTCTCACACGAAGTACACTCTCTACAACACAATAGTTGGTTAAAACTTCATTACCCAACTTAGAATCACACTTGATTCCCTAGATTTATAATGTGATCAATAGAAGCATACAAATGAATTCTTCAACGATCAGTAACTCTAGAAAAATATAGCTTTATTCAAAAGTTAGATCAAATTACACACATCAGTTTTGGAAGGGCAAGATTAAAAAAAACATCAAACGTGGGTTTGACGCATGATAAATAGATGAACGAAGAGAAATGTTAGACATGGGGAGAATCAAGAGAACTCAACTGCAAAAGGATTATGCATTTTCAGTGAAAAGCAGTGGACAAGGTTGAAGAAAGTTCGGGATTACACGGTAGCTTTTGGAGTCCATACAAGAGTTTTGTTATTTTATAAAAATAAATTTTTAGAGTAATTAATTGTTCCATAAAAACATAAAATTGTTCCAAATTTTACACTATTACGGTCTTTATGTAACAAAAGTATTGATGGAAAACAAAATAAAATGAAACAAGTAATCGGTTCTGTTTTTTTGGACAGAGAAAGAAAATGAAATTGTGAAAAGGATGAAATATATATAGCATGAGTGCAACAAAGTAACAGAAAACAGTTACAGAAGTAGTTAGAAACCTGGAGAGGGTGCGTGACGGAGTGATTCTGAGTGGAAACAGAGTTGATGGTGGGAGACATATGGGAAGGGGGTTGGGAGTAGAAGGAGAGGGAAAGAGGGTGACATGAATGATAATTTTAGACTCTAATTTCTTTTATACCCACGTTTCACAATTAATAATAATATTATTTTATTTTATTTTTTAATTAAAAATATTATTATATTATTATAATTGATTGTGTATGTTATTTGGTGTTTGAGTGTCAAAAGAAACTATTCCAAAACACATTACAACCCTGCACGTTCTTTAGTGGAAGAACATGGGAGTCGTGCTGTGTGAAGGAAAAGTTTTTATATCCCATTAACAACTCTGTTTGATCAGAGCTCAAATTTGGATCCTATGAAAACAACTTTTAAAGATTTCAGAATCCCTTAAATATGATTTTTTTCTCTTAACCTTTTCTTAAGAAAATATTGGAAGGAATTGTTTATTACTGTAACTTGAATATGCAGAAATTTTTTCTTTTCTAATATAGTTTATTCTAGACAGGTTTTTGATTAAGGGAAAGAATCCGCAACCACTCATTTCCATTTCTATTTTGCTTGGATAATGATTTTTTCTTATATAATTACATCTTATTATTTTTTGTATTTATTATTTTTAGATTAAGTTATATTAATATTTCTGGGACTTTTTAATGCATTGGCTTTCCATTTCATTTAAATTCTACATAAAATTTTCTTTTTCTTTTTTACATAGCACATACAGTTCTTAAAAGTAAACATAAAAAATATATTAAATAACCTTAAGAAACGTCCGGTACTTTTTTATAACAAAATATTATCGATTAAAGAATTGAAATTAATTTTTTTTATAAAAAAATATAACTTTTTATTTTGTGATTTCCAATGCCACTCTAACCATGGAAATTTTGTTTCTTTAAGAAACTATATGGAGAATCTTTATTTTCGTAAATTTAAGAACTTATAAAATTTTTGTCCATAAACATGTAAAGTTGAATTGAGACAGGAACATATTGAAATACCTAATCATTTCAGTATTAATGTGATTACCCATTAATGATATATTTAGAATATATAATTTAAGTATCTTACAAATTAATTATTTTAAAAAATGAATTAATAATTATTTGAAAATAAATTATATAATTAAATTATCCTATTTTATATCTCTAATATATATTATTTATTTACAACAATGTCAAGATTGAATTTACAACATATTTCTCATTAACATGAACATGAGGAAAAAAAAGTTTATTATTTCTCTTAATATTTATAATTAATTTTTTAAATTTATTATTATTTTGTTTACTTAGTAACTTGAATATTAGAACTTTATCCACTTATATATTTTCATTCAATTATATGTTTACTCTTTATCGGTTTTGAGTTTATTTATTTTTATTGTTGTTTACAACTCAATTCATAAAAATGGAAGATTATCCAGCTAAATAATTTTTTTTTTTCTGTAAAAGCAATTAGTAATTGGAACAGAAAAATAATATATGTTTATTATTGTTTCTCGCAATATAGTTATCCATATTGTGTTTCTACATTATTTTAGAGGTAAAACATCCATTTTCCAAAAAGAAAAAAATTAACAAACGTACGAGAGAAAATAATTTAAAATCACAATTTAATTTAATTTATTTAAAGGAATGATAGATTGATTTTGTTTTTAATAATATGTTAAATAATATTAATCTTAATTATTCATATTAATAAATTGAAAAAGTAGAATGTCGCATAAGAAAAAAATGCATAACTAACCATTCAACTTCTTTGGATAGATAGCTGCAAAGGTTGAAAACAAATAAAGGTACATAAAATAGTTGTCACAAGATTGAACCAAATTATATTTCGAATTCTTGAAAGATATTTTATGAATGCGAAATATATTTAGAACTATAAAATTTAGAATACAAATTGCATTCTGAATTATAAAATTTAGAAGGTTTAAAAATTATATAATTCGAAAATGAAAAGAAAACAAATTCTGCATATTTTGTTTAAGAGTAATTTTGGAATTAAAAAAATTATGGAGGTATAGGAAGAAATTGTGAAGGTGGAAGAAGAAGTTGTCAATATATAGCTGCATTGGGTCACTTGGGCTTCTTCAATAAAATAACAACGCCCAGTCCAATTTAAAAAGTTAAAACAGAACCCAAAAATTACAAAATACATAAAAAGATAATGCAACAACAATAATTGTAAGATTCAAAATAATTTTCTGTTCATCCATTAATCAGCACCAGTAAGCTTGTTGGATTTAAACCTACAAATGCGAATTACAATTTATAAAAGTTTATTACGAAATCAGAGGACGAAACAAATTAAAAGGGGAAAAATATATTTGAAGTCTAAGAGGGCCCTTTTCTAACCCCTTCTATCTTCTTTTATTTTTAAAAAACGTCTGGGCCGAGCCTTTGTCCCTTGTTGACCTAGCCCAAAAGACCTAGATCCTTTTCAACATTTTAAGCTGAATTCACTTCAAGAGTTTTGTTTTATTATTGGGGTTTTGCATTTTGCATCCTCATGATTTTATACCTGCACTCCATATAATTTTAAATAACCATTTTGTCCTTCTAAAAGTAAATGTTGATATATGGGTGACATTGCCTTCCTAATAAATGTAATTAGAAGTGTGTTTCTTGATGCTACCAACTTTTTGGGTCGGTTCCACATTAATAAGAATGTCAAAATAAAATGTAAAATTTCAGTGGACTATGTGGAGACTTGGGAATTTGTTATGGATACATGGACCTTTGTAATGGATTGTGCAAATCGTGATGCATTTGTGGAATGTGTGAAACGTTTTGAAGTTATTTGTTCACCATGGCCAATATTTTTCAACTATGTGAATTGCACATGGATCATTCCACACAAGGATAAATTTGTTAAGTGTTGGATATATATTGTCATGCATTTGGGTAATAGAATGTTGAATAGGTAAATTACTTCAAAATGTATTTCTTAGTTATTTTTAATAAAGTAGGATTAATAAATTGTTGATTCCACATTCATTTCGTATGGTTGAATCCACTCGTTGGAGCTTTAAGTGGGTACTTCAAAATAATATGAGAGACTTGTATACCTATTGAGAGGAATAAAAAACATCATTACTTTGCAACAAAATGAGAAGAGTCTACATGTTGTAGGTCACACTTTCAATGTCAATTTATATAAAAGACTCCAAGGGTGTTTTCAAATAGGGTTTGATGCACATTTTTTAGGAGTTTGATCAAGTGAAACATACTGGTATTGATAGTGATAATTGTGGTTATATACTCAAAAGTACTCACAATCTACATTGTGCATGTGAAGTAGTGAGACAAGACCTTGATAGCATACCCCTAAATATAGTTCATGCTATGTGAACCAAACTCAATTTTTCTGACATGTCATCATGCGATTCATCCTCTGAGTTGTCTATTCCATAAGAAATTGATATTATTTTGAATTGTTTCAAAGCAGTTGACATTGCACAAGCAAAATGATAAATAAGACCAAGTTATGTGAAATAACATACCTAAACATGACATCAATATATGCAGTAGTGGATAAAGTGAAAACTAAGGGATTCTAAGTAAATAGATTGGTGAGATCTACAAAGTGTGACCCCTCATATTTTGAGCATGTCGATGATATTGATTTAATAAATGATAATTCTTCTACATGGAAGTCAAGCAAGGAGAGGGAAAAAACGACGGTCCCATTGGCAATTAAAGTAATACAAATGTTAGACCATTTTCATCCAAGTACTCACCCTTACATACATGAAGTCATTGATGTCAAGATTGATGGTCATTGTGGGTATCGATTTATAGTTGCACTGTTAGGAATTAGGGAAGATTTATGGCCACTTGTCAAAATGGATTTGTTTAAAGAAATTGGACAGTGACAAGATGAATGTGCTACATCGGTTAGTAGTTATGAAAAAGTAAACCAACCATTACTTGTGAGTGGGATGTCAATGATACATTTTGACAAACCTAACACATTTTTTCTAACTTCTACACTATGATGATGACTCTGAAACTGACATTGTTGCCTTTGTAGGATAATGTAGAAAAATGTATGACTATGCCCGATATAGGATATGTGATTGGTAGTAGATACAATGTTGTTTTAGTGTGTTTAGCATTGAATCAAAATATCACCATATTGTCATTACAAAGTAAGCGTCCCAGAGATGCCAGTATGCATAGACTCATGTATAAGACGTGTGCACAACTCACACTTTGTTAATGTATTTTCTAATGTGTATTTTAGTGTATTTACTTTTGTATTCTTAACTACTTATCAATTACATTATATGATAGAAATTGTTGTACGTGAAATTGCAGGATGGTTGTCCCATACCAACCAATTGTAGACATACAGTGGTTTACATACTGTTATGTGGAGGCTAAGTTATGATTTTCATATCATGCTAGTAGGATGCAAGTGTTTAACAAATGTTAGGAATTACATACATAAATTAGTCTTGTAGACGATTGACTTTATTCATACACACTTTTCATTTTATTCTCATATATGACTTTGTTCATGCACTCTCAAATTTTAGTATATGAATCTATACTTAGTTCCTTTATTAATAAGTGTTTTTTCTTAAAAAAAAATGTGTTTTGAAATTTGCAATCTAGAATTATGTTTCGAAATGTACAATCCATTATTATATTTCGAAATATGCAATTCAAAATTACATTCCAAATTGCACATTTTGAATTGTATTTCTGGATCCAGAAATACATTTTAGATTGTATAATCCAAAATGTTTTACTAAATTCCATATTGCACATTCCAAAATGTTTTACTAAATTTCATATTGCACATTCCAAAATGTTTTACTAAATTTCATATTGCACATTCCAAAATGTTTTACTAAATTCCATATTGCACACTCCAAAATGTATACTCTAAATCTAAAAATATATTTCAAAATATGTAATTAAAAATATTTTTTAAGGATAATTTTGTCATTTCATCCTATGAAGGTGCCTGTTTAAAATCACAAAGGTAGACAATGCAGACCCCATTTTATAGTATTTGGGTCTTGAACCTAAAAGTAATTAGATCAATAATGATTTTTATTTAATAACAACCATTGATATTTTCTTTCGTTTTCATATGTTGAATAAAGATCCTCTATTTTCTTATACCATGCTATTTAGTATCATGGTGCAACAAATGATTACATAGGTACTTTATTATTACAAGTAACAAGAATTTTTCATAGTATTTTAATGAATTAAAATAATGTGTTTTATTATTAACAAATAGACTGATTTTTTTATTTTATTGAATTAAATATGTACTGTTCGAATGTAATCAGTTAGAAGACCGATATGATTTGTTCAGATGTGTAACCAATCTAGTGAGATTTAGCTCGACATTATTCTGATGAGAAAGCGAATTCTTATTTTTTGATTTTTTTCTATAATTAATCCAATATTTCAAGGATTCTTATTTTGTTCGATATATGTAATATTACTTGATAAATATACTTGAAACGTGGTGTCCTTGATATTTTTAAATAGTTTTTATCCCTGATGAATGAGTGATTTTGATTTTAATTGTTATATAAATATGTTGTTATATGATTTCTCAAAAAGAGGAATAAGAGGAAGACATTATAAAAAGGGGAACGACTCTCGAGTGAGGCAAGCATTATTCTAGACAATACATATACATACTACACTGATACATTTTATGTTTTTATTGACTTGATCGTCAGAGTATTGTCAATAGATAAAAATTTTCTCATGTCATTGTGACTTCCACACATCCATGAGCTATAGTTGCAAAGAGATCATCTTGGAGACTACCTCTAAACTTCTAACCTTCAGCTCGACGATAACAAAATATAATAGAGTTTTTATTAATAATTTCCATGTTTTTATTATATTTTTCTTTTTGATATGATGATGAAAAAATAGTTACAAATGTGTTCCAAGTTTTTTTTTTTCTTTTGATTGTTCTAAAAAAAGTCATAAAACAAATCTTTTTCCAAGAAAATGCTCAATTATGCATTTTTCTCTCTTGTTTTGTGGGTAGAGTGGAATGCACTTCACAATCAAAGTGAGGAAATTGACGAAACAATTAATGAGAATGTTTAGAAAATGTATTTCAAGTTCATTTACAAGTCTATATAGTTGCATGTTTAAATAGTTTACTTGAAGCCTTTTGTCAATCAAATCGTTTGATGTTTATATTGTAAGGTCTGGATTTCATGCTCCAAGTTATCTATGCGTGCAAAATAAATAATTATAGGAGTGGCTTGTGATTAACCCTTTGGAAAAAAAATTACAATCGAAGAAAATCTAAATAAAATCCTAATAAAATATCAATTATTTTTTTTAGAGTTTATAAATAAACAAAATCTAAATGTTTGATTGAAAATAAAACATTTTATAAATGCGAATTATTTTTTTATTCAAATATAGAATTTTTTTAATGAGAAATTTGATTGTTTTATCAAAATACAATATTTTAGAAACGAAGAAATTTATATGCTTTATTCAAACATAAGATTTTGAAATTTTAAAAATACTCTTTACTCAAACGAGAACTTTGAAAATAAAATAATTTGAATTGAAATAATTTAAATTCTTAGAATACAAAATTCTTTATAATTCTGAAACCCTCCTTGAATACAACTTGAATTTTTTCTTGACATGTCTTGTGTGATCGATCATGGAATATTAAGAGTTTGTCTCGATAAACTTTTTAAAAAAATTGTGGAAAGAAGAAAATAATATAAAATATTGAAAAAAGTTCTAAAATGTAAAATGCATTCATATAAAAATTAGAAATAGTTTAACAGGTAATGGGATTAATTCAAAATTGAAAAAAAAAAAAAAAAAAACAAATCAATTATACTCCCTGGGATTCCTTTTATAGAGTTCAGATAAAAAGTAGAATTTGGTTCTTTCATAAAAAAAATATAAAATGTTCTTATCAGTCACTTCAATACCGAAAAATTCTCTTAATTAAAGTATTTTCAATTAGTTAAATAAATAGTGCAGTGATTAAGTGTTTTATCATTTTAAGGTAATTTTGGAAATAAATAAAATGAAGACATATTTAATACTATCAACTAAATTAACTAATATTTTTAACTGATAAATTGGTTAATTTCAGCTTTGTAAAAGGACCCAAAGAGAATGATTTTATCTGATTTAAATTTTAAGAAATAA
Organism: Phaseolus lunatus; assembly: GCA_013389735.1. Lineage (NCBI taxonomy): Eukaryota > Viridiplantae > Streptophyta > Magnoliopsida > Fabales > Fabaceae > Phaseolus > Phaseolus lunatus. The sequence goes on along the minus strand of CM023865.1, from coordinate 10,535,658 downwards.
TTAAGTAATTTAATTATGGAGTTTAAGTTGTCAATTCAAGGTGCTATATAGAGTTTTAATCATGGGCCAATGCCCCTCCAAATATTTTTTTTTTCAAATGTATAGCCAATGCTCCATCCAACAAAAGAGGAAAAGGGTTAAAAGAAAAAATAATAAAATAAAAAAGATATTTTAAAAGAAGACAGAGGATATGAACAAGCCTCCATTTCCTTTCCAAACTTTTTGATATGTTCCCATTTTGTCCATTTTTGTCCAAATAAATTGGTTGCCTAATGGACAAAATGAAACTGTATATTATGCTTGCAAGATTTCAAGTGAGAAGGAAAAAAAACACTTAAATTCCTTTCAAGTTCAAAGAACATATTTGTTTTTTCTTTCCCATTAAAGAGGACAATTAAATAGCTCTCACAGCCTCTTTCTCAGATTTTAAACCCTTTTAATAATAAGGATGAGGTATGTGAATCACTGACATAATTAGGCTTCACATTTAACCTTTTCTGCCTAAATTTTTAATTAACATCTAATTATGATGATGGGCATAATTGAAATTATTAGCATATGGAACTTGCCCATAGATAATACAATAATTTATGGGCGATAGTTGCATCTATATTTATTCACTAACCCTCCAATTCATCAATACGTAAATCCCACTGAATTGTTCAATAATAAAAATAAAACTAAACAGATTAAATGAGTTTGATGATCAACAACTCAAAGTAGATTATTTATAATTACTAATACCATTCATCATAATTATCAACCACTCTAAATAAAAATTTGAAATTCCTTCCTACTTTTACCGAGAATGAATTAGGAGAATCTCCAGATGGAAAATAAAAGATTTTTCTCTAAACTGAACTTTGTAGTATTGATATATGCAGAAATCACTTATAAGAAACTTTTCCATTATCACAAATGATACTAATGTTCCAATCTCAAATTTTATGAGATGATATCATTAGGGTTAATTATCGCATCCACTATATTGTCTCTTTTAAAACTTCAAGTTTTATTATTATTTTATCCTTAAAAAATATTTTGGTGGATTAAAGAGTAAATATGTATTTTAATTGTCCTTAACCTCGACTCAACAATATGAAATTATTAAAAATAGCAAAACAATTACATATTTTTCTTAAATAATTCTCAAAAGAAAAATAACTTATGTTTGATTCGTGATTATGTTATTTGAGCATATAAATTTTGTTAGAAAAAAAAAATACTGTATTGAATGTTTCTGACTGGACCATACTTAAAAAATTAGATAACTTTTTATTAACAAAAAAATATTTTTAAATAGATAATTGAACATTCATCCATAAATATTAATTAACAGCCGAGTTTAATTATTATTTTAACGATTCACTGAAAGGTTGAGTTTTTAATAAAATATAAACATGTTAGTGATTTATTTTAATTTATCTAGCCTATTCTAATTTAAGTTTGTTCAAATTAAAGAAGTTGAGGTATTTTTATTCACTAAAACAAGAATAATCTATATTTTAGGCTCAACATTAATGCGAGTTGATCCAACTGATTTGGGCTTTTAAACAAGGAGTGGAGTAAATGGACCACAATAAGAATTATTCGCATAATGATTTATTCGTATAAAATCTTTAAAAAAATAACATGTGTAGATGTTGCAATCGTAATTTTATTTTAGTGTTTTATATCTTTATTACAACTCTATAAATTTATTATTTACAATAAAAATTAAATATATTAAATAAATATAAAAGTAAATATTTATATCAAATAAATATGTCATAGTTAAATCTTTTATGAATAAGGAAATATAAACAAAAATTATCAAAATATTAAAAAATTACATTATTAGTCACAATGTTTTTAAAAAAACATTGTTATTGTTGTTTTAATTTCAATAATATTAAAATTTACACCGTAAGAAAATTGTTAAATAAAAACTAATTCTAAAGACAAAAAAATATTTAATTACTATATTGACTAAATTATATATTATTTTATAAATTAAAAAATTATTGATATTTAATATAATTTTTATTATTAATAAAAATTTATAAATAGTTTCTAAATTATATCTAATTAACTATTAAAGTTTTGACTACCAATTAATTTAGATTCTAAAAGTTTGCTAACTAAAATATTTGATATCTAATTAAATATTAAGTTAGAGAGTAATTTATAATTTTTTTTATTAATAATAGAAACGACTCAAATATTAATAACTTTTTAATATTTTAATTAATATAATAATTAATTTTTTTATTTAATTTTTTTATCCACATTATTATTATTTTTTTAAATAACATACTAATGAGACGTGATATTATTGTTGGAGATCCTACATCGATTGCATATAAGTGGGTGCAAACCTTACCTTATAAGCCGGTTTAATAAGGTTAAGTTAGGTTTAAAGTTTACTTCTTAATATGGTATCAGAATAATTTAGAGTCTATCCTAGAGATTATTTGTTGGACTTATTAGGTCTCCCACTATCGGACCACTTATAATATGTTGTCATACACACAAGTTGTCATTCTCGGCATGAGGGGAGGTGTGTTGAAGATCCCACATCGACTAGAGATAAAAACGTTTCATTGTATATAATTGAATACAAATCTTATCTTATAAGCCGTTTTTATGAGTTTGACTTAGACTTAAAGTCTACTTAATAATTATTTTCATTTAAATTAAAAATTATATAGCAAATTTGACGTCTTAATGAAAATAAGTATGTAAGGTTGACGGAGGAATTCATTAAGTTTCTTTTGGTGTACAAATTTCATTTCATGCTGTTCAGAATTTCATTTCATGCTGTTCAGAATTTCTGCATTGATTCTATATTGAAATTATATTAGTCAGAATACTCACAAACACCATCATTGACTCCAAAAAGTTCCATTATTCCCCGTAGAAGCTGCTTATAATTTGAAATACAATTGAATCTTCACGTTAGTTGGTTTTCTTTAACATGTATGCAAACGTGCTGAATGGTTATCGAAAGAAATTAAACCGATCTCATTAAAGATGTGGAAGAGAAAAATAATATATATAATAAATTCAAAACATTAAGTTATTCTTTTCTTTTAAAAAATATATTGAAGACTTAATTAAAGTCAAATGAACTACCTCTCAGAGCAAGATAAACAAATTGAAGTGCAATTAGGGTTTAAAGAAATATTCTTCAGAATCGCTCAACGAACATCCATATTAATTATTGAACAAATTAGGGACCAAGAAGGCAGAAGGGATTATATAATCATTATCCAAGTCAGATATACAGTGTTGTTGGCACAGTTTGACAAAATAAGTTTAAAAAAAGAAAGAAAGAAGAGATTATCCAATGAGTTTATGGACACAATGCTTTCGCAACTTTATTATTTATGTGATTTGTGCTCGCATATACCCTCTTTTTTATTTTTTTATCAGCTGTGCTCGCAAATACCTAATAAGATATACAAATTCATTGTCTCTTTGCAAAGACCCGAGATGCCCTAATTATTTTTAATTCAAACTATGATTTATACTGCAAGTGTGAGTGCAAGAAAATCACTTGCAGTTATTAGAATATGTGTTCGAATGGCCAGTTACTTGACCCACCTACCATAACCATGCATAATGCATATAATGTACAAAACAACCACTTGTTTGATGTATCCGTTGTCTACTTCTAAGGTAATTGTGAATTATTAAATTAATAAGGTGCTACTTTATCAATATCATGCACTGAATAAACGTTGTTACCCTCGTAATTCTGAATTATTTTAGGATACATGAATATGTGCAAATCACTAAGCAACTTGTGTGAACAATCAACTACTAGCTAGCTAGGGGATACGGAGTGGCAAAGTTTGACTTAAACGACATAAAATTGTATAAAAGAAGATATATAGAAATTAATTGAATTTCCGGAATTTATCGATTCTACTTGCTGCACCCAACATATAACTAAAGGTTTTTGCTGTCAATAATTATAGTTATTTAATCATTAAATCAAGTAGGCACTAGTGTTTGTTTAAAGTTGGAATTGATTAGTGTTATTGTATGGATTGTGACCGTCTTGTTAATTCTTAACATCACTTGTATTTTTTATACTCTTCCATATCAATACTTAATGCATATTGATTCTTATCTTCAATGTTAGTGTAAGTATATATAAAAGGTCTTTTGACACTCAAATAGTACTCGATATTTGGTGGTTAAGGATAACAAATGCTATTAAATACATACATTTACTTAATGTTAGTCAACTTATTTATAAAGATGTGTTTGTCCATTGTGGTTATAAGCCTAAATTAGCACGATTAATTATTGCATTAGTCTGACATTACGTACAGATTCTCTGTAAAACATATGTTTAAGATGCATTTTCTTTAGGTTGTCGATATGCTCTCGACCTTAGTAGTTTTGGGACTACTCGGCTGAGCATATTAGAACATCTCAATTGAATATGTGTTATATAATGTTTTAGCCATGCAGTATAATCAATTTTGATAGCTAATTAGATACCAATTTAGAAAATATTTTATAAATTTTATTAATAATAGAAATTACTTTAGATACCAATATTTTTTTTAGTCTTTAAAATAATATCTAACTTAGTGAATATAGTGACTAATTATTTTTTGTCTTTAAAATTGGTTTCTATTTAATTATTTTCTTTTAATGAGTCAAACACGATCTATTTAGGATACATGTTATGTACATTTGCTTGCTTTATGCCACTAATTATTGTCCCACCTTCAACATGGTTAGCTATAGTCTCATAAGGAGTGACTAATATGATGACACACAATAACGACTTTTTACTCCAACGTGATTTTTTTATGGGCAAGAAAAAATAAATAAATGTGATCTACTCAAGGGGTAATTCAACCCTTATACAAAACCAATGTGATGATATTGTGCAGGAGCTAATAAACTTTTGCTTCAACTTGATAATATTAGACAATGAGTTTATAAGTTTTTGCTCTTACTCAACCATATAACATATATGTTAATGAGTGTGTGCTTTGATTTGATTTCTTAATCTATGAGTTAAAGATATTTTGTTCTGACTTGATAATAACAACCTATAAACTATAATGATTTTTTTACTCTAACATAATAGCTTATGTACTAAGGTTTTTTTAATCAACGAAAAAATGAATAAATTATTAGAACATTTTTGGGATGCTCCAACCCTATTAAAAAAACATAAATTCTTACAAAATCTCAACCACCAAAAAAAATTTGCACTCACTTATATACAACGAAATGTCCTTATCTCTAGTCGATGTGGGATCTCCAACACACCCCCCTCACGCCGAGAGTGACAACTCGTGCGCGGGACAACATATTATGGGTGGTCCGATAATGGCCCGATAGCGGGTGACCTGATAAGTCCAACAAATTCTCGCTAGGATGGGCTTAAACCTGGCTATGATAACATGTTATGAAGTGGACTTTAAGCCTAACTCAACCTCATAACACCGGCTTATAAGGTGAGGTTTATACCCACTTATATATAATGAAATGTTCTTATCTCTAATCAATGTGGGATCTCCAACATGTTTTAATTTATTAACTTATGAGCTAATGAATTTTTGCTCCAACATGATGATATTAGGTTATGAACTAATAAGTTTTTGTTCCAATACGTAATGATATTAATGAATGAACTAATAAATTTGTTATCAGTGTTGATGATATTAACTCATGAACCAATAAACTTTTGCTCCAACTCGACCATTTTAACTAATAATGGAGATATCCTTTGATTTGATTTATTAAGATGATAAGATCATGATGAATTGTGAATTTAAAATACTAAATACAATGATGTTACATATGAAGAGCTTCTTATATTTGGTTGTGCGTAGAAGGTTAAAGAAAATGTTAAAATAATTTTAATGTGCTTTTAATAGATTTTACGCATAATTTAATGCTTTCTGATCTTTTTTTTTTTAACTTAATTTTTATCGTATAATTTCCTTTATTCTTTTTAATTCCATCAACTTTTAAGAAAAATATTTTAATTCTTTTCACCATAAAACCAATTTTAAAAGTGTTGAGATTTAACCAAAATTAATATAACCTACTGTGATAAAAGTATACTTTGGCGTATCTATAAATATTGTGTTGATTATGAGGTGAATATATTAAATGAAATAAACCTAAATTATACCGTATTAAAATCAATATATTTAAAACGATTATGATATCAGCATTTTATAAATTTAGAGAATTCATTAGTTTAATAAGATGAGAATATAATAATTTCTGGACACTGTTGAAGCAACAACTGGCAGATGAAGATTTGAGGAATTGTAGTTTTAGTTGTTTTCTAACTATTTCTGTTTGAATTCACTTTGCAGATTGGGACTCAACTATAGAGCCACATCAAGTCTATATTTAATTAAAATGGTTATAGCTTGTGACCAAAAGATTCTCTTGCCTGCTTCCTAATTATTTTATTTCCTAGGAGTGGGTATCTTTTATATTAATATATATGTATATATATATATATATAAAATGTAACCCTAAATTCTAGTTTATAAGTATAATGTTTGACACTTTTATTATATTTTCCTAGGAAGCATAATAACTTCCTATTTGACAACATGAAAAGGGGCTCAAATAGTAGAAAAGTTATCTGGATGGCATGGGATAAAGTTTGTGGGTCCAAAGATAAAGGAGATTTAGGGGTTATTAGTATTAAAAGGTTTAACTTTACTTTTCTTGAAAATTGAAAAATGAATTTGAAAATTTAAGTCTAAAAAGAGAAGTTTATGAAAGGATATCCTAGATTCTAAGTATGGTAGGTGGAGGGGCTTAAGGTCCCAGGTTCAAAATAGTAAGAAGTCTGTGTGGTAGAGGAACATTAGGAAAGTTTGGAATCTAGAGGAGTGGGGTAGCAATTTTGATGACAGAGGATGGTGGGAAGTAGGGAACGGAAAATAAATTAGGTTTTGGGAGGATAAGTGGGTGGATAATGTACCTTTAATGCAAAAATTCCCCTCTTTAGATATTGGTCATACTCTGTCACAAGTTGGTGTTTGGAGAAATAATAGATGGTAGTGGAAGATGGGGTGGAAAAGAGTTTTCTTTGCATGGGAATTTAGCCAGGTTGAGCAATTATTACAGTTGTTAGATAACAAGAGATTATTGATAGAGGGTGAAGGTACGACTGATAAATGGCTTTGGAGGGATGTAGAGTCTACAGAATTCTCTGTGAAGGTAGCGTATAATTTTCTTTTTGGGGAGGAGTCTGCAGTGTACGAGGACTTTTTTGCAAAGTTTTGGAAGCTAAAAACTTTACCTTCAATTCAAATTATAGCTTGGAATACAATTGCTACTAAGGACAATGTTTTGAGATGTCCCGTTTCTCTGTTGTGTATCTGTTGCCCTCTATGTGGTGCGGAAGAGGAGATGATAACTCATCTCTTCTTTGAGTGTAGAATTTCTTGGAGAATTTGAGGGCTTTGTCTTCAGTGGTTGGAGTTTTCTTCGGTATTCCATTGTGATGCACAAATGCACTTTAAGTTATTTAAACTTATAGGTTTGAAACATACTACTATTAGGTGTTGGGGGCATTTGGGTTGGTATTATAGGTAAAATTTGGAATCATAGAAATAACGTTGCTTTTAAGAATGAGTGAGTTGATTTAGTTGAGGTTTTTATTGTGGTATAAAGGAATACCTGGTCTTGGGTTATGGTAAAAGAAAGATTGGTTGATTTCTCTTACTCGGATTAGTATTTGGAACCTTTATGCTATATGAAGTATTTGAGAAATTGATGTTTGGTAATTTATGTTTAACGTTTTGACTAGGTTTAAAAGTTTTAGTGTGTTTCAGCACAGGTTTTTGGCTTCCATAGTTTGCTACTACTACACAATCTATCTTTTCAGAATACAAATTGTGAAAAATCTATTCCCTTTAATAACACACTTTTTAACCTAATTGATAGAATTTTTAAGAAAAATATTACTTTTGACAACAGTAAAAATGTATTATTTTGCAATTATAATATGTCATAATATAATTTCAAAATTACTTCATTTTAATAAAAAAAAAATAGTTTTCTCTCCACTTATAATTTAGTACAAGATTGTGAACATACTAACATTCAATTTTTAATAAAATTTTGTACAAACAACGAGATATATAGCTCTAAACTCTTCTAAACCTTTTAGGATACTAGTCTTGGGATGAAGTCAAGAAGGAAGCATTACAGCCCCTCGTAATTTTTCGAGTACTAATAACACGGAATATTTCCCCTTGTTTCTTTTCGATGCTTGACTGTTTTTAAAGAGTATGTAAAAGTGTTTTCTCATGTATTCTAACTCTAATATTCGAGATCTATCGATACACTAGGAATTTGATGGTCCTCTGTGGTGACTTGCCATGCTCTGCAAATTGCAATGATGAAAATATACACGTAAGATGCGCATGCCGGGAGAGAAAGAGTACAGAGAGAAAAGAGACAGAGTAAATACATAGTTCGAGGTGATTAATTATATATTTAGGATTTGTACAATTCATTGTCTTTATCTTGGAACCTGCTCTAAACAACCCATAAAATCTTTATTTGATTGTACATTATTTGAAGAAATCACAAATCTTAGAATGAAATATGGAGATGAATAATGATGGTTCTTTCTTTGTATCTAAAATGCATGCGTTTGCTGTTAATTAACAATAAATGTATATAAGGACATTGTAACAACCATGTTAGTGACAAGTGATCTTGTTATTGCCGCCCGAACGGGATTATGAGTGGTGAAAAGGGAGACTGCCTCACAAATATGGGACTGCCTCCTTGCCTGGTTTTGAGGAACATGCCGGCCATTGGATTATGTAACTCTTTGGGTGCATTTATGGGTGCAACAATCTCATAAGTTGTAGATATCAAGTCAATCATTGACTTTATCAGTCCATTAGCTACTAAATAATTATTAAGTATCACTGATGTCACTATACTATTGCAGCACTCTCATTATAAGTTGTGGCCAATTATTTAATAATGGTGTGGGCGTGGCTTGTGGCCATTTTAACAAAGGGTTACAAACTTAATGATTTTCTCAGTGTCATTTTCAGAAATGATTTTGTAGGGGTTAGCATAATCTGTGAAGTTCCTCATTGCCGACCTCATAGCTACTAGGGAAAACATGCATGTCTCTGAAAAATTGTAAATTGGAACAATAACTGGTACCATAAGTGTTAAGCAAAGTTAACATGAAGGTATAGTAGGTCTTTGACTGAGTTTCTGAACCTACTGCATTACTATAGACTAATTGACATTAACCACGTAGCTCTAGCTAAGTGCTCTAAATAAGGTTTCTTGGATTAATCACGAAGCTCTAACGGGAACAAATTGCATCGTTAACTTTGACGTGGATTTTGCTTGATGTAACTTATAAAACTTTATAATTTAATATTTTATTGAAACCGTGCTTTGATATCTTATATATTTCAAATTATGAGTACAAATTTACTTTATAAATCAATTTTATAAAATTGTGGTAAGTTTAAAGTTCAGTTTTTAATAATAATATTAAAATTATTTAAAGTTTATTTTAATAAAAATTTATTAAAATTTTCATGGCCTAATATATAGTTTCAGAAAAATTTTACTAGTGCTTATTTCATAACTTTTAAAAAACAAAAAGTAAAGTCAATTACGTGCATGGCAGGGATGGATTTGTCTGGAGGAGCTCTGCAACTCAAACAAATGGCTATATATCGCTGGCACTGTGAGCCAACTGGTGTGGAAGCAACTAGTCAGGCAGAAGCACTTCAATATATACATGTGTGCGCACTTATATATATATATATATATATATATATATATATATATATATATATATATATATATATATATATATATATATATATATATATATATATATATATAAAATATACTGGTTTTTATAGCTTTTCTTATTTCTGTAGATTCGGAATTTGATACAGGGTGTTTCTACCGTGAGACTAATCTCATGAAGAGATAAAGAATCACTTCAAGAAAAATGTTGTAGAAGCAACTGTTAAAGAAAGAAGCAATGTTGTTTGCAGTTTGCACACTCATCTTCAAGAATAATGTTGCTCAAAATACTTTTATTAAAGACATTTTAGTGAATTAATATAGGAAATATATTTATTTATTACTCTTTCTAATTTTTTTAAGAACCAAATTAAAGTTTGAATTTAATCTTTTTAATAAGGTTGTTTAAAATGTTTTATGCATTAATTACTTTTTTCGAAGTTTTCAATAAGTAATAGGTGAAATATATTAATTTTTCAGATTCTTTAATCATAACTAACTTTTGTGATGTGTCAGATGTGATGTGTTATGTATAGCTAGGAACGTCCTCTCCCAATCATAAGAAAGTTTATACATACTTTAACCAATTTGACCTTTTCGGTCTGATTAAATGTAACAGAATTTGAAAATGTATCTCGATTGTCTTCAAATATGTTATAATTCTAATCAGTTTAGATTTTTTAATATATAAGTTTTGATCTATTTTTTAATATATTTTTATATATATATATATATATATATATATATTTTAATAATATTTTTTATGTGATGATAAATAATTATTATTATTTGAATGGTTAATTTATAAGTTGTATAATAATATATAATATAAAATTTTTTATATAAAAATTAAATATATCTCGATTATTATTATTTCAAAGATTTGGACAATTAGAAAACAGATTATTTAAGGTTCCAATAGTTGATATGGAAAAAGTCTTTGTGGTGACAGAAGTTAAAATATAGGTATGAATTTATAATTTTTTTAATCAACTAGAAAAAATAAATAAATATGACTTATTTTAAAGATAGACTAACATTTAAGTATGAATTTATAATTAATATTATAATTTTTTATTTTTTCTACTAGGACTGGTATATCCACTAATTGAATGTTTGTAGACATTAAAATGAAACATTATGAGAGAATGGAACAAAATATAGGCATGCTTTGCAATTTTAGTTTGATTTTGGTACTCCAATGGTATATATTGCTCCTTATTTTTTATGGAGGATAACATGTTTCTCTAAAAGTTGAGTTTCTTCTTTCTGTTCCCTGTTATGACTGTTTTTGGGTACACAATTATAATCTTTATATATAGGATAGACGTGATATTTTTTAGTAACTATTGATGAATTATTGAACTGTTTAATGTTGGATCACTGCTTTGTGATAGAGGATAACTCTATAGGACAATAGAGGGAAAGCGTATATGCATGTTTTTGTTATCTTCTCTCGTCTCTTATCATTTTAGTTTTAGTTTTTTTTTTTTTTTTTCTGTTTTGTATATGGGATTAACTTTATTTTGTATAAAAAGTATATGGATTTTGCTAACCGATGATAGGATTTTTTTTATTCAAAATATGTTGGAACACATTAAAAAATTCACAAAATAATTCATTTCTATATATTTAAATAAAAAATTTCGTTTTGATTTCTTAAGACATTGGTCAGCTTTTGTCTTGAATACTCTTAAATTTGAAAGAATAAAATAATTTTTTTTAAATTACTTTTTTTAATTTTAAGACACTGATTTTTTATTATAGTATTAATATGAGTTAATCATCACAAAAGTAATGTTAAATATCATGGAAATTTTTAAATATGGACACAAGATAAATAATTTCGTCCTATTTTATATTAAAATAGTATTATCTAAATAGTTTTGATCATCATGACAGTTTAGGTAAAAATTTTCTTATTTCTACAAGACAAAACTATACAAAATCATGAGAAACTAAAGACAAATAATTCAATCCAAAGAAGATGATAATATTATAATCTTGCAACAAATCCTTGAAACTATGAGGGAGTTGCAGTATGATAATGCATAAGCTAAGAAAAGAACAAAAGAGGCTTAAGCAGAACAAGACTGATTACGCAAAGAAGTAGAGCTATGATATCATCTAATGGAGGAAACTTTGGGAACACATGAAAAATTGTATAAAACTAATGAAAAAATACAACAAGTCATGTATAGATAAATGACTAATCAAAAACATGTCGGGTCATACCCAATCCATGTTAAGGCAGATCTACAATCTTTCTCCCAAGTGATCATGGATGAGTCAGTACCACCACATTATATGATGTCTAAAATCACGTTATTCTTTTGATCAAGAGATCTAGAAAGTTATCTCAAGACTTTTCGAGCTTAAATGCAGTTCGATATAAGATATTGCAACATGTTGTGCTATTTTTTTTAATTTTTAATTTTCTTTAGTAACAGTCTCTAGTTTTAAACTTTCCTTATTTGAGCATAGGTTAATACTAATTATAGAAAGGCAGTATATATATAAATATGATACAATATAGTGCACATCGTTAACGTGTTGATTAGCATGAATCGCGGTGCCTAGTTATGTCCCTTCATAATATCTCAAGGTGCTTAATTTTGTATATGTGACATAAACACGATCTCATACTAAAATGAAAAGTAATTTCCACATTCTATTCTATTGAATGAGTGAAGCACGCAATGAAAGAAGTGTAGGCGTGGGTGATCATTTATTTAAAAACCCTAAACGATGACTTATGTCACTGAATGCATAATCAAAAGTGTATGTGCCCTTAAAGGTAGACACTGCATAGCCCTTCGTATATTTAGAAGTTTATCTTGGTAATCAAAATTCTGCACACTCATATGTTCTAATTGAGTTGTGTGGAGACTTTTTGAGCTTCAACCAATGGCAGAGGAGAAGACATTCCCAGACATGATGACGTGGGATGAAGATAGTCTCAGCCAATGAGAGTGTGCCAAGTAACACTTCACGTGTCACTGAGATAGGCTTGACAGAGAGTTTAATTTTTTTTAACATTTTCTTTTTAAGATTCCACTATGAGATAATGAGGCTTTTATGTCTTTTTCGCGATGTATCGTATGAGGTTAAAATTAAACTTTTCAACAAAACTGAGCTTTCATGTTGATGATTTCTATATGATGTTTATGAGGACACACACGTATTAACTTCATCAACCTCCAAATACTACTCAAGCTTTTTTCTTTTATATTTCAGTCCTTCTTCTTTCTCCTTTTGCTTCTTCTCTCCCTCTTATAATGTCCATATTCACTTGGAAAAATTACAACAACAGTAGTGTAATTTGGCACCAAAATAACTTGAATGGACAATCTGCAGAAAATTTACAGAAATTGGTGACGAATTCTATATGATGATTTGATTTTGAAAATTAATCTTTCAAATTTTTATTTTAATTGAACTTCTCATGGAATATGACAACTTTAGTTTACCAAAAATTTAATATATTTTTGTAAATTGAACTTCTTATTCCCTATATCAACTTAGTTGAACTTTATTTTGCTCAGTTGAATTAGAATTAATTTTGTTCAAACAAAAATATTATGTAATTTTTTGAAATTATTTTTAAAAAAATTATTAACATGAATTGAATATTTTCTTGTATAAAATTTTATTTTGTTATATAATTTCAAACTGCACTTATTTATCATTTGTTAAATATTATTTAAATAGTATCACTACAAGAAAATCATTGATTAGAAACCAATTTTAGAGACCAAAAATAAATAGTTGCTATAGGGACCAAATTAGATATCATTTTTGGAAACAAAAAAAGTTTTTGATTTCTAAATTAGTTTCTTTTATTGTTAAATGGTTTCTAAATTGGTATTTAATTAGCTATCAAGGTTTTAACTACCAATTATTTAGTTTCTAAATTTGGTAGCAAAAACCTTGGTAGCTAATTAGATACCAATTTAAAAACCATTTAACAATAATAGAAACTAATTTATAAACCAAAATTTTTTTTTAATCTCTAAAATGGTTTCCAATTTGGTCACTATAGCAATTAATCATTTTTTGTCTCTAAAATTGGTTTCTAATCAAAGATTTTCTTGTAGTGTATGTCGTCTATTTATAATTGTATAAACATTAAATCATACTTCACTAACATTACTTAATTATTTTTAAAAACAATACAAATATTTTTAATTTTAACTATATTTAAAAATTAGTAAAATATTTTTAATTTATCCTACAACTTATTTTAAACTTAATTTATTTTAAAATATTCAAAATACTTAATATTTATTTTTAATATATCAATTTAGGGTAAGTTTGTTTTTTCTAAAAAAAATGATCTTTGATTCTTGACTTTTTTAATAAAACAAAAATACATTTTTTAATAATAATTTTTAAAGAATATATATTCCAATTACGAATAAATATATATCTAATAATTTAAAAAATAAATTTTATGGTAAAAGTAATTAATATTTTAAATAAAAACTCATTAAATATGAATTTTGAAATTATATAGCATAAAATAAAATTTATACAAAAAAGTATTAATTTAATGTAAAAGAAGAACTTTAAATAATTTAAAAAATTATTACATAAATATTTTCATTTAAAAAAGTTAATTATGATTTAGAGAAAAAAAATTAAACTGAAATCAGTATAGAAAATAACGACTTGAGTTTAAAGAAGAAGAAAAATTGGACAAGTTAACTTTTTTAATAAAATTCGTGATACATAAGTACTATTTCACTGATTTTTCAAAGAAATAATCACCTGCATTGACGACTTCCCCATTTCTCTAAATTTTTCAGATATTGTCCATTTAGATTATTTGAGTGCCAAATTACACCATTGTTGTAATTTTTCCTATTCTCTTGTTTAGTTATGATGCCATGTTCCTTTGTAGAGATGAGGACGGAATTTGGAGGGTTGTTGAAAGTTAAGTAGAAAGAGAGGGGGTTAAAAGTAAATTAGGAGTTGAAGATTGTATAAATCCAAGATGGGGGTATAATAAAAAACGGCAGTAGTAGTAGTAATGATGATGAATAAGTAATATATTTTATTAAAAAAATTGAATGAAACATGAACTGGGCAGTGATCGCCCGCAAAAAACTGTAGTCACCAATCAATTTTTGGACTTCGACTGTCTCATGCTCCAGACACTTCTTCTCTTGAACCACTCTGAACCCCTTTATAAATCTCCCACACCACCACTTCTACATCTACGTAATACATCTACCCACCTTCTTTCTATTCTCTCCTCTTTTCTCCTCACCCACCAACATACTCAGCTCCAACTACCATGGAAATAGACATGGACTACCACACAGATACAATCCACAACCTCCACTTTTCTGGATACGCTACCATCACCGACACCACCCCCTCTTCCGACGACGACTACGGTTGCAACTGGAACCACTGGTCCCCCCTCGTCAACTGGGATGCCTTCACCGGACCCCACGATGACTTCCACCACCTCATCGACTCCATCGTCTCCGACGGCGCCACCACCGAGTACCCCAGCCCCGACGACCACGCCGCCAGCAACTCCCCTTCCCCCTCCATAACGGAGGAAGACGACGCCGAGGAACAAACAGCCGCCGCCGACGATTCCAAGGGCCTGAGACTAGTCCATCTGCTTATGGCCGCCGCGGAGGCCCTCACTGGAGCCACCAAGAGTCGCGACCTTGCTCGAGTAATATTGGTTCGGCTCAAGGATCTGGTGTCCCACGCGGCGCACGGCTCCAACATGGAAAGGCTCGCCGCCTACTTCACCGACGCACTCCAGGGCCTGCTAGAAGGCGCCGGGGGTGCGCACAATAACAGCAAACATCACTACTACATCACGTGTGGGTCCCACCACCCCCGCGATGATCATCATCAAAACGACACCCTCGCGGCGTTCCAAATGCTCCAGGACATGTCTCCCTACGTCAAGTTCGGACATTTCACCGCCAACCAGGCCATCCTCGAGGCCGTGGCCCACGAGCGCCGAGTCCACATCGTAGACTACGACATCATGGAAGGGGTCCAGTGGGCTTCTCTCATGCAGGCCCTTGCCTCCAACAAAACAGGTCCACCGGGCCCACACCTCCGAATCACCGCATTGTCCCGAACCGGCACCGGACGCCGCTCCGTCGCTACCGTGCAGGAGACAGGGAGGCGATTAACGGCGTTCGCCGCTTCCCTTGGGCAGCCCTTCACGTTCCACCAGTGCAGGTTGGATCCCGACGAAACGTTTAAACCTTCGTCTTTGAAGCTGGTTCGCGGAGAGGCTTTGGTTTTTAACTGCATGTTAAACTTACCGCACCTGAGTTACCGCGCGCCCGATTCTATTGCGTCATTTTTGAGTGGGGCGAAAGAGTTGAAGCCGAAGTTGGTGACTTTGGTGGAGGAAGAGGTGGGGTCCAGTGTGGGAGGGTTCGTGGGAAGGTTCATGGACTCGCTGCATCACTACTCGGCGGTGTTTGACTCGCTGGAGGCTGGGTTTCCGATGCAGGGACGCGCCAGGGCTCTTGTGGAGCGAGTTTTCTTGGGCCCAAGGATAGTAGGGTCGCTGGCCCGGATCTATCGGACGGGTGAAGAGCTGCAGGACAGAGGGTCGTGGGGGGAGTGGTTGGGTGCGTCGGGGTTCAGGGGAGTCCCCATGAGCTTCGCCAATCATTGCCAAGCGAAGCTTCTACTGGGTCTTTTCAACGACGGTTATCGGGTAGAGGAGTTGGGGCCTAATAAGTTGGTGTTGGATTGGAAATCTCGGCGCTTGCTTTCTGCCTCGCTTTGGACTTCTTCTTCCTCCGACTCCCATTAATTTATTTCTTCCTAGGAATTCAGCTCATTATTTTATTTCTTAGGCTCTGTTTGGTTCTTAGAGAGCAATGAGTAAAAGTATAAATTATTTGCATGACGCAAGTTTTCATCTCCTTTCTAATACACATAACTTAACATAAAACACACTCATCAAAACTTCCACCAAACATACTATTTTTCGAACCATAAAAAGAACACGTACTCTACCTCTTCTTGAATGTACTTTTTCATATTTGATCTGTTCCCTATACTGAACTTGATTTTGCAATTCTGGATAGGACAGTCATATTACAATATTATAGTCTTAAAACATTTTTAAATTTCCCATTGTAAAATACGATGTGGTTTATGTTCTTGTATTAATGTCTTTACACTTTCCATATAAACCACAGCCATCGTACTTTGAATTATTCGAAGCTTGTCTCCATATCTCTGTAAATATATGTTTGCCAAACCTGCAGGCTCCTTTGTTTTCCTCCTATTATTTTTAGGTGCACTTTAGTATCACATAAACATTATTATAATATTTTCAGGTGTGTGAAATTTTCAACATATACCGTGCTTTATAAATATTAAACTTATTGAAAAAGAAATAACAACATTTAAGTTCAAATTAAAAAAATCATAAAGACGAAATGTATATTCTTAGAGTTAATAAACTACACTGGCGTCAATTATAGCTCAATTACATTTAATATATATATGGTTCAAATGTAACACCTTGAGACTCAATGTTCTTGTGCGTACCTTGTTGAAACTCTTGCTAAACTAAACTAGCCTAAAAGAAAGTTAAACATTAATTAGTGTAACTTTTAAATAAGAGGGGTATTCAGAATGTATGATCGAGTCAAGTTCAAAAGAAGTTAGTGTCATTTTCTTTAATAATTTAATAGCAAAAAAAAAGTATTTACCAAAATTTCTATTATAATACAAACTATTTAAAATGGTATCGTGCTTCTCTAAGTTTTTGTTTTTGTTCTTTTACGTGTTTTTTGTTTTTGTTTTCCTTGAAAGCAATTCATCGGAGTCTACATGACATAAAGATATAGTTTGGGTTTATTTTATATTAACGATATTAATATCATCATATAATTGCCCATAAGAAAAGCATCATATAGTTAAAAGTTAAAAGCAGTGTTTAATTATTAATTCATAGCATTTTACTTCTACGATTGGTGAGAGTGATAACCGGTAATTCAAAACACAAAAAACAAGGTGGCTGATTTTAACAAGGTCTATTTATTGTATAGAAGGAGGGATCATACAACAAAACACTCACCATCTTTATTCTTCACTTGTTTGTTAGAATTTTATATTATACAATAATGAAAGTGAGCATAAAAAATATTTTTAGAAAAACTTAAGCTTTCTTCAATTTATTTCTGGAGTATATTTAAAAGAGTTATTCTTCAATTTTATCATTCGTTTCTTTGAAATTATCTAAACAAAGAATTAATCTTAGTTATTAAATAAAAATAAAATATTAAAATGGTGAATAACTCTTTTAAAGTCACTTACTATTAGTTTTTTTAACTTTAAGGATTAAAGATAAATTATTTATTAACCATTAAATTAGAAAGAAATTAAAATATAATATACGATTTTTATCTTTTATCTCTTATTTCTTTTTGCAATTTTTATTCCACGCATTTCAAAAATTCAATTTAATTTTATCTAATTTTTAATTTTACATACGTTTTATTTTTACATTCCCTCTGATTAAATTATTTTAAATTTTAATTGGTTTAAAAGAAAAAAATAAGTTTTAATTAAAATTATAACCAAAATTACAGATCAAGAATTAAAGTGGCGAAATTATGCATATAAGGTAAAGTTATTATTGTAGTAACTTTAGTGTTATATTTAGTGTTATAGGAAGGCAATAAATTAGGTCCTTTTATAAAAATATCAAGATGAAAAACCGAACTTCTAAAATAAAAAAAAAATGGAAGTAAAATATAGGGACACTTAAATTGGAGCTTTTTAAAATTATTTTTCTTGTAATCTTTCTTTCTCATTGTTTATTCATCATGGTTCTCAAAATATGAACGAATGGTTGAGATGAGTTTGGGAGGTGGCACGTCACCTTCTTCCGCGTGTCATCCTGTCTGGGAGATTCTGGTGAATGTTCCGTACAATATATATTTATTTGCATTTGAATTTCTATTTTATTCTATAACAACATAAACAATTGTGCTTCTCAGCTCATAATAATTTTTAACAATGGGGAGATTAATCAATTAATTACTCTACAATACGTTCCGTAATTCGACAGATCTTCTGCAACATCATTTCTTCATGCAGATGTTTGTTTATTATTGACGAGCATTTCACACTGTCATATATATGTAATTTAAATGTTGTGAGTGTATATATATATACACATACGTCTCCGTAATTTATCTTGAGCAGAAGATTAGTCAAAAGTATGGCTAATCAATTTTTTTATTCCATGGGTTAGGGAACAAGACCAACATTAATTACTTCTTTTAGTTATTGTTAGTAAAACCTTTTTTTTAGTATTTCGGTATATTTAATATAATATTGTATAACTCAATAATCGATATTAATAATAATATATATATTTTAATTTTTTAAATATTTTTAATAATAAAATCGTAATAAAAGTTTAAAATAGACAATATTTTAATTAAACTTAAGTTAGATGATGATTCTTTGAGGGAGTACTCTTTACCACTCTTCATTTTTTTTTCCACTAATATTTTATATTCTTCCGAACTTTAGTATGGATGACTTTTTTCTAAAATTTTCCTAGTATATTTTCAGTATGAGAGATAATTTTCTAATTCATGTCTAAAATTTTATATTATCAAACTTGGTTTAAAATTATAAAATGAATTTAAAAAAATAAGTGTTTTTTCCAAATTAAAATTACTTTTTATTCTCTCATAATCTAAATAGCATTTAGTCATGCTTGTAACTTTTGCTCTTACAAGGGCCTAGAAACAAACTTCTGTCTTCTTCCAGACTTACTGACTTCTCGGTTTTCTCTTTAGGACTTTCTTTTTAGTGCGATCTCTCGGCCTTCTACTCTTCTACTTGGACTTGGGCTTGGTTCATATGCTCTTACTCTCTAGGCTAGGTCAACTGGATTTCTCACTGTATGGTCTCAATATCCTCTCCCGGATGAATGTGTGTACCAGCAAAGAGCTACGATGATAAAGTTAGAAAGGGGTTTAGTTGTTCACAAGATAAATTCACTCTCCTTACCTCTCAAGCTAACCCTCTATTTATACTACTCTTTTATTGCGTCCAAAGGTTATTTGGACTTTTTCTTTTTATACCTGATATTCACTACACACACCTGTTCTTTTAGGCCTTGTTTTATGGGCTTCACCCTAGTAACAATTTCATTTTATTTTATTCTTTTCTTTTTTATTAGGTTCTTTCAACTTTCTTTTTTGGTTCAACCTCTTGGCTCAACCTTTCGATTGAGCTCTCAGCCCAATTTGAACTTTCAGCTAGGTTTGATCTCTTGGCCTGGTTTGAGCTCTCGGCCCAGTCAATACACTAGCCCCCCTAGGCTTAAAGATATTCCTCAGGTTTGATCTCTCGGCCCAGTTAGTACATAAGTATTATCTAAATATAATTTTTTAATAATGTTTTTTACTCAATCCCCATAAATTAGCAAAATTCTCCCTTTGTTATCAAACTAAATCTAATATCCTTTTAGCCAAAATATAATTGTAATATTGTATTTTCTCTTATATAATTATAATATTAAAAGTCAATTTTGAAATTTTTACTAAAAAATTTTCTGTTCATAAAGTGCATTATAATCAAATTCATATTCTAAAATAGATATGGAGTTAAAAATATCTTGTAAAAGATTTACCTCAAATGGTGGATCTTTATGTAATTGTCTTAACCTCAAGCTCCCACAACAGAATTGTTCTCAAACTCCCTCAAACCACTAAAATAAAAAATGCAGTCCTATAAATTATTATGGAATTATTAGAGCTAGACCTTCTAAAACAAAAATTGTGCTGAGATAAAAAATAACACAACACAAACCTCAACCAATACAACACAAAAATAAAAAATCAAGATGGAGGCGAAGCCTAGGGTTGAGTCTTCAACTCGCAAAGATTGAAAAAAATAAAAAAAATGCAAAATTAGGTAAAAATTCACCATGAAAATAAAAATGGGGGCGAAACCTATGATTAAATCATCAACACTCAAAAATTGAAAAACAGAAAAAAGTACTTCAAATTTAAAAGTTTCACAATCTCACGGCTCTTCATTGAGTCTCATCTTTTACCTTTTCAAATAAGTAACATACTTCAATCTCTGATCTAGTGCACCTACACCATAAAAATAAAGAATTAATTGTTTGCATAAGCTAACCTTCATAATTTTATTATCTATTTAAATTTAGTTTCAAAAGGCATATATCACATTTGTGTAGGTTTAATCTCCAAAAATTTAAATTATTATTATTATTTATATGTTTAATAATGACAGTTTGAGCAACGTAATTTTTTTTTAAGTTTACGTTCTTATCACCCATATTTTATTTATTTTTAATTATGAAGACTTAGTTGAGACTATTACGGTTAATCCTGTTTTTGGTGTAGTCATTAAATACATTTAAATAAGAATTGATTTTTTCATTAAAATATTATATAACAATAAAATAATAATAAATAAAATTTTAATGTGAATGTAGAAAGTGAAACGTATCACGGTCCTTTTTATTTCTCTAGATTTATATTAAATTACCAAAATATTCCTAACTGAATAAATTTGAGTTTAGATTTTTGTTAAGTAATTTTTAATTATGGAGAATATTATTTTGATATTTAAATGTCAAATATATTTCATAGAAATATTTTAAGAATGTTAAAAACTTATATTAAGTATTAATTTCACTAAAAATTGAAAATATCATAAACTAACAATAAAAGTTGCAGTTAGTGCTTTCTACTAATGAAATTGTGAAACTCCATTTTAGATTTTCTGAATATGATTCCCAGAAGATATTTCAATGTTGAAATTTTCTCATTAAAATTGATCTCATATTTATTAGAATAATCTGCATATTTTGATAATTAATACAAAAGTGTAAAACTGTTGTAAGAAAATTCTTATTTTTTAATATTACGGTTAATATTCTAAATGAAGTAAAGTATTTGATAAATTTTAATAAAATAAATTATATATTAATAATTAGTTTTGTCAAATAATAATATTAATAAGTATTTAACAAGGTGTGTTCCTATACTTCAACAAAAACCATTTACCCTCTGTCGGGTGAAAGAGAAATAGAGTAAAAACTAAAAAATGAAAGTGATTTGCAGACAATAAAATTTAAACAAAAAAGCATGGAACTTAACAATTATTTTCACCTTATTTTTCAATTATGTCTATTCACTCGTTCAACTCTTCTTTATTTCTTACCAGTTTCTCAAAACTCAAGCGCCTTTATTTTGGTTTTATTTCTTTCATATTGTGGTATATCTTCCCTATTTCTATCCTTGTTTTCTTTCATATTTATTTGTTACTTATGAAACAAATGATCCTAAAGATTAAGGAAATGTTCAATGTATCATTGGCTTGGCCGAAGAAAATAAACCTCGATTAAACATAAGATTATGAGAAAAATTAGAAATAAAATTATGCAGGGTGTTAAAAGATTATCTGGAAAAATCATCATAATACATGGTTAGAAATAAAATAACTCAAGTCGTTCTTATAAATAGATCGACCCGCACCATATCAAAGTATGCATTTATTGAGTATTAATTACATTAAACTATTTAAGATCGAAAATTAATTTGACCGTCGAAAGATCTTTTACAAGTATCCGTATAACATTTTTTATCAAAGACTGAGACTTTAGTATGAACGATAACCACACACAACAGAAGAAATATACTTTCTCAACCCAAGTAGAAAAATAGACATATTAAAAAATTCCGGATGCTAGAAAGTACTATTAACATATTTTATGAAATGATATATCACATGATTTAATAAGCACAAGTAAGTTAAATTAAAGAGTAGTGAAAGTATGATAAATGTGAGTAAATCGGAAGGAACATGTACAAGATCTGCAACATCACTGTAGAATCACTTATGTCCCTCCTCCAAGATCTTATTCACTAAGAATTCTGAATGTATTGTCAATTATGAGGTATGGGGGACAGTTAGAGGTAGGAAATAACTTCTTGTGACAATAAATTCTTAATGCTTTTTCATAAGATCTAAATGGAAAGTGTAAAGGAAGATTAAACTTAAAATTATAGTTTTAAGTAACTAATTGGAATGAGTACCCACTCTTCTTAACTTAACAGGAAAACCCGAAATTGGTTATTTGGGGTACACTCATTAAAGTCAAATTGCCGAATGTGCTCTAAAACTACACTAACTATGTAACTTCAAAATATAATTTTCATACTTGCTAAGCAATTATGAGTTAAATTTAGTTACGTTTTTAGTTATAACCATCATAATAAACTTGTAATTTATTATAAAATGACCACCGAATCATTTACTATGATGATGAATTATAACCATCGTAAAATCCAAAATTTCCATTTGTGTATACCCTAGAGATCAATATAATCTCATCCACACAAGTGTACGAATTTTCTATCCAAATATATGGCTTAAACATTTATATGATAAGACAATTAAACTCTCATTCAATTTTTGTTTTGTACATTGTTGATTTGTTTGCAATATTTCATTATAAGAACTAACAATATTAAGCATATATAAATTATCATTCAAAGAATCAAGAACATCAACATTTGGACTTGATAGAGACAAACTTTATTATTTTTCAATGAAAAATAAAATTTAAATTTGACCAAATCAGAAATAGAATTCGTTAATGCTTTAAAAAATGTATAACAAAAGTTTTAAATAAATTAAAGTCTTATGAAAGTTACAATTGAATATATGAAAATTTGAAGTCGTCACACAAGAAAAATAATCTTTCATATAAAAGTGGACTTCAACTTAATTCAATATTACAAAATCGATTTATAAAATAAAGTTTGCACTCACTTATATATTATGATGAAATTATATACTTTTTACTGATTCCATAACAGATGCTATGATAAATCCAACAAATTTTTATTATGATAGATTATAAATGACTCTAATCTCATTTTAAAAAATAGATTTTAAGTCTATTTCAACTTTACAAAACTAATTTAAAATATAAGATTTATATACACTTATATATTATGAAATATTTTTATATCTAAGAATATGATATTTTTAAGACACTTAAAGTTAAATCCGTAAAAAACATAACACGATTATGTTTATGTGAGCTAGTATGCTCAAGTAAAAAAAGCCAAATTAACTTAAAAACAAATTAAAATAAGAAATATATTTTTTTTTAGTAAGTGACACACTTAAAATGCTTTTTTTGTTTTTTTCACAAGTCGTGATTACAAATGTAGTAACAAGTAAATTCTTTAGTCTTTTAAGTTTCTTTTGTTGAGAAGACTCTTCCGCAACATTTTTAGAATGTTCCTTTTTCTTATTTTGAAGAGTCAAAGTCACGTGAACACACTCACTTCTACCTTTATGTAGTCTTTTTCTTAGGTAACATTTAAAAGTAACTTTTTCCCCCTAAAATAATATGTATATAAAATAAATTTATAATAAAAACAACTTTTTCTATGTTAAATACATTTTAAAATTAATACAATGTAAACTTGTTCATTTTGTAAATATAATGAATAAATTTTTTTTCCTGTAGGCTTCCATGCGGGGACTAAATAGTATATAGGAGGTGTGAATAGTATAGAGGTTCAACAAAATAATTTGGGCTTCTTGAAATTAGATTTATAACACATCAGTTTTAGGACAGACTTTTGCTTCTTGCACCTTCACCAGTATGAATTGCATCTCCACTACTAACAAAAAAATTAAAATATCCTCCTTCATTGCATCACACCACTGATGCTGTGCAGTATCATCATCGCTACAGGAGAAGAAGAGAGCGAGAATGCTGCAGAGGAAGAAGAATAGAGCGAGTGAACATGTGAAAAAAACTTATTCTGAAAAACTTGTTCTAGAAAACTTATTCTGTTGAAAATCTTGTTCTACAGAACGTGTTTCAGAATGTATTTCATGCATTCCAAAAAATTCTATTCTAATTTTTTTGGAAAACATGTTCAAGAAGCTACTTTAAAGAAGAGTAAAATGGACATTTTCTAAAATTGTGGGGGTGCATGAAGAAATTGTGGAAGTGCAGGAAGAAGAAGCCTTTAGGACATGTCCTTTGGACTAATACTAATAGTGCAAGTTTGAGGAGCAGTCTAATTGGGCTTGTTCTGTTAAGACAATATAATGTACTATTCCAGGACCGTTTCTTCCTGCACCTCCATATTTTTTTTTGTCATCCCATACACAACATGAAAATACATTTTTATCCTTCTTGTGTCACCCTCATAGAGTAGCTTTCGGATTATGTAATCTGGAAACGCATTTGAAAAAAGACTTCCAAATTATGTAATTCAGAAAGTAATCATGCATCTGAAAAAAAACTTCCAAATTATGTAATCTAAAAACTAATTACAAATTTAAAAAATAACTTCTAAATTATATAATTTAAAATATTACAAAAGAGATTTTTGGAAATACGAAAATTTATAAAGGCGAGAGAAGAAGGTATGAACGGACGGGAAGAAACAACCTTACTAGTAGATTTAAGTTTGTATGGACTTAAAAATATTCTCTCAATCCTCCTTAAAATTTTTCCATATTGTTTTGGATATTGAGAAATGTCCAAGAATCTTAAATGTTGTGTTTGGGCTACTCTTTATCCCTTAGAGCTCTAACTTTTTTTATTTTATAAAAATAAAAGCACAAAATGTAAAAAAACAATTAAAATTAAAATTAAATTTTAAACAGTAAGATATACAACATATTTCATTAAATTATTCTAAAATTAATGATTCAAAATTCCAAAAAGTTCATGAAATTGTTCTCTATAGCTGTAGATGAATGATAAATAAGCATAAAATCTGAAACAAAAATAAGAGATTGTTACGATGTAACATCTGAGTGAGGTGCAATGCATATATATATAATGAGCATGTCGGGCAAGGCTGAGGTGTGCTAAGAGAGTTGAAAACGAAGTGATTAGTGACATGACAACACTTTGATTATATATAATACACTTGCTAAGCAATACCGCTACCAATAATAATAATAATAATAATAATAATAATAATAATAATAATAATAATAATAATAATAATAATAATAATAATAATAATAATAATACATTTGAACTCTATAGGTTTTTGAGATGGAAAAGTGTGTATTTATTTCCTAACCTATGCATACTATAATAGATAACGTAATCCATTCTCCTTCTATTTGTTGACGCCAACTACTATCTCATTATAAATATTGCTAACAATACCAAGATAACCATTTCATAAATTGCACTATTCTCTAAAAATCCTTGCACTTTTATATTTTACTACTCTACCAACAAATTTAATAAATAATAAAGTATATATTTCAAAATGCGCCGTAATATTAAATCATTCACGCTATCATGTTCAACAAACGTCTTATAGTATTGTTGTTCAGATAGTTATTTCACATTAACTATAGCCGCATTATCATGTTCACATTTTCTTTTATAATCACTTCTTTATTTTCAAATTTCCAACTTTTGAAAAAACACCTAATTATTAGTATGAAGAAACATCTAATATTTTATACAAGATATTTTCTTTGTTTAAGTGATTTCCCTTCCAACGTAACAATATATAATTTTCTGCATGTATATACTCAAGTAGAATATTTTCAAATCAAAACTTAAAAATGTATTTGTACATAAATAATTTTTAGCTTTATTCAAATTTAATAATATATTTGAATACACAAATTATTTAATAATTATACAAATCCTAAGATGACAGATTATGAAAAATACTTAAAACAAAGAAGCCAATTGAATCCTAATATCTTCCATATTTTCATATTTTAAAGGAGATGAATTTTTAATAACTACATATTCAAAATTTAATTTAATCAATAAAAACTAAAATTCATAATTAATTAAAAAAATAGTTAATTTTATATGATCTCCGTAAATCAATACTGCTAACAAATCTAATTGTACATATGTTTCATCACATAGTATTCCTGCTCATGGATTATGATTGATGTGTGAATTGCAAAATAAATACAAATTATTAATATATATATATATATATATATATATATATATTACAATTAAATACAGTGAAACAGATTATTTACATTAAATGTAAATAACTATAACTTTTTCTGTAACACCCCGAAAAAAATAAAATACATATAATTATCATAATAGAAATTCTACCGGTTTCCATATTGACTTGGAGTTTTTCAAAATATTCCTATTACAAGATTATGACTTATAGAAATACAATTATTTACAATATAATGTTTAAAATATCCTAAAACCTTCCAAGACCTTTTACACCTGTATGATTATCTGCTCGTGTACGTAGTACCGTCATCGCAGTTCAAACACAACAAGAAAAGCAAGGGTAAGCTAGTGAAAATAAAGTTTTATAATACAATCACGTAGATCTCACATGGATCTACACATCCAAGATAATCAACAAACAACGTCTTCCGGAAGACTCGTATTAAGTAAGTCCCACCAGAGACTAACACCTGATCCAAAGATTACCAACGAATCCAACATAAAGGGTCAAAGTAAGTTCAATGCAACCCAAGCCGTGCATCTCATATGTCATGGTGTGCATGAACTCCTCCATCAGCTTCTCACCACCTGATATCTTAGTCTATGTGACTTAGATCATCAGTGAAGCTCGGAGATCTATGTTACCACATAGGCATCAATACTTAATACACAACAACCATCAGTCCATACATTATCCCAAATGTATGAATTCAATTCCATATCATTTCCATCGTACAATATCCTTCAAAACTTAATCCAAAATATTCAAAAGTCTATTTGACATAAAAAAAACAACACTTAAATACTAAACCATCAAAATCTAATATTTTTACAAGTTTAAATAATATATAAACAAATAACACAACACGTCCCCTCCACATTCAAATCTTCTAGCCTAGGGTGCTATTAAAAAATTAGATTTAGCTTCCCTTACCTTAATTGTTTGTTTTCCAAGCAACTTCTAGAATTTTATTCCCCACAGTTTGGATAAGCTTCAAGATTTACGGGCCTAATGCAAGTTATCCAAATATTACCAAATTTTAGTATGAACTTAATCAAGTTGAGAGAAACACTTTTCTCAACTAGCCCCACTAAGATTGATGACTAAATCATAGAGAAAAACACATAATAAGGAAACTTTAGAGTAAAAATGAACTTACTCTGTTTGAAAATCTGATCGGGTATAAATGTACCCTGACTCCTCAGCTACACCATGGCATGATCAAATTTTGGAATAGATGAGGTATGAGAGAGAAAATGAAGAGAGAAAGGAGAGGGAGAGAGATGGAAAGAGAAAATGAGTTGGGAAAAAAAAAGAAATGAACTTGTGGTGGTGGGGGCACGATTTCTTTTCTTACGGGAGGTTACATTTTCCATGCAACTTTCGAATGAAATTCCATAACTATAAAAGATAATAAACATTAAATTATATTAATTATTAAATTTATTAATATTAAATTATATAACATAAGAACAAAGTTAACTAAGAGATTTACATGTCTAGTGTATGCCTAATGTCCAAAGTCTTAGTTTTCTTCTACAATAAACACGAGAAGCATGGCAAATTGATGAAAAATAATGAATATCAACTTTGAGTGTCCTACAAGTTCTAATACTTTTATTAACAATAAATTTTTATATTAATGAACATTTATTTAGAAATTAAAATAATGATTATTGGAGTGCCCCTACAAGTTTTAATACTTTTAGTAACAGTAAAATTTTATATTAATGAACATTTATTTAAAAACAGTAAACTTAAAAGTAAGGTATTAAATCCATTTCTTTGTCTACATGTTAAATGTGTATATTAAGTGTGTTTTTTTAACTCACCTGCTTTATTCTTTATTTGTGAATACATGAAGAATACAAGAAAAGAGAGTTAAATTGTTTTTTCAAAACTTGCTTACACTTTTCACAAATATCGTTTAATAGCAAATACTTAGACAATAATTATCATTATGCTTGAATATAAAGAGTTGGTGTTGAATGAATTTGAGACAAAGAGCATCATAACAAGAGTAAGTTAACCTAATTTTATAATGTCTTGGTTTATATATACAAGTGTATATCATTTAAATTACAATTTGAAAAGTAAATTCAAAACTTAAACTTTAAAATACATCTAACAATCAATCTAAACAATGAATCACTTATCAAATTGTTTAAACTTCAAACCATTTTCATCAAATAACATCTATTTCACTTAACAAAACAAACCCTTCAAGAGAATTTCAGAACTTGTGACACATCACCTTCACATCCAGATTCTCCAACCTAGAATTATATTGAAAGATAAATTTGTTTCTCATACCTGATTAGATTAAAAGGATACTCACTAAAAAAAAGCTCAAACTTCTAAAGAAAATAGGGATAACCTAACCTATACTACAAAGTCTTAATCAATTATCTAAACACATCATTCAAACCCTGAACTAACAAAGACTAATCGTGAAGCCACAGATACTCATGCAAAACATGTCTACCCAAATGAACAAAAGACTAAAAACTAACTCAAGAAAAAAAAAAACAGAAAAAAACTTATTTTAAACAAAATATAATTAGACTGTTTTGATGTATTTATTGTCAAGTCCAAAGGTGGTATGAGATCATCAATGTGATGAATAATGAAGTTAGAAATCTAGAGAAAAGATAGAAAAAAGAATATAAACTTTTATAGAGAAATGTTAGTAACTAAAAATGAGACCTAAATAGAAGATTTTTCTAAATATATGAATTTTTCACTTTAAGAATAAAATATTTAAATATACTTTTAATCGTACTACTTCTACTATTATAAAACTATGTTCCATGTCATTACAAAATGTCCATATAGTTAATTACAAATTGTAGAAAGTAAAACAGCATCACTTAAAAGCGTCAATAGTAATAGGAATAAAGAAACTTGTAAATCAACGTGTGAAGTTTGTAACTTACTACTACTACTATTATTATTATTATTATTATATTCCTATTGTAATAGTAATAATAATAATAGTGATTATAATACTAATAAATATATTAGAGGTATATTGCAGTTCGCTTTGGTTTGGATCGTTTTGGAAATTCAAACCGCAGTCCAAACCGAACAGCTTGGTTCTTAGAATTTTTTTTAAATAATCCAATTTTTGTTTTCGATTATTAGTTATTTGGATTGGTTTTCAGTTTTTTTTTTATCGGTTTGGTTTGGTTCTGTATACCCATATTAAGCATGGTAAATATTAAAGCAAGTAAGTGAAATGATTAAAACTTGACCAAATTACTTGAATTCCTCAAAAGTCAATCCATTATCAACCTCACATGAAACAAAGAAGATATTATATAATAAAGTTTAAAACATTGTATAAATGTCTTATATTGAGGTATCACGTTCTAAATTAAAAAATATCAGTATTATAATTATGATAACATGGTAAAGGATCCTTCCAAGAAGGATGATTGATATGTTTTATTGAAGTCTCATTGACAATTGATAGTTATAATTTTGAAAGACAACACTATCATGTAGCTCTGTTGGAATGTAGACTTCAAAAACTTTAGTACTAAAGTATATGATTTAATTAAAAAGTTAAGTTTTTTCTTTCTTACAAAATATTATAAATTATAAATTATTTTTCTTTGTACTACTGTTATTTGAGGGTATGTAAGTGTTAGAGATGATAAGTCCACTTCATTGTACATAATTTACTTCGAAGTTATCTTAAGGTATTAGTTCATCATTAGAAATCAATTATTATAGAAGCATGATTATTAGTTTATAAAAAATTAACTTAGTTAGAATTTATAGATTAGAGCACCAATTTATAATTTTTTGTAGTATACCATGTTATGTATTATATATATAGATATATCATAATATACTTTAAATTTTTCAAGAAGGTTGTATGTGATTTCCAAAATATGCTATTATAATAGAAAGCAAAAATTATGTATTGTATATATTGGTGGTTTTTATTTTTATTTTTATATAGAGTCATTAAATACATAATAACTAAATAAATTTATCAAGATAGAACGAAGCATTTTATTATCAATGGATTTTTGTTGAGATTTAAGATAAATTTATTTTTGTTAATGACACTTTAGAATATATTATAGAATTTTTAATTAATAATTATACATGCTCTCGTTTTATAATTGTGATTCGCAGGTTCCAGCCGCTACCATCTCGAAGTCCATGGTTTGCGTAAGCACGCAATTTGTAATATTTTGGTTTCACTGTCCCTTTTATCTGCGCTTGGAGGCCGTGGTAGCCTTGACTTTATGATGCAGACAACTTGTGTAACATGTTTTCTCGTTTTCCAAACTCCCATACTATGTGTTTAACTAAATGAAGTATACATGAAAATATGAGTTGTGGAAGAATGTATGATGCATGCACTGCAATTATTTCAGATTAAGATTATATTAAATACTCACGTCATGCTGCCCCATAAGTCACTGCATTTTAAAATAAGTCGGCTTTATATTATTATTAGACAACAATAATTTGAGGAGAAGAAGCTTTCTGGAAATACCGGAATACCAATATCATATCAACAATAATATGAATTGGAATTTCAAAGACTTTATTAGTGAGGGCTGTAACATTTTTCAATAGTCAACGCAGATATGGGTATTGAAACCACAAAAACTGACCAATTCCACCTTTTTTCCCTTCCTCAATTCCAAGGCCATTTCTTACTTCCCTCGGCTCTGCATTTCTTCAAATTACACCATGAAACCTATCATAACTCTCTCTTGCTTTTTCTTTTTCTACACTACCATTTCGGCTCGCACTTTTTCAGACTATATCACTCCAAATTTCACTGCCTCATATCTTCATTTCATCGATGACTTTGGTACGTTCCTCTTCTCTCAGAACAACACATTCAAGGTTGCTATATTCAACCCCGGTGGTCAGGAAACAAGTTTCTACCTGTGTGTCATTCACGATGCGTCCAACACTATCATTTGGTCTGCTAACCGTGATGCCCCCATCTCAGCTTCTGGAAAAATGCTTCTAGCTGACAGAGGGATCACAATTCTCGACGAAGATGGGAACACCAAATGGTCAACGCCATCACTGAAATCACAAGCAGATAGGCTTGTGCTGACCGAGATGGGAAATCTCGTCTTGCTTGATAAGTCCAATGGTTCTCTCTGGGAGAGTTTCCAAAGCCCAACTGACACAATTGTTATTGGACAGCGTTTACCTGTTGGAGCATCTTTGTCAAGTGCAGCATCCAGTTCAAACTTGTCAACAGGAGATTTCAAGCTCACAATTTCTTCCTCTGATGCAGTGCTGCAATGGTATGGACAGACCTACTGGAAACTTTCATCGGATACGAAAGTCTATAAGAATTCAAATGATATGGTGGAATACATGGCCGTAAACAATTCAGGTTTTTATCTATTTGGAGATGGTGGAACAGCTTTTCAACTGGGATTGCCACTGGCTAATTTTCGAATTGCCATGTTGGGTACCACTGGGCAGTTTACTATCAACAGCTTTTCTGACACTGGCTTGACGCAGGAGTTTGTGGGGCCAGGTGATGGTTGTCAAACTCCCTTGGCTTGTGGAAGAGCAGGGTTATGCACTGAGGGCACTGTTTCCTCTACACCTGTTTGTTCTTGTCCCCCCAACTTCCGTCTAGGCTCAGGTACTTTTGGTGCTTGTGTGCTAAGCAATGGATCATATTCCTTGCCAGTTGCTTGCAAAAACTCTTCAGTTGTTTCACTTTTGAATATAGGGTATGTTGAATACTTTGGCACTTTTTACTCTGATCCGGTTATATATAAAGGGAATTTATCTGCCTGTCAAAAATTTTGTTCCAATAACTGTTCCTGCTTGGGAATTTTATATAAAAACACATCTGGTTCTTGCTACACGATTGAGAACGAGTTGGGCTCCATTCAGTCAAGTAATGGAGATGAAAGAGACATGTTGGGGTTCATTAAAACTAACGTTGTTGAATCTAGAACTGGTAATAATGATGGTAACAAGCAAAGTTCTCAAAATGGGGGGTTTCCTGTGGCAGTTGCGGTGCTGTTACCTATTATTGGATTCATTACTTTGATGGCCATAATTTTCCTTGTGTGGAGAAGATTGATTCTCAAGTCAAAGATAAAAGAACTGAAACTAGGGAAAAACTCATCTTCCTCAAGGGACCTGGATGCCTTCTACATTCCTGGACTACCTGCAAGGTTTGACTATGAAGAACTTGAGGAGGCTACAGAAAACTTCAAGACTCTTATTGGGTCAGGTGGGTTTGGAACTGTGTACAAGGGTGTGCTTCCTGACAAGTCTGCTGTGGCAGTAAAGAAAATAGTGAACATAGGTATTCAAGGGAAGAAAGATTTCTGCACTGAGATTGCTGTCATTGGAAACATCCACCACGTTAACTTGGTCAAACTGAAAGGCTTCTGTGCTCAAGGGAGACACCGCTTGTTGGTTTATGAGTACATGAACCGCGGATCCCTTGACCGAAACCTCTTCGGTGGTGGACCCGTTTTAGAATGGCAAGAGAGGTTTGATGTGGCGCTCGGAACAGCGCGTGGACTTGCTTACCTTCACAGTGGTTGTGAGCAAAAGATTATCCATTGTGACATCAAACCCGAGAACATTCTATTGCAACATCAGTTTCAGGCTAAGATATCTGATTTTGGACTCTCCAAACTCCTCAGCCCTGAACAATCTGGTTTGTTCACAACAATGAGAGGCACACGTGGTTATCTTGCTCCAGAGTGGCTCACCAACTCTGCCATTACGGAAAAAACTGACGTGTATAGCTTTGGAATGGTGGTTCTTGAACTTGTGAGTGGAAGGAAGAACTGCTATTTCAGGTGGAGAAGCCATAGCATGGATGAGAGCAACAGTGGTGAAGGTCATTCCTCAACATCATCAACAAGTGGGTTGGTTTATTTTCCGCTATTTGCACTGGAGATGCATGAACAAAAGAGTTACCTGGAGTTGGCTGATCCAAGGCTAGAAGGACGTGTGACATATGAAGAAGTGGAGAAACTGATTCGCATTGGGTTGTGTTGCGTTCATGAAGAACCTGTACTGAGGCCAAACATGGTGAGTGTTGTTGGCATGTTGGAAGGCGAGACTCCATTGCCACAGCCGAGGATAGAATCGTTGAACTTCCTGCGCTTTTATGGGCGTAGGTTTACTGAGGCTTCCAATATAGGGGAAGAAAATGAGTATGGTTCTTTGATGCAACAAGAAGCACGTAGATCTACAAGCATACCAAGCGATTCACCCACTCATGCTTTTTCTTACATGTCTTCACAAAATATCTCAGGGCCAAGATAGGGAATCCTGTTTATTGTCTATGTTTCTTGGTTTTCGACCGTACCATAAACTGTAGCATAATATCTCATTAGCGTCTTATTTAATTCTCTCATTTGTAATTTCTTTTCCTTATTATAATACCTGTTGTGTAAAGGATGAGAAACAAAATTCATAAGGATATCAAATCAAGTGCTTACTGTCAATAATCTCTTATTAACAATAATTTCTTTTTTTATATGTGGATTGCCGCATATAGAGATTTTTTATATATATTTATAATAAGAATACTTTCACATCCAATTTTCTAAAATAATTATTTAACAATCTTTTCTAATGCTAAAATATTATATTTA
Source organism: Phaseolus lunatus (assembly GCA_013389735.1). Lineage (NCBI taxonomy): Eukaryota > Viridiplantae > Streptophyta > Magnoliopsida > Fabales > Fabaceae > Phaseolus > Phaseolus lunatus. Next base: position 10,501,235 of record CM023865.1, on the reverse strand, counting down.
GATTATATAATAATAATAATAATAATAATAATAATAATAATAATAATAATAATAATAATCTATAGCTATATATAGGAATTTTCCTCTTTAACTATCATTTTATTTTATTCAAATTTTATCCTTATATTTATATTTTATTTTATTATTTTAAAAATATATGAGAGAAGATATTTATCTGTAAACCGTTTTAATTTTATATCTAGAAAAGATAATAGAAGAGATAACACTATTTTTAAATTCAAAACTAAACATTGCAAAATGAGGCTTCTTGTACAATTGCATCTTTTTCTCCAGTTCATCTTCATTTTTATTCCATCAAACATTTTTTTTTATTTTCTTTCATATTCAAAATTTAAAATATGAGAAGTCGTAATTTCTTTCAAGAACCATGAAACCAACAAGTAAGTAAGTGTTGTTTTTTAATTATAAAGTAAAAGATAGAAATGCAATGTCTGAATTTTTTTTTATTTTTATTTATTTGTGTATGTCTTTGGACATTGTATGATGACAATATTGTTATTATTGTGCTAACACAAATAATGTCATAAAATACACAAAGACAACAACGTCAAAAAAAGAATAGTAAGATTTTGTTTGTTAAATAAAAAATTGAAAGAGAAATAAAAGTATCAGATAAAAGTACGCGCCGGTGGAAGTGAGAGAAGTTAGTCTATGAGAAAGAGAAGACTTAAAAGGAGAAAAGGGGAGACGCGTTAGTCTATGAGCGAAAGGAGTGAGAAAATGGATCGAGAGAAGGAAGAACAAACAAGCGAAACGCTTACGTTTTGATATTTAATTGGAAGAGTTAAGAATAAAGGTGTGGTGGTAATGGAAATATGGAGGGGAAATGATAGTAAAAGATAGGAACTATTTGACTAAGTCTCTCTGCGGATCCAACATATAGAAAAGATAATTATATTATATTTTCTTCTTTTGTATATAATACTTTTCATTATTAATGTTGATTGAACCATTGATAATAAATTTTTAGCTTATTGTTTAATAGTGTCATATATATTCTAATGATAAAAATAAAAAATTGCGAATAACACAAGTTGCACCTGTTCCTGCTAATAATGAATAATGAATAATATATAATATATATATATATATATATATATATATATAATTATAAAGTGGTTGTATAAAACATGGCAAAAATATTATACTCTTAATAACAACAAACTTATAAATATATATACATGCATATGGAATAAACTTGAGTTACTATTAAAAAAAATAATGTTGATTAAAATTATGCTGCAAGTGAAGATGTGTGTGTAAATTGAAGTATGAAGCAGGAGACGAAGCATGAAGGTGAGCACGTTAGATGCAGCGTTGCAGCGGTGCCTATGGGCGAGGCACTTCAAACAGATTCTCTCTCAAACTATCCTCACCGGCCTCATCTCAGACCCCTACGCCGCAAGCAGACTCATAAACTTCTCCTCTCGCTCCGCTCTCGTTCCCTTCCACTATTCCCTCCGAATCTTCTACCATCTTCACAACCCCAACGCCTTCACATGGAACATCATCATGCGCGCTCACTTCGAACTCCAAAACAACCCCCACCAAGCCCTCACACTCTACAAGCTCTTTCTTGCGAAACACGCAAAACCCGATAACTACACTTACCCAATTCTCCTTCAATGCTGCGCTGCCCGGGTGTCTGAGTTCGAGGGAAGGGAGCTGCACGCACATGTCGTGAGGTTTGGTTTTCATCAAGATGCGTACGTCCGAAACACGCTGATCAACTTGTATGCTGTATGTGGGAGCATGTCCGCTGCGCGCCAGGTGTTTGAGGAAAGTCCTGTGCTGGATTTGGTATCTTGGAATACTGTTTTGGCCGGGTATGTTCAGGCGGGAAATGTGGAGGAGGCGGAACGTCTGTATAGGGGAATGCCGGAGAAGAACACTATTGCTTCAAATTCCATGATTGTGCTCTTTGGAAGGAAGGGGTGTGTGGAGAAGGCGCGGCGGATTTTTGATGAGGTTCGAGTGAGGGATATGGACATGGTGTCGTGGAGTGCGATGGTTTCTTGTTATGAGCAGAATGAGATGTGTGAGGAGGCGTTGGTTTTGTTTGTGGAGATGAAGGCAAATGGGGTGGCAGTGGATGAGGTGGTTGTGGTTAGTGTTGTTTCCGCGTGTTCTCGAATTTTGAATGCTGAGATGGGAAGGCTGGTGCATGGTTTGGCGGTGAAAGTTGGGGTTGGCGATTATGTTAGTCTTAAGAATGCATTGATACATTTGTATTCTAGTTGTGGGGAGATAGTGGATGCGCAAAGAATTTTTGATGATGGTGGTGTTCTCTTGGATCTAATATCTTGGAACTCTATGATTTCTGGGTACTTGAGGTGTTGTTCAATTGAAGATGCTGAGAAGTTGTTCTATTCCATGCCGGAGAAGGACGTTGTGTCTTGGAGTGCCATGATATCTGGTTATGCTCAACATGAATGCTTCTCGGAGGCGTTGGCATTGTTCCAAGAAATGCAGCTTCATGGAGTTAGGCCAGACGAAACTGCTCTAGTCAGTGCCATCTCGGCTTGCACCCATCTGGCTGCTTTGGACTTGGGAAAATGGATTCATGCGTATATAAGTAAAAATAAATTACAGGTTAACATTATTCTGAGCACGACGCTTATAGACATGTATGTGAAATGCGGGTGTGTGGAAAATGCATTGGAGGTTTTCTATGCGATGGAGAAAAAGGGGGTTTCTACCTGGAATGCTATTATTCTTGGGTTGGCAATGAATGGTTTAGTAGAACAGTCCCTCAGCATGTTTGCAGATATGAAAAAAACTAGGACACTTCCTAATGAGATAACATTTATGGGAGTTCTTGGGGCCTGTCGGCACATGGGCCTAGTCGATGAGGGGCGTCACTACTTTAGTTCCATGATCCACGAACACAAGATAGAGCCTAATATTAAGCACTACGGATGCATGGTTGATCTCTTTGGACGTGCAGGTTTGCTTAAAGAAGCGGAGGAACTGATTGAGAGTATGCCTATGGCACCTGATGTTGCCACTTGGGGTGCTTTGCTTGGGGCTTGTAGAAAACACCATGACAATGAAATAGGGGAGAGGGTGGGCAGAAAACTTATTCAGCTTCAGCCTGACCATGATGGTTTCCATGTATTATTGTCAAATATATATGCTTCAAAAGGAAATTGGGGCAATGTTCTCGAAATTAGGGGAATTATGTCACAACACGGGGTGGTAAAGACACCTGGTTGTAGCATGATTGAAGCAAATGGGATAGTTCATGAATTTTTGGCTGGAGATAAGACACACCCACAAATAAGTGATATTGAGCACATGTTAGATGTAGTGGCCGCAAAACTAAAGATTGAGGGCTATGTACCAATCACAAGTGAGGTTTCACTAGACATAGACGATGAAGAGAAGGAAACTGCACTTTTCAGGCACAGTGAGAAACTTGCAGTCGCCTTTGGACTCATCACTATTGCTCCACCAATTCCAATCAGAGTTATGAAGAACTTGCGCATATGTAATGATTGCCACACTGTTGTGAAGTTAATCTCCAAAGCATTTGATCGCGAGATTGTGGTACGGGATCGTCATCGCTTTCACCACTTTAGGCATGGAGCTTGTTCCTGCATGGATTTTTGGTAACAAAACCGTACTGGCTATTAAAGTGAATGAGTAATTTACGTGTAAGGAACGTGCACTCAATTTTTTCATTGTTGACTCAAATATCAAAGCATGTGGAATTTAAGATTTTCCAGATTTTGTTTGCCTTGCTATGGAATTAAATTTTTGGTCATTCTTGTGATCTTGTTGGCAAAGAGGTAGGGTACCTTGTACTCCAGGATAATATCATTCCAACTTTTCTGATGTTAATGTACTATCTTTTCTGAGCCTTGAAGCTCCAAGATTCTGAAGAGAAATGATACTTTTTCCAATGTTAATTGAGTTTGCATTCAGGGGTTGGCTTCTCATCTTGGGGAAGTTTGCAAAAATCCAAAAAATCTTATTCAATCACCATCATCTCTGGTTCAGTTGTCATTCCTGAGCTGTTGAGTTTATAGAGGAACTCATCTATTGTACTTGTTTTTTAAGCAAGTTCTTTCCTTAGGCTTGGAATAGGTTTCTTGGACTCACGGAAGTTTTGTGGGTCAGTAATGGAGACCTTCTTGGACTCACGGAATGAGGGTGGGTCTACTCTTTGAATAGGTTCCTTGGTTGATAAGCTTGCACATGGATGAGGCACGACTAGGAAAGGTTGATGATGGTTCTTGGAGTCAAGAACATGCAGTAGTGTTGCGGAAGCAAAGAGGAGAAGAAGGAGCAAGGATGGCTTCTTGGATTGGTTCGGTTCAAGAAGGCCGAGACATACGGGTGGTATTCTTGGTGTTTGATGAAGGTTTGGAGGTGTTAGAACAATGTGACCGAGAGGTTTTTAGGTGGTGGGGTGATTTCTATGGAGGTTGGTGGTGGTCTTGGTTGCCAAGGTGGTGAAAGTTCACGCAAGCCTAGACCAAGATGGAAAGAGGAAACCGAAAGGTGCAAGGTTATGGGGGCAGTAATGTTATTTGTGTAGAATTCATTAATTTATGCCAAAAGAAGATATACATGGTTGTACATGTTCGTCTAAAATCTAAAAGAGTATGCAGTACGAGAGTTTTATCTCGCAAATAAATACTAGTTGACAGCTAACGAGCAATGGAAAATGCAAGGTCATGTTTCACTGGACGAAAGTAATCAAAGACGAAGCAATTATTCTTGCTAGCCAAGACAACCCACCACCAAAATATAAGACCAAAAAACTACAAGGATTATGCTTGTGTAAGCTCCATAAGATCTCTTAGTAAATGAAGCAACACTTCACACACATACAATTTTTTATTTTTATTTTTTTTTTCAATTAAGTGGCTGACTTGTAAAAAAAAAATTGAAAACTACGAATGATTAATGTTCTCGTGATGATAAAAAATAATAATGCATATAATGCAAATTAAATATAATAATAGTGGGAGTTAATTGATAGTGGATATTAAAAATATTTATTAACATGTTTAGAGTGACACATAACTTAGCCTACAAAATATGTATTTGTAATACAATACAAAGATATGTGAATTATAAAGAAAATTAAGTTTTCTATTTCTGAAAACTTTACGAGTGTTCTAGGTTTTTAGAACCCAAGTTTTTGATTTTATCAGGATCATGATTTATCACTTAAATTCTCATTTTTTTTATGTGATATTAATATTTTTTCTCAAACTAAATATGAGAATGATCCTCCATATGTTTTCTTATTAGATATCAATTTTAAGAACTAGAAAAAAAAAAAAACAAAGTTTGAGTATTATAAAAATTATTAAGTTTGATATTGTAAAACTTTAAAAATAAGCAACTGAACTCATCATGAGCCCATATAAGAGAATGCTTATTATGTTATTTTGAGATGTAGTATAGCGTGATGTTCATTTGATTCGATGCATAGTGCAATTTGTTCCCTACTCTTCCAAAATCGTATTTAGATTTAGATTTTATTTCTTTTCACTTTTTTTTTTCTTCATCTAACAATAAAAGTCACATATTTTATCAACCACATAACTACACCGTTTAATACTAACACAAAATAACATGAGAAGATAAATAAGCAAGGTGACACAACAACATAACAATCATGTTACCCACTTACCATAAAGATTAAACTGCAGAGACTCAATTCAAAAACATAAAATTTTTTAGTACTCAGTAGATTAAGAAAATTTAATAGTAACTCAATTGAAAATACCAAAATGTATGTCGTGAAACTTAATTAAGTCTTCTTATTTTATACACACTTTTATTATTAGTTTAACATTTCTTAATAATTTTAAAGAAAAATTAAAATTTTTTTGTTAAAGTTTTTGCTACTACATTTTTTTTGTCAAATCGTAATTTTCTCAACGCAATTATTTATCATAAAAATCGTTATATTTAATTTATTTTTTAATTCCAAACCTTAGCTGATTGAACTCTCAGAATAACTAATGACACAAAGCTACTCTAATGAAGATTAGCTTAGCTATCATGCATAAAGCGATATATCAACCACAAACAAAAGAAATTAGTCAAACCGGACAAATCCGCTACATTATATTTAAGTTGCATAACAACAATTAAATTTCTATATTTGTTTCATCTTTATAGACACGCAAAAATCCATGCATATAGAAAACAATACAACAGTGCTCACCTAACCTTTATTACGTAGCTATTGAATAGGTAAATACCATTACATTTCTTGGGCATTAATCGGCCTGTGGTATGATTGTAACGATCCAACACAGTGATTGGCACTTGCCGCATCTTTGCTAATGATGCAGCAAAGTTTAATGAATAGTCAACAATAAGGATTGGCACTTGCGGCATCTTTGCTAATTATGCAACAAAGTTGAATGAATAGTCAATAATAAGAAGTCAATGAACACTTTTCACTCAGTTCTACTTGTTGGATATTTAAATCGACTAATTCTATTTGTTGAAGATTTTATATTAAATAGAGATAAAAATATTTCTCAATGTATAAATGAGCTCAAATTTATCTTATAAAAATTAGATCAAGTTTAAAATATATTTCTTAATATAATATATCAGAGTTTTAAAATCTACCCTCACTTAAGTTTATTGAAACCCGCTATGCGACCGCTTAAAGGCTACTTCCTTAATAGTATTCACTCCTATAATACCACAATTTTGTGAAAAATTAAGTTAATGATGACTTTCTTACAGGGTTTAAACGTTTTCACACTTCATCTGTGTAGGGATATCGTGTGTGGAAGCGTAATAATTTCAACCAAAGATTATATGAGAAATTAAAGTAACAAGAAAAATGAGAATGATACCAGAATTTTTAGGTGGAAAACCCCTTTAAATAGAGGTAAAAAACCACCGGCGAGAGAGTCAAAAACCTTCCACTATAATGGTACTGGGAGTACAATGAATTCCTCTCAAACTAATAGATAAATAGCCTCAAAACAAATTCTCTCTATATGGGTTAAACACTTACACCCAAAGAAAAGAAATAGAGAGTATATGAAAGGAGAGAGAGAGGAAGCAAGTGTGTTGCTGTTTTTGTGTGTGTTACATTGGTTGAAAGAAGTCACTATATATAGTGGTTCTAGGAGACAACAATCAAAAGCAATTAATTGAGAATGGTAACCTCCATTTGATGACAATTAATTATAAACGGTAAGTAACCTCCTTTTGATGACAATTAATTGTGAACGGTAAGTAACCTCCCATTGATTTCAGTTAATGACAAGAAAACGGACAGAAAAAAGGTGAGTCATATCCCACAAATCTCCACCTTGACTTGCCTTTGACTGGAACACTCTCTCGCCATGAAACCTTGATTAAGTATGGATAATACCAGCTAAGTTCAGGCAATGATCGAACTTAGCCGGTGGAAGTGCCTTCGTCAACATGTCTGCAGGATTTTCGGCTGTATGAATTTTTTCAACAATTATATCTCCCGTATCAACAATGTCTCGGATAAAATGGTGCTTAATTTCAATGTGCTTGGTCCTTGAGTGATACTTGTTGTTCCTGGTTAAGTGGACAGCACTCTGACTATCACAAAATATAACAAGAACATCTTGTTGAAGACCAAGTTCACTTACCAAGCCTCGAAGCCATATAGCCTCTTTGATACCTTCTGTAGCAGCGATATATTCTGCTTCAGTGGTGGACAAGGCCGCAATGGCTTGAAGTGAAGAATACCAGCTGATAGCAGAACCACATAGGGTAAAAATGTAGGCTGAAAGTGACCTTCTCCGATCTAAATCACCACCATAGTCAGCATCAACATAGCCAACTGCTCCTCTGGGATCGGCTCTATGTTGATCAAATACCAAACCAAGATAAGGAGAACCTTTTAGATAACGAAGTATCCATTTAACGGCTTCCCAGTGTGCCTTGCCTGGATTATGCATGAACCTGCTAACAATGCTAACAGCATAAGCTAAATCAGGCCTGGTACATACCATAGCATACATGAGACTTCCAATTGCATTTGAATACGGGACATGTGACATGCGCCTTTTGTCCTCGTCTGATTTTGGACACTGATCTGATGACAACTTGAAGTGGGCGGCAATTGGAGTATTAACAGCTTTGCAATCTCGCATTCCAAATTTGTCAAGCATCTTAAGAACATACTTCTTTTGTGATAGAAAAAGTTTTCCAGCTTGACGATCTCTGCTGATCTCCATTCCTAAAATTTTCTTAGCAGGACCTAAGTCCTTCATATCAAATTCACTGCTAAGCTGGGCCTTTAACTTGTTAACTAAATATTTATCTCTTGCGGCAATCAACATGTCATCAACATATAACAACAAGTATATAAATGACCCATCGGATGTCTTTTGAAAATAGACACAATTATCATAGTTACTTCTGGAGTAGCCATGTCCAACCATGAAAGAATCAAACCTCTTATACCATTGTCTTGGTGATTGCTTCAAGCCGTAGAGAGATTTCTTCAAACGACATACATGGTCCTCCTTTCCAGGAATAAGGAACCCTTCAGGCTGCTGGATGTAAATTTCTTCCTCAAGATTACCATGAAGAAAAGCAGTTTTCACATCTAACTGTTCCAGCTCCAAATCATACAAGGCAACTAAAGCAAGTAATATACGTATTGAAGTATGACGAACAACAGGAGAAAATACTTCATTAAAGTCAATACCTTCCTCTTGATCAAAACCTCTTACAACAAATCTTGCTTTATTCTTTGTACTCTCAACACCAGGGATCCCTTCTTTTCTCTTAAAGATCCACTTGCAACTAATGACTCGTTTTCCTTCTGGTAACTTCATCAATTCCCATGTTTCGTTTTTGTGAAGACTCTCAACTTCTTCTTGCATAGCAGCAATCCACTTTGTTGAGTCGTCACTAGAGATAGCTTCATAGTAATTCTTGGGTTCACCTTCTTCACCCATCTCTTGAGCAATAGTTAAAGCATAAGCAATGTTGGCAGATTCTGCAATTAATCTTTGAGTCGGTTTTCTTGGTCTCTTTTGTGGAAGCTCTTGAGCCATAGGCCACGGCTGTGGTAACCCTCGTCGTTGAGGTGGACATTTCTCATGTGGTCTCAAATGTTCATTTGTACCATCAATAGCAGTAGCTTGATCATCTTGAATACTGGAGGAATTGGGAACGTTTTCCTCATGAGCAGGTGTTTTAATCTCAAACTCCACCTTCTCTCGAGCATCTTCCTGGTCACCTGTATCAATTGAGGAAATGACAGTATCTTTTACAGAAGAGAACATAGCAATTTCATTAAAGGTTACATTCCGACTGTGAATTACTTTGTGAGATTCTGGGTCATATAAACGATAGCCTTTAACCCCTAAGCCATAACCCAAGAAAATGCACTTCTTAGCACGAGGTTCTAATTTTCCCTCGTTTACATGAGAATAAGCAGGGCAACCAAATATTTTAAGATTAGAATAATCAACAGGGTTACCTGACCAAACTTCTTCTGGAATGTTGCAATCAATTGATCTGTTAGGAGAGCGATTTATCAGATAACATGCCGTTGAAGCCGCTTCAGCCCAAAAAGATTTCTTCAAACCAGAATGGGAGAGCATGCAACGAACTCTCTCCAGGATAGTCCTATTCATCCTTTCTGCAACCCCGTTCTGTTGTGGAGTCCTTGGAATGGTGAGGTGTCTGGAAATGCCTTCCTTCTTGCAGAAATCATTGAATTCATTCGAACAAAACTCAAGGCCATTGTCTGTCCTTAGCCTTTTTATCTTCTTGCCAGTTTGATTCTCAATCAATAATTTCCACTCTTTAAAAGTGGAAGATGCTTCATTCTTATGTTTGAGAAAATACACCCAAAGTTTTCGTGAGAAATCATCAATAATTGTCATCATATAACAACATTTACCTCTGGAGGGAACTTTTGACGGACCCCAAAGATCCGAATGAATATAATCCAAGGTACCTTTGGTTCTGTGTATGGCTTTAGAAAAACTAACCTTTTTCTGCTTACCAAAAATGCAATGTTCGCAGAAATCAACCTTTCCAGTACAATGGTTACCAAGGTGACCCTTCTTCTTGAGGATTAGAATTCCCTTCTCACTCATGTGGCCTAATCTCATATGCCACAACTTGGTGTTATCTGTGTTGGGTGAGGCAATAGCTGCAGAACCTGTAACTGTTGAACCCTGCAGCACATACAAACTATCACATCGAATTGCCTTTAGTAGCACAAGAGCTCCTTTAGACACTTTTAAAACTCCACCTTCAGCTGAGTATCTACACCCATGAGATTCAAGGGTGCCTAAGGAAATGAGATTCCGTTTCAAATCAGGGACATATCTGACACCTGTTAAAGTTCGAACAATTCCATCATGTGTTTTGATTTTGATTGTTCCTACACCAACAACTTTGCATTGAGCATCGTTTCCCATCAAAACAAGACCATCATAAACTGGTTTATATGTGGTAAACCAGTCTCTATTGTGAGACATGTGAAAAGTACAACCAGAATCAAGAATCCATTCATTTTTAGACCTTTGTTCAGTGTTGGAAGCTACAAAACAATCCCCATCAGATTCAGTTTCAACAATACTAGCTTCGGCAGATCTTTCTGGTTGTTTACCATTTCCCTTATCTTCTCTATCTTGCTTATTTTTCAATTTATAACATTCAGAGATCTCGTGTCCCTTTTTCTTGCAATAACGACAATATTTGGAGTTCTTGCCTCTAGATTTTGACCTAGATTTATATTTATTGTTCCTACCTTTCTCTTGGTTTCTCCCTCTAACTACTAATCCTTCACCAGAACTTCCAGAATGAATTTCAGTATCAAATTTTTCTTTGGCTAGTAAATTAGTCTTGACATCATCAAAGCTTAAGGTAAGATAATTACCGTATAACATAATTTCTTTGAATTGTCGATACGAGGGTGGTAGAGAAACAATAAGTAGAACAGCTTTATCCTCATCATCAATTTTAACATCCAAATTTTCCAAATCAATTATGATGGAATTAAATTCATCAAGGTGAGATTGGATGGAAGTACCTTCTGACATTCGGAGTGTAAAAAGTCGCTCCTTTAACCGGAGTTTGTTTGTAAAACTTTTGGTCATGTATAGAGACTCCAATTTACTCCATATGCCTGCTGCAGTTTTCTCGTTGATGACCTCACGCAACACCTCACGAGACAAGCATAACTGGATTGTAGACAATGCCTTTTCATCCATCTCATCCCACTGCTCTTCTGTCATAGTGGTTGGCCTCGTCATTTTCCCTGTCAGAACTTTCTTTAAACCATTCTGGGTGAGAACAGCTAGCATCTGGACTCGCCAGATAGCAAAGCTGATTTTACCATCAAATTTCTCAATATCGAATTTCGACATTATTGAACAACAAATCTTGGTTGAATTATCGAAAAGCTCTGATGCCAATTTGTAGGGATATCGTGTGTGGAAGCGTAATAATTTCAACCAAAGATTATATGAGAAATTAAAGTAACAAGAAAAATAAGAATGATACCAGAATTTTTAGGTGGAAAACCCCTTTAAATAGAGGTAAAAAACCACCGGCGAGAGAGCCAAAAACCTTCCACTATAATGGTACTGGGAGTACAATGAATTCCTCTCAAACTAATAGATAAATAGCCTCAAAACAAATTCTCTCTATATGGGTTAAACACTTACACCCAAAGAAAAGAAATAGAGAGTATATGAAAGGAGAGAGAAAGGAAGCAAGTGTGTTGCTGTTTTTGTGTGTGTTACATTGGTTGAAAGAAGTCACTATATATAGTGGTTCTAGGAGACAACAATCAAAAGCAATTAATTGAGAATGGTAACCTCCATTTGATGACAATTAATTATAAACGGTAAGTAACCTCCCTTTGATGACAATTAATTGTGAACGGTAAGTAACCTCCCATTGATTTCAGTTAATGACAAGAAAACGGACAGAAAAAAGGTGAGTCATATCCCACAATCTGTTCGCTTTTTTACATCAAGAAATGGCATCTACATTAGTAAGATCTATCAGCTCAAATTCTGGTTTTACAGTCAATCGTAATATTGACAGATCTCACTATGAAGAATGGTATAGACACATTACTCTGCTTCTCTGAGCTGCCGACCCATTCTCAGCAAAAAAATCTGTTGCCTAAACAGGATTGCCTTATTCAATTGCTACGTGTCAATGTCAAACCCCTTCGTCCAAACAGGGATGCAGTATATTAGTATTCCCAAAGAGAATGAAACACAAACTGTAATAATGGCATAGGCATAGGCTCTCCAAGGATGACTGCTTTCTCTCATTGCATTGAACTCAGCAGCAAAAGTAGAGACAGTGCTCAGGCACCCCATTAGACCAAACTGTATTCCTGCTACAACAGTATCACAATCTCTGGTGTTCACCTGCATCAGGCAAGTAAATAATGGTTATAGTTTATGTCATGTATATAACAGACATGAGGGCAAGAATTAATCATGGTAATCTCCAAAGAAATTCAACAAGAAAGCCAATTTCCCAACACAGGTAAATCTTACTGTCATATCTAATTCGGAACCTATGAGTCTATGGCTTCTAGCTTAGAGATAGGACAATGCAGTTAGGGGGGGACTTGAACATGAATGATGATAATGAAACTTACTGCATTCTTCACACAGGCAAGTGCAGCCATAATACAAGCTGCTGATACATTGGCAATTAAAGTCCCAAATGGAATCCATTTAAACAACTCTTCCTTTCCCAATCCACGCCCATTTAATCTTGCTAAGAACCATCTAATCCACACACCCATGGGTCCAACCATGCAAGCAAACCATAACTGTGCATCATTACCACCGCGCTTGAACTCAGCCTTTACTAATGCACCACTCACACCCCACAATATGCCTAGTATAACCAAGAACATCACCATAACTATCAACTGACGACGGTAGCTGTCTACTTTGTAATTGATTTTATTACCATCATTTCCCGAACTAATACTCAACCGGTGGAGGAGCCACCTGAAACCCTTGGCAGTTTCGATCCCAAACTGGATGGAATAGGCAACGAGAAATAAACCTGAAAAATTGTAATGGTAAAACAAATTCATCTTATCAATTGAGCCATCATGAGGAAATAAAATCATCAACTCATCTAATAGGGATAATTTTAAACAAAAAAAATCTTTGCTTGAAACAACAAACTTAGAACTATAAAATACACAATAAATCCTCTCATTTACCTAATAGAAAGCCAAGTGAAGCGAAGAGCCAATGCCCAGAAACACTGAGTTCAAGCATTTTTTGATTCCAACCACTGAAGGTTGTAAGGCTTCCTAAGTAACCAGTTGTTATTGCTATAGCTAGATGCTCTGACACTTGAGATATGTCTCTTTTGAATACCACACCAAACCAACCCATAAGAAACGAACCAATCTGAAAAGGAATGTAAAAATTTGAATTAGATTATCTGAATCAGCTTCCTCATGAGTGAATTCCAAAATTTCTTCGAACAGTACTTTTAAGTTTCAAGTTTAAACTTTGAAGCTTCTACAAGATGCCTATACATAAAAAAATTAAAATTTAATTTGCAAATGTGTTCTATACATAAAGGACTCTAGTGTCACTCCACACACTACCATAATGTAGTTATGTTCCTGGCTAAACAACTCTGGAGTGTTAGCCTTTGTGAACCCATCAAAATTTGTAGAAAACCAAGACAGAAAAATATTGAAGATGGAAAAGGGAACACACCATATTAGAAGGAAGATCAACATAAAGAATGGTTTGGTCGCTTGTCACGTGGGCAACCTTAGGGCCAAATAACTTCTGCAGTAAATATCTCGTTAAGACCTGCATAGTGTTTTTACAATTTGTGTATTAGAGTTTTGTGGATAACTGCATGTCATAATATAAATTTGACCATAAAATGGGTATCATTGTCACAGCTAAAATTTGCCATAGCCTCTCAATCAGCAAAAGAATTCTAAATTGAAACAATGGCAAATACCAGTAATCCATTCTGTACCAACAAGTTAGCCATATCTAACAAGTCAAGCAAAAGTTTAGCAGATGTTACCCCAAGAATTCCAAAAACCGCTAACTGAACCATACATGACGTATAGTCAAGCAACTCTGGCAAACCTTTAGGAGAATCCTGAAAATAGATCATAAGTTTAATTAATAACCAAATCACAGAAACCAAAAATCTTGGACTACATGAAAATCAAGTGTTGAAGCTCACATGTTCAGTGTCTTCAGAACCTACTATTCCATCAGTTGAAAGAGGGGAAAGGGATGTGAAGGCAGGAGGCAAAGGCCTAACAGAAGAATTGGGATGCAACCTGTGTTCCTCTGGAATGGAAACAACAGTGTCTTTTTCTGACCTGTTGTCAAAGGACAAACGGAAGCTGTTGCTCTCACTGAACCTCTTGCTTTGAAGAGCTCGATCTCCAATGTCTCCGGCCTCTGAAACCCTCTCATTCTCACCATCATTGTCTGTATGATGGCTTACGTGACTTGATATGCTCAATGAACGTCTTCTGATTGAAGAAGCCCCACTGTTCATTCTCTCCATGTCAACAACAACACAACCACAACACTTGTCCGGCCGCCTTAAACCGCGTTGAACACCCAACTAAATACCAAGTTGACTCATGCAGCTGCCACCAATACAAACCTTATTTGTTTTGTTCTTTATATGTGTGGTACAGAAAAAGATGACTGTATTCTACGTACTTACCACCAGTTTAAGTAACAGTTTGCCACTTGCCCAATTTATTTTATTTAGGATTTTTAAAAATAATTACACTTCCCATCCCAATATAACAACAGTGTACATGAAATACCACATGAAAAATAAACCATTTCTAGCCCGAACATTAAAACAAACACATTATAGTCAATTTAATAGATGATGATGCACATGCCTAAGAAAGCAGTTTTCCCCACACAAGCGATAACTTACTAATGACAAGTAAAAACGTATGGGAACTAGCCTAAGAAAAAAGAGATAATATAAGTTATGGGCAATTAATAATCAATGATGTCACAAAATCTGTACTACTGACTACATGGTGAATATATTATGTAGGCCAGGGATGCAAATTCAATGGTTATGATTTTATGTCATCTTTTGTTTTTTGAAGTCATCTTAGAGAATACGCAGCAGGAAATTCAGTGTGAAGCGGAAAAATTGAAAATGGCATAATATTAATTGTTCTAAAGAAAAGGGCATAATAATGTGTCACACCAGAGAGATTCATACGTAAGGTGGCGTTTTCACTTGAGAAGAAAATGTGAAGCTAATATTACGAGACACGAGAAATGAATTGGGGATAACTATTTTGTGGTCAATCATAGCACCCAGCTTTTGAAATAGATTCCTTTAAAGACTTCACAACTCATTTTCATTAAAAAAAAACTAGCTGTACCAAGATGCCGTTCTTGAACAGTTTTATTATTTATAAAGAAATTAAAATAATATAAATAAAACGGATTTTTTAAAAGACCGTCACATTAATTTCAAGAAGAATAAATTATAAAAAAACATCCAATATATTAAGTTTGTTGACAGAATTACTAGATTAAAAAATACAATCATCATTTATCTTTCTTAAATATAACTTTAAATATAACTTCTTTATTTGTTGACACGTGTCCAAATGAAGACCCTGTTTTGTGTGGACTAATAGAAATTAGATTTGATTTTTGCACAGCAGATCGTACCCGACGTATATTTGAAGCAATAGTTTTGTTTTTGGATTCTGCGGTTTGTCATAAAATAAATTTATTAGCATCACCTCACAAGTCACAATCCCCTTACGCAAGATTCCTACCCCTTATTCACGATAGACACGAGAAACCAGAAGAAATTTGAGTTTTAAATCAAATCTTCACTGATACAACAATATTATACATGGAGTAGAGTATCTTATTTTATTGTGTCTCTTATGCGAATGAAAAAGAAATTGTTTACTAGTATTAGGATCAATCACATAGTCTTAATCGTTTGTAATCCAATTTACATCATTTAAGTTATATTCTACCCACTTATACTATATTATAAGATATTTTTATCTTAACTTCAGATTTCTTTTCACAACTTTCAATTTGTAAGAGACTATATTTTTTTTTGATACAATAACTATGATAAGTCCAACCAAAACCAACACCTTTTTATAGACTCTTTAAAGTTATTTAAAAATATTTTATTTAAAATTATTTAAAAATTTTAAAAAATTAAAATTGACTTTTTATAATTAATATATAAATAAAAAACATTGTATGAAAGTAGAGGAAGAATTTGTCTAAAACTCACTCATAAAATAAAGTTTATATTTATTTATATAATATAAAATATTTTTAATCATATGAGATTTACCATCATAGTAACTTCGATTTTGTACATAAATAGTCTTTTTTTTTTTTAAGTGTATTTTTAATTTTATCTTTATATTTCTTATTTTATTATTACTAAAAACTCAATACTTACAATTTTATACTGAAACTGATTTTAACTTATCTAAATTTAAAAGAGCATAATAAGATATGTCATCATGCTCTTTTCTCGTGCCATTTTGCAAGGGATATTTTCAATCGAGATCATTGATAAATAACTACCTTTTTTTCATAAATTTGGACATGAAACTTTTCAAATAAGTATTAAATTGCTCTCTTATTTTAAGAAGCGTTTTTATTAGTTACAATTTTTTTTTTAATCTAATGAAAAATTGAAATTTTCTCAAATTTATTAATATGTCGATTATTTTAACAGTTTAATTTGTTAAAGTTTATGATCGATATTTATTTTATAATTCACAACAAACGAAAGTAAGCATCACATCATATAAGTTACAAGACTCTAATAGTTAAATATATAGTTTTCAACATATACAAAATGGATGTGATTTTTTTTAATACACGTGAAAATAAAATAAACAATTTTAAATTTTTACGGATTGACCTTGCTTATTCATAATAGAAAATCAGTAGTTCTAATAAGTAAAAAGATATTTATGTTAATATTTTTTATTTTTTTTAGGATTTTATATTTTGTATAATTCACTTGGAATATAAGATACGACCAAGCTTAATATTCTTTACAAATAAGATAGTAAGTGAAAATACTATACACTATAAATATCAATCTCTATTGAATTTTGCAACAACTTTTCAAATTGTATATTTTTTTTCTCGTATTTTCTTTATTTACCGAACATAATGTAAAATATATGTAAAATTTTCTTTATTTTTTTATAATATATAATAAATAATAAATAACATGCGATAATTTTCAGAAAATATACATGTCTGTCTATATCCAATGAGAGCACACTAAAATCATCAAAATCACCCAGAATACTCACCGTTACCGCTTGTGCTGAACAGTGACAACGAGAATGACAGAGAAGAAGAATACTCTATGTACTTGGGTTCTTAAAACCTCCAAAGATTATTTTTGTCAATTCACATTTTTTATGGGGTGCAAGAATCAAAATGAAGGGATGTAGGAAGAAACACCCAAATTTCTTTTCTATTTTACCTTAAAAAATAAAATGTAGAATGGGCTGAGCCCAATATCTTTGTTTTATTTTCTTATTTATTTTTTAAGAAAATAGAAAATAACATATACTTTTAAATATTTGAAATTTTAATAAAAATAAAATAATGTTACTTTTTTTAGTTTTGCAATATTTAAAGAAAACAATTTTAAATATTCATATGTTTTATTAATTTTTTAATTTAATTTAATTTGTTTTTTTTTAATTTTTAATCTTTTTTTTAATTTTAATTTTCAAAGTTTATTTACCTGACAAAATTAGGTGTTGATTTCTGCTCTCTTTACTTAGTTTTTTTGTTATATAATACAAAAATTTGAAAATTTCATATTCCCATAGTAAAAGATGAGTAAAAATAGGAATATCAATTTCATTCGGTTTCAAAAACTAAAAGAAGAAGGGAGGTGCTAGTAAATTGGGCTTTGTTAGAGATGTATGAGCTGAGCTTGTGTCCGTTGGACTAAGACTCGAGTCAAACAGAATTGGGATTAAGATATATATATATATATATATATATATATATATATATATATATATATATATATATATATATATATATATATATATATATATCATTCATATAAATGAAGTAGGTCATCAATCTAAGACGTGAAAACAACGAAACCATTAACATTTCATATGAATGAAGTGGATTTCAATTTGAAAGATGGAAAGAAGATTCGACAATCATTCATATGAATGAAGAGGATTTTGATCCAAAAGATAAAAGGAGTTGATGATCATTCCAAAGAAGATGGTCTCTATTTGAAACATAAAGATAAAAAGGAATTGGTGACCATTATCAATGAGAAGGTCTATATCCGAAAGTTTGAAAAAAAAAAAGATTTGATAATTATTTCCAAGGAGAAGGTCTTTATCCAAAAGATTGAAAAAGGATTCAATGATCTTCCCCAAAGAGAGGGCCTATATCCAAAAGATTGAAAAATCATTTGATAACCATTTTCTAGGAGAAGGTCTCTATCTAAAAGATAAAAAGAAAAAGGATTCGATGATCATTCCTTATGTGAGGGTCTCTACATGAAAGATAAAAAGAAAAATGATTTGGTAACCATTCTTAAGGAAAGGGTTCCGACCCGAAAGAAAAAAGAGAAAAATGATTCAATGACCCTTCCCAATGAAAGGGTCTCTATCCTAAAGATAGAAAGAAAAAAATACTAGGGCTTGGTCATATATGCATACGAACATCATGTGAGCGTCAAGTTGGATTGTAGTACGAAAAGAGAATTTATGCATTGTCATGAATGAGACTCACATAAAAGGTTTGCTCTTTTTTTCTTTTTTATTATTATTTTTTTTTCGAGATCTTTGATTTTTCTTTGTATTCCAATGCAATCATTAAATTCATTAAGTTCGATATCAACATTTTGCTTTTGAAAATGATGGATGTTGCAAATCTTGAAGTTAAACATCAAAATTGATATCTTATTTGTTTGGCCTTTTCTTTTGAATCCTTGTTTTGATGCATGTATGCTTGAATCCGCAAGGGGATGAAAATGGGGGATGAAAATGAGGGAGAAAAAATTGGAGGTTTAAAGGAAGCTATGATTATGCAACATCATATAAAGAATATTGTATCTCTCAAAGGGAATAATCTGTATGAGTACACATATAAAAATTATCTTGTTTGGATGTATAAAGATAATGTTAAGGTTTGGACGAAAGATGAATTGATTTATTTGTATTGTATGGGATAGAGAGGATTGCCTCAATACTACTTCACATGGCTTATTAGTTGATGAAAAGGAACATTCCACTCCTTGGGTCATTTTTTTTTCTTCTTTTTCTTCCTCTTTTAATTTTTTTCTTTTTTTCATTTATTTTTTAGCAAATGTGTCATTAACCACATCATTTTCCCATAAGATTAAGCTTTATGAAAAATTTGAGCAATCACTCTCTCCAATTAGTATGGACTTTACTAAACTTATAACGTGGTTAAGGGCTAAAAGGATGTGAAAAAAAGGATATGACGACTCAAAATATTTATGGGTTTTTATTTCTGAAACAAGAATCATTAACCAAATATTGAATTAGATACATTCAAGGTTTTCCTTTATCGAAATTCTTATCTTTTCATTTTTTGTATTTTGCATTCATATTTGCTATACAATCACTTTGTGATAACATTTTCTTGCTTTTGATTCATCACGTTCTTTGATTGATTTTTTATTTAACTCTTTAAGAGTTTTTAATACACATTGTGTTGACTTTCAATGCAGTGATGATTCTTGTTTAGGGATATTTTTGAAAGAAAACATTATTATTTTTGGCTCAAAGAGGGTGCAAAAAATATTTTACTTTTTGGATTATGAAACATGGTCATACGTCATTTATACTTTGATGATATCATTTTCTTTTCTGTTTTCTCTTATTCTCTTTCTATACAATTGTCATGTTCTTACTATTAGAGACAAAATAATTGTGACTTAACCTTTAGGAGCTTAAAATAATTTGAAAACGAATCATGTAACAAACATAGAAACAACAGATCCCACCCAAAACAAATTGGTTAATGGACAACTTGTTTTATGTCTCCAGAAAGAACTTTTCCATTAGTAGAAATAGGGGTCGGAAACTGTCCTAATGGATTTACAAGATATAAATGGTTCAATATTGATGGACTTTGCTCCATTTCACGGTTCGTTGGAATGTAAAGAGCTCTACTACTTTCATTATGCCTTGTATCAAGAAGATCTTGCTAGTATCTCTAGACTCTAAAGCTCACTAATTCTCGAGATCACCATCTACCTTTTGGCTCACTAAAAAGTCACTAATTCGTTCCAATAACCTCCCCAAAGCTAGAGAGCATGTTTTCTTGTAAAAATTACAACAAATTGTTATGAATGAACAAAGATAAGTTTTTATATGGTGAATAATAAGTTAAGAATAGAAAATATATACTCATCAAATAGAATAAGTGATGTTCAACTCTTTGCTATCAACATGCAATCAAATTTAAATTAGCTTTACCATTTATGTTTTTGTCTAGTATTGGTGATTAATTCGAGATGATTTTATGAGGAGACGATTATTAATTATTTGTGAGAAAAACTTTGAAGAAAAATAGAGTGTAAAAAGGAAGAGAAAGTGATGAATTTTTTAACATCATTTTGTGAAATCAAGCTTTGCCTTTAAGAATCTAACTTTTTTTAATGGAAAGTCTTAAAATTAATATTATACAAATTGATAATATATGATAACATGATAAAGTTATATAATAACAGGTAGCTTATAATGTTTAAGAAAACAATAACATAACAGAAGAACAAAATGATCCTACATTATTGATAATATGCTTAGTTAATTATGAGGTGAAATTTATTTGAGACTTACAATAACAATTTTACATAACGTTGAACAAAATATTTAAAAAGTAATATTTCGATTATACTTATCCTATAATCACTCATTTGTTGATCAAAATCTCAAAGATTAAAGTTCATATACCTTAAAAAAACTTAGATGCATAAACACTTCACAAAAAACTAATTACATAAATAACAATCATATTTGCAACAATTAACTAAAAAAATCCTTATAAAAAAACTTAGTCCGTTTTGATTTTTCAATATATGTTTAGCCAAATTCGGTAATAATTATTTTAATTTTATGATCATTGGTTGATTATTTATTATATATTTATTTAAAATAAAATTATGATTTACCTGTTTTTATAATTATTTTAAAAAATTTGTCTAGAAAATAATTGGACGTGAGAATATTAGTTTTGAAAGAATAACCATTGTATTACCATGTCATAAATTTGGGCAACCTTATATTCTCCAAAAAGAAAAGTCGTAGTGAGGTTGTAAGCCCTTTATTCTGTGTTGGGCCTAGGCCTCTTTCAAAAAGAAAATGAGTTAAAAAATATTATAAAAAGCAGGGAAGATATTGATGATGGTGAGGTGGGAATAATGTGTTTGGATAGAGGAGAAGGGAAGTGGATGGCGAGGATAAGAGAGAGAGAGAGAGAGTGAAATTATAGGAAGTAGGATGAGGAAGGGTCCCACCTAAATATATTAATATATCACTTTTATTTTCTTTCCACTCACCCAAAATCCATACAATACCACATCAGCACCTCCGTGGGAATGGACGAATCACAATCGTCGCACCTCGCTCTTCCCTCCAATTCAGCGTCCTAAGCTTTCCCAAACCCCAAAAGGGAAACTTCTAGAACCTTCTATTCCGTTCCGTTCCACCTCTTCAGGAACCATGGCCGACAGTCGGAGATCCACGGGCACCGTTAAGTGGTTCAACGCGCAGAAGGGTTACGGATTCATAAGTCCCCAAGACGGCTCCGACGATCTCTTCGTTCACTTCACTTCCATCCGATCTGACGGCTACCGTTCCTTGTCTGACGGCCAGTCTGTCGAGTTCCTCCTCGATTACGGCGACGACGGCCGCGCCATGGCCGTCGACGTCACCTCTCCCGTTAGATCTAGCCGTCCAGCAGGCATTCGAGGCCGGGGTGGGGGCGGAAGAGGACGCTACGGCGGAGGGGAAGGCCGTGGGGGAGGGATCGGCCGTAGAGGAGGTTACGGCCGTGGTGGAGGAGGACCTGAGTGTTATAATTGTGGAAGAATAGGTCACTTGGCGAGGGATTGTTACCAGAGACAGGGTGGTGGTGGTGGTGGTGATGGTGATGGTAGGATACAGAGACGCGGTGGAGGCGGAGGTGGTGGAGGGTGTTATAACTGTGGAGAGGAAGGGCATTTTGCGAGGGAATGTCCAAACGTTGGGAAATTAAATGAGTGAGAACGTGGGTTTATGAATTATGATTTCTTCTATTATATTGTGAGTCTGTTATTGTTAGTTGAGGTTGGGTGCATGGGTCTGTTATTTTTGGTTTCTAGCCATTGGCATTTGTTCCAAATGTGTTTTGCAGGTTTTGCTAATTGTTCCATCTAATCTGATTCTTTTGATGAAGTGATTATGGTTGTTCCTCCCCTTGAATATGAAGCAAGGGAAGCCGTAATTAATGGCTAATTTAATCAATTTATTAATTCAGCAAAAATATTGCATTCGCTTCTATGCTCTGTCCTCAAACTATCTGGATTTGTGTCGCAGTCCTGCCATTCTATTCTGATCATGTCAGAACCAAATTCCACCTTTGATATGTCTGTCCTTATTTTCAAGGGTTGTGAAACAATTCTACATTACGAATCTATCAAACTCGTGTAAAGGAAGTATTTTTTAAGGTAATTATTTAAAAGTAAATAAAATAATTGTAACTAATAACTTTTTATAATATTCTACGCATATATTTTGTACACTTAAAAGAAACTATGCTTTAATTAATGGTTTATATGGTTAGATTTCTTACGGTTTATTTTCCCTCAGATATCTCTACTATAGAAGGGTCTATAATAGTCGGTTGAAAGAAGTTTAACTTTCATCTGTAATTCATGCAAATATTGTGAGGCAAGATCTTATCTGCTCTGATAAGAAGCAGGCATTTAATCAGTGGTCCTACCTTGAAAGATATGATAAGTAAATCTAGTCTATTCTGTCCTCTAGTTTTGTGTGTGAATGATATGTTGTCATTTCTGATATTTATTCATGCACATAATAAATGTTGTGGATGTTCTTTTTTTCTTTCTAATTTGTTCATTTAAGGCATTTTTTTTAAAGGTTTTACTGGCAGAGATTTTCTAAACTTCAGTACTCTGAAAAGTTGTGAATAAATGCAGTCACAATTTTGGTTACAAAAATAGTTGCCACAACTACAACTTTAATATTGTAGTGACAGCTTTGGTTGCCATTTAAAACCACAATCACGCCTTTACATTTTTTATTAGAAGTATTATGCTACATCACATTTTTAATAAGGATATTTAGTGGTCAGATGAGTGGCTAATGATCATGACAGATATGCTTAATCCCGTGTTGTGTGATTATGAAAAACTAGAAGTTGATATGTTGTCCTATGTCATAACATTGTGATGGTTGCATGAGAGCATCGTGGGTTGCTTCCGCCCCTTGGTCCTTTGATAATTGTTAGAAAAATCTCTGCATTTTCTTTCTTTTGTTTCTTCCATTATCAACCTAAAAATTATATATGGTAATTCTTGTTGTTTCTTCCGAAATGGATCTTTAGTTGTTTAATGCTTATGATAATAGGTCATCATTCTGTCTTTGGATAAATTTTTAGTGCCATGAAACACGAGTGGCTTGTGAATATTCATTAATAATTTTTCCTTGGCGTGAAGAAAATAATTAGTAGTTTGGTGGTAAGATTGTCGATTTGTTTGAAAATATTATTATAGTGGCAGCTGGGCATGGTTTAGAACCGGGTAATGATTTTCCTATTGTGCTTGACTGCGTGAGGCGCCATTGAATCGGTGGCATTAGATTCTTGAACGTCTCTCTAAATCTTGCATTTAGATACATTTGATTTTTGATAATATTCATAGGGAGACTAGTTCTTTGTTTATTAGAACCAGACAACGTAGATTTTAGAATACTTGGAGACTGTTTCGACCTTTTAATTCCTGATCATGGCCTGGTGTTTTCTTTTCCTTCTATTCGTCACTTTGAATTTATTATGGCTTTCTTTGTCATACCTGGTTCTTATAAATTCATCAGTATCTCTCAAGTAACGAATTTTATTTGGTCATGATTTTGGAGAACGGTGACATTTTCTCCGTTCTTATTTTACAACCATTAGGAAGAATACAAGAATATATTTGTTAAGTATAAAGATTAAAATGGATATAAAAAAGTAGAGATACTTCTTGAATGTTACCATTCATTTATAGGTTATCCTTGATCTGGACTGTTAAAAATGTGTTGAATAATTTTTTATGAGATATAAATAAATTTTATAATAATCTCATAATCAATTTAAGTGTTAATGAATAATTATTGGTCAGGATGTATCTAATTTTAATGGTAGTGGGTGGGTATGTGAACAAAAATCAAGATAGTTATGAAGAAATAAATTTATTTATGACAATTAATGATGATCCCATAAATTTTGATCACTTCTTGAAAATCTTGTTGGAAATTAATGGGAATCTTTAGGAATGTTCATATTATCTCATGTTCGAACTGAGAATTTGGCACAACATATTTTATCTGACCATGAATGTCCAACAATAGATATTTAGGAAAATCGCTAATCGAGTCCTATAATGTGGATTCGAACAAGGACGATACACTGACTCAATCTCGAAACGAGTAGGCGAATAAGGCCACACTAAAAAGTTTATGAAAATACATGAATCTGACAATTATTAATCCACCTTTATACATATAATTTATCTGTTAGTTCCTACAAATTTTACACACTTGCAGTAAAAGAGAAAGAAATAATATTAAAATTATAGGAAAAATTAAAAATAATTTGAATATAAATAAGAATATTGATTTTATATTTTTCTAACTGTAAAATAATGTCGATTTGTGTTATCATGATTGTTAGTAGGTCTCCAAATGGGAAGTGTGAGTCTATGAAGCGGGCGATACCATTTACTAGTTGTACTTTTCTGGGAGGGCTTGTGTTAATGATATTTGTTTGGGTCTTGGTTTGTTCATGATGGATAATTCATCTTCCACCCCCATACTTTCTTCTGACAAATTCATAATAGAAGCCAAATGACAATTTTATATTTTTTCACTCTTTCTTTGCTCAGCCACAACAACCCCAACCTCCAAAGTCACCATGCTAGCAGCCCTCAACTCCAGTGTCACTACCACAACTGTCTCTCACCTTTGTTACCTAAGCACATAAAAATTGTATTTTGAATTCCATAATCTGAAATAAATAAAAAAAATTATAAATTATATAATTCAAAATAAAGTAAAATAGATTTAATGTATTTTAAATTATAAAATCTGAAATACAAATTTTACATTCTAAATTATAGAATCTGAAATAAAAAATTTATATTCTAAATTCTAAAATCTGGAATACAATATTCTAGATTCAAAAATTCATAATACAAACCAATTTATATTTTGGATTTGTAGAATCAAAATATAAATTTATATAATTTAAAATGCAAATTTTTTATTTTAAATTCTTTCATAATGCAAAATTTTGTATTCTGGTTTCTGAATACAAAATTTACATTCCGGATTATAAAATCCAAAACTAACCATTTTGATAGTTTGAAAAATATGGGGTGTCATAAGAAACTGTGGAAGTGCAGGAAGAATTTGCTGTCCATGATACTTTGTGTTTGGGTCAACAATGATTTGATTTCAAAAAGCCCAAAGACTAGCAAAAACTTTAGTTAATGTGTCTTCAAACTTGAAGGAAGGCATGGGGTGGGTCTGCTGGAAAGAACTTGAAGCAGAGAATTTATTAACATCAACCCATTATATAATTGAATCTGCTGGAGAGAACTGAACAAAAATGGTATTGAATCCTGTCATACAAATAAAGTCTCTCATAATAAGTGTTGAAACACCAGTATAAAGGTGTAGTAGTTGGAACATGTAATCTATTTCCGAAAATGTTTGGGACAAGTTTCTTCATAATCACTTTTAAGAAAGAAAAAAAAAAGTATTTTTCCAGAATAATATAAGTAAATATATATAATTTTTAAATTTTTTTTAGCTTTAACATAAATCAATTTTAGTATTTTTTTAATGAAAAAAACTCGTCATCTAAACCTACTTTCAGTAGACGATTCATAAGAAGTATTATATTTATATATTGCATCTCATAAAGCTTTAAGTAGTATTTGTAGGATTGTCAATTATAAAAATTAATTAATTAGCTTTTAAATTTGTTTAAAAAAAAATCAAGACTAATTTATCATATTATGAGGTATAACTTGATCATACTCATAAAACTACAAATGGGAGTTTGCACATAAGAATCTTATTCAAGTTAGTTAAGATCACCAAGACTAATTGAAGATTTTGAAATCATTACTGTAATTGGAATGTTAAAAATTTTCATAAATTATAATAAATTATAATTTTAAGTGGAGGAAATCAATGTTTATTCAACCTCTAAAATTGGAGGGTATGTTGAGATAAATGGAAGGGATAAGTTTCTTTATGGTAAAAATACGTGATAAAACTCAACTCACACATGAGAAAAGATCTGTTAAAAATGCAAGTATGTGTTAAAAGATAAGTAACCAAGACTATATCATCTCTAGATGTAAGGAGTCAAAACTATGTGATATTGGGTGTTGGTAAAATAACACCTGGAAGCGGTCCTTGGAATGGAGAAGAAGCACATTTGAATGAAAATCTAATCAAATAAATCTTTTCTTCAATGACTTAGTCAACATAACCTTGAATAAGGAAGGGGATAGCAAATAAATGTGGAAAAAAAAAGTGTAAAAGGTATTCACCGTAAAAATCAGCTTACAATATTTTTTTTAATGATGCACTAGGGGATGAATAGGATGTTTATGAAAATTTTTGGAAAATAAAAGTCTTCCTTTCTGCACAAATTATAGCTTGAAGAGTAATTAAGAATAAAGTGTCGCAAAAGACAATTTGAGTAGAAGGGGATTGGTGTTAGGTAGTATTTTGTGTGTTATGTGCAATGAGACAAAAGAGATTGTGAGTCATTTATTTCTAAGATGTAAAATTGTCAAACCAGTTTGAAACTTGTGTTATAAATGGATTGATGAGGTCACTGTAACTCATTATGAACTAAATTAATATTTTAGACAATTTGCTAGTCTAACTTTAAATAAGGCTGAAAAAAAAATTTGAGAATGTATGTGAATTGCAATTAGAGACGAAATTTGAAAACAGAGAAATAACATAATGCTTAGAAATAAAATAGTTGATCCAACGGAGATTTTTGCGTTAACTTAAAGTAAAAAATGGTTATGGAACATAGGCAAAATGTTTTCCACTTATTTTTCTTACTCCGAGTCGTGGTGCATTAAGCCTATCGCATGCATGAAATCTATAAAGAAGTAGTAAAGATTGGAACTAGTAATTTTACCATCTTCACATAAGGTAATTCCAGTATAAACTTGATATGCTAGGAGGCTGGGAGTCTTTCTCTATTGTAGGAACATGAACTAATCTCCACCACAGGTTATACAATATCATGTTGCTCAAAGGGGGCAACAAAATAAGAGAACACAAGCATGGTGGCATTGCTTAATACAGCTGGTAAACAGGAGGACAACATGTTCTTTGACAAAATGGTCTCTGGTTGGTTGTAAGGTAACTTTGGTAAATCCAAATATAGCTAGTATCTAGTGCAAATTATAAATTTTAATACAACTTATCAGTGGAAGGTTACATGACTGAAGCTATTTTTGTATTTTGAGTTTTGGGGATTGTTATACATATACGTGATCATCATAACTGGTATGTATTGGTTTCATGACTGGAGATTTTTTATTTTTGATATCTGAGGACTGTAGCATCAGATAGGTGATCATTATAAGTGGCATGATTTTTGGGCTGGTTTTGGAGAATATGAGTGTTACGTAACTTCAAATTTGTTATATAGGGTTTGAGTTTCTCTCAAATGTTTTATTTTATTTAAGTTATTCTTTTACCGACAAAATTAATTACCATTTGCATTAATGTGATGATGGGAAAAGTGCTTCCTAATAGACTAAATATTAATACATAAAAGTCAGTCAGAGTGCTTAGAAGGATGGGGGGCTATCAAAATTATATTATACAATCATAGACAAGTCTTAATAAGGACACTCAACCACAAATCTTGTTGTGGGATCTATAATTTTTTACACTTCTTTCTTTAAGAATAGAGACAAAAGTCATTGTTATTGGTGATTAAGAAATGTGTAGTTGTTCCATATATCATAATTGTAAGGTGCAATATGCATATGGAAAGAAGAAAAACCCGTCCATATTTCCTTACAAAACATGCAAAATAAACTCTAGTAACTTTACATGAAGATTAGACATTAAAATTACACTTAATTTGAGTATATTATTTTTTAATTCAAAATAATTACTGATAAAAAAAAATCCAAAATAATTGTTGGTCTATGCATACTGTGTCAAAACTTCATATACAATAATAAATAAAATATAGATATCATTTTAAAGAATTTTTAATAATATGTTTAATCAAAATTAAAATTTTACGTAAATAATCTTTATAAAATTATTATGAAAACTCTTATTAAGTATATTACCATTTAAAAAATTATTGAAATAACAGCGAAAAAACCCTAAAAATGTATTTAAATGTTTAGCGACGACAATATTTCTTTTTAAGTTAAGGACCCATTGGAAGATAATTAACTATTTAAATCAACCTTACACTATATTTTTATGTTCGTCAAGTTCAATAATTAAAAGAATCCATCTTTAGTTAAGATAATCTCATAAACGTGTTTAAATGTCATGTTGTAAGCAGAAATTAACACAGCTAAATTTTATAATAAATAACATTCTTCTAAAACTATCATATATAATTATAATTACAATCTGTTCATACAATTGATTTGAGTGTTACAATGTATTTACAAATATAAAAGCTTGGATGGCGTTTGTAATTATCAATTATCTCCACAAAGGGCCAAGGCCAGCACCTTTGGTCACCATCATAATCACCATATCAATTTTGTAGCACTAGTTTTTTCATTTTCTTTAAAAAGTTTTCAATAAATGTTTATATCAGCCTCAAGATATTATCTTTGCATTTAATAAATAAATAAAAAAATCCATTTAACCAACAAAACACAAATCAAATTTTTCCGCATTCAAACACAGCTTAATTACCTTTTTTTAATATATCTTATACATCGTAAAAATTTCAAACACCAATCTAAAGAAAAATCTATTAGATACATGTCTTAAGAATGAGGATTTGGAGTGCAAGGTTTATATGGACAAAGACAAATCGTCGGAAACCAACCTTAGAATAAATAATTGACACATTTATTGATTGCTTTAAGCTTCCAATCAAGTTGTGTGCTTGTAGATAAAATCTCCAGGGACACCACACCACATGGCAATGGCCATTAATTTTGACCATTGACCCATCACTCCTTGCATATTACTTTCTCTAACCTTCAAAATTCAGGGATAGAAGTAGGGCCAATCCTGTTTATTCTATACTCAATTGGAAGCTCTTCAACAACATTTTGCCAGTGTCCACATTAGGAACTATTGCGACGTCTGAGTAGTTGCCAAATCATTATAATCATATTCTACAATGATGAACATACAAAACTTCATATTAGTACAAACCAATTCAAGTCCCATCTAATTCTTCTTGCCGGTTCGCTTTAGTCAATTTTAAGCGTGATTCCCACGTATTTTATAATATCCACAAACAATTATTCAGTTTACCACAGTAATGTCACGCCCATTTGCAAATGCATTACAATCCTCACTTCCTTTCTTCAACTCAATAAGCTTGAACCATCTTACAGAACAAGACATGCATATAATTCTACAGTGACTTTGGAGAGTGCAAATTTCATGAGTTTGTACTTAATTTGTAAAAACAAACATCCCATAAACATATCCATGAAAGTTATCTATCCACGAAGGCTAAGAACTACTTACGTAAAGGGTTTTATTTTTACCTATAATAGATAACGCGTGTATCTGATATCGCATCAGAAATTGTGTCTGAGTGACAAGGTGATAATTCGGACCCGCGCATGTGTGCCTTGTCCAGCAGTGCTGTTTGATATGCTTGGCTTTCATCAACATTTTGATCCCAACAACTCCAAACACTGTCAAACTTCTAACCAATAGTCTCTGGATGCTAGTATTTATCGTTGCCAAACCAATGATGTAATCAACACTCACATATACACAAGTTACTTTGAGTTCAATATTTAGTTTAAGTAGTTAATAGTATAACGCTTAATTAACTATTTTTACTTTTAAGATATATTAATTCTTTATCTTCTTGTATTAAGATTCTTTTGTGAAGATTGAATTGGGAAATGGTTTCAATAAACATACTTTTTAAGAAAAATTCATTTTATGTAAAAAATGTTGTCACGTTGATTATACATATAGGTTTTTTTTTTATCACACATGAGACTAATGGTATGACACTACAAAGAAATACATTTTCCTTTCATAATTTAAAGTGTCAAAATTAAGATTCTTCATTGATTAAAGCAACTCGGATCCGGAACAAATATATTTATCAGTCCCCATGTCAAACTAACGGTATGACACTATAAAAAAATGAATTTTTCTTTTATGGATGTTTTTTCGCTCATTCTCAAGCCTGAGGGATAAATGTACTATCAGGCACCGAGGTGCTGAATTTGCACCTTGGTATACGACTAAAGCAAACCACTCAACGTTTCGCTAAGACAGATCAACAACTTAACCAAATCGTAAAATATCTACTACCTAATCTCTTGGTGTGGTAAATTATACTTGCAATAGGATTAATTATGAGTAAAATCTGATTACTCCTTAAGAGCGCAATTAGGCGATTGTTAGGCCTGAATGACAAAGTTATAAATAGGTAAAAGCCTTCAAAGTAAAAGATAATGAATATTTAATCCTGAATCTTATAAACTTGAGTATCAACATTCTAATTTAAGCGCCGAAGTGTTTTTGCATGTACCTTACGCACTACTAAAAAAATTGAGAGGATAAGAAATCAAAAAAAAAAAACTAACTAAATTGAAAGATCTTAGATAGAAGATATTCAACCTTGTAAAAATACTAATATCTACATAAGAGTCTTCATAACATAGATAATAAGCTCATGTTTCACGTTGAACTAATAAGGTTTGGTGTTACATTTGGTTATATTCGGTTTGGTTTAACAACTTAGGGTAAAATTGTTGATAATAAATCATCTCAAATTTATTTCTTTATTAAATAAATGTCTATTTTCATGATGCATGTATCATTTTGATTTAATTTATTTTCCCAAATGTATAATAAAATGAAATGGAGAAGATGTTTTGCCCTTTTAACTTCATGGATTGGTTTGAAGTTGGTTCACGTCTGCTACCTTTTTTGTGACCCTTTTCTTAGTTACAGGTATTGTTACCTCACTTTAGTTTACCTTATCTTTCTTTCTGGTTTCTGCCCCCATCTTGATCATGTTATATGGAACCATCTTTTTCTTTTTTAAAGTGGCTTTCTCTGCTGGCACTTAAGGAATAGGGTCCACCCATTTGACATTAGTTTGATTAGATGGGTGGTCAAAAGCAAACACCAACTCTAGCTAGAATCACCACATTCAATAATCCGTTTCTGTGAGGCCACAAGAAAAATAATTGAAACATTCTGTGAGAACTACTTGACAGTCCTTGACTTGGAAAGTTCTTCAGAAAATGTGAACTTGTGATTATCCCCACCATACCATCCTTTCTTCTTTCTCAAACTACGCAATCACTGCCTTCATTTCATTTCTATTATGCGACAAAATTTTCAGCTTCTCCCATTCCCCTCTCATAGTCACAGTCATAGTCCTAGTCTTTAGCCTATAAAATACCTATCATATTGCACTCTACCCATGTGCCTTCACTTCTTCTCAGATTACTACACGTGACACTTATTCTAGCTTTTATTGGATTAGACCTTCGGATGATATCACTTTGGCATGATTTAAGTTAATGTTAATCCAACTCATTTTTACGGCATTTGATCTGAGTAATTACTGTTCATTCAGATTGATTTCTGAGGATTAACTGTGTTTGTGTAGGGTGATGGGTGTGCAAATAGAGATGCGGAAAAGCTAAAAAATAAATATTTCTCTATCGAATCATCTTAAATTCAATCTCAAATTTATTTTCTAATCCAAACAAAGCGTTTATCTTTCTCCTTTTTCAGAACAAGAAATTGAACCAAACAGAATTTAGAAGGGAACATTAACAAAATTTTAGTTTTAAGAACTTTTAGTCTTAAGAATACACTATCTAACACAAACTTTAAATTAAAAAGAAAATTTGAAATTTAGGAATTATAAAATTATTAAATAGTTTTAGCTTTAAATTTTGAAGAAGGCTTTTAGAATCTAAAATTATCCTACTGAACAATCATAATCTTGATAGCCCTGGCTGGCTAAGGTGAAGAGTCGGATTTGAAAGGTAAAATATAGCAGTGCATGTGGATGAGGTTGCTATCTGCTTTTATTCACGTTGTGCCCATTTTAACATTTACTTTTCATCATCATAGATTACTTTATGCACAAAACCAAGGACGATATGGTAGGCCAACCAGGAGTTGGGCCCATTGCCTTTGCTTAGGCCCATCTCGTTCGTTTCCGTGACGTCATATAAACCTTTCACTTCATTACACATTGAAATTAATGTGAAATTTTAAAAACTAAACTATATTTTTTATTATCATCTCTATTAAATCTTTCTATTCATTTTTTTTACCTAAAATCTCAAAAATTTCAATTTTACTAATAAATTATATAAATCAATCAATTAAATTATTTTATACTATTTTATTGAATATTGATAAATTAAAAGATCTAGTTTAAAATAAAATTTGAAAATTCAAGATTTCCTGAATCCTAACTTCATTTCTTACAAATCCTTCCATCTTCTTTAAAACATTTCTCAACTAAATTTGTCCTAAACCTCTGATTGTTTGTGTCCAAAAGGAAGTTAGAGGTTTCAAAAAGAGAAAAATCTTATAGGAATTTATTATATTAATTGAAAATTCAGGAACTAAATTAAAAAAAAAAAAATCGAGGTTCCAGTGAAATATTATTCATAAAAAAAATAACTAAAAGCAGAACGAAGTTTTAAGTCTATAAAAAGGTTTCATTAGTGATAATAATAGATTAAACAGTTAATTTTATTGATTCCGTATATAAAAAAAAAAACTACATTCTAAATTATTCTTAACCATGTTTATTAGAAATAGTGTTAATATTTGAACTGAAAAATTAAAATAGACTTGGATAAAATTATCCCATCAAAGATATTTTATTTTCTTCTTTCAATATGACTTACGATATTTGAATGGCTTTGTATATACCTTATTTTAGAAGCTAAACATTAAAGTTGAAATTGTATTCAATGTATAAGTTAAAGATCGAAGAGTTTTTGCTCGTTTACAAATGCATTCGGTAGTTTTCATATAAATCGAAAATAATGAAGCCACCATATATGATACTCCTTTTTGTAATTTTTCATCTAATATTTTTTTTGTAATAGAACATTATAAATTATTGTGCATGCTCAAGATTTTTAGTTATTCTTTCCTTTACTTTGGAATCTTGTGTTTTCATGAAAGTATTTTCTTGGATTTCATTCA
This sequence comes from Phaseolus lunatus, assembly GCA_013389735.1. Classification (NCBI taxonomy): domain Eukaryota; kingdom Viridiplantae; phylum Streptophyta; class Magnoliopsida; order Fabales; family Fabaceae; genus Phaseolus; species Phaseolus lunatus. Next base: position 10,467,502 of record CM023865.1, on the reverse strand, counting down.
TATTTACTAGCACTTGGAATAAAAAAAATACTAAAATATAAATAAATTTAAACCAATAAAACATTAGTAACTTATTAAGATGAAAATTAGTTTTTATTATTTCCAAGTTTGTTTTCATATTATAAGCTTTACATACTTAACATTAAAATGACAAAAAAATATTTATATAAATAAAATGAATCAAAAGTTAAGAATCATTTTAATGTTAATATAAAAAATTGACAATTTTAAAATAAATTTCTTTAGTTAAATCAAGTAAAAACTAAATTTGAAATAATCTTGCATAATTTGGAATAAAGCTCAATCGAAAGCAAATATTTATTTTACATTAATATTGAAGTAAGAAAAACTCCGAAATTCTTTTTGCAGAAATAAGTTCACCTCCTTTATTTTCAATTTCTAGATTTCTTTTGAGTTAGTATTTAAATCTATGTTAGATAATGAAAATTTTTCTTTTTTAAAGCATATTTATATTTTTAAAATTAAGATTCAATATTTATAGATTGAAACCATGAATAATATTAAATTTTCTTTTGTGGGAAGCAAAAGCGAAAATCTTTCTATAATGTTTCAAATCAAAATTTCTTATGGAAATTTTTTTAAGATTAAAAGTTATAGAGTGAAAACTATTTTTTTCAAGTGAGAGAGAAATTTTTTAGACAATATATTTCACGTGTTGCTCTTTGGTATGGAGAGTAAAAAGATTAATATTTTATTGAAAAAGGGAGATAAGTTATTTTCTTGCAGAACTGATATTATGTATAATAAAAATGTAAAATGATAAGAGTATTATTCAAAATTGTGAAAATTAATAATTTATTGGTTTTTGTAGTAAAACTTAAACCTATTAAAGAGAGAAAGGGGTGGGAATATATATAATTTTTCGTACTTTACCTCTTTCTGTTTCTTGATATAAATAGTGGACAAAATTTTATTGTGTTTGGAAGAGATCAAAATGAATATGAAGAAGATAAAAATAAATAAATAAATGTATTTGTTTGATAAATAAGAAAGAAAGAAATATATGTATACAAGCACTTAATTGAAAAAAATATATTACAATATTCTTTCTCTAAAAACTTATTTTACTGTCATACAATTTGCCCTTTAACCAATAATACTTATAATATTAAAATTAAAATTAATATTATTTTTAAAAATGTTTATTATTTTTATAATAATAATAATAAGTATATTATAACTTCTTTTGGCATAATAGGCTATAATATTACGGAAGAAGTATTCTTTATACTACTTCACTTTTATTATAATAATATTATTTGTAATAATTATTATTATAAAGTATTTATTATCTTTAATTAATATTTATTACAATTATTTATAATAAAATATTAATTATAATTGTAAATTAATGTTAAAAATATTATTATAATTTCTTATAATTAATATATTATTGTAAGAATAAATGTTTCATAGCAGTAATATAATAATTATAATGATAATACATTATTATCATACTTTTTATAATTATAGTTTAGTTATAATTATTTCTATAATTACTAAAAAATATTATTAGTAGATTTTGTAAGTGGGTTAAGTTAGACATCATAACACTTGAATTATTACGTTCTTAAAGTGAAAAAGTTAAGTTATACCTTTACTTGACTGTTAACTATAAAAAAAAAAAAAATTACATTTGATCCATTCAACAATATATATCATATTCAATTTTCAATAAGACAATAGTTGAAGAAAAGATTGTTGTATGAAATATCAATTAAGTTATAATCAAATCATAACTATAAAGTATAGTGCTAAGTCCTTATCTAACATTAACAATTTTATTATTATAATTATTATTAATTTATTATAGCTAATGCATAATTATTATTTATAAATGATTTTTTTGAAAATTTTTATTATTCTCACTTGCACATAATGCTAAGAAATGAATAAATAAGTAAATAGAGAAATAAAAGATAAAAGAGACAAAAAGATGAGGAGACATAATTTATTATGTAAAATGTTAACCTATTAAGTTTTTACTTCAACATATAGCACAATATGTTATTCACAGCATAAATGGAAGTATTAGGCGTTTTATTTTTATTATTTTTATACAAGTAAGTATAGATAGACGATGACAAGAAAATATGTGTGAAATTTTACTTGTTACGTCTGTATGACTGTAAACTTCCCCAAGTATTTTGTTTAATTTGAAGTTATCCATCTGAAATATCCCTAGGAAGAAAATTTGATGACTTCACATAATCACTGTATATGTCCCTGTAAAGTGGTGAAAAGAAGAAGACAATAACTAGTTGGTAAACTTAGAAACAGGTATTTGGCCATTATGTTTGTCATTTGGCATAGCACACAAAGAAGATACATCAAATTAGGCAAAAGCCCGTTTAAAGTTTAAGTGATAAGTGCCCGAAAAGTACTATTGATGCATAATGATAGGTATGAGGGAATAGTTTGTGGTCCATCACCTACTATATATTTAGAAGATTTTGCATTTTAGAGCTGCCTAATATTTTCTAACATTTCACCTTTCACGACACTAGCTACCTACCCAATCAAAATTCCAAGAGAAAAGCACCTTTTCCATTTTGCAAGCAAAGGGTTTACAAAAGCTTCCGAGATTATAGGATGAGATGACACCGTAATCACCACATCATGCATGCAATTTCCATTTACGTCTGGTCTTTCTGGATCTTCCCATACCACACTTCCATCCTTAACGAACCTCAAAGTAGGTGTACTTTTTTCATTGGTTACAAAATTCATGCACTAAATTGAAAAGAAATAGTTGTGAAATATCAAAGAGAGGTAGGTTTTGATAGCCATAGGTATGGTTTATGTATTTTTAGATTCTTCTGATGTATAAAGTGAATCTAAGAGGTTTAAACTTCAGCGATGGTGTTCTACTGATAAAAGTAAAAAGTAAATTTCACATTATCCCATCAATCTTTTCCTTTGAAACCAAAACAGGAAAAGTTGGTTTGTAGTCATTTATTTGTTTTAGTTTATTGTAGCTACGTAGGGGAGAGAGAGAGAGATAGGGACACAAATCAAGTGTAGCATATGGTAAGGTAGTTGCACAACAAGAAATGATTAATCAGCACACGAAATTCTAACTGTAAGTTCGTATAGGGGGTGGCCGTGATGTGCCATCGCACCTTTAGCTGACACAATCAAAAGACTTGGCTTCTTACAATAAAAAAATAAAATAAAGGGGAATAATTGGAATAAAAGAAAAGGGTACAAATTAAAAGCCAATCTCTTTACACGCATGTATGATCTCAAAGTATCACAAGAAACTAGAAGAGCTACTTATACTTAAGCCTTGTGAGGGGGACACTGATAGCACTTTGTAAATAGCCCAAACGTGTCAATTTGGTGTATGAAATTAATCATGCTTGCCCATCCTCCCAACCCAAATCCTACCACCAAAACCCACACCACCACAAACACGTTCATGGAGTACAATCCTACCCAACCTCCTAACCTTGATGGTGGTCTCTCCACAGCATTCTGTTAACAAACAAAATTAAACAAAAAATTATCAGAAAACCATTACTTTATGTTTAACTAGCATGACAGATATATAATAAGCACTAAGTGAAGCATTGGATGGTGCAGCATATATAAATTTAATCAGTTTTAGCTAAGTAAGTGCATGTCTAACCTCCCTAGCCGGTGCTGAAGCAAAGGTCATCATGTGAGCCAAGGCAGGAATTATGTAAACAGTGAAGCTGACAAGAAGCGATCCAACAGTTGAGTTAATGGGACCAAAGAAAGGGAATATGATTGCCAGGAACCATATTGGAATCACAACAGGAAGTCTAGCCAACGCCCTTTTGCACAAACTCTTGGTTTCATGCACCCCAATGAATTTCTCCCACACAAAGTATAAAGGAGTGCAAGCAAATCCAAAAGTTATGAACTGCAAAGAGCCCCACAACAGTAAATAAATCAAGCATAATTACTCTGTGTAAAACTTACTGAAATAAGAGGACAAGAGCTTGTACAACATAAGTTACTTTTTAAGCTAAACAAGTTCTTGTAAATGTTTTTTAATTTGGAATTGAAATAGTAAGGATATTATATAACTATAACCTGATGAATGAGCATGAGAATGACAGCGGTGTCTCTGAAGCCTGTCTTTGGGAGCAATGAGAGGGCATTAGAATGGGTAAGAAGCTGATCCCCAAATGCCCAGTAAACTGCAGCTGCTGATGGCAAAGTTAGGGTCAGCACATATAGGGTTGCGATCAGATATATCATCTTAAACTTCTGTGGCTTCCACATTGCATGCATAATTTCCCTACAATATATAACCAATACATGTTTGTCAGATTCATATACACATATCCCATGAAGTTATACAATTTTTATTTCTGACAATATAGTCACTTTTAAATCCCAATACAAGTTAAAAGCAAGGACAAGGTTTAATTCTCAAACATCATGCTACTCTTTACTAGAAGAAACCCTTAAGTTATAACTAAAACAAATTGATTAGTTTTCGAGTCCTCACACTGTAACAGCATGTCCACCGAAGGTATAGAGAATGTTGGTAGCCCCAGTGAAGTAGAGAACCAATTTGGTTGGCCCTGAGTGCGTCACCCCCTCGACCTTCAGAAACAATATATACATAATATTAATTGAAGAACACAAATAATTAACAGCAATAATATATCACATGGATTCATTATATAATGTGTTTTATGCTGGTGATGAGGCTTATAAATAGTGAGTCGTTTACCTGGCCGTTGGTAAGGGAAGCTACGGTCATATACCATGCAGTATAAGTGGTCATCATGAGGCCTAAGAATGACCAGATTCTGTAATTGTGGAAAGAAGGGATGAACACCGTTGTTGCACAGCATGCGCCAAAGATGTAAGTCCAAGTTCTCTTGTCCAGATTGTCATTTATGTAGTATATGTTGCTGAAACATTTGTTGTATATGTAATTTTTTAGTTTATAATACATATGAAGATCATATATTCAAAACCGTGATCTATTCCTACCTTGCACAAGCAATTAGTTGAATTACTGATCCAAACAGAAGGAAAGTACAGTTGAAAAAAAGACCAAGATTCCTCCAGTGTTTGCCCAAAAGTCCATCTAGCACTTCAAACCACTGAAAAAGGTCAAAAGAATCCAAGATTAGAAGAATCTAAAGTAAACCACTAAATCGATTCACTAAAAGGGAGAGAGACTGCAATCACCTGAATAACATGGTTTCTGAAATCAACTTTTTCTCTCTCCTTTCTGGTTCGGTACTCAACATAAAGGACACTTATAAGGTAAGCAGTCCAGCTTCCCATCAGTCCATAGAAAAGCTGAAATATGATCCCAGATAACATCCCCAGTTGTGAAAAGGAATATGGTAGTGTCAGTAGTACTTGTGCAACCTAAATGAAATCCAACAAACATGAAAATTATGAGACCCTCTTGCAACATCAAAAGAAGGTTTTGCTTCAATAGGAAAAACACTAGTGGTGATTATGAGAGCAAGTGCCTGATTAGAAGCACAGCTAAACCATGCATCGTAGACAGAGCCACCATGCCAAAAGAGCCTAGATAGTTTGCTAGTTGTTGACTTAGAACCTTCCTCTTCCGCCTCCATTTCTAGGTAATTCCCTGCAACAACAGTCTCAACCTTCTCAGAAGCCATTGTTATCTCCCTTCAAGTGTTGTGGGGAAGACAACAGACTAAGTGAGCAAAGATAGATAGGAGAGAAGTGCTTGTTTTAATTCACCCTTTCACATTCTTGTGTAGCTTCCCTTTCCTTATATAAACTTTTTTGTCAGCAAGGTACTAAATGTGAATGGGCTTGGTGGGGACCTTGCTTAGTTCACATGTAATCAGCCTTTTTCCTTAATAATTCTCTCTCACCAATTGCCTTTATGAAGGTTCAACTTCATCATCAGTTTTGTAGGTTCTGATGAGCCATGGCTAGCTGCAGTGCACGAGCGGGTGGCCCACCATTGCCCTATTCTTTTCTTTAATCTCAGAGATCAGCTAGCCCATGCACATTGATTGATTATGAGTGTAGAGATAAAAGCAATAAAAAGACTCAGAAGGAGATTAGAAAAGTTTCTAGTGTGTGGGTGTTGAAGATGTCTATGTGGGGGAGACTAAGATGGAATGAATCATTGCTCTCTTGAGGGGCTTAGTGCTAATCATGATTAGTACCACACGTGTTCCAACTGGCTTTACTAAAAGAAAATTCTATCATAGCCCCAGCTCTCCTTTTCCTTTTCACTTTTTTCGTTAGTTATGAGCTATGATAGATTTTATAAATGTTATGCAGATTTGGGCCATTGCAACTTTGCAAGAGCCATATATATCTTCCTAGTATCTTGCATAGACCAAAATTCTCTGTATTGAAAATTTTCCAGTATATATACACTTTGTTAATTTTGGAGTACTTAATTTTCGGATGCGCTCATAGTCTTATATTCTTAGAAATTAAAGATAAAAAACAATTTAAATATATATTCCTCTCTTAATTTATTTCCTTAACTATTCAATATCTTTTTAAACAAAATCGTGATACATTCTGAAGTATAAATTGGATCACTATTTGACTATAGTCCCACATCACTCATAACTAATGAAATTATAGTTCTTAATGAATATTTTGAAAGGTTTACTGCATTAATTAGTAAGGAAACACTTCTAATTTTCAGGTCTTAGGTATGACATCCTTATCTTCTAGGCAAAAAGTGATGAAAAAAAGAAAATGAAAGGAGCAAAGTATCTTGAGACGGGCGTTATATCAGATTTGATTAATATCCAGGATGGCCCAACACCTACCAACCCATTAGGCCCAGTACCAGAGAACTGTTGGACTATTATTGGATGAACTAAAAACTGAGACCCTTTTCCTTTTCTTCTCTTGTTAAAAGTTCGAAACGTACATAATTTTTCGAAATGGGTTAGTTAACTTTAATTTGCGCCATGATTTATGTCAAAGCTTTTGATAGTGATCTTTCCAAGGTAAGAAAAGTTATAGGAGGTCATCAAAATAAAATGTTAGTCTTAATTTATTTCATAAAAAGTTGGCGAATCAGTTACAGGTATAATAGCAAAAGATTAAAATAATATAAAAATCTTTACTGTTGATTTATAATTTTGTAATGTTTTAATAAGCAATAATGCATCTGTCAGAAGAAAATGGTAGGCAAAGTAGCTAACAACACTCTTGTAATAATAGTAGTAATAACAATTAGTGTTTTATACAAAAACTAAAGAGATGATGGGAAGTTGGAGGCGTGTAGTGGTTCAATGGACTTTGTCGGTTGCATTGCATATTATGGCCACTCTGAACTATAACTGCCAAATAAACTGAAAAATAAAAAAGTGAGTTCACAATAAACTAGTCAGCAAAAGCTTTAGTAGCTCATAATGTAGTCACAGTAAGTTCCCAGCCAACATGGGCAATGATTGAATTTTATGAGCAAATGGTTGCCAGTTTGCCTTTGATCATGAAAACCATGAGTCACACTTCCTTTGATACGCTTACGCTTGATGCTAAGGAATAAAGTTAAAATAATGATCTTCATTTAAGATTATATAAAATGAAGCAATGATAAAAGGTTGGGGAAGGTGATTAATTTGCAGTGAGTGAAACTTGATTTTGATGGTGATGGTGATAGTGATGGAATGATAGCCTGATGGTTACTTTAAACGAAGGAAATAGTTAGGTTCTTAACCCCACCTTGGTTGAGGAGAGGCATGGCATGAGAAGGTCACTGCACTCTTTCTTGATTTCTGACTCGGATTACATCCATTGCACGATGAGGGACCATTAAACAAAACCAAAGGCTTCAAAAGCCACGAAACAACCCTCTTTGACTTCGCTCCTTGCTGTACACACATCAACTTTTCCACTTTTCTAAATTCTATCTTATCATCATCAATCACATCTTCATTTTTCCTTTCTCTTCATAGGACGCGGAACAAAAAGCCGTGCCGGGTGCCACTATGTGCTGAATCATAACATTAATTACTGTGAAATCCTGGAACTGTTAAACATTAAATAACTTTATGCTTAGCATTGAGATCTCAAAATTGTTGCAGTTAGGCATCAAATTAACAAATTTTGTGCATTAAGCCATGAACATGACTGGGTACAGCATGCAATGTTGTTGTCAGATCCAAAGAGAACAAGTGCGTGTACGGGAAAAGAGAGTTCCGATTCCCATGGCTAATTCGCCAATAGAATTCAACACAAGATTTGCTGAAAGATATTGTGCACAATTTTTTATTTAATCAAAATCTTCGAACCAAGTTTCTTTAATCTATAATTTATCAGAGAATAAAAAATTTCTTTAATCTATAGCGTATAAATACCACTCATACACATGTACATAATCAAACAATTTAAATATAATAAAAGAAAGAATTTCAAATTCATAATAAGTTTTAAGGTGAAGATGATATCCTAATTTTTTATGTTAACATTGGTGTCGAATGTGACTCAAAGGACTCTTAAAAGTTTGATATACAGTAATTATTGTATTGAAAGTTTTCTTTGTTTCAATGTTATAACAAATGGTATTTTAGTAAATTAATTATTTATATCTAAATTTATTGAATTCAGTAGTGTTTAAGATTTAATCTCCAAATTTTTTTTGTTATAATTATCATTTAAAAAGAATCGGGTTTAGACACAAGAAGGAAAGTGCTATTTTGACGAAGATGAAAAAAATATAACTTAAAAGATAAAAATATTAAAGATTACACGTTGATTATAGATAAAGTATTTTGTAAAATATATTAAGTGTATGTAATTTTTTTTTAAATTAATTTTATAAAGTTGAGTTAGATTTAAAATTTATTTGATAATATGGTATTATTCAATAATATAATATAAGAGAGTCACTTATTATTTATTATAACTGGATGAAAATCTTTACAAAGTTAAATTAAATTAAATTTTTTTTAATATAAGAATAAAAAATTCAAGAGAGAACAAACATGGATGATAACAATAAAAATTCTCTTTAATGCCATTTAAAGAGAGAAGACATTATCCAACAAATAATTAACATCACTAACTATATGTTTAATAAAAAAAACTAAAATAAGTTAACTTCCTGATAAACAATATTAGTCTATTACTAATATAACTATGCTTTTCGAAAGAAAAAAAAAGTTCGATTATGACTTTTTTTTATTCACTTATCATCATGTTTTTGTATTTTTTTTTTCACTTAGTAAAGTTTTGCACCATATTACTAAAAACAGAAAAAAAAATTATAATATTAACATTTCTAGTAACTATTACTCTAGCAAAATTTATTTCAAAATTTATTTAAATAAATTAAATTTATGATCAGTAATGTTTTAATTTAGAATTAATGTTTCATCATCTATTTCATTTTAGACCTAAATGTGTTGGATCAACTCTAATACTGATCAGGATGAAATAGGAAAAAGGAAGAGTGACGATAAAAGAGAAAAATAAATAAAAAGAAAAAAAAAATTCTAGTGTTTAGTCAGACATAAAATAAACTGAAAGAGGATCATATTTTTGTGGATCTACTTAATAATATATTATTTGTGTTATTATTTGTCCAATAATTTACATAATAATGCTATTTTATTTTTTTACTAATTACATTTTTTCTCTTTTTTTCTTTATTATTGTATAATTTGTTCTACAAGTGACATTTTTTCACTGTAGATCTCTCTCCTTTAGACGTCAAAATTTAAACTACTTATAGAAAACCTTGTTCCCTGTGTTTGCCCAAGTTATTTTTCTTCACTCTTCGATCTACCCCAATAAATGAAAAGCTTTTTTTAATTCTGTCAATTTGAACTGTGCATATTTTTACTTAATTTCCCTAATTTATTTACTCTGTGTATTTACTTTTCATTTTCTTCCCCTATCTAAACAAAGGTCATTTACTAATAAAAATGATAACATAAAAGATAACATATTTTTATAGACGCACCCCCCCTCTTGATCCAATGAGAGGTAGTGTCTATGCATGTGACTAGTTATAAACAGGTGTGTGTAGTAAATTTTGGCTGCTTCTTCTCACATCTTCTTGCGGCACCTCATAGTAAATATGAAACTACAGTAAATAATTAAAACCGCAAAAAACTACACAGTTATTCACATTCTTTCTTGTTTCTTCTCTCACGGGGGCACTCCCAAGTAGTTTTGCAGCCCAAGCACACATTTGCTCAGTTCGAAGGATTTTTGTATGGTTTTTGGCACAGTTTAATAGCTTTTGCAGTGTGTTTGTGATTGTGTGATTGAAAAATGTTAGTTTTTGAAGGACCATGAACTTTAATTTTGGTCATAAATTATATAATCCAGAAATTCATCTCGAATTGAAAATACCTAAAAAAATGCAAAACTCAACAATGAACACGCATCTCCACGATCACCACGAACCACCGCCAACGACTGCAATCCACCATCAACGCAACTCACCACCACCAGAACAACCACCAGCACCTTCAACACTCTCTTCACGCACCAACAGTCCCACACCACCAAACCTCCACAACCAAAACTTCTTACTTTTTAACCATTTTACAGAAGGGCATTCTGAAATTAACAAATTTATGGGGGTGCCACAAGAAGATATCGGGTGCAGGAAGAAGCCGGAAATTTTTCAGAACTTCCCACATTGCGACCTAACTAATTGGGTTTGAGCCCTTAACTTAATTTGTATATGTATTTTTTTCATAACTATACATTTTCCTCAATTTTATGACTCATAAATCACATTATCATTTCAATTCATTATTCTATTAAAATATTTTTTTTATTTCTATTCAGTTTTACTCAATAAGCTACTTTTTTTTATCAAAATTAATAATATACGTAATGACTCATAAATCAAATTATCATTTCAATTAATTATTCTATTAAAATATTTTTTACTTTTATTCAGTTTTACTGAATAAGCTACTTTTATTTATCAACAAATAATATTATACGAAATGGCAAATGAATAGGTATTTGCAAATTGCTACTGAAATATATTTCTACCGATTAGATTTTTTTAAATATACAAATACACTTTTTATTAATGAAATAATATATAAATTAAGTAATTTCTTTCATTTTTTTTTATAAATATCTATACATTATAATTAATAGGTTTTAAATATTTCGTGGAATGCATATATTAATACAAAAAAATATAATTGAAAAGTACATTATAATCATTGTATAAAGTTGGAAAATTATTTTAAATGTTATATTGAAAAGTAAATTACAATCACAGTATAAATTAGGAAAATAATTTTAAATGTTATATTGAAAAGTACATTATAATTACTTATAAATTTACATATCGTAGAAAGTATTGACATTCTTAATATTTATTCAATTGCTAATATTCATGTCCTACGAATAGAAAAATATTGATCATTAATTATTACAAAATCTGATAATTTAAGGGGGAAAAAAAAAGACAATTTGATTATAAAGAAAAAACAAAAGGAACTGTATTTGCAAGGTATCTTTATTGAAAATAAAATTACTCATGTAAATCATAAAATGTAAAATATATTTTTTTTTCCCCGTACAAATTTAACGAATTATATGAAAATTATTCTCCAATGGGAATAATTGAAAATGTAATAATTGTATAAAAATAATTTTAAAAAAACTTTATTTTAAAGAATATGGCTCCCTTCACCGTTCAGCCTTAGTACGTCGTTTTAAGCGAAACGACAAGTGCGTGAGAACTACGCTGAAGAATATCAAAAGGGTGCAGGAGGGTGTTGTTGGTACAGGGGAATTTAGGAGATCGTCGGAAGTGGGAAAATGGCCGGTGGTGGAAAGGTTTCCTTCAAAGTCACACTGACCTCCGATCCAAAGCTACCCTTCAAAGTGTATATATCTATATGTCTCATTCAATTCTCAATTCTCAACATTTTCCCCAAATTTCTTTTTTCCCTGATCTCGATTTTCTTTGTTTCTTTCAGGTTTAGCGTTCCAGAGGCTGCACCTTTTACTGCAGTTCTCAAATTCGCCGCGGAAGAATTCAAAGTCCCGCCCCAGACCAGCGCTATCATCACCAACGGTAATTAATTATCTTGAGTCAGATCGATTTTTTTTTTTTTTTTTGGATTAGTCAGTGATATCGATGTTTCGAGTTTTAGGATATTTAGGGTTTCATGCGAATTGAACATCGTGTTTTGGTTGTGTGGCTGTGAAAATTTGAATACATGGTAGATGCCTTTCGCTAATTGTTTTTCCTTCCTTATAGCCTTTTTAGCCTTTGGGGAATTAAAAAACTTTGCCACACTTGCACCTGTTTTTTTATTAAGAAAGTACTGTTTATTTTGGTTATTATTTTGTAAGTGTTTGTGCACATTCCATGCACTTTATTTTTTCTTTTCTGTTGATTTGTATTAAAAAAATGTATGAAACAAAGTAAAAAAGAAAGAACAATTTTATACGATACAAAACACAATTTTATCTTTAAACAATGCAACCCATGTTCATTTTAGCCCTTGGAAATTTGTGTGTATGTAACTTTGTTCCCTAATCTACCAATGTCATGGCAAATACAGCCTCTAATTTGGTCGACTGCATGAAGGAAGAACTGATTTGTTATGAAATTTATAGATTTGGAGCCTACTTGTACTGTATACATCCTAACTAAATATACAATTTTAATCTGGAAAATGGAAATTCGTGTTGATTTGAACCTTGAATTTTTTATTATATAATAATAATGTAATCCCCGATTCAGTTTATTTTATGACAAATTTAATCCTCAAACTCGATCAACTTCATTAAAGAAGTTGTCTTTAAGTTGACAAAGTTGAGAAATAAATTATTGAATACATGCAAAGTTTTAGATACTAAATCAACAAAGGTTGCCACTTTTGAAGGCAATTATGTATTTACTGAATGAGACCGCCTTTTGAATGCAGCTGAAAATGCTATGATTATTAGATTAATGAAAACTTTCTACATCTCAGCTCCAAAATATTGGCCTCATTTTGTACCTTGTTTTATTCACTCTTGAGGGTTGTCTCCTTCGCAGGCTAAGTAGTGTCTGGCTTATAGTTTGGCACATATTTGAAGTTGTTTCCTATTCTTTCCTTTAGACTTATTAAAGTTATTTAGGGCATTTTGTAACTAATAGACCCTTTGAAATTTGTGATCTTACTGGGTAATTTTGTTATCTACGTAATATTTTAAATTTTGGTGTTGGAATTTAATTAGTAACCCCTTTATTTTATTTTTTTGCTGTTTATTTGAATTAGAATTGATTGAATAGTGTAGTCTTTAGGTTTTATTATATTCTCTATTAGTTAAGTTGGTAAACATATTCAAATTTAACGTGATTCACAGTGGCTACATATTGACAAGATATTTGATCTTTGTATCTTCAATCAATTCAGCTGTTTTGTCCTCTTAGATGTTGAATTGCAGTGTAAATGAGATCTTTCCCCATCAAAAGCTAAAAAGTTCAATTGATTGAGGTTTAATTGGGCTTGTTGACAAATTAGTTATTTGAATTGACTTGGTGAGCCCATCACATGTTGTTACTTTTTTGGCATTTGTGGTTGCATTACTAAAAGTGTAATACTGTTCATTAAGGAGGATTTTTTTAACTAACTTGTTACATTAATCAAATGAATGAATAACTACGAATTTAAGAGTATTTTTGTTTGTTATATTATTTGCTGTAAACCTTTCACTTTGATAGCCTATCTTGTTCTAGTAATATTCATCTTAAATTTGCCACTCATATTCCTTGCTTCGAATGCATGCAGATGGTGTCGGCATAAATCCCCAGCAGAGCGCAGGTAACGCACTGCTTTATCATCTGTCTTTAACTTTCCACTGTTTTTGAAGAATCTTCATATTTTCCTACAAATACTGTTTTACCTCTACAATTTTCTTCTTAAGAAGTTACTGCACAAGGACAAATAAAACAATGGGTCTGTTTCTTAAAACTTTTTTTTAGAAAAAGTGTTTTTTAAATAAAATAATCACTTATGATCTTTAACATATTTGGATGAACTTATTTAAAAAGTGGGAAGTTGAAAAAACTGAGAAATTACTTTTAATTAAAAAGTAGTTTTTGTCACTGTCAATTTCTATTTATTTAAGAGTCCTTAAAAAATAAAGTACTTTTTGCAATCACTCTGGTGATGGTATTATTATGATTAAATTTAATTATATACATGAAATGGTTATGTTGAGATTTCTTAATTCGCATTTTTTGTAATTGCAATCATGGGTTTCTATAGAAAGGTTACACCAATAACAAAACATTGAATAAAACTATATTATATATAGGTTTATGGTAGTTTGATATGTTTCATTGACTTGCTTATATATTCATTTATTCAGGCAATGTCTTCCTTAAGCATGGTTCAGAATTGCGCCTGATTCCGCGTGACAGGGTTGGTGCCTAATGTAACGGGGTGTCTGACTGTTGTAGCTTCATAATTATCAATAAAAGCCGTTGTTACTGATTTCATAATATTGAGATTAAAGGTATCATGAAGTCTTTTCTTTTTTATGTAATGATATAAATTTTGGGGAAATTATAGTTCTGTCAGTTTTGGTCCGCCCATTACGTTTGGACAACTAGCAAGCGCCACCCCTTCCCCGATGAAAGCTTAGCAAAGATGTCAAAATTGAGATAAATGATGTCCGTATCGTGCAATACCATCGATTTTGAGGCAGTGCGTTTCACTCGCTGATTGTGTTGCTTTTCAGATACCTGTTTCATAAATAAATCTATATTAAGGAAAGCTTATTACTAAATTTAAGACTACTGATGATGAGGAGATCTTCAACATATATTGAAGTTGAAGATATTTTTTATTATTTTATTTGGGGCATGCACTAGTGAAATGTGGTTTTTAAATACCTGACCTTTTTAAACTCAGTTGTCATCGTATAGCCACGCTTTGAAATCCAGGGTCTGTGAAATTTCCTTTACTGGCTATTCATATTGTATGATGAAGCTGTGCCAAGTGAAAGTGAGTGCAAAGGAATCATGGTACCCTGAGTTAGAAAAATTAACATAGACTTATGTCTATATGTACCTCTTACCAGAATGCAGCGGTCTACGCCTTGTCACAATTTAACATTCCTGGTCAGAAAGGGGGAACGAAAGGAATTGTTGTTTTCTTTTGTACATGTGCTGCTAATCGTCAAATTTTGGATTTTTTTTTTCTGACGTGGTTTTTCTTTCTTTTTTTTTTTTTCCGTATGGCACACTATACATAACACTTACACATGTAGCATTCTTTTGGTCGTAAGTCAGAATTCGATTTTTGGGAGGCAAATTCTGATCTTGGATTAATTTGGGTCTTACCGGAAAACCAGTGGAATTCTGTTATGGGGGAATCGAATTCTGAGTCGTTTTTTACTTTTTTTTTCCTTTTGATTTATTAAATTAAATAACATGAATAGAAATTTTTTGGGAAAAAAATTATAAAAATAATTAATTGAAAAGAATTGTTTGGAGGAAATATTTAAAATAATAATAATAATTAATTATATTTAGTAAGTGTGTATGATTTAATTATTTAGCGAAGTAAAAAGTGTGATAAATAAAATTTTAGACAATATTTTTTTTTTGTCTAACGTTTATTTTTATACTGGTCAATTTGTAATATTTTTAATTCAATGCAATACCAGTAACTTATTTAAACCATAAGAAAGAAAGATAGTATGAGCAATACAAGAATACGAGCCACCTTCTTAGCTTCTTTTTTTTTTTTATTAGGAGAAGAAAACGAAACTGTCAATCACTAAAATATTAGACTTTAATAGTGCAAACTATACAACACGCATAAAAACGTTTGATCACTCCTTAGAATCCAACATTTGAGCAAAATATGTTGATATTCACACTATTTTCAATGTGAGAATTATTCTACCATTCTTCACAAAATTCCCTAGCTGTTAAAAAAGAATAGTTTCAAAATAGTGAAAACTGGTAATTCGATGCACAATGGATTAGCAATGGATTTGAACCAAATCCAGTCAGCTTTACGCTGTTGTGGGCGGTTTCAAGCTATCAAACATGCTAAATCACTTCATTCCCATATAATAAAACTTGGTCTTTTCAATCACGTTTTTCTCCTAAATAACATTATCTCTGTCTACGCAAAATGCTCCCAATTCGACGATGCACGAACCCTTTTCGACGATATGCCTCACAGGAACATAATTTCTTACACAACGATGGTCTCTGCATTCACCAATTCCGGGAGACCCCAAGATGCTCTCACAGTCTACAACCACATGCTGGAATCTAAAACAGTGCAACCCAATCAGTTCTTGTACTCAGCAGTTCTCAAGGCATGTGGAGTGGCTGGTGATGTTGAATTGGGCAAGTTGGTTCACCGACGTGTATATCAGGCTAGGTTAGAGTATGACACTGTTTTGATGAATGCCCTCATGGACATGTACGTCAAATGTAGAAGCTTGGGTGATGCAAACCGAGTTTTCTATGACATGCCGTGTAAAAATTCTACTTCATGGAACACCCTCATTCTAGGGCATGCCAAGCAGGGTTTGATGAAGGATGCGTTGGATCTGTTTGATCAAATGCCAGAACCAGACCTTGTGTCTTGGAACAGCATCATTACTGGTCTTGCAGATACTTCTAGCTTCCAGGCATTGCAATTTGTTTCTATGATGCATATGAAGGGCCTAAAACTTGATGCATTCACATTCCCATGTGCCCTCAAAGCGTGTAGTCTTCTTGGCAAGTTAACCGCCGGGAGACAGATTCATTGTTGTATTATCAAGTCAGGGTTTGAGTGTAGCTGTTATTGTATATCCGCATTGATTGATACGTATTCGAATTGCAAGCTATTGGATGATGCAATGAATATATTTGATAAGAAATCTCCCCTTGCTGAAAGCTTGGCAGTATGGAATTCCATGCTTTCGGGGTTTGTTGCCAATGGAGATTGGTGGAAGGCTCTCAGTATGATTGCTCATATGCATCATTCTGGTGCACAGTTTGATCCCTATACCTTTAGTGTTGCTTTAAAGGTCTGCATCCAGTTTGAAAACTTGAGGTTGGCATCTCAAGTGCATGGATTGGTCATCACTGGTGGCTATGAGTTAGACTATGTTATTGGAAGCATTTTTATTGATCTACATGTGAAACAGGGCAACATTAACAATGCATTGAGATTGTTTGAAAGGTTGCCATATAAAGATGTTGTGGCTTGGTCTAGTTTGATTGTTGGTTGTGCTAGATTTGGTCTACCTACACTAGCTTTTTCCCTCTTCATGGATATGTTTCATTTGGATCTTGAGATTGATCATTTTGTCCTTTCAATTGTTCTGAAAGTTTCTTCAAGTTTGGCATCCCTTCCGACTGGCAAACAAATTCATTCTTTTTGTCTTAAGAAGGGATATGAATCAGAGCGAGTTATTACAACTGCTCTAACTGATATGTATGCAAAATGTGGTGAGATTGAGGATGCCTTAGCTTTGTTTAATTGTCTTTCCGAAGTAGATACCTTGAGTTGGACTGGTATTATTGTGGGATGTGCACAAAATGGAAGAGCAGATAAGGCAATTAATCTTCTGCATAAGATGATTGAGTCAGGTACAAAGCCAAATGAACTCACCATTATAGGTGTTCTTTCTGCATGTAGACATGCAGGCCTAGTAGAAGAGGCATGGACTATATTTAAGTCTACTGAAACAAAGCATGGATTGACACCATGCCCTGAACATTACAATTGTATGGTTGATATATTTGCTCAAGCAGGACGTTTTAAAGAAGCAATAAACTTGATTAATGACATGCCATATAAGCCCGACAAAACCATATGGTGTTCCTTGCTTGGTGCTTGTGGAACTTACAAGAATCGACATCTTGCAAATATTGTTGCTGAGCATCTTCTTGCTACCTCACCTGAAGATGCTTCTGTGTATATAATGCTGTCAAATGTTTATGCATCACTTGGATTGTGGGATAATGTAAGCAAAGTACGAGAAGCTGTCAAAAAATTAGGTATAAAAGGAGCTGGAAAAAGCTGGATCGAGATCTTTAGTTGAGAAAGCTGGTTATGTGAATGGCTTGGTTCAACTAGCAAAATTCCTTGTAATATATTTCCGGACAGCTCAATGATTGTTCTAAATTATAAGGAATGTTACCTGACCCGAATTCGTACGGTGAAAGAGTCTTTATGTTTTGGTGACAGTCAGTTCAGTTACAATGTAAAAGCACAGAAGTGTCAAATTTTAAAGGACATTTGGATGGAAGATACTAGAAATACTACAACAAAGAATGCATATTAAGTATAACGTATGCAGCAGTTCAATCCGATAAGCTTTTGCATACTTGCTATTAGCATGAGGTTTCACACATTCAATGTTTGCCTTCCCCAGCAAAGGTACAAACTAAAAAGGTAAAGACAAAGTGTACTTTCAATAGCATTAATACCTTATAATTTTAATTCTGTTTAGTTTTAATTAATTGAATTCAGTTTTATATTAACTACAACGTAATTAACCTTGTATACCATATACTTATTCAATCAACCGCTTACATTTGATAATAAGCACTCATTTAAGGAACTCAAATTTGGTTAAAATCAGATGTAAGAGTCATCCATGGCACTTAAATTGTAAGTGTGTCTGAAAAATTGTTGTAGTTCTACTAATAGTTAAATTAGTACCTTTAGATTTACATAACATTTTTACACTAGTATTGGAATTAAACAAACCTTTTCTGAATTTTTTTTGCTATATCAATTGTTGTTTTTGCAGAAGTCATCAGGATTCAGGTCTCAGCTCATCTTTTAGCACGGTTTAGCAGCTTGACATGTGCAGCATACAGTAAGATTGGCCCATATTATTATTGAGTGTTGAATTTAGAGAATGGATTGCTGATTTATTACTAGTTAATTATCTACAAAGTCACTTTAATTTATAAAGGAGCCCCTTTTTATAGTGTTGAATTTAATAGAATAGATTAATAGTGTGTTGCAAGCATTTTTCATTTTATTTGTCATTTGAGTGTAATAATTCATTTTCTCTTCAATAATTCTAAGCGAGATTTAAGATTATGATTATAATAAAGACAAAAAAAAGTGATCATGACAGTGAATTAATGATTATCAAAGAAAATGGCTTGGCATGACTACTGGTTTAGGTGTAATCCTTTTTTCTTTTCATTTGCCCACTTTTGAAATAAAATTGTGTGCGTGTTATCTGCCTATATAGTAAGTTAAAAATAAGATAAATGGGAATATTAATTACAATTTTTAATATATGCAATATCTTCTAAAGTAGATAGATAAAAAGAAATGTAGTATGCTGTACAATAGTTCCCTGGATTTAATGACAATTTTTAAGTTTTTAGGTTGTCTCTTCGAACAGTAAGTTGAAGATATATTTGGCTGGGAGTTGACTTATCTTAAATGAATCGTTCTGTAATTTGGAACTGCCACTGGGGACTAACATCATCACTTTCTCATTTGTTTTTTGGCTTTTCTCGTTCTGTCGTATTGCCTGAGTGAGAACAGATTGAGACACCACTAAGCAGCAGCCATAATATGTTGGAGGTGGACAAGAACCTCTCAAGCTGCGTCTACCACTTTATGGATTATATGATCAGAGGGATAGCGGATTTTAACTACCTGGTCCGAGGGAAACAAAAATAAAATACTGCTCAATGGTTTGATTTGTAACAATTTAAAAGCCGCAAATTTTCTTACTACTATTTTTTACATTAACTGCGATTTTTGTACTTGAAGGTCATTCATGTTTCCATGTTATGTATTAGGCTTGGCCCTGATTGGAACTATGTCATGGACCAATTTTGTCTTTCCAAGCCTCCGTGATGAGTTGAGGCTTCTTGGTATGAGTTGCAAGTTTGAACAGAGGATGGGGCACCTAAATTAGGAGAGCAATGTTCTTGGGAATCCAGTCAACAACTGCAGGAGTACAGTCCAAACCATATGAACCTGACCCATCATTACCACTAGCTAACACTGGGGACATGGGTAGGTCCCATTAGAAGAAGAGAAGATTAAAATGGTGAACCCCACCTCCTCATCATCACTCACTGTAAGCTTCCTGCATAAGGCCGAGTCATTGCTGAGCAAAGTCTCTAGTGCATGCTAGTGGCAGTGACATTGTGACAGTGCTTACATGGATTTTAATATTTGAAGTATACTATGGAATTTATTCTCGTGCCATGTTTATTTCTTTCTAATCATTTCACCCACTTTTGTCTCCCGACTCTTACTTTTTTCTGACTTCCTACTACTAGCTTTTATTTTTGTTTCGATCTTGACCAGGCATGTGAAGTTGATTCCTTCACAGTTCCCAATAACCAGGAAACACTGCAAAAATTGCCGCGAAACTACCACGCCAAAATGCTTTCCTGCCCACACTTTTCGCGCCATATTTGTTTGCTATCAAGAAGTGCTGAGTTGTCACTGGTCACTCTGCAGTAGTGAGTAAACCAAACTGAATCAGACTTCTTTAGCTACAAGCGTTACATGGACCAGGTAGGTACATCATAACGTAGCCTATGATAATTGTCAAAGCTTAGTGCGCCATAGAAAATAGATTTTAGTGATTTGTGTTATAATATTCACAATTATCTTGACATTGGTGGAGAGGTGATTGTTAAGCCCACGCCGAGTTGCTTAAATTTGAGTAACAAAGGCCAATGCGATCTTAATCAGAATACAATGAGTACAAAACAGGAGTCAACTTGTTCCGGATTCAATGGAAACGCACTACACCACTGAAATCTACATCTGTAATAAAAAACACAAATCTAGATCACACGCCCGACCGTGAGATGCCCTTATTAAACCGTATGTGAAGGACTTTGTGTCATGGGAGTTTCTACTCCTCGTCTTATTCCTTATAATGTTCCTTACATGCCTTTGTCTGTGTGAAGGACTTCACTTCCATTAACTTTAATAACAATACTATAATAACTCACTTTAAAAAGTTTGTACGTATATCAAGCTATTATAAGAATTACGAAGTGTTATAGAATTCAACTTAAAGATAAAACAAGTACTTCAATAAAACAATAAGCCAAAACAAACGTGGTTTCAATAAGAAGCGATTAGAACAAGTGCCGAAGTTTTTAAGTTATTTTATTGTAAAAGTGCCCTTTGTCTCCGGAGTGTGTTCATTGTTGCATTGACCTGTTTTTTCTTGGTAGAGACCTGTCCTTTATTTTCTGCTCTAAAGGGTTTATGGGCTTCTAAGAAGGTCAAATTTGTCAAATTCTCCCTTCACTTCCGTATTTTCCCTTCCTATATTTCCATATTTATTGTATGAAAGTCAGTTGTAAATTTTTTTCAGAAATTTAAATAATTTTAAATAAAGTATATATATATATATATATTTTTTAAATAACCGCAATTACACACCACAAAATTTACTTTGATTACCAACATTAATCATTAACCATAACAAAAAATCACCAGTACTTAAAAAAAAAAAAAAAAAACCACTACACTTTTCATTATGAGAATAATGATATTGTTAAAATTAAAAAATATATATAAAGATGCAGAGAGAATTTGTTCCAAATTTATATCCGGGTGAATAGTATTCATTTGGATAGAAAAGTGGGAGACAAATATGTTTGTGTTTTTGTTGGAGAAGAATAAAAAGTGATCCCCTGCATTGGGAACAAAGTCAAAGAAAGTTAAAGAAATACAAATGTATCCTTAATATATTTAGTTGTACATGTATAAAATAATTGATTATGTTATATAACATAATCAATTATAATAATATAAATATATTTATATAATGATAATAATAATAATAAAATAAATTAATAATATAAATATTAAAAATTGTAAAGTAATAATGATAATATTTAAAACTAAATTATAAAATAATAATATATAGAAAAGTAATAAAATTATAAGTAATGATTATAATAATAATATTAATAATTTACTATTATTTTTTAAAATAATAATAATAATAATAATCATAAATGATAATAATAAATATAAATTAAAAATTTAATAATAATTAAATTAAATTTACTAAATAATAATATTAATAATAAATTTATTTTACGAAATTTTTTTTATACGTATGTACAATGTTACATAATTTAAATTTTTTCAACTGAACTTATGAATATAGTAGGAGTAATGTTTTAATCAAGTATGATTTTTGTGTGCAAATAATTAATCATATTTAATTTTAAATATAAGAATAAAATTATAATATTACAATTTCATCAATTAAAAATATATTTTATTAATTATACTAATCACAAGAAATTTTCATACATTTTTTCTTTATTTTTACTCTTTCTCCCTTGATTCAAATAATTTATCTTCAAATTCATTATTTTCTTCTTCTAAAAAATTCACTCCCTAATCCAAATAAAAGGATAAGGGATATATGAGAGTGGTAGATGTAAGTAACATTTGTTGAGTAACGGGTTAATTATAAAAGGCTTTCTACTTGCTTACATTTAGGTAAAGTTCACAAAAATATATAAAGATAACTAATGCTGAGACCGTTTATGTAAAGTTCGCAAGAATAATTCGGGACTTTCAAGCATATTGTCTCTAGTCTTTTTTTCTTTCTTTTTCTCTCAATTTTCAGACCGTTTGTTTTATTATCGTTGGAGAAATTGAGAGTTGAGGGTATAGAAGAAGATCGTTGACCTCCCCTCATCCTGTGATGAGATTACTAAAAAATAATCAATTTCTCATCCAAGTTCAGAACTGAAAACCAGAAACGGTTGAGAGATGTTTTCTCACTATTATGCTCAAGAAACATTTAACAAAAATATACTCATGGGAAAAATAATTTAAAACGTGTAGAAGAAACAAACAAAAATTTAAACAAGGCTTAATTTTCTGAGTAGGATATCTTTCTACTTAGATTTCACATTTGAGTGCTTCAGAAAAAGAGTAGTTTTTGATGGAGTCAAATTATTAATCTGATAAGTAAAGCAAACTTGATGGCGCGTGTAAGATTGATAGGTTCTGTCTGTATATGCATTGAATGGATAAAGGAAAGCCACTTCTTTAACAGTCTTGTGAAATATAAAAACAATAAATGAGACAAAAAGTGTTACATTAGCTAAATGTAGAGACAATAAAGGCTTATTGTGCGGTTAATATATAATTGTTATAGTAATATACAGTGGTTGATTAAATCTGCCATGGATTGGAGAGTGAGTGATACCAACCAACACATACAAAAATGATCTTGGACCGATCCATACTCCCCCCAGAGCATCAACAAAATAATCAACTAGATGATGATGCCAGAACTTCAAAGGAACTAACAAAACAAAGGAACTGATATATGAAAGGAAGTTATGATCATCAAAAGCCACTGTAGATTACAACAAAGCAAGGCAAAATAGCTCTTGGGTTGAACACAACCAACTCATCCAAATTGGAATAGGCTCCAACAGCCCCTGCAACTGAATCATACTCCTCCATGCCGCCTTCTGCATTCTTCTTCACCCTTCCTGCTATCACCCGACAAACCAGCATTGCCCTCTTCTCTTCAATCTCATCCACACACGCCTTGTCGTGAGCCTTCCCACTCGTTGCCGTTGTCAAGATACCCGTTCCTCCGGTAACCTTGAACCCGTGCTTGATTATGCTGCAAACGTTGCACTGTGGTATTGAGTTGCACAAGTTGGAGGACCCATTGAGGCCTAGAGAACACGCGAAGGAGGTGCAATGAAACCTGAGTAGCTCGTTGCCATCTGCTATGCAACGTGGGTGCTTCTTGGGGAGTTTCGTGGCCTTAGCTTTTATGGAGTCTCTGTACTCTTCAAATCTGGTAATGGTTTTCTGGGTGTTGTGGACCTTGAGGATGCGGTCTATTTTGCACACTGGAGATTGCTTCTTCAGCCAGCTGGAGTGGAATATTATCTCAACTATGTTCTTGCTGGTGTCCTCTGGACCCAGTTCAGAAACTGAAATTCGTAACAGGAAGAAAAAAAAGATGGTAAAACATGTAGTTAAGTCATGGTACATTGGTATTATCATTAAAATCATAGATGATAAAGTGACAAACATATCAACGTGTCAATTATGATGTTTATATAAATAAGCACACATCATATCAGAGATGTCTGGATTTATTTTTCTTAAAGAAAAAAAGGAAATGAAGCAAACTGAATTAAAATTAACCTATGAATATCAGTTTTGAATTACAATGTAGAAACTCTACCTTTTAGCTTCTAAAAATCATATACATGGGAGACCAAACACACTAAAAACTTCCATAAAAATGAAGAGAAAAGCTTATTTTCTTCTAATGAAACTTGAAAGTGCAGCACATTATACGATACCTGCATGTTTGACTGCCTGGTGATGCTCCAAGCTTTCAGCTTTCATGATCTCGCCACAGTCGGGGCAAGAACAAATGCTAGTCCTGAGAGAAGGGTCTCTAGTGAAGCCTAGAACTGGATCTACTACCATTCTACACTCATAACAGCCGGAAAGTCTCCTGAATGGCATTCCCCTGAAAGAGCCAGCGCCAGAAGAAGTGGAAGATGCTGACAATGAAGAAGAAGAGGCTGAGACGGTTCCATTGTGTTCAGTAAGAGGAGCTTTCATGGATCTGCTGGAAGCATCGTTGCTGTTGCATCCATTTAGAAACAACCTTTTTTTGTGGATATCCGGGGTTGATGTGTCAGGCTTTGCCGTGATTTTGGTGTTGTTACAAAGCGAACCTGAGCACTTCATCTTCTTGCACTTCTTGCTGTTATCTTCCGGGACTCGTTCCTCTTGCAGCTTTCTCTGTTCCTGCTTTTTCCTATGTTGATGATCTTTCGCTTCTGGAGGTGGTTTTGCTTCCTTCTGCTGCTGCTGTTGTTGCTGGATTTGGACATTCCTACAAGCCAATAGGCCTCTTACCACCCATGAAGGTTGTTTTTCTGTTTTCTGTAGCTCTTGGTTTTGGTCTTGGCTGACATGTTTGGCAATGGTTGGTTTTCTTTGGGTTTTGGATTTGCTCATTGTAGAAAGGATGGAAGTCTCTTCAGCTTATACCAAATGATGGCTTTAGAACAGGGTTGGAAGTAGAACAGGATTCTGAATTTGAGTCATTTAGGAGTCGGAACTTGGAAGTGTTAAGTGGGCTCTTAAGGTGGAAAGCTTTGAGGAACCTATGGCTCTTCCCGTGGGGAGATATACGACTTTATGGTGAGCATCTCTCACCGTTGATTTTTCTAGATGGAAGAGTCACTTTTTTTATAAATAGTGGGAAAGTAAAGGGTTTATTGGCCAACGGGTCCCCCCGCCTTTTTATGTTGTGCCTGTCTTCTGTATGAAAACATTTTGTGAATATCATAACTGACCATCTTTACTGCCTAATTCACACGGGGACTAAAGTACTTGGATTTCATGTTTAATGTAAATCATAGCTTAGTCTTTAATGGACACTTTAAATTGCTGCTACCAAAAATTCAGTTTAATTAACCCTATCTATACTTCTGAAGCAAATGGACCACATTTCTGTTTCTTTTTGGGCTATGAGCTTCCAATGTCCCTGCTGAGTACTTATGACTTGGCTCTTGTCATGAGTGCAAAGATATGAAACCCAAACCATTCATCAGATGAAAATTCTAGGAAATTTACATTTGTATTATTTGATGATATAATGGTCCCCCCTGAAAACTAAACCCCCCTAGAAAACTTAAAATAACATTGGCAGAATTGCATGTTCATTTCCATTTTTCTGTTGTTTGGTGGAGGTACTCAGCAAAAGGCTTATATTCCATTCCATTATTTTATCCAGCAGAACATCATGTTTCAATAGGAAGTAGATCATGTGGTTGCTAAAATTAAGATAATAATGCAATGTATCATTGAAGTTGGTGCAAACACAAGGTTGTCTTTGCCCTCCATTGAGATCTATCACTGGCCAATTTTCTAACCTAGACATTTCTTTCCGTCAGTCATTTGTGAGTAGGAGTACTTGGAGTTCTAACACAATTCTTGAACACATCGGTATTTGGAAGTTGAAACTCTCATGGTTTATGAGCTTTCCGAAACCCTTTCACAACATGATTGGAATATAATTGAGTGAAGATTTTGACCTCGGAAAATGTTAGTTTAGGGTCTGAGACACAAACCCTGGCTAAATCAATCTCCCATAACCGCTGACACAGACCATATCTCAACAGATCAACTAATAGATAACTGATTAATATCAGTGAATAGGACAAAAATCATTTACGCATCACAGCTAGAAAATGCATTCAAGAGTAGCAACTGGTTCCTTCCGTACCCCAACCCAGCACAAGTTTATGGGGAGAGAGTTGATAATTAATTAGGTTTTGTCGTTACTGGATGCCCAAGAAGGTGGACTTTTTCGGGCTAAACGCATTGCACCATTTGCAAGGTATTCCACTCCACTAATTACCCCATAATGGCACCTCTTATATAGGGAAAAGCTGCTCATTTGATTCCCTTTCTGCCTCAAAATCATGCAACCCCATATGCTATGGAATAAAGCCGGTTACTTTAATTAACATAAAAATCAGTAATTTCCCCAAAAACTTTGAAAAACGTTATTCTTTTTAACCCTTACTGTACTATTCCAACTAGAACTTGGCTATGTATAAACATTAAACATACTTATAATTTGTATTGTATGGCGCAAAAATATACCCATTGGTGTGTAAAGTTTATGAGTTTATAGTTTGAATATGAAAATTTCATACAACAATTCTTTATTAATAACATTACTATTTTAATGCGAGCTTTACAAATATTTTTTAAAATTAAATACATACAGATAACATTACTATTTTATAACTTTTCCAATTTCAAAAATATATGTTTGTAAGATTTATGTTAAAATAATATTTTTACTACTTAGAAATTCTTAAATCGAAATTCGAAAACTTCTACTAGAGACTGTAAAATTTAAAATTTTAGCAATCAACTTTGAAATATTTTACTATTTCTTTATATCGTGATTTACAAATAAAATGGTAAAAGATATGTGTATATTAAACCACTGTGAATTTAGTAGGATAGTTGACATTTTTAATCTATCCATATGTTATAATTTGTGAACACAACATATCACGTATAGAGAAAAATACACTTATCACTCAACCCTTTATTATTAAAATAAAATATATGTTTCTTATTGAGTGAAATATCCATTATTCTTCTTATTAAGTCCTTAAAATAAAATAAAATAAAATAAAAAATATGGTCATACATTGTTAGTAAAATGAACACTTTGTTCAAATAGATCATCTAAAGACAAATAGATCATCTAAAGACAAATATTTTAGGTGACAAACAATATAATATTGTACAGTCTTATTTTATATTTGATAAGACATTTATAAGCTCAAACGATACACACATAGATTTAAGTTAACTTCATATTTCACAAATATTGATACGCTTATTTTATGATTGTAGAAAATGTCTAGTATCTTGACTAAGAAGATCTATTAAGTCACATGAAATGATCTCTTAGAAGAAGAGTCCAAAGCTACTTTGCTTCATCAACTCCCTAATGCCAACATTGAAAAATACTATTACTTTGTACGACTCTGCATTTTACATAAATTCAAGTAAAAACACTATGTCCAAAAAGAGATAAGTACATCAAGCTAATATTGTACAAAGAAGAAGAAGAAGAATATTTAATGTTGCATGGAGTGCAATTAATGTACTTTTTAATAAAAAAAATCTCATCAAAGACAAGGAAGACAATCAAAAGAGTTAAAGCTACTCAAAGGCCAAAAAAGGGAGTGTAACAACTACTTTCTTCTTGCTCCTATATAAAACTACCTTTCAAGAAGAAGTTGAGATAACTCGTTGCAAAGTATTGAAACATTGCTAACATATTATGTGTCATAAATATATTACTTGAAGAACACTATTTGTGTTCACATAGCAAACTAGGAGATAAATATTACCATTGTAATCATCAGAAAACGTAAACTCTCTCTAGTTGGCGAAGTCAATGATTTGTTGATCACAAAGACATTTTATTGTGTTAAGCCAAAGGTGGCTTGTTGAAAGAAACCTCGAACAAGGTAAGTCAAGATGGTTATGATCCAAACGATTACTTAATTTATACTTTACAACAATAGTTTATCTTGTGAAACTTAAATTATTGATCAAGAAATTGATATAGTATGCACTATCAAATGAACAAATATAAAAATAATGTGTAATACTGTTTTTTTTTTTTTTTTTGTATATTTGTGTTATTTTTCTGCAATTAGATTAAAGATTAAGGTGAAGTTTTTCAAACTAAGTTTGTGAAAATCTTTGTCAATTCATTTGATAATATTAAACTAATTGTTTAACTATTTTAGTATCACACAATACTTAAACTGTCAATAAATATATATATATATATATATATATATATAATTATAACTTTATATTGTATTGTTTGAATAGGACAAATATCCAAATAACACTACAATTTAAATTATGGTTACTTGTAAATTAAATTTTAATTATTAATTATAATTGAGTAATTCAATATATAAAATTAGTAGTTATTTTAATTTGTCAAGACATTGAAAATAGTTGGAGTTAGAAATTTGAAAATATTTAATAATTAAGAGTGCTTCATTACAACGGCAGTTCAATTCTTTGGTCCGTTTTGGCAGCACAGTTTAGAGGTAAGGGAATGAAAATCTCTTGGCTGAAAGCTGATGGTAGCATATGTTACATACATAATTTAATTTTTGCTTCTTTTAGAAGGACATTAAGATAAGAACTTTCTCTTGTGTAACTTAGGTCTTGCGTAAGAACATAAATTACAGATTACATGTACGAGGCACCAAGTGTTTCAAATTTTAAATTAACACATGAGATGAGTATGTCAGTTAAAGTGCACTAACATTTTTTAAACAGAAAAACTAAAAACTGAATGGAGAAGGCCAAGGCATGGTAGTACAAAAAAATGTTTAATTTAAAAAGGTCTTTGGCCATCAGAGAAAGTGAAAAAGCTCACAAAAGGTAAAAAAACAATTCTCGTGTGCTTCGGTAGCCTACAGGAACAGCACATCACATCCATTGGCTAAAGAATTAGAAAAGGGTAAGGAGAAATTAATGGTTAAGATCTGTGGTGGAGTAAGAATGTTGCATGCCATAACTTTTCCAATGTATAGAAGAAGAGAGCACGAAATTTGATGTGATGAACAGAGAAGGACAATAAAAGGACCTTGAAAAACAGACCGATCATAAATCTGTGGGAAGCAGCGATTTGATTGTTATTGTCCTCTCCACAGATAATCGAATCACCAGATATAGCAAAACTATATAGTAGGATATTTGATTGATGGGGCCACTCAGTGGTTCAAACTTCAAACTTCAGAACCTAAATTTAAATATTGTTTCATGTTTGATTTTGTTTTATAGAAAAAAATGTGGTTCAAACTTCAAACTTCAGAGCCTAAATTTAAAGATTGCTTCATGATTGATTTTGTTTTATAGAAAAAAATAATGTTTTGTTAAGTAATATTCTAGGTCTGCTATCATCTATCTGAATAATGGAAAAAAAATTATATTACTTTACTAAAATAACTAATTATGTGATTACTGATTAATTTTATAATTATGTATGATTGCATAACATAAATTTATAGTCATGTTTGTAAAATGAAAATTATTCTTACTGTATTTTTTAACAAATATAAAGAATGTTAATTATACGAGATAATTAGTTAAAAAAATATACATGTTTTAAATATGTTGAAGTGAAGTAATGTAATGAAAAAATTAAATACGAAAACTAAATAAGATTATCTTAACTCCAATTACTCCAACCATTAATGTAGTTTTCCATTTACTAATAAAATGTTTTTGAGGTAAACATTTGTTATTCTATCCTCTCCTCAATAAAATTATCTTTATCGAGTGAGTATATTTTTACTTTATAACCTATTGACCATGATATTACTATAATAATAGGTTACATTGTCTTGATTATTGTTAATGTTGTTGCTCAAGGAAAATTTAGCGCAACCAATTTTGAGCTATGATAGTGCAAAAGTTTAGATTTTAAGTGAAAAAAGGCTCTAAATCTAAGCAATCTAATAGTTGTATATCTTTTTTAAACTCTTAATCTTTCGCCTCAAATAAATTTGTCCTACAAAGTTGTCAAAACAAATTGATAAATATTTCAGTGCACGATTCCATGGGAAGTAAATGTTGATGAAACTCAAGAGATTCTCTTCAATTTCCATGCAAGGGTGTCACTCTCCTTCTATTCTTAGAAGAATTAATAAATATATTTTTATGTCATTTAAAGTATAAGAGGCTCTATGGATAGACAAAAGTATGGTGTGAAGCATCGAAGTGAGCGCACACCAAGAAGAACGCAACAGTGCCGGTAATTGGTATTACAGATTCTAAAAATTTATTCTAAGAAATACGAATGTGAGAAGAGAGATTTATTAGTTGGATACTTTATCTGAATGGTTTTAATTTAAAAATTGATAATGGAACATTTGGTCACAATGGTTATGAATTAGCTCAATCTAGAAAGAGTCTATCGTACTAACAAATTTTTCATAGGTGATGCGGACATCCAAGCCCAAGGGCGATTAATCTTTTGGATATTCAATTGTTGAATGATCATAGTTTAAAAAGACTAAGTTGATTACATGCAGAACATTAAAATAAAATAATATTATTATTTTGCTTGGAGTTAGGATTTGAATCCAAGACCTATAACTAAATTTATATTTATACACTTTTGGAAATCAGAATGAGGGGTGAATATTTTGACAATTTTAAGAGAGAATATTTCTCTCCTAGGTTTTTCATTGCATCTTGCGATCTTATCAAGAATCCACCAATTCTTGTGGCAATCATCCTTGCTTGGAGTTTGTAACGCCTTCCTTTATCTAGGTTTTCATTGTTTTTATTTTTAATTGATTCCTTTCCGTAACCCTAAATTCCCAATTCTACTGTTAGTCTATTTGAAATCATATCATTTGGTATTCAGAGCAAAGGTTTGAGTGATAATACAATTTTACATCCTATTTTCACTGTTTATGACACAGTTCCGCACAGTTCTGCACAGTTTCGCACTGTTACGGTAGTGTTCATTATTTTTAAAAAAAAAGAAAAAAAAAAAAGGAAAAAAGAAAAAAAAAAAGAAAAGAAAAGAGGAAAATAGAAAACAAAGAGAAAAAAAATAACAATCAATTAGTTTTTTATTAAAAATAAATTTTAAGTTTCAAGTGTCCTGTCTACATATTTTTTTTTCTATATATATTATACTTGTCTTGCTTGTTTGTTGGTAGTGACATTGTTCTTCACTATTTTTTTTCCATTACTTCCTGTTTGTTAAAAATTATAAGTTTAAAGTGTCCTATTTACATTTTTTTTCACTATATATTATAATTGTCTTATTTGTTTGTTGGTAATGAAATTGTTCTTCACTATTTTTTATTCGATTTTTTCTCATTGATGTTAAAATATTAAAAATTTTATTTTAAGCTTATGAATTGCTGCCTTTGAAAGTGATTTTTGATTATTGATTGCTTAGATTCTTGTAAGAACCTTAAGTCAGAAAACTAATGGTAAAAGGCAGTGTGATCATTAAAAAAAAGAAAAAAAGCCTTATTGTGTGAGGCCTTTATTATTTTTAATTTATTTACTTGAGCATGGCAGGGGAAACATCAAATAGTGGACTTTTACAAATACAAATGCAAGCCTTAACACAACATTTGGAGGGATTAATGAAACAACAAAATGATGGACTCCATGAGAGGTTGGATCAAATGGAGCAAGCACAACAAGAAAATCATGAAAATAGAGGGGGAGATAGGAGGAGGAGAAGAGAGAATGAAGGACAACAAAGAAAACTGATATTTGATGATGGGATAAAATTAAATATTCCCTCATTCAAAGGGAATAGTGATCCTGAAGCTTACTTAGAGTGGGAGATTAAAGTGGAACATGTGTTTGCTTGCAATGAGTATAATGAGGAGCAAAAGATGAAGTTGACAACAACTGAATTTACACATTATGCCTTAACTTGGTGGACTAAACACCAAAGGGAGAGAATTAGATATGAGGAACCCATGGTGGACTCTTGGAGTGAAATGAAAAGGATTATGAGAAAGAGATATATTCCAGCAAGCTACCAAAGGGAGTTGCAACTCAAACTTCAATGAATCAAGGGAATAAAAGTGTGGAAGAATACTTTAAAGAGATGGAGGTAACCATGATTAGAGCTAGAATTGATGGAAAAAACGAAGCAACCATGGCTAGGTTTTTTATTGGATTGAAGGATGATATTAGGGATATTGTGGAGCTGTAAGAGTATGTTGACATGGAGGACTTGTTGCACAAGGCTAACCAAGTAGAACAACAACTTAAGAGGAAGGGATTCAAGAGGAGGAGTTCTAACAATAATACTAATTCAAATTGGAGGGGTAAGGTTATGCAGGATAAAGTAGTTCCCTCAAGTTCAGTCACATCTTCAAGTGGGAAGTCACCTAATAGATATAATAATTCACCACCTAAAAGGAAGACAAGTGAGGTAAAATGTTTCAAATGCTTTGGAAGAGGACATTATGCTTTAGAATGTCCAACAAAAAAGAATAGAGTCATTTTATCAAATGCACAAATAGTCAGTGAATTTTCAAGTGAAGAAGAGAAGAAAAAGGTAGAGGTGGAGTTGGATGCATTGGAGGATGATTTGTTGATGATTCGGAGGCTTATGGGAAGCACAATGCAAGCTTTGGACCAAACCCAAAGGGAAATATTTTCCATACTAGATTTTCCATTCAAGGGAAAATATGTTCACTTATACTTGATGGAGGAAGTTGTACCAATGTAACTAGCTCAAGACTAGTTACCAAGTTGAATTTGGAGACAAAACCCCACCCAAGGCCATACAAGCTTCAATGACTTAGTGAAGATGGAGAGATGACAGTGAGCAAGCAAGTGGAGGTGAACCTATCCATAGGACAATATAATGACAATGTCTTGTGTGATGTGGTTCCAATGGAAGCAACTCACATTTTGTTAGGGAGGCCATGGCAGTTTGACACCAAAGCTATTCATGATGGTTTCACCAATAAAATCTCTTTCATGCAGAATAACAAGAAGATCATTCTCAAACTCTTATCTCCTAGAGAGGTGTGTAAGGATCAAATCAAATTGAGAGAAAAGAAAGTCCAAGAGAAAAGAGAGATGGGTGAAACACCTAAATAGAACAAGAGTGAAACACTTAAAAAGATAGAAACACATGAGAGAAAAATGAGTGGATTATTGAAAGTGAAGGAAGTGAAGAAGTTGTTCTACTTTCTAGCAAACCTCTTTATTATTGCAAAACCAACATTTTTAACCAAATTAATTTTCTTCCTAGTGTTGATTCTCTTTTGCAGGAATTCAAGGATGTGTTTCCGAGTGCAATTCCTAGAGGACTCCCACCTATAAGAGGAATTGAACACCACATTGACCTTATTCCAGGAGCATCTTTGCCTAATAGGCCAGCTTATAGAAGCAACCCTCAAGAGACAAAGGAGATCCAAACTCAAGTTGAAGAATTGATGAACAAAGGATGGATACAAGAGAGCATGAGCCCATGTGTTGTTCCAGTCATTCTGAGGCCTAAAAAGGATGATTTTTGGAGGACGTGCACAGACTTTAGAGCACTAAATAACATTACCATCAAGTATAGACACCCTATTCCCAGGTTAGATGATTTATTGGATAAATGGAAAACTGTCTTTAAAACAAAATATGGATTGTACGAGTGGCGTGTGATGCCATTTGGGCTAACAAATGCCCCAAGCACTTTTATGAGATTGATGAACCATATTTTGAGAGAATTTTGGGGCAAATTTGTTGTGGTGTATTTTGATGACATCTTCATTTGTAGCTCTAGTCTGGAATTACATGTGGAACATTTGTGTGTTGTTTTGAATGTTCTTAGGAAAGAAAAGTTGTATGTTAATCTTGATAAATGTACATTTTGTACTGAACAACTTGCATTCTTGAGTTTTGTGGTAAGTGCCAAAGGAGTTCAGATAGATTATGAAAAAGGGAAGGTTATCCAAGAATTATGTTTACTTGATATTGAGCTTGCTTACAATAGGGTTGTTCATAGCACAACAAATTGTTATCCATTTGAAATTGTGTATGGATTAAATCCTTTAATTCCATTAGACTTGTTACCTATGCCTAACATTTTTGTTTTAAAGCATAAAGATGCACAAGCTAAGGTTGACTATGTGAGAAAGCTACATGAAAAGGTTAAAACACAAATTGAAAAAAAAAGTTGAAGGATATTCTAAACAAGCTAACAAAGGAAAAAAGAAAGTAATCTTTGATCCTGGAGATGGGGTATGGGTACACATGAGGAAAGCAAGGTTCTCTGGACAAAGAAAACCCAAACTCCAACCTAGAAGGGATGAACCTTTTCAAGTGTTAGAAAAGATTAATGATAATGCCTACAAGATTGATCTTCCAAGTAAGTACAATGTGAGTAACACTTTTAATGTGTCTGATTTGTCTCCTTTTACTGCAGATGATGAAGCTTTGGACTTTACTTCAAGTCTTTCTCAAGAGGGAAGGAATGATGCGGACATCCAAGGTTTTTCTCAAGAAGGAGGGAATGATGCGGACATCCAAGCCCAAGGGCGGCTAATCTTTTGGAGGTTCAATTGTTGAATGACCCACAGTTTAAAAAAGACAAAGTTGATTACATGCACAACATGCTTGGAGTATTAAAATAAAATAATATTATTATTTTGCTTGGAGTTAGGATTTGAAACCAAGACCTATAACTAAATTTGTATTTATACACTTTTGGAAATTAGAATGAGGGGTGAATATTTTGGCAATTTTAAGAGAGAATATTTCTCTGTTAGGGTTTTTCCTTGAATCTTGCGATCTTATCAAGAATCCACCAATTCTTGTGGCGATCATCCTTAGACTTATCAAACTTTGTTTGTGGTGCCTTTCTTTATCTAGGTTTTCATTATTTTTATTTTTAATTGATTCCTTTTCGTAATCCTAAATTCCCAATTTTACTGTTAGTTCTATTTGGAATCATATCAGTAGGTATAGAGGATAGAAGGTAAATAGTCATAGGAAAATCAACAATCAAAAACAAAAATTAACATATTCGATTGAAGTGTTGATGAATTTCAATATATGTGTATGCAAAAATTTATTAAACTTATATATATTACAATTTTCATATTTTTTCTCTCACAACAAACTCTTACTCGAGTACAATATAAAGATCCTATTTATATATCAATATTGTTATAATTGATTCATGTAAAATAGTTTAGACTAAGGAGAAAAATATGGGAACAATGTTTCTTATTAATGAATTGGAAAATTATGTTAAAAGACTAGACAATTTACTAATACCATCTACCAAATATGATAGAAAAAATATATGAAACTCTGAATGGTCTAATGTAGGTAAATAGTCTATAAACATTTAGACAATATTTTACTAAGTTAATCTTCACAAATCTCCACCTTGGTTTAACATAAAAGTTCTAAGTGAAAGTCGTTACATACCACTAAGCCAACTACAGACTTAATCACCAATCAGTTGGATTAAATCCAAACAATGAAAGAACTTACTGTATGGCAGAACCTCCATAATCATATCAGAGGGACTGTGATTTGTTGAGACTTTCATAACCTTCATAAATCCTCATGCAATCTCCTTTCTTATGAAATGCAACTTAACATAAATGTGTTTAGTTTTTTCATGGTAGAATTGGTTCTTGGACAACTTACCGCGTTGTTACTATCACAATAGACTATAACAATATAGTTTTGCACTTTTAGCTCCTTAGCTGGACCCTTTGGCCAAAAGGCTTCATTTTCAACTTTTGTTATGACAATGTACTCTACTTCAATGGTTGCTAAAGTCACTACCTTTTGTAGATTGTCCTTTCAATAACAGTACCATAAGCAGTGAAACACATAGCATGTGAGAGACTTTTTGGTGTCCAAACACCTATCAAAATCCGAGTCAACAAAACCTTTTACGGGAGCATCTCTAGCAAATCGTTTAGCTCCACCATAAACTATAACTCTTTCAAATGATCCCTTCAAGTAAATAAGAATCCACTTAAGAGCTTGTCGATGAGCTCACCTAGGATTTGACATGAACTTGCTAACAATGATAACAACATAGGCTATATCAAACTGAGTGCAGACCATGGTGTACATAAAAGAACCAATTATATTTGCTTATGGAAGACTGTCCATGTAACATTGTTCCCCCATCACTCAACTTATAATGGAAATCAAGAGGTTTGAATACAAGTTTTAAGTTTGTCATTCCCAAATTTATCAAGGATTTTTTTGAGATAGATCTCCTAAGATAAATACAGAGGAAGGTCCTTCATCTCAAACTCATTGTTCAACTCTATTTTAACCTTATGCACCTCAAGTTTACTATTAGAATATCATATATATACAACAACAATACAATAAACTAACCTTCTACTAGAAACTTGAAGTAGATACAAGTTTCATATTTGCTATGTTCGAAACAAATGCTTGGAATGAACTAATCAACTAATTTTTTCTATTTCCTTGGAGCTTGTTTCGGACCATACAAAAATTTGTTTAAATTACAAACATAATCATCCTAGTCTCCTACCTCGAATCCTTCTAGTTGTTTCATGTAGGTGATCTCCTATAGGTCTCCGTATAGGAACATAGTATTAATGTCTATTTGTTATAACTCAAAGTTAAGCTCAACAACCATGATTAGCAACATCTAAATGGATATGTACTTTACTACAGGAGAAAACACATCATTATAATCAACTCATTCACTTTTAGTAAAGCCTTTAGCTATCAATCTCACCTTGATTTTTTGTTGACCAATTTCTAGATTACCATTTTTACATTTGAAAATTCATTTACAACTGACCAACCTAGATGAAATCATTCACAGTCTAACTATTGAGTCTTCTCCTTGTTTGTTAGTGCAGAGGATACACTAAAACATTCACCTTTTAACACCTTACCAACAACTACTAAAGAGTATGCAATAAGCTCTACATATCCATACCTCTCCAAAGGTCTTATCATTCTCCTTGTTCTATCTTTGACAATCATTTAATCAAAAGACCATTTGTCTTTATTAGAAGTTTCTTGTCTACATCTACCAAATCGTTTAGCACACCATCTTGTGGGAAACCAGGCAATTCTTTTGTGCCATACTCCACCTCAATGTTAGCCTTTTTCACCATTATTGCTACTCTCATGTTCACATCTTGAAACTCTTGGCTTATAAGTCATTTCATTAAAGACGATGTCATGACTAATGATACACTTCTTGGATCTGGCCCAAAACACCAAATATCTTTTTACAGCCTTTGGGTAGCCAAAAAAATTCACTTAACAACATGTGCAACCAGCTTTCCTTGCCTCATGTGATCATAGGCAACACAGCTAAAGATCTCAAGTTGTTAAGGTTAGAGAAATGTCCTAACCAAATTTCTTTCATCTTCAGTGTTATTGAGATACATCTATTGATTATATAGGCAAACGTAGAATCAACTTCAGCCCAAAACACCTTTGGAACTCTAACACTCAACAACATACATCTTACTCTTTCCAGAATGCTTTTATTGAACCTTTTAGTTAGGTTATTATGTTGAGGAGTTCCTACTATTGTTCAGTGTTTTGTAATGTCTTTCTCCTTTGTAAAATGTGTTGAACAATTCTGAAAAGAATTCAAGACCGTTATTAGTTTTGAACCTCTTCATTGTCTTACCAGTTTGGTTCTCCACTAGAAGCCTCCATCTCTTGAAACCATCAATCCTTGGTCTTTTGAGGACAGATCCATAATTTCCTCGAGTAATCATTAATTACTGCCATGGAATATTGATGACTATTTTACGAAAAGTGTACCATGTCAGAAGTAATAATTTGTTCCTAAGGACAGATATCGGACTCACAAGGAACGGTTGAATTATCAAGTATAAGATTCACTAAATAGAAAACAAAATAATAAAATTTGTTGGGAGTTTGTTATAATGTTTGCAAGAATTGTAAAGAAAGTAAGTTAAAGAGTTTGTTGGTTCAATTGGGAAAATTGGAATTGAGGTTTATCCTTCTTGATCTTTTGTATTTTGAATAGCATGATAATATTCTATCCTTTGATTGATGTTGATGTCTATATAAAAGTCATTTATATCGATTCCTTGCATATAAAATTATTGAGAGTCTCATAAATATCAATTCCTCGCATATTTATAAAAAAATCCTTAGCATTACGACTAGATATTGATAGCAATTAACATTTCAAATTTATTTCTAGCATTCAAATATGTTAAGCATGATCATTTGGGTCAAAAACTTAGAAGTACTTTCTAGTCAAATCTAATGATCTTGATCATGGTAAACAAGCATTACAAATAAAATGAGAATACCAATCATCATGCAAGAACATAATATTATATTTAAATATCACCTAAATACATAAGAGTTTGAACAAATTTCTCCCAATCCTAAATGGTAGAATTAGCCACTTATGTTGGCCATTACAAGCATGGAAAGTAAGAAAAGAAGATCCATGATATTTCTCCTTGACGACTGCCTCCTCTAGGGTTTCTAACACCTTTTATTCTCCCCATGAATGTCTAGGGTTGTGCCTCGTACCTCATATTTAACCTAGTTAGGCTTGGGCTAAGTGACTTCTCGCTTGGGCGTGATTGGACTCACTTAGGCGAGTTGGAT
Source organism: Phaseolus lunatus (assembly GCA_013389735.1). NCBI lineage: Eukaryota > Viridiplantae > Streptophyta > Magnoliopsida > Fabales > Fabaceae > Phaseolus > Phaseolus lunatus. The sequence goes on along the minus strand of CM023865.1, from coordinate 10,428,827 downwards.
GAAAATAGGCCCAACATCACTGGCTCGCTTGGGCGAGATCCTCTGGGAGTTGCTGGCTTAGGAGTGTTAGAGCGTTCTATCTCCCCTTTTTAGCTTTGTCTATTCTTCTTTTACCATTTCATCTTCATTCTTCCCTAAAATCCTGAAACTAACACAAATTTAAAAATAAATCGTTCTTATTCAAATTATAATCACAAAATATATAAAAAGGTTTGAATTCATAAATTAGAGGTTATTTTATAGTTATTTTATGAATTAATATCCAAAGTGCCTATATTTTAATATGAAATATTACTAAAATATGGAATTTATCAAGTATCTAACATTAGAGTCAATGAGTTGAAGAAGGTCCCCATAGGTCATCATGAACATAATTTGTTTCATTCTTTGTCGTCCTACGTTAAAATGAATTCTATAGGCTTTTCTTTGGACACAATGTTCACATAATATCAACTGTTCAATTTTTTCACTACCAAATAAGCTTGGCCTCTTAAACTCAACTAGGTTTTTTTTTTTTTTTTCTGCTTACATGATCTAATCTTCTATGTCATATCTTAGTCCCAGATAAGACGATCCATTCAACAATAGAAGCTGAGTTAAACACTACAACACTTTCTAAGGCATACAAGTCATTCTTCCTCATACCCTTCATTACTATCATGAATCTCCTAAGCATCTTTAACATTCCCCTATCTTCTTTAAACACATATGCCTTGTTCTCAAACTCACCACGGGATATCAAATTGCGCTTCAAGTTAGGTACAAACCTAACTTCTTCAAGAAATCTTTTAGTTCCATCGTGCAAACGAAACTTGATGGTTCGAACTTTAGTTATCTTGTAGAACTTGTTATCATTAAGGAAAACTAAACCTCCTTCAAGTTTTGTAAAAATGATTTGGTGTGATATGAAATGAACATCCCAAGTCCACTATTCATTCACAATCATCAATATTGCTTGACACCACAAAGACCTCTTATGATTCATACCCGTCTTCCACTAGATTTGCTTCACCAAACATAAATGCTCCATTAGATCGTTTACCAAACCCAAACAATCTATGAAGGTTGTTAGCCTTATTCCTCCTCTCTAGACAGAACCTTCTAGTGTGACCTTCCTTTTTATAGTGGTAACATCTAATGGACAATGCATTTCCATAATTTCACATACTCGACTTTGACCTCCTCTATTATCATTGGTAGGCAATTTACCCCTTGCTACAAGGTTATCTCTAGCACCATATCCTTTAACATTAAACTTGTCATTCAGCTCCTTAGAGCTCAAAACAACCTGAAACTCCTTAAGAGAGATTCTCCCTTCCATATAATAAGGTTTTCTTTAAATGATCATGCGTCTTAACCAATGAATATAAAAGCTAAGACAATTCGCTATGTATACATCTGTTGAACACAATGCTTTGATTGTTAGAAAAGATGGCTTTAAACTAAAGGGGGGTGAATTGTTTAAAGAGGTTTTCGCAAACTTTTATAAGCTAGAATGAATTTATTTCAGAAACCAATTGATTAAGCAATTCAGTTAGCCAAAACAGTAAGCAAAACAGCACTGCCAGGAAAACAATCGGTTGTTTCTGCGAAACAATCGGTTGTTTATATCAGCAAACAACAAATAAACTGAATTTAAAGAGTTAGGGATAGAGAGATTGTACACAGTTGTTTATACTGGTTCACTCCAACCCAGAGCTACATCCAGTCTTCTCAGAACCCTGAGCAAATCTACTAAGCAATCACACCTTGATCACTTACACAACAACCAAGAGAATGACCTTGAAAACCTCAAGACACACACTCTCCTTGGCCAACACTAAGATTGCTGATCTTGAACACCTCAAGAACACACAACCAATCTCAGCAACAATACACAGAAGAAATGTTTCAGCAGTTTACACAGATTACACTTGTTACAGATGAAGATCTGAAATCAATACAAGTAGAATCCTATTCCAGCACCTTGATCAATCTCTTTAGCTCTTAAGCAATCTCAACTCTTTGAAAACTCTCTTAGAAAAAACTTTGTCAAAAGCCCTTCTCTTCTTTAAAAGAGATTTTCTGAATTTATATAAAGAAGTTTGTTATCAAATCTTAACAAACCCATAATTGCTTTCAAAAAGATTGGTCAAAGCATTTAATGACTGGAGCGTATTCAGTTTCAAATCATTTAAAGCTCAGTCAAAGAAAATAGTTTTTCTGTTATGGTTCCAAAACAAACAATCGATTGTTTCCTCGAATCAATCGGTTGTTTTGTTACTTAACAGTTTTCTTCATTCAAAAACAATTTTCAAACTTTCTCAAAACATCTAAGTGTAAACAATCGGTTGTTTCGACAGAACAATCGGTTGTTTCGACAGAACAATCGGTTGTTTCAACTTAGTTTGAAAAACACTTTACTTTGTTTAAAGATTGAGATGCTAATTGCTTTGAGATTTAATCCAAGGGTGGATTACAACATAAACTACCCCAGAACAAAACAATAAACCAGCACAGCAGCATCAAGCAAAGCAGAGGCTTCATCATCCTTCAAAGGATTTGGATTCTTCAAAACCTTGAACACCACTTGGTTTAACATTGATGACCCCAAATCTGTGAAGAATCTTGAAGGCTGTGTTGCTGGTGTTAGGGTTTAGATTTATAGTGTTTAGAATTTGTAAGTTTCACTCTTGAACCATAGCTTAGCTAGAGCAATCTTGTTTTGAAAAAGAAAAAGAATTTTTCAAAGCTAAGTGATAAACAACCGGTTGTTTTCACAGTTTAATCGGTTGTTTTACACATAGCTTGTTTAAGGGTTTTTCAACTAACTTTGACTTGGTTGACCAATAGACTTAACCAATTCAACCGATTATTTCGTGCTTTCAACCGGTTAATTTTTTAATCTTTAACAGTTTTTCAAAAACCTGTTTCTGTTGGCTTTTCAAACTGCTTTTGGCTCATAATCACCTGACTAAAATGATCAGTCCTAAGAGCTATAAAAAGAGGTATCCCTCCTCATTTCAAAGATGAATGAATAAAGAGAAAGAACAAAAAAAAATTTACAAATCTGATTTGAGAGAGAGGTTTTTCAAAGAGTTATGAAGATTGCTTAGAGTCTGTGCTTATGCTCAAGAAGTGTTTCTAGGAACTTTGTGATTCAGGTGTAATTTGTTCCTAATCTTTTCTTGTAACTGTTTACTTTGAATATTGTGTAAAACAGTGAATCTGCTTTGGCAGAGGGTTGTCTGTGTGTTTGTGTGGTAAAGTAAAGAGGGTGAGTGATCTTAGGTGAAAAGATCACCTCTTTGTGGGTGTGTTTGAATTGTAATCAGTTGTTGATTGCTAGTGGAATGCCTAGTGGATGTTCTGGGGACTGGATGTAGCTCAGGATTGAGTGAACCAGTATAATCTACTTGTGTGAATCTCTCTATCTCTCTCTTTCTCTTTTAATATATATGTAATATTGTTTTTGTTGTCATAAACAACCGGTTATTTCGTATTTTCAACCGGTTGATATTTTTGTATTTACAATCTGTTTGGTTCTTGCTCTTACCTCTGTGCTATAAACAACTAGTTATATCGAAATAACAACCGGTTGATTTTTGTTAACTGCTTTGAAAGCTTAATTCTTTTGGCTTCTCTGATCTTTCCTTCTGTAATTCATTAAAGAACTTCATTCTTAATCATCATTTGCGAAAATATTTGATAAAACAATTCACCCCCCCTTTTGTTTTAGCCATCAATTCTAACAACATCAAGCTTAGATTCACATTTCAAAGCTTTGAGGAGGCCTTGTTAAACCAAAAGAGCATGCATTTTCAATTGTCATAATTTGAAATCATTCATACTAGTAAATTTCTAAACCTCATACTCTATGAAAGTCAAGATGGTTGATTATACGTTCGCTACACCAATTTGTAAAGAATTAACTCAATCAAACTCACTACAAAGTGTCTACCACAAACAAAATTCAATAATTGAGAAATCCACAAATATAGATGATAAAAGGTAAACAATAAGAAGAAGATCAAGAAAGAATCACACAAGGAAATTAATGTGATTTGACTGAAGTATTAACGAACTGCAATTTACGTCTATAAGAAAATTCTCTTTCCGAGCAAACTCTAACTTAAGTACAAATCAGAGTTTTAGCTTCTAACAATACAAATATCTTATTTATACATCAATATTGTTACAATTGACTCACGTGAAACACACCTAAACTAACGAGAAAGACACGTGAACAATATTTCTCTTTACTGAATTAGAAAATTACTCGGACAGTTTTATTAGACATTCTACTTCTCAATAAACACTAAGAGAATAAATGCTCTATTGAAACCATCTACCAAATAGGATAGAAACAACATATAAAACTCTAGACCTATCACGAATAAATAGTCTAAAAACCTTTAGATAAGATTTTATTGAGTCAAACTTCACGTAAACAAAATAATTATTCATGATATACGTAATCAAAATAATATATGTGATTTTAAAACCATGCTTTAAATCACATGCAAGATGTAAAGCAACAATTCAACTCTAAGATGTATCTGAACAACTTTCTTAATTGATGCGCATGCACCAACAACATAGATGGTTTCGTTCAGGAGTTTTCTTCCTACTCCGCTATACTTCTTTTTGAAAAATCTATTTTACCCTTTTCGAATTGTAAAATTCAAAAATACTTTTTGAATTTTACAATTTGAAATATAATTATTCCAAATTTTATAATTTAAAATGTAAAATTTATATTTCAGATTAAAAGAATTCGAAATACAAAATTTGTATTCCAAATTTTGTTATTTTTGAAAATATGGGAGAGTCAGGAGAAACTATGGAGATACTGAAAGAACAAGTTCGTAGATACCACTGTCCACTAAGCCTGATATTAAAGTTCAAGCCCAACCCACTAGAGACAGGGCTTTGAGCAGGTCCAATTTTGTCTGGTGGGTGATAAGCCCAAAGAAGCGTTGGGCTGATCGGGCCCAGGGAGGAGGAGGAGGAGCGCGAAAGGAAAAATTGAATTTCAATTTGATGGGTGTTGTTTGGGAAATGAAGTGAGAAGCTAATAGAAATGCGGTGGAGACTGCTCCATGGATGGGAAGCCTAACCCGGATTCCTCCTCCCCGGACTTCCTCCGCCACGTTCAAGCCGCCTTGAAACGACACCGTCCCCTCGGTCGGTAATCCCCTTTAACTCTTCACTCAGTCATTCAGTTCATTTCAAATCTCATTTCTAGGGTTTCTCCTTTTCAGGTTCAATGCAGTCCAATAGCATAAGGCCAAGGCGCACGCTGCTTCCACAACGAAAGCTGTCAAACACGCCATCCGATTCCACCAAATCTCAAGAACAAGCTTCTTCCATGGTCTCACTCAACACCGTCGTCCCTACCCAAAACCTAGATGCGCAGAAGAAAGTTCAGTTTTCAGTTCCCACGAATTCTACTGCTCAGGGTAAAGTTTTATTATATTATGCTCCTCGTGTAGTTTGAACCCGTCACTGTCATTTCCTGCGATATTTATTTTTTACAGATGCTAAGGCCACCACTGAGTTGGAGAATTTATCGTCTCACATGGGTTCGCTTGGATTCGCAGAAATGGAGTGGGTTGAAGGCAACCAAATTGAAGCATCGTCATCATTGCTTGAATGCAACCAGAAGGAGGATGTTCAGAAGGCTGGCTTTGACGCGAGTTTGAGATGTGATAGTGGACTGAGTTCGGTGTTGCCAAAGAGAAGTGTGGTTACTCAGGATCATTTGCAGCAATTCAGTAGTTTTTTGAGTCAGCCAGCTACGCAGTCTTCGGTTTTGGGACCGTCATGTGCTACAACCACCTCAGTTAATTCAACTTCGGCACCTATGCTAAATTCAACAACACGCTATTCTCACTCGCATCTAGAAGGTGGCTCAAATGTGACTGCTGAGCCTTTTGGGGAGGTTAATGCTAACCCTCCTCCTGTAACTGAAGGGTTTGTGAAATCAGTTAATGTTTTCCAAAAGGAAACCAACAGAATGTTGGTGGATCGGGGGGCAGAAGCTGAAGTCCAAGCTTCTGGTCCTAGTATTTCTGATGCAGAGTTGGCATCTAAGAAGAGCAATCGATCTAAGGAGCAACAAGGGAGTGTGTTGAAAGAATCTGGAGATTCTAAATATACTTGGGATGATGGTAAAGGGAAAGAGGCTGTGGATGTTGCCACTATACAACCGTTGGCTCTACCTTCAACAACCACAACCACAACCACATCCACATCTTTAGATGCGAAGTTGGAGTCTTCTAAGGTAGAAAGACGAGAGAAGATTGCAAGTAGTAAAGGTGCATCAGCTGCCCGTAAAAGGACTTATGATCCTGATTTGTTTTTCAAAGTTAATGGAAAGCTTTATCAACGTCTTGGCAAGATAGGTAGTGGTGGAAGCAGTGAGGTACACAAAGTGATTTCATCGGACTGTAGGATATATGCCCTTAAAAAGATCAAGCTCAAGGGTCGTGATTATGCTACTGCATTTGGGTTTTGTCAAGAGATTGAGTATCTGAATAGGCTAAAGGGAAAGGATAACATCATACAGCTCATAGATTATGAGGTACTATTCGTCAATGACATTTTTCTGTTAGGATACTTTGTATTGCTCTAGCTTTTATCTATTTCTGCTTCATATCTCTCGTCAATGTCCGAGGATGAGGATAAATTATGTCATTACTTCTGTATGCATACTCTTCATTTTTTGTGCTCTTGGGTTATATACAGATAAAAGGATTTTCTTGAGTTGATTTTTGTGTTTGTAGTGTATGGAAAATGTTTTATATACTTATGTTCCAGTGTAGTTTACTTTCAGTCAATTTTGTGATTAGGTGACAGACAAGGCTTTGCTTGAGGAAGTTATGAAAGGCTCCTTCAGTAATAAAGATGGCCGGGTCAAGGATGATGGATGTATATACATGGTACTTGAATATGGAGAAATTGATTTGGCTCACATGTTGTCTCAGAAGTGGAAGGAACTGGATGGAAGCCACCAGACCATAGATGAGAACTGGCTTCGATTTTATTGGCAGGTTTCAAAATCTACTTTGTATCCTTGTAAATATTATATCAATTCTGGAAATTGCATGTGCTGTATAACTACTTTTGTCTTCATTGATCAATCATTAAAATTTCTGGTGCTTGTTACCTAAAAAGACTGTAATTAACATGCATATATATCCACATCTGCTTCTATGTGTTCTGGATGTTCAATCAATTCCTCAGATTTTATGTAACATTTGAAGAAGTTGCTCTCTATTTCTCTTTCCGAGCACTATGGATAATCTGATTTCAAATTATGTTCTCTCAAACTTGTTACCTGTTCTCGCCATTATATGATCATGAACTGCTTTTTCTTTTACTCATCGAGGAAGTTGGAAAGTTTCTTATTTTTATATCTGTCCATGTAAATTAGCTTAGGTTATTCTTTTGACACCTTTCGCAGCAAATTCTTCTAGCTGTCAACACTATTCATGAGGAACGGATTGTGCACTCAGACTTGAAGCCAGCTAACTTCCTTCTTGTCAAAGGTTCCCTAAAACTAATTGATTTTGGTATAGCCAAAGCAATAATGAATGACACAACCAACATCCAACGGGATTCACAGGTGATGCTTATTTCCACCTCTTTCTCTACTTTTGATCCACTTGTAATATTGAGATGCAGGTCTGCCTTGCATTGTTAAATGATGTGCGTTATTGAATATAAGTTACGTAAAACAAAATAGTCTAGGATTTTTTTTATTGAACTTTTATCCCTATTTTAAGATGTCAAAACTATAAATATTAAATTTGTACTTATACTGTGTTAAATTCTTGTAGGTGGGTACACTAAGTTACATGTCTCCAGAGGCATTTATGTGTAATGAGACTGATGCAAATGGAAACATCATAAAGTGTGGCCGGTCATCAGATATCTGGTCCCTGGGCTGCATCCTTTATCAAATGGTATATGGGAGAACACCTTTTTCTGATTACAAGACATTTTGGGCCAAATTCAAAGTGATAACAGATCCAAATCATGAAATTACGTATGAACCAGTTTCAAATCCATGGCTTTTGGATCTTATGGTGAGGTGTCTAACATGGGATCGCAATCAAAGGTGGAGAATACCTCAGCTACTCCAACATCCTTTTCTTGTTCCTCCTGTACCATCTCATCCATCATTGCCCCAGGATAATAATAGTTGTGAATTGCTACAACATATTTCTGAAACTTGTACATATGACCCAGAGGTATCTGAACTGTGTAGTCAGCTCCAACGGCTTCTTAGCGATCCAGTCGATAAAACAACTCACTCACTACATTCACGAGATCAACAACTAAAACTGCTGTCCCAAATGTCAGATCTATGTATTCAGCTGCATGAACGTTTGAGAAATACTGGAAGCAAGTAGGTGATGAAGGAAGCGAGTGAGACGGTCAGTGGGGTGTTCAATTCTTTTGGTCCTTTCTTTATATTTTCTCCAATCCCAGATTTCCCATACTCTAGTTTTCTTCTCACCTTACACCCCTATCTCGTATATTTTTTAACATCATTCACCTCATTTATTGTTTTCTCTCTTTCCTTATATCTTCCGTCCCAAAGTGCAGGTGTGAAGAGTCATTCTCTGATGTAATTTTAGTAAATGTAATTTTCTTCTACTTTTCGTGGGTTGGCAGTAGGTTGCATAGTATGTATTTCCTATTATTCAGTGGGTTGAAGTGTGTAGCAAGTGAATTTAGGACAAGTCTTGTATAAATTTTGTGAACTATTACAGAAGCGCCAAATTAATGAATTGAGTATATAGATTTTTGTTAAAAACATTTATTGGTGCTACAAATGAAGTTGGAAAAAAAATCAATAAATGGAACTTGTCGAATTGGATTTTTAAAATATGGAAGGGTATTTCAAAAGGGAAAATAAACATCTTATTTTTCCGACCACCTTCCCAATTTGTTGCTGCTGCTAACAGGAAATGGGCTTAAATATCTATATTTTTATAATCTTGATGCTTCTTTTTCTTGTCTGTAAACTTTTTTTTATTGCCTTTTACCTGTTTTGTGTCTTAGTTAGAAAAGCTATGTTAAAAATTGAGGTGACAGGCCAAAGATTACTTTAGTGTTAAAGTTCAAGTAGGATTATGTTTAGCAAGTGGTCGCCGTAGATAACTAAACACATAAAATAAGAAAATAAAATGGGTAAATAATCGGTAAAATAAATATTGATATACTTTATTTTTAATATGATAAAAAGAAAAATTATAGTTTTAGTTCTACAATTTTGATTTTATTAGTTTTATCTGAACTCTTTTAGTAATTAATATAATTGAACAGGTGTTTAGTCTTTAATAATTATTATATTTTTTATTTAAAGAAAAAATGAACATATTAATATTCAGTTAACCTTAAACTACTAACAGTCTTAAATTTACAAAATAAAAGATAAATTCCTTTAAAAATAATTGCATATTAACATTAATTTTGTTTTAATAATACAAACGGATATATTACTACTTGTTGTATGAACCGTCTTTGCATCTGATGAAAACATTTTGACTGTTTCTTCCTGCATCTCCATACCTTCTTCTCTCACCTCCATAGATTTTTGTATTTCCAAAAATGCCCCTCAGTATTATTCTGGATTACGTAATCCAGAACTCATTTTTTAAATTTATAATTAACTTTCAGATTACATAATCTAGAAGTCTTTTTTCATATACATGATTACATAATCCGAAAGTCTTTTTTAGCTTTCGAATTATGTAATCCGAAAGTCTTTTTTCAAATGCATTTCCGGATTACATAATCCGCAAGTTACTCTATGGGGTGGCACAAGAAGGATAAAAATATATTTTCATGTTATATGGAGGTGGCAGAAGAAGATATGGAGGTGCAGGAAGAAACAGTCAAACATTTTTTCACCGTTGTTGCAACCTCTAATCCAGCCAGCGCTTATCCAAATTGCATCATTGACACAACTCAGCGCTTATCACTGACTTCTCATATTACAGAACTCACGCTACCACTGTTATCATTCACCTTTACCAGCCCACTTATATTAAAATTCAGAGTGGGTTAAAATGTGCAGCCAGTGAATCAATTTAACAAAAGTCTTCAACATATAATGTGAACAAATAATGTGCACGTTCCGTAGTATTCAAATAACCAAATTATACATCTAGATTTAAAAAAAAAAACAGTCCACATCTTTTCATGTTTAAAAACATTTCTTGGTGCTACAGGGGAATGCACATTGGGGGAAAGGGGAGTGGAAGATTCGATATGATTCTCCAAATGATAAAAATAAACTGCAACACACAAAAGGGGCAGCACACTCCCCCCATCTCAACACAAACAAATTTAACATTCCCTTAAAAGGTTAACAGTGCAAAATTTTCCTTCTGCTGAATGTTAATATTGGAATATGTTACGGCTCCCGAGAATGTGAGAAAGCAAGCCAACCATGTCTCTAACAGATTCAGTTTTAATGAGTAGCTCGTAAAAACAGCAGCAGCAAGTTGTTATTCTAGCTGTCTACAGAGGAGAATTTGTAAGAGGCTTCAGCACGGGCTTCTTCCAATTTCATCAAGAGGTCCTTCATGAAAGGTGTATTTGTGCCATGAGTAATCCGTAGTATATCCACCGCCTTCGTCAGTGATTTAACACCTTCCTCTGTCTCTCCCAAATACCTATTCCAAAGCTCAAACAACAACATCAACAATACATTTCTTTTCCTTTTTAGCTTATACCTTTTTGTATCCTTACCTACATTTTTTTTTTCTTTTTTACCTTCTTTTTTTCTTAATTTTTATGCTACTCTCAGACTCTTTAATTACACTTATTCACAACTTGTAACTTTTAATAAAATATTTCACCTTTAAAGAAATTATTATTACTTAAAAGTAATAAAGAAATGAAAATTATAATTCTCGAAAAATATTTTGTCAAAACAAAATTGTATAGATGTCTTTTTGTATTATTTTATAATTTAGTTACTTTAAACGACCATCCAGATTGGGGTCAAATGCAGCGTATAGCAGACTAGCCGTCTAGAAGAGTTGGAAACTTGAATTATTTTCTAGTGTTTCACAGAATTAGACTTTATAGTGCTTTGTTATGAACTTATATTTCTCACAAAGACCTCATGTTCTATATTATGTGGCAATTATGGGCTGTGTTGTGTTCATAAGCTCATAAATTTTCACTTTTCAATTCTTTGATGTGATTGGGAGGTTATTTTCCTTATCTTTTTGTATGCATATGTATATGTTTAAGTATAGTTTTACATTTTTAGTAGAGCTTACGATTTGTGTTACAATCTTTTGTTCCCCGTCCTAAGTATCAATTTTGACAAAACTAACATGTAATGCATATATAGAGACATTTCTATGTTATTTACACAAGAAAACATGATTTTTATGTCCCCATAAATGGTTTCACTAAGGAAAAGAATTTAACAAAAACCCTTAGTTAAACAGATACAGAGATGCTTACCATTCTAGTTTTCCACAAGTATAATACTGCAAGCCAAGCAGAGGGTGAACAGATGGATACACTTCTGCAGTAAAGTAATTGACCAGGAAATGGATATAACTATTAGCAATATATTATGAACTTTTCTTCAAAGAGAACATGAATGTTAAGTTTTAGCAGACTAAGCAAAGTGAATATTTTGTCTAGCCCCATCATTTTTGTCCCAATCAGTTTAAATTTCATCACAATGTGTACAACCTGGATGACTGGAATTGAAACGTTCTAGGGTGTTTAGTTAACACCTAAAATTACAACCTTGATTTTATCTGCTTTGCTTCCAGAGTACCTTGTGTCACTATTGTTAACAAAAAGTAAGAATATTCTTTTCCTTTTCATTCAACCAGGAATAAAAGAAAAAAAAATGGAAACAAAAAATTGAAGAGCAACATATATAACTTTCAAAACAACAGAAACTACTGAAAAAATCAATGCTATAGAATCTCATTATTATGTGATTTACTATGAATCCACCAAGTTCAATATAACATACTTTCATAGAATGGAATGGTCAATTTGCAATATGCTAAAGCTTCTGTCCAGTGTTCCAGCTCCATTAATGACTGCAAACGAAAAACTATCTAATTTTTAGATCTATTATCCGAAGTTCAAACATAAAGTATTGCTTCAATGGACTTGTGGAAACATGCTCCTTATGCAAAGATAAAAAAAATAGCAGAAGACAGGCATAGTTTTAATTAATAATTACTAAATGAGTCTACTAATAAAAAGAAACAAGTAGATCGGTTATGCGAACTTTGGATACACATGAAGGAGGCAGGCTCCTTTTGTCATAAAGACTTGTGGTATACTATTTGCAGGGTCATCCAAAACACTATAAATCAGATCAATCCATATTAATTAACTAGTATGTAATATAATTTAGTGACCACAGGAGCATGAGAATTTGTTTGTACTGAAAAGTCACAAATAAGATCTGCATTCACTGAACAAATCTCCATAAGAATTGTGCTAATTAAAGCAGGTATGGTAAGGTTGAGCTTGATAATTGATATCATCGAGCATGATAAATTAATAAAGGAACAAGGAGGAGCTCACCTTCAAAATCTTCTCCCGAGTTTGCATCAAACTAACTGAGAAAGGATGATATAGTTCTGTTTCCAGTTTCTCAATCTTTTTATATATGGAAATAACTTGATAACCTACATATAGTCAAGGATTAGACTTCACAGACACTAACTATAATCCATTTTATGTGCACATGGATCAAGGCCATCACAAGGGAGAGAAAGAAAAGAAGATTCGAATACAAAAGGAGAAAATTTTAGGCAATAGCTACTGCAATTATATATATTTTGATAGAAGCATTAAAGAATACCGCAAGAGAAAGAAGACTTCGAAGCTGCTTCTTCAGATAGCAATTCAATTTCAGTTATAATTTCCTTTATCTCCTCCGTGCCCATAACTAGTTGACAACCTTGGCATTGAAATCCTTTCCCATCTTCAGTTTTAGTGGGTAAAAAACAAAACAAGGTCATTGATAAGAAAGACATAAAAGCACCATGCAGGTTGTCTATCTGTGATCTCAGTCTTGTTCATAAAGGGGAGGATCAACAATGTACCATCAGACTTCAAAATCAATAGCCAGTATAAAACATTATAATGTTCCCCTCCAGCTACTTGAACATTTATTACAGCCATAGGTCACCTACCAGTTGTTTGAAGCAAGAAACCACCACATTTTTCACTTTTGCATCTATATCCTTCTAAAATTGCACTTTCTTGTGTATCATCATTCTGACCCTTCAAAACTAACGTGACTGAATTAGCTAATGAAAGCATGTAAATTTTGTGGAAATATATAACCCATGAAAGCCTAAAAAAAATATATCCCAGATTAAGTTATAAAGCAAGTACCACTTTAGAACAGCGGGGACATGTACAAGTGAATAGGTACTGCTCTTTGAGAGCCTTCTGTCGAGTCATTGTGCTTCCAGCAGTCTCTATATAACTTATCAGTACCTTAAAACATACAGAAAATTGTATTGAACAGGATCTGGAAAAGAATGAAGATATTATGCAACATCTTCAAATAATTTTAAATTGACACTCATCATCTAGAGGATATGAGATGATATCTAACCAACCAAAAAGTTTCTAAGATAAAAACAAAAAAGTCACAACAGAATTGAGAAGTAAACAGGAAACAGCTGCATCACTTTGGAAACAATTAAGAACTACAAAGTTAAGTAGGAATCAGTCTTGTACAGGATAAAATAGTGGTAAATGCAACAAATTAAAACAGGAAGCAGTGTCAAGGCAAAGTTGTCTAATGTTCAAACAAGCCAAAGGTGATTCAACAATAGAATTGGGATTTGGGGTCAAAAGTGGTATTTAAAGTTTGACAACAATTTTGACTTTACGCAATGTAGGTTGAATCAACCAAAATTGGTTTTACACCCTCTAAATCATAATTAACCATTTGAATCTATCATTTATCAATTATCAATAAAAACAACCACTTCTTAATTACATGTGCACATTCGTTTTGTATCTTTCAACTGACCATCTTATTCATACCACACTTACATGGAAATCTTGAAATGCTAAATTACCTTAAAGGTGTCTGTCTACTTTTCCTCAAAAAAAGGGCTGCATGAGTTTTGCTTTTCGGCATTAATTAACATAGAAAAGCCACATATCTTAAATTTTCAATGGATTAGTAGAAATACCAGTTGTGCCTCCGATAGTTTGGCTTCCATTTACATCCTCTACAGTCTAAATTTAGTTATCCAAAAAAAATCCAGTAAAAATTGAACATGACTTAGAGAACAAAGAGATGAGACATACAGAAAATATGTGAAGCTAAGCATGAAATTTATATTTATAGATATACATAAAAGGCTACAAGACAGGACTTGTGAAACAAAATGGTTAAAATCCCAATTTTCTGACCAAGCTTTTTTTAAGTTTATTTAAATAATACTGAAATTCCATTCTACAAACCAAATGAACTAAATATTGCAAATTATAATTGACTTATAATTTAAAAAGAAATACTTACCTCAGTACCTATGGGTATATGTTCCACAGCACGTACTAATGCTGACCTTCCCTCAAAAACCAACACAGAATTGGGCAAACAACTATATGGCAAATCCAAGATTAGAACACAACCAAATAAATAGGATATTATATACATATATTGGGGTGGGTAGACTAAGTGGTTACCTATGATTGATAATAGAAATGACGGGATACAATCCTGTTCCCACAGGTCTTAACTCACTGTCACAAATAGTATGAGCATTACATGCAAACTGCAGGATTAAAAGGATCTGAGCTTAGAATGGCATCATCAGAGTCAAATCCACATAAACAGGATCCTATATCTAAAACAAATAAGTCTAAATCCCCATGAACATAACCTTTTTTTTGTCATGGAGAGTGCGGCGTGTGATTTTAAATGAGAACAAATTTTAATAGTTATATCAAATGATTTAGGTATAGAAGCATCAGAAGACCTTAGAAAAATTTTCTGCAATCTCTTTTATATTGATTTCCGGCCATTGTAATATGTAATATACAAGATTTGCCATCTGTGCGTAAAGCACCAGCTGCTCTTCTGTGATATCAGACATGTCTTCATGGAAGTGAATGTTAAAAAGAACAATCATCATGGAAAAGTAAGAAAATGGAGAAAAATCTAAATTCATTTCAATACACTTTCAGTAAAAATAGTAATAAAAAGGATACGAGCCACTAATGCCTCCACTAAGTTGTAGTTGTCCATAGCAGTACTTGAGATGACCTAGCAATTAAACAAATAATAAATTTCTCTTATAGCTACTCAACCTTGATCACTGGTTGAAAAAATCTTTCTGAATAAACGGAAGAAACATTTCATAGCCACAAAAAGGAATTTTAAGGATAAGTCATCGAAGGTGAGTTTAAAAAGTCAAATGTGAGTGCAACTGTATATAGAAATTATGAAAGAAACGAGGAAGGTAAGTATCCAACAGAACAGTCAGCGAAGAATATTAACATTCTACCAATATTTTGTATAAAGCAGAACAGTCCATAATTACTCTGTTTGATATCTAATGAAGTAAGCTCCAGCCATATTTGAACTAACTTCGTCCATGTTAATCTTCTGGTATTGTAACATTAGCTACTGTGATGGCTAAATCAATAATATAGTCAATAACTTGGGCCTCCATTTCCAGGGAGAATACAAGAGCATCAAACATATTTCCAGAAAATTTAATGGTCTTCGGAAAGATCAAAAGAAAATAGGTTTTGCAAAACTGATCTCTCAGAATTTATTGGCAATTCCTTCCCACTTTCAAATATGGATAAAGCTTGTCAATTGACTGAAAACGGTAAGATTTGCATTTTGGTAACAACAACCAGGACATAAGTCTGATCCCATTAGGAGAGGCTGACTACGTGAACCATACAAAGTCATTTAGCTCGGTTAAAGACTTCATATTTATAACCTTGCATTAATAAATGTTTGTATTGACTTCCCAGACATATTCCATACAACAAGAAAATGAGGTAAGATTTCAATTTCATAATGTAAGAAGCAGCTCTGACTTTCTTGCACCAATACATTACTCAAATCATAACTTTTTATATACCTTATCATCTTGCAACTTCCTCCGCAGATAAAGTCTCACCATCAGCCGTATAGATGGTGTGACAGATTCTCTCTTGTCCTTGTCAAGCCTTGAGAGGACCTCACACTCAAGACGATGCAGCTTCCACTCTGACCTCTGAACAACATTAAAAAACACAACAAAGGTTACACTGATAGAGCAAATAAATATATTAAACCCATTAGCTATATTTACACTCAAACTTTGTAGGAACTGAATGTATCAATAAAAGGGGAAGAGGTGATGAAGAAGACAAGACCTGACACGCGGTTCTGCAATAGTATGCAACGTGGCAACGTGAGCACCTTCTAAGGATATTAGATGTAGTGAAACATCCATCACACCTTTTGGGGGTGGAAAGTGAGGAGTTGTTTGGAACACAAACGTAAGGCTCTTGGCCTATGATCACATCCCCTGCAACATAAAAGACGCATTTAACATTGATTAGTTGTGTGTTCATCATTCCCCAAACTCATTCAACTTACAAACAAGTACCGAATGAAGCGAGAAAAAGAGTTGAAACTAGAGAGAGAGACCTGGATAGAAATCCCTTGTAGCGAAGAGAGAACGACCCTTTTCTGGGACGGTGGAAACTGATAAGCTACAATCTTTTAGAGCACTTTGCAAATTCTCCATTGCTATGTCGAAGGACGGTACCTCTGCGCTCTTCATTTCCCTCACCCTTTTGGTTTTAGTGGGTTCGGGTTCGGGTCATTCACCTGCAACTCGTTCCGTGGGTAGCCTTTGCTAAGTTTCCGAAATTGCTAACTAGCCCTTATTCTGACACTATTTGCAAAAAATCATATTCGTCTCCCTGCTCAAGTTCTAAACGAAAACAAAATTTTGTTTATCATGCCAATTGCGGAGAAGAAAAAAAACATGACCATGAATCATGTGGATCATACATGTGATTTTTTTTTTTCGAAAAATAAAATGACAAATATAAGCTTAGATCAATATGATCGAGTTAAAAAAGTCAAATTATGAATATTCTAAATAATATAAGTCATGTCAAACTTACAAAATATCAATATAATCTTAATAATATTTTATTTAACATTAGATTTAATGATACTCGAGGATGACCAAAACTTATTCTCATGATTTTTAACTAGACAAAGTACCTTGTTTACAATTAGCTATTCTTATTACAACATGGTTTAATCATATTCCAATACTTAGTTTGACATAGAAAAAAACGATAAAATAGTTTACATTTGTAAAAGAAGGATTTTTTTATCATGTTCATGCAATAAAAAGAGAATTATATGAAGGTTTTTAATACAATTCACATATGACATATGCTCATTTAGTTTGACATTAAAAAAAAAAAAACGTTGAATCAGTCTAAATATATATGTAAGATGATTTTTTATCATGATCATGCAATAAAAATATAATTATATGTAGGTTTGTTTTTTAATACAATTGACATGTGACATATGTTCCAATAATATACTTAAGAAGATAATAATATTTCACTATTTTCAACCTATAAAAGGATTCTCAACATCAAATATTGATTTCTATCAAACAAAACAATAGTTAACCAATAATAGGTATTCATGTTGGGGATCCCCAATGAATACACAATTCTTTTCAATGATAATAGTCTCCCAAAATATAAAGAATGATATCAATTAGACCAAAACATCTTGTACCCAGGAGTTGAAGTGTAAGGTAGATGTAAAACATATTATTATTAGCGAACAATGATGAGTGGAGGATTTGCTACATAAAATATAGAATTTTTGTGAGAATTTAAGTTTTCATACCTTATTTTAGATCATGTTTACTTTAGTTGAACTTTAAAACCATAACATATAAATTCCAAATTCGATAGATAATTTATATTTATTTGAGAGTCTATCATATACATACATGAGACCTTGTACAAATTTCACTTACACCAAGTTAATTTGTGTAACAAAAAATGGATTGACCCGTATTTAGTTTAGTTATGAAACTAATTCTGAATTGGTTTATCTCCTATGTTTTTTTTTTCCATCTTTATGAATCACAATTCTTCACTTTTGCATTAAAAATATTATTTTCATATATTAGGACTTGAATTCGTGATAATTCTAGATAAATTATAGATTGAAAGAGATTTCATGTTAGTTTGCTAATGAGAAATGTATTTGTTGCTTAGGCATCTTTAACATCCAACCCACCAATATGCTTCGGTTTTATTACTTATTCTCATCTTACCAAATTATAATTTTTATTACTCACATTCTTAAACTACAACATAGATATAATACTTAATTATATGTTGGTAAACACCATTTGAAAACCAAGATGGTTGCATGGTTACACAATATGGGAGACCATAAATGAGTTTATAAGTCAAATACAACATACATTATTTAAATTGTTAAATATGTTTTTAGTCACTGAAATATTGGATTGGCAAGAGATTGATTGATGAATTTGTGTGTGTATGATGTTAAATTTTTTTTCTATAATATTTATTTTATGTATTTTTAGCTCTCATAATTATAAAATATTTAAAACATTGTTTACATAAAAAATATTTTATTTTATGTAAAAAAAAAAATAGAGTTAAATATAGTTTTAGTTCTTAAACTTCTGATGTGAAAAAACAATAAAAGTCATACTCCTCGCCGACATGGAACTTCGTTTACCACATGACAGAGTCACTAACATCATCTGCTTATGAAGATCTCTTTCATGACTTTTCAAAGTACAATGAAACAATACTCTACAACTTTGACGAGAGACGAAATCCGAATCACAAAAAAGTTTGGAACTAAAAACATACTTAACCCTTATTTAAAAGTTTCCATTTTCAAATTTCTAGATGGACTTGGACCTTCTCAATAAAAGGGTGTAACTTTGCTTTGACGACTCTTTGAATTAGTTGTTTGTAGTAAAGGTACTTACCCATATTATTTTTATGGTGAATTCTCGAAAAAACTCATTTGAGCATATAAATATAATTTGTTTATATTAATCTTCAAACTTCATTAATTATAAAAATCATTAATAATATCAAAATTAAAAATAATTATTTTTTAAATATTATCAATAAAAAGAATATGGATGAAAGGAGACTCTTGAATATTGTAATAGTTTGTTAATCTTTATTTTTCATGATGATTTATTCACAACATGTAAGTAAGAAGTGATAACAACCTCTCATTGTATCGCGTCATAAAAAAGAAAAATTCTAAAGTTTTGACTTATTTTAAAGAATTGATAAACTTGAACCTCTAACAAATCACATTATTAAACTTACTATTATGCATTGTAAATAAATTTGATGAGTATTATTGTAAAGAATTATTTTTACTCTATCATAAGTTTTTTTAAAATCAACTTCGATGAATTATTACTTTCACTCGAACCTTGCGGATGTGGTAAATAACTTCTTATGCAAAAAAATTAATTATTTTTGTGTACCTCATAGAATAAAACTCTTTTGAAAATGTAAAAAAATATGATATTAACTAATATTACTTTTTATCTCTGATTTATTAAGATATATGCGGATATGCTTTTAAAAAAGTGATAATACGTTGACTAAAATAGTTAAATCTAGATATTGACAAAATAAATAGACCTTTTTCTGTGTGTATTTTATAAACTAGAGAAAGAATGTGTGCTTTGTAAGATAGATAATTAAAAAATCAAACGATGTTCTTGTTTATTTTTATTGTTTTCCTGTGCAAAAATATAAAGAGAAAAAGTTTAGGGATTAAACTTGATTTGACAGTAAGTTTAAACTTGAAAGAGATTGAATAATCTTTGTATAACCATGAATTTCAAAGATGGTAAGTTTGTGTTGTTCTATCAAAAATACATTAAGAAACTGTCTTTGGTTTTGTTAACAAATAAATTTTAAAGTTTATCATATTTTCATTTATAAGTAGAATAGAAGTATGTCTTCATTTATCAGTAGAATAATCTTCTGTTTGATGTAACTTAATGATTTTCTTCAAAAGTATAAGTTGGCTTAATCTCTTCATACTAGTTTGTATTTTTTTTAAATAACATTTTATTTATGTAATGATTGATAATAGTTGGAATATGAACTGTCAGCTTAATTGATAATATCTATTATGAAATCTTTCACTAATAAAAAAAAAACAAATATATATATACAAAATTTATTTAATATTTCTTAGTTACGGACTTTCAAAAATAGCGGAACAATATATTATATTTAACAATTATAATGGCTATTTACTCTATCGTATATGAAATTTTCTAAAAATCCTAATTATATATATATATATATATATATATATATATATATATTTTGATGTCTTTACATTAGCATTTAGAAACTCTGAAAGAAATTATATTTAGTTTAAAAATATATTTCGTTTTTTTATTTCATTGTTATATGTAAAAGATATTCTTAAGAAAGCTACAAATATTTATAAAATTCAGAATAATGTGACGAATTTTATCCAATAATCGAGGGAGTTATTGCTCGTAACCGCGTACTTTTTACCATTTCAAAAGGTCAGAAATGCGATATTGTTGGATTCTTGCAATTTTCCTAAGTTTTGAGGACTGAAATGCAAAAAACAAAACCATCTAATAGTAACCGGTCATAGAAGTGGAACCACCTTGTTTTTTCCGACTTGCGGTAACGCTTTTTGAAGTCAGAAGAAACGTTGATGCTGTTGCGTAACCCTTCGTGGACTGCAACGTTGCTATCAGCCACCACGAGAAGACTCTACAACCACCGCCTTTCTACATCTTCGTTCATGGCGTCTTCAGGTTCGGTCTTTAAGGGTTTAGGTAGTTTAAGTTTAAGGCTTAATATTATCAGTTAACTGATTCATTTGACACTAAACAATTCCATCGAGTAAAGCGTGAATGATGAAAGTGAAATAGTTGTTCCTCCCTTTTTAATCAGCTTTGGAATGCACTTTGCTGGTTTTGTATGGAAAATCATTGGCTGAGAATGAAACCGCCAAAGCTATAAAAACCAATAACACTCTCAAGCTCCCTGAGAATGGAGAATACTCCCTCGTTTTGCATTCGCAGCTGGATAAAGCTGTTATGCAAGGGTCTTTTCAAATTCGTTCCTTTATGGATTCTCTTTCAACCAATCAATTTGGCAGGCTTCTCATCTGGTCCCCTCAGTTAACTTCAACACATGATATCGTTTCACAGTATGTTTTGCACTTTTAGCCTTTTGTTCAGTGTTTTAGACTATGCACTTTTAGTAGAAAAAATGACTTTGTTGTGCCTAAAATAATGTTTTGTCATCTTTTTTTCGCATTTTCTAATTATCCATATTCATTTATAAGATCTTATTTTCCTAAATCTGACACTCTTAGTTTGTTCAGAAACTTTTGTGAGCTTCCCATTGGTACAGTTTGTGTCGCTGATGTTCAGACCAAGGGACGAGGTTTGATATTTATACAACATTTAGTGTTGTTGAGTGTGATTATCTGTCCTTTTCAACTTCCATTTAGTTAAAGTCCAAGCTGCCCTGAGCACTTAAACTCTCAGGTCGGTCTAAGAATGTCTGGGAATCTCCATCGGGTTGCCTTATGTTTTCTTTTACTTTGCAAATGGAGGATGGACGAGTCGTTCCTTTAGTTCAGTATGTGGTTTCCCTGGCTATCACAGAGGCAGTCAAGGATATCTGTTACAAAAACGTAAGTGCTTTGTTTTGAAGAACTGACTTGACACCTAGCTTGCCAGTGAATTTGATTAGGGAAAATTGTAGCAAGGTTAACAAATTTAAGTAGATTTATTTTCTGTTTCCGCAAACAAATGTGCAGATGTTATTGACTAAATAAACTGAAAATTGTAATTCTTTTGGGGAGACTGATGCCTGTTGGTGCTTTATGTGATTCCGAGAATAACAGCAGTAAGAATGCTGTTGTTTACTTTGTGTTTGGCAGTATTCCAAATCAACATGCTTGATTTGTCACAATGTTAATATGTTCTCCAATTGTTTTGGAATTGTGGGCCCTTAAATATGTTTTATTCCAACGATTTCCATTCCAGGGGTTACCCAGCATAGATGCCAAAATCAAGTGGCCAAATGATCTTTACTTAAATGGCTCTAAAGTTGGAGGCATTCTTTGCACCTCGACATATAAATCAAAGAAGTTCAACGTTAGTGCAGGTAATAAATTATTCTTGAGTAATAATGCCATTCAATATCGACTGATTGCACTTCTGTTCTGTGTACTTAAATAGTTGAATTTGTCTATCTGTTTTCTGTGGAGAATTTGACTTTCCTTAATGTCATTTTGGTAAGAATAAAATTATTTTCAAGTTTATGGTCACGAAGATGATCATAACCAATCTCATGCTTTCACAGGAATAGGCTTGAATGTCAACAATGAGAAGCCAACAACATCCTTAAATACAGTTCTAAGAGAGTTGTCTACGGGAGGTTACCAATTTCAAAGAGAAGATATTCTAGCAGCCTTTTTTAACAAATTTGAGGAATTTTATGGTTTATTTGTGAATCAAGGTACTGTACTAGTTAAGTAATTTGTTTGGTAGGTTTCATATCTAAATTCTGACATCATACCTCAATGCTGGTTTTGCGTAAACATCTTGTACCTGTGTTCATTCCTCTATCATGCTCTTTCTCTAGAAAACCCATGGATTAATAAAATCCTTTAACCAATCTGAATCAACTTCTTGAATTATGCTTCTCACCCTTGTGGACCAATCACAATGGAAGATACTTGTAAGCCTATCCTTTTTATATCTAAATTAATCAAGCTACATATAATAGGAAGGGAAGAAAATTATGGAAATTTATATTTTGGGAAAGCAGAGAAACAGGCAAGAGAGAGGAGAGTAATATAACTATAGGGAATAGGATGCAACAGTGATGTATATAAATGAAAATGATTTGCTGGTTTACCATTGCAAGTGCAAAACTCCATGAGCCTCTATTTTTATTTTGTCTGGGTATTTTTTTTTTTTTTCCCTTTTTGAAGATTTACTGTTTCTTTTAATGGATTGTACTCATGACTTAGAGAGTGAGGCCTGACATGATCCTACAGTTTCCTCAAGTTTGTTGTTCATTTACAAATGCATCAAATAAATTCAATGCAACTTATGCCATCAGATTCGTTATTGAAGTGACATCAAATTGGTTCCTAGAAGAGCAAAACTAAAGGAAGTGGATCCTTCCATCTTAGATTTTCACGTGACTGTCTCTGAATGTCTATGAAAAGGGAGATAGACACTCACAAAACATTATCAGTGAAGAACTTTTGTCAAAACTAATGGCGCTTTTAATTGAAGGGCCAATTTAATGTTTCCGATATATGGATGACCAATATAATCTCACATACATCTATGGAAGAGAAAATAGGCATTTGTTAAAAAATGTCACATAAAGTAAACATCCAAAACAGTGTTTTTTGAGTTAAAATAATGCAATTACTTTGTTTCCTGAATTTAGAGTTTTCCTCAACTTACTGTATTTTAAGCACCCATTATTCTACATTACCGAATATGTTGATTACTAGTTAGGTAATTTTCAGCTTCACAAATCTTGTTAAATGCAGGATTTCAGACCCTAGAGGAGCTCTATATTAAGACATGGTTGCACAGGTGACTTAATTTCAAAATTCTCACCTGTAGTTTTATTTACTTATTTTATTGGCAAGGATTCATTGCAAGACTTAAGAGAATTGTCTGGTTTTCTTGTAATTTCCTTTGAATCTCTTTTTTTTTTTTTGGTAATGCCTTGAATTATAAGACAGAAATAATGTGATGCTTGTTGGCATGGA
Source organism: Phaseolus lunatus (assembly GCA_013389735.1). NCBI lineage: Eukaryota > Viridiplantae > Streptophyta > Magnoliopsida > Fabales > Fabaceae > Phaseolus > Phaseolus lunatus. Next base: position 10,404,937 of record CM023865.1, on the reverse strand, counting down.
TAAAGTTGAAGGACAAGTTAGGGATCATGATTAGGGTTGCAAAATTGAAATATGCTAACAACTAGGTGATTGAATTCCCTGTTTCTCTGCCTTGGTAAAATCAGAGAATCATTGTTACTCTGGAGACTATTTTTTCCGGAAAGTTTAGTGACTAACCTAGCATTCAGTGAATTAGTCTCCATCATGTGTGGCTGCATAATTTGTCGAAATTCATTATCATTAATATATTATGGAAGAGTTCCCTTGACTCCACTGCACCTTAGCTTTAAATAGAAGTTCTGATGATTCTTTGTCCAAGAGTACTATTTTTTACACAATAGAACTATGAGGGACCTCTGCATTCATGCTATTTCCTTCTTTTCATCATTTTTGGTCTTCAATTCTTATTTTCTACCTGTCCCCCCCACCAAAAAAAGAGAGAATAAAATGTCTTCATTTGCCCTCTTAATCATCATTTTATTCTTATCCTTTCACTTTGAAATTCAAATCACTAGAACTAGCAATTAATCACCATCATAACTTAAGTATTACTTCCTTTTACCCTTGATACTTTGTAGCAATGTTAATCACGAAGGAGTGAATCTGAATCCCTAACATTTTGTCATAATACTGATCATGAAGCAGAAACGCTCTTCTTGTTTGAGACGCCAGGCATTACTGCATCAGCACTTCCCTAACACTAATATGACATGTGTTTGACACTCCCAGGGTCCACTTATATTATTTTCTATCAGCTTGAACGCATCAGCCAACACATACTTTGGGATGGAAACTTGGAGAACATTAGTATCAGAAAAAATAAAATATTTATATTTTTTTGAAAAAGAAAATCAGAAAAGTCGACTTAGAATGTATTATAAAATATAAAATAATAATGTCTCCCGCAATGTTTTTGTGAAGGCAATTATCCTAGGAAGTTTAATATGGCATACAAATCTTGATTATCATTTTTAGATTATATATGTCTTTTTTGATTTTTTAGATTATATATGTCTTGGTGTCTTATATTTTTTTTACTTTAATTGTGTTGGAATATCTTCATCAATCTCGAGTCTGGTGTCCGTATTAAAGTTTGTGCTTTAGATAACACTAACAACTAAATTCATCTATTCATTTTAGATAGCAGCTGAAATGAAGTTTTAAACATATTGTTGTATTCATCATTTTGTTTATGCTTTTAAACATATTGTTGTATTTATAGGTGTGCAGTTTTTTATATATTAAAAAATGTCGTTTGCAGTGGACAGAGAGTTGTTGCACAAGAAAAGAATGGGGACAAAGTGATCGAGCATGTGGTAACTATTCAGGTTTGGTAGATGAAAACTATTCCTCCTGACCGATCGTTCATAGAGAACACTTGATGTAAAATTTGTTCTGCGAAAATGGATAATTTATTATGCTATTAATTAATTATTAGCTAGGGTTAGTAATTTTCAGAAATGAAATTGTTAGATCGAGTGGAAGAATGTAATATATGAAAATTATCTGTCAACCATTTCCAGTGGTAATATTGATGGTTTAACTCAGTTGTCATTATTGCTGTAAAGTAATTTTTCTATTTTTTTATGCGTAGGGTTTGACATCTTCGGGATATTTATTGGCTGTCGGTGATAACAATCAAATGTGTGAGCTCCACCCTGATGGTAATAGGTAATGGAACAAAATACCTTTTTCTGCTATCTGCATGATTTAGTTATGACCAAAATGCTTCTGAAAAAAAAAAAATCAAACAGTTAGGCCTTGGAACTTTTGAATTTTGAAGCACACATATAGTTATCAAAAACAGTGATAAATTTCACCGGACACATTTATTAATGAAATGGACGTTTCAAATTACGTGATTGCATGACCTGATCTTATTATCAATTGAAATTCAAAATGATTTTCTACTGTGTTACAGCTTTGACTTTTTCAAAGGACTAGTCAGAAGGAAACTCGACTGAACAAGATTCCTTGACACATTTCACAAGAGGCTACAACTCTACCGCACTTTCGCACTCTGAATATATTATTACGAAGGTTTTTGTCTTTAGAGCTAAGAGTTTTTCATAAACCATATTTGTTTAATATATGTTGCCTTTAGAACCTCAGAGCTTTTGTACCCCATTTGTGATTTTCCGTCAAACTTGTGATGCGCTTTCCTTGTCCGGTCAAACTAGATCTTCTATACATCATGGCACGTAAAAAAATCATGCAGTTGCAACCAAAATAGTAACTTATTTTTTTCTCTTGATAGGACCTAGTTCATGATTGCTTTAGTCAATCATTTGTAAGGAGTATGGTGGTCCTTCATCGCCAGCTATGAAATGATTTGAAAAAGAAAAACCGTTTCTATGATTCATACTTGTGCTCAATAATCGCCTTTGCTTCCAAATAAAGTGTGCTCGAATTAGATGCTTAATCAGATGTGTTGACTGTCTGTCTTTCAAAAAATCGGTCGCTTTTTGAAATTTGACTCATTCGCCATAATGCCAAATCTGTTTTCCTTATAAAAACGTGCAATACTTTTTTCCCACTGGCTCTATACAGTGATGTTTACCCATTTATATTGGCGTATATTTCCCACATACTGGTATCATGTAACAAGATAGTACTTGTCGTCATAGTTGAGAATTTGCATTTATTCCACAAAGAGTAGCGTTGTGCTAGTGATCCACAATGGTCCATTATCCATCATATTCAGCATGTTTTTTTGGTGGGGTGGTTGGTGGCCTTGTTTGAAGAAAAAACTTTATAGTGGCATGTTCAATGGTTGAGTTGTACTTGGTCTTTCTTTTTCGGGATTGGTGGCATTATTTGCTTGTATTTCTGCAAGTGAACGAAAGACACCACACCATCCGCAACACATGGACAAGCTTCCTTACTTTCTACAAAATGCCTTGGCGATATGAGAGTTAAGGCCATAAAGCATGAAGCATGTCCATTTAACTCCAAATGTCTCCATCACAATGTGGAATCATTGGAGGTTGAGTCATTCTCGAAGGGAAGGAAAAAGGGCATGTGAGAGAAGCTAGCAGTCGCAATTTTCGTCTCTTGGTCATTGGTGAAAGGCTAGTGAGAACTTGTAGCCTTTTCTTTGTTCTCCTTTTGAAAACTGGATCTGCCAGTACACCCAATAAGCACCAAAGCTGCATTCTTCCGCCAAACGTGGCTTTGTTAACATTTACGTGAATCATGGACCAAAAAAAGACGTTTAGGTGAGTTGGGGTGTTGGTCTCTCCTCTCAGTACGAGACAATGCCCTTGTGACATGCAATTGGTAGCATCTATTACTTGTCACCACGTCTCGAGCCCCATGGAATTCTTTTAGCGGTTAAGGAAAAATAGTTGCTAATTTGGTATACGTCACCGTCAGAAATCCATCTGTAATAATAGTAAACAAACTTACAATAAATATATTAGTATTAACAGTGTAGACGCCCCTAATTTTAGACTAGCTGTCCAGAGAATAAGGTTCTTGGCGCAATTCCAAAGGTTCGGAATTGAAAACTTAGAAGCGCAAATTTTTCACCGGGGCTTCTGGAAAATGAAGATTCTAACAGTGTAAAAGAATATGTGTATACAGTAAAATCTTGTGTACTTGGACAAAAGAAAATCTATAGGTGAATATTTGTTGTGCTTTCCAGGTTGGTTTGATTTTCGAATAATTAGTCTATATCTACACCTACGCTGTGGAATGTGGATCATGTCTTGGGCAATCATTGTATGAATGAAAATGGTTGAACAGTTGACAAAGTGAAAATCCCATAATTGAAAATTGCCCACGTACTGTTTTTTACCTGGGTGACATAATGATATGATGCTATATTTATCCAAGCTTTTTATCTCTTCTCCACAACTTTCTTTGTGACAAATGTATTTATCAATTAAATTCCACGTAAAGAAGTGTTTGCAGAATATTTTTAGTTAAAAATATGGTAAACTTGGATTTAGATTTCCAAGAAGAAGAAAAAAAAGTTAATTTTAGTCTTTACAAATCTATCAACAAGAAACTCGAATCTAGTATAACTTAATAAACCAATGTTTTAAATATGTAAAACGTCTAATACCTGACATTATTTCAAACAAGATCACTGTCGAAAAATAACACCCAAAAACGAAAACTTTAGAAATTTGAAAGTTTCCAAAAAAAATCATCACTCATTAAGGATGCAGTGCCATGTAGTATCTGAGAACAGTGACTTACGAAGTGGTGACTGAATGTATTACATCAGCACCTACGAATAGAAATTATTTTAAAAGTAAAGTGAGAAATTTGAAATGATTGGCAAGGTTATAGAATAGTAGAAAGCAGGCAGAAGGAGAATTTGTGGCACTAATGGATGAAAGGAAGTGACGAGAAAGGAAGAATGCAATAAAGTGAAAGGGGGTGAGAAGCGTCTGAAGAGAAGAGAAAGAAGAGGGAAGATCATAAGCAGGGCCTGCAGCATGTAAGTAAATTGATGAATCATAATTACATATGATTAATGGAAAAAGAGAGGTAAAGAAGATTAGTCATAGATCCTTTGGAGGGTCACATGGGGAAGCAGCCTTGGTGGGCCAAAGAAGTTGTGACTTCAACAGAGAAAAGTTTATGCTAAAAAATCAAGTAAGAGGCCGAATAAGACACTACTCATCCATCACCCAACTTATTATATATTATACTCTAATTCTTAGTCACGCTTTAACTTGATTAAGATCTTAAGCATGGTTTCAACATCTGACAAACGTTATGTAAAAAATGCATATATTCTACATCATTCACAATAGAACCCAATTATGATCTTGCCGTTATCGAAGTAGATATGATTAAGTGAATCATTAAAGTGAAGTAATAAGATTGGGATAAGGTAAGCAAGGCCAAAAGAATAGTAGACAAAAAGTGGTACAAAGTATTGAATTTGTAAGCATGCATGAAATGTGGGAACTACTTTATACCAGCTTTGATTTTTGGCATAGACATGCTCCCAAGTAAGCAACGACGACTGAATTTAAAGAAGAGTGTTTGGGTTATAGAATAGGAAGATTGGGGCAATGGGATTTACGAATAGTACTAATCCAAAGGTGGGTCCAATGAGCGATAAAAGAATTCAATTCAAATATGCAGTTATATTTGGTAGACGTGACAGCCTTTTACACATTGCACCATTTTGGACCATTCCGTCACATGAAACTATTGTTTCTGGATGCTAGATATTCTGAGATCAAACAAACCCTCTCTGCATAACGTTTTTCTTTTTTTCAACTGTATTTATTTATTATAAAATGTTATTTTGATAATTGCACTGTAATTGTACAGTATAAAATATCAGTTTATAATTATAAAAATTGTTTCATATCTTTATAGGGGTTCATATCTCAATAAAAATGATTTATTTTTCAGTCATAGATATTGTTCCATTTTTTCTTGGTTCACATACACTTCAATAAAAGTTATTTCTTTTTTAATTATAATTTAATGCAAGATTGTGAATATATGTATGACCAAAATATTCACCTTTCTACCTTTAATTCTGAGAACAAGTCTCCTGATTGGGGTGTATGGAGGAAAGATGAGAGATTCAGAGTATCTTCTGTTAATTGTCACCAGAAATGAAATAAATAAATTTCTGATCTATTTAATTTAATTTTACTTTCTTAGTCCTTAATCTTTGTTTCAATTCCTATAAAATTTTGAAATTTTTATGTAAGTCTTTCTTTTAGTTGAGTTTCTTTTACTTTAATTTTTATTAATTGAGAAATCTGAACCCTATTTTCTAATTTATACTACTCATGGCATTTCTTCGTAGTGACACAGGAATCAAAGAAAAAAAAAAGAAATATAGAAACCAAAATAATGAGATTAAAGTAAAAAAGAACAAAAAGGAAAACAATTCAATCTCTTACAACTAAAAGATTATTTAACACTCAATTATATAAATGATACATTATTTATTCCAAAATTATTCGATAGTGTGGTATCCGAATAACTTATCCAATTTTGACTGATTTTTTTTCAGTGTGATAAAGAATATGTGAAGAATTATTCCAAATCCACAGAATTTCCGTCATTAGATTATTGACAAAGGCTGCGGCTGCGGCTGTATCTCTTTTCTGTGTGAAATTTCTCCACTTTTGTGAATAATACCAACCAGTTTTTATTTCCTTAAAATTATTTCCATTCCTTAACTAAACAAGGCACAAACTTTTAAATATTTTATGGACATTTACTAAGTCTATGTATTTAGTTTATGCTTGCTCCCAACATAATGAACAGTTTAAATGTTTTAGGTTACTGAATGAATTTCTTTTTTTTTTCTTTGTTCAAATGATGTCTAACGTTAATCTCTTTAAAGAAACAAATAAAGAATTTAAATAATTGTTTATAAAAACCCAGTATTTGTCTATCGCTATGGGCTTGAAAATAAATACATGTGAAATTTTCTTTGAAATTTTTTTTCAATAAAATTACATCATAAAATATTAGTACAAGCAAATTTAATATTTTTAGAAAACAAAAATTTTAAAAATTGCACCACAAAGTATAAATTTAAATAAAAAATATTAGTTTAATTCTTATATCATTATTCTTTTGAGTTCTAATGGGTTAACACACTCGCCATGCACTTAGAGATAGTAAAGCTTCAAACTTTCTAGTGGTAGGTATGTCATTATCACGGGGTTCAAAAATAAAATTTCTAATGGTTGATGTCAAGCATGTGCACTTTGACAAGCTTACAACTAAGGTGAATGTATTTGTTGATGTAATTGGGACAGAAAATGCCTTCACTGAAAAATTGTCGTCCATTGCTAAAAGATAGGTCATGACATCTAAATGAATTGCTATGACATCTAAATGATTAGTGCAATACTCTAAACAACAAGTTTTGGTAATTGAACGACGAAATGAACTTCTTATTGAATAGGTCAGCCCGATGAGTTGTAACTCAACATTCCAATACATGGAAAATGACATTTGGCATATGTTAGTTGACATGAACATACATGATGAACAAATTATGGAATAGTATTATGACTTCCTGTGCATTAATATGTCCCATACAAAACATCTTCTCGGCATACCCCTACATCGTCGTCTGAACAAGTTACTAATATTATGAGTGACAATAGTTGAAATATTCATTTGTATGTTTTTGAGAATGTTATATTTTTCTTTCACTTTTTGGCTATGTAATATTATGACTTCAGCATGTCACATGTACTTGATAAGTATCAGATTTCAGTAATATTTCATATTAAAATATAGACACTTATGGATATTAATTGATAAAATAAGTATAATATAATCCCTAATTTATAAATTTATACCTTTTTACATATTTTTGGATTTTAATTTGAATAAGAACGACTTATTCCCAAATTTGTATAATTTCAGGATTCTAGGGAAGAATGAAGATGAAAGGGTAAAAGGAGAATATAAAAAGCTAAAAAGGAAAAGTTGGGACGCATGAGCACTCACCCAAGCTCGCTGAAACTCGCCCAAGCTAGAAGCCCCCAGAGCATCAAGCCCAATCTCGCCCAGGCGAGATCACTCCAGTGAAGTTGGACCTTTTTTCATGCAACTCGCCCAGGCGAGCCCAATAACGCCTAAGCGAGAAGTCACTTAGCTCAAGCTCAACTAGGTTAAATATGAGGCTTGAGGCACAACCCTAGATTATTATAAGGTGGTTTGGAATCCAATTGGGAAAATAAAAGGTGTTAGAAACCCTAAAGGAGGTAGCCGTCAAGGAGAAACATCTTGGATCTTCTTTTCTTGCTCTCCATACTTGTAATAGCCAACATGAGTGGCTAATTCTACCCTTTGGGATTGAGCGTAATCTATTCAAACTCTTATGTATTGAGGTGATATTTAAATATAATATTATGTTCTTGATTGATTATTGATGATTGATATTGTCATTTTATTTCTAATGCTTTGTTTCTATGATCTAAATCCTCAAGTTTGACTGAAAAGTACTTCTAAGTTTATGACCCAAATGATAATGCTTAACATATTGGAATGCTAGAAATATATTTGAAATGTTAATTGCTATCAACTTCTAATCGTAATTATAAGAAGTTTTTATAAATATACGAGAAATCGATATTTAAGAGACTCTATTAATAATTTTATATACAACAAGGAATCGATACAAATGATTTTTATACGGACATCAATATCAATCAAAGAATAAAACATTACCATGCTAATCAAAATACAAGAGAGTAAGAAGGATGAACCTGAATCCCAATTTTCCCAATTGATGCAACAAACTCTTTGACTTGTTTTCTTTTTAATCATTGCAATCATAACAAACTCCTAACAAACTTTATTATTGTGCTTAGTGAATCTTTTACTTGATTATTCAAACGTTTCTTGTGGATTCGATATTCATCCTTAGAGACAAATTATTACTTCTGAGAACACAGTGCACTTGTCGTAGATCCATCATTAGTACTCGAACATGAATGTGATTTGTTTTATCTTATATTATTAAATATTATTATTTATATACGTACTACCTTTGTTAAAATGTTGTTATGTAATATTTTGAAATATGCATTGATGAATGGATTCATATTTCTTAAGTTCTGTAGCAATAACTTCATCTTCATCAACTCAAAGATAGAGAAAGTGTCAAACAAAGTAAAGGAAAAGCCCTGACAACTGCTAATGGAGTTCATGCTATAAATCTCCCATGTATTGAAAACGTCTTCAATCAAACATGCTTTTTCAACAAGTATGATCAAATGATTGAGTATGGGAAGGAGTTTTACACCAAGATAGTTTTAACACCTAAGATCATGAATTTCTCATTCTTTGCACAATCAAGGTTTTACTTTTACCATCATTTACAATTTCAAGATTTGGAATAATTTCTCATGTTGAAAGCTCCATACTTTGAGGATCTAATTAAATTATTTTATTTGAACTTGAAGATCATAGACCTTGGTAACCTCTATACTAAGGTTAATAAGAAGAAGTTAAATTCACAAATTCAGATTTATTAACTTTGGTTAATTTGAAGTAACAAGGTAAAAAATTATCATATTTAAATATCCTTGAGAAGTTCAACTACAATCGTGATATAACATTGAGTTCCATGATTAAACCAACGATGCATGGTCGAAATGTCATAAACGTAGGTAGTTTGAATATTAATGACAAATTAGTTCAATATGTGCTCGTGCACATATTGAGTCCATGAGCCAATAACTTTGTTCAATTATTTCATGAAGACATTTTAATATTATGGGTTGAAAAATAATGTATTGATTAATTGGTTTCATTACATCATGTAACACATGATCAAATGCATGGATAACAATATGCTTCTTCCATACGACATTCTGATAACACGGATCATGACTTACTACGGTGTGGACTTATCCACATTCGTGGAACTAGGCTGGTCACACTATTTCGGTCGAAAAACCTTGAACAATTTGAATATATTTCAAGTCAACGATGTCTAGCAACATGGTAACGGATGATGAACAAGATGACCAAGACCCATTAATACCTGACGACCATGTTAAATACATTGCATCCGAACCCCTACTCTCTCACGATGCTCAAATGCTTTGACAAATTTTGGGTGGTATTTGGAAGTTGCAACAAGGATTAAATACTTTGAACATCAATACCCAAAAGATAAACAAAGTTTGGTTCACAGAATCTCGTAGGCAGAAGAGGGTTGTCTTTACAAGAGAGAAACCCAGAGCCACAGGTTAGATTCAAGATGAACGAGCATGGAAAGGTTCAGGTAGACCAGTCAAAGGTACTTATAGTGGTGGGAGCACGGGTCGTGTTTCAGCTAAGGTTCCTAGAAGACAGTGGGTTAGGAGAACCAGTATTCCAGCTGTTGAAACACCTTCAGAAAATTTCTTGTTGAGTATGGAGAGTGTTTGTTCTCAGGTTGTTCCAGGATCTGACAGTTCTCGCAAGTGAGAGCTAGTAGGAACAGAGAATGGGTCAATGGCAATTTCAGTTATGATTGATGTGGCCTTTAAAATGATTAAGAAGGCTGGTGGCAACTAGTGGTGGAACATTGAGTTCCGGCGATAGATTACAGACGTACATGTACACAGTTGAAGTGCAGGTGAACATTGTTCCGTGACTTCAAGGAGGAGATTGTTGGGTATGAAGCCAGGATCAATTGGGCTGGGCTGAGTAGACACTATGTTTTAGTGATTAGGCTTAATCATTGTGTCCCCTTTATTATCTCTATTTATCTCTATTTAAAGAGATAATTGTACTTGTAATTGATGTGCAACAGGACGAAATGAAAACCTAATAGTTGCCCGTGTGGATGTAGGTTGCAGTTGGCGACCGAACCACGTTAAATCCTGTGTCGTTTATTTTCTTGCATTGATTCGTGACTATGTGTGTTGCTTCCGCGTGTGCATTTTTTCCCATCAAGTTGAAACTCCCCTGACCCATTCTGTTCCTACTGGCTCTCACTTGCGAGAACTGTCAGATCCTAGAACAACCTAAGAACAAACACTCTCCATACTTGACAAGAAATTTTCTGAAGGTGTTTCAACAGCTAGAATACTGGTTTTTCTAACCCACTGTCTTCTAGGGACCTTAGCTGAAACACGACCCGTGCTCCCACTAGTATAAGTACCTTTGACTGGTCTACCTGAACCTTTCCATGCTCGTTCATCCTGAATCTAACCTGTGGCTCTGGGTTTCTCTCTTGTAAAGACAACCCTCTTCTGCCCATGAGATTTTGTGAACCGGACTTTATTTATCTTTTGGGCATTGATTCCTAAAATGCCCACCTCCTCGCAGTTCCAATATGTTACACTTAAGCCATCCCGAGTCTTTGATTGACTCCTTCTTTTGTTCTTGCTCCCACTATCTCTGATATCTTTCTTACCTCTAACGACATATAGCGATTCACTAGATAATTCCCCAGAACTCCTTCTTTGGACATCCTCACCAAGAATGAGATCATGAATCTTCTCAAAAGTGAATCCATCGAGTCCCGCTGAACTGGTAACTGTTGTAACCGTTCCGAACCAACTGTCAGGCAAAAAAAAATAATAATAGTAAAGCTTGAACTTCATCATCGATCTTAATGCCCACTGACATAAGTTTGGCTAAGATCGAATTCATTTTATTGATGTGCTCAATAACTGAACTGTCATACTCCGTGCCGTAGCGAAAAACAGCCACACCCCGCGCCTAGCACCGCACCGTCACTGCTGCACTAGCAGAAAAATGCACGCGTCACCCTGTATCCTCCATCACTGCCATCGCACTGCACCTCCATGTCGTCTCGCTCACCGCAAGCACCTGCACCTATTCACCGTGAAAACGCAATCTGCCGCCGCCCCTGCGAAACCCTAACTTTGGGATGTCGCTGCCATCCCTGCAAAACCCTAGCTTTGGAACGCCCCTGCCGCCTCTGCGAAACCTTAGCTTTGGGACACCGCTGCAGCCCCTGCAAAACCCTAGCTTTGGGATGCCGCTGCCGCCTCTGCGAAACCCTAGCTTTGAGATGCCGTTGTAGCCCCTGCGAAAACCTAGCTTTGGGATGCTACTACCGCCATTTTCATGACTCATCGATTAATTTCTGCTGATCGGATCTCTAGTGTGTAAATGAACCAAGCTCTGATGCCACTTGATGGGAAAAAATGCACACGCGGAAGCAACACACATAATCATGAATCAATGCAAGAAAATAAACGACACAGGATTTAACGTGGTTTGGTCGCCAACTGCAACCTACATCCACACGGGCAACTATTAGGTTTTCATTTTGTCCTGTTGCACATCAATTACAAGTACAATGATCTCTTTAAATAAGGATAAATAGAGATAATAAATGGGAAACAATGATTAAGCCCAATCACTAAAACATAGTGTCTACTCAGTCCAGCCCAATTGATCCTGGCTTCATACCCAACAAATATCAATCAATAGAGATCTTGAGAGGGTTCATCAAAGATTGACTAGTTCCAACAAAGATTTGATGAGTTATAGGACTCTTTCGGATGATAGTTTTCATCATATGATTATTTTTTCCCCGCTTAATTATTGTAATTTAACTTTATTTTTTCATCATATTGTATTGTACACTTCTATGTTAAATATTACCCAGACATTAAATTTTTACACCAATTTCAATTTATTTTATTAAGTTTTACGAAATTTATAATTTCGCTTAAATCTTTTACAATTATTTCTATTTTAATTTTATTTAATTTTATCAAAATCAATTTTCAACAATTTTATATGTATGCACAAAGTTAAATAATTTGTTTTCGCTATTCATAGTGAAAATGATGTTTTAATCACACCTAAATTCCATTTATAAATAAGTAATCATATTTTATTTTAAATTATTTTTAACCATAAAAATAAAAATATAATCTTACAATTTCATCAATAAAAAAAATATCAATAACATCCATTACATCTCTCTATACTTTCATAAATTTTCTCTATCATTTTTAGTTTTGTTTCCTCTAATACAAATAATCTCAGTTTGAGTTTTTTTTCTCTCTCATACAAATGCTTCTTATATCTGAGTTCAATCAAAGCATTAGAAATATGAAGATGGGAAAGGAAATAAGGTAAGTTAAGAGTAGGTAGATTAGGTGACAATGGGTACAAATGAAATATGCAATCAACAGAACAAAAATTGAGGAGGAGACATTTCAATCTTCATGGATGGCCCTTCATCCTTTTTCCCTTTGCTTTATGTCTTCTGATCACAACAACGTACGCAGCTGCTGCAGCATCCACCAGGCACCATTGTTGTTGCCCCACTCTCACACTAGCTTCGCTTCCCACCCTCACCCAAATCATAAACACAACACACACACACAACACAACACTCCACAACATCCCAAAACGTACGCATATATTTTCCTTCTGCTGTGCACCTTAACGTGTTCCTGTACCTCCTCATTCTAACCTCTTTATTCATTTTACTATTTTAACTTATTCACCCTTTCACTTTAAGATCACATGTAATCACTCTGTCAGACAATTCTTTCCTTTTTTTCATTTTTAATCATTTTTATCTACTTTCAATTTTAATAAAGTGGGTCAGCTAAGAAATAAATATTTTTTAAATATAAAATATACAAAATTTATTCTATTTTCAGTCATAAAATTTACCTGCATAATCTTTACATCTGAATAAGAATAGTGTTTAAGTACGAGTGAAAACGTTTTTAATGAAAGAAATTATATTATTTTCAAGAATATTTATACTTACAGTAGGTTAAGAAAACTCATATATATAAGGTTTAAATCACTAAAAGTGCAATAAACTAAACTGCACATGACTATGTGAAATATTTTCATTTGATATTTATTAGTATTAAGTTTAACTTCCCATTTTAAAAGTATTTTCCTAAATTCTATATCCGTTTTAAGTGATAAAATATATGAATGATTTTTGCTACGTCGGGTAGAAGACGGTGAAGTGAAAGAATAATAATTAAGGATTTGAATTTAGTTACAATGATTAGTGATAATGACAATAATGCTGCTTTGGGAGTGATTTAATTAATTAACCAATATTATGAAGATAATGTTATTAGGTAGTGAAAGTTCAAAAATGACCTTTTGTGTAGCAGCTTTAAGTAGTTAAAGCACATGAATCATCTTTAATAGGACTTGTTGAACAGGCACACAGTCACAGGCACGGGAGAGTGACATAAGGAGTGCCACGTGTCATCAGATCATGAATGCAAAGCAGCGTCTGCGTTTGACTGGGGTTTTGGTCAATGTCTTCCAAAAAGAAAAGGATATGTCCGTGATCCTCTGCGCCTGGGTACACGTTAACGTGTACTTCTCCCAAACCTTTATCTTTTAAATGTGTTCACACTCCTCTGCGCCCTAAACCAACCAAACTCATAATTCATGTACACAACAGTCAAAATGCCCAAATATGTTTGAAAAAGATAAGAGACTATTTCTTTGGTCACTAGTATCACATCCACCAATTAGGTATTTTGACTCTAATTTTGTGGAAATAATAGCTGTTTCACATTTATATGTTAGTTCAAAGAAATTATCTCATCAAATTCAGCTTAAAAAAATATTCCATTATTCCACTATATCTGTAAAATATTTGGTTAAACACTAAATATTAGGAAACTAATGGAGATATTTTCTAATGATAAATTGATAATTAATTACTCTAACAAATATATGATCCCAATTAAGTGAAATTGTATCCACATCAAATTTCTAGTATTAAGAAAGGAAAAATAGATTTTCATAAAAGATATAATCCGCCAAATATCTTTTAAACTTACTTTTTGGTTATATAAACCTTAGTTTATGGATTGCTCTATGTTGTTTCATTTGTTTTGGAGTTTGCACTATATGCTTTTCCTCGATAAAGAAATTTATGGTGTAATACTTGATTTTTAGTTAGTAATTATGATCATTTTAAAAATAAAAAAAATTAACTTATATTTAAATGTATAAATAAAATTATAATATTTAAGTAATCTATGACGTACTACTAAAATGTTGTTGTGTGGTGCAAGTATTAAATAAAGGATTTGATGATATATTTAAATTCTAATGATACACTTAGTCACATAGACATTTGTTGTGGTGAAAGTTAATGGAGATAGAGCTAATTTATTTGGATATATCCTAAAATTTTATACTTAGTTCAATTTTGAGATGTTCAAATGATAATATCAAGCAACAACAATAATCTGTCATCAAACGAAAAAAGTATTATTATTAAAAAAATATATATATGAGGGGACTAGACCAAAACTCATATGCTAACAAAAACGATATATGGGTAGATTATATCTATTCATAAAAAATTATAAGAATAGACTAGATGGAAGCCTATTATACCAATGACAACTTATCAGCACACACATTTCCTTCACGGAAATATGAGTAACCCTAAACCTGATTTTTCCACAGTAATTAAGACAAGTATTTCATCGATTTCGAAGCATCCAAGGAACATTTGTCCTAGCAGTAAACGCAGCACAAACCAAAGCAGAATCACATTCCAATCAGACATTAGTAAGTCCCAACTTTTGAGTTTCCTCCATAGCATGTATAACCCCATAAAACTCAGCAACCAGGGCAGTTTGAACTCAAAAAAAATAGAAAAAACTCAAATAAACTCTCCCATACTCCCACGGAAAATACCTCCACAAGTAGCAAGACCAGGATATCCCTTAGCAGCCCCATTAGTATTAATTTTAACCAGCATGGTCAAGAAAACTCTCATCTCACATGAAGAGGATAAAGAACTTTACCAGTACGAGTATTAATACCAAAAAACTTAATCACATTGAAATCGAACATATAATTATTTATAGAAGCTAGAAGTCCTGTAATCACCGTATTGACCAACTGAATCTGACCCATCATGCTAAGAGATTTACCTTTTCAAGAAGCTAGCTTCAGTTTAACTTTATCAGCCAAAGGTTGAAGAAACCGACCCTTTGGAGCACCAACAAAGATAGACACTCCTAAATAAGTGAAAGGCAAACAACCATGACTACAAGAAAGAATACGTTGAATTCTGGTAACAAATCTTGCAAAATTATCTATGGTAAAAAAAACCACCAAAGACTTAATTAAAAACATAAAGATTTTAAATATTTAAAAACTAATTTTTTTAACTCAATTAAAAATACTTAAATTTATGATTGTCTTAAAATTTAATTAAGTATTTTTTATTTTTAAGATGTTGATGTATGTAACCACATCAATGTAAATTAACAACAAAATCTAACGACAAAAGAATAATTGAAAAAAAAAAGATATTCAATAAAATAAATATTTTTAATAAAAAACTACTTAAAAGTACCCAAACCTATAAGACATTTTAAATTTAGTTAAATCTAAAATGAAATTGTAAAAAATATAACAAAATATGGCATATATGCATATTCTATTTCAAATTTATATTAAAAATTTGATCAATCTTAACCAAGAACAAAAGTTACATAAGTATAGATCTTCCTGGTCAGCAAACCACGCGCGAAAAAATAATTATAAGCCAAAAGATCACCACCAATAGACCATAAACCATCAAACTAACTCCACGTAATTTGAAAGAAAAAAAAAAAAACTCTTATTTTTTACCATAGTTTATTAAGGTTTAATTACGATCCTGAGTTAATGACACTGAATAAAGTATGAGTTATTGGTTGAATGGCATAAATTAGTATATAATCGAATGCAAAATTTTCATGTTAATAAAAAACTATAAAATTATTTTTATCATATTATATCTATATCAAAATGTGCTAGTAGTGTAGTGATTACAAAATTTTAAAACGTTAAATATATTTTTCAGTAAGGAAATTTGTTTTTTTCCCTTGTCCTGAGATGTTTTGAGTATTTATAAACTATTAAAATGGGTTGTTTTGTCTATTTATAATAAGAATTATTAAAATAGATTATTGTTAATTTTATTTTTTATTTGATAAATAAATTTTTAATATGAATTAGGATGTTAAAATATTTAATATAAATGTTATAATATTATAATATATTTTAGTTTATTATATAAAAAAATTAATAAAAAATTATTATAATAATTTTTTTATTATAAATACTAAAGAAGTCTAAAATTTATCTTTAAAAAAAATAATTTCAAATTATAATATAAAAATGAAAAAATATATTTAATGCATTTCTTACTATAACTCTTTTATCCTTTTTACAGTTAAACATGATAACAAAGAAAGATAAATAATTAATATTATAATCGACTATGTCAGTTTTGATAATATATTATATTTTATGCATGATTTTAAAAATTTAATAATAGTTAAATATTAACCTTTTTCAATTAATTAACCCTTTTGTATTTTAAAATGTTTTCATTTTATTAATAATCTTTCATGTTTATTCTTTTTACGACTTTTATATCCGCTAACTACTAAATTAAAAATTCAAATTTCATCTATAATTTTTTAGTAAATGGTAAGAAAGATTAAATTTTTTATATAAAATAAATTTTTTATGAAAATATATTAAAATAGAATACAATTAAATATTATATATATATGTATTATAATCAATTGTTTGTACTAATATTAAAGGAAACAAAATTATAATTCTTATGTAAAAAAACTAAAGGAGACAATACGTGTAATAATCTTTCAATAATATTACCATCATCAATTTTTTAGAGTGAAACCATTTCCTTGATAAAAAAAATGTGATTTTGAAAAAAAGGTCATGGAATAACCAATAGTACATTGAGAAAGAGCAAATTAAAATTGAATTCAATTACATAAAAAAATATATTATAAAGAAAAAGAAAGTTGAACAAGATCAATAACTATTACATGAAAAACATAATCAAATGGTATCTGAAGTGATTTAAATTATATGACATAAGATCATTTTATAATATACAAGTTGGGTTAAACTTCACTTCATTGAACCAATTTGGTGAAGTTAAGTTTCATTTAAATTTTACTATCTAATATGGTATTATGGTCATTTAAAGTCTATCATAGTCAAAATTTGGGTCTATCGGTTCATCCACTCTAAGTTCTCATGCTTAATGTCGTTGGTATGAACACACATGATATCCTCAGTGTAAGGGAATGAGATCTCACATTGATTAAAAATGAGACCAATTTTATATATATATATATATATATATATATATATATATATATATATATATAAGTAGGACAAATCTCGTCTTTGTTGAGTCGAATTCGTAGGGTCGAATTAAACTTAAATTCTACTATCTTAATATGATATTAAAATAATTTAAAGTTTATCTTATCATGTTACCTAGTGTTGGGTCGCCCTTAATTCTCATACTTGATGTTCTCAACCTAAAAGCGTGTGTTAAAGATTTTACATAAACTAGAAATAAGACCAATTTAAGAAAATCAATTTTTTTTAGGATTTTCAAACAAAATTTAAGAATCATATTTTGAAATTTGTAATAATGTTTGTCGTAAAGTTTTGTAGAAAAATTCAACAAAATAACAAAAATCATAGAAAAAATCAACATAACAAAATCCACGTGCAATAAAATTACTACAAGAAAATAATTAAATAAAGACTAATTTTATAAAAAAAAATAATTAGTTATTATATTAACTAAATCAGGAGACTAACAAAATTATTAATATCTAGAGTAGTTTATATTATTAATAAATAATTTTTAAATCGTTATCTAATTAGCGGTCAAAATTATAACTACTAACTTTAGAATCTAATTATAGTTGGTAACTAAAACTTTGGTAACCAATTAAATATCATTTTATAAACTATTTATTAATAATAAAAATTATTTTAAATACTAAAAAAAGTTTAATCTATAAAATAATATCTAATTTAGTTAATATAGTGATTAATTATTTTTTTCTAAAATTAAAATTAGTTTTTATTTATTGATTTTTTTTAGTGAATATGTAAGTTTATATAATATTTCTAATATCAAAATAAAATAAAAAATACATATCAAAACAATTTTTATAATATTAAAAGATGATTAATTAATGAAATTATCTTACTTTAAAAATATTATTAAATCAACCATAAGAAATTATATTATATAAGAAAACAAAAGCTCAAAGTGCAAAATTAAGTAATAAAGATATAATAGATGTATCGAAACAATTTTTATAATATTAAAATTTTATAAGAAAATTAATAAATAGAAATTTATTTTAAAGATTAAATTAATAATTACTAAATTAACTAACTAAAAAATTATTAGTATGTAAAGTAGTTTATATTAAATTGGTATCTAACATCACCTTCCATGCTAATTAGTGATTAATTTAGAATCTAAATTAGTATTTAAAATTTTAGTAACTAATTTTAGATATCAATTTATAAATTTTTATTAATAATAAAAGCTATTTTAAATATTAATAATTTTTAATTTACAAAATAATATCTAATTTAATTAATATAGTAGTAAATTATTTTTTTCTCTAAAATTAATTTATATGTAATGAATTTCTTATTCTTATAGTAAAAAATATTAAATAATGAAACAACTTTGTATAAAAAATATTATTAAACCAACCATAAGAAATTATATTATATAGAAAACAAATAGCTTAAAGTGCAAAATTAAATATTAACATTCTTTTATAAGATTAGTGATGCAAATATCACTTACAAATACTTTATTTATATTTTTTAATGAATAAAAGGTTTCAAAATAAAATCTAAAAGAATGAAACATAATAAGTAATCTTATATTAGAAATGATCAATCTTTTTTGTCTCTTCTTTATACTTTGAATTGTATAACGAGAAAGTTTGTTTCTTGTGAATGATAGAAATTATTTGATGAAATAGTTTATCATCTTGAAAAATTAGAGTATATATATGATTGTTATTAGATGATTACATTATTATCTACTTGATTTTTCTGATATTTTATTATGTAATTAGTTGTAGTCGTAACTAATTTATAAATAGACGAGTCCATCTAACTTAGAAAAGAGTTTGATTAACGCAAGTGTGAAATTCGTTGTTGGTAATCTTTATAATTTTTCATTTCCTATTTGGGTTTAGGGTTTTGATTTTTGTAAACATTGTGCTTATCAAGAACATTTATAGAGAATAATATTTTTCTTCTCTTAATCTCTTTCTCTTTCTTTGTGTGTTAACTACAAATTGGTATTAGAATTTTAGTTGTTTTGATTCATTTTGCATCCGTAGGTTAATGTTTTTTTATCAGGATTCTTCTCCTTTATTTATTCCTTTTGTTGGGAAGAAAATATTTAAGATGTTGAAAAAACAGTCAATACTTTCAACCGTGTTGAGCATATGATTCTACTAGTTTAATATATTTTTTTCATATTTTTATCTTGATTTAATTTTATACAAATTTATTTATTTTAAAACTAAATATATTTTTCGTCTATATGAAATTAATTTTTTATACAAACTTTAGAACTTCTATAATAGAAACTCATGTTGATTTATTATTAATGTAAATATTATATTATTATATTATATTTTTACACTAAAAATTAGTTTATCACGTAAAAAAATATTAAGATAATATTCATTCTAATGTTTTCTTTATTAAAAAAGTTTTAATATTTAAAACAAAACTAAAAACTAATTTCATATAAAAATAAGAAATTAAAAACATATTTAATTTTTTATTTTAAATAATGTTATTCTTGAAGTAACAATGGAGTCCGTGGCAATGACAAAAATTATTTATATAAAAATAAAGTTTTAATTAATTCCTCAAATTTATGTTCAAATAGTCCAAATTGGAGGTTGTCTAGAGATGGCTGATTGGCAGATTCGGCCGAAATAAGTGCTTTTATTTTAATTTTTTATAAAACTTTATTTTTTGATAAAACTAGGTTGGTGGTGTTTGGTTGTGTAGTGAGATGATTCAGAAAGGCAAAAGATAGAAAGATGAACACCTTCAACCCAAGGTAGTAATGCCTAGCACAAAAATAAGAGCTTTTTTAAAGACGAAGTTGATTGTAATTATTTATCGTCAATATCTTAATCTTTTTTAAGACAATGTTATTTCTGAATTAAATTAGTCATGATTTATTAGTTAATAACAAAAATATTTTTTTTATATAATACTTAATTTTTTTATTAAAGTCAACTAGGTTTAATTATTGGTGTTTCATGATTATTTTTTTCCAATTAGTGTTTATTGGGATTTTTTTTTGTCTATGTTTTGCAAAGATTTGTCATCCACATCACTAGGGTAATTTTTTTTATCTAAAGTTAGTCAATTTTCTTGTTGATTACAATTAAATTAAGATTGCTAATAATAAAAATTGTATAAATCTGTTATAAAAAAAGGTAGAAATACTATTTTTTTAAAAGAACTTAAACCAAAGTTTTAAACTGGCTTATTCTTGAACTGACCATGTGAGTCTTGATAGATAGAGGAATATGGAGAAAAAATATTAAGAAAATAAAGAAAGGAAAGTTTAGTAATTAATTGAGAGAAGTTACAACAGTAATTCTTTTACATAAATAGTTGTATATGAAAAAAGGGAAATGTGTTAGAGAAGTGAGATGTCGAATGAAAAGATGGTTGATGCTATGATAACAAAGTTGTAACAAAGAAATTTATGATATTAAGTGAATGTATAGTATAGTTAGTTATATTTTGACATTGTTGTTGCGATGGTTAAGGTTTCCAAACAACAATTATAACTTTAATTAATGATGTTTTTGCAACGACAATCATTTGTTGTAACTAACTAGTGCTAGTGACCCACATTGTTGCTATACCAAACATACAGTAGCAATCAAAGTAGCTGTGATAGAATATTTTCAAAGATTTATGGAAATTTTATGTTGCAGCCATATCTTCATTTTTCATAAATAGCAAAAGTCTCAATCATAACTTATAATTTCCTATAATTTAAATGGTTGGAATATAACCTTTTCTATTGGTTTGTGTTGCTGCAAAATATTTTGTGTGCATTTAATTTGTGTTGTTAATATATGGTTCTGATTGTTATAAATCTTTCAAAACCAAACTATAAGCATATATCCATCAATAAAATAATTAAAAATACAATGCAACCAATAATAATAATAATAATAAAAGTCATTAAGACAGTAGACAACTTATATCTTTAATTTGTTATAAATAGTATATAAATTTCTGACATGTATTTAATTCATAAATAAAAGACATGGGAACGTCAATATTTGAAATAATAATTATTATATAAATAATTGTCCATCATTAATTAACGATCTTGTTGTCACGAAAAGAAATTCGACAATCAGTTGTAGTCATGAAATAGGTGGCTAAGTCTAATGTTAATTTTAAAAAATTATCAAAATTGTTCTAGATATTACATCATCAATGATTTTAAATTATATAATTTTATATCATCAAAATTTGTTAAATTTAGTAATAATGGTAAAATAATTTATATTTTATAAATATACATTACATTAATTTTGATTTATATAAAAATGTATCAAATAATTTTAGACTATTATAAAAGTTTGTATATATAATTTATATAATAATAACTTTGGTGAATTTTAAAAAATTATAATCTGATTGAAAGATATTAAGTGGTGTAATATTTTATATAACTTAGACCAGTAACATTTGATTTGTTTTCTATTTTTATAAACTAAAGTTTAATTTTATGTATCTTAACTTTCTAAAAAAATCAGGTGAGATTAACTTCTTAAAAATGTTAAGTGTATAATTTAATTATAAAATTTAATTAATTATTTTTTTATAAATATTTGTGGAGAAATTTATTTTGATAAATCATAATTATCCTTCCTTCCTTCCTTCTAAGTGTATACCTTTAATAATTGAATTAAATATGACTTTTATAAGGACACAATACTGGTGAAATTTTTAAGTGGAGAGTTTTACTAAGTAAAATTCCAATTAGGATGTATATGGTAAAAAGAGGAGTAACTTTAAATACCACACAATCTATTATCTATATTAGGTTTGTGAGGAATTTGTCAAACATTTGTCCTTTTGATGTAAAATTGCATAAAGTGGTTGGAATAAATGGTAGAACTCGCTAGGTGTAAGGTTTGTATAACATGGTGATCTTAAATGTCACTTTGAATAATTTCATATTTTTCATATTAATCATAACACAAAATCTGATAAGGAAGGGGTTATAAGTTGAGTAATATAGAATATATGGAATCATAAGAATAAAGTAATTTT
Source organism: Phaseolus lunatus (assembly GCA_013389735.1). Lineage (NCBI taxonomy): Eukaryota > Viridiplantae > Streptophyta > Magnoliopsida > Fabales > Fabaceae > Phaseolus > Phaseolus lunatus. Next base: position 10,382,320 of record CM023865.1, on the reverse strand, counting down.
TAAATAAGGAAATGTAGATGTGGAAGAAGAGTTTTATTTGACCCAACTAAAGACTGGACTTAGTTATCATCTAAAATACTCTATTTTAATTATTCTTTTGATTGACTATTGAATCCTTACATCTCCCTAACAAATTTAAGGTGATTTGTTTGGTTCTATTGATCCAAACTTATTAGGATAAATTTGTATGCAATGTATTTTACTTGTAATTGATTCAAATGAGTTTTGTTGTGATGATGGTTGGGAAAGGGATTTATAGAAGATGCAAGACATGATAATTTGCAGCATTTGTTTTTGTTCCCAACAATATACATTCTTGGACTTGGTGTTTTTTTCTTTTGAGATTCAAAGATGCTATTCTAGGTAAATTATGATAAACTAATTTAAAAATTTGAAGTCGTTTTGAGCTTATTCTGCTTTGTTTTTTTGTTTGATTTTGTATAATCTTGACAATTAAAGCTGGACATTATTTAAATTGTAAAAGTGGGAGGTTGATGTAAACAAGGACAATGACCATGATAATATTTAAATTGTAAATATAGGGGTTGATGTAAACATGATTTTCTTGATAATTGATAGGTCATGTTTTGATGTAGACATAATTTATGTATACATGTTTTGATGGTATTATGATTTTCTGTAGATTATGCATATTCATAACTTACTTTGTTGTAATAGGATTGAAATATTCTTAAAATATTTTTTCTTTTAATATAAAACATTTATAATGTAATCACATAACACATACTGATAAAAATAATTAGTTCAATTGATGTTGTTGAATTTTTAAAACAATAATATCACTGTACCAAATTTACATTAATCATTAGTAACTTTTAAATTTCTCTTCTCATTATTTATTAATAAAAACACATGTATTCATCCTCATTCCTTCTCATCTGTATCAATTTTCGAAAAAAAAATGTTCATTGTTATCTGTTTCTTTGTAATTTTAATAACATAATTATTATTTTTTACCCTACTATACTAAAAACCCTTACAATAATTTCTAAATGGTTTAGATGTGAATTTATTAGGTTAGATGAAAAGAGAAATGGGTTAAATTCAAAAAGTACAACTATTTTATTAGAATAAGAAATATTTATTATATTTTTTGCTTCTTATAAAATAAGATGAAAAGATCTATAAAATGAATGGTTGGAATAATATTTATCATTGAAAAATAAGAAAAAAAATGTAATATTATAAAACTGACTTTTAATCACTTTAAATTATTTTTTATAATATGGACCAAAATGACTAATTTTTTATATTTATTGTAAGAAGAAACGTCTACTTTAAGAGTGGTTATTTAAAAATTGATTCATTAAAAAATATTTTTATTAATTTAAAAAGATGATAAACTTATACACTTATTTTTATAGAAATGATTTCAACTAACTTTTCAAGAGTACAGATGCATAGATTATTATTATTATTATTATTATTATTATTATTATTATTATTATATATATATATATATATCTAGGTTCTTATTTTTGGATTGCACTAATGATATTCTTTAATTAATAAATAAAGGCTTGATATTTTTTTTTATATTATACGATTATGCATTCGAGTGGTTTTTGATTGTTTTAATTATATTTTTATTTCCGTACATTATAGCACCTTTAAAGAATTTAAACTGAGTTTCATATGTTCCTATTAAACTCTTCCTAAAAAAGTTTTCCATGATAACAATCTAAAACTTGTCATATCCGCGCATGAATATATCATGTCACATGAGATCAATCAATTTACTTTAGATACTTTAAAGAAGAAAAATGGTACACTATAAACCTACCCATCACCTAGATGCTATAATCTTCAATTTAAGATCGAGGATAATAAGTAAAGATTTAAATTGGCTTAAAAACAAAAGTTTAGGCATATAAAGAAAAGTTTTAGATTCAAAATGCCATCAGACCAAATATGATTGCCTAATGTGTTTAATATGGCAAATCATATGAAATTTGATTGGTATATTTTCTTTTAAAAAAACTTAATTGCACTTTTAGTATTTTATGTTTCAAGTAAATAATTTTTTTTTACATTTTTAGTAATTGTCTTCTCCAATTGTATATTTGTAAATCTCAAAATCTTATTATTTCGATTTTAAATTTGTTGAGATAATATTAGGGTTAATCATCTACTTTGAGGTATTGTCCGTTTTGAAACTTGATAGACTCAAAAAGGGAATTATGTATAAATTGTCTTTAACTTCAGTTTTTGAGCATTGTTGAACTATTATTGAACGTATGGGAACAAATCTCTCAGTTGAAGGTTAAGATAATGAGTTTTTGATCCATACAGAAGGTGTCAATGTTCTCACCTCAAATTGGTTGAGATAACATTATAAGATCAATCATTGCATCTGATTTATTATTTGTTGTGGAACTCAGACTTCAATCTTTTTTTTAAAAAGCATCTGGTAGTCCCTATAGATTTGACTCCTAAGTAATGTAAACTATATTAGACGTACCAAAATACTTATATTTTAAGAATGAAGGAGAATAACTTAAATATTTTATTAATGTACAACATATTTTAAATTTGCTTTTGATTGAAAGAAAGTATGTAACAATTTAATCAATTCAATTTAGAATTTATTTTTGAGAAAAAAGGGGAAAATTTATATTTTTCAAATAAAAAGTAACAATAAAAATAATTATAAAAAAATTAAATGATTTGTTTTATTGAAAATATACAAAGTAGAATATACGTTAACAATAATAAAATAAATAAAAAGACAATTAAGCATGGATCTAACAAAATAGACCACCTACGACTCCAATGAAAAATTAGAGCTAACTTGAACTGATTCATATTTTAAATTAAACCATAAAATTTGGTCAGCTCAATCTTACATGAATGCAATATGTTCTTTTAGGTCATTTTAAAAAAGAAAAACTAAGAAATGATTTTGAATTTTAAACTATAAAAAATTATATTTTAAAATTTATATAAATAAAAGTAATTTTAATATTTAGATATAATAATTTCATGTATAAATCTTTATATATATATATAATAATAATATTATTATTATTATTATTTTACAATAATTTTAAATTTATAATTATTATTTTTAAAGATCTGGTCTTCCCAACACAAGTCCATTTAAACATAATAGAATAATGGAAACAGTGACATATTATAATCAAAAGCTCAATTATTGTTTCAATATATAACCAATAATTTCAAGTTCAAATGCATTAAATATTTGAAAATAAAAAAATTGTTTCCCTTTCAATATTGGATCCATTCAACCCATAAAAAACATTACAGGAAATCACGAATAAAAAATTGAAACAATTAAGGTTATTCTGAAATGATTATCCATAAAAAAGAGGTTTAAATCAATGTATTTTTTTAAAAATGTTATGTTGTTGAACTACAAAAACTGACATAAAGTTGGTATAAAAGAAGGTATGAGATAAAAGTTTTTGAGAAACTGTCTCATATATTAGTTTGTGGGGATGAAACAAAATTGCACAAGTGTAAGTTACACTGATTCTTAAATTTATGGTGATAGAAAACAGAACTTGCATGGTTGGAATGAATCTAGCATGCAGAAGCAATCATAATGTATCTCTGACTCTCATCACGGGGTGTGTCACAGATTTGCACCACCCATTGCATCTATATTTAATAAAACCCTTGTTTGGGACATCCTTGGAGGGTGGAGCTTCCTCATAGGAAGAAAACTAACCGTTGGAATTTTATGTTTCTAAGTTTAGTGCAAAAAATAAAATTTTATCTTATATAATGAAGTTTAAATATCAAAAATTAACCCCATGTTTGGTAGATGGGAAAAAGAAATATTGATAGTTAAATTTGGATAACTTAATTTTTATTTTTGTATTTGCCTATTTATAATTTTTTTTTTCTAATATAAGAGTCGCTAGGTTATTACTATGGAAAATATGAAAGTGTGGAAAATCATATAAAATCGAGGATTGCTTTACTTTGAATACAAGAAAATCATGAATATAAAGTGGAGAAAGTAAATATAATTAATTATGTTGTTTTTTTTAATTTTAAAATATAATAATAATAAAAGTAAAATAAAGAATAATTTTAATTTTCCCTAGTTTTAATTAAAGTAATTTTTATTTAGTAAATTTTGTGAATTTTCATCTGTAATCCAAATAAATGTGATTAATTTGAATTGAAATATTAAAGTAATAATATAAAAAGATATGTTGTTGAAGATTGACCTGGACATTGACAAGACATGGTTCACGGCGCGGTACTTACTGAACCGGGGCTGGCTATGACCTATCTTTCATGCTGTACCTTCCTCATACAATACAATACAATACAACTCTGGTTCTCTTATCATCTCCTCTCATACCCCTACCCCTACACCTATTCCTACTTCTTCTCACTAGGAAAATAAATAATCAATCCATTCTCTCTGTCGCTCGCTTTTCTCCTTTCTCTCATACTTCTGCCACTCAAACAAATCCAATTAAAAATAAATAAACTCTGTCATGCCAACATTTTTTTTTTAACTAAACACATAGCACCGTCACGTTATTATCACCATGAAATAATTCACAAATTAGATGATGTCATTATCGATTCCATTTTTGTTTTTTCCTTAAAAATTTTATATGTATATCATGCGAAACTTAAATAAATGGGCGTAGCTAGCAAAAAAGTAGCCGCGTGCTGATATTGGTATTTGGTAGTTGGCCAGATTTTACGTTGGGTTTTTGAGAATATTTTGAACAGGTGAAAGTGTTGAACGGAAAAAGCAAAATAGGAAGGTTTGATTTCAGTTGGGTGATGCAGGGCAGGGGCAGGGGCAGGGGCAGGGGCAGGGCAGGCTGTTCCTTCATTTTTCTGTTATCTGAATCTGAATTTAATTCCCTCCAAAACGTGGAAGCCATACTCCTTTACTCCCACGCATATTCCCACTCACCACCTTCCACATGTCCTTTTGTCAACGTCCCACGTGTCACGTGCTGATGGAGCCGGCGGCATCTTATCCCCTGTATCCTCGGTGCAGACAATCATTACCCCCTCAATCCAGAGGGAAAAGGTGTTTGAGAAGAGTCAATCATGATCGCAGATCACAACTCTGAACCAACCTTCCTCATAATATTTAAAAACTTTAGCCAAGGCATCCAATTCCAAGTCCAGCGGTTTTTCTACTTTCATCCGCTTCTCTCTCTTTTTCTCTCTCTTTCTCCCTCTTGCTGCCACCTCATCCCACCGGAAAAAACCCTTCTCTCCACCTTAACTTCCCATAGAGAAACATATCATATAACTTCTCCAATATTAATTACTCATTCATTTATTTAATATTCTAATCCTGACTTCGACCTTGCCCCTTCATTTCACACTTCACCTATTTCTTTTATTCATTTATTTTTATTTCACTATTTTACTTCCAATCTCCATATAACCGTTTTTATCTTCCTCTTCTCTCACGCAAATTACTTCACCCCCTTCCACTACTGATCGCCTAATCGCGCTTAGCATGAACCTCCACCCAATCCCCACCGCCGTCATCCACCGCCGCCGCCGCCGCCACCACCTAACAACGCTTTCGCCGCAGTGATATAAATACTAATCTTCTACATGCATCCTTTCTGCTGCGTGTCCGCCATTTCCGACCAGGCCTCGCCAGTGAAACCCTCGTTCGCCGACTTCCCCATGCCGCCTCTCCCCGCCGCCGCCGCCGCCACCGTGAGATCCGATTCGGCTCCGCGGCACAGCCACAAGCACAGTCACAGCGGCAGTCAGCGGGAGCAGCCGGTGGACGTGAAGATCAACGACCTCGTCGGCAACGGAATCTCCGGAATACTGTACAAATGGGTGAATTACGGCAAAGGATGGCGACCGCGATGGTTTGTACTCCAAGACGGCGTTCTATCCTACTATAAGATTCACGGACCTGATAAGATCGTCGTGAATCCCGAAACCGAGAAAGGCACCATGGTTATTGGCGAAGAATCCATGCGCAGGATCACTCGCAACCGCAATTCCTATCCCTGCCAGCACGTGCGAAAGCCGTTTGGGGAAATCCATCTCAAGGCACGACCTAGCTCTACTCCTCCTAACTTAATTTCAATTATTAGGGATTTCGACGAGATTTATTTGCCTTGAGTTTGCAGGTTTCGACCATTCGCGATAGCAAATCGGATGACAAGCGGTTCTCGGTCTTCACCGGAACGAAGAGGCTCCACCTGAGGGCGGATACGCGTGAGGATCGCGTGTCGTGGACGGAGGCGTTGCAGGCGGTGAAGGACATGTTCCCGCGGATGTCGAACAGCGAGTTGATGGCTCCGTTGGACAATGTAACCGTTTCGACGGAGAAACTGAGACTTCGGCTTATGGAAGAGGGAGTGAGCGAGGGGGCTATTCAGGACAGTGAGCAAATCATGAAGACTGAGTTTGCGGCGCTGCAAAGCCAGCTTGTGCTGCTTAAGCAGAAGCACTCCATTCTCATTGACACTTTGCGTCAATTAGAGGTACGTCTAGTCAAAACTCCAACCCTTCGACACATTTAAAAGTAGTGTAGTTGTAAGTTGAATACCATAAATTGGTGTATGGTACAAAATAAAATAATGTGTACGCTATCACTCCGGAATGTGAATCTATTCTTAGGAACATAGATCGTTGATATTGTGTAGTTTGCTATCGTATTATCTCCAAAATATTAATTGTTTGATCGGAGAAGTAGGTTATGGTTGGCCGGTAGTTTATATGAAAGTTTCAAAGTTCTTTTCGTTGTTCTTGTGAGTTATATTGACCATGTCATCGATACCAGAATGTTGGCGTAAGTTATATACGCTCAATTGAACCCTCCTTGAATAGATTTGAATGAGCCCGTTGTGAGTCACTCTCACGAGACATATGCATGTATCTCGTGTTCATTTCTCTTCCTCTGAAAGTTTTCTACCAGTTAAAATGCTGCTGTTACAAATTTTGAGTGTTCTGAACTGGCTAGACATATATGAATGGATTAAGTTTTATTTTTTCCCCTCGTTTGGGTCCTGCAAGTAGCCATCGTTAATGAAAAACATAGTCTCTTTTAACAAAATGTGAAGAGCCGGAATTATATTGTGTCATGGGTGAATAACTGGGTAGGTTTTTCATAGGACGAATGTTTTTATTAACATATTTTCTAATTAAGTCTATTAAATCATGCATTATTAAAAGGCGTTAAGTCATCAATTTAAGTCCATTAAGTTATTCACTGTTTCCTTGCTGTTTAACAAAATGCTTTCATTTGCACATGGATGGTTTATTTTTATCATATTGATCAAGGATAAATCTTTTATCTTCACGTGTATAAGTAAACTTTTATCTATGTTATATTATTGTAGACAGAAAAGGTTGATCTGGAGAATACAGTAGTTGATGAGAGCCAAAGACAGTGGAATGATGAAGAGTCTTCCTCAAGATTAGCGCAAGAAAAATTTAGTGGTGAGACTTCTCCATTTGCAGCACGTTTATGTATATGTCTCATTGTTTTAGTCATGCATTTTCTTGAAACATGAATTATTTGTGTCTACTATATCTATCTGTGATACAAGATGCCCCTTCGTTTCCATTGCTTTTTTCTAAACTCTCCCCATCGCTCTCTCTCTCTCTCTAAAGTTATATAAAATATTTGCTTATAAATTAATGAATTGTAGTGCATATTGATCATACCAGCTAACCAATTGTTATGCCCTAACTAAGCCTTTTATACTTTTATTTGTTTTCCTATTTTTAATTCAGAAGGAACTGCAAGTGAATCTGAAGATGACAATGATCGAAATGATGCTGCAGAGGAAGAAACTGACGATGATGACAATGCCTTTTTTGATACTCGTGATATTCTATCGTCCAGTTCTTTTAAAAGTAATGGGTCTGATTACCGAATGTCATCCTTCTCTTCAGATGATGAAGGGTTCTATGCATTGGAATCAGAGGATGACATAGATCCTTCGATTAGATATGTTGGAACCAATTACCCTCATGTTAAACGGCGTAAGAAATTGCCAGACCCTGTAGAAAAAGAGAAAGGAGTCAGTCTGTGGTCAATGATTAAGGATAATATAGGGAAGGATCTAACAAAAGTTTGCCTTCCTGTTTATTTTAACGAGCCTCTTTCCTCCCTACAAAAATGTTTTGAAGAAATGGAGTATTCATATCTTTTGGACCAAGCATATGAATGGGGAAGAAGGGTAAGTCCGAATCTGACTGACAGATCTCTATTTCTCTGTTATACTTAAGCAAATCTGAGTGCTTAAATATTTCATTTGATATGAGGAAATTTTCAGTGCTATGTTGAGTTCGATTTTCTTGCTTTTAGCTAGTTCAATGCAATATTGGGTGCATTTTAACTACTTTTAACTAATTAGAAATGTCATGCCAGGGTAATAGCCTCATGAGGGTTCTCTATGTTGCGGCTTTTGCTATATCTGGTTATGCTGCAACAGAAGGAAGAGTTTGCAAACCATTTAATCCGTTACTTGGGGAAACATACGAGGCTCACTATCCAGATAAAGGCCTTCGGTTTTTCTCAGAGAAGGTATGAGCTAATCTTCTGCGGTAAAGTGATTATTAAATGACCTATTTTCAACTTAAGCAAAGTATCTAATAAGAACTTGGGTATTATGGGGTGGCCAATAAGTCGTACGTCCGGTAGCATGGGATGCTCCGTCTAGTATTTAAGAAGTACTTGATTCTTCTCCCTTAATAGTTAGCTTTTGAGGATGAATTTCTCTAGTGCCTGAGTACTTACAATTGGTATAAGAGTTAGTTGCCGTGTCTTAGACAGGGCTACCTTAAAGGGTTCACATTGGTGGAGGGTTTTGACCAACAAGGAAGTTGAGTGTAGTGTCGTACACTGAAAGTTCCTAAGACATAATCTTTTACGGGCGGTGCTATGATAGGAACTTGGGTATTATGGGGGTGTCTAACAAGTCCCACATCGACTTGGGTATTTAAGTTGGTTTTTGAGGGCGGGTTTCCAAGTACTTGGCTAGTTATTTGTATAAAACCATTATGATTTCTATTCTTTCTTTAATATTCCTTTATGATTGCAACCCAATTTACATATTTATGAAAGGGGTCAAGCAAAGTATCAAACCGTAATAATTACTCTAGGAACATGTTTTCTTTTTTGAGGTTTTAATCCTAGGTATTTGAATTGTTTATTTGGTGAAATTGTATGTACCAACCACACATTTGAATTTCTTACAGACAATTGCTTTTAATTAAATAAGGAACAGCTTTCCCAAATAGGGAGGACCATAATTTTAGAAACTGCACCATTTATTTCATGAATAAGAGATGTAAAGTGGGTGTAGTAGTTCCATGGAATCCTATGAACACAATGCAATTTGGATTTTGGAGTCAACAAAAGGGATACACTTGAGCTTTTTAATTTATGTCACCTATTATAAATTATTAATACTTCTGCTTCCCCTCAGGTCAGTCATCACCCTATGATTGTAGCATGTCACTGTGAGGGTACAGGTTGGAAATTTTGGGGAGATAGCAACCTAAAGAGCAAATTTTGGGGGCGATCAATTCAGCTTGACCCTGTTGGTATGTTGACTTTGGAATTTGATGATGGGGAAGTTTTCCAGTGGAGTAAGGTATATATTATCTGGTTCAACTGCTATCCTGCTTTGGTTCTAGTTTCTAAACGGACTTGTTCTTTCAGGTTACTACATCAATATACAATCTCATATTGGGAAAGCTATACTGTGATCACTATGGTACAATGCGTATACAGGGAAACCAAGAGTACTCGTGTAAACTGAAATTCAAGGAACAATCTATAATTGATCGAAATCCTCACCAGGTGCTCTATATCTGTTGTTGCATGGATTCTATTTTTTCACATTTAACAGATCCATTAGCCTTGGTATTAAATTGTCATTCCTCTTTGGTTTGTACAAGACTTAGTTGTCTTACTGTGTAGATTCAGTATGTTCATTTTTGTTTAAGGAAAAATAGTGAGGCCTTTGTTGTTAACTGGAGTTTTAATTTATTGTCTCACTATAGATATACGAAATTTTGTTGCAGAGGGTTGTCTCTCATTGTGATTTATATGCTTCTCTAGGTTCATGGTATCATTCAAGATAGGAATGGAAAAACTGTATCAACTTTGTTTGGAAAATGGGATGAAAGCATGCATTACGTTAACGGAGACTACACCGGGAAAGGGAAAGGGCATGAATCTTTGTCAGATGCCCATTTGCTCTGGAAGCGAAGCAAGGCTCCCAAGATTCCCACTAGATACAACTTCACTCGCTTTGCCATCACACTAAACGAACTGACCCCTGGCTTGAAGGTCTGTTTTGTTAACCATACTCTTTTTATGTTGCCTCTCGTTGTATTGCAGTCCAGGAAAAAGACTGTATTCGCTGCAAATAGTGTTTGGTTGTGTATGCTTTAACTGGAGTTCACTTGTTTCTTGTAACAAGGGGAAACTAACTTTTTCTCTGCAAACACGAAGTATATCCCAAAAGAAGGAACAAAATAGTCCCACTGTGCACATTGTTGTCTATCTTTGTGTTTCCTGTGTTTTTTTTTTTTCATTTTGTTAGATATTGATTGTTAATTACCTTTTGGTTTTATATAGGAGAAGTTGCCACCTACAGATTCAAGGTTAAGACCAGACCAAAGGTATTTGGAAAATGGGGAGTATGACATGGCAAATTCAGAAAAGTTACGGCTAGAGCAACGGCAGCGCCAGGTGCCTACTACATTTTACCTAATGTAACCTTTGGTTTTATGGTTTCACCTGCAGCCTCGTGCTTAGAGAGATCTGAGTAGTTTTCTTTTTATGCTTCATAACACCCTTTGTGAAAGGGTCAGAGTAGATTGTGTTCAGCTTATTTTTAGTTGTCCTGAATGCAGAATAATTTTCTATTTTATTTCAGTCATTTGTTTTTCTTTCTTTTTTCTAGTTTAGGCAAGAGGTCGTCATAGGAAATTATCAAACAAGAGAGTAAGAGAGTCGGTTTACCATTTTGCTAGTTTTGTCTATACCTCCTCAATCAGCTCTAAATCACATTATTGTCAAGTTGATGACTCATTGTATGCGATAGTGTACAATGTTGATAAGTTGCCTTTGTGGGCAGGAAATTAGAGTAATTGAAATGCTATATAATCATCCTTATTTGGTAGTGATTGATTGTTTGAATGTGATTCAGGCTAGGAAGATGCAAGAGAGTGGTTGGAAACCACGGTGGTTTGCAAAGGATAAGGCGAGCGGGACATACCGTTATGTAGGAGGATATTGGGAGGCCCGACAAAGAGGAAACTGGGACTCCTGCCCTGACATCTTTGGCCAAATTCCTTCCGATCATATTTCTGACGAAGGTCAAATTACATTTTAGTTCTTCATTTTTTTTTTCTTTTTCCTCCCAATTTTTTTACTGATGGGTGTCTAATTTCTGCGAGCCAGTTCGCTGTCATGTGCACCCATGAAATTCATGTAACCCAATCAGATGAAAATATGAGCCAGTAATAATGTAATTCTTTTTTATTTTCATTCAAACGCTATTCATACAATATCTGTTACCTGGAACATACGTAATATTATCATATCGACAGGAACGCATTAATCAATCAAAATATTAAACAATTTATCCGAATCTATATTACAACACCCACTCTATGAAAGTTGCCCGAGCCTATATTGCACTCATGCCTTGAACCATAAATGACCTAATCACATCTTAATTCTTGCCAGAATCACATAAGCAGGTGGTCCATGAAGAACATAAACCGACACTTCTTATGGCCTATCTTTGTTACTGGCTTCCATCATTGATCTTTCAAAAGCCAACATCTGTCTCATTAGGATTATGAATTTCTACGAACTTTCGAGACTCTTCAGGACACTACAATATATCATCTTTAAAAAGTTATATAAACGACTCTTAAGCCATCAATGAAATTAATAATTAATAATAATATTATGATGATTACTATTATTATTCTATGGACCATATCAAAATTTTAGAATAAATGAGCCTCAAAGCTTTTAAATTTTTTGTGGGAGTGAGAAACTGCATTTAAATAAAACAATAATGCAGGGTACCTACTTTAATGAAAAGATATGTAGATGAAAGGAAACAGTGCTGCACTTTACAGATGGGACCTGTTCTCCGGTGACACCTTCAACTTAGACAAAGTTTATGGACAGCTTTTGTTGGACAGTTTTTAATCTGATAACTTAGATTGCGACCTGTGCTGAAATTGTTCATTACAAATTTATAATGCTGATGGTCTATGTAGTTGTCAGAGTTTATGTCCCAGTCAATTTACACTGACAAGACAAAATCCCACTTCCTACAATATCGTACATGTTTCAAACTAAAAAGAGGGTTTTGACAAAGTTCGTAAAATAAAATATTCTAAAACCTAAAATTCAAACAACAATTATTTACTTTAAGAAATTTTGATATTAATCAATATTTTCCTTTTTAAATTTCTTTTTCAGTAAACCCTTATTTCAATCTCCCCAGGATATAAATGTCATTATCTTAGCTCTCCAGCGTATTTTAACATTATTTTAGTTCTAAAATAAAAAAAGACCATTAACTTGTTTTTTAAATAATTAAGAGTTTCACAATCATTAAACAAAAATAATTTAGCCTCTAAGTAATGTGAAATTAATCTCAATTCAATCTCTTAGTTGTAAATGTTTGTATTAATATGTAATCTTTCCCAAGGTTTGAAAACACTTCTTTTCGTAATCTTAGCTTTATAAAATGATCTTGAGGTGAATTTATTACACTTCTCTCTTCTTCTATGTCTCTTACTTTGCTAATGACAATGTTCAACATAATTTCTCACAATAATTTGATATTCCTTCAATTTTGGCCCAGTGGGGGTATGTACAATATCTTATGGACTAAAATTGGGTTCGTAATTACGTACAGAGCTCTAGTACAACAATGGGGGCAATAATATGAGCACGCAAGCCCAATAACACGACAATAGAGACTACTTGAATATTTCTTCAATTTTCTTCTACATTCCCATTTATATTTTACTTTTAATTTACTCTTAACATTTGATAGTACAATTCACTCCATTACATATTTGAATATACTCGTTTTCTTTTCTCAATTAATATGAAATGTCGATTGTACAAATAGAACATAGATAAGAAGAACTTGTTCCTCTGATATCATTATCAATATTAACTCAAAATTTCCATGAAATAATGAGTGTCGGTCTAAATTAGGAATGTAGTTGCATTGCAAAAATAAGTATTAACTGTAATTTTATTCCACTTGAACAAGATTAGTTATATGTCTGATACAGTTGTTATATATTTAGACAGAAAATATAAACAAGAATTACTATGATACTAAGGTAAAAGTAATAGTAATAAATAAAACTGTCCAATATGATAAAAAAAGAAGAGAGACATATTTTGTTATTACAAAAATGTATGCCTAAGTAACCGAAAAATGTATTTATACTTCAAGATAGATAACAAAACACTAAATAGAATACTAATTGAAGCAACGTAGAAAATAAATTATAAAAACATGAAGAATTTATTAATTTGATGCACATAAGTTTTGGCAGAATGTATGATGTACACGGGTGTTATTTTTGCCATGTCAAGAAAGTAATTATTTTGTTTGGATGCAAGATTTTTTTTAATTAACTTATATTTTAAGTCATGATTACTTGATCAATTATTTATGCTTTATTTGGATGAGAAATTGAAAAGAAAATAAAATAAGAGAAAAATGAATAAAAATTATATTTACTTGAAAATAAGTGAATTTGAGTTAAAAGTTTTATTAAAGATTGATTGATGTAATAAAATAAATCTGATTTCATATTAATATGTTTAAAAATAATTTAATGAAAATTAATTTTTGAAAATATAAATGAAAAAATAAATTGAATAAAAATTATTATAAATTTTAATATATAAAATAAATTATTTTAGTTGATATCAAAATTTAAGTTAATTAATTTTATTTATTTTTTATTTTTTATATTTCTCTTAATGATATTTACAAAATATAATTATTGATAAAAATTAAAGTTTTAGTTATATGATCGATTATAGACTCTCTTTTTTTTCTGGAATTTCTTTGCGAATTAGAAAGGAAAGTCAGTAGATTGATTTTATCTCGATTTTTATATTTAATCTTTTCGATTTTTATACTTTCTCATTCCACAGTACATGTGTGCTTTTGTAACGTGAGAAACAAACATGCACTTAACTAATTATGTACAAAAACAAGAGTGTGACAATGGTGGCATGAATACGTTGATGTAGCCCAATTAAGCAACCGTGTTCAGATGAAAGCAAAAGAGAAAAGGTTAAAAATTTGCCTTCTACATTCCCATTTATACTTTACTTCTTTTTTTACCCACTTAGACGTTTGATTACGACAAGTCCAAAATGTATTTTAATGTACAAATTTTCCCAACATATGATTTTTCGGATCTCTAAAATTAGTAGGATGTTTTTGCTTGTCATTGTTTCAGTAAATGAAAATTTTAGTTGTCGAATTTGTATATTATTGTTATACGACTTCATAAACCTATAAAAATGCCAATAAATTTTAAAACACTGTTAGAGTTTAATTTAAGTTTATAAAATTATTTGTTTCACTTTAATCCCTAAACATTATTGTTACTATTATTTATTTCTTTGGACTAGAAAGTAAAAAAAAGGTTAAATTTTATAAACTTGAACAAAGTCTCAACAAATTATAGGGTTTTTCCTTTATTTATTTTATATGCATATTAAATTATCTCCAAAATACCGGAAAAAGATTTTATTGATTTTGGTTACCCATTGTTAAATTGGTAGTATATTTGCATTGATTGAACCTTTTAAAGAATAACTCACACTCTATTTTCTTTCCTCACTTAGAAAAACAACAATAATGAAAGTGAAAAGAATAGGAAAAGAAAGGTACTAACCAAACTAACAATACATAAATCTTATACAGTCAATACATCTATAGTATATGATAAGCCAAGAAGTAAGCAATAATAAATAAATGTTTGTTCACACATAACATGATATTATTATATTTGATTTATTTTTAAATGCAAAATATTGTTATATTATTTTTTGGGGTTATCAAATGAAGTATTTAACTGTTTAGAGTGTCAGAATTTTTTTTCTATTGAAATTTAGCAATTTATTGAAGTTGTCCTGTGTTTTTTCTTGTATTTGAATTGACAACCTTTTTGGTAGGGAACATTGGTGTTGTTGGGTAGTGAGATAAGGTTATACTGTAGCTGCTCCTCTTTTCAGTTAAGCCTCTTCAATAAGATTTTTGATTTTGACTTGTGTTCCACTGCTGATGTTGATTGAAGAACCAATTCTACCTATGACTATCAAAATTCAAAACATCTTCTCACATATCTCCTCCACTATTCGCGGAGTTTAAACCTTGAAATAACATGTCGGTGTTTCTGCAAAACAAAACATAAGATATTTAAGCATGAAGATCCCACAGTGAACAGATTAGTCTTGATGTGGAATTATATTTATTTACTATTGAAAAAAAAAACTTTATGTTTATGATGATTCTATTCAATTTTAAGAGTTAAATGCCAGAGGATTTCAAATGCTACAAATGTCAACTTTTTTTAAGTAACAGTTATATTTCTATAAATAGGAATAGTGTTACGTGTTAGTTTGTTCATCTTTTAGGTATACATACAAATACGAAAGCTAATATTATCTTTCAGGCATTGCTACATCTTCCTTCTACTTCACATCTACCCACCAATGACCAACTATAAAGACTGTACAGTGATTTATGAAACTTTGGACATTAGCAAACTCATAAGTCCTCCATTCAGAAACTCATAAACTTTACTCATCAATCATTCTTTATGCTTATATCTTCACACGTATAAATCACTCTAATTTAAATTAAATATGTTTTTTTTATCTATGTACTTTAATGTATTTTTGTCTATGGTTCAAATTTTAGACTTATGAGTATTTGTAGTAAGAAAAATATTAAAATAAGTTTTTGTCAATTTTTTTTATGTGGTAAATACTCTGAACTTAGATGTTAAAATATTTCATATTAACTCATTATTGACATATATATTATAATATTATAATATAGTTCACATTATAAATTCGTTAGTTTGTAAGAATAAAATATTAGTAAAAACTATTTCAATAATTTTCTTATTACCAGTATTTAAAAGGTCTAAAATTTGAATTATGGACAAAAATCAATTTAGCGTTACAGTATAGAAATGAAAAATATATTCATTCTTTAAATTAAAATTTGTATTACAAAGTTAAATAACTTTTTTTTCTACAATGATTAAATTATTTTTGTTCTTATAGAATCGGTAGAACATGATTATAGGTAAAATTCCACCATCTATCTTGGAGTCGGTTTAAGGGAAAATATTCATTTTTTATTCTTTGAAAAGTTGGATAGACTTTAGAATGGTGATACTTTGACACCACTAAAAGACAAAATACATTCATTTGATAACACTAAAAGATAAAATCATTCATTTATTTTTAATATAAAATTATTATATATATATATATGTATATTACCGGTCGGGTCGAACGACTTATAACACTCGATATTAAAAGTCGCACGACTCACTAAAGATAAAAACTTAAAAGTAATAAAGAATATGCAATAAATCAAGTATTTTTTTTCTATAGATTATCCACATTAAATACAGTTCATAAAATGATATAACTCATAACAAACTATATAAATAAGCACACAAGTAAAGGTGCGTAATACACTCATTACATATTTAACTGAACATTTACTTGAACATTGAAGTACCTTTTGTAGGTATACTATCCACTAAGAGTCAAAACTTAAGACCTAAAAATGAAGGAAGAAAAAAGTAAAAAATGATAAAAAAAAAATTAATTATTCGATTAGTTATATTAGTGTCTCTCATACAATAACATTATTATATTATTAATGTTGATTGTTAGTATTTTTTTTAAGGAGTGTAAGAGTAATATTTTGTACTCTTTATTATTGGATATGTATCTATATTCTCCATTATCCATGTATTTTTCTTCTCTTCAAAATTGTAATGCAAACCATGACTGTAAAATGTTTAAAACGTTACTGATTTGTTTAGATGGGTGATGAAAAGTAAGGGATAGTGGAAAATAAATAAAAAGTAAAAAGAAGAAAAAATTGTTTCAATTAAGTAAAAGAGGGTGGAAATAAATGGAAAATAATATTTACTTATTTATTGTTAATAATTTTATTTTATTTATTACGATTATAATAAAATTGGTAAATATTAAAAAATTAAAATATAAAGATTATAATTAACATAATTTATTATGTAAGGTAAATATATTATAGAGTTTATATAATATAAATTTTAATAAAATCTTCAGAACATAATTAATTTGGTATAATTATGAGATGTCTTGTATTTTTTTTACTTTACATTTGTACAAAAAGTTAAACACATTTTGTTATTACGTAAAAGATTGGATTCATTCGTTATATGAACCACAATGCGACAAAGGATTATGTGAGAACCTTATTAGCTGGAACTGGGAATTACATCAAATATCCATAATTGTTTTTTGCTTTTTATATATACATTTTCTGTGATTGACACGTGAGGTGATGAACTGATTAAACTTGTTAAACAGAAACTGATTAACTTCTTGAGTTTGAATGTCTTCAGCCATGTGCCTGCTGTGATTTCAGAGGATCCAAATCCAAATTCCTTTTGCATCACCATCTTTTCATAATATTATATCATTCTTTTGGTTTCTTGTTTTTGCATGTCATGTCATGGAGTAGTTGTTCACTAGACAATTCTGTGTCTGCTATTTAGTTATTACGTGTCAAGCACTTCACAGGCTGTGCTGTATGCGCCATTTCCCTGCTACGATACTGATAAGTCTATTATCAGTGCAGAGACATATGTAATCTCTTGCAACTCTTGCCACTTTATTTTAACTGCATAATTCCTCCTTATTATTTATGCAACCTTATGCAAGGAAGTAGAGAAAGTATCTTACTTCTCTGCACAATAATGCCCCGAGCTACGTTTCAATCTCAATCAAATGTTTTCTATTGTTGCCACATCTATGTTTTTCAATTATGATCATGTACTAAGAATGTACTAGCAGTTACATATTATCACTAGGTTGAATTGGTTCAACGAATTTCACACGCTTATTAAGTTAATTGAAGACAATAAATTAATGAATTTTTAAAAGCTTCATAAAATTACATCACACAAGAAATATATTACCTAGTTGTACCTAAGTTGAACAAAAATATTTTCTCCAAAATATATGCAATATAAAAAAGATATATACATATTCTAATAATTATATATTACACTAAAAAAAATCATTAAATAACATTCAAATTTAAATATAAAAAATAATTAGTTATTATATTGATTGAATTAAATATTATTTTAGATATTAAAAAATTATTTCTTTCTAAAGTGGTTTTTATTATTAATAAAAATTTATAAAATGATTTTTAAATTGGTATCTAAATTTGCTATCAAGATTTAAACTACTAATATTTTATATTATAAATTAGTATTTAAAAAAGTTATAGAGACTAATTTAGAATATAAAGTACACTACAAGAAAATCATTAAATAATAATCAAATTTAGTAACAAAAAATAATTAGTCACTATATTAACTAAATTAGAGACTAAAAAATTATTAGTATCTAATATGGTTTCTATTATTAATAAAATGTTATCAAATAATTTCTAAATTGATATCCAACTACTAAAGTTTTAACTACTAATATTTTAAATTATAAATTAGTCTCTAAAAGACTAATTTAGAATATAAGTAGTTAGTAGCTAAAACCTTGGTAATCAATAGTTAGATACCAATTTAAAAAACTACTTTTTAAATTTTTTATTAATAATAGAAACTATTTTATAGAAACCAATAATTTTTAAGTTTATAAAATGGTTTCTAATTTTGTCAATATAGTGACTAATTATTTTGGTATCTAAAATTAATTTTTATTTAATAATTTTTTTTAGTGGTAGTAAGTAGTTAAACCCTTGGTAGCTAATGGTTAGATACCAATTTAAAATCTATTTTATAAATTTTTATTAATATTAGAAACTATATTAGATAGTACTAATTTCTTAGTTTATAAAAAGATTTTTAATTTAATAAAATAATAGTTAATTATTTTATTTTAAAAATTAATGTTTATTTAATAAATTTCTTTTAAGTGTTATGCGAACTAAAAATTAAAGAATTGAAAGAAAATGTCCTAAAGTATAGAGTGATAAATGATAAGACCGTAATAACGTAATAATCAATTATTATATCCAACCATTTTAATTTATTTAAAATAGTTTTTACATATTCTATAATAATAAATAATTTTGAATTATAAATAACTTTAATTTTAATGGATTAATTATACATATTAATAAAAATAATAATCTTATATTATTATTTTATAAATTGCGATTTGCTCACGGTCACTGAGGGTCGTATAAAAAATCATTGAAAAGTTCTGATTTTCAACCATAATTTCAACCGCCATAACTATAAATTATAGTTAAAATGGATATTAAGAATTATAAATGACTTTGATTTCAATCAATAAATTATATATTAATACAAAATGGTCTGGATAATTATTTTACATATTATAATTTGGTGACAAAATTTCTTTAATGTAACGACTATCATAAAAAAATCATTGAAAAGTTATGATTTTCAATTAAAACTTCGGTTTAGACAATTAAAAATCATAGTTAAATTATGTTTGGATTGGGAGGGAATGTGTGAGGTAAGAGAGTGAATATATGAGAATTTGAGAAAAGATAAGTGTGTTTTGATTAAGATATGTTCGTAAATTTGTGAGAAAACTTATTGAATGATAGTTGTGTAGATTTGAGTTGATTAAAATATTGTAAATTATTTTCAATACTATTAAATAATTTATTTCAATATTGTTAAATAATTATTTTTAAAACAATACGAGTTATTTAATATTATCAAAATATGGAAAGAATCATAAAAATAGTATTGTCTAAGCATATACAAATTTATCATTGTATTTATTTATACATTTTGTAAGTTTTTTCTATTCATTGAATTAGATTGTATGTAGATATCTAACCATGTAGATATTTTAGAGAACATTTTATCATGAAAAATATTATATACAAAGTGAATTGTATAATAAATTTATTTATAAAGAATATATATATATATATATATATATAAATATAATAAAGTATGAAATATCTTATAATATAATGGAAAAATTATTATATATATTATTACATAAATAGAAAAGAAAAACAAATACAACGGAAAAATATTACCATCTTACTTGAATTTTTCCTCCAATCTTTGTATATGAGAAAATCCTTTCAAATCATTTCTCTTCAACAATGAAATCCTTAACCCTATGTTTGTTTCCTATGACTAATTCACATAAGACGAAGAAAGACATGGAAACTACAGATTTCAAGAAATAAAAAACTAGTAAAAAAAAAAATCAAGCTAATAACAATTCAGATTTTCTTCTTCACAATCATGCGAATATTTACTGTTCAAAAATATATATGTTTATTATATATAAATGGTTAATATATATATATATTATATAATTATTATATAAAATAAATATTATATTTTATATTATTAATTCATTCATATTTATATTTATATTATAATAAAATAAATATAATTAATTATATAATATAATATAAATAATAATTATTTTTTCACAACCATCACATCATTGCCAAACTTCAATAAACTTTTCTTACAAATCCACTCTAATATACCTTAATCCAAACAATCTCACTTTTTTTACACTCTCTTCTCAAATCACTTCAAATCCACTCCCTTAAATCCTCTTCCCAATCCAAATACAACCTAAAGCAACCAGAGTGTAAAAGTTTCTTTTGTGTTATAATCACACTGCAACTTGACGGACTACTCTTTTGCTTGTTAGGGTTGGCTTTCTCTCCTTAATCATCACCACACTCCCGATTTCTTCTCCTCCGATCTACGTTGTTGGATGCCAAAGAATTTAGACTTTATTTGGTGTACTAGAAATGAATTTATCTCCTCAAATAAGATTAAGACAACTCTAAGTTGACGATGTGGATGAAGTAGGTTCCAGAGGGACCATGTGTGACCACCTTGGATATCGACTAACCGGGGAATGCACTGTAAATAAAGTCAAGATTGTTGTAGAAATCAATATTATGGCCTCTAGGAACTTCTCTAACATCTCATTAGTTAAATTTGACTCTAACATTGTTATTGACTCGCTATCTATAACATCTCATGTTTTTAGAAAGAAATATGAATTCCAAATTTCTCTCAACTACCTTTCAGAAGATAAGTCAATCAAGTGTCTAATAGTTTTGCTAAATTTGTGCTTAATATCTCTCACAACTTATTTTTTATTTTGTGCCTCCCTTTCATCTAGTAGAAGGGTTGGCTAAATGTTGCTTCGTGAATTTCAATGTCTTTCTATCGGAGTCTAACCCTTTTTTCAAAAGAAAAACAGTAACAGAGAGAAAGTGAGATGATGATAAAAAAGAATAGAGAAAGTAAGATTAATTATGAAATATGTCTTTAAAAATGAAAATATAAATATATTATAATTATTATTAAAATTTGTTCTCGTTCAGGTAATGGGGCCTAGAGAATGATTGTGGGATCCTCTATGTCGGTCGATTCTTCACTTCTTCCTCCCTCTGATCCAAGCTGTCCTCTTCTCCTTCGGTCCTCGCTCTTGGTCTCCCGATTTCGGATGGTACCTACAGAAGGCACTCCAATGCTTAAGTCAGCAAAGTGTTCGACACTCGATTGTCAGAGTACTGTAGATAATGACGTACCTGATTCTTGGAATCTGCGCTATTTATATTACCTTGGTGGGCTTTCGTTAGTGGGTCGGATTAGGGGATTGGACCGTGTTTAGGGTCGCGTTAAGTAACCATTAATCACGAATTAATTTCGCTGACTTGGTCAACCTATGTTTCATCGTCATGAGACGGTCGGTCATGCGATGCCTCTTAGTTGTGATTGTCGCAAGCGGGTGGTCATTCGACCTACCATACAGACCGGGCTGTAAGGATCATCCGATCGCTCGGTCCATACCAATACAAAATCAATAGGTTTATTTTATATAGTATTAATATGTTTTTTTATATCATGATTAACTGAAAATGATTTTAAATGTATTTTTTAAGAAAATTATTACTAAGTCCATTAATATTATAAACATAACAACCGTGTCTTAATTAGACTAATTAAATTATTATTATTAATATGTTATGTTTTAAACTCAAACTAATATCTCATATATTATCCGTCCTAACCGAATTAACTTTAAAATTAAATAAATATTTATATCAAAGTGTTAAGTCTGAAAATAATAAAATAAATCCTTTCCTTCTTAAAATTTCTTATGAATGTCAGTTCATGTTCAGAATAAAATATATACATAGATCCATCAATATTATATTTCATCCTGTATACCCCATTGTAACCACTAGTTTTTTTTATTAGTAAAAAAAGAAAAATAATAATAATAATAGAGTATTTTAGAGATACCCTAATCCTTGTACATCACATCCTAAAACAAATACCAATAGTAATTTTATTTACTAGCACAAAAGTCATGATCCATGTTTTGTTATGTTCAAGAGTTGTGATTTCTTCATTCATTGCCTTTATCCAAAAATATAATGTTTAGAGGCATTTTCATAAGTTGTTGGTTCTTTGTTGGAATATATAGATAGGCAAGCTTATGTGATGAAAGGAAAAGAAAGTCTAACAAGAGATGTAAAAGACTCAATCATATACCTGATGTTGTTGATAAGTATGAAGGAGGCAAGAGATACTTGATAATCTTGTAAATAAAAACAAGTGAAATTCTTATCCTGGTGAATCATCGAGGAGAATAATAACTCATATTGAGAGGTTCACTTTGCAATAATTTTTCAAAAGGAGAAAAACTTTTAAGAACAATGTAGGCCTGCAATGTATTATATGAACAACATATATAATTTGACATAGAGTAACATAAACATACAAAGAAACTTCTTATCAAAACATATTACCTACTCACCCATCTCGTAAGCCAAAACCAACCGTCATTGAACTGGGTTAAGAACTAGCTAGCAATTCATAGTGTTGACCATTGAGAGGCAGTAACAACAATTTCTAAACCTTGACTTATTCCTTGCACCACTATAACCCCATTAACGTAGAACACTCCATAATATTAGCATCCTCAAGAGAATTAATTACCTAATACTCACGAGACATTGACTAGGACATAAAAACTAATCTTAAAAGGAATGGTTGAAGCTAGGTAGTTTGTTTTTCATCAAAGTCCATGATTTTAATTGGACCATTTACCGTATCTCATCAGCTTCTACTTTCCCATTTTTAAAAATAATATTATTCCCATATTCCCAAATACATCATACAATTGCAATCCATTAACATTTCCACACCAGATTTTGTTTTTGATTTAAATGGTTTAGATGAAAGTGCAGAGAATGAGACATGATATTGTTATGTTATGCAAATTGGACACTTACCCACCTCCAACACGCATTCCAAACCCAAGACGCAATGTGACATGTGAAAAAATGTGTAAAATTGTTTCCTCAAGTTGCAAGCATAAAAGGGCAGACACTGTTTGCTTAAAGTGACACGTCTTCTAACTAAGTTTGTTCTTGTTGTCACATTCCCAAACATTATCCTCCATGCCAATGTTTGGGTATTGGGCAAAGCCTTAACATCCCATAAAACCCAAAAGATGATGGGTTTGACATTTGTATTAATGTTTTGTAAATAGTCTCTACAAATAATTATATGCATATTTAATTGAATAGACCTCTTCTTTTCTATCTACCCAAGTGCATCTATCTTGGTTGTCCATGTTCAAATTAGTCATATTAATGTCATCCATCAATTTTAATTCTTGTATAATTTCTCATATAAATCTATCTTCATTGTAATAGTTACTATTGTCACCCGTAATGACTATTTGACTTACTTTTTTATTTTGACTACTTGAAATTGAGTACAATCTAGGGAATCTATCCTTAAGATGAATATCTTAATCATTTATCCTCTTCTTGATTTAATCTTCCAAACTATGTTATTATCAAACCAACTATCTTATTCAATTATTTTTGTCAAAGCCTCTCCACCACCAAGAATGTTGCTTCACATGTGTGTTTCTATTAGGGGTACGCTCTATAACATATTTTGATGTTACATGATATTAAATTTTGATTTATATACAAAAAGGAAAAACAAAACAAAAATAGAAGTTGAAAACTAAAATAGAAAACAACATCACGCAACAAGACACACTTAGCAACAGATAAAATCACTAAGCGATAATGCAGGGTCGCTTAATGTTTATCAATGGAAGAATTTATTTGAAGTTTTTGAGAATCTATAAAATCTCCCACTGATAAAGAATATTCACCTCGTCCCCCATTTCTCCAACACTTATCAACGCATGCTAACATACTGCACTAAAACTTCATGTTTTGTTGCATGTCATGCATGCATATACATGCATAGGATTATGAATTGAAACTTGAAGCCAATGTATAGTAATTGGTAATATCCCCCTTGGTTAACTGTTCAAGCTTCAAATTGCATGTGAGTGCATAGATATATGAGCTCGAGAAACAAAACTAGTTTTAAATGCCAACAAATAAAAATATTCAATTTCAGAATCTAAGGTAATATAACTTCCAAGTTGTCTACAACTTATAAATACACTCGATTCGCTGGTACAAAGTGCAAACTATCGGATATAAGAAGGGTAGATAGTATGTAATTAGTAACCTCAAATTTTTTGAGAATACAATGGTACAGTGCAATTATTCTCTATTGTTTGTTAGTTTTTCTGGTCAATCTTTCTTTGTTTTTTTTATACTGTTAAATCAGAGAATTTAACTAGAATTTTGTTTAACTATCATTACAATAAAAACATTAAATTAAATAGAAAATAATTTTAAAAACTAAAATTAATTATTATATTGATTAAATTAGATATTATTTTAGAGACTATAAAAATTATTAATATTTAAGTAATTTCTGTTATTAATAAATAATTTTAAAATTAGTATCTAACTAACTATCAATATTTTATTTATTAATTTTAGAATTTAAATAATAATTAATAATTAAAATTTTGGTACACTACAAGAAAATCATTAAATAAAAATCAATTTTAGAGACAAAAAATAATTAATTGCTATTTTGACTAAATTAGATACTATTTTAGAGACTAAAAAATTATTGGTTTCTAAATTAGTTTATATTATTAATAAATAGTTTCTAAATTGGTATCTAATTAGGTACCAAGATTTTAAATACCAACTTTAGAATCTAAATAATTGGTAGTTAATATAGAAACTATTTATCAAAGATAGAAACTAATTTAGATACTAATAATTTTTTTAGTTTCTAAAATAGTATTTAATTTTGTCAAGCAACTAATTATTTTTGTCTTTAAAATTGATTTCTATTTAATGATTTTCTAGTATAATTAAATATTAATTTAAAAATTATTTATTAGTAATAAAAACTAATTTAAATATAATATTTTCTTAATCTTTAAAATAGTATATAATTTAGTTAATATATTAATTATTTATTTATTGTTTTTAAAATTAATTTTTATTTAATTATTTTGTAATAATTATATTATTGGTCTGAAATATGTCAAATATTGTCGTTGACTATTTTATGAATTACTATATTTGGGTATTAAAATATGTCAATTTTGTCGTTGACTATTTTTTAGGTAGTTATGAAAGAACAATTTTCTCTCACTTTCCACAACTTTTATATGCAATTCTCTCCACAGCAAAAATAATTCGATGTTTCCTTCGTATACCCATACCCTCTCTATTAATTGATATAAAATATGTTGCAATTTTGTCTCTTTGATGAATATTATCTACCTAAAAATTATCAGTTGGTATAGAGGCATTAGAACTTTGTTCTTTATGAAACCAAATTTTCATGGCTATGATTTTGACCAAAATTGGACAAATTAATTAGAACTATTTTATCATGGAATGCCATTGACCATAAACAAGTATACTCGAAAATATGTTTGATCTTCAATATGAAACCACCAACCTGTGTCATTCTTTTAATGTGCAATAAAAAAATTAAATACGTTAGAAAAGATAGTTATAATTTAGTTAATATGTAATTTATTAATAATTAATAATTTAAAAAAAAACTTAGAAATGCTAATATCAAAATATTATATAAAAATTAAATACATTATTGTTGTTCTTTTATTATAATTACTTGACCTAATGGCCTAGCCTGTTAGACCCAAATAACTTTTTTAATTAATTGAGACCCTAAGTTTTAACTAAAAATGTTTTAAAAAAATTTCGATTTAACATATTTATAAAAGTAAATATTTATTTATACTTAGTTAGTTAAAATATTTTTCACTTCATAATTGCATTACATATAATTTTAATTAGATAATTGAACAGCTACATGTTATCCACAGCACAACTGACCAACTAATTTTTAAAGTATTACTTATAAATCTTAACAAAAATGTCCTTTAAGTGGACATTAAACATATCTATGCTTAACATTGGATAGGATAATTAGACCGGAGAAACTAAGGTTTTAAATTGTTGATTGGAACTCACCAAATTATATATATATATATATATATATATATATATATATATATATATATATATATATATATATATTATTTATTTAAAGTCTCACTTTTTATGGGTTTATATTTAAAAAAACATGTCATTTTACGTGTTATAAATTCACAATTAATCAACATTTAATTTTAAGAGTTAAATAAAAATTTTGCACACCATAATTGAAACCTCGGGTCATATACTCAACGCAACATAATTATAAGTATATTTTACAAATTTCATTATTTGAACTTTTTATATTTTGTAGTTTTATGCGAAAACTTGTTAAAGTTTTATCAAATTTAAAGAAATCATGAGAAGAATTTATTTAGTTCATTTATTTTTATAAAAATACATGGAGAAAACTCTTATAAAATATAAGAAGTTTTAACAATGACATGTGCATAAACATGATCAATACTTAGAGTAACTTTATTGGAGGGGACACTCAGTTATAAGATTAATATTTTGGTTTTATAAGACCTTTCTATTGAAATATGCTCACAGTATATAAAGTAAGCTTCAAAGTTTTAGTAACAAAAATATTTTTTTTTAGAAATATATACTTGTTAAGAATCAAATAAAATATTAATGAGAATGTGAATTTTATAAGGTTAAATTTTTAAAAAGTAATATAACACAATAAAATTCAAAAAATTAATTTAAGATTTTACGTAAGTTAAAATAGTTTACGTGTTTTATTTATCATTTAATCAGAAGGATTTTAATAGTGAAAGTTATTGTCCGTACCACATTAAAATTTGAGAAGAAAACTGAATAGATTTAAGTGAGATAGAGACTAAGTATAAGTTAGAAGATTAGGTAGGATAATGATGAGCATAAAAGATAGAAAGATTATAGAATATCAATGAGAATATGTCTCACTAAATAAATAAAAAAACGTTTGTTTATGTTGGGATCACGTTTCCGTTTCTTTGTGGAAAGCCAGCACACCAAAAAAAAAAAAAATTATATATATAACATTTTCTCTCAAAGAAAAATAAAATAAAAATGTTAATTAATTTTTCAAAAGGGTAATGTTAATTTATACATCCATCACTCAACACATGCTTTTTGTCTTCTTTTTGTCACACTAACCTCCACAAAAACCCAAGGTTTAGTTATATTCATCGGGATAACATATATAGTAACTATATGATAATTAAGTCAAATATAATAATTCAGTTCAACAGTACTCTCTACGTTTTAAAAATTATCATTTAACATTCTTTTGAAAAATAAAAATTTAGTAATATCTTTTACTTTAATAAAATATTTATAAAATTTTCTATTTACCTTTTTTATTTTTATATCACAATAAATACATAAACGATTAAATAAAAAAGTAATTAATGTCATATCTTAAATTTTAGTAATCACACTTAAATAAAATAAAAATAAAACACTTATAAAGAAATTAAGGGATATAAAACATACACAAAATTACTGGGGTTTGAAGCACTTTGGAATTGGAAGTAGAATAAGTGTGAAAAATAGCACATTTTTATGCATTTTGATTTTGAGAGTGTTGTTACTTTAAAAAGAATTTGGAGTTAGGAGTGAATGGATTGATAATATTATGAATTTTGGTTTTGGAAAGATGTGGGACAACCAGCCAGCGCTCGGAGACCAAAACAATGACCCATTCCGTTAATAATAATTTTACTTATCCATGAAAAGTTAATATAATAAGATTAAAGTGTTCTATATATCAAACATACTACATACTTTACTCTGTTATTTATTAATATAAATTATTTACTCAGTAATTTAAATGCTAGTTCTTCAATAATTTGAACGATCAATTATTTAATTAATAATTAAAAATAAATATTCAAATACTTATTTTTAATTAAATATATTTTTTATCATTTTGTCTTGTTATCACGCGTAAAAATTTATAAATACAGATGAATATTAAAAAAAAATTATTCTTTAATTTTTTTTCACACCTTATATTACATTATATTTATTATTTATTTTTTTTATTAATTTAATGATCAAAGAGTTTTTTATAAGTAAATTTTTTTTCAACTCATATTTTATCTTTTCTTTAAAGACTTCACACAAATACTAGAAGGGAGACTTTATTTTTCACACCTTATTTGAAACAATAATGCATACTAGAATGAAGACTTTATTCTTTCACACCTTATTTGAAACAATAATGCTTGTTTGTGATCATCATACACAAAATATTAAGAATGGTCAAGAAAATAGAACTCATCACCTATAAACAAAATAAAGAAGTTTGTATGAAAAATAAACCATAGATATATGCATCTAAAAACAAAACCACCGAGCATCCCAAATAATTTTCACATGTGTTCAAGAATAGTTCAATTTTGTTTCAACTCATTTACTACATGACTTTATAAAGAAAAATATCAATAGATATCATCTGTTCACACTTGAGGTTATGATTGTTACCTTTTTACTAAAGTGGAAGTGTCCTGGGAAATATGATGGATCATCAAATTCGGATATATATTTATGGGCCTATATAACTTGATTAATCTATTTTCTAATTACCTGGTCATATATTATAGAATATTTATGAGCATATTAACAAGACTAGCTCTAACGATATTATACATTGCCACATAATTTAATAGACATTTTAAAAATATATGTGCTAGATTTATATCACGATTTACAATTAGTTTAAGTAACTCGTTAACTATTAATAACATAAAAGAATGAGAAAATGAGTCACTTTGAATAGAAAATGAGTCATTTTGACAATACATGGATCATTTCACCAAGACATCACTTACCATCTCCAACCTTCATCAAGTCATCATCCTAAACACGATGTTTATTGATTTGCATAAGGGTCTCTTTTTAAATAGTATGTTTATTATTTCAAAAAATCATAGATAAGCTTCGCAAATGAATAACTCAATACATAATTATAGAAAAAAAACCTCAAAATACAAAAGCGATTTAGAATGCTAATGCATGAAATATGAAACTTACACCATCATCAATATCATTTGAAATGTACTCATATAAAAAGTTTTTTATTTCAAGTTGTTACTTGTATCACTAATTATTCTTTCTGTCTCTCACGTCAATATGAACAAGAGACAAATATCATTAGAACGTAAAATACTAATATGTCACTGGTTAATAAGACAAATCATTTTGTATAAATGAATAAAAATAATAAAAATTAATTATATAATATTTATATATATATATATATACTTTTATAAATATAATTATTTTAAGTCAATTAAGTTACCATTATATATTATATTTTGTAGTGTAATGATTGTTATGATGACATTTACTCTTACAGCATATACAAATACAAAATTGATAGATCATGCAAAAATTATAAAAAAAAAAAAGCACAAATGTTTAATTTCTTTTAAACATTATTATTATCATTATATTTTTTAAAATCAATACCAATATGTTTTGGATGTGATTGTAAATATATAAATTAGAGCAGTATATATATTTTTATCTTAATAGAGTAAATTAAAAAATAATAATAGAATAATTGACATCTGTACTATCATTTCACTTTACATTTATTATAATAACTATCAACACACAACATTTAACTAAACTAAATTCAACTGAAAAATGAGTTCTTTAAAACTAAACTGAATTTGGCTATATAGCATTAATATACAGGATGAGATATAAATGTTATGTGAGATGTTATTAGCAAAAAGTTTAGATTGAGTACAGCATCATGAAAACAGTGGATATAAAAAACAAAGGGTGGAATTGTGAATGTTAAGGAGTCCAGGCAATTCCGTTACGTGGGTGGGTTAACTAAGAGTTATAGAGAACACGAGGGTATATTCGTCCCATTAAAAATAACGAATGCCTAGCTGGCTTCTCTTTAATTCTGCTTTTCTACATTCAACAGATAGCAAAGTTCCCTAGGCAAAGCCGCCTAATTAACTACTCATACCCATCCATCTTTTTCTTTTCTTTTCTTTTTCTTTCCAACCATTTTCATTTAACAACAATAATATCGACAATATATTTATTTATTTATTTATATTTAAAAATGAAAAGAAGAAGAAGAGGCAGGAGCATGCATGATGCACACACATAACATACCATCGTTTTCTCTCTCTAATCTCTATCCATCTGGCTTGTGTTATGAGGTGTTGATATGCCTCCACTCTACCCAAGAATACAAACACCACTACACCCACCAAAACGCAAGGCAAGACCAACCTAAAAAACCAACATAAGTCTACCCACAATCTCCTCATTTCTTCACTCTCCATTCACTTCTTATTGGTAATGTGCAGAGCGTGCCAGTGAGTTTATATCTGAAGCCGTCGGAAATGCGTTGATTACGCAACCTCCATCCACACCACCACAAAAATGCGCCAAGCACTTGTGCATGAGGGTAGGAGCAAAACCCCAGACGCGGAGAGAGAGACTTGCAGGGTAAAAGCCGGGAACCGAAGAGTGACGCCGAGCGAGGAGGAATTGGAACTGAGTAGCAGGAGCGTGGAGAAGCGGTTGCCCAGCGGTGACGTCTACATGGGGAGCTTCTTGGGCAACGCGCCCAGCGGATCGGGGAAGTATCTGTGGAGAGACGGGTGTATGTACGAAGGTGAGTGGAAGAAAGGGAAGGCGTGCGGGAAGGGGAAGTTCTCGTGGCCTTCGGGCGCCACCTACGAGGGTGAATTCAAATCGGGTCGGATGGAGGGTTTTGGGACCTTTACGGGATCCCAGGGTGAGACGTACTGCGGGTCGTGGAGCTCCGACAGGAAGCAAGGGTACGGGCAGAAGCGTTACGCCAACGGGGACTTCTACGAGGGGTTGTGGAAGCGAAACGTGCAGGAGGGGGAGGGGAGGTACGTGTGGAGAAACGGTAACGAGTACTACGGGGAGTGGAGGAACGGGGTGATTTGTGGGCGGGGTACGCTTATTTGGGCCAATGGGAATCGCTACGAGGGGCAGTGGGAGAACGGGGTTCCAAAGGGGCAAGGGGTTTTCACTTGGCCTGATGGCAGCTGCTATGTTGGGTGCTGGAACAATGACCTTAAGGTGCACCAGCTTGATGGAACCTTTTACCCCGGGAGTGATGATAATCACACTGTCACAATGAGGAAGAGGTCTTCCGTTGACAGTTCCAGAGGAAGTGGTGTCAAGAGTTTTCCCCGGATTTGTATCTGGGAATCCGAGGGTGAAGCGGGGGATATAACCTGTGATATCATCGATAATGTGTCTTTGTTGTATCCGGATGATGGGAAAGGAACCGAGTTGGATCGGGGACATGTTAAGCCGTTTCGACGGAATCCTTGTTGTTTTTCCGGTGAGGTCAAGAGACCGGGCCAGACTATATCAAAGGGGCATAAGAATTATGATCTTATGCTTAATCTGCAACTGGGTATAAGGTGGGTTTAAATTTAACTCTTCTGTAGTTTATACTCTTCATTACTTTTGGTTTAGTGAATCTATGTTCAGGGATTCTGGTTGTTGTTTTGTTTCCTAGGTACTCTGTTGGGAAGGAAGCTTCCATTTCTCGAGGGCTTATCTCAAACGATTTTGATCCAAAGGAGAAGTTCTGGACTAGGTTTCCCTCGGAAGGATCTAAGATTACGCCACCGCACCAATCTGCGGAGTTCCGCTGGAAAGACTACTGCCCTATGGTTTTTAGGTATAGCCTTTTCATTTTTGGCTTCATCATTTTATCCTATAGACACAATTAGATAATTTTTTTAATCCTAACACTGTAATGATAATTACATGCTCAATTTGTTGGGAAATACTGTTAAGAGTTTCATTGCAGCTTTTTCTGCTTCTTGTTGACTGGATTCTGCTTTCGTATTGCAGACAATTGAGGAAGCTATTTCAGGTGGACCCTGCAGATTACATGTTGGCCATATGTGGGAATGATGCTCTTAGGGAGCTTTCCTCTCCTGGAAAAAGTGGAAGTTTTTTCTACTTGACACAGGATGACAGATTTATGATAAAGACGGTGAAGAAATCCGAAGTCAAGGTTAGATACATGTGCTTTAGATTCTCTCAAATAAATTTGAAAACATCTTTCCATGTTTAATAGCATACTGAATGGATGTGTTTTTATTTCAAAGAGCCCTAGTTTCTGCAGTAGATAGTTAAATCCTTTTATCATCATACCTTGATGAGAATTTATTCATTTATTTTTTTCTGGAGAGAGGTCCAATTTTGCTTTAGTTTTGAAAATGTATTCAAACCAGTTATTACTTTTTGTCCTTCTATAAACTTTTCTGCAACTAGAAATCCTTGTTTTGGTTCTCATCTTTATTAATGCATAACTTTGGCAACAATAACATAACTTTCAGGTGCTTCTTCGGATGCTCCGAAGCTATTACCAACATGTTTCTAAATATGAGAACTCACTTGTTACAAAGTTCTATGGAGTGCACTGTGTCAAACCAATTGGAGGCCAAAAGGTATATCTTCAAAGATAAGTTGTTTGCTGTTTGAAGCAGTAGTTCTATGTGTGTGAGTGCCTAAAAATTTGTTGATGTTGAAATCCAGACACGCTTTATTGTGATGGGCAATCTGTTCTGCTCGGAATATCCAATCCATAGACGATTTGACTTGAAAGGATCTTCCCATGGCCGTACCACAGACAAGACCAAGGAGGAAATTGATGAAACCACCACCCTCAAGGACCTAGATCTCAATTTTGTGTTTCGTCTACAAAAAATTTGGTTTCAGGATCTCATCAAGTATGCCATTTAGTTTTTGTCCTATTTAACACTTATGCTGTTACTTGGCAAGGAAACACCATGCATATCTGTTGATTTAATCTTTTCTCAACATTATGTGCAGACAAATTGAGCGGGACTGTGAGTTCTTGGAAGCTGAGGGAATTATGGATTATAGTCTCTTAGTTGGCCTTCATTTTCGTTATGATAATACATATGAAAAAATTGGATTGTCACCATTTCTTTTGCGCTCAGGTATTTGATCCATATTTCACTTCAGCGCTGATAGTACAGAATGTTTACTTGACAGTAACAGTGCATGAGTAATTTTGTTCTTGCTTCTTTAGGAAAGTGGGAGGATTCTTATCAGAGTGAAAAGTTCATGCGTGGTTATCGCTTTCTCGAAGCAGAGCTGCAGGATAGAGATAGGGTTAAATCTGGTCGGTATGTGAAAAAAGTTCACTTCCTTTACCTATATTTTTTGTTTGTTTTTAAGTTGATAGAATAATTGGACTGTGCTAACAGCTGCATCCAATGTCTTAGTGGGTTGGTACAGTGTTTTACTTGAATCAGTTTTAGTTCCATACAGAACCTAAGTATACACATGTATTTTTTACACATTGCCGTCTTTTACTGAAAAAGTAGATAAGGAGGACTCTTGAATTGTTGTAGACCTGCTGAATTGACAATATTCGAGATATATAATAATTGCAACTTTGCAAGTAGTTTGAATCATCCTAGTGTGTAGTTGAGGATAGGGTAGCAGGATATTCATGATATATAATAATTACAACTTTGCAAGTAGTTTGAATCATCGCACATGAAGGTTGTGGTCCTAATCTCTTTAAAAACAATTTGGAATTCTTAATTTAATATTGACCCGGTTATTATTTTCATTGGTCATTGTTGATTTTTCACCTTAGATGTTTTTTTCATATTATCTGTGCACTTTTGTTCAATGTTCATTCAATATTTATCCTATATACTCCATCTTATACATATATCTCTTCATGTTTCAGGAGATCATTGATTAGATTAGGAGCCAATATGCCTGTGAGAGCAGAGCGCATGGCTCGGAGGAGTGATTTTGATCAATACACCCCATGTTGCAGTGGTGAAACTTACGATGTTGTTTTATATTTTGGAATTATTGACATTTTGCAAGATTATGATATCAGCAAGAAACTGGAGCATGCTTACAAGTCTTTACAGGTTGACCCGTCATTAATCTCAGCCGTTGATCCAAAGCTCTACTCAAAAAGGTTCCGGGATTTTGTGGGTAGAATATTCATTGAAGACCGGTAACAATAAGAAAAAAAAAGTTTTCATCTATCCAGAAAATAACTGACAGATGAATCTGTTGTTGGAGTGGGAGAGCTTGCAGTTGGCGGTGCCACTTTTTCTGCGGCTGAGGCCAAGAGAGTTCATCTGAATGCAGGTTGTTTTCATGGCTGAATTTTGAAGATGCACAGCCATGATAATGAAGACAGGGAGATCTTTTGTACATGGTGGATGATAGAAATGATCTCTGTCTTTTTTGTGTCTTGTTTTTCCCGTGAAAGGGGTTGGGTTTGTGGATTCTTTGTGGTCACAAATAGGATATGAATATGATGTGAAAAAAATGATAGATAGAGGAGACTTGAAAATGTTTCTCAAGAGATTGGGTTTGTTAATAAAGAAAGTGTACAGCTCATTCAGAAAGCATTGATGGCAGAAGGGTATTTTTCTAAAATAATGGTAATCTTGACTAATTTTCTCTCTTTTTTTTTTGCTTTTTTCTGGTCATACGTGAGATATTTTGGAGACAAGGTTGTGAAATGGAGGACCATTAGCGCATAGGGATTTCTCCCACACAACCCAAGTCGTTTTACTTTTTTAATACTAAATGACTAAAGGTGACTCAGCTCTATACTGTGATGAGGAACATTAAAATGGAAGGGGATAACTTTTGCAGTGAAAGTAGGGGTATTGGGCTGTGAGGTATTAAAAGCAGAGAAAGCACGAGAAAGATTCCCAAGTGTTTCTTGTTTTTTCCTCTCATCTTGTTTACTTTCTTACTTTTCACTCTATCTAGTTCAACTATTTTTCTTTTAATTTCTCAAAAAACCTATTTTGGGACTATAGTTTAGTATCTGTTGTCAATATTTAAAAAAAAAAATCATTTATAGACATTATTAACAAAAGTCTTTTAAATTACTTTTTTTCATTATGGCATTTTAATAAGCAGCGTCCCAGGACAAAAGTTCTGAAAAATCTTAAAAGATAGTGACATGTAAATGTTTTCAATTAAAGAATTTTGTTTTTATTTGTTAATAATTAGTATCCTTTGGAGTATAGATAAGTATTTGCTTTAAAATATATTTATCTTGATGTAAAAAGTATATATCTAGAGTAATGTTTTGTTTTGAAGAAGTTATTTTATCTGAACACATTAAGGGCAGAGGTTAAGTTACTAAATTTAATATTATTAATCTTTTCTTTAAAAGTTATGCAAATGGTTAAAACTTTAAAAGTGTGTCAGAGAAGAAGAAGGATTTTTGTAACACTCCTCACGGGACATTATTGGTGAGGAACAACATTATTTTATGGTAAAACAATTACGCGGTTACTTATAGGGGTGGCCAACGTTCAGTGGTAGACTGAGTAAACTATTATTGATTCTGAGATGGAATGGAGGGACAATTATGCGTTGCTCATGCCAATGAACCATGGGGAGTTGTGTAGTAAGATATGTCTGAATGAAGTTTGAAATTCGGTGCAGAGGTCAAAGTCAGGGGCAGAGGCATAAAGTTTATGCTTATGCTTCTTTCTTTTATTCCCTCTAACTAACCATTTCTTATAAAACGTTCAACGCCAAGAACAAGAAAAGAATACAAAATACCCAGTAATTTATTTTCATTAAGTTTATTTTATAATATTATCGTTCACAGTAAGAAAAACAGAGGAAGCAGTGATTTTGTTTTTGACTTTGTTATCTTGTTGGGAGATTCTGTTGTCCATTTGCTGAGACAGGAAGCAATCGACCTACGTAACGTCACTGTGAGTAAGTGGGGCCATTCCCATTTGTTCCCTCTCCCTTGCTGGTGTCAAGTTCCACTTCTAGAATGCCTACCTCGCCATGAATTCCAACTTCTTCCTCGTCCTTTCCTTTACAAATCGCATTCACAGACCTTCTTCACAAAAGTCACCGTATGAATGACATATAATTAGACATACCAATAAGGATATAGGATAAGTTTCATTGATGCATATTAACTATTCAGCAAGGGCATCAACCAGACATTTAGATCCGAGTAATGTAGAGTGCATGCCTTTGCACTTTTGCCTTAGGAGAAGGAGTGAGGAACAGTGCTTTTTCCATGTGCATTTCAACCCTTGCGTTCCACACCAACTCATTTCTTCCAAAACAAGGGTTTTTAATATAACTAAGCTCTGCTGCTAGGTTCAGTACCTTTGTTAAAATAATCTGCATATGCATTGGCTCAGAATTAGAGAGTCACTACCAATGATGGATACGTTAAGCGGTTTTGGTAGTTAAGCCCAATAATATTATAATAGCTACATTTCAAATTTCCATCCAACGGCTTGTAGTTATAAAATTGCATGATGTGTCTAGCACTTGTGTTGAAGTCAAATTCCCCATCCCCAAAAGTTAATTAAAAACATGTAATGAGAATTATTATACAAGGTCACAAAGATGCATCATTTAAATATTAATACATTTACAACACGTTGTCAAACGAGTTTAAGGTTTTTTTAATATTCATTATCTTAAAATATTCCGCTAAGAATATGTTTGGATTGATGATAAATGGTTAAATTGAGAAAGAAAAAGTGATTTTTTTGGTTTGTAAAATAGAAATGGAACATAGTAGAAGATGAATCTATTCAATTTCACTGTTTAAGTATATTTCCCCCCTAAAATTAAGCTTATGAAATTATAAAATATCACAAATTTGAATTTAACCATTATTCTTTTAAAGATAATATATTATAAAAAAACACTAAATAGAAACTAATTTTAGAAACAAAAAATAATTAGTGCTATAGTGATTAAATTAGAGACCATTTTAGAGACTGAAAAAATTTTGATTCCTAAATTAGTTTTTATTATTGTTAAATAATTTTTAGATTGGTATCTAATTAGCTATCAAGTTAACTACCAATTATTTAGATTTTAAATTTGGTAGCAAAAACTTTGGTAACTAATTAAATATCAATTTTGAAACTATTCAACAATAATATAAATTAATTTAGAAATCAATTTTTTTTTTTTAGTTTCTAAAATGGTATCTAATTTAGTCACTATATTAACTAATTATTTTTTGTCTCTAAAATTAGTTTATATTTAGTGATTTTTTTAGTGATATTTTAAAAAGAAAATTATTATTTTTATACTGTGAAATTATCTTTGTTTTTATAATAAAATGACATTTTCATCCAAGATTTTCAACTCTAAACAAATTTATTTAAGTTCATAAATTACATAAACCAAATGTCAAAACAAAATGACTTATTTAGAAAATTTAGAAATCGTTAACAATGGTAAACATTTTATATTATATATATATATATATATATATATATATATATATATATATATAAATTATTATATGCATTTCCTCTTTACATATCTATCTATATATAGAGAGAGAAAGAAAGAATAGTTAATGAATCAAACTATATTTAACTTAATCTTATTTAATTAATAATTTTAACTTTATTTCAAATTCAACCCATTTTATTTATACACCAGTTCATTTAACTAAATAATTAATCAAGTTTGAAACAAATTTTATGCTGGTTTAATTCATTTCTATTCTTCTGAATATCCTTAATATATTAGTTAAGAAATAAATATAAAGTATTATATTGAAACAAAGTTGAATTATTGAATAATAAATATAATTAGTGTTCAAATTATTCAATCAATAAAGTAGGTTTAAGTTCTTGAT
This sequence comes from Phaseolus lunatus, assembly GCA_013389735.1. Taxonomy (NCBI): domain Eukaryota; kingdom Viridiplantae; phylum Streptophyta; class Magnoliopsida; order Fabales; family Fabaceae; genus Phaseolus; species Phaseolus lunatus. The sequence goes on along the minus strand of CM023865.1, from coordinate 10,343,989 downwards.
CTCAAATATTAAAACAATTTAAATATATTAAGTTGGTTTACTTCTCCTAAATATGATTCGGTTTTACTTCGTTTCAAATAATTTTAAAAAATATAAAGTGTTAAATTAAAAAAACAATTGATTTCTAATATTAAAATAATTAGTATTTAAATTATCAAGTATCGAAATAAGAAAATAAAGCAATTTCAAGCTCTTGATATCCCAAATGTGCAACAAATCAAATATATTGTACAGCCAAAGAGGTAAAAAAGAGTGATATGATAAAAATAACAGTGATATTATTTATTTTTAATAAATTTATTACTTATTAAATGAAAATTTTGTATAATTTGAAAATAAAAAATACAGAAAAAATAGAAAAATGATCATAAAGGAATATAATCATTGGTCTTCTTGAAGGCACAATAGCAAAGGGTATGTGATGAGTGAAGGAGCTTTGGTCTTGGATACTCTCATTTTGGTGCTTTGGAATTTGAAAGTTTTGGAACTTGCACATTATAAAAGTAAAGTGAGTTAGTGAATCAAAATAATGTCCTGCGGAAGCCTACTGTGCTTTTTCTTCATTCAAAGACATGCATCATTCTGTCATTCCTCACAATACCTAACCATACCTGTCAACATTAATTTGTTCAAAGATATTTATGATAGTAAAATGATTCTGTCTGTTTTTTTAAGATATTATCAAACGTGACAAAACTACAAGTATACAAATTATAATTAACATCTTTTCCCTGGATTGTTTATATATAATACTGTGTTTATCTATGTCAAACTTTCACACTTAATAATTCTTTAACTTTAACTAAATTTTCTTATTATTAAATAGATTTGATTCACCACATCATACCTTTATATGGATAGATCAATGGTTTTTTTAGTTGTTATACCTTAATTCTCAATAAATACCATCAACACATTGGATGCATTATTAGTAGACACAACAGAACCACTCTATCTTTTTCATTAGGGTATGAAAAACTTAGCAACTTTAAATGTCGCCTTCCTTCCACATTTAGCACTATATAAGTTTACCACTTTCATAAGGCATATTCCATTGATGCACCAAAAATATCAAAGTCTCGGTTTTCGTTTATATGGTGATAATCTTTGTTACGCATGCATTATCTTTTGCCTTCAAAATGCATGTCAATATTACAACCTAAGTTATCTAAACCAAGATAAAACTCACACGTTTCCATACTCCAGCATACGCGTGTATGCATCATCATCATCCTCTCTGATATAAACACGAGCCACAAAAGGTGCATGTTTAGGCCCCTCACACCATGCATGCATATGAATGATGAATCTCTTTCAACTTCACGATTTTATATAAGGTCAAATGCATAATACAAACCCATGAATGTGTCAATATGTAATTGGATATACAAATAAACAAATGATTATGCTATTTTTTCTTGTTTCAAACTTATCCCTTATGTACTTAGAAAGAAGTGCCTACAATATAGTGATGTAGCTAATCTTACTACACTTGTTTGATAAGGGAGAAGAGTGCAAAGGATCGATTGCAATAATGGTAGTCACAATGTACTGATGTACCTATTTTTTTGCTTTTTTCTGGTTTATATGGTTACATGATGCAGTGGTGTGTGGCTTAATCAATTACTTTGCCACCTACCTACTGTTTCTATCTTGAATTATGGTACTTTTTTTTTGGTAATATTTTAATGCAATTTTCTTTACTGATAAAAAAAAAACAGTGGCTAACAGTTACTCAACAATTACCCTTTCCTAACTGTAATATTTTGAATGCTATAAAATTTCATTTTGATCAACCTCGATACAATAATTAATATTAGTATTAAAAGTAGGGCTAGTTATTAAATAAACAGAATTTTAAAGAGCATTATTAAAAGAGACACGTTATAGTTGGCAATATTATCACTCTATATTATGTGTTAAAAATTTCTTCAAAACGATAAAATTATAGTAGAGTTCTTATATGATTATGAATAGAGTTTAGTAAGTCAAAATGAGATTTACAAAATTTTATAAATTCTAATAAAATTTAATCACAAATGCTCTTTTTTTTTAATTTATTTATTTACCAGCCCTTTCATAAATCCTCCTATTACCTTAGAGAAAAATTAAATGAAAAAGTATTACAGATAACGTACTTATAAAAAAATATATGAATTTGATTGATTTATGTGATGAATATATTTAAAAGTATTCATTAGAATTATTTCTATAATATTATGTCAAATTCATGTTTCGGACTCAACAATGCATAAGAAAAAAGTTATTGAAACACGTGTATTTTAATGAATAAAAAGGAAAACGAGAAAAGAAAAAGTTTGATATGGTACCAGTGAACAATGCCCCTTAGATCTGAAAAAAAAAATGGTAAGGAACCTTCGTGTCGTTTTGATTTAAATACACGTTGCGTAAAAATCACCCCTCTTTATTTCCTCATTTTTTTTTATCCTATTATTTATTTTAATAAAGCAACAACAAACGATTGTAAAGCAATATTTTTTTCTCTACTATTTGTTATTGGCAAATTTGATTCTTGAGATATAGGGTTTGCTTGTGTTTTCTTCCATAGAAAATGGTCTTGTTGAGAAAATATTACAAGTTTTAATGTGTTTGCTTAAGTTTTTTAACTTGAATCTTAAATGAGAGTGATGAGAGTTTTTAGTTGTGTGAGCTTATGAGTAAGTAATGCATTGTTTGACAAGGTTTGAAGGTAAGCAAGGCTTATTTATTGAGTGGTGTCCACATGTTGGGGAAAACCACATTATAAGCTTGTCCAGAGGGGAACAAAACCACTTCCCCACAACCATAATAATTGATTTCATAGTTGAACATTAATACTAGTGACATAAATATCATAACAAAGAGAAAATACTTATAACTTCAATTTCTAACCAATTATAGAGTCCCTAGTTTCCAACCATGCCATCAATATGTAGATCTAGTGCTCCAACATTTTCTACTATATGCTCATCTTGGGGAGGTTAATATACTCTGCCATTATTGCATACTCCGTTATCTTCACAATATTAACTCATAAATGCATTTCACTTATAACCACAACCATACAATGGTTATCAAGTGTTGCTAATAAGTGTCAAAATATCAATAAAGATTTCACCCCATTTCAATATTATCATTTTAAAGGTCATTATCATAAATATTAAGAAATTATTGATTGATGTGCTATATTTTGGTAGATAGCAGTAGTAGGGGAACCGTGAAAACATAAGAACAAGAGGGTCTTCAGAAGCGGCAAGATTGATCATTTTGAAATCTTTGCTATGTTGCAACTGAAGGCTTAGTCATGGGTTGTGTCCAAAGTGCAAGATGTTTGTTTTTCCTTCTCAGATTGGTGTTTGGAGTCAATAGTATGTATGATAACTATTAATTTTTTTAAGAAGATTTCTTGTTTAGCGTAAGCGACAATTTTTAATTGTGAGATAGGTCTTTTGTATACGGGTTGAGGTATCTTAAAATATTTTATATATATATTTTTTTTCTGATTAAAAAATACTTTAGTAAAAACGCCTTTATTTTATTTTCTCTCATTTCCTTAAATGGTTGAGATATTTTGATTGTCTATATATACAATTATTAAAGAGGAATACCATTTGAGAAAAATTATAACCAAACCTTCAACTTCTAAAATAACTGTGGTTTTGAAATAAAGAAAACGTTTATGGTTAGAATCAAGTATTAACCAACATTATTCAACGTGTTTTATAGGATATTTTATTTTTTTTAAATATAATTATTGAATACGTTTGATATAATATTTTTTTTTATTAAATATTCTATTTGTAACTTTTGTATTGAGCAAATTTTATTATTACATATTGCTATATGAAAATTTTCAAACACGTAATTTACCAGAAACTCAACTTTAATTCTGACCGAAGCTTTTTAATTTTTTAATTATTCTTCATAGATAGTTAACCCATTTTAAATAAAAAGATTTCAAAAAATAATTCTCATTTAAGAATAAAATTTAATTAAATTGTAAAATAAAATTACTTATAAAATATAATTATATATTTTTTTTAGAAAATCATAACTTATAGTGTCTAGTTTGTTTCTAATATTGTTACAGTTTAAGTTTATTAGTTATTGTGATTAAATTGTTTATATAAAGTATGATAAACCTACTACTACGTTATCCAATATAAATTTGTCAGCATAAAAGAATGACACATATTATCAATATAAAGTCAATAATCATTTTGTTCTAGTGACAATTTCAGTCAGAAGATTCACTCTATCTTTCCATTGCTCTACGTTCTTGTTTTTCTTCTTGGTGTAACTATATCGGCTTCTTAATTACTAATTATACCTTATTATTCAAGATTTGTATTAAAGATAACTTAAATACATTGAAGAAATCACTATGATTCATCTATTAAGTAAGTTTAAATTCATATTTTGAAAACCAAAGATCGAGTCTAGTTTACGACACCACACATCTTCTCAGCCTTAAACTCCAAACATAAAGGAAGTTTAAGCTTAATTTATCTTTACAAAACCAATTTCTAAAGTGAGGATTGTCCCATTCTAAATTGACATATCTCCACCGATATATTACTAATTTATTACAAGTGGAGGAAGCCATTTTTCGTGGGATGTATATCTTAATTATATTTTCATTCATATTTTTACACGTTGTCGATTTATTTTTTTCATGTGCAGGTGAAGTGTTCATATATAGTCTGCAGGTTAATTATTTAAACGAGTTCTCTTCCACCCAATTGCAGTAAAGTGTATGACTGATAATAAAACTAGCTGTTACATGCAACAAAAGGCAATAACCATCATCTCTACCTAACACCGAATTGTTACATGACTATAATATTAAAAAGTTTGGATGTAAAAAAGTTGTTTCAGGGTTGAGGTTTCCCTTGTCTAGAAGATAAGAATTAAGAGGCGAGTAGTGATGTTCAAAGGAGGAAACTGAAACCCCAACATGAGGTTCCAATAGAGGGGACAATCTTCCCCAACACTTACATTCTTCCATTTTTGTTATTGGGTGCGCCACAAACTAATGTGGAACAATTCAGCCCTTCCAACTTACGTACAAAGCAATTAAATAATAAAAGTCTTCATTATGCTGTCTAAGCTTACAGAAAAGAGGCATCATATAGGCAAAACTATCTGGTTGCCAAACTCTTGGACCCATGCACTTTTCTGAAATATGTCATAATCACTTTTCTGAAAACCATCTTCTTCCGTCTCAGCCCTATTGTTTCTTGTTTTCTCTCCTTTCCTTCAAGGGGCCTGCTACTCCTATCCTCTTATAACGCCACCTCACACCTTATTAATTCTCCATCTGTAATTCATACAGACAAGATAATATCCAGCTGCATGACTTGAATCTATACATACTCTAAAATATAGTTATATTTTGACTTCAAAATTTGAATTTTTGTATCAATTCTGACTAAAGTTCCATGCCCCCCCGTCAATTAAGGAATCGTTCGATGTATGTAGTGGTCGCTACTATAGGTAAACAATAAAAGACAAAATGGAATAAGAGGGTGTGTGAGAACAATTGGAAGGTACAAATTTTCTGGTTTAAATCGCGTGAAAGTTAAGGCTAGTAGGACATGTATGTTCTTAGATAATGTTGAATTCTAAAATGTTAAATCGCGATTGGCCATGGCAATTGTTGTTGTAGGTGCAGTGGAACTCCTTTTCGAAGATTTTCCATAATGTTCTTAGTGCCCGACCACATGGATGCTAATCAAGTAGGATCATATAACACACATAATTAGAATCTACAACTAGCTTTCTGATAATGCCTATTTAAGAAGTGCCATGTACATCATGAGATTTAGGAAATTCCCATACTCATCAACAAATCATAAAGCCGTATCTCACTCACCATAGTCGGAAATTTCTCATACTTCTCAAATTGTAAAAATTTGGATTGCTTGTGTTGTTTTCAAAAATATGTTTTCTGTTTTCTAAAACTTTGTCTACAAAGCACTTGAAAAAAAAAGAGTGAAAAAACATCTCATAAACCGTTTCTTACTTTAAACTTGTTTCGAAATTATTTTCAAACCTTATTACATTTTAAATGAAAAATTGATTTCCCAAAGGGTGAATTTATTTTCAAAAACAATCTTTAATATACATGGGGTTGTTTGTTTAGTGAATTTAATATTTTCATGAGATAATATCTATGGGAAAACTATTTTTAGGAATATGTTCTTGTTAAAGATTTTTATTGAGATTTTTTTTCTTGGAATATTTAAAATCAATTCCGTAGGAAACAAGAAGAATTTTTTTTTTTTTTGACTAGTATAATGTCCAATTGGTAGAATGGTCTCAACTAAATGAATCCTCTAGAGCCAGAAAATGTAGTTTTTCTGCCCTTCTTTTGATTTTAGGAGGAATTTATTTATTTATTTCATGTATTGGGAAGGGGCATTGATCTGATATCTTAGTGAATAAGAGATTTTTGCATTAGTTGAGGTCCCTTTTGTGGAGGTCATTATCGAACAAAGGAAGAGGCCCTTCATCAAAATGTACACCATAAAAAAGAAATATATATATATATATATATATATATATATATATATATATATATATATATATATATATATATATATATATATATATATATATATATATATATGCACTAGTTATAAGTAGACAAGGAATGTCATGAGTAAGGTCTCTGAATATGAGTACAAAGGAACCCCACTTTGGCACATAAACAGTTGTGATTTTATGTCAACCAAAATAATAATTCACACATTGTCCAAACCCTCTCGTGGGATGTTTGGTTTGTGCCCACATGTTGCTGCCTCTAATGTATTTCTTCAATATGTGATTGTGCTTCATTTTAAGCTTTTGGGACATGAAAAGGTTCAAATCAATATCACTGTGACACACCACATCACAAGATTGCTACTATTACTAGATTTTAACTCTTTTCAAGGCAAATTGTTAGTGGTCCTAAGAGTGATTCAGAACAATGAGCTGTTATCTTCTTGCGACAAGACCCTTTGTTTAGACAATGTCAATTCCAATCAACTCAAGAAAAACCATATTTTGGTGTAAAATATAATGACAACACATAAGTGAGCTCGTGCGAGTGGTGCCATGAGTTGCGCATCAGCACAAATTTAGACCTCAATTTGCCCTAAAACAAAATCATAGCCCAGAATAAAAAACAAACATGCTTCGAAGTTCTACCCAGAAAAAAGAGTCCTAGACAAATCTTTTGCACAAAAATAAACGTACAATCTTGTGTCTGACACATTATCAACATAGTTAAAGTAAAAATAAGCTCTACAAAGAGTCTAGTTGTTTTTTTGCATATATAATATATAGTTCACCTCTGAAATGATGGACCATGTCCACAGGTTCAGTTATAAAAAATAAAAAATATATTTTTGTTAAGAAATGAGAATAAACTTTTAAATTATTTATAAAAAAATTTAAAAGTAAAAAACGCCAACTATAACATTAAAGAAAAATATAAGATAAGCATGAATTAAAAAATTAAAAAATCTAAGAGAATAATACTTCATCTGCATTACTACACCACTCAAACATCAAATAAAACTAAAAAACTAAATGTCTTTATTGTTTATATAGAAAATTATTAGTATTCGATACAGGTCGATATATATTATCCTAATTGATAATTCTAATCGCAAAGTAAGAAGTCTTTAAATAATTATTAATATTTAGAAAAGTAATCAATCCGCTGATTCAACTATAACATGGATACTCACATTAGTTTATAGGCCTCACAAACTAAAATCGGGAAAATAAGTGATATAGGAAGTAAAATTATCCAACAGGTGCAGCTCAAAATTTAGCCTATGGAATTGGACTAAAGAGAACGGGATCAAATTAACTTAAACAAAGATGCTGCTAGAAAATAAAATCTATTTAACCAAATATTGTTATGAATTATTTTTTCAATTTTACATAATATAAATTAAAAAATGAAACAATCGATTTGGTCTGTCCTAATAGTCCAATTTATAGAATTTTTGGACCAGGCCTAGCGAATCTACTCTGTTGTTTCTTCCTGCACCCGTCATTCTTCTTCCTACAATTCATAAAAAGGTGAAATGACGAAAATGATTTTGGGATGGATTTTTCTCTTCCGGAATGCCTATTTCAGAAAAGAACTTCATTACAGAGCACCCATTCTGAAATGATTTTTTTTTTTGTTTCTGAAGGACAACTTTTCATTCCAAAATATATTTTTTCGTTTAAGAATTTCTAATTCTAGAAATCATTTTTGAGACCAGATTTTCAGAAGCACTGACACCATCATACCCAACCCGAAACAGTATAATGCACTTCATTTTTTACCTCAAATTACCAATTAAGCCTTCTCAATACACCAACAGCTCTACCTTACCTCCGCCGAGCTCAATCTTTGCTGCAACAATCTCCATGATTTCAGCTGCAACCCACACACTGCATGAAAGTTGCATTTTGAAATAAAATGCAAAGAGTAATTTCAGGATTTTAAAAATGATGGGTGCTGGAAGAAGAATGATTGGGTGCAGCAACAAACACACATTTACTTTTTATTCTTGTTTGATTGGGTCAGATATGACTAATTTATTTGGTGACTCTATCAATAATAACATATTTTTGTCAAACCAAAAAAAAAACTAACTGATTATTGTTAGTGTAGTCTCTCTCCTGATATTTTGTTAGTGTTTTTTTAGCTTCAGTATTTACTTTATTTTATTTTATGCGTAATCGATATTAATATTTTGAAATGAAACCGACTATTGAATTAGTCATACTTAGCCATTCACATTAACTATTTTGACAGAATGAAATAACAGGGGAAAACGGTTTGGTGTGTATATAAAGATAAAGCACATACTAACAACTTGAGCATGGTATCATAGTGATGGTGGCAAGCACATGCTTTTCATTCTGATGCCTTGGATTTAACCATTTGAAAAGAGAAAAGGTTTGCATTCTACAGAATAATTTTCTCATAGTTCCACAGTTGCTGCCCATGTGGAAAGTGAGATTATACTGGGCTAATCCCAGGTTTACTTTCAGGATTGAACTCGGGCCTTTGCATTCTACTGCCCCATAAATTTAAAACCTCCCACAGGATATATGATGAAAAGATAAAATTACCCCTACTTCTCCGCTTCTTCTCTTTGTGCTACACCCCCTCCATTGCACCCTTTGCCTTCTTTGGTTCTTGAGTGCAAGAGTTCTGGCAGAACTGCATTGCTCATAGTTCGCGACAACTACATTGCATCGCCACTCCCGTTGTAGAGGTGAGTGCTTATGTTGTTTTTTATTCGTTGTTAGTTCTCTGATTTCCTCTGTTTTCCAAATGTGACAGTTAGACAAAGACTGATGATTGGCTGCAGGAGGTGTATAAGGAATTTGTTATCCACCATAGAGATAAGAGTATGCAACTCACGCTTATTTGTTGCATCTGGTTGGATGCTCAATATTTACTAATAAAAATGTGACATGAGTTAGCATGTTGTACTTGTTGCCTATGTAACACGGACACAGACACTGATACGACACAGAGATACGTATAATATCTAAAATGTAGGACACGGGGACACAGATCTATATATTATATAATTATGAATTATATAAATTGATAATGAAGATTTATGTGCACAAATAGGTTTCAAATTTTTTTTTAGCATAAAATATTTTTCATGGCTGGTTCAAAAGGATTTGTTTCATATCTTTATAATCATAATAAAAATTTATATAATAAGTTTAAGTTTTTAGAAAATTAATGTATTTATTCTTTTTAAAATCATGTTAGAACTGTGTTAAAATTGTCAAAAATTCAATAAATATTTTTTGAATTAACTACTTCACCAATAAGTGTCCTACGAGTATCGTGTCCGACACGTGTATCCGACACGGACACACTATTTAAGAAAAGTATTCAAGCTTCATAGCTTGTCGCTCTTTAGCAATTTTATGGTGGGTACACATGGAAAGTTGTCACACTTATCCACATGTACAACCAACTAGGGATGTTTGCTTTGCATAGACAACACGGTTAGGAGGTTGTCACACTGTTACTGGTAAATAATACACATACTTTAAATAATTTAGATTTATTTTTAATTAAATATATGAATAATGTTGAGTTCGTGATGGATCAAGTGTGGATATATAAGTATTTTTTGGAGGAAATGAGTGATATCAATCCCAGATATCAGGAGCTCCTTCTTCGGGCATCCCATTAAGTCACCGGACACCGTATATGTATAGTTGACGTTATGCACGTGCAAATAGATGGTCTTACCTATGCTAGGGTGCTCTGAATTCCTTACGATTATCATCGTCCTAGTTTGTTGTTTCAAGCAATATCCATGTTCTCATGACATATCCAGCTCAGGACGTGCTCACAACATCACTTTTTAATGCGTATTGCGACAGTTTGGGTAAGAGCACACGATTCCTCGGCATCCCCTACCTGTTGAAGGAGGTGTAGTTGTTGTTATTGATGAAAAATGGCTGCACTTTGTCAACCATATTGTCATTGGTGTATCACTACCTTCACATCCCTTAGCATGTGCAGTCGGATACATGCACTGATTTAGATTAGCATCAAACCCTTACATACTTTCTTGAGTGGATGACGATTGACTATCTGTACTGCCACATTGTTGTCTACATAGTTCAGGCGATGGCTAGACACGGTTGTGTCACAGTAGGAGCATGCTTGTTTTGTGAGTAATTTATATTAATCTTTGATAGTTGTCATTTTGCTGTCAAATTAAAATTATTTCAACATAGTCTTGTCTAACGCTAGAGAGATGATAGTATAATTGTGGTAAGATAACCTCAAGTCGTCTCCCGACGAATCTAATAGTAAAATCAATACATTAGTGTTTAGAATCTATCTTCAAACAATAAAAGTTAACAATAACAATAATGATAAAAAGGAGTTGAGATAGTTGTGCAAAAAATGTAAAAGAGATTAAAACAACAAATAAAGAACAATTAATCCTCAAGTTATTTCTCAATCCTCCAACAAAGCTAAACTAGATTGAACATGCGTCAATCTGATTCAACTGAAAACTCACTAGTAAAGCATGCATCTACTGGTTTAATTAGTACCACTTTGTTCCATGCGTATACTCTATGGAAATGCTTATCTTCTCTCTCCTGAATCATGCGCACAAGAAATTAATTAGAACAATGTGAACTAACTAAGAAACCAAAGTTTAAGATAAGGAAGACTCTCAATCATGCATTCAAGTACAACCTCTCACAAAAACCACTTTTCTAAGATATTAGAATATTAATTAAAACAAATGCTATAGAAAATTAAAGAATAAAACTTTTATTGATCAAAATCTCAAAAATCAATGGGGAATTACAAAGCAATCAACCAAAAATGTTTAGCCTTCCATACAAAGGGAAAACAAAAGAATTACAAAGAAGAAAAGAAACTAAGATAGCCCTATAAAGCTCCCCCTTTTCTCTTCAAGGCTTATGTTTTTTTTATAGGTTTTTTTGCTCCAAGGATCTCAGGAAAATATTGTTATAAGTGTTATATTGTCAATGAGAGCATTCAACGATGAGGATATAAGTGTAGGGCTTAGAAAAGCTTACCTTTACGCTGGGTCTTAAACCCCTTTTATAGACATTCCTTCAACAATTTTCATTAATGAAAATGTAATTTCAATAACAAGAATATAATCTTCAACAATGATATAATTCAACAGTAACAATATTCGGTTAACGTGTACCTATTATTTTTCAGGTACCAACATTCTTAACCGTTTTTACTTGCATTTAATCATTTACTTCAACTAATTCAATTATTCCTTCTATTATATTTAATTATCTTTTCAACGTACACTTACTAAAAACATGGGTCGTCCTCGCAACGAGTTATTGGGCCCATACCGAGCTAGGCATGACTTTTACTACCGAGTTGACCATACCTAAGTGTTTGGGTCGAGGTCCCGAGCACACCTGGTTAGTACAAATATTATGGTTTAGATTTTGTCCATAGTTTCTCAACTTCCAACTTTACAGAATTCTTGTATTTTGTAGAATATTTGCTTCTGATTTTGTTTTTGAGATATTGGAAATTTTATTTTATCCTTCTTCTCCTCAAATTTTGTTTTCTGTTTTGATTCAAAGAAACAATTTGGACTTTTGCATATTTGACTCATTTGTAAAGATAGACACTTCCTTCAAACTAATCTAAAAGACACAAAAAATAGTTAAAACCAAAATAAAGCCAATTATATGAATCTGAATTAAAACAATGAATTTATTTATTATTATAGTCCAATAATCTCTTATTAAAGCTATTGAGTGTGAATAAATATATGTTCATCAATCTCGATCTATTGTTATTTTACTATGATTATTTTTTGTTTTAATATTTTAAGGGTATGACATCATTTCAATGAATGTAAGGTATATTTAGGAGCATTGTCAACACTTTGCAGCATATGATCAACTGTAAATATGTGCTAAAAAACAATGCAATGCAATACAAACAAACAATAAAACATATGTCTAGTTCTTAGAGAGTTTTGTAATATACTTAGATTTGTATTTTAAAATTAACAATTATGTTGTACAAAATTTTTAATCATTAATATAAGATATTCTAATTATTTATGACAAACATGTAATGTGTTTAATTTACCTGAATATTGTTACTATTAAAAAGATCTTTGTATTAAAAAATTAATTATGTTGAAAATAAAAAAAAGAGACTTTTTAAAATTAATTGTGCTTGGAATTAAGAGTACAAAAATATCAGAAAAATTTAAAAAGTAAAAAAAAAATGTATTTCAAGTTATACATTAACACATTTTTTATATTCTGAATTTTGTATTACGAAATACTTTTTTTATTCCAAAATGTACAAATTCAAAATACCAAAAGATATATTCTAGAATATATATAGTTCAAAATATATTTTTTGTATTTATATTTTAAATTATATATTTCAAAATACAAATTTCAAATAGCAAAATGAGATTTTGAGATTGATTTTTTAAATTGTGGAGGTACATATCGTAATATAGTACTCTGTCGTTTAGAAACGATGCTCTAAATACATCGTTGGACTTTTCTTTAGAACCTTATAATGAGATTTCACAAAATATATAATCAATACGAAAACGGTCCAATTATGTAGTAAACACGTTTTAAATGTTACTTTTAGAAGACTATTATAACAAGCTTTGTATAGATAAACCTTTTTAGTCATTTTTAGAATGAAATAAACGTAAGCTTAAATAGTTCTATTTCACTGTCCCTCACCCTAAAGGACCTATATTAACTAAAAACTATTAATTATGCTGAGAAATAAGAATATTTAACTAAAATTCTTTTTTTATAAGCATTTAACTAAAATTCTTAATTGTGATAAATAAAAATATTTTGATTATCGTTATTGCATTTAAATTATAACTATAACTATTAGGTTAAAACTAACCAATTAATTACGTATTTTATTACAAATCTCAAACTTCAAATCGATAAAAAAATGATATAATAATCATAATTAAAAATGTAACTTAAACTCTCAAATTCAACTAATTAATTATAACTAAATCTTCCCATTTATCATAATGATATATATATATATATATATATATATATATATATATATATATATATATATATAATTCTCATTCTCAGCAATTATTTTCTTTTAATCTATTTGCATAATAAAACTGTCATTAAAAATAATACAAGACAAAGATGAAGAATCTCTTATAAGAAAAGAAATGAGAACAACAATTAAACGGTCATGATTAAAAAATACAAACTTTTTTTATATTAGCCATATAGTTAATAACCATTTCTCACAATAAAAGTAAGTTCGTTCTAGCCTAATACTATATGGTATACTGCTTAATTAAACAACAGGATCCTAGAGAGCCATCTTTATGTTCATCAGCTTTGTACTTTACATCAAAATTACAAGTACTCTAGGCAGTCATTTATTGAAGTAAAGACTGGGCCATTTCCATGCTTTTCTATTTAAACATGCTAAAACCATTGCTTGATGCTGCTCTCTAGAAATTATAATAATTGAAACGAGACATTTTTGCATCGAATCTATACACCAAATTTTCTTGTTCCATGCACTTGTTACCATTGTTTGATGACGAAAATATTGTAAATTTGTATAAATGACGTAGATCTTCAACTCAAGTTTTTAAATGGAAGAGATAAATAAATCCTGTTTAATAGGATCGGTACCGGACTGGTACAACTACAGGAACAACATCAATCATGATCTGATTCAGTTCATTTCATTAGTTGCCAGTTGCATGTACTAAAGATAACTTCTTAAACTTAGCCAAAAAAACTGCTTATTTTGATCTATAAAGGTTTCATTCAATATTAGTACTTTAATTTAAAGAATGATACATCCTAATATTATTTTGCGCTTTACAAAGCGAAGATTACTTGTTTAGTTGTATCTAGCAAGTAACGAAAGAGTTTACGTTAATAATAATTCAACAGGAAGATAAACAGCACTGACAAGTTTATGATTGGTTAATGATTTAAAAGCACCTATTTTTATGTTATTTGGATGTTCAGCGTGAAATCAGTTGACATGAAAACAATTGAACAACGTATATTCAAGTATGCTAAGAGGTATAAAATAAAAACTGCACTGATACATCTATGCAGGACTGGTAAAAATCTAAGAAAATTAAAAGTGGATTAACTAAAAAGGTAGCAATTGGAGAAAATTGACAAAATAGAGCAGATAACAGAGAACATTCCAATAGGCAGTGACACAGTTGAAAAAACATTTCAAACAAAATTGATGAAATTTGCCGAACTTCAAGAGACTATAATCAAACATTTTTTACAAGTTTTCCACACCAAAAATGATCCTATGATCAAGCATACAAATCCTTTACATTTAAACAACACCTATTGTATAACGAAATATAAAGAGGCTAGGAACAAAGTAGTACAACAAACCCAACTCCAACTAGTCTCAGACTGAAGCATTTTTCATGACATTTGCTAAGCCTCAAGACACTACATTCGAACATTTTGTATTACTCTACCAAACCAATAACCACTCAAAATATCCTACTTTTAAGCATAACAACCATAAAAAACCTAGGAAGTAGGATCCAAACAATCCATTAAACCCAACCCCACCTAGGGTCTGTTTAGAGAAAATTCTCCCTAAGCATTCTACATGGGAATAAACAAATAAATAAGTTTCTCTCTATGACTTCAAATTAACTTATCCATAAAATAATTTGTAGAAACCCTTTTATAGTATAGCTAATATCTTCTATTGTTTTTAACTTATTTATAAGTCAATGTTAAAATTTATAAAGAAGCTTATTTCCATTTTTTTCTGATTTTCTTCTACTAAAAGTGTTTATAACAAAATTTATTCGAAGACACCCTTATTTGTAATATCTCTAATCTATGGTTGTACATTACGTAAGTCTGTCTGCCCAGAAATAAATTTTCAACATGCTCAAGCAGTGGAGAGTGATTCATGGGATACATTGCCAGGTAACCCTAGTTGAACTTCCAAATTCAATAAATTACACGCGACTTAAACAAACAATCGAATTGCAGTGGACATTATTTTTTTTCTTACAAGATTAACAGTAAAAACACAACAACACAAAAAAATAATGTGTTTACTTTTTCTTTTTGCCGGCAATTGCAACCTTCTTACCCTTCAAGGTCCTGCAATTGTTCTTGGTTCGCTGGCCTCTGCAAGGAAGCCCCTGAATATGCCTTATTCCTCTGTAGCACTGAATGTCCTTTAGTCTCTTTATATTAATCGCATTGAATCGTCTCTGAGGCCCCCAACAACATAGAAATTCAGTCAGTTAAAATTCACAAAGAAACTAACAGAAAAAGGAAAAGAAAAAACTAATGACAGTATCTTTCATTACCAAGTCCCCTTCAGTCATGTATTTGGATACTTCGTCCCTGAGAGTGACGAGCTCCTCCTCAGTGAGCTCCTTTGTCATTTTGTTATCCATGTTTACATCACACAGGATCTGTCGCGCTCTGCTCCTCCCAACTCCATGAATGTACTGCAGAGAGTACTCAATTCGCTTGTTGTTCGGAATCTCCACACCCCCAACACGAGCGCACTTGATGCTCAAGCCCTGAACCTGCGCACACACCTCCAATTCATGTTTTACACTGCCAAACACGAAACCCTAACTGTGTATTGTTACCTTTGGGGTGTGAGGATTCAGAACGGTAACCGAGACTGTGTTGGAAAGGCGAGTATTGGAGATTATAGCGAGTGAGGATGCCACGGGCATTGCCAGCGTTTGCGCCATCTTCTGTTCTTCTCTCTCTGCAAATTATGCACCATAGCTGAAGCCATGGCCTTATCTATTCCTTCCACACTCAATGTTTTCAATTCTAACCCAATTTCAGCCCAATTAGCAAGTCTTACACATGGGATTCTTTATACCACCAGGCCCATCTATTTTTAACTTATTTTCCACCTTTAACTCTGTTTCTCTTCACAACCCCCTTTTTGAGACTTTTGCTTCCTACACCCAATAAATTCTAACCAGCACCCTATCAATTTTTGAAATTTCAGAAACACCCTTTGTTCTGGAATTGGAGATCTGAAATTGAATAATACATTTTTGAAAAATAAAATCTAGAATAGATTTTTTGCGTTCTAAAAATAAATTCGGTGAAAATTCTTTAAATCTCATTATAAAAAGACAAATGCATAATACAAATAATACATTCTGAAAAACAGATCTAGAAATATATTCTGAAAAAACAATTACAGAAAATAAAAATCCAAAAACATATTATAGAAAGCTATTCTAAAAGCCTAACTTAAAAAGATATTCCAGTCAAATCCAGAATTGTGTTCTAAAATAACAAATCTACACTACATTCTATAACCTGCACCCCAACTCTTATTTAAAAATTATTTAAAGACATTTTTATTATTTGGCATTAGTAATAATGTTCACGCTAAAATTTATTGGATGCAAAAAATAAAAGCCCATTTTTGGTGTCTCTTCTTTTTGGGTCACAACGCAATTCACTCTTGGATGTTTCTTTCTGCACTCCATCATTTTTGGAGATTTTTGGAGAAGACTGTTTTATCCCTTTTAAAAATAACTTCTGAATTTTTCTTTCTGGAACACATTTTATAAATTTTGGATTAATCAATTCTAAAATTAAAAAAAGAATGTGCTCTAGAAATAATATTTTGAAATGACTTTTTGTCTTCTGAATTTTCTGTTCTGGAAACACTTTTTGCTTAGAGAACATTTATTCTAGAAATATTTTTTTCTTACAAAACTGCTATTAAAAATCATCCAAAACTGTAAAGAGTGATCTTGGTATTTTCAAGAATGTAGAGGTACAGGAAGAAAAATGTAGGGGTGCAAGAAGAAAACCCTTCAATCTTTTTACCTTGACAAATTTATAATATTTAAAATCTTTACATTAAAATTAAAGTTAAAACTACTTATAGTATTTAAAATAATAATTTAACTATAATGATTTCTCAATGATAAAAAGTAATAAATTTAAAACCATTAATTCAATCAATATTATTTTTATTTAAATGTTTAGTTTTTCAAGATAACATTATAACGAATTTAAATAATCAAAATTAGTAAAAAAAAAATTAATATATGACGTTAACTCATAATATTGTTTTTCAAATTTATAATTTTTGAAAAAGAATTTAAAATAACCTTTATATAACTAAATTCATTAAAATTCATATT
This sequence comes from Phaseolus lunatus, assembly GCA_013389735.1. NCBI lineage: Eukaryota > Viridiplantae > Streptophyta > Magnoliopsida > Fabales > Fabaceae > Phaseolus > Phaseolus lunatus. The sequence goes on along the minus strand of CM023865.1, from coordinate 10,326,257 downwards.
TAAAATAACCTAAAATATAAATTTCAAATTATGTAGAGGAGAACTAATATAGTAATTTCTTTTATGAATAATATGTTTAGAAAAAACTTGTCCATAATATATATAGTATTAGTTACGGCTAAAATGACTAAGTAAAATTAAATTATTTACTTTTAAATTTCGAAAAAAAACTAATTAGCATATATGTGAATTAACATTAATTTATGCATAAGTCTTAAACCAAATTTTTGATAAATTTGTAGAAAAGAACTTTTACAGCTTAGTTTTTATATAAGCTAGTTTTTGTGGAATGACATAAATACAAGAAGAATAAGCTTATTCCTCACTTTAGCGTGAAGATGCTTAAAGCTTACATTAATTAAGTTATTTGGAAAGAAATTGTTTTGTTTAGGGAACATAAAATAGTAATATAATAACCTGGGACTGATTCTGCACACGCACCACAGATTTGCCCCCAAAACATAATGCGAGTTTTTACTATCCTTCTTTATAGCCGCCTAATACCACAGACAAAAGTTGATTTACACACACACCAACTTTCTTAATCATTGATTCCTTCCTCCCAACGTCCTTGGAGCTCACTTCCAACTTTTATGTAATTTATTAATCCACATCTCATTCTTGTCGGTAACAAATTTTAGAAATGGAAAATGTTCAATTTCCACTCCAATTTTGGGGAGGAGGGGCGTAATCAAGAGATAAATAGAAAACAAATGACAATAGAACATGAATATAACTATCCTTTGCAGATTAATTAATTAACGTGTTTATGGTTAATAATAATACCAAGTTTAAACTTGACGGTAAAGGGATTAATGACATCATGAATAATTTTTGGTAGAATACATACAGACGTGAAATAATTATGCAGCAGTTGCGTACTAATATTATAGAGAAGCATGAAACAACCGAGTCATTTTTTGTGCAAAAAAACAAAGAAAAACGCAATTAATTGAATTGGCAGAAAACAATATTCTCTCCTCTTTTATAAGTGTCTTGTTTTTCATAAATCAGAAAAATTAATATCGAATTCAAAATTTTAATTAATAATTACAAGATAACTTTACTTCTGACAGTACGAAAGCATAAAATAGCAATTAATGCTGAAGTATTAATTTTGTTTCTTATAAATTTAAAATTCATTATTTTCTCTTAGTTATCTTAAGTAATGTATCTGTAAAATTAATGAGATTATTTCAGTAAAACTACTTAAAAATAATATATTTATTATTACTCTTAATGCATATAGAATGTTTTTAAACTGGAATGATGAATAATTATGGATGAAGCATGGTCTAGGATTAATAATATATAGGGAGATAGTGGCCTCCAGTGGGCAGAAGGTTTTGAGAATAAGACGAAATTCAGTGAACGAGAAGGTAGCATAGTTGTGCGTGGAAACTTGAACATATATGGTAAGGTGACCTTTCCAAGCGCCAAACACCACACAACTTTGCTTGACCTAACGTAAATATGAAGGGTGACGCGGTTTCTGTGAAGCTGCGCATCTGTTTCCTTCCCACTGATTCATCCCGTGTTGGATCAAACTGGTTACAATACTGGTTTCTCATAAATAATTATTTAATGTTTTCAGTGCCACATTCACCTAAATAAATCTGCACACAGTTAACTTAAACAGCCCATTGTATCTATCACAAACTGGATTTCTCCTTCGCATATTATCCACTTCCTTACTACAGTGTTATCTTTCACCCAGTTAGACTGTACAATGTTATCTATATACACTAATCTGTTCATTACATGCATGCAGGTCCCACTCTCTAACATTTCTACTCATCTCAATATCTCGACACAAATATCTCAGAACAGATGTTTTCTAAATGTTGTTGGTTACATCAGAGGGATACATCTACAGAAGTATACTTGAGGTGACATGCATATACAAGATATTTGTTTTTGCATAATTGTGACCACTTATTTCATAGTTTTTTGTTTCAAGAAAATGCTCTCTGTGTTGAATTTTTTTAATAAGTTTTAGTGTTTTAGTGGTATATTTAGGTTTTTATAATGCACATGGTACAGATAATATGAAAAGATATTAATAATATGAAAGGTTCTAAATGATAGCCTTACTCGTGGATCATTGTATGTGAATCTTATTAAATGTTGCTTAAAAGAAGTTTTTGTTTTTAAATGTTTATTGACTTGAACGTGCTTTTGTATAACTCATAAATGTATAGATGGTGTTTGAAGTTATTTTATTGTAACATAAAAATAAAAATAAAAACTCACTTATCTATAACTTAGCTTATAAGATTGAAAAATGTATCCTTAATAATGTTAGATTATAAGAAGACTTACATTGCTAATAATTATTTATAAACATAAATGATACCTTTTCTATTCACTTTAAACTAAAAAGATACCTACAAGCAAAAACAAATTATTTTTCCTTACAAACTTTAAACATTAAATTATTGTCCTTTTTATATCTTTCTTTTTCATTTTTTAATATATTTTTTTTCTTGTTGGAGATCCAAAATTCACAAAAATTTACTAGAGATAATGACATTTCATTTTATATATATATATATATAAAAGTGGGTACAAACCTCAAATCTTGTGAATTGATTTTACAAGACTGAGTTAGACTTAATAAAGTACACTTCTTAATATAGTATCAGATCTATTTAAAGTCTATGTTAACAGGAGTTTATTGAGTTTATCAGGTCACCTGTTATCGGATCGCTACTAGGACCACCCATAAATATATAATCTCACATACAAGTTAGCGTTATGAGTGTGTTGGGATCACATATCGATTAGAAATAAAAATATTTCATAGTATATAAATAGGTGCAAACCTCACTTTTTTTGAACTAATTTTATAAGATTGAATTAGACTTAAAGTTTACTTTTTAATATCTCTAATTACCTCGAAGAAATTTGATCTTATAAAAACTCTAAAATAATTATATGATAACCAACACTTTTAACAAAATGAAAAGAAAAAATAAAATAAAATAATAATAGAAAATATTTCAAGAATACCTCTATCTTTATACATCACATCAACCAGAATCCTCTTGCATACAACAACCTATAAGAAGAAAAGTCAATCACGGTCTTGTGTACAACAAGCCAAAAAAAATTATTACATAAATCATAACAGAAGAATAACAATTCAATTACCTTTTTTAATATATCTCATGCATTCCAAAGATTCCAAGTACCAATCTGAATAAGAAAAATCAATTACATGTTCTTTTGCTAGTATCCACAACCAAACTCTCATTTGTGCAATAGTGAAAACTTTCACGTGATCGACTCTATCATTTTTAAATATACATTCATATTTTCAAATCTCCCCTATTATTGCTATCCAAATACACTCAAATTCTATTGCTCGTAGCATTCAAAAAAAGAATTTTGTTATGCATTGTCTGTTGCCGGTTGGGTATTTGCTAGTGTGTTGTCAGTTGTTGTTGGTAGGATTTTAATGTTTTCTTTTTTCTTAGGGAGACGTTTTAGAGTTTCTTTTTTATTTTGTATAAGAATTGGACTATCTCTAAAATAGTTCACATTTATTTATTTATTTATTTTATAAAAAAATACATAAAATGTGATTTCGTATCATAATGATTAATCGTCGACACCCTTAACCAATTATAACACATCCCCAAATAAACCAAGCAATTTTACAATTAAAAAAACATATAATTTATAGACTCATCTACTACACCACACAAAACACATAAATAATGTATAATGTAGAGTGATATGCTTAGCACAAAATATATTTAACCGATGTGACATATTTGGTACAAGTATACCTTTGTATATATTTGGTACAAGTATTTCAGGGTAGATATTTGGTACAAGTATTTCAGGGTAGATATTTTGTGCAAGTATTTAAGTAACATATTTGATCATTCTCAAGTAATTCTAGGTGTTATTCTTTGAAATGCCGATACAAACAATAACATTATAAAAACTGAATCAATAAAAAATATTCTCTACTGACGGCATGATTAATGTCACTATTAGGTCTATTATTCAACAACAACAAAATGCATACTTTCCCTCTTATTTTAAAGTCTCCATCATTTTTCATCTCTTAAATATTATAAATATACAGTAGAATAGGTACGAGTAGTGCCATGTAAAGTTCTTAAAAGTACCATATCCTCGCCTTAAATAAATGACAATATGGTGTAATGCCTGCAAATAAATTGAAAAGTGATAGTTGCATTTTTTTTTTTGTTAGAAATTAGCTCAAAGAAATTTATTTTATATTCGTCTACAAAGTATACAAACAAAACAATAATGATAGTAGATCAACCAATAAATGTAGTAGGTAAAAGACAAATATCAGAGGAAGAATAAGAAGAATCACGCACACACAAAATAGTAAAATAGTATGATTCAATTAAAAGACATCAAACTAATAACACATATAAACAGTGTTTTTCATAATTAAACTAGAAATTTACTTAAAATGATTTTAACAGAGGATCCAAGTCTTCAGAGATCCCAAGAGACTAAAGAGTCTACTAGGACCATATATCACATATCATAAAAACAACAGATCAAACACTAAAGAGTCCATATCATAAAAAGAACTTTTTAGATAAGATTTTACTAATCTATTTCTTCGCAATTTTATAATACAAAAAGTAATTGGTATACTTCTCTACAACAAACTTGAGGAGGAAAAATAAACCTAGGTTGGTAGATACTTGTCCATGTACATATACACTTTTTATTTAAAAATTGAAACATTAAAAAATCTTGAAAGAAGGTGATTGAATTATTTATATAGAATAAGATATATACACATATAGATACAGCATAGTACTTTAGTACCCTAAAACACGAGCAAGTCGTTCTGGATATCGTAACCCAACTTCTCCAAATTCGGTTGCACCGCGAACTGAATCATGGGAGGTGGACCACAAGTCATCGCCAAGGTATCAGGAGATGCAAGTGGAACATGCTCCCTCAGGATACTCTCGGTGATGAATCCCACACTGTATTCCCATCCTTCTCTTATGCTTTCTTGCACCACGTACCACACCTTGAGCCTGTCATGTTTCTTAGCCCATTCATCAAGCTCCTCCTTCAGCAATATATCATCCTCAGTTCGGTTCGCGTATACCACATGCATTTCGGTGCGGTCCTCTAGGTCCTTTAGAATGGCTTGAACCACTTGGTAGATTGGTGTGATCCCGGTGCCACCAGCCAGCATGGTTAGCCTCTTGGCAAACCTAGGTTTTCCATGAACGAGGAAGTTTCCTCTGCCGGTGTATTCTATGTGGCCTAGTGGGCCTTTCACGTCCACGACAGAGCCAATGGGGAGCGAGTCCAAGTGTTGAGACATGATCCCACCGTTGGGGAACTTAGGATGCATCCCTTTGAAGTAAACCTTAACGACGAGGTCAAAGAAGCCCACTTCATCTACGCTGCTTGTGGGAGTGTAGGCTCGCATGCATAGCTTCTCGTCGACGGTAGCACATAAGAATACGTGCTTCCCGACGGGTAAACCCATGAGCTGGTCCTCGGTGGGCAACGCAAAGCGAAGGAGCCTAACGTCGTGAGAGATGGAGGTTCTGGAGAGGAGCTTGCATGGGATTTTCTCGCGTGGGTTGAGATCCACTTCCCTGATTGGGGCCAAGTGGGTGGTTTCAGAATTGCCGTGCACGGTGTTGTTGGGGGATGAGGAATCAGAGGTGTAGTCGGTGGTCATAAGCTCGCCGATTCGGTAGTCTTCGAGCATTTTCTTGGCTTTGTCGGAGTGGATGGCTTCGAACTCCTCGGTGCAGTCGGTGCCGGCGTTTATGAGGATGCTATCTGTGCCGCCCGGATGGTCTTTGAGGAAGCGAGTGCAGTCGTAGACATGGCCGTGGACAATGATCCAAGCTGAATCGGGGTTGTTGTGTCTTCTGACTTCGGAGAGGGAATAGGATTTGGCGGTGGTGTTCATGAATGGGGAGGAGACACTCTTCTTGAGGATTGGGTTGGATTCTGATGATTTCTCCAGCTGTTTCTCTCTGGCCATCCATCCGCCAGATTGGTTGCCTGGTTGGGTGGGGTGCTCGAACACTATACCAATCTCACCCTTCTTCGGCTTGCACACGTTCGTCTTCACTCTGAACCAGCAGTTGTTCATCATTCCCTGCACATTGGAAACCTTATTTATTAACATCAATTTTAGTAAATAAATAAGTCTTAAAAACCTAAATATTAATTTCTCGCATTAATTACTATTGATGTAGGTCTCTAAGTCATGGAAGTTGTCTATTGCCAGCTGTCACTATTTTAATGGGGCCAAAGTTGTGTACGAACCTACCAAAACTAGGTCGCAGTCAATCAGCACGCGAGAATGAAAAACGACAGATAATGGACGAATAGAGGCGCAGAAAGAAACACAAACTGACCCATTTTCAGCTGTTGACGTGATACGATCATAAAAAATAAAAAAAAGTGACAGAAACATTGATAGAAAGAAAGAAACAATGAAACACCGTAAAAATTGAAATGTGGTGCTGCAGTAAAACATAATCAACCATTTATTTCATTTATTTTATTAGAATATTTAGATACAGTTTTTTAAGTGTTAATGAAGTTGTTTTTAAAAAAATATACTGAGTTGCACGAATTATTAAAATAAATTTTCTTATTGAGAAAGGCACCCATAATCTTAAGCTTTTGTATTTCTTCTGTCTCTATTTTAACTGCATATTCCGCAAAGATTAGGTAATATCAAAGCCTAGTAATTAACACTAATTTACATTGTTAAATGACAAATAATGTAGAGTAAATGAATAATGGGTAGAATTGAAAGAGAGAGGTAGCTACCATAAGATTCCAGATGAGTTTCTCGGGCTGGGTGTTCAGGGCCTCGTCCCAAGCTCGCACCGCAATCTCTTTGGCTCCGAGGATATCCAACACCTCCACTTCCAAGGACCAGAAACACCAACACCAATACTTCCCATATTTATTCGGTTTCTCCGGACGCTCCACACTGCACACTTGCCACGTTTCACCACCGTCCAGGGTTACCTCCACACGTGTCACCTTTCTCCCACCCCCTGCATCAACATCAACGTTAACGTTTATTCTTTTGCTCCACCCAAATTCAGTTCCAAGTGGATCACAAAAACAGTAAACAAACAATAAGTACATCCCAATGCCTAGGACCTTGCAAGTTGCAACGCCAAATGATATAAAAAATTGTTTTTTCGTCTCGTATTTTTAAAGATTACTTTTCATAATTATTTTATTAAAGTAATAGGAAAGGGAGAGAAATCCAGTTGGGGGCTTGCTACCGGGGAACTAAAAATAAACATTGGCAATATTTAATGAGAAGATGAAATTGACCGGAATAGGCGTAGCCTCTGATGGAATATGGCATCTGAGTGGTCCATGAGTTGATGGGCAAGATCTCTTGGTGGGAGGGAGTTGTTATGACGGAGTTTACGTTGAGCTCGTTGATAATATACTCTGGCTTGTTCCACCAAGCTACAATTTTTGAAACAGAGACAATATATATGCACTTTTAATTACAATCGATAATAAATAATTTATGAACCCAGTAATTAACGAAGAAAAGAGAAAGCGGAAATGGAGGGAGGGGAAATACCTTCTGCATTGGCAAGTTCGGCGTCAACGTGAGATGGAAGTACCCTGTTATCCTTGTAATGGTAATAATTTTGAGATTGTTGGGTAGTGACAACGATGCGCTTCAACCATTTCACCATGCGGCCGCCAATGAAACCGGGTATTATCATCCTAACGGGGAAGCCATGATCTGGGGACAGAAGCTCCCCGTTTTGCATGTAAGCGAGTATGATGTCGCGGGAGGGATCCAGTGCAACCTCCCTCATGATACTGGTCCCGTACTTGGACCCACCGCCACCTGGCAGATCCTCGGCGCCTTCGAAGCACACGTGAAGCGCACCCTTCGTGCGGCTGTAGATCCCGCACCGCTTCAGCAGGCTCCGCAACGATACACCACGCCACACCGAAGTAGAGATACCGGCGGCGCCCCAGTTGAAGCCGATGCTCTGTTTCACCAAGTTCTGTTCCTTGCGCCGGTTCCCAGCACAGACAAGCGTGGCGGGGAACTCGCGGCTGGGGAAGTCGTGGACCAGCTGCTCCATGGTGAAGCACGTGGGCCGAGTAACGAGACCCGTAACCTCAACGGTCCAGTCCTCCCAGCGAGCATGGGGCACGGGTCCGTGGTTACGGACGTAGTGGAGGGGAATGGGGGTGATGAAGCCATGATGCATGAGGCGAGGGAGGGGCGGCTCCGAGTTGAAGGGGTGTTTCCCCGTCAAACGGATCATGGAAGCATTCCGTTGGATCCATTGGTCGGAGGTTCCGTCGTCGCGAGGGTCGAAAATAGAGGATTCAACTTCCGCGCTCGACTTAAGAACCAGTTCCTTCAACACAGTGGCTTCCTCGTCGTTGTCGCTTGAGGAATCGGAGAGTGGTTGTGGCAGGGGTAACTTCTTAGGACGCGGGACGTCCGGACCGGACTTGAAGGAGCGAACGATGCCGTGTTGGTGGGTGGTGAATGGACGGTGTTCGACTGAAGCCGCCATTGGGGAAATTGAGGGAGTGGGAGGCGAAGGAAGTTAGAAAAGGGAGTTTTATTTAAGATGTGGTTACGTTTTCCACCAACATGAGAGTGAGTTGGTTGGTTGGTTGGTTTGGAAGAAGGCAAATGGTTTTTGAATGAGGGAAGATGTAGGGATTGGGGAGTTATATAGAAGCGTGGTGGGGGGTAAGAAAGTAAAGTAACGTAACCAACCCATGTTGAGGGAAAAGAATTAGACTAAACTGTGTACCATGCTATGCTATGTCCCAATCAAAACAAACGTCTCTTATCCACCAATTGTCTTTCCAAAAATTATTTATACTGGTATCATAAACTTTTTTTCCACGTATTCTTCAAGTAATGTATACATATGTAATCACTTCTTACACTATCTCGATCAATCGATCACTGTTCATATGGTTTCTATATATAAATAAACCCACGTATTACATATTACTCTCATTTAAACAATCTTTACTAAATAATTAATCGCCTGCTTTATCACATCTTTTTGCAATTCTATACTGAGAATTTCTCTTTATAATATTTTTTTTACATAATTTTTTTCTAATTATACTCTTATTTAATATAACTCATTTTATTAGTACAATGAACTATTTTATCATTTTATATAAATTATTTTAAAAATAAATTATTTTTTAATTTTTAAATTAATATTAAAGTATAGTTTATATATGTAAACTAATTCTTTCACTTTTTCGTTAATTTTTTATTTTAAGGCAACAACAGAAAGAAGTAGAGAGCATACACTCACTCTCATTTCCTTTTCATACCAAATCTCATATATCAAATAAAATAACCTCCATTTTTAATCACTCTCTTCACTCCATTTCAAGCAACTATATTCCTTTGTAAAGCCACTATTTTTTTTTTATATTTACCATCAAGTCAATCCTAACATAAACCTGAACATCATCATATTCTTCGATCCTAAAACTACCAATAGAAGAAGAAAAAAAACTTGAAGAAGAAAAACTCAAACCAGAGAAAAAGAAAAAAGAGATTGATTAATCAATTCATCATTTTTCTTTTACATGTTATTTTTTGTTTTTCAATTTTGACTCATCCAAAATTATTTCTGTATGTATGTTAAATTTCTATCATCGTGAAAGTTGGGTAGGGAAGGAAAATGCGAATACACAAGTGCAAAAGTGTTTGGGTTTTGCTAGTGTTTTATAATGTCTCTATAAATTTAGATTGTTTTTTTTTATTTCTATTAATATTATGTGAACATGCAATGTCAACTTAATACGTTAATAGAATTTTAAAAAAAATTATATTAATTAATAATTTTATTTATTTATATTAGCCAAAATATAGGCTTTTTGGCGTACTTTTTATTTTATCATTATCATATATGTATTGCATTTATTGAAACTAGCAGAAATAGAGGCCTCTTGCACTTGTATATCCATATTTTTTTACTTTTATTATTATTATATGTATATTGTTGTATATGTATTCGTATCTTTTAAATATCAAATATCACTATGAAAAAATAAGAAAGAGACATTTTCTCTCATCAGCTATGAGTTTCAACATATAATTTTAATAATTAAGTTACACTAAAAAAATATAGTAAACAAATTCAAATTTATAACACAATGAACATAATTATATTAAAGCAATTGAAAAAGAAGAAGAAGAATAAGATGAGAAACTTCATTAACAAACCCTAAGAAAATATTTATTTTCTAATCTCTTTCCTCTTCTCCGCAACAATGTCGTATTCGGAACGCATCCATCCTCCCGTCGACGCACACATCAACACTGACATCAAGATAACTTTGTACCTGTGCAAAAATCTAAATGCTCTGTATTCAAGTAACACTTTGGAATATTCTGCTACTCTATCTTCTTCCTCTTCCGCCTCCACTTGTTGTAGTAACATGAAAAACAAAGTAAAATAAATAAAAACGAGGAGCATTAATAATTAAACAATCAGAATTTATACAACCTGTATTAATTGATCAAAACACAATAAATGATAATGACATTGATTCAATAAGAAATACTTTTAGATTGGTGAGAATGAAAAAAAAAACTAAATTTTTGTGGTTTACATTCAATTTTTTATGTTTCTTTTCCTTTTTGTTCTTTTTTTCATTTCAGTCTCTTTTTTTCACACTTCAAGTTTCCTTTTGTGCAGAGTTAAGCCCATCAAACCATGTTTCAATTTAAAGTTTTATTTGACTCATTCTTTTAATTTAAGTAATTATAAAATGACAAAATAACCAAAATAAAATATTAATATAAGAATAAAATAGGAACAAATTTTTGTATAAAAAAAAAGTTATATAGAAATATATAGATAGATATTGATATAGATAAATTATAAACTTATATTATAATATTCTAATTTATCATAAACTTATGTGCATCTATATTTCTTAATATCGGAAATGTTTCAAAAAAAGTAGGCATACGACGTATAAAAAGCTCATGTCCCTCTTTATCTCAAAAAATGGGATGTCCTAACCAATCGACGGCTATCTCATCTCCATTGTCCATTGAACCTGCTCTAAATAACCCTCCTTTTGCTGGATTATTTCCGATGTAATCATAAAAAGCTAATTTTTCAGGAATTTTAGACCAAGCTTCTGTTAAATTTTTATTTTCGGCTAGTCCCGCACCAACTCTTCGATATATTTCTTGCTGGAATATGTGTATTCATATTTTTTATTTTTATTATTATCATATATATTTTTTCATATTTGATATAATCAAAAAATTTAAATTATAATATTTTAATTTATTATAAAGTTTATATATATATTATATATATTATATATCGTAATAATATACATTATAAATTTATAATAATTATATTTATTTCAGTTAATATATGGTAAATTTATAATTATTATTACAATTTATATACAACATCGGTAATTTGTGATTTTTAGTTGAAAAAGAAGAAGAACTCATTTATTATAATTTTTTAATAGGATAGTTTATTTTTAATAAATAATTACTTTAAAATTTTAAAATTCTAAAAATAATTATTAAATTAATCAATTTTAGGTGCATCATTTTATCAAAGCTACTGACAATTCATATTAACAAATTAATTAGGTTTTAACAATAAAATATCACTAGTACCAATTATAAGAAATGCAATTTTAATTTTTTATTTTTCAAAAAATCTAGAGGAGGAAACAACTTCATCATGCATAATATTTGTATTAATATTTTATACAATATATTTCTAAGATCCACAATTTATATTTTTTATTTAAAAAAGGACTCATTTAATAGAATAATAGAATAATCTTTTAAAAGAATTTTTTTTTAATAAATAATTACTTTGAAAAATAAAATAAATGTTTTTTATTAAATTAACTAATATTAAGATCATCATTTTATCAAAGCTATTGACAACAACAAAGGTATATTAACTAATTAAATACGTATTAATTATAAAGTATCATTAATACGAATTATAAAAAAATATAATAATAAATATTTTTATTAATATTTTATACATGTGAAACCGAGAATTTGAAAAAATAATTGAAAGTGATGAATGGATTAAACATTCAGATTTAAAAATATTAAATACTGTACAGATTTTATTTAATAACATATATCTTAATTAGAAAAAGTGTTTAAATAAATATTTATTGCGAGAGAAATTTATACGAACAATTATTTGGGTCTTACACGTATTATCCAAGGATTAACAATACAAACACGTAATGATTAAAAAACTTGTTTGTTTTTTATGTATCACACCCCAATTTTCACTATGTGCATATTTTATTTTCTATAGTAATTTTTCAAAAACATGTAAATAGGAACTGGCAAACAGTTAAATACTTTTACCATCTATTTATGGAAAGAGACAATTATAAAATATATTAAAGAAATATTTGTTCCCAATTAAACTATTGAAAAAAAAAATCTAGTTATGATTAAGTTTTTTAAAAATCGACACAAAAAATATAATAAATATTTTTAAAAAGATATTACATTGTTCGTTATGTAACATTTTATTTATTATTAAAAAGAGTTACAAAGTAAAAGTACGAGAAAAAAAAAAGAGAGATGTAAATAATTAATATTTACTGTTTTACAGTCAGCACAAACATCAATTGAATCCTATTTTAAATTAATTTAATTCCTTAAAAGTTTAATTGTTTTAAAATTTTAAAATGAATTTTATCCTGCATTTTAATCCTACTTGGTTTAAATTAATATATTGTTTAAATACAAAGTCTTAAAAAAAGCATTACATATTCTAAATTTATCAGATTGGCCGGTCAAACATCAACTTCTTTTTCTTTTTTTTTATCTTAAATTTATATTTTTCCAAAGATAAAATAAAAATAAATAAAGAATTTACTAAAAATTATTTAAATTTATTATAACTTTAACTGTTTTATATTTTATTTATTTAACAAATAAATACAAAAGAAAAGAAGATTTGTTGAAAATATTTATTCCAGACTTATTATCCAATTGAATAATTTTTTTAAGAATTGAATTCAATTTTATTAAGCATGATTAGTAATAAAATTTAATTGAAAATCCGTCTTCGATGAAAGAAAATGATGATTGGATTAAACATTCAAATTAAAAATATTAAATATTACACAAATTTGATTTCATAATATATATCTTAATTAGGAAAAATGATAATTAGGAAAATGTTTAAATAAATATTTAATGTCAAATTTTATAAAAGTAATTAATAAAAAAAAATGTTTTGAAAATATTTATTGTAAAATTATTCTTTGTTTGAATTATGATAAATTAGAGTGGTTTTTCGTGGTTTGGAATTTAGAAGGTGTACCGGTTAAGACTGAATGAGTCACGACACTTGAAAATATTGATTAGCTGACCAGATGATCAACCATATTATGGACCTAATGAGCTACGTCACTTGATATCATTGACCGATGGACCAAGTGATCAACCACAATAAAGAAAAAATTGACAAATAAATGATAATTAAGGAAACATCCTATAAATTAGGGTAACCTCCCTACATATTCGAGTCATACACTGCCAATTCTGGGTGACATCCCGAGAAATCAGCTAACACTGATTTATTGAAGATATGTGTCAGATACAACCCATGAATCAAATGGTCCATTACCAAACACTGTAAATAAGGATTCTACAAAGGAGTAAGGTACACTTTGATCAATTACGTCATATATTCTTAATACAGAGTATTACTTGATCATCGGAGAACCTTCTGCAGGTTAACTCCCAACTGAGCACCAAGGAGGAGCGACCAAGCACTAGAGAACGAGTATGAGGAGAGTAAAGAGGAGTGGCCGAGTACGAAAGAACGAGTATGAGAAGAGTAAGGAGGAGCGACCGAGACATCAACGACAATTGTTACTGCTAATTCCAGGTACTATCTAGGCCCCTTTTAGTCTATACAAGTACAATTGATGTCCACCGTCTAACTGAGATAGAGTCAAAGCAAGCAACAAATGGTTTCGACAAGACAAATGATGAACGACAGGATGCCAGAAGTTCACCAGATGGCTATGCTCCAAACTTTACAAAAAGACAAAAGGGAGGAGATTAACCAAAACTCTATAAATAGAGGATGACCCTAAAAAATATGAAGTATTATTATATGTAATACATTCTACACTAATATATTTTATGCTCTTACCCACTTGATGGTTGGAGTATTGGCAATAGGTGGAGCCCCCCTCATTTCATTGTGATTTCCACACATCTAGGAAGTTTTCAATTTCGACAAAATTTCGAACACCATTTTTTTTATAAAAGCTTTCATGGTAGATTTGAACACCATTTTCTCAAGGAATCTTTTCATTAACATTTAACAACTCTTCGACCAAGGCAACTTGCTTAACAATTAGCAGTTATTGCCGAATGAACGCGGCACTACATGCTACTCTTTGGCTAAGGCAGCTTGCTTAACAATTAGCAACCTTTATTGAATGAACGCAACACTGCATACAACTCTTCGACCAAGGAAGCTTGCTTGACAATTAGCAACCCTTTCCAAAAGAATGCAACACTACATGCAATTCTTCGACCAAGGTCGCTTGCTTAACAATTAGCAGCCCTTGCCGAACGAACGAGCCACTACATGCAACTCTTCGGCCAAGGCAACTTGTTTAACAATTAACATCTCTTGCCGAACAAACAAGATACTACATGCAACTCTTCGGCCAAGGTAGCTTGTTTAACAATTAGCATCTATTGCTGAATGAACGCGACACTACATGCAACTTTTCGGTCAAGACAACTTGCTTAACAATTAGCAGCCCTTCCCGAATGAACTCTCCGGCCAAGGCAGTTTGCTTAACAATCAGCAGCCCTTACTAAACAAACACTTCATCCAAGACAGTTTGCTTAACAATTAGCAAGTCGTCCCAAACAAACGCGTAATGCACCAATACGGTTAAGGAAGTTTTGCCTTAAAACGAAAATCCCTATCGATACCCTAAATCTACACCCTTCGGCTAAGAAAGCTTTACTCCCAATTAAATCCCTCTCGAACAGTTAAAATAAAGTTTGCCTCGATTAAGGAAACTATCTTAAAATGACAATCCTTAACTCTCCATCGGTGTTCAACCTATCTAAAGCTCGACAACACTTATTTAAATCACATTGATCCAGGTATCAGGTTGACATTCAACTTGTTAAAGATTCAATTTATTTAAATTATTTTGATTCAAGTATCAGGTCGACGTTCAATCTGTTAAAAACTCAGCTTATTTAAGTTATATTGATTCAGGCATACGCTCAACATTCACAATTGCAAAGCAATTCAGAAGCTCGAGAGGCGTCCAAAGGATCTTAGTCCTAACGATCGTTTGACATACATTGTTAAAACTACAAGTGTCAATAAAGGAATCCAAATAACTACTGAAAAGATTAAAAGGAATAAGGTTGATCGGTTGACAATCAAAGAAGGACAATAAGTCACTTCATACCTCGAAGCACCCATTAGTCACATCTAGACTCTTATGAAATAAATATTCATCAAGCCTGGGAGGTAAGTGTACGGTCGAGGCTGAATGAGCCACGTCACTTGGCATCATTAATCGACTGACCAGGTGATCAACCACATTACGGGCAGAATGAGTCACGTCACTCGACATCATTGACCGACAGACCAGGTGATCAACCACAGTAAAGAACAAATTGATAAATAAATGACAAGTAAGGAAACATCCTATAAATCAGGGTAACCTCCCTACAAATCCGGGTCACACCCCGCCAAATCTGGGTGATACCCTGAGAAATCAACAAACATTGATTTATTGAAGATATGCGCCAGATACAGTTCATGAATCAAATGGTTCATTACTAAACACTATAAATAAGTCTTCTACAAAGGAGTAAGATACACTTTGATCAATTACATCATACACTTTTAATACATAGTACTTACTTGATCGTTGGAGAACCTTTTGCAGGTTAACTTCTAACCAAACACCAAGGAAGAGCTACCAAGCACTAGAGAACGAGTACGAGAAAAGTAATCGAAAGTGACCGTATACGAAAAGAGTAAGAAGGAGCGACCATGACATTAACAACAACTGTTATTACCAGTTCCAAGTACTATCTAGGTCCCTTTTAGTCTATAAGTACATAAGGGAATGTTAATATAACATTTTTCTTCTACTTGTTAGCAACTAGGAAGAGTTTTTCAAATTTAGATTCAAATTAAGATTGTTTTTCCATTTGACCCATTTAATATATTTCATTTTAATATTATCAAAAGAACCATTTAGTCATTTTGGTGCATTATCAACCCCAATCCTCTTCACACCCCTCTCTCTCAACACGTTTTTATTCCTCAACTCAATTTCATTTCTTCATCTTAGGTTCTTTTATTTTTCTTCTCTTTTTCCTCCAACATATATATGTGCATGCATCACTTTAACATTCTTCTTGCTCTTTCCAAATTTCAAACAATCACACACTTTTGAGAGTCAATGCTCAACCAATACTTGGAGGGACAAAAACTCAAGCCATGAATGAAGGAATCAACGTTAATCTCATGAAGCTTAATGCCTCATTCCATGTATCACAGTTTCACCAACCCATATGTGTTGCCACTCATGATAACCGACCCGTCCGAAGGAAGTGCACACAAGAAACCCAATCAGAGTGGGTGTCCTCGGCGTCGTCCTCTAAGGTTGCCATGCATTTGCCCAACGCATTCCACACCTTTAAAGTATTGTCACAATCACTGAAAGCGATGATAGAGTCGTTGGAAAGCATGATGTGTATTCATATTTTTTATATCAATTTATATTTTTATATTTTTATTTTTGTCGTTTTCATATTTGTTTAAATAAACTATAAATTTATACTGTAATATTTTAATTTATTGGAAATTGAATTTTTTATTTTTTTAATCTGTATATCCATAATTTTTAAATATATATGAATGAACACAAATTTATTTAAAAAAATAAAAAATACAGATACAATATGAAGCATTTTGTTAATAATAATAATAATATTTATGGTGTCTTTGTTTTTTGCTAATAATAAAAAAAAATAAGAAGAAACATAATTGAAGTAATATATTGTAACAATTTTTTCTATAAAAAATCTATACCTATATATAAAAGGAATTCCCCTCTTTAACTGTTCTTAATTTTTTTTTCTATTTTATCCTTATATCAATTTTGATTTTATTTTATTATTATGGGTATTGCATCATTTTTTATTTTAAAACATTTGGTATACGTGGAAGGACGGTTTTGAATTGAAAGAGAGGTGGAAGGGCGCACTAAAAGAAAATCATTAAATAAAAACAAATTTTAGAGACTAAAAATAATTAGTTGTTATATTAACTAAATTAAAGATTATTTTAGAGACTACAAAAAATTTTTAGTTTCTAAATTAATTTATATTATTGTTAAATAGTTTATAAATTAATATTTAATTAGCTATACCTAGAATTTTACTACCATTAATGTTTGAATTAAGAAAGAAAATTAATTTTAAGTACAATAAAAAAAACATATTTTCATCATATATTATATAAATAGAGTAGTAAAAGGCTATTTGGTATTCATACTTTTAAATGTCTCTTCTCTATTTTCAAAACGCGAAGTACACTTTTTTTTTCACACCATAGTCCTAGCCCCAAATTTCGAGTCCACGGGCAACGAAAGAGAATATGAAAAGAGAACCAACAAACAAGTCTAACAAAAAGGTTACGTGCTAATAATCTTCTGTTCCAATTTTTTCTTCAACATTATATTATAACGTAATAAATGGATAACAAATCTTTAATTTTAAATATTATAAACTGAAAAAAAAAAGTTTGATAACAAACTTACAACGTGCAGAGGCAAAAATTGCTAAAAGGTAGGGGAAAAACCAAGTGAAATGTAGTGGCTGGTTTTACTTATTTAAAACTGAATTAAAATAATTTATGTGAATTTTTTAATGTAAAATTTAAATTACAAATATAAAAATATTTAACAACCCATAACATTTTAAAAACATGATTTTGATGGAATGAATTATAATGATACGAGTATAATTTTCGTAGACAAATCTGAAACCTAAATCATAGAGTCCCAAACCTAGAAGACGAAGGGGTTAAAGTTATATGATCGAATTGGCACCTCGTTTGAGATAATGGCCACGGTACTGTGTTCTAACAAAGGGAACATATTTGAATGTAGATAATGGCCACGATGGTTCTCCACTCAGTTATATTCAGCGTGGTTCATTAAAGGTTTTTTTTTTTTATCAGCAATAAAAAATAAAATAAATAGAATCATTTCAGGGGTAGTTCAACCCTTATACAAATCATAAAATAAAAGCACATATCCTCAAGTACTCCTTATCAACAGAGGAAAAATAACCAGCTCCTAACAAAAGGGACTAAAGTACAGTAAAACTAAAGCACCAAACCAGACTGATACGTTGTAAAACAATGTCAATTTGTTTATTATTTTTAATAATTTTGTTCACATATATTTCTTAAATTATAGTTAACAAAATTGGAATTCTCAAACAAACTTTAAAAATTGAAATATAATTATTAGGATATATAATTTTTTTTTTTAGGTTCAAAAATTAGTGACATCAAAGTATTTAGAATTGACTGTACTTTATTATATGTAACTTAATATTATTAAATTCTTAAAATTTGTTATATTTCTTAATTATACCACTAATAGATATTTATATGATTTTTTTTTAAAGATTTTGAGTTGTTTGAAAGCATGACCAAACCTATTGATCGAAGTGTCTAAATAATCTTAAGACTTTTTACACTATTCGACTTAAGATTGAGAGATTGTTAGTTGTCCGAATGCGTCGTTGAACCGACTGTCTTTAGTCCTGATTATGGACCAAATCATGTGAGTAAGACTTCGATTCTATATGAGAATATCTAGCATGATGTGACAACAAAGTGTGACTTAAAGATATATCTTATAATTATTTTCATTATTGCTATATATTGATGAGCAATGATTACATTACTATTTACTATCTAATATGATTTTAGCTTTAACTAATATTACCAATAATTTATGCAACTTGACAAAAATGTATTTAAACCATAAAAGAGGTAGAGGTAGAATACACACTTAAAAAAAAAGAATAACAGTATTAAAAAAAGCATCAAGTAGATGATACGGTTAGAGACTGACCTAGAAACTCAAAGATTCTTAAGCAAAATCATATTCTAATTAGTTTTATTAAATTATCTACTAGTGATTAGGAGGTCTATGTTAGAGATTACACATCGACTAGTGATATATTTCATAATATATAAGTGAGTGTATATCTCACTTTATAAGTCAATTTTATAAGGTTGAGTTAGGAATAAAGTTCACTTCTTAATACTTACAACCAAAAAATTAGATAAATTATATCCTCTTTGAAATCTTCTTTTAATAAAATCATACTAACTAAAGAAATACAACCCACAACCTTAAGATGGGTTAGGTGAAAAGAGATTGAAAAAATGGTATTGTTTGGGTTTTGAATCTTTGACCTGTACACGTTTGATGGTTAAGATTTACAGTGAGTCTTGTGATTAGAAAGAATCCACGTGCTAGAGTTGTTAATTGAAAAAGGAAACAAGTGTTACACTTTTTGTTTTCTACAGCTAAGGATATTTTGGTGATTCTTAAGAGATGCAGATGAAGGATGAGATTGGAGCATAGATTTCAAAACTGTAGGAGTTTGCAGCCAATGGATACGAAGAGGCAAAAAGGTTGTGTTGTCGTGGGCAATGGATTTAAAGTGAGTGGTAGATGCAGTAGCCTTGGTTATTGTTTAATAAGAAGCAAGGGATTGGGGTCAAGTGTCTCCGAGATTCCCATGATTGAACAGCGTTCAAAGATATAATTTATAAACCCTAATGCCCAACCAATGGTAAAAGTCTAAAGAGTGAGCATAAAAATATCGGAGGGACAAGTTTGCAAGTGCGAAGTGGCGCATCGTCTCTCCCAACAGCCAAGGAACCACCCAAACAAAACATGGGGCTGCTTTACGTACCAAACCAAAACACGCAAATTGAATAAGCCCTCCCTAGTAACAACTTTTGCAATTCTACCAAAATCATCAATAAAACCTCTTCCCACTCCTGTACTTCTAATGTGAAATCAATTATATGTATCAAAATTGAGTTCTTCTTCACTCAAATCGATAAAGCCTTTAAGAAAATATCAATGTACAATTGTATTATAAATGAAAAAAGTTGAGTTAATACTTCTGGATGTTTGCGGTTTTTATATTGGTATGGGATAGTTTTTAATTTTTATAATTAAAATAAGATTATTTTTAAAAATATTATGATGTTAACGAAGTTATATATGTCAATATAACATTATTTTATTCGTCATGTTCACACAATTTTACTTCAAGATGATTAAAAAAAGTAAAAATAAAGCATACGGAAAAAGAAAATCCAGTGGCATTAGAAAGTCTTAAATAAATATATGAATTGGGAGAAGAAAATGAAAAAAAAAAAGTGGAAGGAGGGGGCGTCTGCTTGGAAAGAGAGGGGTAATGTGGGAGGTCGGGTTGGCTCTTTGATGAGGTGTGGAGTCACCTTGTGTTTGTGGTGGCTCCCTCTGTCACTCTCTCTCATTCTGTCACCCACTTTTACATGCATCTCATCTCACCCATAATCTTACTATCTTCCAAAATCCAAACCATATTCACCTGCACTTCTCCAATATCACTGCCTCACAAATTAACATTAATAAAAAACACTAAATATATACTCTCACAACTTCCAAAAAAATGATTCGTAGATTTGCATCTCAAAAATACATGGGATTTTTTCAGCGACTTTCTCTCTTTCACAAGTCCAAACGTACGAGGATACCACAAAAACCACATCTCTTTTGTTTGGCCTTTGATATTTTCCTTGTCCCTTCGTTTCCACCCACATCCATTTCCGCCAACTGATAAGTCACAATTGTATCTTTTCGTGAACTAGTAGCAGATATCATATCCAATACTGGAAACTAGTGTTTATATTAGTCTCTGTCTTTATTTGTTTTGGGAAATTCATTTTTGTATCTTTCGCTGAATAATATTATTTATGGTTAAGATTGATTTACGTATTCATCAAATCATAAAAAACAATTTAAAGTTAGTCTATTTCAATTTCAAAAATTGATGTCCAAATAATTATGTTTGCTCCTATTGGTGAAAATCGATTGCAATTCAGATATGAAAATACCAATTCATTGGTTTGTTCTACTCTAACGATTGCACTTGATAACGAATAGGAAAAGGTCCACAGCCATGCATGCACTATTTGATCCCTAAGCTAAAACTCTCATATCATGATATGCTGACAAGTCACATGGACAAAAGTCATTTATATTACGTCTTAGGAATTTCAAATAGATGGAGACTTCTAAATACAATCCTCACTAGCCAGACAAATTGTTAAAGAATAATAATAACCTCGTCTTTGTAAATACTAAACATACTCACACATATTAATGTTTTGATCTACATTTACACAAATACTTTTGAGTTGAACAAAATTTAAAGTTTGATAAAGACTTTTCACTGCACCAGAAATAAATAAAAGAATATATACTAATTATCTTCTTCTTCTTTTTTATAAATAATCAACTACATTATTAAAATACTTGGATTAACAGGATTTTTTATTTGTTCTCCATGTAAAGAATAAAAAAAGATATGTGATTTAGGAAAATACTTTTCATAGAACTTGTCAATAATGTAAGTGTCATATTTTTATATATAAATAAAAAATTTGGTTTTAAAAATACACATTCACGGCAAGTTATAATACATTGTATTAGAGACAAAAACAAGTATCACAAAATAACATACGTTTTTAGAGTTCGTACAAAATAACATGTACTTACAAAAGGAGATTATCTGATGTTGAAATGAAAATTTAGTATTAGAGTGTTGCTAATATTGTAATAATTACATACCTTTACTTCGTCTAATGTGTTTATTTATACCATTGTAATAAACTTAGTTATTGATGGATCATATATAATGTGCATAATCATAAAAATGAAATTACCTATTTTATTATATATTTATTTTTTATCTAATATCCAACCGATTAGACAAAATCGATATTGAAGATTTTAGGATCATACAGTCTCGATCCTAGTACTATATCAAAATTAAAGTAATCAAAATTATTTTTTTAAGTCACTATCATAATTTTTTTATATTAATTATTATTATTTTTCAAATGATGTTAATTAGAGTTTCTTTTTTTTTTTTCAGTATCAATAACATTTTTTGACTGGTAGTAAATATATTTGTTTATCTATTAACATCAATAAATCTTATTTTTAGTTGGGCTTTTTTACCATAGTTGATGAACACTTTCTTCAAGATTATTTTTCCATCAATATTAGTAAAATTATTATTTGTTGTCAAAGTCAACTAAGTGTTTTATTAAGTTAATAAAACTATTTTTCGATTAATGTAAATTAGAGATTTTTAGTCAACAATAATATAAATTATTTTCCAAGTAATGTGAAGATTATTAATCCGCTTATGAAAGTCAACACTATTTATAAGTTGAAGTTTTTCAGTGTTGTCTCAACAACACTATTTTGTTTACATGTAAACCAAACAACACTATCCAAACAAAAAAAAAATATTAAACTTTCTTATAAAAAAAAATTGTAAAAATTAAAAAAAAAAATTATATTAATTTAACTTCAATATATTTAAACTTTCTAAAAATTATAAAATTATCTGCGGAAACACCATATGAGATTAACTAGGGTAGGAAAAAAGAAAAAGGGAAAATTTCAGATTTGCTATATCCATATGTCAATGTCATAAATCTTACAATTAATCTTTATTCTTCTAAAGTGTCTCCATTTAAAAATTAAATTGATGTAATGAAATGCGAGGTTAGTTAAAAACTAATCAAGTGAGGATTATATAAATGAAAAAGGTACTAAATTCCTTGTTTAAAATTTATAGTCAATATATATAATAAACGGTAGCCTGAACATTGAAAGTGAAGGCCATGATAAAATTTTATGTGGACTAATTAAGTTTGTAGCTTTGAATTAAGAACGCAACAGGAAAAAGTAAGAGTGACATATTAATTAACAAAAAAACGACAAAATACAATAATTAGCTTGTTATTATATATATGTATGTATATTATTTCCCACTGGTTTCTTTGCATGATGTGTTATTGTCACGTACAAGTGAATTAATTAATTTATTAATATATAAGATTATTTCATTTAATTAATAATCTTAATATAAGCTTTGTGTAGACAGATAATAAAATATTTTTAAAACCCATTGCAAATATCTCTGGTGATTATAATAACCTTTCCATTGCTTCTAGTGGATTCTTCTTAAGATGTTATTTTATAATAAAGTTGAAGCTGAGAAGAAAGCATGAAAGAGCCTCAGAAAGATACCTGCTATAACCTAGTTGAAGCCATGTTGCTACTAGAATATACAAACAACAAACTTTATTTTTACTTTTTAATTTCATACTTCCTAACCATATAGAGCAAGCAAGCCTTTTTAATGTTGGTTGGAAACAGGTATTTTAAATTTAGAAGATTCACACAGATTTTTATAGGACTTACAGGGATAGATTTTTAACAATGAGCTATTCTATAAAATCACGTATTTTTTTTCTTAAATATAAATAGAAAAATATTTGAAATTAAATAAATTTTAATTACTTCATAAATTTGACATTAAATTTTTATTAAAAAAAGTCATATTGAGTGTTCAAAATATTTTTGTTTTTGTCTAAGTATCTATAAATGATGTGATTGTTAGTTTTGTCTTCTCCTTTCCAAACTTACCAATCAATATATTTCTCTCCTCTCCAGTATTTTCTAACTTTGATTAATCTTTTCATTCTCTCTTTAACAAAGTTAACCAACAAATTAAAAAAAATTGAAGAGGAACGATACGAGTTGATTGACAAATTAGAGACTACAACTACATTATTATATTAATGACAAAATCAAATGACATGATACTTTGTGAAACTAATTGAGATATTATTTTTTAGAGTAGTTATATAAAAGATTGTTGGATTCTGGTGAGTTAAGGAGCTTCACATTATGCCCATGACTTTCTACATCCCATAAATTTAAAAATTACAAATTTACTCAAATTACATATGGATGCATTTATTGTGTTGGTGTTGCATTGAAAGTGTGTTTGCTTGGTGGTAACTTTTCTTCCATTTGGTTTTCTCTAGTTCATAGTTTTTAATTTAACTTACTAATTATAAAATCTGAAAGCGCTTAAGATGATATAATTCATAATGTTAAATAATTTTTTATATATTATGAATTGTATAATTTAAAAGATAAAATATTATTTTAGACTGTATAATCTGAAATAGAAATTATAACTTTTGAATTATACAATTAAAATACAAATTTAATTCTCAAATTATATTCTTAATTACATAGTTGAGAATAAAAATTTATTTATGATTAGATAATTAAAACACAAATTTTAACTTTTAAATTGCGCAAGATGAGTGCAATTTAAAATTCAAAATTTTAAAATTATTTTAAAATTTTGTTTTTATTTATCCTAATTCACAACTTCCAACCTATAGAATTGGTTGAAAGAAACTATAATTATCCTTTTACAACAAATGAGGTACACGTACGATACATATATATCTAGAGAATATATCCAGATAAGTGGATGAAGTATTTTTTAATAATAATATATTTTAAATGGTAGAATATAGAAATATATTATGAATTTTGGATTGGACCATTCATAATTTTTTAAATAACATAATATATAATATATTTTAAATTGTATATTCTTAAATATAATTTTAAATATAAAATTACATACAAATTTTATAATTTATGATGTATTATATTATTAAAAAGTATACGTCCAATTCTCAAATTATTCAATTTAGAAACTACCTGAATCCGAAAATGTATTCTTTAATGGATAATCTAAATTTATACAGATTTTGAAAAATAGACTCAATCCTGAAACTTCACGGGATGAAAATGTACAACAACAACAAATGAAAATAATTTACAAAAACCAACATCTTCAACAATAACACCGATACTAAGTGACAATGAGGACCAAGGCACTTTCTGACAACAATAAAAGATTCTGGAAACGGGTCTGAAACAAGAACTGAAGTAGCAGTGTTGCTTCACGAAAAAGTGAATATATATTTAAAGAAAAATGATTTTTTGACAACCAATTTTTCCTTTGCTCCAGATTACAACTTCTTTATATGTTGGATTACTTATGTGATAGGGGTATTTTTGTAAAATAATAAGGCATAAGATGGATGTCATTTGGTGCATTGGATGTCAATATATCACTACTCATATTTAAAATATCTATTTCATTAAGGATAAACTGAGCATTTCACTATCTCATGGGAGTGCAAATTGAAATCATGAGGCTGTAGAAGAAATCACACTTTAACGGATAGAATAAGCAACATAAATTAAAAAGTAAATACGGCCCAGATTTGGGTTGTGTATTTAATGCTACATCTTCCTAAATAAAAGTTTATTTTCATCACTGTATTTTCAATTCCATAAACTCAGTGTTTCAACTTTTTTACTTCTTACAAATGAACAAAAAAACAAAACCTAAAATCACATATTTTACAAAGTTAAAGAATTACCTCCAACTATTTGTTGTGAACGTACTCTATTAATGGCAATCTTAATTCGTATGGTGCATCTTTTAATTCAAAAATCCAGTTTTGGCAAGACTTAACTCTGAGAGTGTGAATTAATGGAAAACAAAATCTTTACCATTCACATCTTAAGCTCTGAAAAGTCAACCAAAATCGCTGCCAATAAAAAAACTTCAATATGCTGTGATTTTTTTCAGTTAATCACCGGATACTAATGAATCTCTTGAACAAATAGATGAATTTATAGGACTATTCTCTTTGAATACATGTTTTCTGGCACATGCTTGTGATAATCCATTTCATGGCATTAGCGTCAGATGAAAGAAGAGAGAGGAACGAAGAGAATGGGAGTGTGAAGATAAACCCTAACAACACAAATGGGGTGGTCATCACACTGTACAAGGAAGCAGTGAGAAGTGGGTTCAGAAGAAGAGTATCAGAAGATCCCACCAACACCACAAAGCCACGTGGCATTGGCCATGATCGTCGTGCCCTCCTTCTTGCTTACTCTGGAGAGCTCAGAAATGAAGCCTGCCACAAGGTTTCATTACCCAAAACTAAAAGCAAGGTAATAATAATAATTAATCAATCGTGTTTCTCCTTTTCTCTCTTCAAGTACCAATTCAGGGAATTAAGAAAAAAAAAAACTAGAATTTTGGAAATTCAGTTGGAGGGTGCACGATCTGGTGGCGCTCCTCCTCGATCAAAATGTGCAGAAATGAAGAATTCGCATCCAAACAAAGAACCCCAAATGAATTCCCCTTTTTGGTAACATCATATTTACCATTTGCATTCACTGTTTTTTCTTGCCTATGATGTTGTGTTTCAGTGTGTTTTTTGTTTCATGTGCAGAGTAAAATTAAGAACGCCTTGAAAAGGTTGTCGTGCAAAGAGATGTAGTGGCGAAAAGTGGGAAGATAGATTGCGTTATCCTTTATTTTCTGCATTAGTTACTGTCATCATCTCAGCGAGGAAACTCTTAAGTGAAAAAGTTGATTCAGTCAGTGAGAACGTTGGAGAGAAAATCACATTCATTCATTCATTCACTGTGTAACTGTTCACTGAATCTTCAATTTAGTCCTCAAACATTGTTTGTGCATGTTTGCCATGACTCTGATCACGGTTCACTGCAAACTACTTTAAATAAGTTTCATTTTTCAAATACTCTCAAATTATCTTTTGAATTTAGTGAATAAAAAGAAACAGAATTTCAATTTGTTACTTATCAATCTTTTCACTACAATATTTTATATAATAAGACTATTTTGAAGAATTTACATTTGATGTCAAAAAAAGTTATAAACTTTTAAATTTGATAAGATTAGAAATAGTTCGGTGAATTTTGGGTACACTATTTTTCATGAAGTTTACTTATTGACATTTCAAGTGTCTGACCTGAAAATAAAAAATCCTTAAGTTAATGTGATATTCTACAATTCTTTCCTGTAAACTGCACAGCATATATTTTTGGACAAATAAATAAATATGATATAATGATTCATTAAGCAAGATAAATAGTCTTTGTTGTACTAAAGAAATTTGTTTTTTAGTAAAAAGAAATTATTATATTAGTAGAAGATAAATTGTGATTAATTATAAATATAAAAACATTTTTTAAATAATATTATTTTTTAAAATTGTTTGAAAGTTATAATCTAGAAGTGTTTTTCATGTATAAAATTACAGTAAAGGAGCTTAAAAGCACTCTGATGTAACATATTTTTTATATGAAATAGTATATTTGCTTAGAAAAGAAACAGTTTTTGTATATATTGAAAATGTAAAATGGAAAACGATAATTAAATATTTTATTGAAAATGGTTATATCAAATAAATATTTTTAAAAACACTTCATAAATAATAAAGAATTTTATAGAAAATGATTACTTTTAACTACCAATAATATTATTAATTAAGATACTAATAGATGTACAAGAAGGGATCGTACTAGGGATGAAGAAAAATCAGCATCCCTGATATATTTGTGGATTTGTGGATATTCATTGGTAAAATATGTAAAATCTGTAATGAATAATAAATGAATATAAGTATTTTAGTAATTCTTTTTCTTTTTATCAGCATTTTAATTATTCCTTTATTAATGAGACGAATATAAATATCATAATATCCAATACGCGGATATACTCGATACTTATTAATCATTATTAATAAATTTTATTTAAATAATTAAAAAAGTTAAATGGTAAAAAAAACTATTAATGATAATATCATCCTACTCATACAATTACACTAAAGGGAATGAGAACGAGAACATACGTTTTGCAACATTACTTATAATGCAGATCTAATATACACAGAAACGATTATACAAATAGAAAACTTAACACGTCTACAAATATAAGATTTTGTTTTAGCCATGAGGAATGTCTTCCAACCAGAGTATATAGTTGAGGTCATTTAAACTATGAGATGATTATCTGGAAGCGTTATGGGCTCCAAGAAAATGAGAGGGTTCCACCTACACAAAATATTCCGACATTCAAGTTAGTAAGGACATAAAATATAGTAGTGAGTATAGTGTAAATATAAGTTGAAAGTAATCCCTGTGTTCTCCCTCTTCTTCGTCGGCCTCCCTTCTCCTTTATGCTGGGTATCCTTCCTTTCTGTTTCATAGCCTTTATTGTCCATTAATAATGTTATCCCGCATATCTATCAATCATAACTTCTAACATTCTAAACAGTAACGTAAAAATCTTCCATTAACTTCCTAGATCGGAAACAAACAATCCTCGATTTTAGGGTCGGTCATGACCCCACATGTCCCCCAACTTTAGGCATAAGCCTACGAGACTAATAAGGTCATAACCATTATTTACATAGACCGACATTAAAATCGTTTCACCATATGATTGGGCTCGACCTATGACCTCATAGTCCCCCAGTCTCAAGCATAAGCTAATGAGGCTAATAAGTTTGTTGGTATTGCTTGATTCCACCTTCCAACTGACTTCCGATAATGGATCGAACTTAGGCTCGACACTTCTTTTACCTGCGATAAACATAATTTAAAACTTAAAAACTAAACCGAGGGAGATCAACATTTCCTTCACAACTGGACCAAGAGAGGTAGGCATTTCCTTCACCTGATAGGTCGGCATTTCCTTTACCTGTTATAATTTAAAACATACAAACTAAACCGAGGGAGGTCGACATTTTCTTCACAAATTGGACCAAGTGAAAATAATTTAAAACATACAAACTGAACCGAGGGAGGCCAGCATTTCCTTCACAAATTGGACCAAGTGAGGTTGGCATTTCCTTTACCTGATAGGTCAACATTTCCCTTACCTACTATAGATATAATTTAAAAGTTATAAACTGGACCACGAGAGATCGAAATTTCCTTCACAAATTAGACTGAGCAAGGTCAACACCATTCCAAGTCATAACTTGTGCATGGTTTTTCATCACATTAGGATTGAACCTAGATGTGGTCTTCTTTTAACCAACTTGGGTCGATACCATACCAAGTCATAACTTGTGCATGGTTTTTCTTCACATTAGGATTAAACTTAGATGTGGTCTTATTTTAAACAACTTGGGTCGGTACCATACCAAGTCATAAATTGTGCATGGTTTCTCGTCACGTTAGGATTGAACCTAGACGTGGTCTTCTTTTAACCGACTTGGGTCAGTACCATACAAAGTCATAACTTGTGCATGGTTTTTCTTCACGTTAGGATTGAACCTAGATGTAGTCTTCTTTTAACCAACTTGGGTTGGTACCTATGTAACACAGGCACGAATACGAAAATTGATATGACACGGATATAGAGGAAGATACGTATAATTTTTAAAATGTAGGACATGGAAACACGGATTTATATATTATATAATTATGAATTATATAAATTGACAGTAAAGATTTATGTGCACAAGTATGTTTTAGTTTCTTTTTGGAGCAGAAAGATTTTTTTCATGGTTGATTCAAAATGATTTGTTCTTTATTTTTATAATTATACTAAAAATTTATACAATAAATTTGAGTTTTTAGAAAATTAATATATTTCTCCTTTTTAAAATTGTGTTAGAATCGTGCTAGAATAGTTAGAAATTCAACAAATATTTTTTGAATCAGACAGTTCACCGATACGTGTGTCTTACGAGTGTCATACAAGTATCGTGTCCAATACGTGTGTCCGATACGGACACGCTATTTAAAGGGAGTGTCCGAGCTTCATAGGTTGGTACCATGCCAAGTCATAACTTGGGCATGGTTTTTCATCACATTAGGATTGAACCTAGATGTGACCTTCTTTTAACCAACTTGGGTCGATACCATACCAAGTCATAACTTATGCATGGTTTCTCGTCACATTAGGATTGAACCTAGACGTGGTTTTCTTTTAACCGACTTGGCCTTCTTAATAATTTGAACTGAACATGGTCGGTAACCCACCCGGTTAAAACCGAGGGGGTTTTTCTTCATTGCATTCCTTGTTTTCAACAACTCTATATCATAAAATGGTAAATCATCTTCACTCAACTTATTACATTATGAATCAATTATAAATGAATTAAAACATCCGAAAAACATAATTTTGTATCACAACCAAATAAATCAAAAATTCAAATATTTTATTAATAGTAATCAAAACATAGATTAGCCATGTTCCATATTCTTGGTATAAGCATCCTGACATGGTGGTGGCGAGCTACATCAACTACGTTATCCTTCATGGGTGGTATGTGTGCTGCCTTTTGTGAATAAAATTTTTTTTACATGTATATTGTGGAGGTAGGAAAAGTTTTACCAACCCTACAGTGGGCGCCAATGTTCTATCCAAGAGGAATGTCTATCAACTAGAACAATTAGTTGACGTCGGTTAAACACCAAGATGGTCACTGATCATTTCCTTGCAAGCTTCATGGGCTCCAAGGAAATGAGGGGGCTCCACCTACAGAAGATACTCCAACGCTTAAGTCAGTAAGAGCATAAAATATAATGAGTATAATGTAAAATATGGGTTGAAAGTACTCCTTGTGTTGTGGTGTATTAGATCCTCCCTTTTGTAAAGTGTAATATGGTATATATAGACCGAGTTCCAACCCTTCCACTTATGGTCTTAATTGAGTTATTAAGGCTAATTGATTGAGATCCCTTGACTTAATGTTCCCTGATAATGTTAGATACACAAGTCGGGAAACGTCCCATAAATGACCAACCACCGGACCAAGCCTATGACCTTAGAGCCCCCTAGCCTCAGACATAAGCCAATGACGCTAATAAGTTCAAACATTAACTTTAATGATCAGTATCAGATCCGCTTCACCTCATTATTGAGCTCAATCCTTGACCTCACAGCCCCTCAGCCTCAGGCATAAGCCAATGAGGCTGATAAGTTTGTTGGTATTGCTTGATTCCCCCTTTCAATTGACTTCTGATAATAAATCAAATTTGGAGTCAACACTTCTTTTACCTGCAATGAATATGTTAATTTAAAAACATAAATTGGAACGAACAAGGTCGGCACTCCATCCAGTTAAGACTGATGTGAGGTTTTTCTTCATGTAAGGTTTAAACCACATGGTCTTAATAATTTGCAGCGAACAAGGTTGGTACCCCGCGTTAAAACTAAGGAGGTTTTTCTTCATGCAATGCATAACCTTCTTAATAAATTGAACCAAACGAAACCACCCAATTAAAACCGAAGAGGTTTTTCTTCATAATACATGGTCTTCTTAATAATTTGAACCAAACGAGGTGTGCACCCCACCTAGTTAAAATGATGTGAGGTTTTTCTTCAAAGATCTTTTCTTCACACAATCATATCCATACAAAATCATTTTATTCATGAAAAATTCACCAATCAGAATTATATAACCACAAATTAAAACATCTGTAAAACAAACCAATGTTATCCCAATATTCATAAAACATAATTCCGTATCAGAATCAAATAAATCAAAAATTCAAATATTTAATTAATTATAACAAAAACATAGATTAACTATGTTCCATGTTCTTGGTATAAGCCTCCTATCTAACAATTTTATAAACAACTAAATGAAAGCTCTCCAAGAGAAATAAAATTCAAATTTATTCCATTTTTAAAGTATTTCTTTCAATATAAAATATTCTATTTATTAAATAATTTAATCCATATCATTAACACACTCCTCGGTAAAAATTATATTGCTCTAAAAGAAAAAATTAAATAAAAAAATAAATATCTATATTTTCCTAAAAGTAATAAAATACTTTTTGTATGTAGTGAATAGGATAATTATTTATTTAAAGAATGTATTAACAAAAATATATTGTACAACCGATTAACTTTTTCTTATTATATATATTTGCATATATTCAAGGTATTCCACTTACAGAACTTAATAACATCAAATAATCACGTTGTTGAACTTTAAAACATAGGAAAATATGATTTTTTTTATTTACTTTATGATTAAGGTTTTCCTCTTTTATTTTGAAATTATACTGAATATCGTGTGTGTGTATATATATATATATATATATATATATATATATATATATATATATATATATATATATATATATATATATATATATATATATATATATATATAACTTTTTAAACAAATTTTTTTAAACGAAAAACTTAACTTAACTTACAGCGACGTGTGAAATAAGGAAAATTTTAAATATATATTGTGAAGATAGGAAAAGTTTTACTTTACCCCACTGTGGACGTCAAATGTTTTAGTCAAGAAGGATGTCTTCCCATCAAAGTATCTAGTTGAGGTCGGTTAAACTATAAGATGGTCATTTGCAAGCTTCATGGGCTCCAAGGAAATGAAGGGACTCCACCTACAAAAGATACTTCGACGCTCAAGTTAGTAAAGACATAAAGGACATAAAATATAATAAGTATAGTGTAAATATGAGTTGAAAGTACTTCCTGTGTTTTCCCTCTTCTTTTATGTTAGGTCTCATTCCTTTTCGTTTCATAGCCTTTGTTGCTTATTAATACTGCTATTCCGCATATCTGCCAATCATAACTTCTAACATTCTAAATCATAACGTCAAGATTTTCCATTAACTTCTGGATCGAAGACGAACTATCCCCAAGATCGACCCATGACCCCACATGCTCCCCAACCTTAGACATAAACCTACGAAACTAATAACTTCATAATCATTATTTACATAAATCAACATTAAAACCGTTTTATCATATGATCGAACTCGACCCATAACTTAACATATTTGATTACAAACTTTAGTTTAGTTGTTGCCCTATATTTTCCAACTTCTGATAAATAATCGCTACTTAAAAAACTTGAATGGTTATTTTTACTAGAATTTTTTCACTCAATTAGGTTTTCTTAACCTACATAAACTGAATCAAATTCAGTATTACTTAAATAACTTATTGACCAAGAACAATTACATATTAAAAATAAATATATATTAAGCATTATTTTGAACATATTAAATGATTATATTGTTTTAATATTTATTTATTAATTATTAAAGATAATTTTGTATCATGTGAAATATGTACTTCAGACATTAGATGATTGTGTTTGGAATGACTAACATTTTTATTTATTATTCTACATTTTTTCTGCATTCTAAAAGACTTACAGTGATGATTGGTTTTCCTTGATGGTTCAGTTTGTAAATGGCGAGAGTTGGTAAGTTCCGGAACAAGTCTCAAGGTGGAAGGCATCGCCATGTCTTTTGTCTTGTGCAAGAAAAAATCTGAAAGATGTTCATGTAAAGAAGATCTCTTCTAAAACATTGGAGAAGAAAGATTGGGAGGAAGATACAACCTGCTCTGTATGTATGGAGATCCCCCACAATTCCATTCTCCTGCTTTGTTCTTCTCATGACAAGGGTTGTCGCCCCTATATGTGTGCTACTAGCCATCGCTATTCCAACTGTTTTGAACAATATAAAAAGGCATATACTAAAGCAACATCTGTTCGAAGTTTGCAGCTAGAAGCAAACAATTCAAATTTTGATTTAAGCACAGGTGAATCTAAAGACAATACTGAAGTTCCTGAGCTTCTTTGCCCCCTTTGTCGCCGGCAGGTGAAAGGTTGGACTGTGGTTGATGCTGCAAGGAAGTCTCTGAATGCAAAGAAAAGAAGCTGCATGCAAGATGACTGCTCTTTTGTGGGGAATTACAAGGAGCTTAGGAAACATGTTAGGTCTAAGCATCCATTTGCACGACCCCGAGAAGTCGACCCAATAAGAGAAGAAGAATGGAAGAGGTTTGAGTGTGAAAGAGAACGAAATGATGTTATTAGCACAATTTTATCTTCAACACCAGGGGCTATGGTACTGGGGGATTATGTGCCGGGGCCAAATGACCATGCCTTTTATAGTGATGAGTACTACAAATTAAAATAAATATATATTAAACATTATTTCGAACATATTAAATTATTATATTGTTCTAACATTTATTTATTAATTTTTAATAAAGACAATTTTGTCCAAAATTTAGCCTCGTTTTCCCAATTTCATTTCTATCTCCATTGCATCTACAAAAAAATGTTTCTTTTCTAATTTTGACCCTTTAAAATCTTTACCCAAATACCTTACCCTTTTATAATATTCAAAAAATAGTATTTTTTTTCTAAAGCAAACTCACTCAAGCCGTGTGAAAGTTCAATAATCTAATCTATTTAGACTTCGGTTACACTAATTCAACCACAACTTGGTAACTTATGTTTTATCAAGTCACGAAAATAGTTTTCCGTGTATAGTAATCCAGAATACACTTTTAAAAAAATAAATTTTAGATATATAAATTAAAAAATATTTTCATATTTAGAAAAAACTTTTAAATTATATAATCCAAAATGTATTTTTTTTTAAAATTACTTTTAAATTCTACCAATCCAAAAAAGCCTTCATAACTCCCAAATTACATAATTTAAAATATTTAAAAAAAATACATTTCAAATTACATAATCCAAAATATAAATAAATATATATTAAAAATTGACTAATCTAAAATATTTTACTAAATTCAAGAATAAGTTCTAAATTATCTAATCTAAAAAAGTACATAAGCATTTCAATTAATTTCAGATTTTATAATATAAAAAATTATCAAATTACACAATCCAAAACATACTGAAAATACATCTCCATAACCAAACCTTCAAACATTTTAACTTTTCTCCGTAAAGGTATTTTTGATTTTGAAATTATAAAACTTATAGTTGTACCGCAAGAACCACAACCTATGGAGGTGCAGGAAGAATCAGCTCAAGATGGAGTACCCTTCAAAATTTAAATAGACAAAACATTCCTACGGACCTAGCTCAAAAAATGTCAAGGACATTTTAGCAAATCAAAAGTATTTATCGACTTATAATCAATTATCTCAATAGTAACATTATCATTATAGAATAAACCCAGATTAAAAGGTTTAACAATCACTAGATAAGACACATGCTTTCCGATGACCCATTAAATGTGTATAAAAATATTAAATACTAAAACATAACTATTTAGTTTATGACGGGATATCCACTTTCCGATGAACAGAAAACAGAAATTTTTTTGTACTGGGGTCCTAATCACTAATCAGTGAAGAGGTCGTTTGATACCTATCACGACAGTGTGAACTGACGGGTAAAAGAAAACCATAATTTTTAGGTCAGTATATAACGAAGTTCTAAACATCTGGGGGAAAATCAAATAACCTTGCAACATCTCAATCACTACAAACAGTAGTGGCTCCAAAGCATGCAGAATGACATTCGATATCCCTAACACTATCAAAGACGATTTAATATACAGTAATTGAAGCTGTACAGAAAGTAAATCATCATTGGAAGAATGCATCAGTTCAAAATGAAATTATTTGGACATCTTCTCGTTGTCCCCAACTTTCTGTTCAATTGATCACGTTGCATGACCGCATAAAAACCAATCCAACCTATGGGACCTAACAATCATAATGACCTGGATCTCCTAGACCTAGAAATCAGAGGCAATGAGCACTCTATAATTGCCTTTTGTACAGTCTATTTTAGAAAAATATAAAAACAGGGTAAGTCACGGTGCCATACCAATCTATAGATGAGATGAACTGCTATACTCTGTCAATTAAATTATAAAAAATGCTCTGGCATAGCAACAAAATCACCCATGCCAAGATCACTGGCATACTATTTGCAGAAGTGCAGCTCTTTCCCTACATTTCTGTAGTTTGTCTTTGAATTTACCTTCTTGCATTTGCTATCCTATGCCTCCGTCGTCTTCTAGTCCTTCCTAACAGTATCCTGTGGAGTCTGCGTCCCGAGACAGCAGCAGAACCTGCAGATGCAACACTCTGAAAACCAAACCGATCAACATCAAAAGAATCAGCAGCATGATCCTGATTATATCTAATGTTGGGCAAAAAGTGGCCAGCTCTCCCCAAGCCAATGGACCTCACTGAGAAAAAATCATCCTCTAGATATTCATCATCTGAATCATACTCGTCACTATAAAAGGAATTTGGCTCCAGGACATAATCCCCCAGTACCATAGCCCCTGGTGTTGAAGATAAAATTGTGCTAATAACATCATTTCGTTCTCTTTCACACTCAAACCTCTTCCACTTTTCTTCTCTTATAGGGTCCACTTCTCGGGGTCGTGCAAATGGATGCTTAGACCTAACATGTTTCCTAAGCTCCTTGTAGTTCCCCACAAAAGAGCAGTCATCTTGCATGCAACTTCTTTTCTTTGCATTCAGAGACTTCCTTGCAGCTTCAACCACTGTCCAACCTTTCACCTGCCGGCGGCAAAGGGGGCAAAGAAGCTCAGGAACTTCAGTATTGTCTTTAGATTCATCTGTGCTTAAATCAAAATTTGAATTGTTTGCTTCTAGCTGCAAACTTCGAACAGATGTTGCTTTAGTATATGCCTTTTTATATTGTTCAAAACAATTTGAATAGCGATGACTAGTAGCACACATATAAGGGCGACAACCCTTGTCATAAGACGAACAAAGCAGGAGAATGGAATTGTGGGGGACCTCCATACATACAGAGCAGGTTGCATCTTCCCAATCTTTCTTCTCCAATGTTTTAGAAGAGCTCTTCTTTACATGAACATCTTTCAGATTTTTTCTTGCACAAGACAAAAGACATGGTGATGCCTTCCGACCTTGAGACTTGTTCCGGAACTTACCAACTCTCGCCATTTACAAACTGAACCTTAAACTGATCAAGGAAAACCAATCATCACTGT
This sequence comes from Phaseolus lunatus, assembly GCA_013389735.1. Taxonomy (NCBI): domain Eukaryota; kingdom Viridiplantae; phylum Streptophyta; class Magnoliopsida; order Fabales; family Fabaceae; genus Phaseolus; species Phaseolus lunatus. Next base: position 10,289,339 of record CM023865.1, on the reverse strand, counting down.
AAGTCCTTTTAGAATGCAGAAAAAATGTAGAATAATAAATTAAAAATGTTAGTCACTCCAAGCACAATCATCAAATGTCTGAAGTACATATTTCACATGATACCATTTATATGACTTTGTAGAAATTTTTACAAAACCTATAATGTCTTAGCAACAAACACGTGTAAAATTATCATAATGAATCGACAACTTTAGCAGTTACATCTAAGGCACAAATGGCAGGGTAATATTGAGTCGAGATTAAATTAAGCATGCATTGAAATAACAAGTAGAAACACAACATTAGGTTGTCCTTGCTCACCACAATTAGCACTAATCATGTGATTCATATAGCTAATGTAATAGAGGGCTTAAAGCCCAGCAAGCTCTATCATAAGAGCCTCACCACATTCTAACATGCAGCACAATACACAACTAAGATAAAACAGCAAACAAAACTTAATTGGAAATAAAATGATAACTATGGGGTAATGTGAAATTCCAGAAACCATAACCCAAAATATTAAAAGAGAAATAATACATAATAAGTACAATCACTAGCTTGCAAAATTGGTATAACAAGCATCGCCACTAAAAAAGACAGCAAATACAAATTAAACCAAAGGTTTGTACAACCGATCGATCTATATCATTACCTATTACATATCAGCAGATCGTCCTATGTAAATGGAATCTTAAACAAAACATACATTAGAGAGCTACATCATTGCATTCACTAAATCTTTGTCATCTTGATTCATGTATCACCACACACTGCCACATCAGTCTTGATAACAGACTGTCCTATGGAAACGGAATCTTAAACAACACATACAATTGAAAGCTATGTCATTGCATTCACTCAATCATTCTCATCTTGATTCATGTATCCACACTACCAGACAATCACTCTTGATCTAATATATTAAATTCCGTTGAGGATGGACACTTCGACCTTCTTTTCATTTAATGTCCTAATTTTGGGCATCCAAGTTGACACTTTTTTATTGGAATACACCAAATGAGTAACAATATAAAATGCATAAAACAAGCACCATAGAAATGAATACAGAGAAAATTGTATTCTGTAGATACATCATTCACTGGAAGAGGAATAATAGAAAACAATGTAGTAAAAATAGCAATTTCACTTTAAATCGGGAAGAGTGGTAAAAATCACATTGAATGGATGGATTTTACAAAATTAATAGTCCATATTCTATAGCATTAAATTCATAAATCATATCATAACCATTATGTCATAACAAACTTAACAAAAAATTCAAACACAAAAGGTAAAGTACACATCAAAACCTTGCAAGGCATAATATATTAAACACAACGCAAACAGAACTACTCTAATCTTAGAATCTAGATGTCTGATCTAGAAAACGTATCACATTATAATCACAGGGATCCACACATCACAATCACAGGTATCCACACATCACAATCACAGGGATCCACCATTACATCCCCATTTTCAGTTCCATCAACTTCATAATCCAAATAGAAGCTCAAACAGATTAACAATGGAGGAAGACAAACCAAGACAACTCAGAGAACAGAGGAAGATATACCAAGAACAGCAAGAGCTCAGCAAACAACGCAGAACAAAAGAGTGGAGGACAGTGAGCTTCATATGATGACTACGGTTTCACCAAGTCAAACAAGATGAGCACACGGTGTTGGATGTGGCACAAACAAGAAATAAGAAATTGGCTCGGGAGAAAATGAGCCACTGGTGCCATAGTAAAATTGATGGATTTTACTGATTATGGCATTTAAATCAGGATGTAAGAGGGATTTACCTCAATGAAGAACTTACCTTTGATTTGAACTGCTGGGTGTGATTAAAATGGTAAAACCGGGGGATTTGATGATTTAAATCCCAACTTTAACAACCATGAAAGAGAATCTACATTTTTTCATCCCTTCTAAACCCATCGGAGTTTATGCAAATCGCAAGGTAAATCAGCACATACAAAATTACTGGATACTTTATGGCACTCTTCTTTTTCTATATTATGATTCTAAATATCCTTTATTTGCTACACTTTGATAACTATTTCAAAATTTCATTTAAATTGAGTAAGTAACAATATACGTAATATGTATAATGCTCATTCATATAAGAATAGGGTTTCCATTCCTTATGACCCACAACACAATTTTAGTGGTTGCAAACTGATCAAGATCTCCAAACTACAGTATCACACTATGTGTAACCAAGTAATGATCAATGTTGTTAAACTCGAGGATTAGGAGAGGATCTGAAAAGAGATAAAATATCATAACACGACACGACTCATAATGAGTCAGTTGTATATAAAAAATAATGTGTATATGAAAAATATTTAATACAAAATAAACCTTCTACATTAGATCTTTATATTAGTAAAGAGTGGTGCCTTGCTTCCACATTAGGTCTATGTTTATATTAGTAAACAGTGGTGCCTCCATAAAACAAGGCAAGGGAGCTGAAGAAAGGGAAAATAAAGAAAGAACAGAACAGGCCTATATAAAAGGCAGTGGGGAGAGGGGGAGGCACGATAGCAAAGGCACAAGTTTGATATTAGGGTTTTTTTGGGTTTCCTTTTGGGCCTCATTTTCAAGGTTTTTTTAATGGGCCGAGTCACAGATCAAAGAGACTCCTCGATCCTCCGATCTGGCTACCGACTCGCCAAATCACTCCATTCCGTTCAGGGAGCGATCGACCGTGCGATCAGCACAGTTTCTTTTCAAATATTGCAAGATCTTACGATCTAGATCGCAATTTTAACAACATTGGTAATGATTATTAACTAGATGCTAATCATTGAAAAGGGTCCAAAAAAATGTGTGAATGGAAAAGATATAAATGAAACATAAAGTATAAATTATTTTTAAGAAAAATATCCTCTATCAACACAAACATTCATGGCCATTTTCTAATAATGCCAAAGACTTCAAATATAAAAGAACATCATGAATTGTGAATGTGGACCATCTTGACAAAAACCAGGACTAATGGATTACGAGTTCTGACATTAATAACATTTAACCTCTGAAAAAGATATAACGCAAATCCCAGCTGTCATAGAGAAAGAAATAGTCGGATCAAGGAAGGCCTTGCCAAGGTATGGCTACCAAAGCCTGGCCTATTAGTTTGTAAGAAATCTTTTTTTTAGGCTTGGCCTGTCCTACTAAACCTGTTAGTTTGCCAAAATGTTGCTTGTTCATTTCCACCAAGCCATACATACAATGCACATTTTTCAACATCACCTGATTCCTTCACACTTCCATGTCATTTCTCTTTTCTTTTGTCATGATAACAGCCAACCACTTTGGTAACCACCCTCAAAAACTAGTAATTAAAGAAAGAGAACAAAACATTTAAATACTCCACCAAACAACAGAACAAAACATTTAAATACTCCACCAAGCAACTCGGACAACTAAATGTCGGACTTAGGCACCCTATAATACCCACCAAATGACACTTTGCTTGATGACATTTCCCTTAACTTTCTTATTGGCCAAAACCCTCCATAACTCTTTCCAAAGGCATCGACAACCAACTCTAACGCCAATTTATAAGCACGGAGAACTCAAACTTAAAAGCTAGCTATCAAGTATGGTTGGAGAATCAAACACTTAAATATTCCACTAGGCATCCCATGCTACTCATGTCCCTAACACCACTACCAAACACACCGTGAAACAATCAAACATAAACTAGTTCTTCTGAAACTGAAACAACAAACCACATCAAATGACAAACAATAGAATAAAAAAGTATTCAACTCAACAAGTTTCATTGGTTAGCTTGTTGAGTTATCATAATAATCTGATACTGCATGCATCACAATGTAGTACTGGATAGCAAGCAATAAAAAACATAAGCCACGTGTTCTGCATTCTAATTTCAATTTCCACAGATTTTGAGGTATTGCATCCAAAAATAAAAAATTAAAAAAATTAAAAGGGGAAAAAAGAATCATTCAACATCAACATAAAATTTTTCAAGTGTATTACCACTTTCTACAAACAAGGTTTAAAAGATGGTCCTCAACCACCACAACATAAAGGTTTTTTAAGTGTCTCTGCAACTGCGACACAACCACAACTTATAACATTCCTCACATATCTTATTATCAAGAATCCTCAGTTTAGGAAGTCAACTAGTCACATCCGACAGATGCACAGGCACTAGTAATCCACCATTTTCATGAAATGGAAAAATAGAACAATCATATTCTTTTCTAACAGCACAGCATCATCAAGACAATATGAGAGCAAACTTCAGTATCTGAAAAAAAATACACTCATAACATCTGTCAATAAGTTAACAGTGCATTTTTGGTTCTGGAGAGAAACAATGCACCGCACGCACATATGACACAAGAACCTGGTGGAAGTTTACAGGACGTCACATCAGTCAAAGAACCGAAACGAAATTATCCAAATTCCAAATTCTTGGAATTGTTCATGGTATATTTAATTTCTTTACCTCACCAGTGGAGTTCAAGTTTTCAAAACCACATTCATGCGCGGAAATCTCGGTCACATCATGGAAATAGACAATTATGTCACCGTGGCGAAATGCGGAACTAAAATGAGAGACGAAGGTATAAAGAAAGATTCAACATCTTAACACCGTCGCGGAATTCAAGATCGTGAATCTGTTCTATTCTAAGCAGCGTGCACAAACGAAATCGTGAGGTGTAATTCATAAATCGAGGCCTCATGTCAAAGAAAATTTCTAAAAGCGCGTAAAGATGCAGAAACATTGTCAAGATTGCATAAAAAAATGAAAGAAAATGATGAATGGAGGCATCAGAGATCAGGAGAAGAGAATAAGAAAAACCCTCGCGAGAGGGAACGATTCGGAAGGGATGAGTACCTGGAACCGGAATTCTCCGAGAAACGGTTAGGGAGGCTTCGTTTTGTTGAAACAGTGGAAAAGAAGGAAATCGGAGTAGTGTTCCGATCTTCGCGCTCACGCTCTCTAAAATCCGATTATAAAAAAGGCTGGCAGAGGTGACGTGTGCCGGTACTGCAACACCTAACCTACACAAGATTGGTTTCCTCTCACTTGTTCACGTTTTTTAACTTCATCAAAATGAAAAGAGAAATACTGCGTTATGTGGGCTCATGAGCCTAGTTTAACATGCGTCATTTCTTTCTGCACCCCGTAGTTTACATATGCACTCGGGTGGTTAGAAGACTAAAATCTCTTGTTGTTTCACCCTCTTTATGTGTTATATCAATCATTTCTTTTATGTGTTATATCAATCATGTAATCAAGAAAGAAAGTGTTTTGAATTGTATTACTTTTTACTTCTTGATTCTTGTATAATTTGGCAGTAATTTTTTATAAAACCTTTTTGTTTATATAATTTGAAAAACACTCCTAAAATTTCAGAAAATATAATTTTTTTATAAAAAACTAACTTTTAAATTATGTACTTTTGAAATTTTTTTTCCGCTAAAAATATTTCCGAATTTTACCATCTGAAAGTTAATAAAACTTTTGAATTATATAATTTTTAAAAAAAAAGTTTTTGAATTACCGAATCTAAACATTAAAAATAATTATAAATTACACAATCTAAAAATTATTTTTTATATTAAAAAATAACTTCAAGATTATATAATGTGAAAAAAAATCAGTTGTACTAATAAAGTGGGATTCATATTTATAATATTTTTAAGGTGCAGAAGAAAAATATGTGTTGCAAAAATGAAATTTTTGCTCGGTCGATTTTCCTTGTCAATTTTGATTGGCATCCAATTGTCCATGCTAAAAAATCAAAGTGTCCTTAACGAAATGAAAATTATGTTAAGTTAAATGTGCACCCAATCTAACACCCAACTCAGCAACAACCACCATTTGAAACTCTTTCTTCTCTGGGTGTCGTTTTCTGTTTATTAAGGCAGCGGAAACTTCATTTTTAAGGAGCTCTTCATCGAACACCAATCCAAGAACGAAAGACGTCCATTGTTGTGGTAACTAAGGGATCAACGATGAGGGACTTGGACGACAATAGAGAACGAAGCCACCAGAAAAGAGGCGACACGCAAAAGGTGAGTTTTCTTGTTGCCTGTGGATTATGAATAATTTTATTCGAAAGTGTGTTTTGACTTGCTGATATTCTTATTCGGACGGTGATTTTTTGGTTCTAGATGTGTGTTATCCAGTGCAGTGGATGCCCATGTTCAAAAGTTTTTTTTTTGCAGTGTTTAGTTCTGAAATAGATATAACTATTCCGGATATATATATATATCTATAATTCAAAATCTAATTCCAGATAATTTTATCTGAAAATCATTTTCCTGTTACGAACATGTGCATCCAAAACCAATATTTCTGTTACGGACATGTGCATCCGGAACTCAACTTGCTCGGCACCTAAGCACTCTTTCACAAAAATAAAGAAAATAAGGACAAAATGGGATTTTAAAACTTTAGTTGGGTGCAAGAAGCAGTTGCCACTTCGTTAACATTTTGCCCACTTTATCTGGCCCCATTAACCTTTCCACAAAAGCTATTAGTTCACTCTTGTACTATCACCAGTGCTTTTGTTTTCGCATGAACTACATTAAGAAACAAGTGTTTGTTTTTCACTTCTGTTGTGATATTTACAGTAAATAATGAAAGTTCCTACTATCAACCCATGAAAAATTTGTCAGGACTTGTCTGATACTTAGTCAAACTCAGTAAGCTATCACTCATACTAATTTTCGATTAGATAATAATGTAAAAAATGAGTATTAGTGTATTAAAATTAAACTCTTTATTCTTAAATATACAACGAGCCATATTTTCTTCTAAAGCACAACAAAGAAGGAAATAATTGATTAACAGTATCTTAACGTTTTTATTTCTTGTGCATCTTCTTTCATTCTTTCCTTGTTAGTATTTATGAAAACTAATAAATAATTTATTAATAATTTGATGAGCTATTTAAAGTAATTCATTTTAAGATTTTTTAAGCTTCTAAGTTAAAGCTAATTAAGCTAAGTATTCTCTTATTTTAATTTTGAAGAGACAATTGATTATTGTATTTTTTTTTTGTATTTTTTGGATTATTTTTTAAAAATTTTATATAGTTCAAATTTAAAAAAAAATACAAATTGAAGTAACCAATATTTCATTATATAATTGTATATAACTGATATTTTATTATATAATTAATAAATAGAAATTTTAATTTATGGAAATAAATAAAACATTAATTTTTTTAATAAAAATTAATTATTTTAAAAATATAAAGTTATAGTTACATAGTAATATTTTTTAAAATAATATTTTATTATGTAATAAAACTTATATAGTCATGTTTTTTTAAGTTATTTTATATTTACCAACTAGTTTATCGGTTAGTTTTACAAATATTTTTAAACTACTAGTTTATCAAGTATAAACTTACAAACTATGAGTTTATAAGTTAGAAGTTAGTTTATCAAATATCACCAAGTTTCTCACATACAATTGATCAAATATTAACTAGTTTATCATATCAATTAACTTATCAAACATTAACTAAGTTTATCAACTATATGTGTCAAATAGATTCAATACATTCTATATATTATTTATCTCTCTATCTACATGAGTATGAGTGTTGGGTGATCTCGTTACATATTCATGACGAAATTCAAATATGATTTTAAATCTTAAATTAAATTGAGTAAAAATGAAAAAAATTAAATACTCATATATAAAATAATAAAAAAAGACTTTATCTTAAAATTTTGAATAAAAAGTAGTGTTAATCCCTTATATAAATTTGACTTATGTATACTTTGGTGGCTTGAATCATCTAGAGTAAACCTAAAAATATTCAAGTGAACTTGGTTCACCAAGATTGACCAAAAATTTCGTAACTCGTTACACGAGAACATAAAAATATATTTTGGTGGTTTGAATCATGTATAGAATGAACCTAAAAATAGTCAAGTGAACTTGGTTCACCAAGATTAACCAAAAAATTTCGTAACTCGATTAGACCCGCTAGAGGTTGGTGGATTTGCTTACTAAGCATATTTTGTCCTGTCAAATTGTCTCATACTATAATTTTTCATATGCATTTTCTATAAAGTTTTGTTTTCAAGATAGAGAAATAAATTTGTGTTCTTTTGACTTAATGTTATGGCATATCAACATGTTCTAATGGAGATTTTTTATAAGTCTCATATTTGAAACTTTTAACCTTAAGTGTAAGTCTTGCGTTGAAAATGCCGTAAATCATCTGTTGGTCCAATACAAAACCAAAAATTTAGAGGCCACGCAAAAGAAATGGTCATATAGATGTACACAATTTTGGACAAAAAAAAACGGTACAATATATAGATGTACACAAACAATGGCATGCTAATAATAATAAATAAATAATATGTACAAATAGAATCTCCAATTCTTGCTCCTGAGTTAAGCGAGCCCAATAGTTTTTTTCGCCTGTCATGTAATATGAGGGGAAGGCATGGTTAGCTTCTTCAGCTGGAAGTTGATCCTCCACCTTGCTACAACGGACAAATCATCAGAGTAATTAGATAACACATTGAGCATAATTATCCGATACGATATTGCCTAGTCAATAACTTGGTTCTCTGGTGTGCCATGTCACGCGTTAGATCCAAAGTCGTGCTGAAAAATTGATACAAGTTACAATCAAGCAAACTCTGAATGCTACAACACGAGCCAATGAACGATTTCTGCAGTCATGGACCCTAGATGAACCCCAGCAACTTCCACACTGAACACTGGAAATGTTACATGCAATGGAGGACAGAACTGTCATCGAAGAGAAATATAATCAAATACGTCAGTGAGATAAATTCAACCTATACTACATGATTTGCAGAAATGGATGCAATGTTATTAGAGTTATGAATGGAAATCTTATAAGCATAAACTAGTATGAAAACAGCTTTTTTTATGCATAAATTCAGGTGCCATGATAAAAACAGAAAATTCGTGGCAAAATGAGATAGTACGCATTTACCTCCATAATGCTTCATAGTTGAAGATAGCATGGTTTAACCCTTCCGGCCAAGAATATGAGGAAAAGAAGAACCTGAGGTCTGGGAAAGTGGCCTTTGGACAAATGAATGGTTTAAAAGTTGAGCAGCGGTGGGACGATCATTTGGATTAACTTGAAGGCACTGCAGGATAAAATCGGTTGCATCTCTCGAAAGGGAGTCAGGAATAGATGGTGGAATACCTTTTCCAATTCTAAATAATGCCTGCATCTGTTGTTTTAAGAGATTAATTAAAACTCAACCGTCAAACCCAGCAATAATGCAATTTGAGATATATTAATAATGACCCAAACCAACATATTACCTAATATAAAACGCCAGACACCACAGACAAAATTCATAAATTAATGGAAAAGATACACAATCATCCATTAAAAACTATTTTTCTTGCCCAGTTCTCCTTTTATTAAACATTAAATAGTAAAATAATATATTATAAATCACATCATTAGGTCTCATTTGGGTGTTCTTTTACTATTTAAGTGTACGTGTATCAGTACTACAAGTTTGTTTACAAAATAAATGGTAGGAACCTTGATACTTTGGATCAAAAGTGGTAGCCTGAATAGTTTAATAATTACCAAACAGAAAAGTCAAAAAAATGTGAAGGCGAACACATGAAACAGAAAAAAAAAATTATTTGTAAAATTGTGAGAACTGAAGAACCCTCCCTTGAGACAGAAAAAGTAAAATCATGTGTGATATGATGACCCTTAGTGTGAGCTAACAATAGTAACGGGAGTTAAATAGCAATAATATGACAGGTACCCATTCCAAATCACAGTACGGAAGTTGGCCCGTTAACATCTCCAGTACAGTGCATCCCAGACTCCACATATCAGCTGGAAGCCCATAACCGTTGTTCTTTCCTTTCACAACCTGCATATTTCAGATTAAGAAATAGACAGCTACGTTATCAGTAAATCGAAAGACAAAACACCCAAAATGAGAAAATTTAAGAAAGTATTAAGGCTTCAAAAGAAAAGGGATGCTTCTTTCTATATATAGAAGGCAATGAATTCTTGAAACAAGACATGTATAATCACTACCACTGTCAAAAATTACATCCTGGTTTATTACATTGATCAAACCATATGTAAGAAATGGGACAAAGCAAAAGAAAAACGTAAAAATTCAACTTTTCATATCTAATAATCTCATTGACAAAATGTGACATAATCTAATGTTGCTATGGAATTTATTTTGACGAAGTTCAAATAATTCCTTGGATTCAGGGTTTTAGACCAGTGGCACATTGAATGCGAACAATTTTAACTGTGACTATAATTTCATTTAATAAGTGTACAGTTCACAGCTAAACGAGAGTGAGCGGAGACTAATGTAAGAGTCATGCATCTAGCTATTGACATGACCAGTTACTGCTAAGGAAATGAATTTGAAGTTTGTAGCCATGTACACGCTCTATTAATAGATTTGGCAGAAGATCCATTATAAAGTATTTCTGGTCTGAAGTAAAGATTGAAGGCAAACCTCAGGGGCCATCCAGAATGCTGTACCCTTCATTGATTTAACGTCATTCAATTTGGTTGCCTGAAAAACAATTCATAAAGTGAAGTCAGAAAAATTGAAATTATACGAAACTTAACACTATTCAGACATCAATAAGTGATATAAAAAATATTCGAGACATAAAAGAAACCCAGGAAGCATAAATGGAAGAGAATGAAATGAATACCTTGGCCAATCCAAAATCTGCAAGCTTGACAGATCCACTTGCATCCACCAATATATTTGCACATTTGATATCCCTTAAATCGAGGAAATATAATTTAGAAAATATTTACAATGATTGTTTCATCCCAATTACATAACTGGTACAGGAATGCAGAAAATAGGATGTCAAATGAATCCCAAGCTATAACCCAAAGACAAAATCTGCTCTTTAAAATTCCAAAACCGAAATTTCCCACATGCATGTAACCATTCAACCAGATCTTAGTCTGATACTGAAGAACTTGATTTTCCTTTTTAATCATTTGAATTTGAAGCTCGAAGTAACTAACAACTGGAAGAAACTAATAGGCCATCCAAAAATATAGGACTATTAGCATCAAAAGGTAGTAATTTGGGGCACGAAAAATAATTGGATATCTTCCACCCCCTCCCCCCCCCCCAGAGATTCTTCCTGTTCAAACTCACTCCTCAAGAAGAAAATAAAACAAATATCACAAGTTATTTACAAAGTATATATTGCAACTACAAGACAGAACGTAAAAGTGAAAGTTCCTTTGAAGAAAGGAAAGCAAGAACCATAGAACTCTTGCCAGCATCCTTCTAGAGAAATGAACCATACCATATGATTCAAAACAATGATTACCATGGAAAAGTATAAGTCATATATACATAAAAAGGAAAGTGAAACAGGATTATAAAAAAATCTGGAGTCACCTGTGAACCACATTTCGATCATGAAGATACTTCATACCATGCAGAATCTGTCTTGTATAGGCAGATACTTGGGAATCTCGAAGAGTATACTTTTGATAGAGGCTTCTAAGGGAACCTTTGGTTACAAGCTCAAGAAAGATATACAGCTTTGATTGATCCTGCACAAACATTGAGCAAAGTGTAAAATACAAATCTTTTTGAATTATGTCTGCACTTTTTACGTTATTAGTAATTTGCAGTGGTGTGAATCCTTTATCACACAAACATTAAACTACATTTCATGGCTTATCATGACATCATGCCCAAACTCTTAACTAAACATTCCACTTATATTGGAAATATTGTAAGAAGTTTGACTCTTTGAAATGCGATAGGACCTGTTTTCATTGACAAAATCTGTAATGGCAACTTCCGAACAGATGTAATAATAATAGTAAACAAGAAGAAGATACGAAATTGAACATAAAAGAAGAAAACGAGACAAGACAGCATAGACTCAACAGTAAACAACAAGAAAATGTCAAATGAACATAAAAAAGAAAAGGAAATCAGAAGAAGCAAGTACCATTTCTGTGCCATAGTATTGAACAATATTGTCATGCTCAAATTGACTCAAAAGTGCTATTTCCTGAGACAGAAGAAAAAGACAAATCTGAGAAAATAAACATAGTGGGAAAAGCATGAAGAACAGTAACATCTCAAATTACCTAATGGGATATTGCAGAATATAGTATAATTTGATAAAACTTCTTTTTTATTTTTCATTGAAGTATTCCATTATTGGAAAAGCATGTAAAAAGTTAAGTTATAAAACAAAAAAGTGTGAGCCCGTCACCTGCTCCAATTGATATACACTTTGCTTCCCCTGAGTCCCCTGATCAAGCAATGAAACTTCTTTTACAGCAAAAAAGAAGCCGTCACTACAGTGATTCAGAAAGTATACATAACATGTTAGTAGATATCCCTTGCATAACATAAAATAAATTTTAAATCATTGTAAAGCTTGGCTTCCAAGTTTATACAGAAAAAAAAAAAAAAAAAGCAGCAATTTGATAGGAAGATGCTAAATTATAAATTATCTTTTGAGATGTTTTTGGATTTGACAAAAATCTGGCATTAAACGGCAATTAAAACATCCTTGCCCCTGCAAAACCTAGCTCACTTACCTCATTAATTTCTTCAACAGTTCTCTTTAACTAAGATTTTAAATATGTTTAAATTGTTTATTCAACTAGAAGCCATCTGTATCACTGAATCAATTTCCCATAGTGTCGAAATGAACAAGCTAAGAAGCTCAAAGTCATTTCCTAATCGGATGAACAACAGAAAGCTTGCAGAACTTAATTTCAGAAATTCTCATTATCACTTATCAGAAAAAGGCTAACAACAAAGTATATTAAGAAAACCCAATAGTGGGGCACCTACACAGCAAGGAACTATTAAATGTTTAAAAAGCACAGCTTTGTTAAGTATTGTCTTTAGGGTAATGGTTAAGACATCAAATGTAGAATTTTTGTTTTGTTTTTGGAAGTGTAATGTCTGGCCCTACCAATGCGTCACAACCATTGCCTAATTCAAGGGCTATGGTTAACAAAACCAGTAATGATTTGTTTGGATTAGAGAGTAGATTTTGAGATGATTTGATGGAGAAATGTAGAGAAAGTGGAGTTGTTTAGATTAAGGTAAATAGAGTGGAAAGTATAAGAAAAGATTGTAAGAGATTTGATAGATATAATAAATTTTAACAAAATTATGAAATAATTTAATATAAAAGAATTTAGAAATTTAAATTTAAATTAAAAATTAATATTAAATAGTAATAAAAATACATATTAGTAATTAAAATTAAAAATAATTCTTATTTATTATTTTCATTATTTATTTTATTATTATATAAAAATAAATATTAATAATTAATAAGTATTATAAATGGTAAATGGTAAATAAATACTAAATAATTTTTATAAAAAAACAATATATAATTAAACTTTATATGCAAATCTCTTCACCAAAACAAACATTGTTTTTAGCGCTTTTAAATATTATGCTTTCCGTTTTTCCAACTTTCCTTCCACGCCTTTATCCAAAGAGGCTGTAAAAGAATTTAGGAAATTTAGTAAACATGGCAGACACATTGGATGAGATGGGGAAAAACCCATTTTAGCTCGTCTTCTAAAAAAAGGGAAGCAATTGAATTTGGAGAGATCATAAGCCCTTGTGCTCCTATTCTGGCCAAAGAGGAGAAGAAATGAAATATTTGATAATATTATCAGATATACTGCAAAATATTTTCCACCTCCCCACCCAAAAAGAAAGTTTCGCTCCAGGACACAAACTGACAATTTCTGAATCCGTTAGTTCAATGTACATCAACCTGCCAGATTCAATGAGCTGGTTCGAAATCTATTGAACACAAGTGTTCATCAATAAAAATAATTGTGTAATAATCATTACTCGTGTTATCATTGGAACCCCATAAAAAAGTATCAGTATCTATATAACAGCTAAGTTTTGCTCTTTCTAATTCTACTCAAGATAACCATTACCTACTCGTTATTTTTAAACATTTGAGAAAGTAATGTGAGGAATGTAGAAGCAAGTATATTACTTTCATCCACTTTTAATTTGACAGAAAATATTCACCCAATAGGTTGAAAACCATAACAACAGCACAGTCTTACCTATTTTATTTTGGTATTGAAACCCACACAGTACATTCTAGAACTCCAAAATTACCAAAGCATTAACCCCGCCCCCGAATCCTATCCACCTCTCATTCAAAAATTTAAATTGGAATTCTCCAAGATTATGTCTAACGTAATAGAATTTTAATAGTTTTGAAAACCTTTTCTACCAACTACCACTAAAGGAAAACATCACAACAAAGATTGACAGCCAGAACAGGAAAGGGAGGAGGAAGCAACAACACCCCACGTGCTAAAGTAGACCAATTTTTCTAATGCCCGATAAAATATTATGGCTGCAGGAGAGAAAAAAAAAATAATTGTATATCCTTGTGGATTCTTGAAATATATATATAATGCAAGTATGTAATTGTGCATGAAATCCCAAGTCCAAATCCCATATAATAATAATAGTATTTTAAATTTATGAATAATAAAAAAAAGAAGAAAATAGATGATGAATCGGAAGGGAGAATGAAAAGTGAAGGGTGAACAGAATGCACTTACTAAGAAATTCCTTCATAAACGGTGCCAAACGAGCCACCCCCAAGAAACTCACCCTTCTGCCAGCTTCCGGCGGTAATAATTCGCTTGATTCTTCCTTGCGGAGAAATATTGTTGGAGGTATGATCCGTGGTACTACTAGAAGAATCATCTTCGTTCGAAGTGGAAAACGAACACGATTCCGAAAGCCCAGCCACGATCTCCGCAATCCTTGCTGCATTATCTGCATTCTCTTCCTCTTCCCTCTTCGGGCTCGCTCTACCCACTTCCCCTTCTTCCTTCTCCGCTACCTCCCTCTCTACTTTCCCTAGCCAAGCAACATTCTCTACTTCCCTCACACGCTCAGAGTGCTTCAACGGTAACTCTTCACCCATCGGAGCCAAATCCCTCAAAAGGTCCCACGTGGAACACGAGCCATCATCCACCATCTTAACCCTCATCCCCGGCGGCGGATTCAGCATCGGCGGACGAACCCCCTTAATACCAGTGCTCGACTCATCTACCTCCAAAACCCTAACCCCATCTTCGAATTTTTCACTCAATTCACCATCCTCTGGTGGTTTTACTATTCTCTCCTCGTTTACCTTCGGTACTTCTTCTTCCTCATCCTCATCCTCTTCCTCTTCCTCGAGAATATCGAGGTTTTCGAGCTTCAGTCTCGGGAGAATATCCGAAGAGGAACGAAACTTCATGGCTTCCCAGGCCGCAGCGGGAATAGCGAAGTCTTCCGGGCCGGAGAGGCCCAAACTCCTGCAAATTCGATCGAACTCGCCCTCGACTCCCTCGATTCGGAAGCTGGTGCGGTCGTAGAACTCCATGGAGCGCGTGTAGAGTGTTTGGTCGGAGGTAGACGATCCAGCGTCGTATTCGGAGTACCTGAGGGCGTTGCGGCGCTCGAGCTTGGGCTTCCTCCGCGGGTTCTTGCGATCCATGGCCTTGGTGCGGTTGCGGTGCTCAAAAATCCGAGATAGGTGATGCATCTGAATCCATCTAAAACGACGTGGCGAATGGCTTGAGGAATTGGGTGAAGCAGGCGTGAAAGTGAAGGGTGAAATTGAAGAGGGAGATTTGTAGTTTTTTATGGTTGTTGTGGATCGGTCTGAGGTTAGAAATGAAAAGCAATAGATGAGGGAGAAAGTAAACGGAGCTGACCAGAGAGGAGTGAGGAATTGATCAAGAAGGAAGAGAAAGAGAAAGTGAAGAAAGACTGCACCCACAAGACCAGTAAACGTCGTTGAACTGGAAACACAAAACGCGGTGCCACATCAACCACCCTGCCATGACATGGATTGCCCCCACTCGACTTTTTTCTTTTTTTTTTCTTATGTCATATTAATAATACGTAAATTAAGTTTCCACTTTAATCTTCTAATTCTACTTCTTTTCATTCGTTAACTTCCTTTTGGGCCCATAACATTTTATTTTAAAATATTATTACCACAACGACTCAGGAGATATAAGTAATTTTTTTATTAAAAAGATTACCACAACGTTTTTTATTAAAATCTTAGTATTATCTTTTTTATGGATAAATACTGACCATTTTTTTATGCTATTTTTCTCATTTGTCAACGATTTCACTTGTGAATTACACTAAATCTTGTGGCAGAAGTTTTCGTTTTCTCTCTTTTACACACACACTTATATTTGTTTTGATCGTTTCACTGTAGGAAAGATGAATTTGTAAGATGGGTTTGTGTTCATTCATTTGTAGCGCTTAAATGTGAGGGATGTTGCTTTCTTTTTTGGTCGTGGGTTGTGAAGATAGATAAAAGTTAGCTGGACTAAGTTATTTTATTTTGTTACTTTTTGTTCTGTGTGAAAAGAGTTGTGTTGGTAGTAGTTTGAGTGTTATTTTTAAGTGAGCATTTATAAAATAAAAATGAATATTAATATTTTGTGTTTGTTATAATAATTTTTATTTTATTTTCTATTGATAATTAATGTTTTGAGTGTCAAATTTAAACATGTATAATTAATTTTTAACTTTTTTTTAAATTGATGTTCACTTAAATATAATTGAGGTTGACCTTTTTTTTAAAACATTTTTTATTAAATAGTTATAATTTATAAATAAATAAAAATTAAATTACTTTTTCAACAATTTTAACATATAAGGTCAAATTTATAAACAATTTATAAACTTATATTTATATTTTTATAGATTAAAAACAATACAATTTCAATCGCACTTATATCACATTATTTATAAAATTTTCTTAGATTTTTTATTATATTTATTTTAATCTAAATAATCTATTTTTTTAACATTTTTCTTTTAAATCATCTTAATACAAATAAAACAAGACAAAACATAACTGGTTACTACTTTCACTTCACATATCCCCTCCCAACCATTTTACCCTTTACTAAAACAAGTGAAAAGATGACACACTGAACTAGAAGAAGAGTTTGATTTTTTCCAACTACCTTCACCAATAGCAAATGTCTAAGTAATAGAACTGCAAACTCGATGAGCCATTGTTTCTCTCTTACATTTTGTTAAGTGAGTATTAAGATGAGTCAAAATATATTTTTTTAAATGTTTTTCACATTTTTTTTTGTAAATATATGTTACTGATAGAGAGATGACATCATTTATAAGAACAACAAAGATTTTTTTTACAAAGCAAACAGTTACACATTTTCATTTGACAACTATTTGTAATAATATAATAAATAATAAATTGCAAATAAAATAAATATGATTAAAATATTAATTTATTTAGTTGTTTAATGAATGTTTTTAATTTTTACAGAGTCAAAGTGTAATGGGTGTTGAATTTTGTAAATAATCTTTTCAAAATATCTTTATTCGAAGAATCTGAGTATGAGGTAACTTAATTCAATCAATTTTTACGTATAAACAATTAATGTCTAGCCAATATTTTTCACATGATTATTTAACATTTTCTCACTTAAAAGTTTGATGTAGTTTTTACCATAAGAAGTGTCATTAACATTCAAAACAATAATTATGAAATTGCTTTCCCTAATTCATTGGTGGAACGTTTTTATAATTATTGTTTTTGGCATACAAAACATACAATACGATAAACTATTTGTTTTGAGACTGTAATACAATTTTCTTCTCCAATAACTCATCATCCAAGTCTTTCTAAAAAACTTACTTTATCAAACTCATCACACATAAAGTAAGAAGAGTTATAAAATTTAAACATACAAAATTCATAGTTATCAAAAATAAATATTCCAAATATTTCAATTACACGAAATCAAACAAATATATAAAAGGGGATTGTGTTTAGAAGTTTCTTAAAAAAATTGTAAACATTGTCATTTACTCTTACACAAACTAAATCAAATTAAGATATAATATCTAATTTATATAAATTTAGACAAAGGAAACATTAAAACTAACAAATTATATTACATTTAACTAAATTAAATTAAGATATAATATCTTATTTATATAAATTTAGACAAAAGAAACATTGAAATTAATAAATTAGATTGCATTTAATACAATAAATTTAAACTTAAATACAATAGATATATTGGTTGCTAATTTGGATATCAAAGTTGTTTTGAACTCCTGTTACTTCAAGTAATTTATTGGACATTTTAATAAATAAAGACATTCAAACTTTAGCCTAACATTTTTAGTGTCTCTTTTCTCACCTCACATGTTTTATTAAGTTTTGTTGTAAGAGTGGATCTTTTTTTTTTTTTTTAACCAGTTTTGTACACAATAAGTGTGATGTTTGACACACTAAACTTTTAAAAAACAACATGATAAGCATAACAAATTTGTGATACTTGTAACCATAATAAATAACTGTGGTGTTTTTTTTTAATTGACGACGTAAAGAAAAAGTATTGTGAGTCGGAGAAATATGCACAATCTATTATCACAATTGAAGCATGTCACAATAAGATTGATGCAATCTCTTTAATGATTTTAATTGTTTCATTGGTGAGTATTTTGGTTGAAGATGGATAAGAATTTTCCAAAACAATACCCTTAATATGTTTGTGTAGGTCAACATTGGTAAGTGCATTACTCTTATAAATATATGGTCTTAGTATATGTTATTTAAGTTCTATGTTATTTAAGCTCTCTTTGTCTATTGTGTCAACTACAAGTACCAAATGTTTACTTGAACGAACTTCTACAATATCATCCCTTAAATAAAAAGTTTAAATAAATTTGATATTATATTTCTCGTAAAGTTCCAAATTTTCATTTGAGAAATTAAGGTAGTTAAGAAAATACTCACATAAAATTGACTACACACTTTCAATTAACAAATAGTAAAAAAAATAATAAAAATATATAGTTTGAACATTAAGTGAGGAAGACAAGTTAGCGAAAAGGGAAAAAAGGGACATAAAGACGAAAATGAAAGTAAAAGTGGAAGCTTCTAGAAAAAAAAAGTGAACATTGGATGTGAAAAAATATTATTGCACACAAAAATAAAAACAAAGAAAACCTTGAGGAAGAAAAAAAAAGTGTCGTTTAGCAAAAAAATGTTACAATTGTGTCATATGATTCAATTTAAATGTTATAATTCTCTGGTTGTTGTTAAGAGATGAACAAAAATGACACTTAATATTTATGGATAATTATTAAAAAAGAAACCAAAATTTATTCTCTATGAATACTCAATCTTCTAATCCAAATATACTCATTACAATTGATGAATATGACAACACAATTACCGACCATTTTACATATTCTCCTCCCAACCATTTGTAATATTATTTCATTATGACATTTCTTATAACTTTATCAATGGAGTAGATTTTGAAAATATTGATTTAAATTATCAAGTCAATACTTCATTACTTAACGTTAACATAAAATTAACAACACTAATAATGATAGACAAATAAAAAAAGATAGTACATCAAAATCATGAGTGATGAGAAAAAAAAAATTAAAATCATGAGCAAGGTCATAACGAGTTGCTTAATGCCTATATTTTTAAAACTTTATGTACATATTTGTAGAATGTTATGGGAATGGATGTCTTTATAAGAATTATAAAGGTTATTATCCCATAGTGATTACTTAATTACTTCACATTGAGATTAAATGCAATGCAAATAAAATGTTTATCACCCCTTCAAAAGTGCATTGTTATTGCTTGTATATTGGTTTGTGACTCACCTGATGAAAGTGTGAATGATTATAAAGTGCTGCATTGAGAACCTATAAGGCTCAACAAGAAAGACAACAACCAACTAATACAAAAAACATAAACTCCTCGTGGCTTTCCAATTAGGTTAGATCAATTGACTATATGCACAGGGAATCAAAAAATTGTCTGAAAAAAATATTTTTTTTTCCGCAGGAACGTTACTGTCAAATTGCACATTCCTGATGCAATACACAATGATTATAAAATATTATTTAACCTATTACAATTGTTTATATTTTAATACGTTTATAAAAACTATTTAAATACATCTAGAATAAAAGAAATACAAATATTTGCACAACACAAACAAATCTTAAATGTTGAATATGTATTTTGAGTGTTGCAAAATACATGACCATCATATTTTTCAGATGCTCATATAATAATATAACCACATTGCATGATGTAATTATGACAAACAATACACTTATTAATATGTTATTGTAAGAGATTTTTTATTGTTTTACTTTAATATTATTTACTTGTAATAAATGTAACACTTCAGAAAATTTCATCTAACTAATATAATAAAAATTATACTAGTTGTATACAAATTTGGAGTTTTTCAAAACATTCATAATACATGATTATGACTTATAGAAAGAAAAATATTTACAATATACAGTTCAAAATAACATCCTAAAGCTCTCCAGAACCTCAGATACATGTATGATCATCTGCTCGTGTACGTAGTACAGTCATCGCAGTTCAAACACAACAAGAAAAGCAAGGGTAAGCTAGTGAAAAGAAATTTCATAACATATTAAATTCATGCAAAAAGAACAAATCAAACTAATAGTTTATAAACATTTCTTTAAATGTTGTTATATAAAATTTCAATATCAATTTTATCATTCATATAGACCATACATAGATCTATTTTCAATCACAGTCATTGGATTTCATTTCAATCCCACTTCGTCTTCCGAAAGACTCATTAAGTATGCCCCTACCAGAGACTATCATCTGATCCAAATATCAGAAAGGGTCAGGGTAAGTTCAAACATCCAATACCAAGTGTCTACAGCGGGACCCGATGTGTATGAACTCCCTCTCAGCTTCTCACCACCTGATATCTTAGTCTACATGACTTAGATCATCAGTGAAGCCAGATGATCTCCGTTAAACATAGGTTTTTCATACTTAATGTCATCAAACAACAACTCATACATTATCCCAAATGTATGACATCAATTTCATATCATTTTCATCATACAGTATCATTCCAAAACACAATCCACAATATTTAAAATCTTATTTAATATAAAAAATAACACTTAAATACTAAACCATCAAAATATAATATTTTTACAAGTTTAAATAATATATAAACAAATAACACAAATATAAACACACAATATCCCTGTAAGAGAAATTGAATATTGGGACCACGTCCCTTCCACATCCAGAATATTCTAGCTTAGGGTGTTATTAAAAATTAAATTTAGCTTCCCTTACCTTAATTGTTTGCTTTCCAAGCAACTTTTAGAATTTTATTCCTCAAAGTCTGGATAAGCTTCAAGATTTACGGGTCTAATGCAAGTTATCAAAAAATTACCACATTTTAGTATGAGCTTAATCAAGTTTAGATAAACACTTTTCTCATTTGGTCCCACTAATATTGATGATTAAAACATAGAGAAAAATAGAGAATAAGAGAACTTTAGAGTCAAATTGAACTTACTCTGTTTGAAAATCTGATCGGGTGGAAATGTTCCTTAACTCGTCAGCTACAACGTGGTCCGATCAGATTCTAAAATAGATGAAGATTGAGAGAAAAAATTAAGAAAGAAGGGAGAGAAGAGAATATGGAGAGAGAAAGAGAAAGAAGATGAAAGACCCAGGATGGTTGTTTCTTCTTCTATTTTTTTCAACGTTGCTACAATAAACACAAAATTCTTTTAAGTTTTTTCTTTAATAATTTAACATGAAGTAAAAAGGACTTAGACCTAAAATAAATAAATAAAAATTTAAATTTGTTTACATACATAAATGGTCCCGTAGTTTTATAATTGTGTGTAACGAGTGAAATATATTATAGTTTAGTTTTACACTCAAACTTTTTTATTCACAAGCTGAATTCCATAAACCAAAAAATATTTCAACACCTAAAGGTCCTGTTTAAAATGTTCAGCTGAAACAAATAATAAAATAAATCTGTTTTAAAAGTGATTCGTAATTTCAACCTAAGGTTTTTGAAATCAATGAATTTATGTTAATATTCAAAATTATCAAAAATAAATTTAGTATGCACGAATATGTTGAACAGTTGTACAATTTTTTAAACTAAAACAAACAACAATAACTTCAAATATAACTATGTTTCACTAAGGTATATTAGTTGTACTTATATATCTATCTATCTCTATATATATTAAAATGCCATAATAATAAAATTAAAGAAAATATAAATATAAATATGTATTTTTTTTAATTATTACTAATTGAAATATAAATTCTTCTAATCTTTGTGTTGATATTTTTATCATGTTAAATTCAATATATATTATAATAATTTAATGTCATTTATCTCTTTAATTTGACTAGAAAATTATAGATTTATATTCAACATTTAAAACAAATATAGAAAAAAATGTATAAGAAATAAGAAAAAAAATGTATAATACAAGCCATCAAAATTGGTCTGAGTATTTAAATTTTGTTCAAATAAACAAGATTATCAAAGAAAATAAAATTTAAAAGTAAGAGTAAAACATGAGATAAAAAAAATATATTTGAGAGGAAAACAAATAAGAGATGTAATAAAAAAAACATAGTATATATGTATATTAACAAAGAGAATGGTAATGACTGTCTATTCTTTAAAAAGACAAAAAAAAAGGGCATTGCCGTTACATTTCATTAATTACTTTAAATATTATAGATATGTAAAATCTAAAATATTATTCAAAAATATATTTATTTATTAGGAGTGAATAAAAAAATTATTGCTACAATAAATAAAGTATTGAAAATTTTGCAGGTTTTATAATGGGAATATTATTCATTGTTGTTCATGAGGCAGTGTTATGTATCTGATGCAGTAGGTAAGGGGTGAGATGTGTTTTGGGAATCATGTGTGGCAAGTGTGAGTAAATTTGTGACCTACAATACCCTATCATAAAAATATCTACCAGAACCTAAAACGCAAATTTCTCCTTTTAATTTTTTTT
Organism: Phaseolus lunatus; assembly: GCA_013389735.1. Lineage (NCBI taxonomy): Eukaryota > Viridiplantae > Streptophyta > Magnoliopsida > Fabales > Fabaceae > Phaseolus > Phaseolus lunatus. The sequence continues at coordinate 10,266,398 of CM023865.1, read as the reverse complement.
ACAAATTTTTTATTCTCTCACCTCACTCTTGCCCTGCCCGGGAGAGAACTGCACGAAACGAAGTCTAAAAAAACGGATCCCAATAAAAAAACTGAACCCTAACCCTAGAAAACGGGCTTATCCTCTTCTTCCTTTGTGTGTTCCTTCATTCGCTCGGAAATCGAACCAGGTACGATAGGGTTTGTCACTGAATCTTCACTAGCCTAAGCGATAGGGTTATATCTGCAATTTGTTAAGCTAGGGTTTGGATTTATATGATGGAATGCTCTGCTTCCTGTGTACCTTGTTGTTGCCGGCGATGACCGGGGACCGATGTCACCCGTTGAAGGACATGGCGGAGGGAGGGGATGCCGCCGCCGTGGGGAGGCCCTATCGGTCTGACTTTGTGACGGAAATTACTCGTGATTCTGCTGTACGTACAATTGATTTCTTGTCCCAGGCTAGGAAAGCGCTCGCTGAGCGTTCCCCATTTGATGTTGCCGAAGAAACTTCGACTTCTGCTGTGCTTACTCTGCCCAGTGGGTTGGCTGGCCTGCTGAACCGACAGACTGATAACAGGAGACGTCCTAAGAAGTCCCATTCTGGTGGACATAAGAGGAAATCTTCGGCTAGGGCTAACCAGAAGAAGCCTGATGATTCTAACATTTGGATTGAGACTGAGGAGTACTTTAGGGACTTAACTTTGGCTGATATTGATACCTTGTTTGAGTTCTCTCGTGCAACTAGTTTAGCTTCTCAGGAATTGGGAAATGCTCCAAGTTACAATGCAGTTACTAGTTATATCAGGAATGAAATGGAACCTGTTCCAAGATTCAATGCAGGAGTCAGCAGTGAGGATGAAAAGAAGGGTGACTTAGTGGGTAGTGAGGATGCAAAGAAGGTTGGTGAAGCTGTGGAAAATGAGGATGAATTGTTGGTAATTGAGGCAATTGACGAAGCTGCTGTTGAACAAGCTTGTCCTCAGGATGACAAGAATCAAGATATTTCTGATTCTGCTATTAGTTTAGAGTGGTTTTTAGGTTGTAGGAATAAACTCTCTTTGACTTCTGAGCGCCCCTCTAAGAAAAGGAGGCTTTTGGGTGTTGAAGCTGGTTTGGAGAAAGTTATAATGACTTGTCCGTGTGATGAGGGTCAACTGTTTTGCCATTACTGTGGAAGGGGAGACATTGGCAGGGACTCCAATAGGTTAATTGTCTGCACTTCTTGTAAAATGGCAGTTCACCGTAAGTGCTATGGTGTGCTTGATGATGTAGATGAGACTTGGCTGTGCTCCTGGTGCAAGCAAATGGGTGATGTTGATGAATCAGTGAATCCTTGTGTTCTTTGTCCAAAGAAGGGTGGTGCATTAAAACCAGTTAATAGCAGTGTGGAAGGTGCTGGTTCTGCCCCATTTGTGCACTTATTTTGCTCTCTGTGGATGCCTGAGGTTTATGTAGATGATTTGATGAAGATGGAACCTGTTATGAATGTGGGGGAAATCAAGGAAACCCGGAAGAAATTAGTTTGTAGTGTTTGCAAAGCAAAGTGTGGTGCATGTGTTCGGTGCAGCCATGGTATGTTTCCTTGTTGTACCACACAATTTTCCATTTTTAGGCCAGTTTTGCATTGTTTTCAAACTATGGCTAAAAGCATGTCTGTTAGACCTTCTGATTTGGCTTCACATAGCAGTGCTTCTTAAGGTCACAAATTTTGTATGTCTATTGCCTTTTGGTTGTGTGCAGGATGTCTAGGTTACTTTCTGCTAAGATGATTTGTATATTAAATTAGGTGTAGTAAAGTTGACCTCAATTTACTCTCCTCAATGTGAAATTTTCTTAACTTAATTATCATGGTTCAGATCACAGCATTTTTCTGCAAAATTGCGTTGTTCATTAAGTACTTGCATCCGCAAATATATTCTCAAAACATCATATTGATTAAAGAGCTCTATTTTTTCGATTGCAAAATGATGATTAAAATTGATGGGCATTAATGATTGTGTATGATTTGAGTGGTTATTTTTAAAATATTGTTTTGGTACTTTTGTTCAACATTAGAGTTGTACTATGTGACATGCCTTCTTCAAGTGCACAAGTGTTTTGGGAATTTACTATGTTCTTTGTCTTCTCGGAAAACAAACTTTTATGTTTCTAATTCTAGTGCATCTTGTCATGGTATTTTGTTCTAAAATGTCCTTGGAGAATTGTGGATTTAGGTTGAAAGGTGATCTTCTTTCCATAGTATACTATTCAACTTAACCTAATCTTTGTTTTTTGAATATTGCATAGTATATTGGACAATTGACTTGTTAATAATGCCTATTCTGTGATTGAAATATGCTAAGCTAGATTTTGAAATTACTTTTGTGTTGATTAATTTTTTCATTGCTCTAGAAAATGTTAGTGATTAATGTGAGTTGCATTGAAATAGGACCTTGCTCCTCTTCATTTATATTTTGCACAATTTTCTTTGTCTCTTTTCCCCTTCAATATGATTTTGGGAGAAAATGAAGACGATGAAATGTGAACATGTTACCTATGTCTAATGCTAACCTTCAGATTCTAAACATCTTCTGGTGTTTCTCTTTTTAACTCCCCAGGATGCTTAACTTGAATTCAAATTTAGGCCATGTGTGTGTTAAACTTTGCTTCTGTTGATATTCCATTGACTTTTCTGTCTGAGATACAAGAACTCTTTTGCCATATCATTTAAAGTATCTGTTTCCCCTTTCTGTATTCTTGTTGGTAATGGACCTTGGGTCAGAAACCCATCTTTCCTCTTTTAGGAAGGTTGGAGGTTGGCATTACCGAATTTGAGGCAGTGTTACCAAATGGGGCAAGGCCAAAATTTGGCCATATAAACAATCCGTTGCAGTCTATGGTGCCGCCGTGGCGGGCCTCCCTTCACAAATCGCCTATGGTGGTTGGTGAAAAATATGTCACCCCATTCTGCCTTGGCTGCAATGACGCCACCATTGTAGTGCATCTGCTCTACAAAAAGTCAATAAGATAATTGGATTTTTCCTGTTTGAAAGATAAATCTTTAGCATGGTAAAATTTTTTATCATCCTGTTTATACTTCAGTTTGTCATTCTATGACAAGACGGAGTATTGATCATCTTGGTATTTTTTGGTGAGAAATAGTTTAATGACTTTTCAGTTCTGATTGTCTACGTAGAAGTCTCAATGATTTTATGACAGGAAACCCACCATATAAAACAAGCTAAACGATATATAAACCATTTAGTTTTGCTCTTGAAAGCTGGGTAATTAGGCCTTTAAAATGAATATATCAACTACTGCAGATAGGTGTTTCATAAGTTTATATTATGATTGCAATTTGAATATATGATTTAGGACTCAATATTGTTAACACAGTCTTCTCTGAACATGGAACAGGATTATGCAGCTTTTCACTTGATTTTTTCTCCCTTTTAATGATTATTTTTTGTTGTGATGAATGATACATGTTTGGGATTTGGACAAGTTTTATAGTGGTTGCTAAAACTGCCCATAAAAGGGGAAGTATTTTCAATCTGGGGGTATGAAAGTGTCATGATTGGGCTAGTTGACCCAAAACAATGGAACTTGTGAGTAACTTGTAGAAATGGAATGACTTCATTGTTTTCTGTTTTAATCCCCAGCAAGGTTTGGAATAGTGGAGTGAGTAAAGCATTACAAGTATAGTACAAAAATGTGTTCCTCATCATTAATATGTTTGCTAATGATAATTGGGGCTTCTCCAAACGCAACTGACCTCCTTTACCTAGGTCTGACACCAGCTACAGGATCATAGGTGTGAAAAGTAGATTGCATAATTTTTAGTTGAGTGAAAAGGGATACTGGGAGACTAAGAAGAGCACTGAATGAAATTATTAAGTGGTATCTCATGCCAGGAGTGGAAATAAAAAAAAAAAACGTTTGAGCCCCTAACCTATTTATCTGTTTTTAAGGTTCTTTTAAAAGCTCTAGTCTGATCTTTGTGAATGTTTGACCTGACTTGCGAGCTTTTTAATACGTTAGTTTAGTTATAAAGTCTTTAAAAGGCTAGAGTTGTATTATTTGTCCTAAACAGTTGCATTAGTTATTATTATACAATAGATGTATTGTGTGGGTATATATATGAGGTATATATATTATATATAATTATGTGTACGTATATATAATATAACTTTAATTTACTTATTAAAATCCTATTTTTTGAAAACCTATTTTGACCTTAAACAAAATAAAATTGATCTATTAATAATCTTTTAAGTTTGATCTTTTATGTGGGTTGATATGCTTAGTAATTAAGAAAGGTAAATATATATTTGAATTATATCAATTTTAATATAATAATAATAATGCTAACAAAAGGTTATATATATATATATATATATATATATATATTTACTAGGCCAGCTTGTTAGGTGTAAAAGGATTTTTTAATAGCCTAATGCTTGACTTTTGTAACCAAATACGTAGCTTTTATAAAAGCCTAGGCCTGATCTCTTTTCTAAAAGAGTCTAGACTGGCTTAAGCCTACATAGGGCAATATATAAGCCCTATTTCCATCCCTAATCCCATGGTAAGTAATATCTTTGAGCATGTGGCCTTAATTCAGTCAGCCTAATTGTGTCATGCTATTCACGTGGCTTACCTTACTTAGGGGGTGTTTTTTTCATGGTAAAACTTTTTATTCCCAGGAATCATATTCCCACGACTATTATACCAAGATTATTATTCTTATAGACATGTTTGGTTGGATTTAATAATTTTAGAGAGAAAATAATTTTTATTAATTAAAAATAAAAAAATGAAAAAGGTAGAAGAATGTTGTGGGGATGGGTTATTATTATAGAAAATAACTTCCATTCCCATGGGAATATGAGATACTCACTCCCTTGTCATGGGAGCGGAAACCAGTTAAAATGTGGGAGTGTAACTTTTGTAGGAATAAATAGTTTTCTGGGATATATTTTCATAAACTCCTAACAAACATGAGAATATTTATTCTCATCCTCTATGTTCCTGGGAATCAAAGAAGATAACGTTAAACAAACCCCCTTTTAGTGGGATAAAGCTATTTTTTGTTGTTTTTATGTATCATGTTTGCTTATGGTTTTCTGGTACCCTTTTTTTGACGCATTGCTGCTACCGTTTCTAAATAGTAAATATTTCAATTCACATTCTCCTTTTGATCTTTTGAGTTGTTTGTAAGTTGAATTCTTAGCTATCTTATTCTCCTGAAATTCTTGCAACTTGTGAGTCATTTCTTCTTTGTGGTATTTTCAGGAAGCTGCAGAACTTCTTTCCACCCTTTATGTGCAAGGGAAGCTAGACATAGGATGGAAGTTTGGGCAAAGTATGGTAATGATAATGTGAGTAATCTGTATTTTTCTGTATAATGTCCCTGTTCCCCTTTCCAAGAAGAAAGTAAAAATAAACAAAATGCTGAATATCAATTTCGGAGCAATTCCTAAGTTGCCAACAGTTCCTGTTTTTGGTGGCAAATGTCTAAACTGTAGTGCTACTTATGTGTCATGCTTTGTCAGGTTGAGTTGCGGGCTTTTTGCTTTAAACACTCAGATCTACCCGAGAGTAGAAGCATCTTGCCACAGGAAGGCTTTATTGAGGTTAGAAATGAATTTTCTGAAGCCAATGACCTTCCAGTGACATTGCCAGTGAGTGGTGAACACAACTTGCGAGATTGCAGGAATGGAGGATTAGTCTCTGACAGTAATCCAGACAAATTGAACCATAATGACGAACCACCGGATGGAGGATTACCTGATTGCAGGTTAAGTGCTCACATGTTGGGATGTTGTGCTCTGCCCCAACAAAATGTTGAAGTGGTAGGGAGAGGGAATGAGAATGTTGATGCATCTGATTCTCTTAGCTTTGCTCTAGTTTTGAAGAAGGTATGCTGCATTTAAGTATATCAAGAAATGTATTTGTTTTGGATGAAGCTATAATTTTGTAAACAATTGATCTTATTCCATTTTTTGTTTTAAATTGACATTCACTCTTTGGTAGTTGATTGATCGAGGAAAAGTTAACGTAAAAGACGTAGCATTGGAGATTGGCATTTCACCAGATACATTAACTGCAAATACAAATGTAATGCTTGAAATTGTCATGTTTTCTTTGTGGAAAATTAGTATTCTTAGTATAATATTTGTTTCTTAGTTTTATGTGCCAATCTTTTTCCTTGCAGGAAGCTTATATGGCCCCTGATGTCCGACACAAAATAGTGAATTGGCTAAAAGGCCATGTATATACCAGTGCATTTCAGAAGGGTTTAAAGGTCAAATTCAAACCAGCCAATGCATCCAAAATTGATAGTGGAGCCCCAGATGGCTCTGATATTTTACCAATATCAGACTCGGGTTTGCTGGATCCTGTTGCTGTTAAGTCAGTTCCACCAAGGAGGAGAACAACCAATAACATTAGGATTTTGAAGGATAATAAAGTGATATGTCCATCTGAGGGGGTTACAAGTGAGAATGGGATGCCAGTGCACGTGTGTAGAGTTGGTCAGTCCAACTGTGAGAATCCAACAAGTTCTAATGAAGCATCCATCACCGATGTAACTGAAATGGTAATTTTACTTTTACAATTTCTTTTTGTTTCGTTTCTGATTAATTAAATATTATTGCAATACATTATTCTGAATGATTCAATTCAATACTTTAAAGTGACAAAGGGTCTGAAATTTTGTTTTGGGATTTGGTATTAGATAGCTAATGTTTTACCTGGTCCTTGAAGTTTGAAATCTCATTAATGACTTAACATTATAGTGTTATTTGTTTTTCACCATTTGTTTCTTTGTCAGTCTTGAACCATATGACCATTTTTGTTGTCTTTCTTTCTTCCCTTGTGATCTTTGTTACCCCCTCTCCCAGAACATTGTTAACATTTTTTTGAAGGATTCTTCAAATACAAAGTATAGTTGTTTACAATTTCACAGTGAGCTGCTTCTTTCTTTCATTCATTTTTTACACCTTCTCTAGTGGCTGATGGCTCAGTTGTTTGGAAGTTGATTAGTGTTGCCACCCTAATTTTTGTCACTCTTAGCCTGCTGTAGTCATTTCCTCTTTGGGGGTTCTTCAAGGCTTGGACAATTCTCACTTTACAAGCTAGTTTTATGAGGTTGAGTTAGACTTAGTCTAAATTCTATGGAGTTCATTTTGTTGTTTTTTTGCTGGTACTGCTTCTGCCTTGAGAAATCTCAGTGATGTTTGTACTCATTATAATGGTGTAAATTGCCAATTCAATTTTGATGAAGCTTGTGAAATTTTATGTCTTTTCTATTTTCTATTATTGTTATTTTAGATTGATTTTTAGATTTTGGACAGATGTATTTGCTTTCTTTCTTTCCAATGTTTGATATATCATTGAGCTTTATGGTGGCTACCAAAATCTTAATGCAACCCTTCTTTACGGGGCTTGGGACAGGCAAATGAAGCCATTGGCATTGCCTGCACAAACCGGAAAGTCCTTGAGTGAGGATCATACTGCTGATGTGATATGTGGGTGATTGGTAAACCCTATTGCTGGTAGAATAAGTAGTAATTTTGAGATTCGGGGCTGTGGGATTATTAGAGAGTTAAAACATGCTTCCTATAAATAAAAAGGAGGTCCAGAGGGGGGTTTATCTTGTAATTTGATAGGAATTCCAGATTGATGTGGAGAGTCTAGCTTCTTGATCCCATTTATTTTTATTCTGATCCAGTTTCTGTCTGTCAGTGGGGTCGCATTTTGAATTTTGAAACTGGTTTTCTTGAAGCCACATTCTTTGAGTTTAATATAGATTACTCTCCTCCGTTGCCTGAGTTATATTTATATAGGATGATATAAACATCTGCCTTTTGTAATTCATTTTTGTGTGTAAGGTGTGATGCTTAACTGTAAAAGTAGTGTTGCTTGCTTTTCTTCTGTGTTTTTTGTTCTTTTTTCTTGATCTGTATACTTTCAAGAGTGTGTTTTACCTGACTATTGAAGTACTCTATATTTTTGACACTGTATGACAATTTCATTGTAAAGTAGATTTGTGTGGGTGTACTCTATATTTTTTACACTGTATGACAATTTCATTGTAAAGTAGAATTGTGTGGGTTTGAGCTTCACGTTTTCAATACTTTTGGGCTTCTTTAGCATCTTGGAATGGGATTTCCAATTGGACTATGAGTATGAATATGACAAAATATGGTCCTTAATAAGGCTTTCTTGATGTTTTTCTTGGATAAACTTGATGAATGGGGATGTTTTTACCTCTATAATCTTGTTGATGAAAGAGTAAAGAATATACTTGTTTAAACATTTTTGGCAAATTGATAGAAAAATTGTCATTAATCTTTACATTAAAATGAGGGCTTCCCTTTTCCATCTGCTCCAGAGAAACCAAAATGGGAAAAAATATCATTGTTTTAACTTTATTTATTTTTAATGCAGAACTTACCCAAGTCTGAGGATATTTTTCATGAAGTTCAAGGTATGGCTTCATTTAATAACTGGTCTCTTCAGAGTTTGTCAGTTTCTACTTACTAGTATTTGGTAATTTCTTTCTAAAATCCCTTCCCCTTCCATTCTATTTCTTTAAGAGAAAGATGATGATTTTGTATGATGAAAACATCGTTTTTAAAGATTTTGGTTTGCTTTTAACTGTATGTGTTTTAGTCTCTTCTGAGTATTCTTTTTTTTTTTTTGATCAGCTCTTCTGAGTATTATTATATTGAGTTATTGTGAATATGTTTTTGCTCTTGCTGTACTGTGTTTTTTTTATAGTATGTATATTCATTTTTGCAGGGAATGATGATAAACCTCACAAATCCTGCTTATCTGGGTACGTTTCAGAGGTCAAGTGTAGTATTTGTTTGCGAAATCCTTTTATGCTTTCTTATCAGCACTGTCTTGTTCATTCTGCTCCAGAACCATCTGATTCTGGTTTCATGTGAGCTTTTCAAAGTGGATATTTTAGTTATTTGCAGCCTGTAGTACTTTCTGTCTCTTATTATGTGTTTGTAGAAGTCCTTTGATGTGATGACTTACATAGGTTGGTATTCTTCTTTAAAGCCAATTTTAATTTATTTGAAATGCAGAAAGGGTGCAGTCTCTAGTTACATTCATCCATTCATCAACAAGAAATTGCCGCAGCTTGGGGTGCCATTGGAGGATGTTATATGTGAGATAAATTTAAATATTCTTTTAATAGGTGTTTGGTATGGCTGTTCTAATTTCCTGTTTTCTGTAATATTTGGGAATACTATAGTTGAAAATTTTCAATTCTGAAAAGCCTGTCAAAACAGATATTGGGATGTGGTATTACTATACCTAAATATAAAATAAATAGGTTTCTATGTGTTTAGAAAATTAGAATGTCCTCATTCCAAAGGGCTCCTTGGTTGTTTTCTTTAATATCCCGTTGAAATGGTCTAACAAATTCCTCTCAGCAGGTTCAAGTGACAAGAAAAATTCGGGTTTGGTTGAATCCTTTGGGGCTAGTGGCTGCTCAAATAGCCAAAATCAGAATTTAACTTGCAGTGAAATATCAAAGCCTGATGCAGTAAAGAAAGAGCAATTGGTTAGAAGTAAAGAAATGGAACTCTCGGAATTTTCTCCTCAAGATGAATTGGAAGGGGAACTTGTTTATTTTCAGTATAGGTTATTGCAGAATGTGGTTGCAAAAAGGAGGCATATTGGTGTGTCCTCATTCTTCCCAATTCTCATCAATTCCTTGTTTTTTAAAATTAATTTGAAGTTGGTAATATTGTTAGGAACTAGGGATTTGTTTTCTCTCTTTGTTCAACATAGAGCGATAGTTATTCATTCTTGATTTTGTAATTGCAGATAATTTAATCTACAGTGTTGCCAAGAGTTTACCTCATGAGATTGATAAAGCACATCAACAAAGATGGGATGATGTTATTGTTAATCAATATCTACGTGATCTTAGAGAGGCAAAAAAGCAGGGAAGAAAAGAAAGAAAGCACAAGGAAGCACAGGCAGTACTGGCTGCTGCAACTGCTGCTGTGGCAGCATCTTCTAGGTCATTTCGGAAAGACACCTTAGATGAATCTATGCAACAGGAGGTCGTAGATACTTTATTCTCTCCCTCTCTCAATAATCAGCTAGTTGTATTGACAACAGAATATGATCCTTTTTCAGAATTTATTAAAATCGGACAATTTAAACGGAAGGACGGGTGCTTGTTCTCAACCAATGCCTCGAGCCAAAGAGACACTTTCAAGAGTAGCTGTGACTAGAACTTCATCAGAGAAATATTCAGATTTTTGCATGCCAACCTCAGATTTTTCTAAGGAGCAATGTAAATCATGTGATATTTGTAGACGGTCAGAGACTATTTTAAACCCTGTCCTAGTCTGCTCTGGTTGCAAGGTTTTAGGACTCATCCCTGGTCTTTTTCATTTATTTGTTCCACTTATCTGTGTGTCCCATTGTAATTGTTTTTCTGTTGCAGGTTTCAGTTCACTTAGATTGCTATCGTAGTGTGAAAGAAACAACAGGTCCGTGGTACTGTGAGTTATGTGAAGAAATTTCATCTAGAAGCTCTGGGGCATCTGCTATCAACTTTTGGGAGAAACCTTATATTGGTGTAGAATGTGCTCTCTGTGGCGGTACTACTGGTGCTTTTAGGAAGTCTTCTGATGGTCAATGGATTCATGCTTTCTGTGCTGAGGTTAACTATTTCCATTCGATTTCTTTTGGAGATTGTTCTTTCTTTCTTTAATTCCAAGTATGACTAAGTGGTAACTTGTATTTGGAATATGTACTAGTGGGTTTTTGAGTCTACGTTCAGAAGAGGACAAATAGATGCTGTTGAAGGAATGGTATGTGCATTGGCTAAACTTCTAATTCCTTAGTTTGGAATTTCCACCCTCCATGCTCTTGCTTGTTAACTTGGAAAAAAAATTGACCTGCCTTTTCTAACATCTATCTGTGTTCATTGTTAAATTCCAGGAAAGTGTGCGAAAAGGAGTTGACATTTGTTGCATCTGCCATTGCAAAAATGGTGTATGCATGAAGGTAATGATAACATAAAAAAAAAGAATTTTCTTTATCCTTTGGTTTAATCAATAAGCTTTTGAAATTAATGTTTTTATTTGACAAGTAAATGTTTAAATGTTGAATGCAGTGTTGCTATGGGCATTGTCAGACCACATTCCATCCATCATGTGCTAGAAGTGCTGGTTTGTACATGAATGCGAGGACTGCTGGTGGCAAGGTTCAACACAAAGCTTACTGTGAAAAGCATAGTTTGGAGCAAAAAGCAAAGGTTAGATTTTGCCTCTAGAAATAAAATGTCCTTTCTTGGTCTGCCGTGAAGGTATCTTAAGTTTGTGCTCCTAATTTTGTTCAGGCTGAAAATCAAAAACATGGAATTGAAGAGTTAAAAAGTATCAGGCAAATTAGGGTGAGACTTCCTTTCCCTTTTCTTAACCAGCTTCCTCATTATTATTTGCAGGACTTGAAAATAGGATGCATTGTCCTTTGCAATGTTGTGAAACTCAGAAGAGGATCGGAAAGGGAATGAAAACTTGTAACTTGAGGATCGTAACTTGACTCGGCAGAGTTACTACTCGAGTTACTATTATTCATAACATAATTAAACATAGATTCATAATCCATGAAATGGTCATGCTTAAAATAAAACAAGCAATAAATTCATAAATTTTTGCTTTGCCATCAGTAGAAACACAATGCTTCCATCCGTTCTTCCACTTGTCATCATAATTATCACTCAATGCAATAAAAATTATTCAGAAATTGATGAAGAGTTGTGTGCAGCAGCACATATAAAATCTCAACCTCACTACCCGCAAAGACAAACAACAGCAAATGAAATAAATGAGAGAAGAGATTGTGGGGAGCTGCGACGGCGGCGGAAGAGTTGCGACAGTGGCAGGAGGCGCGACACAGGAGGCACAATTTTGATATTAGGGTTTTTTTAGGGTTTATTTCTGTGCAACACTCTTGGGCCTCATTATTGGGCCGAGTCACTCCGATTTGTTCAGGTTGCGATCCGGCACGGTTTCTTCTCAAAAATCACAAGATCGTACGATCTAGATTGTGATTTTAACAACATTGGTCCTTTGAACTTTGGATGTTTCATTTGTAGACATCTAATCTAAGCCTGCTTAAAATATTTTGCCATCTAAATTCTATTGGATAAGGTTCTGGCTTGGTCCTAATTTTGGTCTTGCAGGTCAGTCAAAATGTGATGTGATGGTGGTGTCATTTATTGTATCTTTTTTATCGAGTTAAACCAACATTGCTGAGTTTCTCCTCAGTGAAGGGAATTAAAAATGTGGAGAACATTACTCACTCCTGTATTTACGAGTGTTTTGTGGACTATGTATAATCAAGATGGCGATTGTCTCTTCCAATTTTGTCTAACCAGAAACTCCATCTCGGATATCCTCATAAATGTGGGTTCTCTTAATTTCCCAAAGTTTATGCTATAAATCCATTAAAACGATTTGTGTATTGGTGTGGGTGACAATGATCTGATTTGGATGGATTAACTATCTGGCACTGGCTAGTGATAGCAGGAGGAAGTGGCTAGTGTTTGTTGCACACTGAAATCTGTAGTAGTTGCTGTAGGGTTATTGTTTTGACAGGGTTGAAATTTTTTGGAAAGCTGATTCAGCTGAGCATCCCTAGGCCAATGTCTCCAAAAGGGGGGCTAACCAGAAAGTATGAACGAAGGATCATAGATTTGAACCATGAAGACATTAACTCTTAGAGGGTTTAGATCCCATAGCAACTAGAGATTTGGCTTGAGTACAGTGCTGGGTAGTCCTCACCTTTCAGGCCAATTTTGCAGAGATGAGTTAGGTCCTAACTTCTAAGCCCTAGATTCTATGAAAATTAGTAGTGCCTTTATCCTCGCTTGAGTGCATGAGATGCTGATGTGTACTCTTCTAATTTTAACAAAATAAATTCAATAGTTGTTAGAAACTTCAAATTGCTAGCAATCATTACCAACCATAAAATGATGTGAAAAAAAATATCCTTGCTTGTATTTTATATAGTGGTTGTGTGTGTATGTTTAGGGATCATCATTATAGTTATTTGTGCATAATTTCACTTTTGTTTTGAAGTCTCTGTTAGTGCAAGTGATGTTAATTTGAAGTTTATCAAATAACTTATTGTCCCTGTATGTTTCTGAAACAGGTTGAACTAGAGAGATTGCGTCTCCTTTGTGAAAGAATTGTCAAACGTGAAAAAATAAAGGTAATTATTTGTCAAATTTGTCTTAAGAATCTCAATTGTTCTTAGTTTCCTTCATTCGGCACTTATTACTGAAGACATTTAATTGCCATTTTGATTGATATTTAATGTAGCATTTTCAATTAGGTTGTAGATTCTCATGTTTGGATTTTCTTTATTTTGCTGTCTTTCATAGCCATTTTGATTAACTTCTGGTATTGTGGGCATTTACAGCGGGAATTGGTACTATGTTCACATGACATACTGGCCTTTAAAAGAGATAATGTTGCGAGGTCTGTGCTAGTTCATAGCCCTTTCATCCTTCCTGATGGTAGTTCAGAATCAGCTACAACGTCCCTAAAAGGGAACACAGATGGATATAGATCATGCAGTGAACCACTCCAAAGATCAGATGATGTTACTGTTGACAGTTCTGTTTCTGCTAAGCACCGTGTCAGAGTCGCCATATCTATGGATGCAGACCCAAAATTGGATGATGACTGCTCAACCTCCCAAAGCAAATATAACCACAAGATTCCAGAAAGAACACAATTTTCTGGCAAGAAGATTCCTCATAGAGCTGCTGCATCACGAAATATTTTGGATGAAGGTGGATGGAGATCCAAATCTAGAAAGGTGTGTAATGACAGACTTCAATGTCCAATTATCATTTTTTTCAGTGAGATATGTAGTTTGTGCCTTGTGGATTTACTGGGAGAACTTCTTACATCTTGCTTCTTTGCAATTGCAGCATGCTGAAACATTTGGAAAAGAGCTTGTTATGACGTCAGATGAAGCATCTATGAAGAATTCGATGCTACCAAAAGGATATGCATATGTTCCTGCTGATTGTCTGTCAAATGACAAGAACTCTAACGAGGATATATATGCTAGTGGGCCTGTGGACAGGTAGAGTGTTGGATCCCAGCCTGGTTCTTTATTTTGCCCTCGTGGCTGACATCCATAATAATTGATGCCATGCGATTTTGAGCCTGGGGGAGTTTTATTTGAAAATGGAAAAATGTAGAGATAGGTTTGATCACACTGAATTGTTGCAAAATGTTGCTTTCTGGTCTGCGGGGGCAAGTTTTGTTAGCATTGTTGTACATTCCTTATGAGAGTAAACTGTACAGTGGATGAGCATTTCTTGCATTTACTTGTATTAGAAGGGGGCATGCATTCCGTTTTATTTACACTCGTGGGAACGATCAAACGGAAGCATTCCTTGTAATCATACAAGCGAGGATCAGGGAATCACCTGTTTTTCTGTAAAGTTGATGTACATATTTTATGACAGTCGTAGTAATCTGAAAGGGGTAGTGCTCGGCATTAGATCCACGAGCATATAAATTATATTAAACTTCCACCTAAATTTGTATTTCCCCCTTTTAGCTGCATTTCTATCATGATGATTCTTGTGACTACTGAAATCCCTGATATCATAAATTATAATGTAGCTAATGATAATTGATCCTATCCTATTTTTATTGTCGATAAACCATTTTCTTTTTAACTGCTAGATCCCTTCGATGAACCTCTGCTTGTATTAGCTAAATAAAAAACAAAGTGCTTCATGACATTCGTAGTGATTCAACAAAAGTTTGGCAACTTGGCTTCATCATTACCCATGATTTTCAGAATTGTGTGATCTATTGCTCACACAATTAGCTGCATCCCCGTTGGGGTAGTGAAATGTCAACTATCTCACTCATTTCTTTCTCAGCCGTGCACCCCTTGAATTCTGTAGCCTTCCTCAACAAAACAGAAACCATAAGTAGGGTTATGTTTTCAAATCCATTGCCGTGCATGGATGGATTAAAGAAATTTCCATTGTCCTTGTCTACTATTTAGCGAAACTACAGTCAAGGGGACAGGCTTGGTGAAATCAAAGGGAAAAGAACATGTGGAGCTTGATTCTAGTTTGACTTTGTGAAACGACTTGAGAGGTGTAGGATAAATGAGAGCTGAAAAGAACGATAGTGAAATAACACTTTTTTTAACGTTATTTTATTTATTCTGTGAATCGGAGGCGGGATGTAGTCCTTCCTTTTGGATTATTCTGTGAATCGGAGGCGGGGTGTTGTCCTTCCTTTTGGATCCAAGGTCAACTTTGACTGGTCGATCCAGGCGGAAGACATTGTTAGGTGGTGAGTTTGGTTGGGGCGACACATCTATTAAAAGATAATGCAAGTGTCCTAAGATGAGTTTAATGAGAACAAAAATCTTGTGTAGAATAAAAAGGTAAATGCTTGTTTGATTTTGATTTCCAATACGAATATGAACTATGAAAGCGTGGCCTATGGATCCTTTAGTCCTTCAGAATTTGAAGCCTGAGGTGTTTGAAAAGTTACCACAGGGATAACTGGCTTATGGTAGTCGCGTTCATAGTGACGTTGTTTTTTGATCCTTGGCCTACTAATAACAGTGTTGCAATAGTAATTCAACTTAATACAAGAGGAACTATTGATTTGCACAATTGGTCGTCGTGCTTCATTGAAAAGCTACTGACGCAAAGTTACTGTGTGTTGGATTATGACTAAACGCTTCTAAGTCAAAATTCAAATTAGAAACAATAAGTGTCCTTCATTCATCAATAAGCAACCTTCAAAAAAGGTTGAAAGCTGCTACTTACTGAGATGTGATGTCAAAATCAGTCCCAGATATGAAGCAAATGAACCATTAGATATTCACTTGCTTCTAAACTTGTTCCTGGTTGTTTATTATTTTGAAGTTTTGTGTATATTCTAGATTTGATTTGAAAATAAAATTTGAAATTTTGTGTAAATTTTAGATTCGATTTGAAAATGTATTTTGGAATGTATATTTCAAAATGTATTAATACATTTTCGATTGTGAATAATATAATAAATATGAATAAAATTTTAATTTTTTTAATTAATAAAAGAAAAAGATTATAAATTTATTCTTATATTTAGAAATAATTAAAAAATAATTTACTTATTTATGTATTTTAATAGTTTGTAGCTAATATAATATTATTTTCGACATTCTATGATTAGTGATTTTGGAAAAAATACAAATTTTATAAAATTGTTAGAACATGAAAAATTGTTAATTCTCTTTTATTTTAATTAAAAATAAAATTTTAATAATTGTAATTGTAAAAATATTGTTTATTGTTTATTTATAATTGTAAAAGATGTTAGGAGAAATTTAAAATGTAACAAATTTTAGTAAGTTAAAACGAAATTAATCAATAAAGTACATTGATAACAAATTTAATTGATTAAAATGTAAGATTATAATTTTATTTTTAATATAGTTTAATTAAAATTAAAATATAAATTACTTATTTATGTATAAAATTTGTTTAAATTAAAATATGATTTTTACTATTATTGAATATTTTAGTTAACAAAATACGAATTATATGAGATTATTGATATATAAAAAATTATTAGATAAAATAAATAATATTTAAATATATAATTATAAAAAGTAATTAAAAAATAATTTTTATGTTAACTTTAAATAGTAATAATATTTTTATATATTTTTCATAATTAATATTATTGTTATTTTTATATAAATTTATTTTTTATTGTAAATAACTATATTTATTTTCATTTTTATTATTTATTTTATTAATAAATTATTAAATCCTTTTATTACATAAATTTATTTAATATTATTTTGTTTATATTATCATATTTTATTATATTTAATCGATTATATATATATATATATATATATATATATATAATTTTAGATTTGTAACATATAATGGATTATATATATATATATAATTAATTATAATATATAATAATATAATAATAATAATTATTATTATAAATATATTAATATATTTTAAAATTAATTTAATATTTAAATGTATTTTTAAAATAAAATTATTTTATTCAAATATTATTTTCAAATAACTGCTGAAGTATTTATATGATCGATTATTTTTAAGGACAAAGGAGACTTTAATACAAAGTGTCCGAAGCAAAGTGAAAGAAAACAGGTGTAATAAGTTAAGGATAAACGAGACTTTTATACCACTGTGTTTATTTTTTCGCAACCATAAGACGAAGGTTGTTTGTACATGACCTCTGGAAGTCCACGTTCTCAAATTATCACACTCTTCTCACTTCAAACACAAGGGACATTCATTTTTTCAAGTATTCAACTACTTTCACTGTTAATTTCTTCCTCTTTTTCTTCTTCTTCTCATTAGATCTATTTCACAAATAACTTGTTATATTATAAAACTAATAGGTGAGATAATTTACTTTACGGATGAGTTCTCTATTCGAGTTAATAGTCAGTTAAAATTCAAAAATTTAACTCAAATTTTTTGAAGATCAGAAACAATTAAAAAAATAATAATAATTATGTTTTGAACCTACTCTCGAACGAGTTCAAAATCAAAAGAACTATTTGGTCTTTCTTTTCAGTCGGTTGGTTCCCCCGTGCTTCACTCCCTCTTCTCCTCTGAACACACACTCCTAGCTCAAGCGCTCGTCCTTTCTGCTCACTCCGGATTCGAATGGTATTTTCAAAAGGCACTCCGACGCTCAAGTTAGCTCTTAGCTTTTGGTATTCTGTATTTAGGACTAGATGATTGCGTACCTGATGTTTGGACACCTGTGTTAATTTATATGATTAGTGTGGATCTATTGTCCTTAATGGGCCTACTAAAAGAGGATTAATAAACGTTGAGTCATTAATCAGTCTCGCAGTTACTGATGTCAGTCAATCTGAATCGGGTGCCAAGTCAAGGTCTCAGTCGTGCTGACCGGTATGGTACAAAACCTAACACATTATCTCTGGTGTTCTCATTGTAGACTTTTTTTCTTTTTTTTTTCTTCCCTAACAATACTTTTCGTGTATATATACTTCAAGCTAAATTCAAGGTCTTATATATATTTTAATTCTTTAAAAAATATTATTTCTTTTTAGACATTCTATAATTACATTTTTTTAGTTTAATTTGTAATTTGATAAAAAAAATATTCTATTTTGAGTCTCATGGGACCGAAAGCAAAATAAGTAAAAATAGTTTACCATGTTGATATGGTATAATTTACAAATAATTTTATTGTTAAGGATTTGATCCTTATCTATAAGTATTTGTTGGGAGAAGTAATCCTTTAAATAAATCTAAATACTTTGATGGATTAATTTGACTTTTGACTCTGAGACGCACCAAGTTTGGTGGATTTAACAATTTCATATACCTTAAGGAACTAGGATCCATTTTAGATTCAAAAATTATTTTTTAAAAGTTTTGAAAACATTACTTCCTCCAATTTGGTTAATCTTTCTTTTACTTTTTATATTCATTATTCATAAATTAAGTAGGAGAGAAAGACAAAATAAATAAAGAAAAACACCTTTCTGTTTATCGAATAACTGTTCATAAATGTTAGAATGAATACTTCAAAAATAAATGTGAGTGTTTGATGACAAAAAAGTATAAAATCAATGTGTATTTTTAAGTAAATCACTTATAGTTCATTATCTACTTAAAAACAACCTTTGAGAATATTTTAGATAAACATACTAAAATAATTTATTTTTTAAATTACAGAGACTGGAAAGTAAATTTTAGACTTCAGAAACTTAAACAAACTTACCATAGATTTAAAGATTAAAATATATTTGAACGTTAATGTACTTTTTTTAATATAGAATCATCAGTATAAAAAGAAGTTATTCTTTTTATCATTCTGATATTCAATTTTATTTAGTTATTCATCTATGATTTGAAATTTAAGATAAATTTTATAGATTCTCAATGTGTTAAACACATAAAACAAGCAAAATGACATAATAACATCATTTTAATCTTCAACCTTTGACCTGGTTGCAACGGGGGAACTTAACTTCAGAATTTGATTTTTTAGCTTGTTTTTTAAACACCTAAAAAACCTTTTTATAAAGTTTTGGCATCACAAAGCTTAACAAAATATTACATCATTACATATATGTGAATGTTATGGGGATATAATGGATCTTGATAATGAGTTAAACCTAACCCATAATTGAACCATACTCTAAATAGAGTTCCCATTAAAAAACAATAAAGAGCGTTTTAAAACTTCATCTTCCCTTAATAAAAAAACAAAAATATTCCTTAAAGTTCAGGAACTAATCAAAATCTCCCAAAACTTTAAATTCAGAAACAATTCAAAATCACCCAAAACTATGAATTACACCAATTTGTGGATCAAAAATTAAAAGCATGTACTTTTAATGTCATTTTAAAGAAAACTGGAATAGAATTTTTTTATTCTGGAAATAAAGTTCCAAAAATATATTCTTGAAAAGAAATTCTAAAAAATAAAAATATGAAAAATGTTTTGAAAATCCAAATTCAAAAAGTTTGAAAAAGTATTCTAAAAATCCAAATTCATGTATTATGAAAATCCAATTGCGGAATAAACTTTCTCTGTATCCTCTACTTCTATTTAAAACTAAAAAAGAAAATTATTTATTTATATTTTATTTTTAAAATTATGTTATATAAGAAAGTAAGGTTAAGTTTAATTTAATTTCATAAAATGAAGTTGTAAATTAAAATTTTTGTCTAATATCAAAATATCACTTATTTTGGTCTAATATCAAAATAAACCCATAAAGGTAAATATATCCAAAATATTATAAAATAATTTAACAATAATAGTTTGTTAATGTTAAAATAGTTATTTTAGTTAAATCATGATAAATTTATTTAAAGTCATTTTAAATTTTTTTGATTTTGTTGTTTTGATTTAATTGAGTATAATCATGACAACTGAGATTACAAAATTTTTTGTTTTTAAATGTGAGAGATTGATGCAAATCAGAGCTTTATAAAAATTGAAGACTAGATATATAAAAATGATGTATACATGTTTTAATGACTTTAAGATTTTTTAAATTATACATATAGATAACTTATTTATTTATGTGGAATAAAGTTGAAATATCTATCAAATATCCTCTATTTATTTATTTATTTTATTCTTTCTTTTCTTTGCTTATTAGAAAAAATAGAGTTTAAAATTAGAAGATAAAAGAGTGATTTCATCATTTACACGTTGTTTCTAAAGATAAATATATTGAATATCCCAACTGAAAATCTTCGTCCCTAGTTGCTGGTATTTGTGACTAATTAAACAATATTGATGAGCTGATGTTGTTGACTTCAACTATTCTTCATCTTCACAAATCATTTGTTAATTATACCATTTCCACCTTTCTTAGAGGATTTACTTATCCCCATTTCGCTTTCACAGTGTACAATGCTGACTTCCTATTCCTAACCATACTTCTCAATCACATGCCTTTAATTCAAATATTGCGTTTGGTGTGCAATTTTTTACTCACAAGAACAAAAAAATGTTCTTTTGTTTGACAGAAAAGGTAGAGTGGATAATAGTATATATCAGTCTTGCAATTTCCCATTCCCTTTTTTCTTACTATTAAGATGGAATAACAAAAAGGTTAAATCATAACTCTTTAACTTTTTCTCAATTATATTCTCTCTTTTTTTTCCCATTTCCTTTATGCTTTTATCTTACCAAATAAAACCTGGTTATCAATATTTGTTGAGCATTACAAGGAGTTAGCAATTGATATTTTTATGTACACAATGCAAGTTCATTATTATATTCTTTTTTTTCTAGGTACAAGATTGTTTTTGGACCGTTTCCAACTACAACTTGTATCGGATAACGGATTCAGGTCCAATTAGAAACAATGAGGTAAGAATGGTTTTCGTATAAAATTAATTTTAACATTAAAATATTATTTTTAACAAAATATATAAAAAAAAAGTTTTTGAGTAATTTTATAGGATAATTTCTAATGAGACATGATAAAAGTGTTCACCCTTTAAAAGTTGATTAAAAATTAAAAAGATAAGGTTTGTCATTGGATTATTTGTCTATTCCTTCAAGAAACATTGAGGTGTTTTATTTTGAAATTCAGTAAAATTAATTTTAATATGATTGATTTAATTTATAGGACATAACTGTGACATGTCTAATTTCACTTTAGTGTGTGTATATATAACTTCTTTTGTCATGAAAAGTTATTTCATAAGAAGAAGCAAACACATATCGTTGATGAATTCATAAATTTCTTTCATCAATGTGCGTGTATATATGTCTCCTTTTTCATTAAATATATTTTATTAAAGTGTAAAATAAACTTTGTTAAGGGTTTTTGTTAAGTATTTCATTAAAGAGTATGTTTCTTCAAATATGTGTCTAAATGAGATTTGTCTACGTATGAGAAAGCTTCAGATAGTTTAAAAAACGGTAAGCAAATAAAAAAAAATTGAAAGTAAACCCCAAAGAAAAATAATGTTAAAAATAAAATTCATAAAGTTTGTGGGTAAAATTGTTTTAATATTTTTGTTTTAATATTAAAAATAAATAAAATTATGTTAAAGGGGTCAAGTATTAGCCTATAAATCTATGGATAAAATTCACAGACTAAATGGAGCAAACTCAGATATTCAATATGAATCATGATAAATTGATAATATTTTTTATATACCTATCCTATAACTTTAAACTATAATTTTTCCTCCTACTCTTAACTTTACGAATATAACCTAAAATTTAAATATTATAGGTGATTTTTTTAATATAAAAGTCAAATCAAACAAATTGATTGAAAAAGAATAACTAATTTTTACCAATCTTATTTCTCTATTGATTTGATTCTGATTAGGTCTAAACTTTATTTTTAACTTTTAATTTTTTGTTCAGGTAAATTCACAAGCATATGCCTGAATTTTTATTAACTTTCCAAAATATGGATAAAAAATAATAATTTCGTAAAACCGGCCATAAGTATTGTAAAAAAAAACTGTCATGAATACTAATTAAATTTTAAACCATTTCAAACACAAGAAAATAATTAAAACGCATTGATTTTTTGACCATTTGACTTTGACCAATTTACTAGTGTATCCGAAAACATGGCCATGATACTCTGCATCGCCGCCATGTGAGATGCTTCAAGAAAAAAAAGCAAGCAACACTGGAATTTGGAAGTGGGGAAAATTAAAAGAGAGAAGAAAACCATTTACATTGTATATGATGATGATGTACGTAGCAATCTGAGAAAATAAAAAATAAAATAAAAAAATATAATCTGGATTGGATCTGTTGATTTGATTGTGTTCCAGAGGTATCAAACAGTTGGAGGTTGATGACAAATCCTTGGATGGTGAATCTGTTGAAGCTGTAAACTTTTGAGTGCAGGTCTACCCATACCCGATCTCCTTTTCCAGAGACTGTCAAATTCTTTTCCTTCCACCAACTGGGGAACTCTTTTCACCACAGGCAACGGAGGATCCATGTCTTCAATGCTCATCATGCAAACAACATTGTGGTTATTCTCACTCTTGAGACACTTCTGGTTTTTGGGCACATCTGAAACTTTTTGCCTTGATCTGCAGGTTGAGATGGCGGTGGCGGTGGCGGTGGCGGCAGTGGTGGTTCTGGGGGTGCTAATGATGAAGTTTTTCCCAGAGAAGAGTTTTTTGAGTTTGGAGTATTTGGGTCCTGGGGAGGAAGTGTTAGTTTTGTTTGGGAAAGTGAGTCTTTGAGAGGGAGGGATGCCAGCTATTTTGTTGTTTCTCTTGACCTGACCCATGCAACTGATTCTTGGGGATAAAGGGTCGTTGGCAGAGGGAGCAGAAGGGTCTCTGAACCGTGGCATAGTCACCTCTTTGATGGTAGGTCGTGAACAAAGCATTGGAAGGAATGTGCTTTTCTGATAGTGAAACTGATGGTGCAGATGGTTTTCGTTGCCCATCTTAATTTCTTGAATTTTATACAACAAAATAGAGAGGAGATGAAAGTGAGTGCGAGAATAGAATAGGAAATTTGGAAAATGTCAAAGCAAATGGTTTTGGCCAGGTCTTTGGGCGTTGCAATCAGAGACAGTGAGGTGTGAGAGTTTGAGCTTGTCAAATATGTACAAGTTTGTGTGTTTTTTCTGTGAGGCTTTTACTGGGAGTAAAGAAATGCAGAATGGAGAAGAAGACAAAAAAGAATGAAAGGGATGATTGCAAAAGAAGAAGAGGCTGATCAAAGGGACAGGACCACTCTGGAATTGTATATTGGTTTTTGTTTGGAATTTAGCACACGATAAGGTTTTGTCTCTCTGATTAAACTCTTGAATAGAGAGATTTATGTCTGAAGAGGGTAATGATTCCAGCTATCTCCTCTTTCTGGTGTGGTGGTGAGATCTGAATCCTAACCAAATTTATTTTGATAATGGGATAGAGAAGCTACTCTAGTGGTTAAATCATAGGTGGAACCAACCCTTGTCCCCTTTGTGCTCCACTCTACCCAATTACTTATTATTACTCAATGCTTCCTTTTTTTTTTTTAACTTTCAGAGGAAACACCACTGATCAGATATGCATGCATAACATGTTATTATTTTTCTCACTCCCAATACAAACGTCGAATAGTTTTTAAATCAAAATATTTATCCATAAGTTTCAAATAAACATTAACGAGTGTTCTTGAAATATTAACTATAAAATAAAATAGAAACTATTCAACAAAAATAAAATCATCTAATATGTACAACCACAACCAACAGTTCAAATAGTTTTAAAAATGTTTACTTATTAGACAAAATCAATGTGATATCTTGATTCAATGATAGTTTTCACTTTGTATGTTTAATCAACACACTCAAAATTTACAAAGCAATATTAAATATAATATTAAAATCTGATATGTTTTACATTAAAATTAAAATACAAGTGAATGAGAAGAATTGATATAAGTGATACACTAAAGAGAAATTAATTGTAGTAAAAATTGAAAACAATGAATAGAATAAAAAAATGAAATACGGTGATGGATGAATTCAAATTTTGAGATGTGTAGGTTTTGACTTTGTGTGGCGCAGTCAAAGTGTGGTAATCTTGTTGGCGTGTTCGCGCGGTGGTCCCACCTATCACACTCTTACTTATTTTAACCTTTTCCCACATTTAGATTTTGTAAAAAAAAAAATATCATTCAAATATACTAATTTAATGTAAAAATATTATTAAATGAGATCATAAATCATGCAACTAAAAAAATCAATACTAGAATACTTAAGTTTGGTGTGTAAATACAAAATTATTTTATTTTATTATTTAAAATAAAATATTAAATAAAAATCACTTTATATATTTACATTTCTAATAATATATTAGTGTATTGAATAAAATAATTCTAACTAGTAATCAGTAAAACATACGGATCTGTTTTGAGAATTTTTTTAATAAAAAAATTTAGAAAAGAGTACTAAAGAAAATAAAATTGAATTTTCTATAAATTTAAATTAAACTGGTTGTTTTGGACATCAATTAAGATTTTATATTGTAGAACTTGAAGTTCTAATGAGAATGACTCATAGTATTGGGCAAAAGTTTTATTATTTCCGTGAGCTAGAAAATAACGAGTATATTTATAAAACAAGACAAATGATCTTCATTATTTTATAAACATCTTTAATATTTACCAATCCACTATGAATGTTGAAAAAACGTTAGAGCTTTTAATAGTAACAAATTGTAGTTAAGGGAAAATAAATTCAAATTAATAAAAGACAATGAATGAATGAACTACACGATACATAAACTAAGTTAACATGGTATTCTAAATATGTAACTTAAATAATTAAAAACATACCGTACATCAATTTAATAGAATAATTTAAATCTATACATACACATATCCATATCATTAATCAATAATTTTTTAAAAATATTTTCTTATACTTATACATACAAATAAATAATATATATATATATAACATATTTAAACTTTGAACTATATTGAATTTATCATATAAAAATTATCTAAACATTATATTCCTCCCTTAAGTGAAATTAAAAAAAAAGATAATTAATTTTTTTGTTAAGAATTCCTAGTTTAAGCGATAATATATTAAAGAAAAATATTATAAATTTCTTTACCATTTGTGAGAATATTTCTTAAAAAAAAATGATCATAACAAAAGTATAATATTTTGGATATTATTTTTGCATAACTGAAACATTATGCAACAATTCAAAGTCATTTCAAAATTCACTTAAATCCTACTATATTAGTTCAACTCTTGTTAAAAAGTTTCAAACAAAATATTTTACTATATATGCATAATTCTACCATATTAATACAACTTCAACTCATTTTAAGTAGAGTATTCATTTTAACCCGATTTACCTGTCATATCACTAATAAAATGTTTCTAGTTCAAAATTAGCCAATATAAACTTAAAATTGTAGTATTATTACATTTAAATTCCAATTAATCACAATAACACTAAAATCTAGTAACTTCATCAAAATTTTAATGATCAACCTCAAAACATAACAACCTATCTAAAACTATTCAAATTAGAATATAGAAAAGAATTAATCCCTCTTACCTTAATTCATATGCTTATTTTAAAAATTACTCAAAAGTAACTTAATTACCAAACCAAGCATATAACTACAAATTTAGACTAACAATAAATGATCTAAACTAGAAAAAAAGGTTGAGATATGAAAAGATTACTTTGATCAAATTTTGAATAAGTCTGAATTGATTTTCATTTTGTAGTTATTTTATTAACACTTTCTTTTTTATTAATAAAAGGAATAAAAGAATTTTCAAAAAATTATGAAAGAGAAAAAAATAATAAAAGAGAGATTTCAAAAAGAAAAATAAATAAAAGAATGACATGAAAAAAGTTTTGCACATTATTTAAACTTTTATTAAGATGATTACATATAGATTTTTTTTTATA
The DNA here is from genome assembly GCA_013389735.1 of Phaseolus lunatus. Classification (NCBI taxonomy): domain Eukaryota; kingdom Viridiplantae; phylum Streptophyta; class Magnoliopsida; order Fabales; family Fabaceae; genus Phaseolus; species Phaseolus lunatus. Next base: position 10,240,436 of record CM023865.1, on the reverse strand, counting down.
TACATAAAAAGTGGTTATATTTCTAAAAATTTCATGCACTATTATTATCTTTTTTCAGTCTTTAGTTTGTTTATTAATAGTTTATTTATTTCTCCAATTTTAAAATATTTTTCTTTTGCAATAAATAAACATACAGGTATGTTATTGTCTCACTCCAAATACAGCTCTTTTGCTATAACCATTCTAAAAACCACCTTTACGACCAATCATCTCGCAACTAATATATAAATAATCTTACATTTACAAAAATATAAATTTATATATTTATTATTTTTCTGGTAGATATTAATTGTGAGTGATATTATAACATCAAACTTAAAAACTTACAGTACGCATATAAATATTAATGAACCGATTTAGGTCAGAACAATTATAAAATAAAAATATGAGTTTTGTATGGATGTGAAAAAATAGTTTCGGTGGTCGACACAGAAATAACAAGTTCTGTAGACACATAATACGCAAGTGAAGATCGAAAAAGAAAGACGCAAATTGTAAATACAGAGAAAAAAAATGATCTTATAGTTTTCACTAATTTATCCATTTATTTTGTCAAACACGTCCAAAATAAAAATGGAATAAATTGTTATTAAAGTAATAAAAAGAAATAAAAGGGGAACAAATCACGTGGGAAGAAATTAGATTGGGAACGTTGTTTGCGGCCGACATGCCATCAGTGTCTACATGTGTGAGGCACGTGATCACACTCTTTTCATGTCTCGTGCGGTTAAGGTTCGCTTTAGGTTCTATTATAAATTACAAAATATAATATAACCAAACTTTTTATAGTAAATAAAGTAAATAAACTTTCAGCTTCCCACGCTAATTCCAACTCTTTATTTTGTATCACAGAAATATCAAGTTTTCAATCCATCGGTCCATTTTTAAAGTAAAATAATGTTTTTTAATTATAAATTTATATTCAAATTGAATATCAAACTATATATCTTAATTAAAAAATTCAATTATCAAGCCACTTGTGTTATAAATTTTAGATATATTTAAATTTTTTTAACATTTAAAGCACTGTTTTAACGTAAAATATTCCAAAAAAGTGTATTTTAAATTACCACACTAGTTTAGACTCAATGATCTTATGGGAGGCTCATTCCCATTCCAAAATTTTGTTTCACTGATTAAGGAGAGGAAATCACGAAAACTGTCGTGCTTATTAACTTTTAAATATCTTCAGCCTTCGAGTAATATAAAATTCGACAAGGTGTTTTAAACTGTTTTTTAGGAGAATGTTTTTAGATTTTTTTATTTTATTTTTTGTATTTTAATCTATATCATTTCAATACCTTTAATTCTAACTTGAATTTTAATATTTTTTAAAAATTTATCAGTAACTAAAATAAGATCACAAAACTATATAAATTATTTATTTATTCTGTGCAATAGGTACACTAAAAGACTATTATCATTAGTTATATGTTTCCACAACCTTGAAGTGAGTAGAGAATGAAATGTGTTATTATATAATTGGAGAGAAGAAACGTAACGGGGAATTGTTGGGAAATTGAATTTGGAGGCACGCAATGTTGAGCAGAGTCTTGAGAATTGCTTTGTTTCACACATTTTCATATCGATGTAAGCTTGGTCATGTGATCCTGTCACTTTCCTGCCTCACAATATTTTGCTTTGTATTATGATGGCTGAATAACTTTCAAGAGAAGCAAGAGAAATTGCTTTTCCAATCAACTTTCTCTGATATCAATCAAAAATCATAACTACCATGCCTTTGGAATGGAGAGATTGAAGGGGTTAAGAGAACAAAAACTTGGTAGATTGTGTCCCAAAAAAAATGGAAACAAAACGAAAAAAGAAGGGGACATAGACAGTGTCCAATGTAAACGGCTCGAAAAAATAATTAACAATTATACATAGTACAATGGTAAAGTGGAACAGGCATGTAACACCTGGCAGTGAAAGTGAACCTACTCGTAAACAGATAAACATAGCTATTACCAAAGATTAATATAAATAATTTTACAATTATGTTAACTCTACATCTTATATTTTTAATTATATATTAAGATTATTTTTTTCTTTAATATACATATAATCACTAAAGATCAATTTTATTCAATTATCTCAAATTTAAATAAAATTATTATTATTTATTTTAAAATTATGAAATATGTTATCTTCACTGAACCCGCTATTTTGCTATTTTATTGTTAAAGTCTTGAAAAACTAAACATTTGACTTATCTAATAATGCATGGGTATCTTTATTGAATGTAAAAAATAAAATATATACAAATGTCACTCTCACTTTAAAGATATTATACTCTAAAGTTAATTATTTAATATTTATCAAATTTTGATATACTATTAGTTATTGCTTTAAATCACAAAAAATAATAATTGAAAAAAATCAAACATATAAGTCTTATTTACAAGAGACTCATTATATGGTGACTTCTGAACTTGTAATAATCGGTGGAGATGAAAGTACTTTGCTCTAGGACGCACTCCAACAAAGAAAAGCAAGCAATTGCGGTGAAAAACGTAAAATGGCGATGAACCCTAATCGCAAGCAAAGGAAAACAACGACTATGGCGTAAAGAAGATGCAGATAGAGAAAAAGAGAACGTGGAAAAGAATTATATTCACTTATTGTGTCAAATAATAAATTACATCAGTGTATATATAAGAAAAGAAAAAGCCTATCAGAAACAGAAAGAAAAGAAGTTGGGCCAAAATACCTAACAGAGCCCAATAACTTTAAAACAGAAAAATAAAACTGTTTTAAACAAAAAAGGAATAATGTTAACACCCTTCTCAAGTTGGGGAGTGGATATTCATTAGACCCAGCTTGGATTTGAGAATGGAGAACTATGCAAAGGCAAGGGACTTGGTGAAGATATATGCGATTTGCATAGCATAAGTAATAGGCAACAGTTCAAGGAGACCAGAGTTGAGTTTCTCACGAACTAAATGGTAGTCAATCTCGATGTGCTTGGTGCATTCATGGAAAACTTGATTGGAAGCAATTTAAAGGGCAAACTTGTTGTCACATTATAAAGTTGCAGGCTGAGAAAGAGGAAGATGTAGATCCTGAAGAAGGTAAGATAAGCATTGGAGTTCACATGTAGTTGTCGCAAGTGCTCGATACTCAGCTTTGGAGGAACTGCGAGAGATAGTTTGTTGCTTATTTGATTTCCAAGAAATTAGGGAGTCCCTAAAAAATATGGAACATTCAGTGACAAATTTGCAAGTGGTAGGATATGTTGCCCAGTCAGAGTTGCAGGTTGCTGTTTTGTGGAAAATATAGGCCTTCACCAGGATTGCCCTTGAGATATTGCAAAAGACGAGAGACGCCCTGCTAGTGATGATTTGTAGGTGCAGATATGAACTGGCTTAGATTGTGGACAATGAAGGCAATATTTGGCGAGTATTAGTTAAGTATATGAAGCGTCCAAGAAGTCTTTTGTATTGAGAAGTGGCATCAACATCAAGGGGTGTGCCTTGATCAGGAGAAAGCCGAGAGGTGTGAGTTATAGGAGTGGCCACAGGTGCAGAGTCAAGCATGCCAATCTCTTGAAGGAGATCAAGTGTGTATTTGCGTTGACTTAAGTGAAGACCAGCACTGTTACGAGCAATTTTAAGACCCAAAAAGTAGGTGAAATTGTCTAAATTCTTGATCTTGAAATGATGATGAAGGGATGCAGTGATGGTGTTGATTTCCTCCGTGTCATTACCAGTTAAGAGCAAGTCATCAACATAAACAAGAATGACAATGAGTTTATTGTTATTGTATTTAAGAAAAAGAGATTGATCTGCAACAAAAATAGAGTAGTTACTGGATAAAAAAAAAGTAAAAAGTTTTGCATACCATTGACAACCAGCTTAACGAAGGTCATACAAAGACCTTTGAAGCTTGCACACATGTTGGGGAGAAGGAAGAGGTAGACCAGGGGGTGGAGTCATGTAGACCTCTTAATGGAGATCACTATGAAGGAAGGCATTATTGACATCAAGTTGTTTTAAAGTCCAGATTTTAGTGGTGGCAACAACAAGAAGAAGGCGAAAGGTTGTGAGTTTAGCAACAGGTGCAAAGGTGTCTAAAAAATCTAATCCTTCAAGTTGAGTGAATCCTTTTGCAAAAACGCGAGCTTTGTGGCGCTCAATGGTGCCATCATAATTGTGTTTTATTTTGTATACCCATTTGCAACCAATAGTTTTCTTTCCTGGTGAAAGATGGGTAAGTTGCCATGTATTGTTGGCAGCAAGAGCTTGAAGCAGCTTGCATGGTAGATTGCCAAGAAGCATGTTTGGAGGCCTCAGAGTAAGAATATGGTTCAGAGTGAGAATTAATAGAAGAGATAATATTTTTAAAATTAGAAGATAAGGAATCGTAAGCAAGTAATGGTGAATGGGGTATCTACTACTTACATTATAGGTTGCAGTTTGGAAGTCTGTAAGGTAGGTAGGTTGGCGACGGTGACAGGTTGATCTTCTTGGGAAATCATTTGCGGTGCTTGCTGGGACGTCAAAAGGTGGTGAGGTTGGTAAAGGTGAAGTGGTGAGGCAGGTGGCTCGGTAGTAGGTGTAGTATCAGAGAAAAATCAAATGCAAAATTATATGCATTAGAAACAGGTAAAGATAAAATGTGGGGTTCCCTAAGCAAGCTACAATCCAATTTATGGGAAGTGGATTTCATGAAAGATAACATGTCTAGATATTTCTATATGAAACTTCAAATTTAAGAAAATATAACCTTTTGTATTTTTTGGGAAACCGAGAAAAATACCCTCAATAGATCTATCATTTAGCTTCTTTCTATGTGCAGTAATAGTACTAGCATAACAGAGGCAACAAAAAACTTTTAACAAAGAGTTGTCATATGGTTTTCCAAACAGCTTTTCATAAGGAGTAATGTTATTTAGTAAGGGAAAAAGAGTTTATTAAGAAAGTAGCGTGATTAACAACAAACTTTCAAAAATTAGGAGGAAGATTTACTTGAAAAAGTAAAGCCTGAGTTACATTTAATATGTGCTGATGTTTGTGTTCGATAATGTCATTTTGTTGTGGTGTTTCAACACAAGAAGTTTGATGTATAATGCCTTTTGAAGCAAAAAAATTTGACAAAGCAAATTCAGCATCATTATCCGTTCGAACAGTTTTGAACAAAAACAGTAAAGTTAATGATGTGCTGGTGCACTTCAGATTTATTATGCAGCAGAATAATCCAAGTATAATGCGAGTAATCATCAACAATAGTCAAGAAATAACAAAAACCTTGCATAGAAGTTATGGAACAGGGTTCTCAAATATCTAAGTGTATAAGATCAAAGATAGCAGAAGTAGTAATATTACTTAAAGAAAAGAAGGAGTTTTCTCTATTTTGCACGATTGCAAATATCACAGACATGATGAGTATCAACAGAAATAAAAGGGTATTGTTTGTCTGTGATATTACAGCTAATAAAAGGAGCAAAATTGTGTGGTTTAGAATGGCAAGAAACAGGTAATGTGACAGGATACAAGCCAGCTGTGACCTTAACTATACCAATCTTCTTTCGGGTGAGATTATCATGTATAATGCAGTGAGTAGAAGTGAAAGTTAAAGTGCATCTAAGCTGATATGAGAGTTTAGAAACAAATATTAAGTTTAATTGAAAGTTAGGCACATATAACACATCAAACAAGTAAAATTTGGCAAAAAAAAAAAGACTAAACCAAAGTAAGTGGCATAAATAGTTTGACCACTTGGTAAACTAATTAAGACAGGTTTGATTTTAGTGTAGGTAGTAAAGGCATTTAAATTGTGACAAACATGATCCGTGGCACTATAATCAACAATCCAAGATTCTTTGATAGTAGATAGGGAAGAAAGAAACCTACCCGTTGAATACTGCTCAGTGTTGGTGATTTCATCCATAGGTAAGGTGCCGACTCTATTAATTTGAGCTTGAGGGATAGGATCCTCAATGCTTTGTTGATGCAGAATGTTGGTAAAAAATTGACACTAATGTGATGTGAGATGAATGCCCTTGGTATCTTGTTCTTTAGAAAAAGACTCAAAAGAAGTGTCAGTAGTAATCATGTTATTGACTTGTGATGTCCTATTAGTGAACTTGTAGTCGGGAGGGAAACCGTGCTTCTTATAACAGGTGTCAACAATGTGACCAGTGTAGTTACAGTAGGTACAAATTTTTTGAGTAGAAGAAAATTTTAAGCTTTTTACATTGCCAGAAGGAAAACCCATTTTCCATAAATAAACCGCCTCGGTGTGACCATATTTACCATAGAAAGTGCGACTGTTGTTAAGACTATGAAGAGTGGGAGTGGGTACAATAGTGGATAATTGTTTCTCTTGTTGAACAACTAAAGAATTTTTTTTGGATATGGTAGGAATGGGATCCATGAGCAACACATGAGAATAGATATTACTATACTGGTCATTTAACCCTCTTAAAAACTGCATAGCACGATCCTCACACTTTCGCTAACGAATAATAGGACTAACATAACAAGAACATTTCACAAAGCATGTATACACAGGATTAGGTATAAAATTCTCTAATTCGTCCCAAATGACATGTAATTTCGTAAAATATTTCGTAACAGTCAAATCACCCTGACTTAAAGAGGCACCCTCAAGTTGTGAATCAGATATGCGAGATAAATCCCCTTATGAATATCTAACTTTTAAATCATTCCAAATATCGAAAGCTATATCCATCCAAACGATACTTTGGATAATTGGGATAGAAACAGAGTGTACTAACCAAGAGACAACCATGTTCTTACATCGTGACCAAGTCGAGAACGTGGGATCATCCTTTTCTGGACATGGATGCGAAATTCTCACTAGGGTGCAGGTATAAGTAACTATTTGTTGGTTGCTCTGATGAGGAAGCCGATGTAGCATTTTCGTCAGACATTGTCTACAAAACAAAGAGTAGTCAAGATTTGTGCAAGAAAATAGAAGTGAAACAACAATAACATCAAAGAAGAAAAAAGGAATCAGAGAGAGGCGCAACAGAGCTCTTCATTCGAAGAGCTCTGATACCATGTAACAATCGGTAGAGATGAAGGCACTTTGCTCTAGGACGCACTCCAATAAAGAAAAGCAAGCAATTGCGGTGAAAAACGTAAAACGCTGATGAACCCTTATCGCAAACAAAGGGAAACAACGACTATGGTGTAAAGAAGATGCGGAGAGAGAAAAAGAGAAAGTGGAGAAGAATTATATTCACTTATTGTGTCAAACAAAAAATTACATCAGTGTATATAAAAGAAAAGAAAAAACCTATAAAAAACATAAAGGAAAGAAGTTGGGCCAAAATACCTAACCGAGCCCAACAACTTTAAAACAGAAAAATAAAATTGTTTTAAATAGAAAAGGAATAATGTTAACAGAACTAGTGTTCGCTTGTGAAATGGTGGTTGATTAACATATTGAGCCTCGTTTACAAGAGACTTATCATATGGTGACTTGTGAATTGGAGGACACTTAACATATTGAACCTCATTAGCATGGGACTTACCATATGGTGACTTATTGTCGTGGCTTACTATATGGTGACTTGTAAGCTGGAGGAGACTTGACATATTGAGCCTCATTCACAGGGGACTTATAGTATGGTAGCTTATGAACTAACGATGGTTTGTGAACTGGTGGTGGCTTAACATATTGCGCCTCATTCACAAGAGGTTTATTATATGGTGATTTGTATTGAATGAGTGATTTTTTCTGATAGGTGTTTCACATAATCAATAAATCTTTGAGGAGACAGAGTAAATGTTTCATGAGATTAAATTATGTTTAGACTTACATTATAAAATTAAATGATATAGGACTCAATTTTAGATGATCCAAACAATAGTTTTTTGGTTTTATATTATAAGTTTTTTGTAATAGACTCATAAATTAGATTGATTTCTTAAATTTTCAATTTCTCCACTCACAAAAATACTTGTTTTGCCTTGAAAACTTTTTTTTTAATGTTTAACTAGTGTAATTACTTGATCAAATAACTTTTAAGAGATTTAATTTATATATTACAATTATTATGTTTGTGTTGTGTTGTTATTAATGTAAAGTTTGAAAATAAATGGGAAATCCCACATAAAATCATGTTAATCATGTTACTACCAACTAATCAAACTATATATAATTAATGAAAACTACCATTCCAGCTTTTACTCACTCACCATTGCTAACTAAGGTTGGTACAGAAGACAAAATACATACGTGTAGGAAGAAAAAACAAAACATAAATGGTTGTTAGTTTAGTAAAAAAGGCTAAATGAATGGTTGTTTATTTTAGAAAGAAAAATACATATTTTTATTATTAATTTTATCACTAAAAAATCATTTAATTTTTCAATAATTAATAGTATTATGTATTATTATTTTATTATCATAAATGGGATAAGAGATATGATGTAAAAAGAGAAAAAAAATGATGTGATATGTGATTGGTAACCCTATTGGTGGTAGAATAAGTAGTAATTTTGAGATTCGGGCGATGGGATAATTAGAATTAAAACATGCTTCCTACACATAAAAAGGAAAGAGGTTCAGAGGGGGGTTTATATTGTAATTTGATAGGAAATTTAGATTGATGTGTTGGATTAGGATTCCTTAGTCATATAATGAAATGTGAATAATGATTAAATAATATCTGGTAGACCCGTGATCGTATGGCTGAGGGACGAAGACATGATCTTGATCAGGTTTCCCTTTAGGGTGTATCGCTTAGAATGGAATTATGTGAGTAGAGAGACAAAGAGATGAGAGGCTTGAAAATCCCTTTAGGGAATTAGTTTCGGCCGTGCGATGTTAGAATATGAGAGTGTCTCTTTAGTTGTCTGGTAATCTCTATTTATAATACACCTAAGGAGAAACCCTAATTATTTATGGTAAGGGTAATTACGTCCATTAAGCAATTACCAATAATATAATAGGATAAATATGGTAATTGATCAATTAATAAGATAAATAATCGTGAGGTGCCACATAATATTCTTACATTCTCCCACTTGGCCAAAGGATTATTTATTATGAGCATTAGATAAGTCTGGCCAGATTTTAATACTCATTTTAGTTCTAAACTATAATTGTAGCAGAGAAATACAGTCTTTGAATCCGTATTCAACTCAAGACCCCCATTAATCATACTACAATACAAATTTAAAACTTAAGTAAATTTTAGGATCAATTGATAAGTAAGCCCTTTAGACTTTGATTTGTACAGTTAGTGTCTATGTATATTTAGGCATGCATAAACATATTTAAGAACACACAAATCAAGGTAAATGAGGAAATTTTATTAAACATAAGTAAGTACAAATATGCTAAATAAGGTCTTTAGATAATCCCATCCTCGAAACATGTTCTTCGAATACTTTAGGTGGGAGACCTTTAGTCATCGGATCCGCAAGCATATTTTTAGTACTAATATACTCAACACAAAGCTTATTTTCCTCAACTCGCTCACGTACGAACAAGTACTTTGTATCAAGATATAATCCAGCGCCACTCGAATTGTTATTGTTCGAAAAACTAACGGCAACTGAGTTATCAAAATAAAGCTTCAATGGCCTGGAAATGGAGTTAATGACTTTGAGTCCAGCGATAAGATTTCGCAACAACATTCCATGACAAGTTGCATTATACACTGCAACATATTCTGCCATCATTGTTGGGGTTGTTGTTAATTGCTGCTTATGACTCTTCCATGAGATAGGCCCGCCTGCTAACATAAAGATATACCCAGAAGTGGATTTCTTGTCATCTTTGCATTTTGCAAAATCAGAGTCAGAATAACCCACCACTTCTAAACTATCACTTCTCCTATAGGTCAACTTATAGTCTTTTGTGCCTTGTAGATATCGAAGTACTTTCTTAGCTGCTTTCCAGTGATCTAGACCAGGATTAGATTGATACCGGCCTAGCATTCCAGCAATGTAAGCAATATCCGGACGAGTACAGACTTGAGCATACATAATGCTTCCAACTACAGATGCATAAGGTATCATCGCCATTTGCTCTTTTTCAGCCTCTGTTTTCGGACATTGAAAAGAACCGAAAACATCTCCCTTAATTACTGGAGCCACAGAAGGAGAGCAATGCTGCATGTTATAACGAGTGAGGACACGCTCAAGGTAGGCCCTTTGGGATAATCCCAAAATCCCCTTAGCTCTATCTTGGTATATTTCGATGCCAATAACATAAGCGGCCTCTCCGAGATCCTTCATGTCAAAATTATGCGAAAGTATGCACTTTGACTCATGCAACATGTCTATACTATTACTTGTCAATAGAATGTCATCTACGTAAAGGACAAGTATAGTAAAGTTGCTCCCACTCATCTTGAGGTAGGTGCATTGATCCACTTGATTCTTAAGGAAACCTTGTTTCTTCATGACTTCATCAAACTTTATGTACCACTGCCGTGATGCTTGCTTCAGCCCGTAAATGGATTTCTTCAGCTTGCAGACTAAGTGTTCTTGACCTTCAGGTTTAAAACTTTCTGGTTGTTGCATGTACACGTCTTCATGCAAGTCGCCGTTAAGGAAAGCGGTCTTGACGTCCATCTGGTGTAGCTCTAGATCAAAGTGAGCTACGAGGGCCATTACAATCCTTAAGGAATCTTTTCGAGAGACAGGTGAAAAGGTCTCTTGATAATCAATTCCCTCTTTCTGAGTGAACCCTTTTGCAACCAATCTTGTTTTGAAGCGTTCAATGTTTCCATTCTGATCTAGCTTGGTTTTGAACACCCATTTAGATCCTATGGGTTTTATTCCGTCAGGTAATTCTACTAGATCCCAAACATTGTTTTTCTTCATGGAGTCAAGCTCATTAAGCATGGCATTATTCCATTTAGAAGACTGATCACTAGTAATGGCTTCATTGTAAGAGGTAGGATCAGTATACCTTCCGAAATCCATTTCTGCTTCAGTCAGGTAGGTTACATAATCATCAAAATTAGTAGCAGTTTTAGTTTTAGATGACCTCCTGAGCTGATTAACGGGTTCTGCATTGTACTGATGTTTATCGTTCAGGGTGCCTTCATTCTCGGATGGATTCAGAGTAGCATCAGGTTCTGAGCATGGAGTAGGTGGTGCAGTGACGCGCGGAGTGGGTACAAGAGGAGTGAACAGAGGCAAATTAGTAGTCGATGTAGATCTCTCCCCCGCCTCTTGTACTTCTAGTAAATCCAGGTAAGGATTGTCACTGCTCCCATTGCTTTTGAAATCCTTTAGGAAATGAGCATGCTTGGTTTCTACAATGCGCGTGATGTGGGAAGGACAATAAAATCTATAACCCTTTGAGTGATTGGGATACCCGATGAAGTGACAAGTTACTGTTTTCATGTCAAGCTTCTTTAAGAAAGGGTTATAAACTTTAGCTTCAGCAAGGCAACCCCATACTTTCATATATCTAAGACTCGGTTTCCTTCCAGTCCAAAGTTCATAAGGAGTTTTAGGGACAGATTTGGAAGGAACTCTATTGAGTATATGAACTGCTGCTTTTAATGCCTCGGTCCAGAGGAATAAGGGCAAATTGGAGTTGGCTAACATACTACGCACCATGTTCATTAGGGTCTTGTTTCTCCTTTCAGCAACACCGTTTTGTTGAGGAGTACCGGGCATGGTGTATTGGTTCACAATCCCCTGGCTTTTACAAAACTCATAAAATGGATCAGGGGCTTGTCCCAAATCAGTATGTCTACCATAGTATTCACCTCCAATATCTGATCGCACAACTTTTATTTGAAGATCAAGTTGTTTTTCAACTTCAGTTTTATAATCTTTAAAAGTTGTAAGTGATTCAGATTTTTCCTTAATAAAATACAAGTACATGTAACGAGAATAATCATCTATAAAAGTGATAGATGAATTATGTCCTGTTATTCCAACGATGCTGTAAGGGCCACTAATGTCAGTATGAATAAGTTCTAATAATTTTGAACTCCTAGTGGCACCTTTCTTAGTCGTGGATGTCATTTTTCCTTTGAGGCATTTGACACATGTTCCAAAATCAGTGAAATCGAGAGATGGTAAAACTTCATCCTTCATAAGTCGAGATAAGCGATCTCGTGAAATGTGGCCTAAACGTTGATGCCACAATATGGATGAAGTTTCTAAGTCTCGTTTTCTCTTGGTCTTGTTAAGTTCTCATTAATATTATATGATAACAAAGATTTGGAGAAGCTATTATCTAGTTCTAACTTATAGAGACCGTTATCCAGAAAACCAGTACCAAACAATTGAGAATTTAAAGAAATAGTAAGTTTGCCATGACCATGGGAAACATAAAAACCATCAATGTCTAACTTTGGTCCTGATATGAGATTCCGAGTAATCTCGGGAATATATAAGGTATCATAAAGTTTAATACATTTTCCAGTTTTCATAAGTAATTCTAAGGTTCCCACAACTTCGACAAATAGTTCTTGTCCATTCCCCATCTTAAGTGTTCTTTGGTTTCTTTCCAGCTTCCGGATTGTAAGGAATCCCTGGATTGAATTGGTCACATGAACCATAGAACCAGAGTCAAACCACCAAGTATTAGTTGGAACATTTAAATTAAAGGACTCAATTATCATATTTAGATGATTACCTTTCTTAGCCAGCCACTCCTTAAAGCTTGAGCACTCAGACTGCTTATGTCCTACCTTGCGGCAGAACTTGCAGTAGGGCTTGCTAGTGGATTTGTTAGAGCTGGAGGGTGCACTTGCATCAATTTTAGAGACCTTATTAGATTCCTTTTTATGGAATTTGCCCTTCCGCTTCTTCGATTCAACAGCCACGAGGTAAGCAACATCTGGTTTCTCCAGCTTCAGGCGCTCTTCTTCTTGAACAGTCATAGCAATCAACTCACTCATGGACCATTTGTCCTTCTGAGTATTATAGTTGACTTTGAAGGCTTCAAACGCAGAAGGAAGAGAAGTCGTAATGAAGTGGACTAGGAAACCTTCACTGATCTCCATGGCTAATCCCTTAAGTTTACGGGCCATGTCGCTCATCATCAGGATGTGCTCGCGAATGCCGGTGCGCCTGTCATATTTTGTAGTCACCAACTTCAAGATAAGAGTACTAGCATGCGCCTTAGAGGTTCCTTGAAATTGTTCCTCCACAGAAGCTAGATAAGCCTTAACGTTAGGTGAATCAGGAATGCCTCCTCTGATGATTGGGCTGATGGAATTCTTGATAAGCATAAGACACATCTTGTTACTCCTTTGCCATTTCGCATAAGCCATCTTATCTTCAGGAGTGCTCTTATCAGTGAGGACAAGAGGAGCAGCTTCAATTAGTGCATGATCAAAATCCAGCATCCCAAGAGTCAGCATCAAGGAATCTTTCCAAGAAGAATGATTTTCACCAGTCAAGGTCTCAATTCCCATATTAGAGGCTGGTTAGACGACGAATTAAGATACTTAGGCTAAGGAAAAAGATAGAGTGACATAGGAAAACTTAGATCTAAAGCAGGCATAAGTAAGAACCATTATGATAATGAAGCTGTGATAAAATCTATTATAACATCAAAATAATATACTAGATTAGGTTCTACTTAAACAATTAGCTTTCACTTTGGTTAACTACCAATTATTTAAGCATAATGAACAATTATAAGTAAGGTATGTGCAATAAGAATGTGACACATCATCTTTGGACAGAAGTGAACATTTAAGCTTATGCACATATTAAGTTTGCAAAACACAACTGCAAAAAACATCATTGGACATAATAGAAATAATTGTGTTTTTAGGCAAATGTCATGTGAATATTTAATAATTAAGTGTACTCACAAGTAAGTGAAGGTGCTTAATTAGACTCAAATAACAAGACATAACCCATCATCGTTGGACAGAAGGGAGACTCCTGTTATTAAGTTTAAGCAAAAAATTTTAATTTTAATTTTATTTTAAAACATAATTACGGTATCATGAGATTTACCATATTTAATTCGATAAATAAAAGGAAACACGTAAATATGTTACTCGTAAACCCGATAAGGTGAGTAGCGAAATATTAGGGATTTGATTTTAGATTTGGTCTTCAAAATTTTAATTAGATTGATATGTTTCCAAGTTTGACACGACTGCTATTTTCAAAAATAGTAATAATAATAATACCCGAAAATTAGTAAGGCAAGAATATACTATCCTAAATAAGGAAAAACTTGGAGACTAAGATATCAATTTTTATTTTATTTATTTATTTATTTTTAGGAAAACACAATCAAATCAAATTCATTCCTAATTAAGGGAATCAATTGTATTTCGAAAATTTTAATTAAGGAAAAAATATTATTTTCAAAAATTTCCTAATTAAGGGAATAATGAATTTTCGAAATTCATATGAACAACAAATAATGATGATGAACATAGAATCAAAATTAATTCCATTCCAAATAAGGAAATACTCACGAAAATTATGAAGAACACATAACATTCATATTAAATTAAAATTTTCGAAAATAAGTGGTTCAATAATATATCAAAATAAAAATATCGAAAATCAATTTGGGAGAAACGAAAGAAGAATCGATTAAGCAACATAAAACTGCTCTGATACCAAATGTTGGATTAGGATTCCTTAATCATATAATGAAATGTGAATAATGATTAAATAATACCTGGTAGACCCGTGATCGCATGACTGAGGGACGAAGAGATGAGAGGCTCAAAAATCCCCTTTAGGGAATTAGTTTCGGCCGTGTGATGTTAGAATATGAGAGTGTCTCTTTAGTTGTCTAGTAATCTCTATTTATAATACTCCTAAGGGGAAACCCTAATTATTTATGGTAAGGGTAATTACGTCCATTAAGCAATTACCAATAATATAATAGGATAAATATGGTAATTGATCAATTAATAAGATAAATAATCGTGAGGTGCCACATAATATTCTTACATGATGTGGAAAGTCTAGTTTCTTGATCCACTTTTGATCCTATTTATTTTTATTTTGATCCAGTTTCTGCCAGCGGGGTCACATTTTGAATTTTGAAACTGGTTTTCTTGAAGCCACGTTTGTTGAGTTTAATATAGATTACTCTCTTCCGTTTTCTGAGTTATATTTATATATGATGATATAAACATCAACCTTCCGTAATTTATTTTTGTATGTAAGGTGTGATGCTTAACTGTAAAAGTAGTGTTGGTTGCTTTTCTTCTGTGTTTTTTGTTCCTTTTTCTTGATCTGTATACTTTCAAGAGTGTGTTTTACCTGACTATTGAAGTACTCTACATTTGTGACATTGTATGACAATTTCATTGTAAAGTAGAATTGTGTGGGTTTAAGCTTCATGTTTTCAATATTTTTGGACTTCTTTAGCATCTTGGAATGGGATTTCCAATTGGACTATGAGTATGAATATGAAAAAATATGTTCCTTAATAAGGTTTTCTTGAATAAACTTGATGAATGAGGATGTTTTTACCTCTATAATCTTGTTGATGAAAGAGTAAAGAATATACTTGTTTAAACATTTTGGCAAATTGATAAAAAAAATTGTCATTAATCTTTACATTAAAATATTGAGGGCTCCCTTTTTCCATATGCTTCAGAGAAACTAAAATGGGAAAAAATATCATTGTTTTAACTTTATTTATTTTTAAAGCAAAACTTACTTAAGTCTGAAAATATTTTTCATGAAGTTCAAGATATGACTTCATTTAATAGATGCTCTCTTTAGAGTTAGTTTCTTAGTGTTATCGATATAAGATAACGGATCATATTAAAGATCCTGTAAATTCCTTATAAAGTTATAATGAAAATCATAATGAGTTATAATGGAAGGTGTTCTGATAGAGATAAAAGAAATATGTTTTGGATTGTAACAAGTATAATATTTTAAATGGGTCAAAAATAGATTTAAAAAAATTAATTTTAAATAGATTTTCAACTCTTAATTAAATTTAAGAGCTCCTGCAATTGAAACACATTCAAATTTTATTTGAATAATTAAGATTTTAAGATTTTATTAGTTAAAAGTTAAAATAAACCTTTGATCATAATTAAATTTAAGTAAGTTTTGAACTCTTAATTAGGTTTAAATAGATTTTAAACTCTTAATTAGATTTAATAGCTTATGCACTACTAGCAAATTCAAATTTAAATTAAATAATTAAAGTTTTATTAGTTAAAAGTTGGAATCTATGAAGTTCGGACACTCCCTTTTATATAGCGTGTCCGTGTCGGACACGACACTTGTATGACACTCGTAGGACACGTATCGGTGAAGTGTCTGATTCAAAAAATATTTGTTGGATTTCTGACTATTCTAGCACTATTCTAACACAATTTTAAAAAGAAAAAATACATTAATTTTCTAAAAACTCAAATTTATTATATAAATTTTTAGTATAATTTTAAAAAGAAGAAACAAATCCTTTTAAATCAGTCATGAAAAACATTTTTATACTCCAAAAAGAAATTAAAGCATACTTATGCACATAAATCTTTAATGTCAATTTATATAATTCATAATTATATAATATATAAATCCGTATCCTCGTATCCAACATTTTAAAAATTATACGTATCTCAGTGTCCGTGTCCGTGCTACATAGGTTGGAATGAACCAAAGGCATTTTTTCAAAATTAGGTTTAAGGTGTTCTTTCTTCTTCATTTTATTTGAATAATTAGGATTTTTGAGTTTTATTAGTTAAAAGTTAGAATTAAAATTAGGTTTACGGTGTTAATCTTCTTCATGCGCCGCCGGTCCCTTCTTCTTCATTTTCCGCCGCCGTCGCAGTGTGCACCACCGTCACAGCGTACGCCGCCACTTTTACAGCGTGCGCTGCCACTTTTACAGCGTGCGCCGCCACTGCTACAGCGTTCGCCGGCGCTGTTACAGTCTTTTTCTCTGCCTTTTTCGATTTTTCCGTTTTCTGTTAGCACCCCGAGATGCTTAAGGCGGTCGCCATGGGCCGCCATGGAAAACCGCATCGCCACCGCCTTCCGCCATGGCGCCGCCGTAACCGAAAAGTGATAACACTTCTTCTTACTAGTATTTGATAATTTCTTTCTAAAATCCCTTCCCTTCCCTTCCCCTTCCATTCTATTTCTTTAAGAGAAAGATGATGATTTTGTATGATGAAAACATCTTGCATTCTATTTCTTTAAGAGAAAGATGATGATTTTGTACGATGAAAACATCGTTTTTAAAGATTTTGGTTTGCTTTTAACAAGTGTAGTATTTGTTTGCGAAATCCTTCTATGCTTTCTTATCAGCACTGTCTTGTTCATTCTGCTTCAGAACCATCTGATTCTGGTTTCATGTGAGCTTTTCGAAGTGGATATTTTAGTTATTTGCAGCCTGTAGTAATTTCTGTCTCTTATTGTGTGTTTGCAGAAGTCCTTTGATGTGATGACTTACATAGGTTGGTATTCTTCTTTAAAGCTAATTTTAATTTATTTGAAATGCAGAAAGGGTGCAGTCTCTAGTTACATTCATCCATTCATCAACAAGAAATTGCTGCAGATTGGGGTGCCTTTGGAGGATGTTATATGTGAGATAAATTTAAATATTCTTTTAATAGGTGTTTGGTATGGCTGTTCTAATTTCCTGTTTTGTATAATATTTGGGTATTTGGGTGTTTCGTAGATACTTTATTCTATCCCTCTCTCAATAATCAGCTAGTTGTATTGACAACAGAATATGATCCTTTTTCAGAATTTATGAAAATCGGACAATTTAAAACGAAGGACGGGTGCTTGTTTACAACCAATGCCTCGAGCCAAAGAGACACTTTCAAGAGTAGCTGTGACTAGAACTTCATCAGAGAAATATTCAGATTTTTGCATGCCAACCTCAGATTTTTCTAAGGAGCAATGTAAATCATGTGATATTTGTAGACGGTCAGAGACTATTTTAAACCCTATCTTAGTCTGCTCTGGTTGCAAGGTTTTAGGACTCATCCCTGGTCTTTTTCATTTATTTGTTTCACTTATCTGTGTGCCCCATTATACTTGTTTTTCTGTTGCAGGTTTCAGTTCACTTAGATTGCTATCGTAGTGTGAAAGAAACAACAGGTCCGTGGTGCTGTGAGTTATGTGAAGAAATGTCATCTAGAAGCTTGGGAAATCTGCTATCAACTTTTGGTAGAAACCTTATATCGGTGTAGAATGTGCTCTGTGTGGTGGTACTACTGGTGCATTTAGGAAGTCTTCTGATGGTCAATGGATTCATGCTTTCTTTGCTGAGGTTAACTATTTCCATTGGTTTGAAAAGTTCACTAATCAATTTTTTGATGCCTTCTGGGATAATCCACTAATATAGGTCTTTGGCTGTTTTATTAGTTTTCCAAAACTTTCGATTTAGCATTCTTGTTGGAATTGTTATTTTATTTCTGAAAATTAAAGCGACACAGTTTTTCGTTATGGGTATTTTTGTGACCACCAGGGGTATGACCTGACTTCATTTGTGTGGCTTCTTCTTCAACACCATCTTCATGGAATCAGTGCCAAATGGGTTCGAATTTTGTTGCCTCTCGAATTTGAAGGACACTAGACGACATTATTTGATCCGCGTAGATGGTGTTGCGGGAGTAGCCTCACGGATGAGAATGGTTGTGACCACAATTCAGCAATTTGAGTTTCTGACCCTAGATCCTAAAGAGTTTAAAATTGTTGCAGCTCAAGATATCCTAATTTCTTGATGAGTTTCGTCTCTATTGTCTGATTGAATGGTGTTCGATGTTTGAATTATTTTCTCTACTTGATCTCAAAGGATTGAGTTGTGGAAATCTTGTTATTTGTGAAGCTAAATATTTCTTTGATGGTTTGATTATAATCTTTGTTGTATTTTGATGGCGTATGGTGCATAAGAGGCATTTTGTGGGATGAGCATGGGACAACTGCGGTTGGCTTTTACTCTTTGATTTGATGGTTTGCTTCTTGGTTTGAAAAGTTCACTACTCAGTTTTTTTGCCTTCTGGGATAATCCTCTAATGTAGGTCTTTGTCTCTTTTATTAGCTTTCCAAAACTTTCGATTCATCATTCTCGTTGGAATTGTTATTTTATTTATGAAAATTATAGTGACACTGTTTTTCGTCATGGGTGATTTTTGTGACCACCAGGGGTACGACCTGACTTCATTTGTGTGGCTTATTCTTCAACACCATCTTCGTGGAATCAGTGCCAAATGGGATCCAATTTTATTGCCTCTGGAATTTGAAGGACATTAGACGACATTATTTGATCCGCGTACATAGTGTTGCGGGAGTAGCCACACGAATGAGAATGGTTGTGACCACAGTTCAACAATTTGAGTTTTGACCCTAGATCTTAAAGAGTTTAAAACTGCTGCAACTCAGGATATCCTAATTTCTTGATGAGTTTCGTCTCTATTGTTGGATTGAATGGTGTTCGATGTTTAAATTATTTTCTCTACTTGATCTCCAAGGATTGAGTTTTGGAAATTGTTATTTGTGATGCTAAATATTTCTTTGGTGGTTTGATTATAATCTTTGTTGTATTTTGATGGTGTATGGGTTCATAAGAGGCATTTTGTGGGATGAGCATGGGACAAGTGCGGTTGGCTTTTACTCTTTGGTTTGATGTTTTGCTTCTTGGTTTGAAAAGTTCACTACTCAATTTTGATGCCTTCTCGGATAATCCTCTAATGTAGGTCTTCGGCTCTTTTATTAGTTTTACAAACCTTTTCAATTCATCATTGTTGTTGGAATTGTTATTTTATTTATGAAAATTGAAGTGACATTGTTTTTTGTCATGGGTGATTTTTGTGACGACCAAGGGTATCGCTTGGCTCCATTTGTGTGGCTTCTTCTTCAACACCATCTTCGCGGAATTAGTGCTAAATGAGATCCAATTTTGTTGCCTCTCGAATTTGAGGGACACAAGATGACATTATTTGATCCAAGTAGATGGTGTTGCGGGAGTAGCCGCACGGATGAGAAGGGTTGTGACCACAGTTCTACCAATTTCTGACCCTAAATCCCAAAGAATTTAAAACTATTGCAACTAAGGATATCCTAATTTCTTGATGTGTTTTGTCTCTATTGTTGGATTGAATGGTGTTCGATGTTTGAATTATTTTCTCTACTTGATCTCCAAGGATTGAGTTTTGGAAATTTTGTTATTTGTGAAGCTAAATATTTCTTTGATGGTGTATGGGTTCATAAGAGGCATTTTGTGGGATGAGCATGGGACAAGTGTGGTTGGCTTTTAGTCTTTGATTTGATGGTTTGCTTCTTGGTTCTGAAAGTTCACTACTCAATTTTGAAGCTTTTTGGGATTATCCTCTAATGTAGGTCTTTGGCTCTTTTATTAGTTTTCCAAACCTTTTGATTCTTCATTCATGTTGGAATTGTTATTTTATTTCTGAAAATTAAAGCGACACTGTTTTTCGTAATGGGTGATTTTTGTGACCACTAGGGGTATGGCCTGACTTCATTTGTGTGGCTTCTTCTTCAACACCATCTTCAAGGAATCAGTGCCAGATGGGATCCAATTTTGTTGCCTCTCAAATTTGAAGGACACTAGATGACATTATTTGATCCAAGTAGATGGTGTTGCGGGAGTAGCCGCACGAATGAGAAGGGTTATCACCACAATTCAGCAATTCGAGTTTCTGACCCTAGATCCTAGAGTTTAAAACTGTTGCAACTCAGGATATCCTAATTTCTTGACGAGTTTCGTCTCTATTTTTGGATTGAATGGTGTTCGATGTTTGAATTATTTTCTCTTCTTGATCTCCAAGGATTGAGTTGTGGAAATTTTCTTACTTGTGAGGCTAAATATTTCTTTGATGGTTTGATTATAATCTTTGTTGTATTTTGATGGTGTCTGGTTCATAAAAGGAATTTTGTGGGATAAGAATGGGACAAGTGTGGTTGTCTTTTACTCTTTGATTTGATGGTTTGCTTCTTGGTTTGAAAATTTCACTACTCAATTTTGAAGCCTTTTGGGATAATCCTCTAATGTAGGTCTTTGGCTGTTTTATTAGTTTTCCAAATCTTTTGATTCATCATTCTTGTTGGAATTGTTACTTTATTTATGAAAATTAAAGCGACATTGTTTTTCGTCATGGGTGATTTTTGTGACCACCAGGGGTATGGCCTGACTTCATTTTAGTGGCTTCTTCTTAAACACCATCATCGCGGAATCAGTGCCAAAAGGGATCCAATTTTGTTGCCTCTCGAATTTGAAGGACACTAGACGACATTATTTGATCCGCGTAGATGGTGTTGCGGGAGTAGTCGCATGAATGAGAAGGGTTGTCACCACAGTTTGACAATTCGAGTTTTGACCCTAGATTCTAAGGAGTTTAAAACTACTGCAACTCAGGGTATCCTAATTTCTTGATGAGTTTCGCCTATATTGTTGGATTGAATGGTGTTTGATGTTTGAATTATTTTCTCTACTTGATCTCTAAGGATTGAGTTGTGGAAATTCTGTTATTTGTGAAGCTGAATATTTCTTTGATGGTTTGATTATTATCTTTGTTGTATTTTGATGGTGTATGGTTCATAAGAAACATATTTTGGGATGAGCATGAGATAAGTGCGGTTGGCTTTTACACTTTGATTTGATGGTTTGCTTCTTGGTTTGAAAAGTTCACTACTCAGTTTTGTTGCCTTCTGGGATAATCCTCTAATGTAGGTCTTTGTCTCTTTTATTAGTGTTCCAAACCTTTCGTTTCATCATTCTCGTTGGAATTGTTATTTTATTTATGAAAATTAAATCGACATTGTTTTTCGTCATGGGTGATTTTTGTGACCACTAGGGGTATGGCCTGACTTCATTTGTGTGGCTTCTTCTTCAACACCATCTTCGTGGAATCAGTGCCAAATGGGATCCAATTTTTTTGCCTCTCAAATTTGAGGGACACTAGACGACATTATTTGATCCGCGTAGATGGTGTTGCGGGAGTAGCCGCATGAATGAGAAGGGTTGTGTCCACAGTTCAGCCATTGGAGTTTCTGACCCTATATCCTAAAGAATTTAAAACTGTTGCAACGCAGGATATCCAAATTTCTTGATGAGTTTCGTCTCTATTGTTGGATTGAATGGTGTTCGATGTTTGAATTATTTTCTCTACTTGATCTCCAAGGATTGAGTTTTGGAAATTCTGTTATTTGTGAAGTTGAATATATCTTTGATGGTTTGATTATAATCTTTGTTGTATTTTGATGGTGTATGGTTCATAAGAAACATATTTTGAGATGAGCATGAGACAATGTGGTTGGCTTTTATCTTTGATTTGATGGTTTACTTCTTTGTTTGAAAAGTTCACTACTCAATTTTGATGCCGTCTGGGATAATCCTCTAATGCAGGTCTTTGTCTCTTTTATTAGTTTTCCAAACCTTTCGATTCATCATTCTTGTTGGAATTGTTATTTTATCTCCGAAAATTATAGCGACATTGTTCTTCGTCATGGGTGATTTTTGTGACCACCAGGGATATGGCCTGGCTTCGTTTGTGTGGCTTCTTCTTCGACACCATCTTCGTGGAATCAGTGCCAAATGGGATCCAATTTTGTTGCCTCTCAAATTTGAAGGACACTAGACAACATTATTTGATCCGCGTACATGGTGTTGCACTCTTGCAGGGACTCCAATAGGTTAATTGTCTGTACTTCTTGTAAAATGGCAGTTCACTGTAAGTGCTATGGCATGCTTGATGATGTAGATGAGACTTGGTTGTGCTCGTGGTGCAAGCAAATGGGTGATGTTGATGAATCAGTGAATCCTTGTGTTCTTTGTCCAAAGAAGGGTGGTGCATTAAAACCAGTTAATAGCAGTGGGGAAGGTGCTGGTTCTGCCCCATTTGTGCACTTATTTTTCTGTGTGGAATGCCTGAGGTTTATGTAGATGATTTGACGAAGATGGAACCTGTTATGAATGTGGGGGAAATAAAGGAAACCCGCAAGAAAATAATGTGTAGTGTTT
Source organism: Phaseolus lunatus (assembly GCA_013389735.1). Classification (NCBI taxonomy): domain Eukaryota; kingdom Viridiplantae; phylum Streptophyta; class Magnoliopsida; order Fabales; family Fabaceae; genus Phaseolus; species Phaseolus lunatus. The sequence continues at coordinate 10,217,546 of CM023865.1, read as the reverse complement.
GCAAAGCAAAGTGTGGTGCATGTGTTGGGTGCAACCATGGTATGTTTCCTTGTTGTACCACACAATTTTCCATTTTTGGGCAAGTTTTGCATTGTTTTCAAACTATGGCTAAAAGCATGTCCTTTAGACCTTCTGATTTGGCTTCACATAGCAGTGCTTCTTAAGGTCACAAATTTTGTATGGCTATTGCCTTTTGGTCTGTGTGCAGGATGTCTGGGTTACTTTCTGCTAAGATGATTTGTATATTAAATTAGGTGTAGTAAAGTTGAGTTCAATTGACTCTCCTCAATGTGAAATTTTCTTAACTTAATTATCATGGTTCAGATCACAACATTTTTCTGCAAAATTGCGCTGTTCATTGAGTACTTGCATCCGGAAATATATTCTCCAAACATCATATTGATTAAAGAGCTCTAATTTTTCGATTGCAAAATGATGATTAAAATTGATGGGCATTAATGATTGTGTATGATTTGAGTGGTTATTTTTAAAATATTGTTTTGGTACTTTTGTTCAACATTAGAGTAGTATTATATGACATGCCTTCTTCAAGTGCACAAGTGTTTTGGGAATTTACTATGTTCTTTGTCTTCTCGGAAAACAAACTTTTATGTTTCTAATTCTGGTGCATCTTGTCATGGTATTTTGTTCTAAAATGTCCCCGGAGAATTGTGGATTTAGGTTGAAAGGTGATCTTCTTTCCATAGTATACAATTCAACTTATCCTAATCTTTGTTTTTTGAATATTGCATAGTGTCTTGGACAATTGACTTGTTAATAATGATTGAAATATGCTAAGCTAGATTTTGAAATTACTTTTGTGTTGTTGATTAATTTTTTCATTGCTCTAGAAACTGTTAGTGATTAATGTGAGTTGCATTGAAATAGGACCTTGCTCCTCTTCATTTATATTTTGCACAATTTTCTTTGTCTTTTTTCCCCTTCAATATGATGTTGGGAGAAAATGATGCTGAAATGTGAACATGTTACCAATGTCTAATGGTAACCTTCAGATTCTAAACATCTTCTGGTGTTTCTCTTTTTAACTCCTCAGGATGCTTAACTTGAATTCAAATTTGGGCCATGTGTGTGTGTGTTAAACTTTGCTTCTGTTGATATTCCATTTACTTTTCTGTCTGAGATACAAGAACTCTTTCGCCATATCATTTAAGTATCTGTTTCCCCTTTCCATATTCTTTTTGGTAATGGACCTTGGGTCAGAAACCCATCTTTCCTCTTTTAGTTAGGAAGGTTGGAGGTTGGCATTACTGAATTTGAGGCAGTGTTACCAATAGGGCAAGGCCAAAATTTGGCCATATAAACAATCCGTTGCAGTCTATGGTGGCCATATCGGACCTCCCTTCACAAATTGCCTATGGTGGTTGGTGAAAAATATGTCACCCCACTCTGCCTGGGCTGCAATGATGGCACCATTGTAGTGCATCTGCTCTACAAAAAGTCAATAAGATAATTGGATTTTTCCTGTTTGAAAGACAAATCTTTAGCATGGTCAAGTTTTTTATCATTCTGTTTATACTTCAGTTTGTCATTCCATGACAAGATGGAATATTAATCATTGGTGAGAAATAGTTTAATGACTTTTCAGTTCTGATTGTCTACGTACAAGTCTCAATGATTTTATGACAGGAAACCCACCATATAAAATAAGCTAAACGATATATAAACCATTTAGTTTTGCTCTTGAAAGCTGGGTAATTAGGCCTTTAAAATGATCATATCAACTACTGCAGATAGGTGTTTCATAAGTTTATATTATGATTGCAATTTGAATATATGATTTTGGACTCAATATTGTTAACACCATATTCTCTGATCATGGAACAGGATTGTGCAAGCTTCTCACTTGATTTTTTCTCCCTTTTAATGATTATTTTTTGTTGTGATGATGATACATGTTTGGGATTTGGACAAGTTTTATAGTGGTTGCTAAAACTGCCCATAAAAGGGGAAGGATTTTCAATCTGGGGGTAGGAAATTGTCATGGTTGGGCTAGTTGACCCAAAACAATGGAACTTGTGAGTAACTTGTAGAAATGGAATGACTTCATTGTTTTCTGTTTTAATCCCCATTTATTTTTACCATCCCCAGCAAAGTTTGGAATAGTGGAATGAGTAAAGTATTACAAGTATAGTACAAAACTGTGTTCTTTGTCATTAATATGTTTGCTAATGGTAATTGGGGCTTCTCCAAACGCAACTGACCTCCTTTACCTAGGTTTGACACCAGCTACAGGATCATAGGTGTGAAAAGTAGATTGCATAATTTTTAGTTGAGTGAAAAGGGATACTGGGAGACTGAGAAGAGCACTGAATTGAATTATTAAGTGGTATCTCATGCCAGAAGTGGAAATAAGGCAGACCAGATCTGGCTTGACCTTCGTTACGAAAAAAAAAGTTTGAGTCCCTAACCTATTTATCTGTTTTTAAGGCTTTTTTTAAAGCTCTAGTTTGATCTTTGTGAATGTTTGACCTGACTTGCGAGCTTTTTAATAAGTTAGTTTTGTTATAAAGTCTTTAAAAGGCTAGAGTTGTATTATTTGTCCTAAACAGTTGCATTAGTTATTATTATAGAATAGATGTATTGTGTGTGTATATATATGAGGTATATATAATATAACTTTCATTTACTTATTAAAAACCTATTTTTTTGAAAACATATTTTGACCTTAAACAAAACAAAATTTATCTATTAATAATCTTTTATGTGGGTTGATATGCTTAGCAATTAAGAAAGGTAAATAAATATTTGAATTACATCAATTTTAATATAATAATAATGCTACTAAAAGGTTATATATATATATATGTATATATATATATATATATATATATATATATATATATTTACTGGGCCAGCTTGTTAGGTGTAAAAGGATTTTTTAATAGTCTAATGCTTGACTTTTTTAACCAATTACATAGCTTTTATAAAAGCCTAGGCCTGATCTCTTTTCTAAAAGAGTCTAGACTGACTTAAGCCTACATAGGGCAATATATAAGCCCTACATGTGACCTATAATTCAGTCAGCCTAATTGTATCATGCTATTCACGTGGCTGACCTTACTTAGGGGGTGTTTTTTTCATGGTAAAACTTTTTATTCCCAGGAATCATTTTCCTACAACTATTATACCAAGATTATTATTCTTATAGACATTTTTGGTTGGGTTTAATTTTTTTTATAGAGAAAATAATTTTTATTAATTAAAAATAAAAAAATGAAAAAGGTAGAAGAATGTTGTGGGGATGGGTTATTATTATAGAAAATAACTTCCATTCCCATGGGAATATGAGATACTCACTCCCTTGTCATGGGAGCGGAAACCAGTTAAAATGTGGGATTGTATTTTCATAAACTCCTAACAAACGTGAGAACATTTATTCTCATGCTCTATGTTCCTGGGAATGAAAGAGGATAACGTTCAACAAACCCCCTTTTAGTGGGATGAAGCAGTTTTTTGTTGTTTTTAAGTATCATGCTATCTTATGGTTTTCTAGTACCCTTTTTTTGACACATTGCAGCTACCGTTTCTAAATAGTAAATATTTCAATTCACGTTCTCCTTTTGATCTTTTGAGTTGTTTGTAAATTGTATTCTTAGCTATCTTATTCTCCTGAAATTCTTGCAACTTGTGAGTCACTTCTTCTTTGTGGTATTTTCACGAAGCTGCAGAACTTCTTTCCACCCTTTATGTGCAAGGGAAGCTAGACATAGGATGGAAGTTTGGGCAAAGTATGGTAAGATAATGTGAGTAATCTGTATTTTTCTACATAAAGTCCCTGTTCCCCTTCCAAGACGAAAGTAAAAATAAACAAAATGCTGAATATCAATTTCGGAGCAATTCTTAAGTTGCTAACAGTTCCTGTTTTTGGTGGCAAATGTCTAAACTGTAGTACTACTTATGTGTCATGCTTTGTCAGGTTGAGTTGTGGGCTTTTTGCTTGAAACACTCAGATCTACCCGAGAGTAGAAGCATCTTGCCACAGGAAGGCTTTATTGAGGTTAGAAATGAATTTTCTGAAGCCAATGACCTTCCAGTGACATTGCCAGTGAGTGGTGAACACAACTTGCGAGATTGCAGGAATGGAGGATTAGTCTCTGACAGTAATCCAGACAAATTGAACCATAATGACGAACCACCGGATGGAGGATTACCTGATTGCAGGTTAAGTGCTCACATGTTGGGATGCGGTGCTCTGCCCCAACAAAATGTTGAAGTGGTAGGGAGAGGAAATGAGAATGTTGATGCATCTGATTCTCTCAGCTTTGCACTAGTTTTGAAGAAGGTATGCTGCATTTAAGTATATCCATACATACATTTGTTTTGGATGAAGCTTTAATTTTGTGAACAATTGATGTTATTCCATTTTTTGTTTTAAATTGGCATTCACTCTTTGGTAGTCGATTGATCGAGGAAAAGTTAATGTAAAAGACGTAGCATTGGAGATTGGCATTTCACTGCAAATACAAATGTAACGCCTGAAATTGTCTTGTTTTCTTTATGGAAAATTATTATTCTTAGTATAATATTTGTTTCTTAGTTTTATGTGCCAATCTTTTTCCTTGCAGGAGGCTTATATGGCCCCTGATGTCCACCACAAAATAGTGAATTGGCTAAAAGGCCATGTATATATACCAGTGCATTTCAGAAGGGTTTAAAGGTCAAATTCAAACCAGCCAATGCATCCAAAATTGATGGTGGAGCCCCAGATGGCTCTGATATTTTACCAATATCAGACTCGGGTTTGCTGGATCCTGTTGCTGTTAAGTTAGTTCCACCAAGGAGGAGAATGATAGAAATGCTGAGGTACAACTGGGCCAGGAATATGGTCCTAAGCCCAAGATTTGGAGAGTGTATGAGAGGAAGAATAAGAGAGGGGTTAAAAGGAATGACGTGGCCCTGAATGAGGCTTGATATGTATGGAGGGTATAAGGGGTATAAGCATTAGTAATATATATAGGTGGTTAGAGGAGAGAGAGAGTATCGAGGATTCTGTTAGAAGTGGATTCACTGTAAACGTGAATTGTAGAGGCCCTGTGGCTCTGGATTGGTAGCTTGCAACCAATTACTGTTAGATTGTTATTTCCTTATTTTTTCCTGCTTGGATACACGGTATTGGTTACCTGATTCAGGAATCCTAAAGGAGATATCCTTTTTCTTGCTGATTGTCTCTGTTATTTGATCTGCATTCCATTAGAGAACAACCAATAACATTAGGATTTTGTAGGATAATTAAGTGATATGTCCATCTGTGGGGGTTACAAGTGAGAATGGGATGCCAGTGCACATGTGCAGGGTAGGTCAGTCCAACTGTGAGAATCCAACAAGTTCTAATGAAGCGTCCATCCCCGATGCAACTGAAATGGTAATTTTACTTTTAGAATTTCTTTTGCTTCGTTTCTGATTAATTAAATATTATTGGAATACATTATTCTGAATGATTCAATTCAATACTTTAAGAGTGACAAAGGGTCTGAAATTTTGTTTTGGGATTTGGTATTAGATAGCTAACGTTTTTCCTGGTCCTTGAAGTTTGAAATCTCATTAATGACTTGACATTATCCGTGTTATTTGTTTTTCACATTTGTTTCTTTTGTCAATCTTGAACCGGATGACCATTTTTGTTGTCTTTCTTTCTTCCCTTGTGATCTTTGTTACCCCCTCTCCGAGAACATTGTTAACATTTTTTCAAGGATTCTTTAAATACGAAGTATAGTTCTTTACAATTTCACAGTGAGCTGCTTCTTTTTTTTCCTTCATTTTTTACACCTTCTCTAGTGGCTGATGGCTCAGTTGTTTGGAAGTTGATTAGTGTTGCCACCCTAATTTTTGTCACTCCTAGCCTGCTGTAGTCATTTCCTCTTTGGGGGTTCTTCAAGATTGATGTGGAGAGTCCAGTTTCTTGATCCACTTTTGATCCCATTTATTTTTATTCTGATCCAGTTTCTGTCAGTGGGGTCACATTTTGAATTTTGAAACTGGTTTTCTTGAAGCCACATTCGTTGAGTTTAATATAGATTACTCTCCTCCGTTGTCTGAGTTATATTTATATATGATGATATAAACATCAGCCTTTCGTAATTCATTTTTGTGTGTAAGGTGTGATGCTTAACTGTAAAAGTAGTGTTGGTTGCTTTTCTTCTGTATTTTTTGTTCCTTTTTCTTGATCTGTATACTTTCAAGAGTGTGTTTTATCTGACTATTGAAGTACTCTACATTTGTGACATTGTATGACAATTTCATTGTAAAGTAGAATTGTGTGGGTTTGAGCTTCACGTCTTCAATATTTTTGGGTTTCTTTAGCTTCTTGATGTTTTTCTTGGATAAACTTGATGAATGGGGATGTTTTTACCTCTATAATCTTGTTGATGAAAGAGTAAAGAATATACTTGTTTAAACATTTTGGCAAATTGATAAAAAATAATTGTCATTAATCTTTACATTAAAATGAGGGCTTCCCTTTTCCATCTGCTCCAGAGAAACCAAAATGGGAAAAAATATCATTGTTTTAAATTTATTTATTTTTAATGCAGAACTTACCCAAGTCTGAGGATATTTTTCATGAAGTTCAAGGTATGGTTTCATTTAAGAAATGGTCTCTTCAAAGTTCGTCGGTTTCTACTTACTAGTATTTGGTAATTTCTTTCTAAAATCCCTTCCCCTTCCATTGTATTTCTTTAAGAGAAAGATGATGATTTTGTATGATGAAAACATCGTTTTTAAAGATTTTGGTTTGCTTTTAACTGTATGTCTTAGTCTCTTCTAAGTATTCTTATATTGAGTTATTGGGAATATGTTTTTGCTCTTGCTGTACTGTGTTTCTTTTTATAGTATGTATATTCATTTCTGCAGGGAATGATGATAAACCTCACAAATCCTGCTTATCTGGGTACGTTTCAGAGGTCAATTGTAGTATGTGTTTGCGAAATCCTTTTATGCTTTCTTATCAGCACTGTCTTGTTCATTCTGCTTCAGAACCATCTGATTTTAGTTATTTGCAGCCTGTAGTACTTTCTGTCTCTTATTATGTGGTTGTGGAAGTCCTTTGATGTGATGACTTACATAGGTTGGTATTCTTCTTTAAAGCCAATTTTAATTTATTTGAAATGCAGAAAGGGTGCAGTCTCTACATTCATCCATTCATCAACAAGAAATTGCCGCAGATTGGGGTGCCTTTGGAGGATGTTATATGTGAGATAAATTTAAATATTGTTTTAATAGGTGTTTGATATGGCTGTTCTAATTTCCTGTTTTGTATAATATTTGGGAATGTGATAGTTGAAAATTTTCAATTCTGAAAAGCCTGTCAAAACGGATGTTGGGATGTGGTATTATTACTATACCTAAATATAAAATAAATAGGTTTCTATGTGTTTAGAAAATTAGAATGTCCTCATTCCAAAGGGCTCCTTGGTTGTTTTCTTTAATATCCCGTTGAAATGGTCTAACAAATTCCTCTCTGCAGGTTCAAGTGACGAGAAATTCGGGTATGGTTGAATCCTTTGGGGCTAGTGGCTGCTCAAATAGCCAAAATCAGAATTTAACTTGCAGTGAAATATCAAAGCCTGACACAATAAAGAAAGAGCAATTGGTTAGAAGTAAAGAAATGGAACTTTCAATAAAGAAAGAGCAATTGGTTAGAAGTAAAGAAATGGAACTTTCGGAATTTTCTCCACAAGATGAATTGGAAGGGAACTTGTTTATTTTCAGTATAGGTTATTGCAGAATGTGGTTGCAAAAAGGAGGGATATTGGTGTGTCCTCATTTTTCCCAATTCTCATCAATTCCTTGTTTTTTAAAATTAATTTGAAGTTGATAATATTGTTTGGCACTAGGGATTTGTTTTTTCTCTTTGTTCAAAATAGAGCGATAGTTTTTCATTCTTGATTTTGTAATTGCAGACAATTTAATCTAGAGTGTTGCCAAGAGTTTACCTCATGAGATTGATAAGGCACATCAACAAAGATGGGATGATGTTATTGTTAATCAATATCTACGTGATCTTAGAGAGGCAAAAAAGCAGGGCAGAAAAGAAAGAAAGCACAAGGAAGCACAGGCAGTACTGGCTGCTGCAACTGCTGCTGCGGCAGCATCTTCTAGGTCATTCCGGAAAGCCACCTTAGATGAATCTATGCAGCAGGAGGTCGTAGATACTTTATTCTCTCTCTCAATAATCAGCTAGTTGTATTGACAACAGAATATGATCCTTTTTCAGAATTTGTTAAAATCGGACAATTTAAACGGAAGGACGGGTGCTTGTTCTCAACCAATGCCTCGAGCCAAACAGACATTTTCAAGAGTAGCTGTGACTAGAACTTCATCAGAGAAATATTCAGATTTTTGCATGCCAACCCCAGGTTTTCTATGGAGCAATGTAAATCATGTGATATTTGTAGACGGTCAGTGACTATTTTAAACCCTATCTTAGTCTGCTCGGGTTGCAAGGTTTTAGGACTCATCCCTGGTCTTTTTCATTTATTTGTTTCACTTATCTGTGTGTCCCATTCTACTTGTTTTTCTGTTGCAGGTTTCAGTTCACTTAGATTGCTATCGTAGTGTGATAGAAACAACAGGTCCGTGGTACTGTGAGTTATGTGAAGAAATGTCATCTAGAAGCTTAGAACATCTGCTATCAACTTTTGGGAGAAACCTTATATCGGTGTAGAATGTGCTCTCTGGTGGTACTACTGGTGCGTTTAGGAAGTCTTTCTGATGGTCAATGGATTCATGCTTTCTGTGCTGAGGTTAACTATTTCCATTGGTTTGAAAAGTTCACTAATCAATTTTTTGATGCCTTCTGGGATAATCCACTAATATAGGTCTTTGGCTGTTTTATTAGTTTTCCAAAACTTTCGATTCAGCATTCTTGTTGGAATTGTTATTTTATTTTTGAAAATTAAAGCGACACCGTTTTTCGTCATGGGTGATTTTTGTGACCACCAAGGGTATGGCCTGACTTCATTTGTGTGGCTTCTTCTTCAACACCATCTTCGCGGAATCAGTGCCAAATGGGATCCAATTTTGTTGCCTCTCGAATTTGAAGGACACCAGACGACTATTTGATCTGTAGATGGTGTTGCGGGAGTAGCCTCACAAATGAGAATGGTTGTGACCACAGTTCAGCAATTTGAGTTTCTGACCCTAGATCCTAAAGAGTTTAAAACTGCTGCAACTCAGGATATCCTAATTTCTTGATGAGTCTCGTCTCTATTGTCTGATTGAATGGTGTTTGATGTTTGAATTATTTTCTCTACTTGATCTCAAAGGATTGGTTATGGAAATCCTGTTATTTGTGAAGCTAAATATTTCTTTGATGGTTTGGTTATTATCTTTGTTGTATTTTGATGGTGTATGGTTCATAAGAGGCATTTTGTGGGATTAGCATGGGACAAGTGTGGTTGGCTTTTACTCTTTGATTTGATGGTTTGCTTCTTGGTTTGAAAAGTTCACTACTCAATTTTGATGCCTTCTGGGATAATCCTCTAATGTAGGTTTTGGCTCTTTTATTAGTTTTCCAAACCCTATCGATTCATCATTCTTGTTGGAATTGTTATTTTATTTCTTAAAATTAAGGCGACCCTGTTTTTCGTCATGGGTGATTTTTGTGACCACTAGGGGTACGGCCTGGCTTCATTTGTGTGGCTTATTCTTCAACACCAACTTCGTGGAATCAATGCCAAATAGCTGGAATTTGAAGGACACTAGACGACATTATTTGATCCGCATACATAGTGTTGCGGGAGTAGCCGCACGAATGAGAATGGTTGTGACCACAGTTCAGCAATTTGAGTTTCTGACCCTAGATCCTAAAGAGTTTAAAACTGGTGCAACTCAGGATATCCTAATTTCTTGATGAGTTTCGTCTTTATTGTTGGATTGAATAGTGTTTGATGTTTAAATTATTTTCTCTACTTGATCTCCAAGGATTGAGTTTTGGAATTTCTCTTATTTGTGAAGCTAAATATTTCTTTGATGGTTTGATTATAATCTTTGTTGTATTTTGATTGTGTATGGGTTCAGAAAAGGCATTTTGTGGGATGAGCATGGGACAAGTGCGATTGGCTTTTACTCTTTGATTTGATGGTTTGCTTCTTGGTTTGAAAAGTTCACTACTCAATTTTGATGCCTTCTGGGATAATCCTCTAATGTAGGTCTTTGGCTCTTTTATTAGTTTTCCAAACTTTTCTATTCATCATTCCTGTTGGAATTGTTATTTTATTTCTGAAAATTAAAGCGGCACTGTTTTTCGTCATGGGTGATTTTTCTGACCACCAGGGGTATGGCCTTGCTCCATTTGTGTGGCTTCTTCTTCAACACCATCTTCACGGAATCGGTGCTAAATGGGATTCAATTTTGTTGCCTCTCGAATTTGAAGGACACTAGATGACATTATTTGATCCAAGTAGATGGTGTTGCGGGAGTAGCCGCGCGGATGAGAAGGGTTGTGACCATAGTTCTACCAATTTCTGACCCTAAATCCCAAAGAATTTAAAACTATTGCAACTAAGGATATCCTAATTTCTTGATGTGTTTTGTCTCTATTGTTGGATCGAATGGTGTTCGATGTTTGAATTATTTTCTCTACTTGATCTCCAAGGATTGAGTTTTGGAAATTTTGTTATTTGTGAAGCTAAATATTTCTTTGATGGTGTATGGGTTCATAAGAGGCATTTTGTGGGATAAGCATGGGACAAGTGTGGTTGGCTTTTAGTCTTTGATTTGATGGTTTGCTTCTTGGTTCTGAAAGTTCACTACTCAATTTTGATGCCTTCTGGGATTATCCTCTAATGTAGGTCTTTGGCTGTTTTATTAGTTTTCCAAACCCTTCGATTCTTCATTCATGTTGGAATTGTTATTTTATTTCTGAAAATTAAAGTGACATTGTTTTTCGTCATGGGTGATTTTTGTGACGACTAAGGGTGTGGCCCGGCTTCATTTGTGTGGCTTCTTCTTCAACACCATCTTCACGGAATCAATGCCAAATGGGATCCAATTTTGTTGCCTCTTGAATTTGAAGGACACTAGACGACATTATTTGATCCGCGTATATGGTGTTGTGGGAGTAGTCGCACGGATGAGAAGGGTTGTGACCTTGTTCAACCATTCGAGTTTTTGACCCTAAATCCCAAAAAATTTAAAACTACTGCAACTAAGGATATCCTAATTTCTTGATGAGTTGTCTCTATTATGGTGTTCGATGTTTGAATTATTTTCTCTACTTGATCTCCAAGGATTTAGTTTTGGAAATTCTTTTATTTATGAAGCTAAATATTTCTTTGATGGTTTGATTATAATCTTTGTTGTATTTTGAAGGTGTATGGTTCATAAGAGCCATTTTGTGGGATGAAGATGGGATAAGAGCGGTTGGTTTTTACTCTTTGATTTGATGGTTTGCATCTTGGTTTGAAAAATTTGTTCTCGGTTTTGAGTGCGCTTATTGTGTGTTCTAACAGTTCAAACCAGCAGCTTACCATTTCGAACAATGAGAGCTCGAAGCCCAGTTGGGTAGCCAAATTCTAAGAGACATGCTGAAAGAAAAAACTTTAGTTCTCAAAGTAGTCCTTCAAAATAAAATTAAAATATATACTCTTGTACCCTGTAAAATGAGATAGCAACAAAATCAGCAGGATACTTAACACAAGTCGGCGGCACAGTAGAACATCCCTTTGGAGCATCAATTAAGATTGCCCATTTCTTGTGACAAAACAACACAAAATTAAACAAATTAAAAATCATCGATGTTCATGCTTTAGAGAATTTCAGAAGATAAATAAAATATTGTACACAAAAAGAGTGGCTTAAAGAAAATAACAGCACATTGTTTGCTTCTTACGGAAAGAAAAAAAGTAAGCAAATATACAAATATCTAGGCTTCAAAGAATTTCCAGGGACAAATAAAGCTCTTTGTGTTATTAATTTTTGATTTATTTGTAGGGTGGAGCAGTTCTATATAATGGATCCTTTTAGATCAAGCACATGAATCATAATTTCTTCCATATTTTTAATCTCTGCCCTAACCTTTTCAAGTGTTTCTCTGCACAAGAAATATATATAAACATCCTAACAGAACGCTATAGCCTTGAGGTGACAGCTCTAGCTCTCTTAGTTATAATTGTAATGATGAAGGTTAAGAATAACACAGTTTACAAACAGCTAACAAAACAGAAAATAAATAAAGAAATTGACATTTGCTAATATTCTCCTACATAAAATACAGAAGAGGACATACATGCCTTTGAACTGCGATCTCTGCCACAATGCACCTACGTGATAATAAATTATTATTCAAACTATCCAATTAATTTCTCGTTTACAGAAGAATTTGGCATGTGTTGTAAGCATTGAAAGTAGGGTATGAAATAAACCAGACTTCTTTTTAGGCCAAGCCAAAAGCAAGCAAAAAATCCAACTGTTTAGCAACTAAATTATTTAGTAGTTTGGTTCTTTAAAAATAGTAATAATGTTTTAAACATGAAATTGACCAAACCGTTCAACTCAAATCGAACTGTTTTATAGAGTATTTTTAATTGGAACAAAACCATTAGACTTATTTGGATTCCAACTATTTTATAAAATGATTCTGTTTGATTCAATTCGATATTTTGAAAGAAATATATTTTTCAAATTCTAATTAGAATAAGAATGGTGCAGAAGGTTATGTTGTGAGTTTTCTAGACATCAGAAGCTTATTTGAGTCCGAATCAGATTCTAGAACAGTGAAACTCGTCCGTAGAAATAGGATTGCCCACAACTAATAGTTAATAAGGAGACATGTAGTTATGTAATTGGTGCATTATTTAGGGAATAAAGTTATTATAAAAATATAAGAGGAAGGGACAAAGCATAGGTGCTCTCCAGCGTCGTCAAATGAAGCATAATCTATTTTGTTGATACGGTGGGCATGATTTCACGTATCTCCTCCTAATTTCTAATCAGGCACCCTTCAGTTAGAAACATGGAAAAGAAACCAGAACTGCACATGCATTATGTATGTCCTTTTCCTCATATACATTATTTTATTTTATTTTTCCTTTTTTCCATGTGATATCTACATAGATTGGAGATGATTGGGTTAGATCTAGTCGGTGCAAGAACGTCCTTATACGGAAGCTGATCTGGATTTTCTACCCATGAGGCCCAATCTCCATGGTTCGTGCTCTTCATGTATTTTGAACTTAAACACTCAAGGAAACGAAATATATACCAATACATACCACCATTTATGAAGTGCTTTTTTCACATCCAACATTAAAACAAATTTGGAATAATGAGGGAAGTATACGTAACCAACCTCTAATCATCAGCTCCTGATTCATCACGAGTGTCCCCCGCAACTTCAGCTCTGCGTACTTGCTGATGCAACTGGCATTATATACGAATGTTAGGCCTTAGTTTTCTTTTGAATAAATCAATTTTCATTTTATAGGGGGATTAATTGAACAAAACCAGATTCACATCTTCGCATTCTTTTTGCATCACAACGAAACGTAAAATTTCTATTCGTTGCAGTTCTAAAATCTACTTTAGAACAATGTTACAGAGGGCATGTTGGTCATGGTATGGCCATCCCTAACACAAGGAAAGAGAGCAGATACCACGCAAAGGACATCATATAAATTTACACACAAAAAGGTGAAAATATGGGGTATGTGGTGGGGGAGAAAACGCTTGAAGCTAGTTCTGATTACTTTAGGGGGGCATCACCCTCCTCAGGAGCAGCTGGCTCATCCTGTGGCAGACCAGACTCAATTATTTTCTCCTCAAGAGGAGAAACTTTATTTGAACTATCCTCTGTTGTATCAATAGCTTCTTCTGATTTATTATTCCCATCTAGATGAACACCGTCTGAAGAATCTATTGTTGTTTCAACACGGTCTTCAGAATTATTTTGGGCGGCTGGCGGCTGGGATGTTGGAGAGACGCCTAACCCTTTAGAAAGAGAGACATACTTGAAAACAAGTTGTTTGTAATTATTTAGCAGGTCTTCAACATCACTTACTGTTAGATCTCCTACACTAGCAAATAAATATGGAAACTCCCCGAAAACTTCATTCAACTTGTCCTCCTTCAAAATCATACTTGCCCCTTTATTCTCCAAATCCGAGAGGGATGGAACTTTTGTGATCAGTAATTCATCTGCAAAAGCAACTTTCTTGCTTTCAGATCTTGCCACAGAGGACGGAGTTCGTAGTGCAGGGTCCTTATTATCATTCAAAGCTTTATTTTTGTGCCTAGTGGGTTCTGCTATTGGATGCTGTCCATTATTTTGATATGGTGAACCGGGATCTTGCGTATCAACTGAAATGCCTGAAAGCATAGCACGAGCAAATTCCATGCTACTCTCAAACTCAGCTTCATCCATTGAAATGGCTTTTGCATCCATGTTTGAGATGAAGGACTCAGCAGAGAGCATGTTGGTAAAATAATATGCTGCTTCTGCAACCAATCGAGATTGATGCCTAAACCTTTGTATGTACAGTAGATTTGAGTGCAGTTGTGGAGGGTTTGCCTGCATAGTATCATTTAGAAGATATTGTCAAACGTAAAAATCAAGAATATTACATTAGAGTGGCACTTAACAATACAGTTTATGAGAATATATAGTGGCTCTTATAGTTAACATTCTTTTTCTAATTTCTGGTATGCCGTGCATAAAAATATAAATTTCATCCTTTTTAGGAAACATTTCAGAAGAAAAGGTCGTATAGCTCACAAAAGTCTAATTGTCTAGCTTCATCAATTCAGTTTAAAGCAAAAACTAAAATCAAATAATTTTGACAGTAAACATCTCAGAAGCAAAAGGTCGTATATCTCGGCACCATGAGCAGCTCAATGAGTTCTTTAAAGCGAGAATTAATGGAACATTCAGGCAATATGGCCGGGCCATGAGGACGTACCAGTGCATGCAAAATGACATTTCAACAACCAAGTCAAATATTTCTTAGGAAATAAGCCGTAAGTGACTTTACATAACATCAATAAATTACAAGCTTTGTTTGTGTAAGTGAACTTCTAGGTGAAAAAAAATAAGCAAGAATATGCAAAATCGACCAAAGGAAATATTAAATTATAGAGGCACACATTCACATGTCAAAAGTAATAATAGCATTCTATCAAGCAAAATTATTTCCATTTGACAATTATGCACGTATCAATTTGTTAAGAAACATTAAGCTTACCTTTAGGGTTACATAAATAAGCACGGGAAGAAATTCATCAGCTCCCGGAGGATTCTCTTTGGAAGCAAGCGAAGCATTAAGCAGCAAGTTGCTAATAACCCTGCAACAATTCAGAATACACACAAGTTTGTCCCTGGGTGCTTTGTACATGTTGATCTTCTGTAATTCTTTCTGTGCGAGCTGCCACCATAAGAATGATAGCATATAATAACATTTACAGAAAACAGAAGTATATGAAGAAAACCATGAACATGTCAAAATAGTAAATTTTAGTAGCCAAATCATTGTAAAAACACAAGTACACAGCGTAGGAAGATTCTTTGACAGCTGCTGCTGGCAACTAATAAATTCTGTATTTACAACTATAGGAGTCAACAGTGGCACTATGGCTGAGCGGATATAGTATTCCAATAGCGAACAGTTCTCAATTGCGACCATTCTGGTTGCAATAATGGCAATATAGCAGTTTTTTTGTGTGCGCACTACCATGACATGGCGTTCAAAAACCCATATTTCCCCTTGGCAAAAATATTCCACAAAAAGTTTCCTGTTTTGAACTCTGTTCCTTCACACTTTTTCTTTCATATATTATGTTCCTTGTGTTCCTCTAGACTTCCCAGTTCACATTTTGCTAAATTTTATCAAATTTGTTATATTCTTTTTCTGTCAATTTCACCATCAGCTTTCTATTTTAAACTTTGTTAGTCCTTCCTGCGTTCTTATTGCTCCTAGATTGATTGTGATTGCTGCATAAACTGTGACTTAATTTATTATGAAGCTCTTTAATTTTGTATACCTTTCCAGCCTGGTATAGTATATGCTATTTTGTTAGTAAGTATTATAACCTTTAAAATCATGGTCACCCTGCTTCCAGTCAGAGTTCTAAATCCTGGATAGCAGCTGGCCCAAATAACCATAGTGGGATAGCTGTTATTCTGAAAAAAAATTTATAACTTTTATGATGTATACATATAACTACTCAAAAATAGTAAAAATTTTAACAAAAAAGTAATACAAAGCATACAAATATCAACAAAAGTCATACAAGTTTCTTTAATTGGAATTCTTAATCATTACTCGTCATCCAAATCCAAGTCTTCATTTTTTATACTCTTACAGGTGCAGATTTAACAAAAAGTAATACAAAACATACAAATATCAACAAAAGTAATACAAGTTTCTAATTGGTCTGTAGTGCACACTGTATAAAACCCTACTTCCTGCGATAGCATCATCAGAGTTGTCCGCTACACATCACTATCTGAGATTGATACAATGTTTACATACTAACTGACTACCAACTAGTAAAGGCCCAAGGATACAACAGAGGGAAAACTTATTTTGAAGAAAAAATTGGACAATAAAGAACCAATGAATCTAAAATCGAATGTAAGACATACCCAAAAACTAATCAATCTAAAGGCATTGGGGAATGATGATAAAAAAACAATAGTAGTAATAAATACGTAAAATTGGAGAAAGAATACGCCAGCTGTTATAACATGCTAAAACTAAATTACAAGAATAAGGATCCCTACGATATTAACATAGACACATTGTCCGTAGTAAAAAAAACAGGTAGTTGTTGTGGGGGTTTCAAACGTAGAAATTAATCATTTAATTTCAACAAGTTCAATTAAATTATGATTGAGAAAATACCAAAAATGTTACAATTGCATTAAAAACCAAACCACAATACAAGAGATATGAGAAGAATTGGGTAGCATTTGAGATTGATGTTGTAGCAACAATAGTAGATGATATAAGAATTCATTAAACATAAAATACAGTGTCCCTTTTTAAGTGATAGATAATTGTATAATGTGAGCTAGGTCAGATTACTTTTGAATGGGACTCACCAGCCATGATGATTCATTCTGAAATGGTGGCTTGATATCCAAATTTTCAGGTCGAACAAATTGTTGAATCAAAGCCATCTTCTCAGAAAGTTGGTCATCAAGTTTTACATCATCTGGAACTGAAGCAAATACACGAGCAAATAACTTTGTCATGACATACTTCTCAAGCCCCTGTATATGATCAAAGTCGAGAGGTAAAGCAACCAGTCAATATAGAAGACTATATACTAAGAGAATTTAACTAGAAGAATATAGAAAGTTTTCTATGAAAAACAAAGTACATAGGTGCAGGAGCTAACACTGGCTTCTCTACTTAAATGAATTCGTGTTGTTTTCCAGAAAAAAAAAAACAACATTAATTATTGACACTTATTTAACCTGTTTATACCTGGGAATATTAAACCAAAAAGAATGAGCTTTCCTAATACGACTTTCATAAAAGAAATGGCAGATCAAGTGGAATTGAACTTGCATGCTTCTTATCACAAAAATACTTGTGTAACTAGAATACACACATTGTGCATCATCAAAACCCTCTGTTAATGGTAGGTGTGGCGGCAGTCCAAGTTTTATTTACCTAATATTGAAACTGAAGAGTAACAACCTTCTATAAATTGCCTAACAAATTTTTGAAAAAAAATGTCTCAGTCAATTGCGGCATACTTTAAGTTTAAGTGACCTTCACGCGAATAGAAATTAAACTATATTTATTTCATTCTGATTTTCTCTACAATATTGGACCTCACATGCCTAAAGCCCCAGCTATGAATCATCACAGTGAGTTAGATATCCCGGGAAAACCAGGCTTGCAAGACAATACGCACCCACAAGGGAATAAATAATAGAATAAATGAGTGAGTATTTCTGCAATGCTAAGGAACACAAAAGAGTAAATATTAAGAAAGCTAAGGAGAAAAAATGTGAACCGATGGTGAGAAATTAACTTGCATATGCTAGCATAATATTTTTAGTAGTAAACATTAATTTTTTAAGTGTTGTCGTATCATATAGCAGATTGAGTCATGGGCATATCGCGGAAGTTACATAAAAATTGAGATATATGATATATAAATTATCTAAGTGTAAAAAATTACTTTGTATGCAGATAAAAATAAATAAAATAAGCACGATGTTAAAAGTCTAATTGGCTGGAGAATTGCCAGAGATGACAAGAGGATGCAAAAATGAATGCTGTAACAATAGCAACAGTAGACAGAGTCAATCACGGTTCCATGAAACTCCTCTATGCAAAAGCTCTATAGCGCTACTGCAACGGCTATTTACAATACCATTTCAAACTAAGACATGCACATTTTCCATAGCCTTTCTGCATAGTCCAAATATTTACAGTTCTCTTACGTTTATATATTATTTGAATCAATACATAAGCTCTTGCCTAGATTCTAAAGGTGCATATATGAACAAGCTTTAAAACAAAAAATAAAATAAAATAAAAAGTGATTTCTTGATAAAGCTTTTTTTCAGAGCCTTTTTTTTCAAAAACTGTCTTTTTAAACTTCTGACAGAAGCACTGGAAGAATTATTTTATGCTTTTGTTGTTTTCCTCTAATTGCAAATCCTAGCACATCCGTAAAGTTGCACAATGGTGACCGTTGGTCATGAGCTCAAATCCAGACACGGCCTTTTTGCATATGTAAGAGAAAGACTGTACAATTATCCTCTCCAATGCTTTCACGAAGCAAGGAGTCTCTGGCACTACTGGGGTGCGTCAGTCGTTTAGTGTTTTCCTCTAATTATTAATAAACAAATTTTCTAGCAAAGATTTGTTTTTCTTTAAACAGACACAAACAAGCAGGCCATAAGATGAGGATTCAGACTAGTCCATTTCCACTAGATTTCTGGTGCTCATGAACATTTCACCCAAATTCGACGTTTCTAAGGGCTAAAATAATCATCTCAGATAATCAGACACAATTCCAGAACAGCCATTCATTAATTAATAAGTTCTATACTGCTATTGGAAGACCCGGCAGTCTTCCTTAACATTTCTGCCTTATGTTTGGTGTCTTCAATTCAATTCTATATTTTATGTATAAAACTTTAGATCTTCATCTGTGCCCTACAGAATTCACCATTATTGAGGAAAAAAACGTAAATAGGACACGAAAGGATGAGCGAGTTATAGTAGTGATCATAAAACGAACCCAATTCAATCAACCCCATATCCAGCGCAGAAAATAAAACTTGAAATGTCTTCAATGTGAGGTGACAATAAGTAAGTTAGTTGATTAGTTAGTGTAAGATTGAGATGTATCTCCATTTATAGCGAACAACAAGTACAAAAAGCATGTTAAGAGTTAAGCAGAAACTGACTTCACCGGCACTTTCGAGCTCCTCCTCAGAGCAACCAGCCCAAAGTGGATGAGCCCTGAAATCCGCTTCCATTTTCGCAAGGAACGCTTGAACCAAGGCACTGTCCCTCTCGGGATCAGGAGCATTGTTCGAAAACGAAACGATAAAACTGCGAAAATCTCACTTCGTTAGTTAGGGTTCCCATTCCAAACCTAAATCGTGATCGCAATGTAAAAAGCATGAGAGCTCAAAGAAACCTTTTGATTGCTTTAACGAACTCAGCGGCGGAGGGCTGCCGCATGCGCTCGAGGAAGTCCTGTAAGCCCAAGAATACATCGGCGTTTTCCATTCTCCGCCGCCTCGTTGACACCGCCCAAGACGGAGGACGCGATCAAACACAATTACCATCTCATTTCACACAAAATCTACACATTTTATTCCATGTTTTCCCCTCCATAATTATTATAATATATAAATAAATTCATTTTTAATAATAATCATTAAATTAAATGATAATTGCAAGAAATAAGTTTAGAAATAAACTTAGATTTAGTGCTATCCAATGAGAATTAATACAGACACTGGAGTTAAAACTCTAAGATTACCACTCTGCATCTAAACTTTTTACCATTCTTTCTTCTTTTAAAATTTCATTGTTTGCGAGAGATACTACTACTCACATATTTAATATTAAACTAGTAATACCAATTGTTATCTGTTTTACATGTTTAACATTAAACTAGTAATAAATTAACCAGATTAATTTATTGATCGTGGTACCTCTCTAATAATAATTTTATAATTGGATTAGTTTGAAATATTTTTTTTATTTTCAATAATCAATAGAAAAATATTATAATGTCTCTTTTTATTAATATAGTTCTCAGTTAGCTTTACGTATATTACTGTCAAAACCTAATGAGTTAACTTTTATATATATATATATATATATATATATATATATATATATATATATATATATATATATATATATATATATATATATATATATATATATATATATATATATATATATATAAAATTTATCATGAAGTTCAAAGTTATTTTCTCAAAGAGTGGGTGAATATCTACTTGATTAATAATTAATTCTACAATTATTTAATAATGTCTTATGTTTATTCAACTTACTAAGGCATTAATCACTTAGTATTCCATGTGGTAAAAGTTTTTATTAAATTAAGATGAAACATTAATTATAAATATATATACAAAAATATAATGAATAACTCATTAATTACAATGATAATCCTATGTCATAAAAAGCTAAAATTAAATTTCTTCTATATGATAGATTGGATCATATCCATGGTAGAGTTTATCCTTCAGATACCAAATTATTCACACAATTAATAACCTTAACAACGTTATGTTTAGATTTTAGTTAGAACATCTGAATTAATTATGAGTTTTTATTAAACACTTTTGTTTCACACTCATTTGTAACCAAAATTCACTTCAAATTCCATATAACTTAAAAGTTTCAATAATTTTTTTCCACTTTAAATTAAGTTCAACTCGACTTTTCTTAAGTGAAATCCAAATACATACAAAATGACAAGTTACTTAATTGATTAATTGTTAAGCATAAGACTTCATACTAAAATTAAAATTAATTAATAATAACAGATAATATTATTAATTAAACTATTTCCGTTAAAATTTTAAAGTTTAGTTTTCATGAATTGACAGTAATATTTTCACTGATTAACATAATAAAAATGTTTTCGTAAGATTACTATTCATATTGACAGTGACAATAGGTTTGGTAGGGGAGGAGACAGTTGTAATCACAAGGCAAATTTGAGCTGATATATTGAAGCGGTTGAAGCTATTTTTATTTTGTCCATGTCCATTTCCTATGGCTTTTCATACCCAGGTGAGTGCCCAGAAGATGTTTGAAATAATACTTACGATCAAACGTAAAAATGTTTTAAAGTTTGTCCTTTTGTGACATCCAAATAGTGATCAAATTTAAAGCATTGTAGAACTATGAATACATTGTTTTTCATTACAAAGGGCATAACAACCAATCTAGTCCAAATATGGACAAAAACATTGTATAAAAGGAACAAACTAAAATTATAAAATAGAATTGACTTTGTTACATAACACCTTCAACAGTTGTCATACCTCCCACAACGGTCCACACTAAAAATTAAGACTGGAAGGCCATCATATCCATATCCTCAAATCCACATCCAACCAATTGCTACTACCTTCAGCTTCTACAAAAATTTATGAACCAGCCTTCTTCACCACCTTTCAACAATACTTCACCAGATCCTCCATGTTATATCTAGCTATTTGCAGAAAATTATCATTCTCAAAACTGAAAAATGCCTTTGTTCCAGCTGCAGTTAAATAATTAGTCTCTCTCAAAACCACAAAACAAAACCATCTTCCTTTGAAAATTTCTAAAATAAAGCACTCCAAACAGCTCCATCCCCTTCACCACACTTTGAGTGGACATATTTAATCTTCTCCACTGACTTGCAGATTCCACTGCAGCTCCAATCAAATGAGGCTACACATATGTTACCCGCTTGAGCCTTCCACTCACAGTCTACACAAACATCAAACATAAATTAGGATCATTTCCAAAAGAAGAAAAAAAAAGTGAGATGGGGTAATTAAGAAACTGATTTCATGTTCAGATTATCCTTAAATTTTACTAATGATGGAGCTTTATGATTGCTTCCAGCTTATTAAACCGAAGCAACTTCTATGAAGAACAACTTGAAGAAAGAGATATCAAGAAGCTATATATTAGAAGAAAAAGTTCAATTATAGAAATCTATAGGAAGTTAGTCATTAGTGACAACAAGACAAAACCATGAATTCTAGCTAAGTGCTAGAGAGTGTTTGAAAGTCAACAAAACTAGTTCTTAGTACAAGAACGTTATTGCAGAAGACACTAGAGACGGTTTTTTGGTTACATATTTTCAGGTTATATACCTGGAGGAGTTCCACAGCACATATTGCGGTCATCAATATGCTCAACTTCAAGACCAATGAACCATGCACCAAGCGAGACATCTTCATTCGCATATTTATGCAAAATAGGCCTGCAGTCATATTTAGGATCCACATTAAATTTCTCGTTCAGACAATATTCCATCACAATTCTTACTGGTTATATAAACATGGACTGATCCCTGAGCTGAAATTTCATATTAGTATCAATTTAAGTTGTCATGGAAAAAGTTTCCTGTGTTAATCAAGGCATGACTTAGAAATAGGTCTGATTCAATTTAACAAAATTAAATTAATAAACTCTTTTAAGGTTTATATCTTCACTTGATGTGGGACTAAGCCACCATCATTGAGACTGTGATTAGGTGGCCACAATATTTTTTTAAAAACTTCCCCTTCGTGCCCAGGGCTACCTACCGGCTTGAAACACGACAAATGGCAGTGAACCAACAATGGATTTGAGACAGATTATACCATCTTAAAATACAAATTTAAAAATAAATTCACCTTTACAAAACTATCTTATAAGATGAGAGCACCCAAACTTTTATAAGTTTTATTTAAGTCATGTCTCTAGTCAATATGAAACTAAATCGTCACCTTAGACACTGCAATTAAGACAGCTTCAAAGAGAACACAACTAAAACGGAATAGGGTTGATCACAATTAAGACAGCTTTCCAACATCATGCAAAATACGTAATTTTCTTTCAGTAAAAAATGCTGAACTATCATCTTGCACGAAGACTTATTCCTACACAAATTATCTAGCAAAAAGTACATAGCAGTGGCCTAGAGATCAGAAAACAGCCAATTAATTTACGAAAAAATCATGTACGTACTGGTTGATGGAAATGTAAGTGGCCAGATCTTTAGAGATTGCATATATCTGCCCAGTTGCATGTCGGAAGTATTTGTTCCCCTCTTCTCCAAACTTCCAAAACTCAGGTTCATGGTATTTGACATCCCTAAGATGCGAAACAAAAGTGAAACATAAATACAAAACCACAATGAGAGGAGGGGCATAGAAGAAGGGTAGCCAGAAGCACAGTGGACTTACTTTCTAGAAAGGACAGGTCCAGATTTCATACATCCAATGTAGACCCTGGGTTTTGATCGGTGACGAGCAAGGGTTGTTGCCAGGACACCTAAACAGCAACACATGTTAGAATATTAAAGCTTATTTGTGAGAGAAATGGGGCAGAGGATGGTGGTAAAGAAAATAAAATAGCCAGGAAAAACAAGAAATCCATAATCCTGAGATAGCATGTACCTAAATTAACATGGACATCATCATCCACTTTGACATAGAAATCAGCATCCCATCTTGCAACTGCGGTAGAAAAGAAAATCTTTGTTTTTGCAGACAGCTCGTGATAACCTTCAACATGTTCCTACAACATAATGAAAAATCAAATATCACACTCCAGCCAGATTATCCAATCTTTTCTCACACTCTTTTTTATTAACAATGATCTGCCTTACTAGGCGAAGAAAGTCTTTGTGCTGAGCTTCTTCTGAGTCAATAGCTCGATCTAGAATACTGTTGGAAGTTGCACTGAGACAACAATAGCAATATCTCCCACGTTAGCAACGTTAAGTAGCAACCCATATATAAATATTTCATCTTTCACTTAGGATAATGTACATGTAAATTAAAATGTTTCTCGGCAAGGTAACAATAACCATCCCTTCACGAAGAGTGCAGAGTAAAAAGGGAACAATTACTATGACCTGTGCACAGGTAATAATGACCAAACTTCCAAAACTCAGTTTTTATACTAAAATGTGCTTCTTATAGATAAAATATTATGAAGTAGATTTTAGTCTATGACTCTATACTAATAAATTATGGAGAAATTGATAAAAATATTAATATTTCACATTGACTCAACATGGAAATTAATATTAGTTTCATAAGTTTCCTTTTCAATCTCACATGTATGGGCAGGGTACCAACTGTTACAATATAATCTCATAATATTAATCTTTTATCTTAGAATATTTTAGAGCAACTTAGATTATGTCTCAGGAATAATTTTCCTATTTCCTAGGTTTTCATATTTCCTTATCATCTCACTGTGTGTCTCCCAATTTAGCAAAGATTTTGATTAGTATAAAAAAGGATTAGCGTGTTATCAACACAGAACACATCATAAGATAAAAGTCAATACAATCAATGTATTTAATTTTAATTCTCTAATTAAAAATCGCATTGGGGAAAGCATCACTGCTGACAACCTCTTGTATCCATTCATGTGAGCATCATATCCTCCTCCTATATCACACAGAATATAAACAAAAGATAAACTCGTGGGAGATTGATGAAAATCATAGAGCAAAAAGCACCCATGGTTAACCCCATACTCTAGCTTAGGACGGTCGTAACCCAGTATTTTAAAAACATGCTACCTAATAGTCTAATACCATTTTAAGTGGTAAATTTGAATATGTTTATGCTTTAGGCACAGTACAGGCTATAAAGGAAACGGAATAGGAAAAACGATCGAAGAAAACAAGTCGATATCTTCAATGAGTATTCATGTTAAGAGAGAAATTAAGCAATAATATGATTCAAACTTCAAAGGAAGGGACAACTTGAAATAGATATGCTGTAAGAGTCTTTGACTAACAAAGGGGCTGCGGAGGGGACAATTGACATTAGAAGCCACTTTTGTAGTCAATCATAGTTCTTTAAGGTAACTAGGTAAGCACTCAAAATGTTGATTACACATGACCATTTGAAAGGTGCCAATTTTTTTATCTAGCAGTTAGATAGTAATGTTAACAGAGACAACCTTATTCTGGTAAACGAACAAGAACGATCGTTTTGTGTTGTTACATTAACTCAAATAATAACACTAATGTCCAATTATTTTCTAAAGGTGTTATTATAATTTTCTCCTGGTTCACACCAAATACTGTCTTGATAATTTCAAGCAGTTGACCAAACCAGAATTACCTGTGGCCAATCATGAACCTGATAACAATTCCTTTCTCCCTTTCCAACTGAAGAAGTTGTTCACCTGATCAAAACGTGAATACCAAACGCAACATTTTAGAAATGAATTAGGGCAACTACGCCATTAAAAATAGGCGTTATGAATATGGTTCCATTTTAGAAACTTTTGTGCCTTTATAGTTGACTCCTAAAAACAGATTTTTTCTTACCTTGAGGCATCCAAGTATCTCTAACTGAATCACGCCTCTTCCTGCTACTGAAAGCCGTGTTTATTCCAATCACTATAAAGGCCTTCTTCCTTGGAGCACCTTCCTCGGAAGTGGTGGTTGAAGTATTCGAATCAGAGATCCCACTTTCACGAGAACTCCTAGCCGCTGCTAGCTCCATCTGAAGCATGGAAACTTGTTTGTCTAAAGCTCTGGCATGCCTCCCAAGAAATTAAAAGAAGCATCAATAATTAGAAAACAAAAAAACTTGAACTTCAAACAAATCTGGAGAAATTGAAACAGAATCCAGGCGTCACTCACTGGATGGCTTCATGGGTCTTCTGTAACTCGCTAACTGCATCCTTGGGCTGCATCTGATGGGAAAAAAGCAAAGAAATTTCAAAAACCAAAGCAAAGCAAAACGAAACACTTTGCTGTGAAAAACTTTATACGAAACAGAAGAACAGAAGCATGCCTTCTTGGTCTCGCAGTCCCCTGAGATCACTTGCAGCTGTTGGTCCCGCTGATGCTGCGCAATAAGCATCCCGTTTGATTCAGGTGGGTCCCACACCCTGCAGTCAAACAAATTCCCAGGATCGGACCACGATGTTTAACTTCTCATAAAACAAGCCCCACAAACCAAAGTTTACATCTTCAAAGCTTAAAACTATTAAAGGGGAGAGTTTAAGAGAGAGGGGGAGTTTAAGAGAGATACCTGCTTGTGATGAGCATACCAAGAATGAAGGAAAAGACAGAGAAAATGGGAATCCATGATGCAGAGATTTTGGTAAAGGTGCGGGTCTTCATGTTGTTGTGTCTGAGGGAGGAATAGAAAATTTGGTGTTTGGAAGGAAAAGTTTGCTGGGAATGATGAATGTGAAGGGAGGAATGGGTCTAACGAGAAGAGAAAGAGGTAGGAAGTTGCAACGCAGATACGTTTATTTATGTGGAAAAAGAGGTTAATATATATAGAAAGGTTACAAGATTTGTAATTTAACCGTGTTGTAAATAAATAGTGACGACTGTTAAAGCAGTTACAGTACCGTGATGCTACAATGTGTCGAATACAATACATATCCTCTGTGTTGGTGTCAAATGTTTGGCAGGTAATGTTACAATGTGGGTGTCTCGTAAGATACGGCGTCTACTGTCTCGCAAGTCAAACCTAGAATTTAAATCTGTGCTCATCTGGGATAAATGTCATTAGGTCTACTATATGGTTTTTAACATTTTTTTCATACCACATCTAAGTTGAATACTTTTATTTTTTATAAATTATATATATATATATATGCTTTTTATGAATTTTGGATTTGTAGACAAATAGTACTGCTAAATCACCAAATAACAAATAACTTATATATGGAAAAATATTAATAACATATTCTTTAATGTGTTTTTCCATATATATTTTTTTATTGATTGAAAGTTATCAAAACCTGTAAAATTAAAAAATATTAAATAAATAATAAAACTCACTCAAATTTAATAAATTTAATCAAATAATAAAAATATGTTTATAATGGTTAGAATGTTTTTACTCTATAATTTATCTTAGGTAAAATAGTTAACATATACATCAAAATGGTTATAAAATAACTAAATAGATGGGTTTGCAAAAATAAATATAGTTAAATATAATTAAAATTTAGATGGGTTTACAAAAATAAATATTGTTCAATATATTTGAAAGTAAAATAATACAAAACACAACATAACATACAAGATAGACTAATAGAAAAGAAACAACACTTTTATTCAAATTGATTACTAAACATAATATGAAACTGTTGCAACAACATCTAAGACATTATTTGTCTCTCCAAAAGTTATCAAAGAATTACCTCAAAAGTTCTTAGCTCACAAAAGGTTCACATTTAACTTTAGTATATTCAGGAAGGCATTACAAATACATTTACCACAATAATTAAGACTCAACAACTTTTGAAGATGAATATTGAATAAGTTTATGAGACTAACATTTGAAGCATGATTAAAGTTTACTAGATTCACAGTAATTCACATGGGGTCGAGATAACATGGGTTATTAATTTATTCCTACAAAGTGTTGCCTAGGAATTTCCCTTAGACATGGGTTATTAATTTGAATATCTCATTTTTTAATAGTTCCATAACTAAACATTAATACTATACTCAAATCAAGTTAGATTACCCATTATGTGACTACAATCATATAATTAATCTTAACCTTAATTTATTTATCAACACAAAGCTCAACATTTTAAGAACAGGAACAATATATCATATTATTAAAGTACTAATCAAGTTCTGAAAGCATGATTGAATAGAATTTCAAGACTTTTCTTGTAGATTGTTAGATTATTTATATTATCATCTAGAACAACATAACATATTTATATTGGTTTATTTACAATTTTTTATTCAGTTTTTCTTCAAGTCACAAACAAGTACACAGGTCATTTCTAATCATTATGGGTACATAAATAACTTGTTATTATTTTTTTAAATTTTTTTTATTAAGAAATTGAGTATTTTAATTGTCACTTTACGAAAGAAATAGCATTTGATAAAATGAAAATAACTATTAGAGAGCAAATAAGTATATGACTTTGTCATGTATTAGTAACTTATGATCAAGAGTTTCTAATTTCCTTGTTTGATAAAAAGTTTCTCACTCTTCCAAAAAAAAAAAAAAAAACTTATTACACCCGGCATTTAAGATCAAAAGACTACAATTGACAATATACATTGATATTTATTGATGTTTGATCTTCTAGTGACTCTATATTTATATAGATCTTAGTAAAGATGACTGTTGATGTGTAATCTTTAAAAGAAAATAATTGTTATATATTTGATATTTAAACATTTTCATATAGATGTATTATTAATTTCTTTTGCTTGAGTGGTTAGTGTCTTGATATAAAAGGTTGAATTTCATTTTCAAAACATTTGTTGTTGTAAAAATAGAAAACATTATTTGATATATGTATTTTATTTAACTATGTTTGAATCATGTTAATCGCACTTTTAGTTAATTTTAAAATCATTTTCTTCCTTGTATGTAATTTTAGGATGTAAAAGATAACATAATGAAAGTTGTTTGTTATGTTTGAATTGAATTTGAGCACCTCTTGTCTTTACCAGACAAATATTGTTTTTAAAGGAATGAAAAATATATTTATATGCGACTTGAGTTATATTGCAAGTTACCTTTAATATTGTCTAAGCATAAAAATAAAGAAAAAGAAAATAGAAGGTTATGATATATAACAGTGATAGTTACAGTCCTAAACAACACACATGTTAGAAGTTCTAGTGCACATGTTAGAAGGTATATTGTTGACATAACCCATTTCTCCCATAAAATCCAAGTTCTTACATCTTTTTAATTATGGTTAATATATAAAATGGCAATGTTTAATACATTTTAATAATTTACTATACTTTGTTACTTATTTTACTGATAATATTTAACAAAATATAAAAAATGATTATTCTTTAATATTTGATCTATCATTGAAATAAAAAAATCATTTATAAAACGATAGAAAAATAAAGAATATGTCCCGTGACTAGCTAGGGTTAACTAATTTGTATTTAACAGTATATATTACCTATCAAATTGTTAGCATTTTTTAAATACCACTTCTTCTGTTGACTTAAACAACAGAAGATCCAAAACTATTTAGAATAGTATGTCAGAAAAATAGGATTTCTATTTCTCGGTGTTATGAGCAAATTTGAGACTTTGAGACCGAAATGAAAGAAATTAAATGTGAGACTTTGAAGTTGTTAAATTAAAAAGTATGGTAGAATTGATAAGAGATTTTTTTTTTTTTTTCTTTTTCATCTACAGTGAAAGTATTTGAAAAGTAGAATAAATTTTGTTCTGTATTTATTATTCTTTAATGTAGGGAACGAAGTGATTTTTTTTCTTCTATTTAGGACGAAAGTCATTAAATAGTACAATAGGATTATTATAACTGGTCATAGTAATTTTTTTTCCTCTAAATATTTATCGTAGATATTTAAAAATATATATATATATATATATATATTTTGCATTGATTCATGCCAGATATTTAAACTTTTATATGTTTGATTAAGTGTAAAACTTTGTATATGTTTGATTAAGTGGAAAAGGACAGAGAAATACAATATAATTATTAACTATCCTATATTAAGAAATTATTGTGGTTTCATTTGCACTTGAAAATCAGGTGTTTTCTAATATCTAAACTAAATTGTTATTTTGATTCAGTAAATTTAAATTTCAAGAGTAGAAATTATGTCAACTAAAAATAAAATTAATTCATAATATATAAATATATAAATATTATTTTATGAACTGATTTTATAATATTAAATTAAATTTTGTTTAATTTTTAATATGTAAATTGAACTATATACTAACATTTATTATTCTTTAATTTGATTATCTAATATTGCACAATACTTCTCTTCGTCATATAGACCTAGAAACATTACTGTGTACAAGTTGCAGATTTTGTTTTTGCTTTTTTTTCTTATTTCGTTATATATGTTGTAAGAGAATACTATAGAACGAAGATTAACATTTTTAAATCCAATGATAGAAAAATAATCATTTGAAAATTTAATATATTGATTGCCTTTCTTTATTTTTTAAATTTAAAATATTAGTATATATTATTATAATATCAAAAAAAGTTTTAAAGTGGATGTATTTTTGTTTGAAGGGTATTAAAAATATTTAAATAAATAATTGATTTTCTGAGAAATTGTTTCATTTTACTTGAGTTAATATGCTATGCAACAAAGTGGACTGAACTAGTTCATCTTGACTTTATTTTTTTAAAGTATTATTTGGTATTTAAATTTAAAGTTCCTACTATGCAACTTTATTACATGGTTTATAATTGCTAGTTTATTTCACAAATTCATTTTCAAATACTAATATAAAATATATTAAAATCATTAGACTAAGTTATTAAAATATTTTAATTTATTTAACTAAATTTTTTTATTTAAATTAATTTTATAAAATAACAAATTAATCCTTTTTTTTTAATTTTTGACGGTCGAGATTCTCATTGTATAAAATAAATTTTAAATACATGTTTTAAGTTCAATTTACAAAAGGAAATATCCTCTTTCGGGCAATTGTATGAAATATATAATCTTCCTCGAACAATGTTCTTGTTACCCTTTTTTTTTTTAACACAAGTTCTGTTTTAGTTTTTTTTTTTCAACATGGAATTGTTTTTTTTTTTGGGTATGTTTCTTAATATTTGTTGTTTGTTTAAAGTGTTTAAAATTGAAATGTTTTGTATACTAATGATGTATTTTAAAATTAAGTTATTAAAGAAATTAATTAGTGTAGTAATAGATTTTTTACGTTCACTCAATTATCAATTCACATGTTATAATAAGACATTATTTTTTATTAATAAAAAAAGTATACTATCAATTAATAAGAAACTATCATTAGTATAAGTTAAAGTATTTATTCTATAATTAATAAATTTATAAGAATAATTTTTAGTTTTACTTATTAAAAAAAAAAAACACGTCAAATGATTTATGGTCTGAGTGGTTCCTGGTTTGATTTTTATTATCTTTAACTACAAATTCCTTTCTATGATCAAAATAATTGATTAGTAGTCCAATTTTTAACAGTTAATATTTGTGAAATATGAAAATATATAAGACCTATTAAATTAGTCTACTATAGAGTTTGAGTTATTTACTCAAAACTCTAGGTTTAAAACTTATTATTATTGTAAATAAATATAAATGTAAATAAAACTAATTGATTATGTTTATATTTTTGACTGAGCATACAACGAACAACTGGAATTTTCTATTCTATAGGGACAAAGCACAACATAAAGGAAAGAGTACAGTCACCAACCAATGCAACTTCAACTCAAAACCAATAAATATTATTAACTAAAAATGCATATAGATATGAACACTCTAATTTCCTATTAAATTTCTAATATTTTATTTTCAACTAAAACTTTCTTTAATTTGGTTTATGTAATTATATAAAACATTTCATCTTTATTTGGGTGGATTCAAATTCAACCAAACCAATTGTTACATATAATTAGTTAAATGCTAGAAATTTATAAGTTATCCTACTAAGTATTTTATAAATTTATTAGGAAATATAATACATTGTTGATACTCAAAGGATTAATCAGTTAAAAACTAAAATCTTAACAATTAACTTTCTATATTAATTTTTTTATAATTAAAATAGTCATTAATATTTTATATTTAAATTAATTTTTATTAGAAAATTATAATACACATCAAACAAAACAAAAATACGTATTTTCTTATAGGACATTCAAAACCAACATCCAAGATTGTCTCAATTTGTTTTATTTTCGTTTTTTGGATATATTTGGGGTTTGAGTACATAACTAACAAAAAAATAGTTAAATGTTGAAAATTGAAATTTGTCAAGATAGTGATTTGAGTTAATATTACCAGCTCTCACTCCCCACAAAAAACTTATTATACGAAATACATATTCATAAGTAACTTGAGTTATATTGCAAGTTACCTTTAATATTGTCTAGCACAAGGATAAAGGAAAAATAGACACTAAAAAAAATATTCATTTACATACTATTATGTGAAAGGAGATTTGAGTGGACCAAAATTCCGAAAATCCACCATTTACTATTATTTTTTCTACTGCATCCACCTCACTAGTAGCATATGTTATTACACCAACATCATCTCCACGTGTTGGTTCTAATACATCAAACCCCAAACCTAAATATTACACCATTCCCATATACAAATTTTAGAGGGATGCATTCAACTTCTGCAGCCAATAATTTAGAGGAAGAGGTTCTCTCAACTGATAATCGTCCTCTGATTCAGCCTATTGGGGGAGGGTAAGAATATAATAAAATGCAATTTATATAATTTACTATTATTGTCTTAAAATTTTGACTAGCTTTTTTTAATATTTAGGTTTTATCCATAAAAAATTGCATCAAAGGCCATCACTACCACCATTAAGCAACAATTTGGTGAGCCATGGCTAACATAGATAGGGAGCAATCCCAAAGGCTGATCGAGATTTATTTTTTCAATGTTTTAAGGTATTTATTTTTCTATTTCCTTTAAAAATGCTTATATTTTACAATTTGGATTGATCATTCTTGTTGTTTTGCATAGGAAGGTCACATGGAGGGTTGAGGATGAGGAAAAAGTTGAGAAAAAATTTCATATGAAGGCTTCTCACACCTTTTCACAAATGTTTAAAATGGCTCGCCAAGAAGGTAAATGACCATAATGGATTGACAATAGTGTTTGGAATAGTCTACTGGAAAAGTGGAACATGTCAGTGTATCGATCCAAATGTGATACAGCTAAAAAGAATCATTTTTCCGAAAAAGGTGGATGTTTGCACATAGGAGGATCCATTAACATGCATGAACATGCGATTTGTTTGGTAGACTTCCCTATAATTTTTTTTATTAATCTATGATTAATTATTACCTCCTTAATTTATAAAATGTTTTGTTTATGGACAGAGGAGTTTGGCCGCTTGGTTCATGTTGATGAAGTGTTTCAACAAACACATATACGGAAGAGCACTGAGGATTTTGGAGATGATAGATTGAGGCTGACACATGTTAGTTTTTTTCAACTTTTTTGTTCATGTACACTAATTACTATTATAACAAATATTTTTCATTTTAATAGGAAGATTTTGAAAGTAGATTCTCTCGAGCATTATTTGAGTTACAATCTGCGTCTACCTTGATATCTACCCCATTAGATCTTGTTGAGGAGGAAAGATTAAGAAACAATTGTTGGTTACAAGTTGTAGGTGGAAGGTACAAGGGGCGATTGTACGAGATTGGGCGTGTCGATCGTCAAGACGACTGTGTTGATCGCTACCTACAAGAAACACAACCATCTTCTAGTAAGAAAGTTGATTAAGAAGAAATTGTAGAACTTAGACAGCGACTATCAACAATTGAGGAGCAGATTCAACACACGAGTTCCCGGTTTCAATCCTTTCAAGATCTTATGATTCAATATCTATCACTTGAAGCAGTAGCAGTTGCACAACATATTTTTCAGCAACCAAATACTCAACAGAATCAGATGCAAGATAATGACGATGAGCAACAAAATTCACCTGGTCAAGATTATAATAATTATTAGCTTCTTAAAAACTTTGTAATGACTTGAATTTCCTTTAATTAGATGTTTTTGTTTGTTTGAATGAAATACATTTGGATATTTTGAATATTTGAAAATAGTATTGTATTCTATCATGTTTTTCAATTTATGGACATGCCTAAATGCTGATGAATATTTGTCTTTAAATGAATTCTATTGAAAATAAGAATGACTTTTGGTATATACAGATGTGGAACTGATTTCAAATATAAAAAAAAAAAAATTACAGTAACAGACAAATATATTTGTATGTAAACCTGCACACAGTTACATACGGATAAAGTTATATGTAAATCTACACACACTTACATACGGATGCAGTAATTACATACAAATTTCAAATTCGTATGTAATAGTTACCTCCGGCAGTTTTATATATGGATTTTTATCCATGTGTAATTTGTATTTAATTATATTTAACATACGGATTTAGTGTCTTACGTACGGATTTGAGCTTATGTAATTCTAAATTTTCTTATAGGGAAAATGTTATGGTTAATATATAAAATAGTAGTGTTTAATGCATTCTAATAATTTACTATACTCTATTACTTATTTTACTGATAATATTTAACAAAATATAACAAATGATTAATCTTTAATATTTGATCTATCATTGAAATAAAAAACATCTATAAAACGATAGAAAAATAAACAACATGTTCAATGACTATTGGGTTAATTAATTTTGATTTGAACAGTATATATTACCAATCAAATGGTTAGCATTTTTATCACTTCTGTTGACTTAAACAACAGGAGATCCAAAACAATTTAGAATAGTATGTAAAAAAATAGGATTTCTCTTTCTCCGTGTTATGAGCAATTTTGTGACTTCGAGACCAAAATGAATGAAATTAAATGTGATGTGGTGGGACGAAGGGTATTTGTGTTAGGTTGCCTGTTGAAGTTGTTAAATTAAAAGCATGGTAGAATTAGTTAGATTTTTTTTTCTTTTTTTTTAATATACGAGGAAATTATTTAAAAAGTTGAATAAATTTTGTTCAGCCTTTATTCTTCTTTAATGTAAGAAACGAAGTGATTTTTTTTTCCATTTATGATGAAAGTCATTAAATAGTAGAATGGTGGTTTTATATCAGTATCATTATATTTTTTTATAGGCCATAAAGTAAGTTTGATTGAAGATGGTGGTAATAAGTTGAGTAGGATTATTATACCTGGCCATAGTATTTTTTTTCCCATCTAAATAAATATTTAACGTATATATTTAAATTTTTTTTCACTGATTCATGCTAGATATTTTAACTTTGTATATGTTTGATTAAGTGGAAAAGGATAGAGAAAAACAATGTAGTTATTAACTATCCTATATTAAGAAATTATTTTCGATATTTTTTATAAACTGGTTGTCTTTGTACATGAAGATAAGATATTTAAATAAATAATTGATTTTCTGAGAAATTGTTTCATGTTACTTTAGTTAATATTAGAGTGAACTAGTTCATCTTGACTTTATTTTTTTAAAGTATTATTTGGTATTTAAATTTAAAATTCCTATTATGCAACTTTATTGCATGGTTTATAATTGTTAGTTTATTTCACAAATTCATTTTCCTAATACTAATAGGAAATATATTAAAATAATTAGAATAATTTATTTAAATATTATAATTTATTTAACTACGTTTTTTTATTTAAATTAATTTTATAAATAATAAATTAATCTTTTTTTTTTATTTTTTGACGATTAAGATTCTCACTGTATAAAATAATTTTTAAATACATGTTTTAAGTCCAATTTACAAAGAAAATATCCTCTTTTGGCCAATTGTATGAAATATATAATCTTCCTCGAACAATGTTTTTTGTTACCATTTTTTTTTAAACACAAGTTCTGTTTTAGTTTTTGCAACATGGTATTGTTTCTGTTCTGGGTATGTTTCTTAATATTTGCTGTATGTTTAAAATTGAAATGTTTTGTATACTAATGATGTATTTTAAAATTAAGCTCTTAAAGAAATTAATTAGTGGAGTAAATGTGAATAGTTTTTTACATTCACTCAGTTATCAATTCACATGTTATAAAGAAATCCTTGTTGTTGTTTTTTTAACTAAAACTTTCTTTAACTTGGTTTATAATAATTATATAAAACATTTCATCTTTATCTGAATGGATTCAAATTCACCCAAACCAATTGTTATATATAATCTATGTAGTATAGACACGAATACAAATACTGATACCACGAACATAATGAAGATACGTATAATTTCTAAAATATAAGACACGAATATATGAATTTATATATTATATAATTATGAATTATATAAATTGACAATAAAGAATTCATGTACACAAATATGTTTCAGTTATTTTTTTTAACAGAAATATGTTTTTATGGTTGGTTTAAAATGATTCGTTTTTTATTTTTATAATAATAATAAATATTTATACAATAGATTTAAGTTTATAAAAAATTAATATATTTTTCTATTTTAAAATTGTGCTAAAACCATGATATAATTGTTAGAAATTTAATAAATATTTTTTGAATTAGACACTTCATTAATATATGTAATTTTTTAATATTTATATTAAAATAATTTTACAAAATTAGGTAATTATATTTATCATGTTAACTCAATTATTTACTAAAAAATATTTTTAATTTAATATATTTTAAACAAATAAGTACAAGCCATAATTTTATATATCTACAAAATTAATAACATAAGTATAAATAATATCATAAAGTTGTAAATAAAATATATACACATGTATAAATATGGTTTGAGTTAAATCGAATATATTCTACAAATATCGTGTTCAATACGTGTGTCCAATAAATCTGAGCCTCATAGTATATAATTAGTTATATGATAGAATTTTATAAGTTATCCTACTAAGTATTTTATAAATTTATTAGAAAATAAAAATATATTGTGGATATTCAAAGGATTAATGAATTAAAAATTAAAATCTTAACAACTAACTTTCTATATTGATTTTTTATAATTAAAATAGTCATTAATATTTAATTATTTTTATTAGAAAATTTTAATACACATGAAATAAAACAAAACAAAAATTTTACCACTCTCCCTAAAACATCTATGACCGAAGCAAAATACCAACTTCAATAATCTGTTGCTGAGGACATTCAAAACAAACATCCAAGTTTATCTGTACTTGTTTTGTTTTTGTTTTTCCGATAAATTTAGGATTTGAGTATACAACTAATAGAAAATAATTAAATATTTTAAATTAAAATTTGACAAGTTAGTGATTTGAGTTAACATTACCAGTTCTTGAACTGATTGTTAAGTAAAAT
Source organism: Phaseolus lunatus (assembly GCA_013389735.1). Classification (NCBI taxonomy): domain Eukaryota; kingdom Viridiplantae; phylum Streptophyta; class Magnoliopsida; order Fabales; family Fabaceae; genus Phaseolus; species Phaseolus lunatus. Next base: position 10,180,539 of record CM023865.1, on the reverse strand, counting down.
ATAGTCAGATTAATTAAAGAAAATAATGTATAATTTCATAAGCTAAGACTAATACTATGAATAATCATTGTATAGAAATATTATAATCCAGTATACTAAAAGAAATTAATTTTTTTATAATTAAATGAAGAGAAACAAATATTTTATTTTATTTTTTTGAATATGAGAGGATGTGAATATCTACCTACACTACCTATTACCTGAGAGGAGAGGAATTTGAAATGTAATGTAACAGAAAGCTGCGTGGTTCTGCTCCTAGTTTGTTATTGGTCTGTTAGATACTAGATAGATGGTTATTATTCCAACAATATTTTTTATTTTATTTTCTGCTAATGATTTTATTTTTAATATAATATATAAGAGAATCTCTACCTATTTTTCCGGTTGCCTGAATGAGAGAAATAACAACAACTATTATTATTATTCTAAGACCACAAGAAATAGAAAAGGGCATTTTACAAAATCTGAAGAGTAATACTAATAAGTAAATTCACCTTGGTACAAAATGTTTTTGGTATAACTAGAAATATGTTTACATTAGTACTAAATAAAATTACCAACTTAATGACGAATTTTTATCTTAAACAGTGTAATATTAAATGAAGTAAGAGATGGAGATGAAGAAACAGAAGTAGCATTAAATAATTAATAAAATATTGATAGAATTAGAGATAAATTGAGATTGTGGTGAGAGAAGAAAAATCTGGAAATACTGTTATAAATAGAGAGGGTAAAATAGTAAATGCAAGGGTATAGGAATTTCAGGAGACATAATAGTTGAAAGAGTGAGGAGATGAGTCTATCTTTCAGTTAGTGTTATCTTTCCGTCACAGACAGTGGTTCACTAGCACTATAAAAACAACACTCCCATTGGATTCCGTATCGTAAGTTCCAAAACCCTAAGCAGACCCCCTTAATGTTCTGTATTGGGTGAGGAATTCTGAATTTTGAATTTTTATTCCGTCAGTGAACAATGCCTCGGCAACCGCCACCCCCACCGCCGCAGCAGCCCGGGGCTTTGGAACCGGCGGTATGGCAAGCCTGCGCTGGACCGTCTGTGGAAATCCCCAAGCCAAATTCTATGGTTTACTACTTCCCTCAGGGACACTTTGATCAAGCCTCTTCGCCTCCGCGAAACCTCTCCTCTTCCGTTCTGGCCAGACCATTCGTTACCTGCAACGTGGTCGCTGTTCAATTTCTTGCCGATCCTCTTACGGACGAGGTTTTCACAAAGATGGTTCTCCAACCTGTTGCTAATGTCTTCGCTGCTGCTCCCCTTCATACTCCTGCTGCTGCTCTCCCGCAAAAAGATGACAAAGAAGTTGTTTCATTCGCTAAGATTCTCACGCCGTCTGATGCCAACAACGGCGGGGGCTTCTCCGTGCCCAGGTTTTGCGCGGACTCCATCTTTCCGCCGCTGGACTACGACGAGGACCCGCCCGTGCAGAACCTCTCCGTCACTGACGTGCACGGCTTCACCTGGGAGTTCCGCCACATTTTCCGAGGGACTCCGCGCCGCCACCTGCTCACCACCGGCTGGAGCACGTTCGTCAATAACAAGAAGCTTGTCGCCGGGGACTCCGTCTTGTTCATGAAGATCGCCGACAAGCGTTTGTTAGTCGGAATTCGCCGCGCCACGCGCTTTTCTCCGGGAAGGGGCAGCTGCGTAAAACTCAGGTTAATTGAAGGGGAGGAGGAGGAGGAGGAGGAGAATGAAGAGGTGAGGGGGGTTTTCTCGAGAGACGGGAAGGGGAAGCTGTCGGCTAAGGAGGTTGTGGAGGCGGCGGAGTTGGCGGTGCGGAACATGCAGTTTGAGGTTGTTTATTACCCGAAGGCTGGTTGGTCGGAGTTCGTGGTGAAGACTGAAGTGGTGGATGCAGCGATGAGGATTGCATGGAGAGATGGAATGAGAGTGAAGATGTCTGTGGAGACCGATGATTCGTCCAGGATGACGTGGTTTCAGGGTATGGTCTCTGCTGTCTCATATCAGGAGAATGGCCCATGGTTCTCTTCTCCTTGGCGCATGCTTCAGGTATAATATATAATGGCCAATTCTTTCTGAATAGCGTGATTTATTTTGTTTGTCTTTTATGTGTGTGTTTTGGTATTATGTTTAATGAATTTTATTACTTTCTTGGATAAGTTTTGGTATAAAGATTAGTGGCTATCAAAGCAGATACGGGTGGAGATGGTAAAATAAAACTTGTGGAAGACTTCCACACTCAGTCTTTTTTTCTTCCTTGTTGAATTTTAGAAGGAAGGGAGACTAAGATGGATGCGGGTGGGGCTGCATAGTTTTTAATTAGCCAGCCACCGATACTCATCTGCTTAGAACTCTTCATTTGCTCGCAATAATGTTTGGCAATACGTTTCTCATTAACATTTATTGACTGTAGAACTGTACTTTATTCAACAAGAAACTGATGCTGAAAACCCCTAATTGTGCCATTTCGTTCTCCTAGTTGGATAGGGGTCGGTTTTTTGTTGTAGTGGAGTGAAACTTATACGGAATTTAATTATCTTATAAAGGATTTTTCCCGAGAATGATTTTGTGGTTTATGGTTCTATCATTGTATATACTGTTGCTTTCTTTGGAATGCGGGCAATGAAAAATATAATCACCTTATTTGCTGGTAAAATATAAGAACAGAAGACTGACACACATTCTTTGGGGCATAAAAGCATTGGAGAAGGTTCGATGCGGCTTATATTTATCATTTTAGGTAATGTATGTTAAATGCATGACGAGATTGAACTGGGAAAATGGCAATATGATTACTCTGGTTGTCTGCTATTTCGAGGTGACATATTTTTTGTTGTCTTGCCTTTGTCTGTTCAGCCTGTTGAATTTCTACACCTTTGTCTAGATGTTTTACGTTGGTGGGTTTAGATGAGGTAGGATTCGCAAAACTTTATCAAACCAGTGGATAGTATTTTTCTTTTGTTTCCAAACTGTTTTCAATTTGGATAAAGTCTTTGTCACAAATTCTATCAGAAGATCAATTAATATATGTTTTCCTTTTTGGGTTATACTATATGTCGTTCTTGATTATACTTGCCATGTCAAATTCTCAACAAATATCACTGGGATGCTCTCTGTTTATGCATGTATCTAACTGCCTTTTCACTTTTGCATGGAACAATTATAATTAGAGTATCTTTGACTGCCCTTAATTTCTAATGTTTGAGTCTCGGATACCATAACAAAAAGCTTTTTTATTGAAAGAAACTATTTGTCACATAAGTTATACTTCAGGAAGTTATTTTCTCTCTCAAATGACTGATACTGCTATTTATCATAGGTTACATGGGATGAACCTGAAGGGTTGCAGAATGCAAAGTGGGTTAGCCCTTGGCAGGTAGAACTTGTTTCCACCACACCTGCCCTTCATTCAGCATTCCCCTCAACAAAAAGGCTCAGAACTGCTAATGGTTCTTGGGTGTATACTAATGGAGAGGGAGACCTCTTTCCTATGACCGGATTCACTAATTCAGGAATGGGACACCTGAATCAAGCATTGTGGAGTTATAGTACTTTTCCTGCAGGCATGCAGGGAGCCAGGCATGATGTATTTTCTGCATCAAGTTTTTCCAGTTATCCAAGGGACATGTCTCATCCGGGTATGGGTAATTCCTTTGGGAACAACACATTTTCAAGGCTGAATAATTTGTCCACAGAACCACAAGTTGGCGGCAGCTCTCAATCTGATGAACCATCCCCTGATAGCCGTAGTAGTTTCCATTCCTGTGTCACAGACACTGTTGGGAATCACAAAAGCAACTCAATAAAACCGGTGTCTGATTCAATTCAGCTATTTGGTGCGGTCATTCGGAAAGAACAACCTGTTCAAAGTAGTTTGACAGGCACTGGTTGCGCTAGCACCGAAGATAAAAAAGCCTTGGCATACAAGGGTTCTTGCTTGTGAAAGTGGCTGTGACTATACAATACATATAAGTAGCTGTACAGGTATGCATATATCCGAGTAAATTGAATTTCTTACTACCAAACAAATCAATTACAAATAAGCTACTGATGCTTTATTGACATTTTTGTGCTGAAAAGATGGATTATGTAGCTCAATTACATGTATTCTGTTTATAATGTTGTTTGAATGTACGACTTGTATAATTTGAAGGATTGTTCCGTCCAAGTGCCAAGTAGATTTGAATTCTACATATATATAGTCCCCCCAACTAAGTGTGAAACATTTATGATTTTGCTATTTTTAGTTTATTTGGTGTGTTTTTAATTATATATTTTTTCTTCTTATAAATTCGCCTTAGTATATTCATGATATTGAACCCAGACACTCATACCAAATGTACAGAGTCAAAATAATAATATATGATTTAATAGTATTGCAGTAAGGTGGGAAACCATAATGTGAATTTTCTCTTATTTAGATTATGGTATTTTTAAATTAAATTATTAGATGTTATTGCATCATGGCAGGTTGGTGAGTGATTTAAATTCCCAATGTCAACATGTTTGCTGACTGTTAAAAAGAAGCTGTTAATCCATGTTGAAGTTAAGATTGAGTTATCTAAATCATTTGACGACCAACTGATTGGGTGGATATTGATAGCTATGCCTTTTGAAACCAGCATAAATAATAATAAAATAGAAAAACATTAGAAGAATGTTTGTTTTGATTATCATAAAATTTGTTGGGGGAGGATAAAAGGTGTGGGGACTTCTTTATAATATGAAAATTCAATGGCATTATCTTTATATTATTTGAATAGTTTACCCTGGTTAGTTTGACTAACTTTTGTGGCTGCTATTCATCCAGGTAGGAACTTCTTCCCAGCTGGAAGCTGACCACCCTTCTGAATCTGGACTCTGCAATACTTCAAAAACAAATCCTTTATATCTAACAATTTATGTCATTTTTTTTTCTTACAGCACAATTTATGATACTTCTAAATACTATTTTTCTTTTTATTTGGACAAGTGATTCTTTTGTTGGTTTAATTTGATGTCTCCATTTTTACATATTTTATACGCAATTGATTTTGATCCTCATTAATGAGATTAGATTCAAGTAAATTCTTCTATTGAGGGGTGACTGATTTTTCATAATGAATCTGGTATGACCAAAATTATTGAATAATGTTAATATTGAAAGTAATAATAATATAACTATTATTTATTTTATTTCTATTAATTAAATATTTTTTTTTTGAAATATTAACTTATTCAAACTTTTAAATATTATATATTTCAAAATATTTTCTATAATTATTCTTAAAAATCTAATACAGATGTTTTATAGTTATACTTTTAAAAAAAACAATTCAAAATCTTTGAATTAATCGATCTAGTCCCATCCAATAGAAGGTGAGTTCGATTAGATTAAAGGAATAATAAATAAAAAATTGAATTGGATAACAAAAGAATTAAAAATCTATCTCATATATATATACACACATATATATTGTTAAGTTGAAGTGTTGTAACAGATTCTTGGTGAGTCAAAAGAAAAGTATGTCCCACCTAAAGTATAAAGTATTGTAATATCAATAAATAAATTTCAAAAAATTTATTTATCTGTCATTTTCTCTCTACTATTAAATTAAAAGAAACCAAGTTATGATAATAAGAAGAAAAAAAAAAGCAAGAGTTATGATAATGAGAAGAAAAAATCTTAATATTCTTCCTGTATATACTCTTAGGATGAGAAGTAATTATTCTTTTATATATAAACACATCACATTTATAACCATCTGTAAATTTATTTTTATTGTATAATAAAGCATGATATTTAAAATGAGCTTGAACAATAGTGATAAGTGTTAACTGACTTAATAACACTGTTAAATTATATATTTAATAAATTAAATGTTATTAGAAAGGTTTATTAAATTTTGTTTGCCAAGTACAATTATGTCTAAACCATGCCCAATTACCCATTCTTAATATCTTAAAGGGATTTTAAAATTCACGAGTAACATCTTCTCAGTCAAAAAGAACACCAAATTATTCACAAATAAACCAAATTACACCAGTTTTTTTATATGTATTTTTAGTTACAAGTATTCTTTTAGAATTTCAAGTGTATTTTTAATTGTTTCTTTAAATAATATTTTAAGTATTTCTATTCATACCAACTTTTCAAATTCTTATCACACTTCCAAATATTTAAGAAATTCGTTTTAGACAATTCATATATTTGGAGAGGTGAATTTATAAGATAAGTTTTGTCTAAGTGTTCTCAAAAGATAGACTAAACTTTGAAGGTATTAGAAAGAGAATGGGAGAGTTTGCTTTCGAATAAATTCGAGACTTGATCGAATGCTTTTATATCTTCAAAGTGTTTGTTTTCTTTTTTCACTATATAAATTCCATCAAAGTTATAATCATTAGAGGTTTCTTTCACTAACTTCATTAGTTTTTTTTTTTTTAACTATGCACGAAGAGAAAACTATCATACTACAATAGACAAAATTGAATATATTTCATCAACTTAATTATAGATAAAAAAAGTTTGTTTATCTTGTTAAAGGTGATAGTAAATTTGGCTATAGACAATGTGACTTTTTACAATTTTTTTTTTTTTATATTCTATACATTTTTGTATTGGATTATCTTTTCTTTTTATATTATAATGTTAGATTCATATTTTTACGAACATCTAACATATTGAAATATCACTCATGCATGACCATAAATCAGAAGAGGAAAGGAAGAAACAATTATTAAAGGAAGACAGAAAAAAATAATCTTATAAAACATAGAGCATTCCTCTGCATATATGACAATCATGAGAAAAAAAAGAAGTGAAACAAAACTAAATGATGGTTTTGAAATTAATAATAATTTAATATGTTGTATGTTGTTAAATATTTATAATATATATTATTACATATCTCACAACAAATAAATATATAATTATAATTATTGTAAAAAATTTCACCATAAAAATTAGTTTGTGTGGATGAATTGTATTTAAAGTCTTTCTATGGAATAAGTGACTCTCTTGTAATAACAATAACTGGTAATATCTTGTAGGTATTAATAATCCTTGCTTCTGTTCCACGTATTAATGTTAATTAGCAAAAAATGTTGCTATAAATAACTTCAAAAAATTAAAACAAAATTTAAAAAAGAAACTAGTGAAGACATAAACACTAAAGAAATATTAACTTAATTTAAAAAAAAAAAACTAAATGTGACAAGAGAGTAAAAATAGAACAAAGATACTTGGTTTGGACAAATACACATCCAAGAACATTCCAGAACGCACGAACACAAACTATCTCTGTCTTGTTACCCTCTGACGAGCACAAGAGAAGAGAAGCAATCAATGGCTACCTTTCTCTCCAATCAATCTCTCTTGGCTTCTTGTCCCTGCTCTACTCCCTTCTCTTCAAAGCCCTTTCAAACCCTAAAACCCAAAATCATATCTTTTCCATTTCGGGGGTTTCCACGCCCCCTAAATTCCTCTCTCAATCGAAGAACCCCATTAAAGTATTCTCAAGATTCCCCTCCAACTGTACGCTCCCACTCGTTCAAATCTTACAATTTTTCATTTTTTGATAATTAATTATTCTAATTTACTGCATATTGGATTTGTCACGAGTACTGTTCTCCTTGCCACTTTGTCATAATAGGATTAGAGGAGTGCTATCACACACATACTCACACACCATTATGTTGTTTCAAAATTAATCACCAGGGAGTCATTAAATTAAACGTGAGACTCAGCATTTTCTTTTTTGTAATTTCTAGTAATTTTCATATAGTAAGAGAAGGTGCATTAAAAAAGTGTGAAATGTGTTGCTAGCATTTCTGATAATCTTTATAGATATTGAATCCTCAATGTTTCATTTTTGCCTTCTTGTACCTCTGATACTTAGTCTCTTCCACTATCGATTGCAGGAGGGTATCCTAGTACAAACAAAAAACATAGAACAATAGTTTACTTAAAATTGACCCTTTTTATTTTATTTTTATACATATTGTTCTTCCACTTCAGAACTTTGTGATGTTTGATTATTTTAAGGTGCAGTAGTTTATTTTTGTTTCACTTGTTGAAGATCCTATATTTTATATTTATGTACCTAACCTAGTCAAATCTTCTTTCTCTTGTCCTTCATAGAGAAATGACGAGACAGGTGAGACCCGGAAAGATTTAAGAGGGATAGACGGTGATGAAGATAAAAAGCCATTGCCTAGTTTAATGGTCCTCCTTGAAGCATACAAGGAAGCCTTTTTTAATGGTGATGAAAATGGTGTTGCTCTGATTGAAGAGGAAATATATTCGGCAGTAAATAGAAAAAATAATTTGATTCAGAAAGTATCAAGTTTATCAGCAGACAAAGCTACTTCCAAGGATAGATATTTTCGATTACAAGCTGATTTTGACAATTTTAGGAAAAGATTTGACAAAGAAAGACTTAGCATCCAATCTGATGCCCAACAAGAACTCATTGAAAAGCTTTTGTTGATGGTGGACAGTTTTGAGAAAACAAAACAGCATATTAAAGCAGCAACAGAGAAAGAGAAGAAAATTGATGTTAGCTATCAAGGCATTTACAAACAATTTGTAGAGATTCTGAGGAGTCATCATGTTTCAGTAGTAGCAACAGTGGGCAAGCCGTTTAATCCCTTGGTAAGTAATATTTACAAACACCTTTGGTCTTGTGTGCGAAATTTCTTTCCTTTTGTTCTGAGTTGGTACTTGGCCGTGAAATCCAACAAATGTTATCACTACTCTATAGAAAATAATTTGAGTACAATGGTGAGTAGGGTTGAATTTACTACAGCGACTGAAGAAAATTATTTGTATTATGAAATTAGTGCAATTAATGAAGCAAAGGGACTTTGAGTAGGAAATGAAATCAGATAAAATAATAATTAAAGCAATGAGCAGAACAATGTAATTGATGAAATTCAATAATATAATCTTAACATTGATTCTTAAGATTGACCATAAACAGTTTAAATTGGCAATCTATGGTGGCATAGTTGTGTGGGCTGCTGCACCAAACCAAAGGCTGAATAACAGCCTCAGCTGCCGGGACAGCGATACTGTGTGTTTATTCCCAAAAGGCCACTGAGTAGAGACGTTAGAGCTTGTTTGTTTTGGGGGGGGGGGGGGGGGGGGAACTATTTTTGGGGTTTGAATTTCCAAAAAAATGAAAGCTGAAACTGTAGTGTAGTGAAAATGATAAAGACTTGGATTTTGAAGGTTAATAACCTTGTATTTACTCCGATTGGTATTTACTTGTATGTTTTTTAGGACACCTCTGACTTTTTATGGTTTATTATGAATGCCATGAATTTTTAATAATTTTTATTATTTTTGAGAAGTTATATGTACATAGTATGCAATGTAAACTATATAAATAAATTTATTTTCAGATTTATGATGGACCTTTTTCCCTTTAAATAATTGGTTGTAGTTGTGAACAAGCTTTAATAATCAATATGTCCTTGCTAATTTTTCAATGACCAAACTCATTGATCATTATTTCCTTTATTAATAGACAACCCTAGAAAAAATTTTAGGATTTAATTTCTAGCCAACAGTATTGGTATTGCAAACAATTTCGATCCCTCAATTTTTTGCTGTGTTCTATATTAGACCATGATTCTCCCATTCCCCGCCCACCACCAAAAGGAAAAGGAACTAGTGATTTTACATTCAGGATTTGAGGATACAAGAATATAATTTCTTATAGCATTACCGTTTTTATTTTCTCAAAAAAGGCATTCATTGATCTGTATTTTTCTAGGAATCTGGATCAAATCAATATATGGAGTACCTTGTACAATGAGTGGTTAAATTTGGGAGTAGCGTTGCTTGTTAGGTTACTTTTATATAGGGAGATATTCCATAAGTATTGCAATATTTAAATTTATCACTAGTTACTTCCTGTTAGTTTTGGATTTATAGTTATAAGGTGCACAACTGCTCATAATGCATTTGGTCTCACAACTAACACCTTTAATTAATAAGAAAATTCCATTAAATGAGATGTTTGTTTGGAGTTGTTCCTTTTCTAGAACTTAAAGAGGATAATCTTTGCAAGAATCAAATAAATTTTTTGTTTGGGATTTTTTCACCAGTAATCTGAGTGGGGTTATTCTAGTTTAAGTATTGTTGGTGAAAATAATCCTTGAATAACAGGAGCTCTATCAATTTGTTATATCTGATGCCTTGACGAGGTCAGGCTGAAAACAAATTTAGAAATTAGAGTTTTAGCCCTTTTTTGTTTTCTGTTTTCAACAACAATTTTCTGTTTTCTACTCTCAGTACATTTGGAAGTGTTTGTTCCCAAAGCACATTTCTGTTAAAAGAGTGGTGTCTTGACTCCTGAACAGAGCCCATTAGAAAATAGGATCAGATAAATAAGGTCTACGTTTTGGAAATAATTATCAGAACTTTTTGAACAAGAAAATAATTACTGAGGAGAGTGAAATTGTTTTAGAAAACATAAAACAAAAAGGTGAGAAGGGAATTAAACAGACTTTTAAGTTTTTTCTTTTAATTTTCTTATATTATAGCTAGTGTTATTCTTGTAATGGTTGTCGCATCACAATCCCAATGCCTTTTCTTAACTGTACTAATGTGGTAAAGGAACACATGTTGTCCCATCACAACTTTTTGAGCTAGAAATTAATTTATGAGTAGAGTGAAATTGTTTTATAAAACGTAAAACAAAAAGGTGAGAAGGGAATTAAAGAGACTCTAATTTTTTTCTTTTTGAATTTTCTTATAGCTAGTATGATTCTTGTATTGGTTGTCCCATCACAATCCCAAAGACTACACATTGCCTTTTTAACTGTACTCTTGTGCTAAATGAACACAGGTTGAACTCTAAACATATTATTTACTATGGGTAACTACGGTAAACACCTTTGTGGTTATTAATTATTGAACTTACATTCTTTTTCATCGAAACCTAAACCTTCTTTACTCCGTCTTTGTTATATTGAGGTAGGGTAAATAATGGGTTTAGTACTCTAAGTATTGACATATTTTGTTTTTAGTACAATAAGTAAAAAATAATAGTCTTAGTACAAAATCTTTAATTTGGTAGTTTGGTTTGTGTTTGGTCTTTAGTAATTGTCACGTGTCTTCATTAGAGCAAGAATTAACATTAATATGCAAACAACCTTGAAGGGATTTTTGTTTTGAAAGTTTTAAATCCTTAGTGAGTCTTTCAAGGTTAATTCCATATTAACATTAATTTTTCCTCTAATAAATACTCGTGACAATTACTAAAAACTAAATACGTGCTCAATTAGCTTAACCATTAAAGGGGTTCAAACAAAATTAACTAAATTAAAGCTTTTGTATTGTATATTGTTATTTACTTTTATTGTACTAAAAACGTTGAAATATGTCAATACTTGTTGCATCGGATGGACTAATTACCATTTGAGGTATTATAGGTATTGTCCATACATAAAAATTGGGTAGATATGTGTAATATTTTAAAATAATAGTTGTAATTTTCCGATCAGGAAAGGTTAAGTGTAAAATATTGTTTTACTCGTAGGTTTGCCTTGTCTAATTCTCCTCATTTTACCATCTTAGGAGCGTTTTCATTGCAATATAAGCTTGAAAATAAAATGGGTAGATTGTACCTGCTTGTTGAAGGCATTGTTGATGAAACCTTAGAGAAAGTTATCCACGTAGTGACTTGACTATTGTTTAATCTGTTTTTTGGTTTACTTTTGTTGTAGCAACATGAAGCCGTTGCACGTGAGGAGTCAACAGAGTTCAAGAAAGGGATTATAATTAAAGAATCCCGACGTGGTTTCTTGCTCAGAGATCGAGTTCTAAGGCCAGCCCTCGTGAAGGTTTCATTAGGTCCTGGAACTAAGAAATCTCCACTGTCTCCTGACAACTCCATGGAGCAACCTTCAACAGCTGCTGGAATAGATGAAAGATAGTCTCTTCAACTTTCTAACTCATTAAAACTCTAGTCATATCTTTACATTGGTCAACTTGAAATGCTTATAGTATTCAATATTTTGGTATTTGGTCCTTAGGTGAGTGTAGTCCCTTGGACCTAGCAAACTTTAACTTGTGCCCCCACCACACTTGAATTTTTAAGAAAGAGAATTAATTTTGATCATGAGAGAACGATGAGTTTCTTGTGCAATCCATTTTTAACCAAAAGCCAAAAATGGTTCATTCTTTAGCTCTTCTGGCATTTTTGTTCCTTGTCTCAATACTAAGAAAGCTCCACTGCAGAAACGCCTTGTAGCCAACCAAAAATCAACTGCATGTTGAGATCTAAAGTGAAGCTCACATGAAGCCTGATTACTGTTATGTGTCTAGCGTTAGAACGCCCTATTGTTCTCTAGCAAAACCTTTTCATGAGGCAAAGCTGAATAAAGTTACACACTAGAACTTGTAAGTGATAATTTCTTTTTTATTTAAAGTCATTCAAACCTATCTATATCTCGGTATTGGTATGAGTTTCAGACTACGCTGGAATCATGTTTTCACCGTATCATATTATTGTTCCTGGTCTTCTGGTATTATGTGTTGAACAAATCACAATTTTGATTAAGTTCTTATCATTCCTACTTTTTTTTTTGCACCTCTAATGTGTATGGTATATTATCACAGACAAAATATTGATAAGTTCTTATATACTTGTTTTTTTTTAATACTAAATGATCTTCATTAAATTACAGTGTCTTATATATTCACATCTCATTGGAGAGCTTATAATACCAACCATATACGAAACTTACTGTAAGTTGTCTCTTACGGTATTGGGATTTACAATTGAGTAAAATACAATATAAAATTGTAGTTTCCTGTCTCTATCACCTGAAAGTAGCTTATATAAAGGTGCTTTCTGACAATTTTTTTCATAATGAAATGTATTTATTCATAATATTTTTTAAAATTTTAATTTTTTTAATTTATATATAAGATAGTTTTAAATTATGGAAAAACTATTTTATTTTATTTATTATAAAAAAATTTATGAAGAAATTTAAATAAATAAATTTAAAATATTTTAGAATATTTGTTAGGAAACTTGTGGAGAATGACAAGCAATCATCACAGGGCTGTGGATGAAAAATATTTTAAACTTTGGGACACTTAGTATAGGGGTAGTTTTTAGTGTTTAAGAAATTTGAAATGCAAGATGTTTTCTTTTGTAATTTTTAGAAACATTTTTTCTTTGTTTTTCATAAAATTGTTATAAATTTTGTTTCCTTGAGTTGAAAAATCAACACTCTAAACGTTTCATATTAGTGTTGTTACATTGTTAAGAATATTCATATCAATGGTATAAATTTTAGTTATTGATGACAAATAACTCTGAAGATTCATAATTCCAAACAAGAACTTCTACCAGACGCATTCCGAGTGGAAACAGTATACTTAAGAAAAGGATAAATGGAATATTACAGTGGGCGTAGAGTTGGCAGATGCAATGGATGCGTTACTCTCAAAGTACATGCTTGTTTGGTGTCTCAGACGCAACATAAGATGCTAAAAGAAGCATATGAAGTAGGGCATGTTTGCATGCTTGTAACGTAACCAAGCACACAAAACACAACACAAATCCAAGATCTATGGATGCTGACGCCGTGATGGAAATTAATTGGATGAATTCAAAATGTGATCCATAATAGAGAGAATAAGAGAAAGAGATGAACCATGCAAGCCCAAAATCCCAGATTGATAAGAAAGTTCTCTTATGTTTATTTTTCTTCGCTGTAGTATCTGAGAAAATAATTTCATCATTTGAATATGTGTGAGAAGATTGATTAGAGAATTTGTTGTATTCGACACTTTTCAGTATGAAAATAATTTTTTTAAAAAATTTTGTATTCTATTTTTACAACTGTTTCTTTTTTGATTTTGAAGTTTTCAAAAAAATGAAAAAAAAAAGGAACAAAAACAATGTTATTATTAATAAAAATACCACAAAACATATTTCAACGACCAACTTTTACCATCAACCACTGTAATCAATTATCACCACTTAAAAATTAAGAATAATACATTATATTCTCCATCATTATTATAATTATAAGAATATTGTTAAAATTAAAAAAAATAGTATAAAAGTGCAGGAGAAAGAATGAAGGTACAGGCAGAATTTGTCTTTTAACAAATTAATGGTTAATGGTTGATTACTTCTATACAGACACCATTTACCTAGGGTTGAGATCAACTTTATTAAACTCTCATCAACTTTATAAAACTCAAATGTTTCCAACTTCATAAAACTCAAATGTTTCCAACTTCTTTAAGTGGAATATCTTCTTTCTACAAATTTGAATTATCATATTTTTATTGAACCTTGTACTAGTGCGTGAGAATGTTTATAAAAATACATTGATTAAGGTAGATCAATAATTAATTAATAATATATATTATGAAATCTTTACTTGTTTATAATATTTTAATGTGTTTTAATTATGTCAAAAATGATTTTGATACTTTGGAGTATAATAAATTGATTACTTACTTAAATATGTCTTAATGTAGGTACAAGAAGTATTCAAATATTAAAAATATTTTCTCTAATACTTTTATTTATTTATAAAAAAAATATTAAAATATATGTGATCAAGGTCGTTACATTATGTTATTTGTACATTAAGCCTTATGTTTTATGGATATAAATGAAAAATATTTTAGAAAGAAAAAGTTATTATTTTTTCAATATCATGTCAAACTTCTTCATACATTGGCATGTACTTTAGGAAGTACAAATGATGAAGAGTCTAAATCAATGAATGGTTATTGGGATGTTTGAGCAATGACAAAGTTTGAACGGTAGACATAAATCATATGTTTATAATTATTATTTCAAAACAATATAATGGGCGGGGAGAGTTGCCACAACTTTTTCCTTAGCAGTTGTCTCGCTAGGAATCAAATTATTTGATTGTGACTTGATTCACCTAGCCTTAAATCGAACTTATGATCTTAGCTTTAATACTAATTGTTGAATCAAATGTTTATTACTAAATTAAAAGTTATAATTGATAATTAAATTGTAACTTTTCATATTTAAGAATGTCAGAACTAAAACACTAAGATTCAATTATGACTTGACTCATCTAATTTGTACTACAGAATAATTGATGTGTCATGTAACAAACGTGATGAAACATTTCTCCAAACACAAGTGGTCTTTTGTATTGAATGCATTTGTTGATAGTATTAATATATAGGAGAGTTTGTCAAATGATGACATCATAATGGTCAAAAGATGTTGAACCACATATGCCATGGTGGAGAACAAAGGTACATGCTTGATTCCCTTTTGAAAAATTTAAATGTACTTCCTGTGATGAATGTGCACCACCATAACTTCATTTGATAATTGTGCATCACTAGAAGCTTTGTGTAAGGTAGTCCATTTGAATCCAATACTAAAAGAATTTCTTCATTTTTATAGTTCAAGGTAGAGAGACTTTATTGGGCAGTTATTACTAATTGGTCAATTAATAACATTTCTATTCACATTGTTCACGTGTCATATAAAACTTTTAAAGGTGAATTTTTTCAAGGTGTTGGTAAAGCCAAATGATTGTTAGTTCTTTTATGGTGGTGAGAAATCTAAATTCCTTTTGTATTGGATGAAGAAACCAATTAGGTATCATATGTGTCTGAGGTCCAAGATGACCTCGGAAGATATTGGGATGTTGAAGATTTTTACAAGTTATCTCGTTGACTACCAAAAAACTTTTTCAAAGTATACTTGTCATCACATTATCATTCTTGTTAAGGTATAAATGATATGATACATGGATAAACGACTTATTGTAGACATTCTAATCCTCATCAATCAATATAATCTTGTCAAGACAATCCATGATTTTAATAATAATAAATAATATTAAGTTTTCATGATCCAATTAAATATACCCTAAGTATATTTGCAAGACTGTCTATTTTTCACCCTTATAGGAGTTTGTATGCTCAAGTTGATGTTGCAAGTATTATGAAGGAATTTCCAAAGATAAAGTTGTCATTCACATAACAAGTTGAGTGCAATCAAAGAAGGTGTCAACTAAAGGTTGCATACCTTTGATAAAGCATTAACACAAGGCAAGGATATACACGCAAGCTCTAACATTCTTTTTCAAGACATCTATAAATAAAAGTTCTCCCATGCATAAATGACTATAATAGTGTTGAGTGATTATATGCATATCTAAATGGAATTAAGTGTTCTGCAAGCAATGATATTGTAAAGTTTATTCAAGTGCAAGATTAATAGACCATTTAATGGATGGTAGAGAGATAAAATCTTCACTTTATGAAGTATTTTTCTCTTGACAAAGAATGTTTATAATTTATATTCTCTCTTAAAGAGAGTTTTCTTTACAATATTTTGACAACATTTTGTTGTAGTCAAGAGTGGATGTAAAAAATATTCATGAAAACTAGATGTGACTTGGTGTTAAAAATTATACCTCTTTATTTTACGAGAGTTAAGAAGGGATAGTGAGGAGCGACTTTGTGCATCCAATGTCAGTCAAAAGTGGAAGTAATAATACTTTAATAAATATTTGATTAGAGAAATTCTTTATATGTTGTAAAAGAGAACTATACCTAACCCAATTTTTGAGTGAACTAGTATAAGATTTCAAGTGTAACATTGCCTAATTTATTATTTTTTCCAATTTTTGTTTTTATTTGTTATTGAAGATGGTTAAGTTTCTTGCATTATTGAAAATATAACGATAGTCATAAACTAAAAAAAAAAAATTGTTATCTTAATCAAACTCATGACCTTAACTTTAATACCAATTGTTGGATTGAGCACTTACCAATAGGCAAAAAACTATAGTTGATGGTCAATACATAACTCTCTTAACCAAGAAAGAAATGTACAAGTTGAATGCTTTGTCCTAGTGGTTGAATACATTCATAAAGGCTTAATCTTGGACTTTGGTATTAGTGTAGAAGATGGGGTCAAAGGTGGAGAAGGGTGTGATCTTAGCCAAGGTAAAGGGATGCTTCTTTTCTTTGTTCTCTCATTGCGACACCCGAATCAATTTTCCACCCCGTGTTTTTCTTTATTCTTAACACATATTCATCACTTTTTTTGTTTTTCTTTCTTCTTAACACATATTCATTACAATGTGTTTTGTGATTTTTTGTTGGTTTTATTGCATTGTGTGGTTGAAGCTACCCATTTCATTGCTTTTTTTTTTTAGAATCTTCCGGATTATGTATTATGTAATCCGATATACATTACTGTATTACGAATTATATAATTCGGTATGTTAATTTGGATCTGGATTGGAGTCCGAATTTCTCAATTCAGAAGATAATTGTTTTTTCAAATGTTTATAAATTATGTAATTCGTAGATGCACTGAATTATCCAATCCATACACACATTCACGTATACAAAAACACATAAATGAAAATCACAATACTAAAAACGGTCGTCAACCACCACTAACACAACCTACCACCATAATAACCACCGACACATTCAACACATATTCTCTTTACTCAAAACAAGCAACTTCAACACCATCATCATACCTCCACAACAAATGCACATACTTTTTGTTTTAGTGTAGGACATTTGTGGAATTATGAAATTTATAAGAACCTATAGGAGTGCTGAAAGAAGCAGCGAGGTAGAGAAGGTGAAGAAGGAACATGTGGACCAAGTAGCTCTTTGAAGGAGGCATTGTAGGCCAACTCCTTTGTTGGGAATAAAATTAAGGAGCTAGAGGGAAAATGTTCCAAGTTGACCATGGACGGTCATCTAGGAAGAAACATGTTACATGATTAAATTTTTTAAAAGAAATATATTTTAATGAGTCTCTTTTAAGCACCGGTTGATAGAAGAGAAGCCATAGCAGCCATACATCTTTGAACCATGGTCAACTTGAACATAGCCAAGTTATTAGAATTGTCGCATAAACAGATGTCATTTGCATGGACATTATGATTCTTTAAAGCCAATGGATCGCATTTTATAAGACAAAAATATGCTACCCAAAGTCACGAAAATTAAAAAGGTAATTTCCCTCTGCCAGCAGAAAAATAAGAAAGAATATTAAAATAAAATTGGAGGACAATCTTGTAAATAGTTGACCACAATCCACAAGAACATCTGAAGTGAACCTAGACCTCATTGCGTCCAGATGTGGAATCACATGGTCCCATAAAACATTGATACTATTTGTTACTATTATTAAGTATTGTAATTAAGGTTAATCTGGTTTTTATATTTCCAATTTTATTTTCCACGTTGAATTCCTTCATTGCTCCATCCGCAGCATAAACACTCTGCTCTCTCCCTAATCGCATCCAGGTTCATCCACCTTCCCTTCTTTATCTACCTTCCTTCCTTTCTTCTATTCATTCTCTCACCTCACACGCACCATTTTCATCTATCACTCTCTCTCCCAATGCATTCACTTTCTAAACCAACACTTTCTTCATCATTTCCCTGTTTTCTCCCGTCCCCTGTTCCTCTGTTCCCCTGTTCTCTTTGTTCTTGTTATTGTTGCACTAACCCATAACCTCAATTCCCGTCAAAAAGCAAGCTTTCCCCTTTCCCATTTTGTGATTTTGGGTTTAACCCATGGAACCAGGTCTCTCTCTCGGGTTGAGTGCGTCGTCAACCGCGGCTCCTCTCAATGACACCTCTGTTCCGTGGCGGTTTCGACACCTCAAAGAAGAAGAAGAGGAAGAAGACAACGGTGAGACGATTAACTTCATGGACCAGCGGGTGAAGAGGAAGATAGAAGGACATCAACAACCCTGTTTCCCTTCGAAGCGTGTGGCGATGGATTCCTCGGTGGGATGGTGGAACCAGCCTCTGGGAGTGGCGGACCCCCAGATTTTCGAAATCATGGAGAAAGAAAAACGAAGACAGTTCAAGGGAATAGAGTTGATTGCTTCGGAGAACTTCGTGTGCAGGGCAGTGATGGAAGCTTTAGGAAGCCATTTAAGCAATAAATATTCTGAGGGAATGCCTGGGGCCAAGTACTACACAGGAAATCAGTATATTGATGAGATTGAGCTTCTCTGTTGCCAGCGTGCGTTGTTGGCCTTTGACCTTCACCCTAACAATTGGGGTGTTAATGTCCAACCTTATTCTTGTACTTCTGCTAACTTTGCCGTGTACACTGGGATTTTGCATCCCGGGGATAGGATTATGGGTATGGATTCAGCCTCTGGGGGGCATTTGAGTCATGGGTATTATACTCATGGGGGTAAGAAGGTTTCTGCTGCTTCTATTTTCTTCGAGACGTTGCCTTATAAGGTTAATCCTCAGAGTGGTTACATAGACTACGATAAGCTTGAGGAGAAAGCAATGGATTTTAGGCCCAAGATACTTATCTGCGGTGGGAGTTCGTACCCCAGGGAATGGGATTATGCGAGGTTCAGGCAAGTTGCTGACAAGTGTGGGGCAGTGTTGATGTGTGACATGGCGCATATCAGTGGTCTTGTGGCGGCTAAGGTGTTTTTTTCTGTCTTTTCTCTTGTTTCTGTTATTATTGATTTCATTATTGTTTACGAATTTGAAAGGTGAGTGGAGTTCTGATTTGGTTTTCTTTGGAGGGTAGAGGTAGTCGTTTTGTATGCTTTAGAACTAGTAAGATAGAGTGGCGTGAAACAGTTTAGCCGTCTGTTGTCCTCCTCTACTATGAATCAAACTCTTCAGATCCTCTTCAGATAGAGTTTCTATACTCCTGTGCTATGGCACGTACTGGAAATGAATTTGACTCCTCTAATGTGAAGGATGGCGTGTTAGAGAGTATATAGTGCAGTTACAAGTATTAGTAAGAAAATCTACAATGAGATTGTGATTACATACATGCTAAAATATAAAGACTATGATATTGTTAGAATCTTAAATGATGATTTTTAAAGTATTGTACTCTTTGTTTGAAGTGCTTTCTCCTTGTTTTAGAGGGAGCTGAATCCACTAGCAATATGATCTAATGGAGTCAAGTATAAAGATTCCTGTTTTATTATAGGCTTGTAGCAACCAGGAGACACCAAGAGCAAAATTACCTCTTTTTTTTTCGCTTTTTTCCCCTATCCCCCCCTGAATATTTTTATGCTTGGAATTCGATTAATTTACCTTTGTGAATGGACGTTCTACTGGAAATTATATAATTGTTTTCCTTTTCATTGTTGGCACCGAACTTACCCTTAGCATGTTTGATGTGGTGTGATTCATGTAACCGACCTCTACCAGTTAGACAAGGCTGTTTTTTTGTTGTTTTTTTTCATGAATCACCTCTGTATATGTTTTGGGTGGAAGTCAAATTGCTTGTGTGGACCCCAAAATATGCATCGATTAAAATTGTGTTTCTAATTTTGTTCGATTTTGCTCACTTGATAATATGTTTAATTGAAAAATTGCCATGCGTTTCAACTCTGCTGTAGTTTTGACATTCCTTTATGTCTTCAATGGTTGTGTCAAATGGTTTTAAGTATATTAACAGTGGGTTTTACAGGAAGTAGCTAGTCCATTTGATTACTGTGATATTGTAACGTCAACTACTCACAAAAGTCTCCGAGGTCCAAGGGGAGGTATCATCTTTTATAGAAGGGGGGCAAAACCGAGGAGGCAAGGTTTTGTTCTTAATCATGGAGACGATAGTAATTATGATTTTGAGGAGAAAATAAACTTTGCTTTGTACCCATCATTACAAGGAGGCCCCCATAATAATCATATTGCTGCTCTTGCCATAGCTTTAAAACAAGTTGCAACTCCTGAGTACAAAGCGTACATGCAGCAGGTGAAGAGAAATGCGCAGTCATTAGCATCGGCCTTGTTGAGAAGAAATTTCAGATTGGTGACAGGTGGGACCGACAATCATCTTTTGCTATGGGATCTAACAGCACTTGGTTTAATTGGTAATTCACTTCTACCTGTCTTTTTTTTATAAATTATGTTAAAATTTAAACTGAATTTTGGAATTATTTTTTCCTGTTATTAATAATAATGAGTTATTATTTTGGCGTACTGGTGTCTGGAGATGGGAAATGATGCTAGCACAGAAGTTGCTTAAATGTTATGATTTTGTCCCTAACAATATCAAATCTGTATGCTTATTTTACTTGAGGTTTTTATGTATTTCAATGCAAGTTAATCTTAATTTCAAATTATTATTTTATAAAAAATCACAGAGTCATAAAATCAAATGTTTTGATTTTAGTTATCTTTTATTTTTTTCAATAGAATAAATCACAACAATGTTTTTTGTGTTTAGTTAGACCACTACATAATTTTCAAATTTTGTGATGTATGTTGTATTGACACAGAGCTTATGTAAAATTATGGACCTCACCGCTTATGTATTGAAACCAAACCCATATATGTTCAACATCAACAATTACCAGTTGTTATCCCACTAAGTAAGCATTATAAAAATAAATGGGGAAATAACTACGATATAAGCTTCTTTGATTTGGCCTGTTTTCATTCAGCTGCCATGTGGTTTAAACATATCAGTATCACTCTTCTTCCCTAGAGGATTAATTTGCAAGTGCATAACCCTTGGGTTCTTTCAACATTTTGAACATGAAACAAAACAAAGCCCACCTTTTGTTGTGATTTGTAATGTCTGTTGAGCTGGACATCAAACTTCATATGTACTTTGGTAATTGGATTGGATACTTAGTTTCTTCAGTTAGGAGGTATTTTCTAACTCCTTAGTTTCTATCACAGTAACTAAGATAGATTGGGATAATATTTAAGACTTACGGATAAGTTAAGGCCAAGAGACTTGATGAGCTAATTCCTTAAGATGAAAAATATGTTTGAAGAGGGGTTGGCTTGCAAGTTGTACATGGATGATTTAGGAACCGGTTACATCGAAGAGAAGAGAGAATGGAGAAAAGACCGATGTTCATGCATAAGATTTCTAAATTGGCCAAGGGTTAAATTTGGTGTATTAAAAATTTGTCCATTTTGAACTTATAGGGTATGCATGGTTTTTGTTATATCAGCTGCTTTGATAATTAGGCCATGCTTATAATTTTTTTCCTTCTTGGCTTTCTGATCAAGATATTTTGTCAGCACAAGGCCATGCATAGATTTAACCTCTTTAAAGTGAAGAGATGTGTAAAGAGAGAAAGTAAAGGTGTTTCCACTGTAATTGATCCCATAAACTTAAATTACTTTAAATTTATGGTAGATATACCCATACTTTCTCACTTTACACATGTACTCACTTTAGAAAAGCTAAATTCGCTGTGCACTTGTAGGCTATGTCTTGGATTCTAAATATATTTACTTGAAATTGTGTTTTCTAAATAAATCATGATGGTCAGATTTAGCATATGTTTCATGAAATTGCTACTTGAATTTAATATGGGACGTTTTCTTTGCAAATTCAATTGACAAATAATATTAGGTGAGAATCATCTGCTATTTATTGAGATGCAAAACGATATTTAAACATGACTGCTATGTAGGAGAGGATTCATCCCATTAGGGAACAGGGCAAAAGAAAATAATAGAAAAGAAGAAATAGGTATTAAGTGTTAACATTTATTGTTTGGATTTGAGTTGTAAAGATGCTAATGTATGTATCTGTTTTAACGACTATTTAAATTTTTAAATTCCATTATGCTTGTTCTTTGTACACTACTCATGATTCGAAGACTCCTTTTCCGTTTTCTTACAAATATTATATCTTTAAAATTGACATGAATATACTCTCATATAATTTTACTGTCTATTACAGATAGAAACTATGAAAAGGTTTGTGAGGCGTGTCACATCACTCTCAATAAATGTGCCATTTATGGTTCCATTTCTCCTGGAGGAGTGAGAATTGGTGAGTACCTAACGTCTTAAGTTATGGTATTAGTATAGCGCACTATAATTTCAATCTACTTAGTTTTTCCAGCTGAGTGTTCAATATCACATTTTTGTCATACCATTTGTTTAGCATTTAAGTGTTCATGGTCCATGCTTGTTACTCTGCTTATGACTGTGTTAAGCAGCAAGACTTCCTTAAGAACACTCAATTGTAATAGCTCCTGCTTCCTCATATTTAGTAAATAGTCCTTCAAATATTATATTCTCCACGGAATTGATTGGTAGAAAGAAAGAAATGCGAGTTTATCATGTCTACTGTCTACCACTTCCTCATGCGTGAGAGGATAGATGAATGTGAATCTATCAAGTCACATTTTTGTGTGTACTTCAAGCCAATTACATTGCTATTGCTGCTAAAATGTATAACTTTTAGGTTTTCTCTATTGTGTTTTGTTCTCATGTTGCTTTCATTGGTATTCAGGTACTCCTGCAATGACATCAAGAGGCTGTTTAGAGGAAGATTTTGAGACCATAGCTGATTTTCTTCTGAGGGCAGCTCAGATTACCAGCATTGTGCAAAGGGAACATGGGAAATCATGCAAAGATTTTCTCAAGGGTCTTGAGAATAATAAAGATATTTCTGAGCTCAGAAATCGGGTTGAGACATTCAGTTCCCAGCTTGCAATGCCAGGATTCGATACTTGATTTGAAATTGTAGACCTCTATTGCATCGTTATGACGGGTCTTTGCTTATACCATCTTTTGTTGCATAGTAACCCATAGGTTTTTCCCCTTGTTCTTGTAACTATCAAATTAGTAGTCAGCTTATGTAAATTACGTATGCAAATGGAAGTCATGTCCTCATACCATATTAACGTCCTTGAGACTGTAGAAATTGTTCGAGGTTGGTATCTTTTTCTTCCACCACAACTTCTGTGGCTACCCTTATTTGCTTATGAAGAAACTCCATTAAAGTTAAAAGGAAATACACAAAGATAAATGTTACTATTACACATCAATGGAAGTGGCCATGAAATTATTTTACAGGGTGTCATTGAATATGTTATTCTATGCTATTCATGTTTATGGAGGGTGATACATAGGTTACATAGGCATATATAGATTAAAATATGGGAGCAGTACGTAATATCCCACCACCAAAGATTAATGAGAAGGTGTCATTTGAGTGTACAGTAACAACTGTACGTTTAACCAATGCTTTAAACACAAAATCTGCCCGTCTGGCATGAAGCATGCTGGATCATATCCAAGATATATTACCCGTGTTTTGTTTTTTTGTCTGTGTCTTGTGTGTGCACTTTAAATGTTATTTTATTTATTGTTTGGTTTTAAAGCACCATTCATGTGGAACCCTTGTGAGGAGGCAAGGCATGAATTTGCGGCAAGGGACAAAAAGCATGAGATACGGTTAGAAGTGAGAAAGTGACCGCTGCAATTTTTGTAGCTTATTAAACACCCCAAAACCCCAAAAAGGGGAGGTTGAAAATTTTTGAAACAGAACAAAATTGTGTGAGAGAGAGAGAGTTGTCAGGCAATGTGGTGAGATGAAGTTTTCATCATCATCACCTCCATTGCTTTCAAAGTGAACCGAATCAGACAAAAGCTTCCCAAGAGCAAAAGAAGCTGCCTTTGACGTTAAAGCAGTCCAGGAATCTCAGAGGGCTTCTTTTCTCTACAGTCCTAAACCTCCCTTTCCATTATTCTTTCAGGACTATAACCCAATGATTAGTCATTTTCCGTGCCAACCAAACTCTTCTTTCAAATTCAATCTTAAATAAAGAATAATAATAACAATCAAAACCATTTTAAAATTATAAGATACACAATGGTTATCCGTGTCTAACTTTCTCTTTTTTTTAACTTTTTCTTACCTTGTATTCTTTTGTCTTTTTCCTCCTTGGCTGCAATTAGAAGAGGAATCGAAGTTTCTTTCTTTTCCAAAAAAATTTGCTAGCTTATTATCTCCAATGCAAGAAGAATAGTAATTTCATTCATTCATTCATTGCTTAACTCATATACGAACCCAGAACCACATTCAATTTGAGAGAACCTTCTTTACATGCTTCTGCGGGGAAGAAAAAGACTTGGCAGTCGCACCTCATTTTCAACTAGGGTAACTGTGAAAAATAATAGAAAGACCCCAAGTGATAGTAATAATAATAATAATAATAATAAAATTATAAAAAAGGGTTAATAAAAAGTACAACAACCCATCAACTATTCCTCTACCTTGTCTTTGTTTCTATTTTCGTTTTTTTTTGGTTATATTTTTTGGTTTTTCCTTGCAGCAAGCAGATACCTACTGGCTATTTCCATTCCTGAATACTCCTCGTCCAATTTTGTTTTGTTTCACTTCACTCACTCAGTTACCTATGACTGCAAAAGTCCAACAACCTCTTCCTCCCTTCAACAATCTCGTCAAAGAAATCATCCAGCTGAGCAACAATGTTGTCTGCCCCAGATCTGAGAACCCCAAAACACGCTCTCACATTCTCCACTCTCTCCCTGATGGCAACCTCACTCTCCCACTCCACTCCCTGCGACCCTCTCCTCTCCAACTCCCCCCTCAGCTCCTCCATCGCCACCTTCGACCTCCGAAACTCGTGCAGCAGCATACCCTGCGCGCCCCCCATGTGCCCGATCTCCGCCGCCACCCGCTGCTGCAACCTCACCGTCGACATCATGAACGCCGATCCTAGAAACAAACACCCCTCGTACCCGCCCAGCACGAAATCCGAGGACTCCCCCCAACAGTACACCAGCCCGTACAGCAGAATCATGAGCAGCAACGAACTCACGTTCCTCATTGCGTACAGCACCCCTCTGAACCCGTTGAACCCGTTCAGCTTCGACTCGATCGACACCCTCTCCTCGAACCGCAGCGACAGAGGCTGAATCCGCGTCTCCATCAACGCCTTATTCTCCTCCTCCAACCCCACCGCCTCTCTCCGGCACCCCGATATCGCCCTCATAACCTGTTCCAAAAAAAATTTCCCCCGTTAAAAAAAGATTCTAATTGCCTCCGAAATGTCGCAAAAAAAAAACAGTGGAAAGTTAAGAGCAAATGTAAATTGAAAAGGGGCGCTGACCTGGCGAGAGAGTTGTGGGGTGATGTGGCGGTGGGAATCGAGGGAGGTGGTGATGGTTAGCGCGGCGGAGTAGTAGGTTTCTATGCCGGAAATGCCTGACTTGATGACGTGGCAGGCTTCCCAGAGTTTGGAGCTTTCGTCCATGTACTCGTCTAGCCACTTGTCGCCGACGGGAAGGTGGAGTTTTTGGACGAGAAGGGTCAATTGGGTGTGGAAGGATCGAAGGAGAGAGAGTGTTCTTTGGATGAATTGGATTGACATGAAGTTGGTGGTGAGGAAGACTCGGTCTAGATCGTCGATTCCTCGCGTGAGGAACGAGTAAAACCCGTTCACTGAGTTGGTGGAGGAGGGATCCATTTTAAGTTTCGAATTATGAATGAATAGGGAAAGATAAGAAGTAGAAGAAGAAGTGGAGGGGAGAGGTGGATGTAGAGAAAGGGTTGATATTTAAATTGAGAGAGTGGAAGAAGAAGAAGAGGCTTAAGAGGAGAATGGAAAAGAATGAGGACCCAAAAAGTGAAAAGAATGGAAGAATGGAATATCTTGGAAGCTCAGGTTTCTAAGGTTGAAAAGGATTGTTGGGAGCAATGATGGGTGTTTCCTGCAGAGGGGAAAGGATGATTGGTAATATGCCATTTTCATTGTTTAATGGACACAACGCAACACACCAGGTAAAAATAAATTAAATCAAATCAAATCAAAATTAAACATCTCTGCAATTTGTAAACAAAAACAAATAAATATAAACGAGAAAGAGTGAGTGAGAGAAGTGAGAAAGATTAGATTATATAGTTGAATTTGTATATATAAAATAGAGGCAAAGGGGTTGGAAGTGAGTGAGATTTTGATATTTTATTTGCAAATAGTCAGGAAGATTGAGATTTTGGTGGGTGGGGTGATGCACGGTTTGACTGGATTGACTGAGTTGTTTGTCTAAACACGAGTTTTGCGTTCTATACAGGTCATTTTTGTTTTGAGTGGTGTTTGGCTTGTTCTTTCCTCAATTTCTTCCTCGAGCTATGAAATGTGCTGGGCTCTTGTTATTGAAATTTGGAGTTTTGTTTTTCCTAGACTATATGGTTGTGTTGGTTTTTCCAAAAAGAAGAAGAAGGGGTGGGGTGGAATGATGAGGGTGTTTGTACTTATGTGTTTCGTAATCTTCTTCTACCATACATAAAATCAGTCTTTTGAGGCCATATCACAAGTATTTCATTACCTTAGTTTTATGACAAAAAACAATGATGCTTCCTCTCACTTTCCTTTTAATCCCCTGTCTTCAGTATTATATTTAATTCTGAAGTTGCGTAATCCAAATCTGAACTAGGTAGATATACATACATACATATTGTTGAAGCCATTAGCAAAGTACTACTACTACTGCTGCTAAATAATACATATCCATGCCATTGATTGAGTAGGCCTTACTACCCATCAAGCGACAGATATATGGGTATAAAAAAGGAAAAAGATTTGGAGCTGCATAGCTTCATCATTGTTCAGTATTGGCACTGGGTCCCATTATATGTGCATCATACCGAATGGGTTTCAATTGATTGATCCTATTTAGTCACTAATTCAACCACACCAAATGCTTCCTTTCCTTTATTCTATTGCCAAAAGTGTATGTAATGTATGCGATTCTCTCTTTTATCTATGTATAAAATACTCTAATTCTTATTTATATGTTTTCATTTTGCTATGGGGAATGGGGGACCATTACCCACCAATCTAAATTATGCATTGGGTAATGTAGCATCTTATTAAATTTGGTTGAGACGAGTGCTCGTGGGTTTTCGGAGAATGGGACATCTTAGAAGCATGTTGGTCTTCAAAGATTTCATTGGAGATAGGTAAAGAAGAGATTGCACAAGAAATAACACTAATATGGACACCCGTCACAACAAACCTAGCTTACCAAAACATGAGGTCACAAAGGGTGCCCTTTTCATTTTCTTATACATTCTTGTCGGAAATTTTATTTCATCTCTCTTCAACCAGATAAGTAACCTAATCTCAATTAACTTTACCTTATTTGAAAAGGGATGCAAACCAAGACAAGCTAAAGTAGAAAAATCTACTTTAAACTTTTCTTTATTCATCGATATGTAGTGTAAAATTGTATGTTTACTACTTAATTTTATTGCTATTCATTTTATTTAAAAGTTTTCGAGTGACTACACCAAACAAACACACTTATATTATAAGTCACACTTGCCTCCAACATCACCGGCTAAATTGGATTCAATTTAGTTACAATTGACTTCCATTTATCTTAAAATTGGTAATTGAAAGTTGTTTTGTTATTTTAAATTTGTCACCGTCATATATAAATAACTCTTTGATGCTGACGAGTGATGATGATGAACAAAATACCTTCTAAAAAAAGTAATTTCGTTTTCTGTGATTTCACAACTTCGTATATTATGCCATAAATCACCGCACACGGCTATAAAAGCCTCAAAACTAATTGATCCTTTTGATTTACGAAGATGAATGAACAAAATCATCCCCAAGAATGACTAGAACATCCAAAAAAACATGTATGATAGAATTGGAATAATTTCAATGTGATAATTTTGTTATAAAATTAATGAAGTCAGTATAAAACGAGTGGACATTTAAAAATAAAGTAGTATTTTTATTTTTTTTTATGATAGGAGACGTATTATTCCTATTAATAGATGAGACAATCCTTTAACCATGACATCAACATGAATAAGTGAGTCAATTCTTTAACCATAATTTAGAGAAATTGGAGGATTAATTTATATAACATATAATATTTTCAAACACGCAATAGAATATATGTTCTCTTCAGAAGTTGCGCGAGCTCTTGAAAAAAAAAAAAGCGGAAGGAAAAAAAATTCTAAGAAAGACTTTGATTGTTTAAACTTAAAGGGAGTCCTTTGTCAAATGATATTTGACCAAATATTAAAAAATGTGCGCAGAAATTGGAACTCCTTTTTTTTATTTATTTGAGATCCTTGTGATGAGGCCAAATTTATGTAAATGGGTGATCTGAGCGTAATTAGAGAACTAGAAATAAAGAGGAATTTTGCATTAAATTGGTGGTTGATGAATATTATTGTATTGTATTATAGGGTGGGTAAAATGAAAATGAAAAGAAAAAGGAAAAGGAAAAGAAAGTAGTGGTAATAGAGTACTAGGGAGAAGCAGGAAGTGTAATTAAAGAAGGGTTGTGTGGGAAACAAAAGAAGAGATGAGAATCGAAAGAGTGCTTAGTCAAAAGGAGTAGTTGTGGATATAGGATCCCATGGTGGGCAAGGGGTTGTTTGTTCCTCTATGGAAAACCTTCCATTTCCTGAATCACCTACGATCCATGTGGGAATCAATCAAAATAACTTCTAGGAACAAACCCTACTACTTCTTCCAATTCCTTTAAGTGTCCATGCTTCAAATTAATGTAACCACAATTTTATCATACTTTCATCTTCTAATTTTTCAATCATCACTCATACACTAAATTATAATTAGATACAAAAATAATCTTTTACTGAAATTAAATAATTTTAAAATTATATTATACCACCTCAGAGTTGTCAAAATAAGATTTTTTAAAAATATATATTGCAATTGTGAGTCTTTTTATTGACCAAAAGTAAACACTTTGTACAGATGGATTTGGTTCTCCAAATCTCTTTCATCCTCATCATCATTTTTTTACCTACAAAGTCTAACTGAAGAATATTTCATTTCATTTTTTTCCTTAATGCTCTATGGAGACCACTAGATGGTCCATCCCTTCAAAGAATACAAATTGATACACATCAATAATTGTGGAAATTATTTCAGTTACTAAATTTAGGTATTTTTTTTATATGGCTTGATTTCATTTGGTATTTTTTTGAAATGAAAGATAAAATATTTTAAAATTGAACAAGTGTGGAATACTGACTTCAGTAGAATTTGATATAACTGAAGTCTATCAATAATAAGTACAATTTTAATTTAATATAAAAATTGAAATCATACCTAACAAGTATGACTTGTCTAATTTTAAAATAATTTTCTTTTATTCATTTTAAAAAAAAATAAATGAAAGTACACCATTTAATCTTTCCTGAGAAACAAAACCCAAAATTTAACCAAAGATACAACACATGCCTCCCTCTTCTACTTTTAAAATACTTCATATTGTTAACTTCATCCAAATATTATCAAAATATTTTTGTTCATTTTAATTTTAATAGAACTGAAAATGTAATTAAGTCCTTCAAAATATTCACAAACTACTTTTATTTTCCATTTTTTTTATTAGGTGGAAACATATGTAATGCAACTATTACACAGGATGTGGTGTGGCTGGCTTGGTAACCCTAGTCTTACAGGTTGGTTATCACATTAATTCCCAATTTAATTGAGTTTGGAGGGGACCACTGACACTTTTTTTTTTCATTCTTCTTTGTCTTAAATTCTGACAAGAGAATTTCTACAAAAGCCCACTTTCGTTTAGGACAAAAAGATGTAGCAAAGTTACCCTAAAATGCTTGCAAATTTGTGCTTGTGCATCACTGTCAACTACATATATAGATAAGCATAGCATAATGTGACTGTTCATTAATATAACTCCAGTTTGTGATAAAGTATTCTCTAATTTTCTGTTTTCTTTTTCGTGAAAATGCTTGTTCCAGGGAATATCGCTCTTAATGTGATGTGATTTCGATTTGGACTAATGGATTAACTAGTGTTTATGATAGAAATTAATTCCTCAAAAAAGGATAGAAATTAACAGGTTAAATTTTAAAAGATTTCAATCCAAGTTGTCAAAATTACATAAATCTAACCTTCCTTTTCAATTAAGATTCAGTTTTAATTTGTTTAGTTAGCCACAATTTTACATATTTAAGTAGTGTAAGTTACTTCAAAGTCGAAATTACCCTTTTTTTTTTTAAAGATTAGTTGGTTTAACTTTAAAATATACTTGATAATAACATTCATTAAATGATTTTAAAAAAAATCTAAAATAAGTTAATAGACCTAAAATTTATAAGTGAGGACATCTATCAAGCCACATATGATACCTAATAATTTAATGGAATATATAAAAATTTTAATTATATTTATTTAATCTTTAATCATGTATCACTGTACAAGAAAGTTTATTAAACGAAAACTAATTATAAATACCAAAATAATAACTAATTAGTTATTATGTAAAGTATTTGTATTTTCTTGAAACATGTGTATTGGAGATATGAAAGAGAGAATGAGGTAATGATAATTAAGTATGGAATGATTGTATATTTCAGCCCACAAGTCTACACACATTTCTCGAACGTAACTCAGAGTATGTAATATTTTATTATTACATACAAATATATGTTTGTATGATAAATATATTATTTTATTTTAATGTTATATATTTCCTTTTAGATTTTATATTATATTTTCTTTAATATATTTTTATTTATTAAATAAATAATAAACTTTTTTTTAAAGTTTTTTTTACCACTATACTTTAAAAAAATCCTTATTTTGTATAAAATATTCAAATTTTTAATGGAATTTTTTTCTTTATTTTCAATTTTTGAAATTTGTGATGAGTTATAGAAATAAGTCTTTTGTGAACTAACTCACCTTAATTGAGGGTTTCTTCCAACAATAAGGGACTGGGTCAATTATTCAATCAAATTATATTGAGCATGTTTCACATATTTTCTTATGAAATAAATAGTTTTTTTTTTTTTTGCATTAGCTAGGGAAAGAGTCTACACGAATCAAATTTTTTGAGGAACGTGTCACAAGAGAATTGAACTTTTACAATTTACATGTGAATTGGGTCCGAAAAAGGATGCTCGATCTACATTGTCACTTATAATATATTTACTTATATTTCCTATAAACGTTTTTATATCGTCTAAACTCGAGGTCAACTCATGTTTGACCAAATATATGGAGAAGAGAGTATCCCTCGTGATAGTGTCAGAGGAATATAAAGTGTAAGTGTTAAGTAATAACAATTTATTCTTTGGGTGATAAATTTGTTAGTCATAAGTCGTCCTTTTGATGATGAATCTATCATGGGACATCATTTTTGAAAGGTCTAACGAGATTAGTAAGAATGACAATTTTATTACAAAAATTCTTAAATTAAGAATTCGCTTTTTTGGTATCTTATATCTTTTACTTCTTGAATCATTTTTTCAATATTTAAATTTATCTAACCAATACTAAAAAGGAAAAACAATTAAAATGAGACACGTGAACTCACTAGCTTAAAATTACTACATTGAATCACAATAATTTTAGTTAAAAAAAGCATGTTTTAAAAGTTAAAATTAATTTATATTAAAACAAAAATAAAAATTTAAATAAGTTATAAATGAAATTTATGCAAGTTAACTCTCATATATATATATATATATATATATATATATATATATATATATAATTTAATAGAAAAGGTTAATTATTTTTTTCAATTTCATCCTTTTCATTATATATATAATAGTTACAGAAAACATTTGTGCACGTTTTTATAATTTACAGAAAATCTGAAGTGTGATTAGGGAAAAACATTTTTTTTAAACTCAAATAAAAAAAATTATATAAGGGAAATCAAGTCAAACGATGACAACTATATTTTGATATTATTCACTTGTATTAGTTCTCATGCAACCCTTAAACATTCTCAATATTAAGTCAAACGGTCAATTGTTTACATTACTTTGAGATTGGCTCAGCCTGTTCATTTTATAGTTTAAGTTCATTATTTAGATTATGATGGACTCGATCGCAGTCCAGAACATATAATATAATATGTTTCTGAAAACCAACAATTAATTATTTAGAATACAGAACAAGATTTATTTTAAACGAGATGAATTCATAAAAAGTAACATATTAATGTTGGGAAAACTAAGATTTAGTGACTATTAATTAACATTCATAATCTTTTTCTAATTTCTTCCTATAATTGGTGTTGGAAAAGGTGCCAACAAAAGGAATTGATGTGATATCAAAACAAAAGTATAAATTAAGTGTACTAAAATATTGATTCTTTCTAAAATGAGCGCAATAGTTATAAAATACTATTATAATATTAATAGAAGTTTTTAAAATCAATATTTCTTAAATTTTATTCAAAACAAATTTATTACAAGACAATTATTGAATGGATTAATTACGACAGAGTAAAATATTAACGTTACATAATTATAAATTTTCAATATTTTGCAATTTAAAAAGTTTAAAAAAGGAAAATGGTATTAAGGAGTGGATTTTAGTTTAATTATATAAAATATCTTTATCTCTAATTTATGTGAGATATCTATCATATTTATACACACAAATTATGTTTGAGATTATATATATATATATATATATATATATATATATATATATATATATATATATATATATATATATATATATATATATATATATATATATATATATAGTCTAATAGTAGTTTCATAACGGGTGATCTAATAAAGTCAACAAACTTTTGTTAAGATAAGTTTTAAATGACTTTGATATCATACTAAAAAGTGAACTTTAAGCCTAATTAAATTTTATATAGTCGACTTATGAGATGAGGTTTGTACTTACTTATATATTATGGAATATTTTTATCTTTAGTTGACGTGAAATATCCAACAAATAGATAAATTATATTAAATTATATAATGAAAAAATAAATCTTAAGCTTGACCATATAATAATATATATTAATAGTACTATAAGGTTTGAAAATGAAATTCAATCACATAGCTTCTTTATGCACTCTTGCTAGAAGTTGTTTTCATGATTGTTAATGATTTGTGCTTCTCTTTTCACTTATTTTGGTTTAGTTGTGTCGAAAGAGAAAACAAAAGCCAAAATTATTACTTTGAGGGGGAAATAGATTCAGTAGGCAAGTGATAACAGGAGCTTGACACCACCCTTTGCAGCACCATGAAATCATCATCGTCACTGTGATTACTCTTCATAAAGTATTACTACGTTCCTTCAAGTATATGTACAACATAATGTATTATGAACAATCATCTATCTATAACACAGTCCTTTATTTACACCATTGTTAACTTTGAAGTAAAGTAACATTACAAAACTCCAAAATGTTGCTTTTAGAAAGGAAAACAAATACTTAGTATATTTGTTTTAACCTGGTATCTCCAAGTTGGGATTTGACCACATGTTCTATAATATAGAATTAAGATTAAAGTTTTGATAGGGTAAGTAATACATAAGTTAATAGTTAAAAATCTCATTCACTAGATTAAATTACACTGAATAAATAAATAAATATATATCTTATCTTACAAATTTATTTTATTAGATTAAATTATATTTTAAAATATGATATAAGAATTTATTGTAATATATTAGAATTATTTCTATAATAACGTCAATTTTATTTATTTATTTATTATAAGTTATTATTTTCAAACATATATATTGTAAGTATTTTCATATATCAAGTTTTTCACTTTCCACAGTACCTTACTTAAGAATCTATTTAATGTTAAATTTTTTATATAGATTTAGCCAATTTGCTAACATGCCAACGATAAAAGAAAAACAATATGAACCACAATATAAACAATAGACAAAGATTATCATGAGATAGAAATGGAAAGAAGTGGTATAGATTTTATAAAAATTAAGTTTAATTTGCTTATACGATATTTTTGTTAAAAGTCAGAGAAAAATAGTTTATCATTCAGAAATTATTTACAGAATTCAACATAATTTAATCAAAATACAAATGGAAATCAAAATATTGAAGTCCTCTTTTAATAAACAATGATTGTTAATATAACAGTATGAAGACCCTTGATGCATTACAAATCAAATTCCCTCTCTGGCACATTTATTATCAAATAATTTTTAAGTTAAACCTGTTAGACAAATTCCCTCTATTTTTTTTTTAAAGAAATTATCAGTAGTTCAAATAATCTCATATCACAATATAAATAGTTTATCATAATTATAAAATACAATTTATATGTTAAAAATTTAATAAATATAAATTTTAATGAATAACTTAATTTATATATTCAAAAGGATTTTTTTTATAAATTTTGATTTTATAAAAATACTTATTTTTTGCATTACACATGCTAAAATGGTTATTTAACAAGTTTTTTTAGAAACAAAAAATCAAATATAAGCTTTCTCACAAAATTGTATTACCCTCTTCTCTGATTTATTTCTTCACCTTCTTTTTATTTAATATCTATTTTTTCTTTAGAATTTACAAAAAAAATATTATTATCATAAATATAATATTTGAAATATTTATTTATTATGTATTTTAATCATAGTATGATTATATATTTGAAAATATATGTTTTGTTACACATTTGACCTACATAAAATACATTATTTTTTTTTACATTCTACATGTTAAATATTAGTTTTACTTTAGCTGGAAGAGGGATTTGGATTCCTTGTATCTGGACTTTCAATTGCACAAAATCTAGGCCTTTAATTTTAGTTTACTAATACTTTTGCAAATCTTCAATTTGGTCTTTACAAATAATGAAAAAAATAATGAAATATATTTTAATAAATTAAGATAAAACGGTGTAAAATAAGAAAGGTAAAATCTTAAATTATCATATATTATATTGCTTATAAAATAAATAAATAAATAAATAAAACTATTTAAACGTGTTCTTCATGTAAAGTTTATATTGATTTTGGATTACTTGATTTTTAAAAAAAATTAATTTGACCTAATACTTAACTAGTTTACCAATTTCAATTTAATGGAAGAGTCTGATTTCTTTTAATATGTTATGGGGGCATTAGGTAGCATGATTAAATTTTGACAGAAGTACTTGGAATAAGATTCCAATTTTGAAACTTGGAGCCATAAGTGCCTCCAAATGTACTTTGAACATTTATTCATTGCATGAGTCATTTTAATATAGCATTAAATTGGCAAATTAAATGAAATTATTTAAAGTTTTAATTTTGGTGAATGAAATAATGATAATTGATAAAGGGCAATTTTGTATTTGTAAGAGGAAGAGGTTCTCCCGGACTCCCACTACCAACTTATCACAAAAATGAGAAACTTATTCTTTGAGAAAAGGAAAAAAAGAATTTGTAAAGGTAAGGTAAAGGAGTAACATGTAGCTAACATTATGGGCAGCTGGGACCCACAAACTAAACAACTGGATCATAATTATATTCTCAACCTTCTAAAGTAAATAATATTTCTTTTAGTCTGGGCCACCTAATCACTCTATTATATAAATATATACAAACTTCTCTTCATATTTTCATTTAGAAAACAGTTTAAATTAATGAAAACAAAATAAATATTGGGCAGCCAATCATGTGGGGCAATTATTTGAGTGATGTTTTTCTCTATAGGCCTAAATTGTTGAGCCTCCTAATAAAAATGGCATGTAATTAAAGAAATTGAAAAGAAAAAATGATGAATTTGTAAAATTGATATGAGAGTGGGAAAGAATGAAAGAGATATAGCAAAGCATGATATGTAATGAAAGTTAAAGAGGAAGGATGATGAAATGAGAGTAATTTTGTTGTGTGTTGATTAGTTGAATAGTTATGAAAGAGAGAGAGTGGGAGGCATAGAGATTAGAGAAGATTAAAGAGAGGGATAACTGTGCGGAAACACGTCCACTATGATCTACCTCTCATGGCTTCCTATCCATCATTTCCACACCTTTGAAGTAGCATCACTTTGTGTGTGTGGGACAAGTTTTGCCTCTGTGCTTGAGAACGCGTGTGAGACACAAGAGAAGCAAAAGGGAATGGACTCGTTAAGGGTCAACCAATTAGTAAAAGGGTTTCAAATTATTATATCAGAAGAAAGGAGCCAATGATAAAATATTTTAGTGTATTTGTTACCATAGGATAGGCTCTGATCATATAACCTATTGCCATGTTTGACTAACACATTGCGAAAGGAGGGTTTCTCTTTTTCTTTTCTTTTTCTCTTTTCCATCCCCTAAAAAAGGGAAGGGTTTGGGTTGGGTTCTATAAATTATAATTATTTGGATTTTGGGGAAAAGCTTAAAACCATCAACAAGACATTAATTTATGGTAGTGGTGATAGGTTCTGTAAATGCGGCAAGATAGGGAGGCTTTTCATGTGGAACTGCCCTTTTTCATGATTGTGATTCTGATAGCAATGCGATTAGATTTTACTACCTTCACCTTCCTTCACCTCATAATATATATGTGGCACTGTCATGAGAAGATGCCACATGTCACAAAAACTGATGCTTGTCACCGAATGCTGCTTCTGACTTCTGGAGGTGCAGGCTTCGGTTATCACCTAGCAGGAGGAGGGTCAACTTGGATATTCACAAGGAGGGACCCACCCATTCTTGGACAATCAAACTTCAAATATTGCCTTTTTACGTCCCTAAAATATTGACCTTTCTTACAGGTGTGACTTTGGGACAAGTTAGTTTAGTTTAGAGCTTAGACCCGTCAAACAAACTTGTTTGGATTTTCCACTCAAAATTTAACGGATCAATTGAAAAGTAGGACCATCCAGACCGACCAGCTGGTTCAGTGCATAAGATAAAAGGTGGGATTGAGTGGGCTAGGAAGGACTGCTACAGCCATATAATGCACAATTTTTGTATCGACCACACATATAAATGCACAGTCCAAGTATTTGTGGGGATATTAATGGATTGGAAAACTATACTTTTACTCTCTTCAAAAAATTTACTTTCACTTAACTATTTTAACAATATAATAATATACATTGCTATTTTAAGTTGAAAAATTAATTAAAATATTAATATTATAAGTTGTATAATGAATGTTTTGTTTTATAGGTGTCAAACTATCCCTCTAATAAATTTTGCTTGAGGTAAACTAGTCTAGTGTGTATATTTTCTTAGCCGACAGTACCCGGGACCAATGAAAAGGACTTGAATTTCTCAGCAGAATTTCCAATTTTAATTTTTAAAGTGGAGCTCTGCAACCGTTTTATTTTATATTCCAAAATTCAGAAGTACACACAAAAAAGTGGCAGCTTGTTATCTTTCCCATATTTTCTGGCACGTCTCTATTAAGTTGATTAATCTGTTTGGTTGGTTTGGCGATGAGAACGATGTACAAGAATTATCCGATGGATCTAGAGTTTGCTCAGAAGGTTTTGGCATTTGAATGTTCAGCAATTTGAATCCAGTGCAATTGGGTAGGGTCAGGCCCACACTGTGGATTGTTAAGTCTCAGTGCACTCATTTTATAGACCGCGGCTTGATGGCCTTTGTGAATGCGGGTGGCGGCGGCGGGAGCACAATCAATAACAGGTCACAGGTCACCGATGCACCCCTATGTAATTATGCTATTGCGGCGGGAGTTAGATACTGAAGAGCT
The DNA here is from genome assembly GCA_013389735.1 of Phaseolus lunatus. Classification (NCBI taxonomy): domain Eukaryota; kingdom Viridiplantae; phylum Streptophyta; class Magnoliopsida; order Fabales; family Fabaceae; genus Phaseolus; species Phaseolus lunatus. The sequence continues at coordinate 10,142,327 of CM023865.1, read as the reverse complement.
ATATATAACAGACCAAGCCGAAATTCAGGGACTGCAAAAGTGGATCCAAATGTCACAGCTGGCACTCAGATGTAAAACATATAGTAGGATGAAAATGACTATATGCCAATGACAGCAAAAGAAGAAAAACCAGCCTTTGTGAAACACTTGTTCATCTAATTATTAAAAGCAGCGATCAAGAAATGACATCATTTATTTATTTTTCCACAACTTCAATTTTCTACCAGCATGTAAAGGATTCATCTTGCCCAGGACTAGAAATTTTACACCCAGGTGGTATTTTGGTATTTACAACCAAAGCCGTGCTCCACAATCTGTTGCATCAATTTGTCAAATCAAACACCTCGAGCTTCTAATTATACTCCTATTTCTTTACATTCAGAACAAGGATACGACAACTTGGTAAGATATAAGCTATCCAAAATTTCCTGGTAATTTGGGGTTAAGAGAATCATTGAAACAACTTGTCCCGTCAGCATATCAGATTGCACAAATCATTCATCCTTGCCCGAGAAATGTTGGTAAAAGGAAAGACCCTGAAGTTGCCATTCCCGATACAGGTCATTGTCAGCTGAGCATCGCTCACCATTGTCTGCAGTTACATAACACATAGCCAGCATTAGCATGAAGCCTTACTTTTCAGGAACTAACAGCTTCCTCTAAATTTTATATTTAATAAATATAGGAGGCACTGGTAAATAATAAATAGCTAGTTCATTGCATAAAGTTCGATTCAGCGCGTCTATGTTCGTGAGTTGGCATTCCCTTTTGGTTTAATTCTATTCAACCTTTTTGCGGTACGTGATCACCTAGCAATAATGTTAACAAAACAAAGATTGACTTCTATTCATAAGAATTTCGTAAATAATGGAAAAATTATATTAGACTTCTGTTTATAAGAATTCGTACTGGTCTTGGTATACTGTTGAAACAGACAATTCATCTTGGTGAAAAATATTTTGTTCGAAATTTTTAATTTGGGAAATGCCAGAAGTAAGTTGTATACGATACCTCACAAGAGGGTTCTGTGTCTTTGCAGTGCCAGCTTGTAAAAGGGATACAGTCGACATATGGACACCATGTGCAATAACTGTTGATGTTGATTCCATGAAGAACTACCACAAGACAACCAGCCAATCTACGAATAGAAGAAGCTTCTCATCAAAGATTTGACGCATGCCATAAAGCAGAAGTTATAGACGACAGCTAGCCATGAAAATTTTAAAAATAGCGATAAATAATAAAAAACAAGAGGAAAAAACAACATACAATAGGCCGAAGAGGATAAGAGAAACAATCCTGAGAACTGGTCTGTCCAGCTTTTTCTTCAACTTTAACTTGATGTAACTTTTGACACCATACTCAAGAAGACCTCCTTTATTTGGAGCTACTGGTTGGAGCTGAGGGCTGAGTAGAAAAACAGATCCAAGAAGGAATCCTGATAAAAAACCTCCTATGCTGGCAAAATTGTCTACATAAGGCAGAAAACCAAGGACGAAGTTGCTCACAAAGACAAAGACTAATGTTGTTAATGCCGAAATCTGCATTCAACCAATAAAATTGATTAGTAGCAGAACAGTGAGAAAAAACAATGAAAGGGAAGAAGACGGGCCTTATTGGTATGAAATTTCCAGTTCCAAACAAGTTCGGAAAGCAATGTTCCCAGTAATCCATATAAAGCACCGGAAGCACCAACACTGGGGATGTTTTGGAGAAAAAGAGAAGCCACCAAGGCTCCCACAAAAGCTGACAATGCATAGATTATACCAATCCTTACTGCAAAACAAAAGGAAACGTTCATAAATTATTAAGTCATGAAAATCTCAAAATCGTTATTTTTAAAACATTTTAATTTCTATAATTGTTCTTAATTTGGGTTTTACTCAGCACATTTTAAACCTTTGGCTTTGAGTCTCTCTAGTTTAAAAACTATGAATTAAGAATTGATTCCTACGGACTAAATTCCAAACGTGACCATGATTATCAGGATTAATGTTACACAATTTTAAAAGTAAAGGTACTTAAAACCACACTTTTCAAACATAAGACACTGAACTTTTAAAATTATAACCAAAAACTAAGAAAATGATAAGAATTAGGAACTATAATGGAGTTCATTTTTTGACACAGTGAGTGTTAAGATTTCACAGAACTATGAAAAACATATTTTACAAGAATTTTAGAATAATCATTAAAAAACAATTCATATAGCGTACATACCAATTTATGATTAGTTGAAAGAGTACGTTTGATCAAACTCAAAGTCACAGTTTCACTACGTTCTTTGTTATTTCAGGAAATTACAGATAAATGTAACTATAGCATTGTAGTCGTGTTGTGATCCCAGACACCATGCAAATCTTGACACCGAATAAAATTGTGGCGGGGAACCAAATTTTTGAAACATTCACAAAAATACATAGGTGCAATGGAGATGTGACGAGAGAGAAGAAAATAAAAACAGAATTACTGGGTCCAAATTCGCGCTCCAGGCGAACTCCCACGTAGACGATATTGGAGAGATTGAGAAACAGGTGGAAGAGTCCACCGTGCAAAAATGGAAATGTGAAAAGACGCCAAGTTTGGTGCTGCTCCGTCAAAAGGCTCCATCGAAGAGCTCCCATTTCATCTAATCTGCACTCACAACACCGCATTACTCATCCTTCAAACTACACACTATCTTAATAAGACTACCTCTCAACTCCTATAGGTCTACATTTATTTCTCAAACCAGATCCTCCAAATTGAATCAATCAAGCTTCAAAACTAAATCTACAATAATAATTAATAGATTTGGTGACAGTGAAACCTAAACCGAAGAAACTAATTAAATTAGCAATAAGACAGCATATGAGTAAGTTTATTTGATTAAGGCAAGGAATAGTGGAGACTGACTTGGACTGAGAAGGACCTAGGAGTGGATTCTCGGAGAGAGGCTGGAAGGAGAACCTTCCGAGAGTTTTCAGGACGCAATCTCCGTGAGAATTGGTCCAGCAATCGTTAACGAGCATGGTTGCTATGAAAACTCCGATTTGGATTATGACGAACACTGAAACTACCCACGTGTCGCCTCGGCGCCGTCCCCCTCTTGATTTCATCAACGGAATCCTTTTGTCCGGCGCAGGAGACAGCTTCACGTCGATGCGTTCCAGACTTTCCACCATCGCTAAAAATCTTCAAGATTCTATCTCCAGACAGAGTGAGAGGAGAAAACAGTCGATTAGTTCGTTGATTTTGGCGGGAAATAAAACCACCTTTTCTCTGTTATGCTTTATATTTTAAATATAATTTTATTGGGTGGTATAATTTACATCCGGATCCGTGGCGCAATGGTAGCGCGTCTGACTCCAGATCAGAAGGTTGCGTGTTCGATTCACGTCGGGTTCAAAATCCCGATCCGGAGCTACCATCGCTGTTTTTTTCTCAAAATAATTCCCACATTTTGGGCCGTTATAGTATCCATTTCTTATTGGGCTACGTTGCAATCCTTGATTTTCAATTACTTTCTACACCCCCTAGTTTAAAAGACCAAATTTCCGCCACCAAAGCTTTTTTTCACGCAAAAAACTAAAACAAAATAGGATACCATGGCTCTAAAGAGTGATTTACTATCAGATAAATTTTGAATATATATTTATATTTTAATAGAGATAGTTTAATTTTTACTCTTTCAGTGTAAAATAAATTACATCTTCAATAAGTTAAAAAAAATTATCGATATAACTTTTAATTTTGAGAGAATAATAGTTTAACATAAAAGTAAATAAATATTTTTAAAAAAGAATTAAATTTATTATTATATTTACATATGATTTTAATACAGATAGAACTACAGATGTAAAAAAAATATGATTATTACTTTACTAATAATATAAGGGATATCTTAATTTAAAATCATAAATCAAATATGTTATTTTTAAAATTAGGATGTAATATATTCTTTTAACATGGGAAAATATGAAAGATGCTTCTAGCCCCTTAACTTAATCTAAGAGTAATTACTTTCACCTTAATTATTATTTGTGTGGATATTGACATGGAATACGCTCAATTTTTTTTTATATCTAATTGATTATGAAAATCTTATCAACTTTTAAGCTATGACACAAAGAATTATATAATTTCTAATATTATTGCCAACAAAGATAGATAAAAGTATAAAATAATATGATATATCCATAAATTAACTAATAAGTTTTAATTTTAAAATATATATTTTAGTTTTAGAAATATTTTAGAAGTATGTGCATAACCATAACCAGTATTTGGAAAATCAATGGTAAAAAAGTTATTTAAGAAAAAAATAGTCACAACAATATATTAATAAAATAAAAGAAACTTCACATATCTTGAGAAGTATATAGATAGGACAAGTTTTTCTTCTCTTTTTTATTAATATCATAACCAAAACAACAATTAATGGTATTATTAATAACAACTCATACAACATTGTTTGCTTATAATAACAAACTTTATATAGGTATGGTCTAGCTAGTATAATAGGTGTTTGATATGTAATAAGATACCAATCATCTTATGAATAGTTTTCATATATATTTACAGGAAATTTTTATTAAAGCATTTATTAAATTGGCCAATGTTTTTTTTTTTTTTAAATGTTTCTAAAAAGAGTATTCATCTTTTTTTTCAAACAAGTTATAATGTTTAAAAGTTTCTCCTGACAACTTCTTAAAAGCAATACTCTCTCTTGAGAAGACAGTGTTTAATAATCAGGTTTAGGATTATTCATATTTTTCGTGAAAAAAATGCGTGTGCTGATAAATTGATTAATTTATGATTTATTCATAGAGAATCATTTTATTAATAGAATAAGCTTCCATCGAGTATGTTCTTAGAATTTTTTATAAATAGGTATAGTCTATCTATGTATCGTTTTTAACATATGAGTTTTGGTTTAGTCCCCCTAATTTTTTTTTTGTTTTTTTTTAATAATATTTTTTTTATGTGATGATGGATGATTATTGTTACCATTATTACTTGAGGTGTTAGTCTAGTTGAAATGTCAAATTGCATAATGATATCTAACATATAAATTTTTATAAAAAAAAAGGCATAGTGTCTAATGAAATAATTATGGCTGAACTTAAGATATATACTTCATCCAATGTTATGAGAATTCTTTTGTTAAGAAAAAATTTAGAAAGTTTTAATGTAGGCTTAAGCATCACCCATAAATATTTTAAATTAATTATATCCACCTATTTATATTATATTTTAATATAAATAATGACACTCTTTATTACATATTAGAAATATTTTATAATATATAAATTAGTACAAATCTCATTTTATAAATCCATATTATAAAGTTGAGCTAGGTTTAAAGTACATTTTTTATTTTTAGTATCCTCAATTAAAAATTATCTTTTATCCTTACACATAGTTTTAAAAATTATTTTATATTTTAAAATAAAAATTACATATCATTAGCAGTGAAGAGCTATGTAACATAGACACTGACACGGACACGGACATAGACACAGAGATACGTATAATCTCTAAAATGCAGGACACAGGGACACGAATCTATATATTATATAATTATGAATTATATAAATTAACAATAGAGATTTATGTGCCCAAGTATGTTTCAGATGTTTTTTGAAATAGAAAAATGTTTTTCATGACTAGTTCAAAAGAATTTGTTTCTTATTTTTATATTCATAATAAAAATTTATACAATAAATTTGAGCTTTTAAAAAATTATTGTATTTATCTTTTTTAAAATTGTATTAGAACCGTGTTAGATTTATCAGAAATTCAATAAATATTTTTTAAATTTGACACTTCATTAATACGTGTCTTACGAGTGTCGTGTCCAACACGGACACACCATTTAAAAGGAGTGTCCGAGCTTCATAAATGAATAACTTAATCAAAGAGAAGTAGATTACAAGAAAGAAGCACTGAACCCAATAAGTAGAGGATTTATTAGTCCACAAATCAATCTATAATTTCATCATCTTAATATCAAATCCAACTAACTTTATTCACTTTTAATTACGAATCCTTTTTGTGATTAATTCGCTTTTATTAGGAAGCACACAATACAGTTCTCTGTTATTATTGTTGGGAATAACATAAAGTCCGAACTACAATATAAGATGCATCACCTTCCCTCACACTTACACCTTCACTCCTGTCGCTATTCCTTCTCTTCTCTGCTTCGTTAGTTATCTCAACTTCAAACCTTTCTCTTATTCACAATCAAAATCACGCACTGCTAGGGTTTTCTCATTTCAATTTTCACTTCATAATCTTTCTGTGTTTCATTATAGTGTTTATTTAATTTCACTCAATTTAAGATTTTTGGATGATGGGGAATGTGTAATAAAATATAATCCCTTCTTCGGATAGGTTTGCGTGCAATTGATGATGCCACGTGTTTCTTATAAGTGACTTGTGAATGTAGGAAATTTTGATTTTGATGGATGCAGCGAAGGGATTGGAAGTTCCAAGTGAGACCCTTGAAGCAGAAGTGAAAGCCTTTTTTGATTCTGCTCCTCCTTTGCAGAACAGTGATGGAATAACTCAACAGTTGGATCAGTTCATTCAACGCAATTCTTCTCCTTCAGGTGTGTTGTCTGTTACTACATTCGATGTTGTGTTTCTCTCTTTGTGTGCTTCCTATTAATGATGTGTGGTGGATTTTGGTTCTCCAGCAAATGGGAAAGCGAGAAGAATTGTTTGTGTGACTTCTGGTGGCACCACTGCTCCGTTGGAACAACGTTGCGTTCGCTACGTTGACAATTTCAGTTCGGGTCACAGAGGGGCCACATCCACAGAGTACGTTGCAGTTTGCATTGCCTTGTTCTTGTTCTGTATATATTTCTTTTAATTCTCTTGAGAAGAACAGGTTGGTGGTTGTGTTGTAGGTATTTTCTGAAGGCTGGATATGCTGTTATCTTTCTGTACCGGAAGTGAGTTTCTGAACCTGCAAAGTTGTATTTTCTTATGTTTTATCTATGTGGTGATCACAATAGATAATTTATGCAGGGGAAGTTTCCAGCCATTTTGTAGATCCCTTCCCGATGATCCTTTACTTGAATGCTTCAAGCCCATCGATGAGTCGAACATTCAAGGTTACGAGTTTCCGTTTTCTTCTCTTCTCGCACCATAAGAAAAGATAAAATTATTATGATTCAATGAAGGCTAGAAAAAATGTACCTATCTAATTACCTAATAAAACGTGCATCGTTTTTTTTTTTTTTCTTCTATTTCTCAGACGAAGTCCACTCAGATTAATTTCATTTGCTATCTTGTGACATTGTCAATTACCAGTTCTACTTCAATTTTTTTCCTTGGATTGCAATTTTCTACAAACTCCTGGAGTTGTCCTGACTTTGACAAATTCTGTTTTATACTTCAGTTTGCGAGGCTTATTCGGAAGCAGTGAAGAGGGCTGTCGTGGATCATCACACTGTATGACGCGGAGTTTGGATTTTGTGCTCTTCATTTATCTTATTTTCCGTGATTTCATGTCATTTTTTTAATTTATGGCGCGTCAGATTCAAATTATTTGGATATAGCTATAGCCTCATTGGGGTTTTTATTCTAATGCAGGCAGTGACAGGTGGTCTCTTGTTGAAACTGCATTTCAACACCATATTTGAATATCTCCAGGTTAGCTCTTGTCAATGTTTGTAAATTGTAAGTGTTCGTTTGATGTGATGCAAGAAATGCTGACATCTCTATATTGTACATGTTCTCTTTCAGTCAGTCTGGGTGTTTACTGACAAATTGACTGTGGAGGTGGATATAATTATTGTGTCTTTGATTATCATGTGTTGGTCTGATTGCAAGATAGAGAGCCACTTGTTTTATTATAACCTTTTAGTAGGTGTTTAATCAGTACATTTGTCAGTGCTGATTTGTCATTGTTAATTTTCTTTTGTTTTTGCAGATGTTACAAATTATTGCTGTGTCAATGAGATGTATTGGCCCGCGTGCAATGTTCTATCTTGCTGCTGCAGCGTCGGACTATTATGTGCCTTGGAAGGAAATGGTATAAATATGCTATGTTATTCCGTGAAAGTTTTATTGCAGTATTGACTTTAATCTTGGTTTAAATGATTGTGTAGTTGGTTACGAACAAGAATTTATCATTATGAAGAGATTTCCTCCGCTGCTTGAATCAAATATAAAATTTGTACAGGAGACATTATATAGAGAATTTGCCTGTAGCTTCATGTGTAAACTTAAGGAATGTCACATACTTCCTAGCCTTACTTCTGTGTCAGTAAGACGTGGAGTTTATGGTGGCATTTTCTTCACTGGTAGTATAACTCTTAAGGCAATAGTTTGTAACGCCCAAGAAATGGAAGCATTTTTTAGATGCTACTGGGTTCTTTCACATGTACCAAAAGTGTGTGGAACTTTAAAACTCCTGTACCTTTAGATAAATTACAGTCGAGAGATGTTAAAATGGGAAGATACATATTTGAAGAAAAATCAAAGTAGTTTTGTGTGGTTGATTATGAAAATAAAAGTTGCACTATAATGCTAGGTTGGAGTTATAGCATTTCAATGAAAAGATTTACTTTGCTTGGTAATGTTTATCATGATGTATATTAATCCTGCAGGTAGAGCACAAAATTCAGTCAGGATCTCACCTCTTGGATGTGAAATTAGTTAATGTGCCAAAAATGTTGTCAGTGCTCAGGAAAGATTGGGCTCCTCTTGCTTTCTGCATATCTTTCAAGGTATTGATGGTATTCGGAAAAAAATAATGATCAAAAACCTTTTGTTTTTCTTTTGAAAAACAGTTTTGCTAATCATTGCCCTGAATGATCAAGGAATCAAGAAATGAGAAGTTTCAAGTACAAAGTACAGCATCTGATAGGAAACTTGAAAAGCTTTGCTTTTGACTTGTAACTTTCCATTTTTTATTCCTCAGGCAGTGGTTAGCAAAACAGTAACAAAAAAAATGTATACGGACCTATGCCGTTTTGACAAATATTAAATTGCAATCACTGGTATAACAATAACGTAGATGTCTAACGTAGATTGCGCAAAAGCGTGGGTATAAGTAAGTTTAGTCTAACTCTGCATGTGATGATACCTTGCATATCAACTACTGTCCTCTCCAAAGTTATAGAAAGGTATAACTTTCTACAGGAACTTCATTGTCTATGCTTTTCTCTAAGAATTTGTAGAAAAAATAAAAATGGATGGCCTTTCTTTTGAGAGTATCAAAATACCTCTTGATAGTATAGTGATCAGGTATTCAAGTTAGTGACGTTATTTTGCTGTTGTTTGCCAACAGAGGTCCAAACACAGAATGAAATGACGTTATGAGAAAAAAGCATTCGGGTTGACTAAGATTTACCTTTCTTCGTTGTCTGACAGTTAGAGACAGATGCAAACATTCTTCTAAAGAAGGCTGATGCAGCTCTTGAAAAGTACAAGATGGATGCGGTAGTTGCAAATGAACTCTCATCTCGCAAGGAGCAAGTGGTGGTTGTCACTAGTGCTGAGAAGGTTCTCGTTATGCGTGATAAGAGTCGGTCTGATAATGATGTAGAGAATCCCCTGATTAAACTTCTGTCAGACAAACATGGCACTTACATTGAGCATCCTGGTAGATGAATCTAAGCAATGACTTTGGCTCCTCCTCGTTGCAGTTCCGGACACTAAAAAAATTGCATCAATAAGTCATCAACATGAATAAAAAGGAGAAGAATTAGACACTATGGATACAGAGCAGGGCTACAGAAGAAAGGAAATGTAACAGAACACGACAGTTCTAACCATACTTTTGACATACTTCAGTTATTTATAAATTTTGTATTTTACTTCTTGTGCTTCTTCTTATTGTTAATTGGGCTACCCTTTTAGTCATATTCATCGATATCATCCAATTAAGAAGATGTGTATCGCGATACTTTGGTACAGCTTTTGGTTTTAGGGCCATTAGTTTAATAGTTAAGATGAACAGGTACCATCAAGAAACAGCAAAAGGATTATGTATAGTGAAATATTAACCCATGGTCTGACAAATGTTGAACTTACCGTGACGTATGAACTTTAGTTATGAAGACAAAAACACAAAAGTAAATTAACCAGAAAAACAAAAATTATATTGCATTTTTTTTGTAGGTTGGTCATTAAGAATGTGCAGTTACAGAATACACGATCGAGTTAAATGGCGGATTTTGATTCTGAAATAGAAAAGAACTATTTTTTTTAGAAATTTTCTCCATAGAATTTATTTAAATAAAGTGAACAACAATTCGTAAAAATACTAATCACTCACTTATGATGTAATGATAAATTAACTATTCTCTGCAGACAATAAAATAAAATAAAATTCCAAAAACGTCTTATTAATCCTTCGACGTTTCATTTTCTTTCCCCAAGATCAACGAACAAAATAAATTAAACTTTCAACTTGCATAATGGTATTCAACAAGAAATTGTCTTGTAGGTTTCGCTTGCATAGAAGTCTAGACTGTTTCTTCCTGCAACTCCATATCTTCTTCTGGCACCTCCATACACAACAGGAAAATATATTTTTATCCTTCTTGTGCCACCCCCATAGAGTAGCTTCCGGATTATGTAATCCGAAAATGCATTTGAAAAAAGACTTCTGGATTACATAATCCGGAAGCTGAAAAAGATTTTCGGATTATGTAATCCGGAAAGTAATCATGTATCTGAAAAAAGGCTTCCGGATTATGTAATCCGAAAATGTATTTGAAAAAAGACTTCCGGATTACATAATCCGGAAGCTGAAAAAGACTTTCGGATTATGTAATCCGGAAAGTAATCATGTATCTGAAAAAAGGCTTCTAGATTATGTAATCCAGTAGCTAATTACAAATTTAAAAAATGACTTCCGGATTACGCAATCCAGAATAATACTAAGGAGCATTTTTGGAAATACAAAAATCTATGGAGGTGGGAGAAGAAAGTATGGAGGTGCAGGAAGAAACAGTCAGAAGTCTAAAGTCGACGTTACTAGATATTTATCTTAGGCTTCTCCAAATTTCCGAGGCCTTTTATTCGTGTACCCCCTAAATTTCTAACTTCACCCTCAAAAAATTTAAAATAGCCATTTTGCATTTTATTGAAGTGACTTCTGAATCACTTGTTTTTGGAAAGTTTCCAAAATTTTCAAAGTATGATTTTCGAAACAATTTTTAGAACAAAATTTATGAAATGGAATTTTTAGAACTTATGAGATATATTCTTGAACAATCTTTCTAGAATAAAATTCCGAGAACAATTTGTTTAAAACATATATAATACTTTTTAAAATAAGCTTTTCAAAACAAGTCTTTTAAAACAATTTTTTCAAAACACATGAAATATTTTTTGAGAAATATGAGTCAAAACAATAACAAAAATATTTCTAGTAAAACATCTTTGCAGTCCTGAGAGATAGTTCACTAAATACATTCTAAAACGAACTTTCTAAAAGTAAATGATAATTTCCAAAACGAACTTTTCAAAATAACTCTCTTCTTCCTCTCCAAGAGTGCAGCATGCGATGAAGAACGGAAGTGTAGACAACAACGGAAGCGAGTGGCAGTGGTGGTGGCAGCAATGCGATGCACAAAAGAGGGTATTTTAAGCTTTTTCTTAGTATGGGGACGCAGTTAGTAATTATAGGTGCAGGAAGCAAAAGCCATTGCAGATCATAATAATAGTAATATAATAGAACTGAAAAACCAACAAATTTGAGATTGAAAATAACAAAATATATGTACATATATTTTTTGTGAATAATAATTACAAAAATAATTAGATTCGGTGAGGCAGACATGATGGTATTGGTTTGTGGAAACAAAGTCCGTATGTTGATTAGAGTGGGTCGTCGCTATCAGAATCATCAAGTTCAAGACCTTCTGCTGCCAAGAGCCTGCTGATAGTAGTCTTCTTTTCTTCCTCCGCCTTTCTTCGCATCAAATCTCTCTTCTTCAGTACAAGCGTGTGCCTTTTAAGGGTATTCGAGTAATAATCGGCCGAGGCCTTCTTTTCTCTTGCAAGAATCCTCCTAGCTTCCTCTGGATCAGTCTACGATTATGTAATATAATTCCAATCAGATGCATAGAAAAAATTGGAACATTGCTCAGAGAACAGATGAAAAATGTGATACTCATTCTTTCCAACACCCATTCTCGAGAGAAAAACAAATGTGCAATCTTATATATGAAGCGAGGATCATGTTAAGTTCACTCAAACAGGGAAGTGACAGACTTACTCAAGTAAGAAAACCATGTCGTCATGTTGATTATGGTTGGAAGAAAATTTGACAAAACTATGACCTAGTCTTCTTCACAACCACTCAAGCCTACATTAAGCTGGCAACGTTTTCAAGCATACCACAATACCTTTGAATGAGAAAGTTGACGCACGCGAAGATTTAACTCGCGCTGTTGCTGTTCAGCCCAAGCAGCAATGGCCATATCACCCCGCTGATCGAAAGCTTTTCGCTTTTTTATAAGCCAGTCCATCCATGCCTGAGATGCCTGAAGGAAACAAAGCAGCACAATGGTCCAGATAAGCAAAGTAAACATATTCTACAGCAGAACTACACATCCATTATTATCCATTTTAAAAGTTAGTAAAAACAATGCTTAGAGAGTTAGAGGCTCTTCTGTTTTAGATGTTACACTGACAAGAAATTAGAAAGAAGAACATGAAAAATACATTCTCTGTACACAAAGATGAAACAGAAGTTATTTGATGAAGTCCTGCAGTTTGATATGCTAATACAATGGATATAAAATCTTAGTATTTTTTTCCTTCCTAAAGGATTAAAAAATGAAGTGGTTTGACTGTTCATTAACATCAATTAATATCTAAAGATTATGGTTGTCAAACGGTTCATATGGTAGATACAACTTAACATTATGTTTTCTGTTCATCTAGTACATATTAGTTTTACTGAAAGTCTTCAACACTATTGCTCAAAAGAATTTGTTCACGCTTGATACTAGGAACAACAGCATATTATGATCGACTTAAAATCCCATATAACAAGGTCCATACTGGTCCAAAAGTACAAAAAAGTGTAAATTAGAATTCTAAAGGAACAAATGTGGCCAGTCAACAGCGGATAATCAAACAGCCCAAGAATATTACCTTCATAGGGTTGACCCTGTTATCAACATCATACTGTCTTCGCCTCTCTCCATCTATAAGTAATTCATAAGCAGCTTGAATCTTGATGAATCTAGCTTCTGCTGTTTCACCTTCTTCAAGGTTTCCTCTGCCATCATAGACTTGAAGAGTAAAGTAAACAAGTTACTATGTATTGAGAGATTATACTCTGCTTTTATAAACAATACCAGCACAGAAGAGCTGTTTCACAACTAAGGTGTGTGGCACACAGTTGAAGAAACACTCACTAGCCATAACTGCTTCATAGGAACATTCTTGTAAAGAAAAAACAAAATATCTCCCACGTTCCAGCAGACTAGCATTTAAAACAAGATCTAAAAACTCAAAATCAAAACTGATAAGTTGTTTCAATTGCCTGGCTTCATCTTGAATGAACATAATCATATGTTGCTGCTAGATATAGCATCAGGCCACCACAACCAGCAAAGTTAAATATCATATTGATAGATACATTTCAAATGACACTTCAAGGAAGCAAGTAGCTAAGATGGAGATACACACCATCTGGATGATAAAATTTGGCCAAGCGTCTGTAAGCATTTTTTATCTTCTCCTCATCAGCATCTCCTTCCAATTCTGTTGTTCACACAGACAATTGGAGAAGGAACTGTCAAACAAGTATGCAGAGGAATTTTCCATCTCTATTCTCTTTCTACAGAAAAAGGACATTCGTTTCCACTCCTAAAGCTTAGATTTTCCCTAAACACTTGTTGCAGAAAAAAAGAAGTTCAGCTTATGAAAAAAGTTTAAATAATTTTTTTCAGCAATAAGTTTATTTGCTTAGGGCTTAAGCATTTTTTTTTAATTTCAGCGTTACCCATAATTTGTTCTCTTTCTAAGATTCCCTTTTTTTACCTTAAAGCCGGTTGTTCTTTTCCCATTTTCTCAGTAACGCCAATTTGTCAACAAACTTGAAAGTAAAAATTACCAAGAGTTTCATATGGGGATTTTTGTTCAGCCCAATTCGACGCCTTTGCTACGGTTCTCCTCTGATTCACGCGAAACCATGGATTCGAACCCCAAGAACCGATTGTAGAGTACAGAAACGGCGACGGAAAACGAGACTTGCAATTAGTGTTTGAAAACAAAACCCTAGATCGAAATTGATGTCTGCAACTAATGAAAGAGAACACCGTCTGAGGTCTATACAGGGTTCTCAGATTGCTCATAGTTTCCCTCTGATTTTTTAAGCTCTTCACTCTGTGCCAATTCGAGTACCAATTACAAAACCCTTTCTTGTTGTTAGTGGAAGACGTGAACGAAGAGAAGAGGTTCTGGGCCCCTCAACGATAACTAACACCCATGAATCTCACAGAATCTTTAAAGTTGCCAAATTTTTTGCTGCAATTTTTCTTAGAGATGAAATGATGATTTTCTTTTCTCATTTTTTGGTGAATGAGAGCCGCGAATATTTTTCCCGGGAAACTTGTGGAGGATGGTTACTGATTGCGAATTTTTATCAATTAAGTTTTTATTTTTTTTATGTATTGTGATAGTAAAATAAACATTAATAAAAAATCATGAATAAACATGACTTTAAATGATTATATGAAAAATACTAAATTTATTATACAATTACTATTACATGAGTAAAAATTAAAAAAAAAAAAAAAACCTTTTTCTTATCAATTGATATTGTGATCATGTATATTCTTAAATTTCAAAATCTCTGTATGGCCGTAGAATTGAAATGATTTTTTCTTCTCTTTTCACATACAATAAACTAAAGAGATAAATTCAAAGTAAAGTAAAACAATACGGTTTCTTTTAAGATAGCAGAAAGTTTTTCATAAGGATGTAGTACTTAAGATGATACACTGTTTATGTACAATCATGCTCTCTAGAGCAGCAAATCACACAATTTGCTTCATGGTAGGACACTAACTTTCATAATCATATATTCGTATCTAAAACTCACTAACAGTTCTGCAAAGCACATAACAGATCATCCAGTTGAAGTTAAGCAGTATGAGGCACATGTATCTTCCTTTATGGAGCAATCTTAGATGATTTGTAGAGTCCCGAGGAGCCTAAGTTAGGGAAACTAGGGAAGTTCACATGGACGAGAAGCCCAGAGAGAGCAAAGAGTGCGAAGACGGTGAAAGTATTCCCCAAGAGCCAGCAAGCCACGAGCAGCTTGGTGAGGTGAGAGGATGCGTGACATGTGAAGCAGAGTTTGTAGTCTAAGGTGATCTGCCTGCGGAGAATAGAATGCATTTGACTTCTTCATGGCAGTGTTACAAATCAGCAAATTTTGCTTTCATAAAGTTGTAAGAATATCCAAGGTACCAAAGTAAATAAAGTGTGCAAAGACATCCTGATATCAGATTTAGTCTGGTTAAAAATTCAAAGGATTTCTAGTGAACAAATTTTAGATACTATTCCTTGAATGTTTTTCAGTTTTTCTTTTATCAAAATTAGAGTTTTATCTCAATAACATACTAATTTTCAAAGTAGGATTGGTGCAATAAAACTCAAATTCTGGTTAGAGAACAATACTGAAAGTATTTAGAGTAAGTTTTATCTGTAACTAGTAGGTTTTTCAAATGAGGATATGTTAGCCTGTACTGTCTCAAAAAGAATTAGAAAAAAAAGGGCATGCAGTTACCTGAATTACAAAACCTTCTAGTGCCTCAAATTTGTCCATAGCAGCCATCTGAAGTTCGAAGTTTCCTACACCGAATGGATCAACTGCCATGTCATGGACCAAACTCTGCTGAAGTTTTTCCAATCCCTGTGAAAGAGCATCTTCAGCTTGCTGAGATGATAGGCGGAGGTTGTTAATACCAACAATTTGTGGATCAGTCAAAGGCTCAAGTTGTGGTACGATGATCTGCAAAATGCGGCTAAGTGATCGGTTTTATTGAGTTTTAATATATCCAAACTGCACCATGAACATGTAAAGTACCACCCCTTTTGTACAAAAACATTATTAGATAAAATGTTTTTGTTCTAAACATTGTGAATACATACCGATTAAACTCTTGTTAAGGAAATTTTTTCACTGAAATTCAAATACATGGTGAATACATTCTTGAAAATCTGTGTAGAGAAAGCGTAAGCAGTTATCAAAATGAGATTTAGTGTGCGGTATGTACGTTTAGAAGTTGTGATGGACGGGACCCTCCAATCCAAAGGAAGATGCGTTCCACTGATGCTTTCCACACACCAGAGAGTAAATAGAGAACATCAGCCTTTGCAGCATCTGCCTTCATTCTGAAGAGATTTGAGTAATGGTTCAAGACACTCTGAACCACTACATTCAGCTGAATATCAGGTGCTTGAGTTTGAAATGCATGTCTAAGCTCTTCATTCCGCCTGTGTTGCTCTTCAACCCATTGTCCATATTCAATTTCAAAAGCAACAATAACTGTTTCAAATAACGGAAGAACTTCTAAGAACAATATAACAAGCTATAAGCACAGTGCTGCATACACAAAAGGAAAAAGTACAATAGTGGCACAAAAAATTAACATCAAAACCAACATTGATAGTTATTATGGTAGCATGGGGTCTTTCAAATTGTCCGCATCATATTCTCCTATTTGAAGCATGGGAAATTGGATATAACATAATACACATCGCAATATTAGATGCAGGGATTTTTACTTAGCAGTTCATGGAACAAAGTTGTAAATAATCTGTTGCTCTTAGAGATGTGAACATATATTAATCAACAAATTGTGACTTGTAAAAGATAAAACATAACGAAATAAAAAAGGATTAATGAAGGTGCATTATGCAGAAGGGTGTATCAGATGAAGTCCATAAGGGTCATCATACTCACCCTCCACCTTTAGTCTATCATGTAGGAAAAATGGGATACCATATGCACATGAAATCAAAAGGACTTGTAAGAGAAGAACTGATATGTATATAAATTGATATAAGAACAGATTTTAGAAAGAACCTGGATTTATTGTTTCTGATGTTGATCCTATATAGCTGGCATCTAATGCAGTGCCCATGTACAGACCCTGCAAGTAGATATTTTGGTATAAACTTAAACATGATAAAAGAAGGAAGGAATATAAAAAAAAAATTAACAATAATAAGAAAGGAAGATTAAAGGTGGTGGTGATTTTAGAGTTTTGGTTCACCTGCTTTCTTGCTTTCCCAATTTCCAGCTCCAATTGCATGAGCTTCGTGCGGCTTGATTCTAACTGTTTAACATACGCCTACGCATAACAAAAAGGTACAATCAGAAGACAGACACTGGCCACCTTCTTGTAACTTCATTTATTCTACCTTTTTCCTTAGCCGACTTTTCCGAGCAGCCTCTCTATTCTGAGCTAGACGTTTTCTCATCTAAACATTCATATTGGGCGGTTATCAGACACAGACAAGTAGACAACAACAAAAACATTCATGTTTTAGAGAATTCTTCTGTCACTGACAAAACTTCTTAGTACTATAAAAATTGAAACAAGAGATAAGGAAACACTTCAATGGCTATGCATATGATAGAAGAGATATGTATTGAAGAAATTCCATCACCTTATTGACATCTTTATCAGTGGTCTCTTGATCGGCTCCAGAAGGCTCTCTTGATTCTTGAGGAATATATTCAGACTGGAGAATTCAAATTCAAAAAACTGTTAAGACTTATATATGGTCTAGTTTTCAAATAAAATGAAGTTAACCCACCAAAAAACAAAACCTCACCTTGCTCTCGACATTAGTGTCAACCATTAATATTGGGGAAGCAATTGAATTCAGGCCACCATCAACTTTAAAGCCGTCACCCCACATGCCAACTTGCTGAAATGGCTCGTATATGTCCATTTTCATTTATCTCTTGCAGCAAAATGATAAAAGAAGAGTTCTCTGCAAAAACATTAGTTTGATGCCACTTATCACCAAACAAGAGACTTGCCGATATTGCTACAGTACTAATTCTGATTCCAATAGCTCAAAAACTTCAAATACTCTCTCCCTCTGTCCCAAAAATAATAGAGAGTAACAGTATCAGCAGTTTGCAGCAACAAAAACAGCATCTATGTTGCCATCTGCAGGACAGATTGCAAGGCCTCCCTTGGCAGAAATGGTGCTAAAATCTTGCTAGTAAAATAAAGCTCTCAACCTCTAACCAGATTCACTCTAGAATTTTTGTTTCAGCAGGTCAAAATAGAAAAAAGATCAGCAGAAAACCCCCATCAAAAGGTAATAAAAATAAAGTAAGTTTAACTCAAATAATCAAAACCGTCTTATTCATTCTGTCATAGTAAATTCAACGTCATCCATGACATGAAATTTTTTTCTAGAACTAAACAGCAATCAGCCAAAGTGGTACTAGTGTTTGACCCAGTTAAGTCCAAGCTGTTACTCAAAACGACAAGGAATCGAAATTGGAACCAAACGAAACACTAATACTACTGTTGCAGAGGGAAGAACATACACCAACCTATATAGATAGCTAGGTAGCTTGATAGAATATGCAACCTTGGAATTTGGTTAGGCGAAGATCTCCCAGATGATGCTCAGAATTGAATATATATACATATAGATATAGATATGTACATGTGAAAACTGAGTAGCTCAGTTGGTTGATTAATAGTATCCTTATTATTCTTGCCCCGCATGCAAACAAATTGTAAAAGCAATGCTGGGCCAAAGATAACAAAATGAAATTTAAAAGCTACAGTAAATAAAACTAATCACAACTTTTACTTTTTCTTCTTTGATTAGAAAACTCTGAACAGTCAACTTGCTAACTTCGTTACCTTCCCACAAAAATTAGTGAGTGTGACAGCGTTAAAAAATCAATAATGCATTAAAAATAAAGTTATGCTGTTTCAGTTCTCTTCTCACAGACTTTTTTTTTTGTCACATCACTCGTTTAGCATTTTTTTTTTTAGTTTCTCGTTTCTTTCTTTGTTATAATAATTATGGTGTGAATATTTAAGGGAAATAACGTTCCTCCACGAAATATGAAAAAGAAGAAAGAAGGAACTTTATTTGCTCACAACTCCCACTTTCCTTAACACCATTGTCATCCCTTCCTGCCTGCGACCACTTACGTGTGGAGATACACACACACACACATATATATATATATATATATATATATATATATATATATATATATATATATATATATATTTTGTTTATTGTGTTCAAAATACACTTTTGATTCTTAAATTATTGTAAAATTGTGCATCTTCGTTCTTTTGCTGTAGATCATTTGACAAAAATGCTACTATGAACAATTGAAATGCTATCTTCGTGAAATAATTGCTTGCAAATTCTTGGAGTATTTGACTGTGTTTTAAATTTTTTTATTTAAAAATTTGTTTTGTAAAATAACTTTTAATAATTTTTTTTAAACTAAAAAAAAGTGCGGTTTGGTAACAGTGTTAACAAAAAATTAAAACATCAAAAAATTACTCTGTGGTTTTTCTAAAGAAACTTTTTAAAAATTTTTAGAATGGTTGGATCAAAAACCAAATCAAGTTATTTTTTTGTTTTAAAAAATTGAAATCTATTTTTATATACAAACCCATTTCTACTCATTTTTTTATAAGCCTTTTTGCAATTAGAAAATAGATAAGAGGAAAAAAGAGTCAACGGTAAGAAAAGAGGTCCATTGTTGTAAAAATTTAAACAATTTTTTTTAATTAAACAATTTTTAAAATAAGAAGTGGATGGAATTTGTTTATTAAAATAAAGAAATAAAATATTTACTTTTAAAATAAGTAGATTAGCCAAACACATAAAAAAAACTGAAAATTATTTATTTTATGAGAAAATTGTACAAATCTCTCCAAATTTTATGCTAAATAACATTGATCACATCTTATTTAATATTAAAATAGACATCTAATTCTCATCTATATATTTTACTAAAATAAAATTTATCTTCTCTTTAGTTTTCTTTTTAATTAATGTTTTTCATCCTCATTGTAATTTTAATAAAATGATATTCACTTTTCTTATTTGATTTTAAAATATTATATCAAACTAAAACATAGACAGAATTGGGTTAAACAATTTTTTTATACCTCCAAAATTATATCGTATTAAAATTAATGCTCCAAAAGTTTTAGTATTTTTAATACCCAATATTTAATAAATATGAGAATTCGGTACTCATAATTATTATGTTACTTTTTGAATTAACCATGTTTGTTAGAGATGATACATAGACTAGAGATAAAGACATTTCATTGTATATAAGTGGGTGTAAATCTTATCTCATGAACCGATTTTATGAAGTTGAGTTAAACTTAAAGTCTATTTCTTAATAATATTCACATGCTAATTTTAACATGTAAGATCCTTGTAAAAATGTGATTAACATGATTACTTGTAAACCATGCATAGAAAAAATCATTAGGTTTTTCTAGAAAATTTGTAATGGGATTTTTCAAATTTATTTATAAAATTTGTAATGTGTTAATATATAATGAAAGTTTCTTGGATGTAGACAAAAGGATGTCCAATCACATAAATTTCATATATTTTGTTACTTTTTGTGTGTCTAAAACCTTTAAGAATAATTGTGTATAAATTAAATTTCCAGAACAAATTAATGAGATCACAAAACAATGAACAAAACTCCAACTTTAACTTTTTGTACAAAAAAAAAAAAGTATATAGTATACAAAAAGCAAAATAGCTAAACAAGGTTAGTTGAATTGGTTAACTTTCCTTTCATGAGATGTGTATAGTAATCTTTACTTAATAATTTGTATAATCTTTTGTGTCCCTTCACTTTGAATTAATTAAATATTGAAGCATATCTATAAATTTAGAAACATATCCACTTTCTCATATGATTTTCATTCCTAATCATATATTGCAATAACCTTATCTTGTTTGTTTGAGAAAAAAAATAGTTGTTTAACAAAAAGTATGTATATTACACACCTTACACCTCAACCTTGGTAATAATGAAGTGCTACATAAATATAATTACTCCACCATTCATTCAATGTTGCCCCTTCCAACCTCATAGGGAAAGTCATCACACTTCATACGTATGCTTTTATAAAGGAGAAGCTAAATGACGATTTTCAAAAAGTACCCAATTTTCTATCTCTTTTTTTTCTCTATTTACATTCTCCACTTTTCCATTAAAATAAAATAAATCATTGTGAGATCAACTTTAACCAATAATTTCCCACATAATATCAATTATGAAGCACGTATTTGGTGAGCATTTCATGTGGATTTGCATTTTCTTTCCTACCCTATTCCACCTTATACCAAAACTCCTGCGTGCTTAGAAGAACCCAAAGTTTGAATTTGTGACCCCTCATTTCACGTATACTTCTAATGCTCACATTTGTGTGCATGTTTTAAGACTTTTGTTTCCATCAACTTTTCACTTATCATTGGACACATATAAAAATTTGAATTATTTTAAATGGGTTATTTTTATTTTACTACAAATTTTACAAAAAAATAAATAAAAATTTAAAGACAAAACTTTACCACCAATCCTAATTGTTTGAATTGCTTGTTTATATTATTCACGCCTTCTTTTTATATTTTTCATATTAATAACAATGCCACCATGTTTTTTTTACAACAGTTTAAGATTTGCAATACGTAAAGTTTTACTATATAAGCATTGTATATGAATATGATCTGAGGTATTTTTATATTTAAATGTAAAAAATTATTTTGATTTATCCTCTGGTTGTTAGTTGTTGTGGTTACAATTACAACAAGATTGGTGTATTGATTATAATTGAAGTACTAGTGATTAAAATTTGTAATGTTGTTTAAAGAATTTAATTTTTCTGATACATGATGAATTGAATTTGTTCTTATAAGGTCGGATTTATTAGAGTGACTTCTTTGTCTTTTGTTTCTGGTCTTTAAGGCCTCCAGGTTTAGTAATTTTTTAATCTTTTCGTTTTTATTGAATGATTAGGAAGAACTTTCAAAGATACTCCGATGCTTAAGTTAGTCCGAATAGAATATGTAGGTGTGTGTTTAAAAAGTTGCTCGTAACGTTTGGTTATCTCTACTATTTATACATTTTGGTTGGATTTTCATTATCATAGATCTGCTCGTAGGACTAAAAAGACTTTTAATCACATCTTAATTATGTTTTGTAAATAAACTGGTTTAATAGTGATTAAATGACATTTAAGAGTTTTATTTCGACGGTAATACAAAATTATTATAATTGTAATCATAACACACATATGTTCTTAAATTTTTTTTCAGTAAATTATAATTATTCTAAGTGAGATATGAAACTTATATTATTCTCTTTATATATATATATATATATATATATATATATATATATAACAAAAAAATGAAAAATTTCCTTTGAAAATAAAGTATAATTAATATACTTACTATTAATACTTAAAAAAACAATTTCTGACATCATCTTATTTTTATGTATGAATTGTAGATATGATTTTTTTTTAAAGAAACTAATTATTATTAATATTATAATAAATAGACATCAAAGATGTCAACAAAGATACAAGAAATAAAGTCCAAATAAAAAACACTATCTATGTAATTTGTAACACCATGTCACATATATGTAGAGAGATAGAGAGAGGAAATGCGACCTCCCAATTAATTGTGTCATACCTATCACAATCAAAATATATCCAAGAGAATCATTGTATAATTTAGGCATGCCAATGGATTCTGATCCCAACAAAATAACCAAATTTCCACTTTTTCTTCAGTAGAAAACCATTGCCAAGACGTTGAATTTGATTTTGTCAAGCAGACTTGAATAACCCTGCACCTCGTTGTTCAATTTCAGATTGCCTCTCTTGATTTCTAAATCACCCAAATAATGGAAACCAAAACGCAACTCCAAATGAATTTCCTCTTCACATAGCTGCCAATAAGCTTCATATGTTGAAAATGAATAAGCTTCTCATTCTGTTCCATTCAACAAACTCCCACCACTCCTACTACTAAATACCTCCACATCATGCACATTACAAAACAATATGACTAGGTGAAACTAAAAATAATACCAGATTATAATATCTAAATGAATTATAATATTTATTTTACAAGTTAATTGTGTCTAACAAGATATTATAGTCATTCATAACTTATATACTTAAGTTTTTTAAAATATGTCATCATTATTGAATTTCTATTAAATTATTGATAAATATTTAATCTCACATCTTGAAAGTTTATTCCTTAATATGAGTGAGTGTTTGGAGATCTCATGTTAAATAGGAATAAAATTAAATTATAAAATATAAGTGAGGAACAATCATCCCCTAACAAATAGATCTTAAAAGATTAAATTAAATATAACCTCACTTATTAATATTTAAAATAATTTTTATTATTAATAAATAATTTTTAAATTAATTTCTAATTAATTATCAAATTTTTTTTACTATTAATATAACAATTTTTTTATATCTACATTTTTTGGAATTTAATATTTTTGTTATAGTACTTATTTACACTAAATAATAACTTTGTTTATTGAGGCAGAGAAAAAATTATTTTCTATTGATATTACAAATCTATAATATAATTACATTTTTTTATTCTACCTTGAATTTATGTATTTAAAATATTTATTTATCACGAATTTTAATATGCAAAAAATATTTATTTTTTAGAATATACATACTCATATATTTACTACAAGAAAAATTGAAATTACACACGAATTTTTTCGTATGTAAATGTAAATGTAAATAATAGACAAAATGTAAATGTAAATGTAAATAATAGACAAAAGAAAATCTACAGCAGGTGGGAATCAAAGTTAGGTTTCTTCAGTAACAAAAGACACCTTAACCACTACACCAGACAAATTCTTTTACATTATTATGATTTTTATTATAATTATTATTATTTTTCAGATTTCTATTAATATTATTAATATTCATAATATTATTAATATTCATAATATTATGAATATTATTACTATTATGAATATTCTTAATATTATTAATATTAATATTCTTAATATTATTAATATTATTAATGTTATGAATATTATTAATATTTAATATTATTTATTATTAATATTTAATATTATTTATTATTAATATTTTAATATATTAATAATAATATTAATATAATGTTAATAATAGTAATATAATGTTAATAATAATAATATAGTGTTAATAATATAAATAGTAATATTAATATTATATTAATAATAATATTAATAATCTAATCTTAATATTCATTATATTCATAATTATATTAATATTAATAATATAATTTTCTATTATAAATATTAATATTATTTATATTATTACCATTAATATTAACATTAATATAATTATTATAACTAATAATAAGTATAATAAAAATCGTAATATGAAATTGCTTCCAACATCAATAGTAATAAAGGTAGGTCTAAATAAAAATTAGAAATAATTAAATATTAATAGTACCTACGGCGTGCTGTTCGTGGGTTCATATTTCGTAGGTAAATTACCGACGCCAACATTACATACAAATTTTTCTCCGTGGGAAATCCGTAGGTAATGCTGATTTACCTACGGATTTCTGCTTTTACATACGGATTTTGTCCGTAGGTAAATCGCTTTCTTTTTGTAGTAATTGGTTATAATATTTTTTTAAAATATAATTAAAATTTTATTTATTAAATTAAAAAAATGATTATTGTAACAGACGTATGTGCTTATGAAAAGGGGAAAAAAGCAACAAACATGTAAAAACACATAAAGTTGGTGGTTTAGAAACTTTCTAGACAAATCCAAGTGTATATATAATATTGTATGATGTTTAAACAGGTGACAGAAGGAAAAGGAAGGATTGCATCAAACACTTGTTAAAGATAGAAAAAAGATATTAAAAAGAAAAAGTAATAGCTTCTTTTCAAGTGGTGCTGCATGATACCTGGTCATGTGCCAACCGGATTTATGGTCTAAAGTGAACACAACACTAATTTAGAGAACAATAAAGTATATAACTATATAAAATTAAAATATTTTTAAATTTTACTAATGCAAAATAATCACCATTAGTAGAAAAGGGACAATAATGTCACAAATTTTTTATATAATGTAAAATAAATACAGTTATATTTTTAAAAATAAGAGCAACATTTTTAAGTTGAACACTTCTTAGATGAAATTTTTGAAAATAAGAGAAACATTTTTAAGTTGGACATCTTATGATATGATGTAAAACTCAATATTTCTGTTGAAACTACTTTAGTGTTGGATGTAAAACTTGATTTTAAATTGTCCAAACCTCTTTCTTTTTCATTTCGTATTTGCTTTTTTTTTTTTTACAGTTGTGACAAAAGTGTATTTGTATTTATTGTGACTTAAATCTTGTTTCTTTTCCATCTCTATGACTAGTTTTGGGTGGTGAATGTTTATGTCCGATAGGATTGTGGGTTAACATTCTCCATTGAGATTAGTAGTCTAAATTTTTTTTTTTTAAATTTGCAACACTCTAAAATATATAATTTTGTTACAAAAGAAAATAACCACTCTTTTTTCAAAGTATATATATATATATATATATATATATATATATATATATATATATATATATATATATATATATATATATATATATATTCGTGTAGATAGTACAATCATACATAGATAACACATGCAAATGTAAGTTATCGAGAATAAAATTCTAACATACAAAAATATAAGTAAAAAAAATTAATTTAATTAATCATTTATATACATAAAATTTTTCATCAATCATAGTCCTATAATACTCAATACCAATCACCACAATCCAGCTACATTCCAATATTATCATCAACAATCATATGGATCAAATTATCAATCATTATTGTTTTCATTTCTTCATATATATTGACTACTCATAAATCCATTTGTCTCACAATACCTTGATTTTCTTTCAATCTCCAGTACTTTTGATTTAATTTCAATCATAGTGATTGCAAATGGATTTATCGTCTTTTAGAAGACTCATTAAGTATGCCCCTACCAAAGACTAACATTTCATTCAAACATCTAGGATCAAGTAAGTTCAAACATCCAATATTGTGTGTTTGCGCATGTCACAGTGTGTATGAACTTTCTTTTAAGTTTATCACAACCTAATATCTTAGTCTATATGACTTAGATCATCATTGAAGCTAGATGACCTCTTTTAAGACATAGGTTTTCCGTACTTAATGTACCATTACATAACATCTCAAACCTTATCCCAAATGTATTGAATCAATTTCATACAAGTTTCATCGTACAATATCATTCACATATATTACATACCATTAAATCACATAACATTTAAAATTTCACAAATAGATTGAATATACAGACAAATGTCTACTTCGCATAAAAAAATCATGCATAATTCAAATCATTTAAAAGACATGAACAAAAGAAAAGAAAGAATGAAATAATTTTTTTTCATGCTAACTTGCGGAAATTTCTAGCTTATGCGAGAATGGGTTCACTTGAGCAAAAATGAGGCCAAGAGGGTTGATTTTCCAATGCAATTTTCACTTAAGTGAAAATAGGTTCGCTTGAGCAAGAATTGGCTCGCTTTCGCTTGAGTGAGAACAAAACTGAAGAACAAGTCAAATGAAAGATATTTTTGCTTGAACGAGAATCATCTTGCCCAAGTAAAAAATAAGTAAATCAACCTCAACAACATACTTAAATTACATTTTCGAAGATCTTTCACAAATATTCCAATTCTACCACTTCTAAACAACTCTAAATGATTAATGCAAACTATTATTTGTTCAAGCATCTTTCTTCAATCAATTCCATACACTCAAAACCATTCAAATTCAATTTAAATAATTATATACTTAAACATGCATAATATTGTTTTCAGATTAACTTATTATGTAAATAAACTACCCTAAGGTTCTATTCAAACACATATAGCTTCCCTTACCTGAAATTCTTTATTCTAGTGGAAATTTTAGCTTAAGTAGGGAAACCACTGTAGAATTTAAGGACATAAAACATGTTATTCAAACATCACCAAATTTTAGTATGTGGTAAAACAAAGTTGAGAAAAATTAAGTGAAACACTTTTCTCAACTGTCCTCATCAGGATGGCTAAATCGTAAGGAAAAACAAAGAATAATGGATTAGAGTAAAAATAAATTTACTTTATTTGAAAATTTAATCGAGTAGAAATGTACCTTGACTCCTCAGCTACTGTATGGTGTGATTAGATTTTGGAATAAATGAGAATTAGGGAAAGAAAATGAAGAGAGAAAGGGGGAGGGAGAAAGAAGGGAGAGAGAGGAGATAAACATGACGGGTGGGGGGTTGCAAGCGTCACAAAATTGATAATGTTGATATTTTGGAATCTCAATCACAACAATGCATGAATGTCTCCATTGGATTGTTGTTAGATACTTTTGATATTGAAATCGTGTTATTTGGGTGTTTAAATTTGAAATAGTAAATTTAATTATTAAAATTAATTTAATACAAATGATAAATGTTCTTAGATGTTTAAAATTGAAATTTGAAATTTAGGAATAGTAGACACATTTAAATCTTGAATTGTTCGATTGAACCGTTTGGGAAAATTATTTTCATAATTTATTAATAGGTACATATTGTAAGTTTGTGTTTAAATTTAATAAAATTTTGGTTGAAACCACTCTGTTATTCTCATTGGTACTTTGTTATCACTTATATGTCATGTACTTCACGAACCAATGCGAAATGCTATAAAAAATTTATCAAATTTAAGATAATAGACCTTGTTTGTAAATGTTACTAAATTACGGAAATTTTTTTCTAATGAGTAGAGTTTCACCTTCAATTACAAAAGTGAGAATTACATATTGCATATTTAATGATGATGGAGTTTGTAAAGTACGTAATTATGGACTGAAGTTGGATGAATTCACATCACATTGGTAAGGAGTATAAAAAGGGAGTTGATTACTTCTTGTAATTTGCTCGCCAAAAATGGAAACCTGTCAATGAGACATATTATTGTTCTTGATTTTTGTTTGAATCAGATACATTAAGATTTGAGGGAGATATGTGATCACCTATTTATCTTTAATATACTAAAAAGTTATACAATATGGACTTGACACAAAGAAATATTAGACATTCCTACTATGTCATGAACAAAAAAAATTGAAGAAAGGATAAATGATCATTTATAGGACATGATATGTGATGTTGATGAAGAAATTTTTGGAAAAGCTCGTGTATATGATTGTTTGAAGTCTGATTTAGAACAACAACAAACTCTCATTAAGATAAGATTTTAATACCATATTAAGAAGTGGATTTTCAATCGTCAATAACTTTAATATTGTTATAGTTTTAGTTAATTTTTAGATCAGATTTTATTGGTTTTTTTTTATAAATGTTTGGTTTATATTATATGTGTATGTCAATTGATATTTATTTTTTTTTCATTTCAGATTTTGATTTTAAGTCAAAACCCAATAAAAATTTAAAAAAATATCCACAATTTAAGTTAGTTAATATATGTTCCAACATAAATTTTGAATATTTTTTTCTTCTTACCTACTATCCCATTCACATCGGTGAGTTTATGATCCAATATAAATACACACATTTTTATGTAGAATATTTTATGTGACCTAAATTTATGTCTTCTACACCTATATTAATCAATTTAAAAATCGATTATTCTAAACTAATGAATATAAATGTGTTTCTTTCTTATATTTAAAAAAAAAAAGGAAAGATCCTTTTAGTTCTTTTTTTTTCTTATACTTATTTTCTACACAGCCATTTTTTCATTTTCCTTTCTCTTCGTAACAAGACACAAGACTACTACCATGAGACCGTCACGGTAAGAATGTCACTATAGAATTACTATTGTGCTCATCACTATGACTTTGTCCATGGTGACTATGATATGCTTCATTTATTTATAGAAAAAAAAAAAAAATATATATATATATATATATATATATATATCAACAGAAAATAAATATTTATTTTAAATATAAGATATATTTCTTTCAAAAAGCTAACTTTTTATGTAAGTTATTTTAAAAATCGACATAAAAAAATTAAGATATATATAATATTTTTTTACGTCAATTATTTGATCAAGATAAAAAAAATCTTTAAGAACTTGCATAAAAAGTTCCGACTTAGATGAAATTTTGTAACTCGATGCCTTAATTTTATTATGCATATATATATATATATATATATATATATATATATATATATATATGGCAATTATGCCAAGCTTTTATACGTGTGTTAACATAAGCACTTTAAACTTTCTCCACTATGAGAAGAAAATGTAGATGGTTGGTGAAGCTACTGTAATTTCTTTCTGACGAAGCTAAACCTGATGACTAATATAAAACTTAGAGTTTGGTTATGTATGACAAAGTACTCCAAAATATCTATAATCTTTACAAGAAAATAAGTCAACGTCTCCTTCACAATGGTTATGTGTCATTCATCATCCCCACTCCTGTTTTTTCTTTTTCAAAATTCTTATATTATTTTTCTTTTAAAATTATATTAATTTCTTTTTTTAGCAATTATTGTTCAGAACAGGGAAATAAGTGAAAACAATTCTAAGACGACAACATTTTTTTTCTTTTTTCTTTTTAGAAGTTGTTTAAAAGCAATACAAATAATAAATGATAAAAAAAACTTTCCTTATGTTTTATAGTAAATTAGTTATACTTTTTCTATATACTAATTTTCATATTTTTTTGAAAAATATTGTATTGATGGTCTTTATAACATATGAACTCTCTTTGTTTAAAAAGTTATTGAATCATCAAGAGGGTTACATGGAGCGTTTATATAATTTCACAATCATTTATGAATAATTAACGTAAAACATTTTTATACGAATTTTACTTGAAAGTAAAGTTAAGAAACATTATGGAAGATTAAGTGATAAAAATATATTTGAACCCCAAAAAGATTATACTGTTAAAATTTGATGTCCAATAATATACATATATCAAAGAATAAAATATGTTATATAAAAATTAAAAATAATGTTTTTTAATAACTCGATTTGTAGATAAAATCCATACGAGTAACATGTATAAAATATTTTTGGTTGAATTATATAAGACTGTGCAAATGAAAAGATATATGTTAAGATTTATAGATATGGGGAACATAAAACCAGGTCTTTTCTGCAAAACTTTTTACTTTGGGTGTCTCTTTATTTTATCCATTTCTTCTGAAAACTCGACGAGTGGCACCTTCCTTTTCTTACTCTCCCCACTTATTGAGGTGTGTCTCCATTACTTTAAATAGAACCTCAAAGCAAAACTGGGATAACTTATAAAATAAGCAAATGCACCTTCCTCAACCAAGGTAAAAGAGGAACTATTTGGTGCTTTTGACAAAAAAATTTATAAAACTTATTAAAAATGCTAATTAAAAAGTAGTTGGGTTAGAATGGTTTGGACACGTGTGCATGTGCTAACATATGCTCACACACTCTCATGCATATCCTATCGTAAAAGCCAAATTATGAAAACGTGTGGTGCAAAAACATGGCGTGGTTGTTGGAGAGATTGTGATTCTGGTATCAGAGTGAAGAAACAATGTTTTAGTGATCTGAGTTAGTTGCAGTTGGGTAGTTAGTTAATGATAGTTAATTAGGCAAAGTTAGTTTGAAGTTATTTAGTTAGTTGTATGGATAAGGTTTGATGTTGCAAGTTTGGAGGGTTTAGAGAAAATAATTTTCTTATTTCATAGAATGAATGCAGTGGATTACATTTACATCAAGTGTATATATATCAAACTCTTTATTGAAACTAAGACAGTAACTATAAATAACTAAAAAGTAATAATATTTAACTAATTATCTGATTTAGAGCTTCACAAGCATAAAACAATTAATACAGTTGTATATTAAATTATATATAATAAAAAAGACGTAGTAATAAAAATGAAAGATAATAATAAGTAAAGACCAAAACCTTCAAAAAGTCAATTATATATATACATAGACAAAAACTTAACCAAGAAGGAAAAGTCATTACTCAAGATTTAGCAAATAAATAGAAGTAATTTCAAGATTGTCTTGTCAGTTGTTTGGGAGGATAGTGTTATGATTATTCCATAAGCATTTTTTAGTTATTTAAATAGAATTTTTTTAAGAAAATATAAACTTATTTTATGTCTTATGTTTTATATTGTTTTATAAACCTGTTAGATTATCCACTTTCTTTACGGATAAATTTATGGCTTAATAACTAGTGATATTAATAATATTGTGTATAGCTTAAAGTTTCTTTAAGAAAACCTCATTGAAACTACATGTGTTTTAGGAAAATATTAATGAACAAAACTTAGAAGCACAATTTAATAATTAACTTGTGTGTTCCCTCTGTTTTGTAATGTTGTTTTTAAAAGTCTCATGAGCTTTTTCGTTTTTCTGAGTATTTAAAGTTTTAAAAAAAAGTATAAAAGTTTATATTCAAATGAGTTGATCGTGGAAGAGAATGTAAAGCTTAAGAAGGAGATTGAAATGGTTAAGACCAATCTCAAAAAAAAGACTATACAATCTTCTAAAGGCATTATACTTAAATAATAAGTAGTCAATCTCACTATAAAGATTTGTCTAACTTTGTCAATGAAATTCTCAATCTAAAGTAAAGATAAGACAACACATGTTGTAAGGAACAACACATTGTCATATTTGAACAATGTCTTTTTTTTAGGTGGTCATGTGACCATTAACTAACACCTCTCTTTACCTTGCTGGATTATAACATTAAAAGGGTTAATTATTTTTAATATTCAATATTTGTACAAGGAATAGTTTTATTATTCACTCTTGGAACAAAAAGGTGTAGGTTATGAGGGCAATGCCAGAGACATAGATGCAGATAAGTATTTTTGTATGCACGACATGTTTTGCATCAGACAGGAGTGTGTAGAAAAATTTCTATCTCCTGACTTTAGTTGCAAGTTTTATATTATATTATATATATATATATATATATATATATATAGATAGATGTTTACACAATAATTATTAATTGAAGAAAAAAAAAGTTATTTTATCTATATTCATGTGTGTATAATTAGGAATAATGTTATGACTTTGACCGTGTAAAAGTTTCCCAAGGTGTTAATAGCATGCTTGTAACTCAGTTTGGAAATTTATGATTCAGAATTCTTTTTCTTTTTCTTTTTAGTATAGAAAACTTTAAAATTAAAATTGATTTTTTTAAGTCTTTTGATTTAAATCGTGTACGAGTATAAAGTTATTAAGCTTTGGTTTATCATGAATAAATTTAATTTATAATGTGAAAAAATAATTTGTATATATTGATATGTTTCGGTAGTCTTCTCCTCTCTTTTTTTCTTTCCTTTTTTTTTCTGGGAGTGAATGTTCCAATCTTTTGTTTTTCATGATTGATAAATGGAAGACTGATGTTTCTTCATGCAACTTTATATTCATATGCATAACTCATACTTCTTAAAATGTTAAAAGTATATTTATTTTATTAATATTTTTCTATTTTAAAATGGATGGTCAAAAAAATTTAAATTATAAAATTTGAAAGATATTTCTAAATTTGGAAATATTTTTCAAATTCTACAGCAAGAATGTATTTCTTTAAGAAAAAAAATTATAAATCATAGAATTTAAAAGATATTCATGAATCTAAAAATACATTTCAAACTCTACAATCTAAAATATGTAAATTAAAAAAAAAATACACTCCATACTATAGAATCTAAAAAGTATTTATGGCTTAAGAAATATATTCTGAATTATAGAATAAGGATGTGTAAATAAAATAAAAAAATACATTATGGATTATAGAATCCAAAAGATATTTTTAGATATGGAAATACCTTTCAAATTCTACAATCTAAAATATATTTTTTAAGGACAAAATGGTTTTTTCACCTAGATTATAGGATGTCAGAAGAAGTTATGGAGGTGCCAAAAGAAGATATAGAGGTGCAAAAAGAAACAGCAAACATGCAATGTGAAATCTAGTAGAGCCCTATTAAGATTTTTGGGCTGGTGCGTTAACTGATATCACTTCATTCCATTCTCCATCTCCATAGTAGTTTGAAGGTGCCCTTTCACAAGAGTGGTAAAAAGATAAAAGTGTTATCAATTTACATTTATAAATTATATTTTAGATTATATATTTTAGAATTTCTTTTTAGATCCATAAATACACACTAAATTATACAATTTGTACAATTTGTAGTTATTTTTTATTTAAATTAAAATACAGTTTTTGTATTTTTGAAACATATAATCTAAAATACAGAAATTATATTTCAGAATATATATTTTAAAATATATTTTTTATTTTTTATTCGAAATTGAAAATTTATATTCCAAAAATATAATTTAAAAAATATTGTTTTTCAAATTGTACATTATAAAATATAAAAATATTAACATTATATTTTAGATTATATAATTCGGAACCTTTTGAGATCACACAATTCAAAATTGGAAATGAAAATTCTAAACTCAAGCTTAAATTAATTCATAATGCTGGTTGAAATCACTGAGGTATAGGATGCGGGCTAATTCTTCCTACACCTAATTTTTTTGAACATGCACCGTATTCACTTTTAAATTTCCAGAAAAAACAATTTTAGAATAAAAATATATATTTTGGAAAAATAATTTTAGAATAAAAAATACATTCTGAAAAACCATGAAAAACAAAATTTCAGAATGTATTAAAAAAATATTCTAAAAAGTGTTCTGAAAAATCAAATATGAAAATATATTATGAAAAAAAATCCAGACTCTATTTTGATCCACACCCCTCTCTTATTTAAAAACTAAAAAAAAACATTTTTATCATTTTAGTACAGATTCATCAAGTTCAAAAGTCATCTGGTGTAGCATCTTAAGATGTGTTAGCCTTCATATCATCTACATGAGTCCATCAAAGAATATTTTTCCAAATTAAGATTTTATTTTTGTTATTAATTTAACTATTTTAAGAAATTATGGTAAAATAAAGTTAACACTTTACAATGTGACTTAATCTGCGTCAATTTATATATATCAGATAAAGTTAGGTTGAAAATGCATTGAAATAATAAAATTGAATATCACGTATACAAGTTTTAGATGCAATTAGATATTACAAGTAAACTTGAATATGTTAATACTTTAATGATCCTGATCTAACTTTGACATTATATATTTTTTCTTATTAATTGTTTTTTGGATTACCACACGCACATATTAAGGTTAAGAGTTTTATATTTATATTTTTATAATTATTAACATATGAATTAATTATTTTAGTACTAAACTTAAAGTTTTATAATGAACTGAAAATATAATTTAGTTATAATTTTTTAATTTATTTTCTATATGTTATTTGAATTAAAACATAATTTATAATTGAATATACAATTTATTTAACGATGTTTATATGATGAGATGTATTTTTTAACAAATTTTAATGACATTTTTTTATTTGACAATTTTATCCTATAGTAAATAGGGATATATATTCTGTTGTAACTGATTCTGTTGTCCCAAATATAGCTGTTTAATGTAAGGACCTGAGATTTATTGAAATGAATGAGTATGTTAAGTAAATTCTATGTATGTTTTATCTAAGTTAAAAAGGAAGGAAAGTGTAGTCTAGGAAAAACGATAAGAGTTTCTTGTTTATACATCATCGCCGGTCGCCTAGACCACACGTCATCGCCTGGGCGCGAGGCATGCAGGCGTCACCAGAGAAGAGAGACATCGGTCGCTCGCGCGAGAGGTCATCAGCGGGTTGTCATCGCGCGATAGCTCATCAGCGGGTTGTCATCGCGCGATAGCTCATCAGCGGGTTGTCATCGCGCGATAGCTCATCAGCGGGTTGTCATCGCGCGATAGCTCATCAGCGGGTTGTCATCGCGCGATAGCTCATCAGCGGGTTGTCATCGCGCGATAGCTCATCAGTGGGTGTCATCGCGCGATAGCTCATCCGCGGGTTGTCATCGCGCGATAGCTCATCCGCGGGTTGTCATCGCGCGATAGCTCATCGGTTGTTAGCCTTCGCGCGAGAGGTCATCGGTTGTTAGCCTTCGCGCCTGTGGTC
Source organism: Phaseolus lunatus (assembly GCA_013389735.1). NCBI lineage: Eukaryota > Viridiplantae > Streptophyta > Magnoliopsida > Fabales > Fabaceae > Phaseolus > Phaseolus lunatus. The sequence goes on along the minus strand of CM023865.1, from coordinate 10,107,193 downwards.
ATCGGTGAAAAGGTCATCGCGCTACGTTAAGTTATACACAGAGAACGTGGGACCCAGACTCCCAGCAAGAGACGTTCTGCACGCGCGCCACGTAGACAAAAGGTGGTTCAGAATAGTGACCTCATAGCGTAGCCTGCGCAGAGGCACGCTCAGTAGTACTGTGCAGGGAAGCGTACACGCAAACTTCCCTGCAGAGTGGGTGGTGGCAGCTGCTTTTGGAGGGATAAAAGGGGTTTAAGTTGCAGAAATCCACACCTGAGAGAAAGAAAGCATTGTTGTACTCGAAGAGAGAAAGAGTGAGTTTCCTCCTCCGCGTTGCGATTTCAGCATCTCCACACAAGAGTACGACGAGAAGGAACACCATTGGAGCACTTGAGCAGTTCTCTGCAAGATCTTCAAAACAGAGCCAAGGCATTCTTCAAGCTTCGTTGGATTTCGAAGCTCCTGGTGTTTGCGCAAGTCCAGGTAAGGGAAGCTAGACCTCTTTTCCATACGAGCCATAGTTTAACTATCTTCTGAAGTGAGGGCGACGTGGTCGCCATTTTCGTTTTCATCTGCGTAAAATGCTCTGTTTGTGTGCTTGGGCGACGAGGTCGCCGGTTTTATATACAGTTTTCGAAATACCTTGTTTTTGAACCAGGTCGCCGGTTTTGGCGCTGTTTTGCGAACTCCTTGTGTTTGATGTTGTTTTGAGAACTGCTTGAGATTTACATGAGATATTCGAAAATATGAATCCTTTGAAATGGCTATTGCTGTGATTGAAATCATTTCTTTGAGTATGGTATGATGTGTTGAATGTTGTGAATGTGGGGTCGAGGCATAGTATTTTCAGGAAAGGAAATACCGTGTAAGACCATGTTAGATGTGCATTGATCGGTGATTATGAACGAGATATCCTGACTCTGCTGATAATGGAATCACATAGAGGAAGTTACTCAGTTGGGAGAGTCGAAGGAGGTTCACCTGTATGGGTGGGTTGTTTGAAAGAGAACATACCGACCTGTATTGCGTGGATTTACCTTGTCATACTGTATGGTGATGTGTTGAGATTCATCATATGCCTGTGAATGTGTGAGATTTCACGGCGACCCTGTGGATGTGCGAGATTCCACAGTGGGCAGTGTGACAGGTGCAAATCTCCGAGTCTAATCAATGCATGAGTCAATCCGGAAGTAGTGTCAAGTGTCTTGTGTGGTGAGTCAGTGGAAAGTCTGACATGTGAAATGGTGAAATGAGAAACTGGAATACTGATAGACACTTGATGCTGTGGTGTGAAATGGAATGACTATGGGAAATGTTTGTGAATTTGTGAATTTGGGCGATTAGTTGAATGCTATGAGTAGCTCTACGTTTACTTGGATATTTTGGAAACTTGGTTTACTTGGGTTTTTTCATATGCATGATTTAAACTCCTTTCATATTATCTAGCTTACCCTTTTATCTGTCATTTTGGTTGCCTTCTCAAAACTGTGATGATCGTGTAATTGTTACGCGGGAGCAGAAGACCTTCCAGGAAGAAGAGCTCCCTAAAGGGGTGGTCGCCGAGGGCAGAGATCGCCCATTTCCACCTCTCGGTGGTGATCGCCGGATTTTGCCCTACTATCAGATCGCCTGTTTTGAGGTCGCCTGTTATGAGATCGCCGATTTTATGTCTGGCTAGCAAGTCGCCCATTTTTGGGGACTTCTGGTGATCGCCGTTTTGAAGTTGGAGATCGCCGTTTTCTTTTGAGACCGCCTGTCTTACTGCATTTCTTTTATTTTCGTAAAATCTTGCAAACATTTGATTTGGTTATGTATTAAACTCCCTAAGAGGAGCAACTTCATTTCAAATATATATATTATCATGTTATTTCTCTTCAATATTATTTGGTTACATTTAATTTCATTATACCTGTATGTATGTATTACTTTGGCGGGATGTTACATTAATGGTATCAGAGCAGTTCGTCCTTAGGATGACCTGAGGGCTGTGGATCCATTGTGTTTCTTCTGCTCATAAAAGTTATTTGAGTTTTTAAATAACAACTATAGTGAAAGGTTTTCAAACGTTTTGCATTGAAAAGTTTGTGTGTGCTTCTGTGCTTTAGTGAACGTATGCTTTAGCTGAAAATCTTAGTATTAAGGGTGAGAAGATCTTGATGAAGTAATGAGGGTGCACACTCATAACTGGATCGAGATGATTCTCAATCTTAATTCCAAAGATTTGATGTTTAGTATACATTGAACGCTGGTGTGATCTAGTTTAGCTTATTGAGTGTTTTTGCAATTGACTGAAAATGGTTGTTTGATCTGATGGTGATGATATCAGTAGCTGTTCTAATACCTTGCTTGAGATTCTAAGTATTACGAGTATGTTGATAAACTCAAATTCTTTATGATTTTGAGATGCTGACCTTTGTAAGGTCTAGCTGTTACCCCCCTTGAATGAATTGATTCTTATCGGTTTCATTCTTATAGTTGTAGGGATTATAGAAGCCTATAGATTCAGAATTCAGAGCGAAGAAGATGGCACGTAGACCTGCTACCCCACCCCAACCTTCCTCAGAAATGAGTCAAATCGCCAAGGCCATTGAGATGATGGCGACTGCCATTCAGCAGCAGAACGCCGCAATGGCCCAGAACCATCAAGCCACAATGCAGCACTGGGAAACTGCCCGATCTGCTGAGACAAACTCCCACGTTGGTCAGCCCCAGGAACAGATGGGATTAGCTGAGTTCATGAGGCACAACCCACCTAAGTTCAGTGGGAACGCTACCCCTGACCAGGCAGATCAGTGGGTCAGGGAGTTGGAGAAAATCTTTAGGGCGACCTCCTGCCCTGAAGAGAAGAAGCTGCTGTTCGCCACTTATCTGCTATCAGGAGAAGCAGAGTTCTGGTGGATGGGAGCTCAGCAAATGATGGAGGCACGGGAGGATGTTCTGGATTGGGAGAGCTTCAGGGTGAAGTTCTTAGAGAAGTACTTCCCAGACAGCGCCAAGTTTGCAAGAGAGGCTGAGTTCCTGAAGTTGGAGCAGGGGGACATGACTATAAACGCATATGCTGCCCGTTTCGAGTACCTCGCCCGGTTTTATACCCAGGCGACCTCCGAGGCCTGGAGGTGTAGGAAGTTCGAGGAAGGACTGAAGCATGGGCTGAAGAAGACCATAGCACCGATGTGCATCAGGGAGTTCCACGCCTTAGTGGAGAAGGCAAAGATGGTGGAGACCCTGGAAAAGGGTGAGTCTAGGGTGATCAGGTCACACCCAGGAGGTCCTTCCAGTGGGAGAGCTAAGGCACAGCACCCACAAAGCAAGCCATATGCTAGGCCTTCACCACATCGGGTGGGAACAGCTTCATCCCGGTTCCAACAGCAACAACCTGGGAAACTTAAATGTTTCCATTGCGGTGGACCCCATACAGCCAGCGTGTGCCCCAAGAGGGATCCAGAGAGGAGATGTTTTGTCTGCCAAAAGACGGGGCATTTTGCTAGAGAATGCCCTAACCAGAATAGGGCGACCCAGCCCAGTGGCTCTCAGCAGACGAGGAACGAGGGCAGCAGACCTCAGGCAGCAGGGAGGGTGTTCGCCATGTCTGGAGCAGAGGCAACTCAGTCAGGTAACCTCATCCAAGGTGTTTGTTTTATTGCTGGTAGAGGTGTAAGGGCTTTGTTTGATTCTGGAGCGACACACTCCTTTGTGTCAAGCCTGTGTGTAGCTGAGTTGGGTCTCCTAGTGAAGGAGTTACCTTTTGAGCTGTTGGTCTCTACACCTGCGTCAGGACAGGTGTCGACCTCTACAGTGTGCCCTGAATGTCCAGTGATTGTAGAAGGACGTAGATTCAAGGTGAACTTGATCTGCCTACCTCTTCAGGACCTGGATGTCATCCTAGGAATGGATTGGTTAACTGCCAATCACGTCCTCATAGACTGTGGTAGGCAGAAGGTAGCGTTTCCAGACCCCCATGAAGCGGATGTGTTAACAGTTCAACAAGGGCGATCAGCATTGGAAGAAGGGGCGAGGTGCTTCGTGGTGCTCGCCCGGTTGGAAGTGGAGAATAAAGGGGACGTAAACGAGATCCAAGTGGTGAGAGACTTCACCGATGTGTTCCCAGAGGAGGTGCCTGGATTACCCCCTAAGAGAGAAGTGGAATTCTCTATTGACTTGGTACCTGGAGCTGGACCAGTGTCAATGGCACCTTACAGGATGGCACCAGCCGAGTTGGAGGAGTTAAAGAAGCAATTGGAAGAGTTGCTGGAGAAGCAGTTCATCAGACCCAGCGTATCTCCATGGGGAGCTCCAGTGCTCCTAGTCAAGAAGAAGGATGGAGGGTCTCGGTTGTGCATAGACTACAGGCAATTGAACAAATTGACCATCAAGAACAAGTACCCCCTACCTCGGATTGATGATTTGATGGACCAAATTCATGGGGCCTCGGTGTTCTCCAAGATTGACCTGAGATCGGGGTATCACCAAATCTTGGTAAAAGCTGAAGATGTTCAGAAGACAGCTTTTAGGTCTAGATATGGGCACTACGAGTATGTAGTGATGCCATTTGGAGTCACCAATGCTCCAGCTCTATTCATGGACTATATGAATAGGATCTTTCGCCCTTTCTTGGATAAGTTTGTGGTGGTCTTCATAGATGACATCCTCATTTATTCAAAGACCGAGGAAGAGCATGAGGAACACCTAAGGGCAGTATTGGAAATACTGAGGGAGAAGCAGCTCTATGCCAAGTTCTCCAAGTGTGAGTTCTGGCTAAGGGAAGTCAACTTCTTAGGACACGTGATATCTGCCCAAGGGATCTCGGTAGATCCAGCCAAGGTAGAGGCAGTGCTACAATGGGAACGTCCTAAGACAGTGACTGAGATAAGGAGCTTTGTGGGGTTGGCGGGCTACTATCGGAGGTTTATTGAGGATTTTTCCAAGGTAGTGGCTCCTTTGACACAGCTGACTCGCAAGGACCAACCCTTTGCTTGGACCGACCGATGTGAGCAGAGCTTCAGGGAGCTAAAGGAGAGGTTGACCAGTGCTCCAGTGCTGGTGATCCCCGAGATAGGAAGACCTTTTGACGTCTTCTGTGATGCCTCACATCAAGGCTTGGGATGCGTCTTGATGCAAGAGAAGAGGGTGGTTGCATATGCTTCAAGGCAACTCAAGGTGCATGAGAGAAACTACCCTACTCATGATTTGGAGTTGGCAGCGGTAGTGTTTGCCTTGAAGATCTGGAGGCATTATCTATATGGAGCTCGGTTCCAGGTGTTCAGTGACCACAAGAGCTTGAAGTACCTGTTCGATCAGAGGGAGCTAAACATGAGACAAAGAAGGTGGATGGAATTCCTAAAGGACTACGACTTTCAACTCATGTATCACCCAGGGAAGGCCAATGTAGTGGCAGATGCCTTGAGTAGGAAGTCTATACAAGTCGCCACCATGATGATGGAAGAGCAGAAGCTGATCGAGCAGTTCAGGGACTTAAACCTGGGAGTAGAGTTCCACGTGAATCACATTAGTTGTAGTAAGCTGACTATAACTAATGACTTCCTTGTGATGTTGAAGGACAAACAATTGGAGGACCCTAGCCTGAAGCGCACTATGGAGTCACTAGGGACAGATCAGGCGAGAGGCTTTGAGATGGGCGAGGATGGGATCTTGAGGTTTGATGGCAGGATCTGCATACCTACAAATGACGAGTTGAAGGAGATGATCCTAGAGGAAGGCCATAAGAGTCGCCTTAACCTCCACCCAGGCATGAACAAGATGTACCATGACTTGAAGGAGTCATTTTGGTGGTCAGGCATGAAGAGGGACGTCGCCCAGTACGTGGCAACCTGCTTAACGTGTCAAAAGGCGAAGGTGGAACACCAAAGACCTGGCGGGCTGTTGCAGCAACTGGATATCCCTGAGTGGAAATGGGACAGCATCGCCATGGATTTTGTCACCCATTTACCCAGATCAGTAAAGGGTCATGATGCAATCTGGGTCATCATTGATAGACTGACGAAGAGTGCCCACTTCCTCCCAGTAAATATGAAGATGCCCATGGCCAAGTTGGCACAGCTGTACATCAAGGAGGTTGTGAGGTTGCATGGAGTGCCTTCCAGCATCATTTCAGATAGGGATCCCAGGTTCACTTCACGGTTTTGGCAGACCTTGCAAGAGTGTTTGGGAACCAAGTTGAGGATGAGCTCTGCATATCATCCCCAAACAGATGGTCAGTCAGAGAGGACAATCCAATCTTTGGAAGATCTGCTGAGGGCATGCGTTTTAGATCAATTGGGAGGTTGGACGGAGGTGTTGCCACTAGTGGAGTTCACCTATAACAATAGCTACCACGCCAGCATTGGGATGGCGCCATATGAAGCCCTGTATGGGAGGAAATGCAGAACTCCATTATGTTGGTACCAGGAGGGCGAGGCAGTCTTGGTTGGACCAGAGTTGATTCAGCAGACGACCGAGAAGGTGAAGCTGATACAAAGCAGGATGAAAGCCTCTCAGAGTAGGCAGAAGTCCTATGCAGATCAGAGGAGGAAGCCTTTGGAGTTTGCTGCTGGAGATCACGTGTTCATGAAAGTGACACCAACCAAGGGTGTAGGGCGGGCGATCAGGCCAAAGAAGTTGTCCCCCAAATTCGTGGGACCATATCAGATCTTGAGAAGGATTGGCCCTGTGGCGTATGAAATCGCCCTACCTCCCCATCTGGCAAATCTGCACAATGTGTTTCACGTGTCACAGCTGAGGAAGTACATGGCAGACCCTAGTCATGTGCTGGATGTAGACGACGTGCAGATTAGGGATGACTTGTCCTTTGAAGCCAAACCAGTTAGGATTGACGATCGGCAGTGTAAACAGCTCAGGGGCAAGACCATCAACATGGTGAAAGTGGTGTGGGATGAGAAGTCGGGGGATTCTACTTGGGAATTAGAAGAACCCATGAGGGAGGCTTATCCATACCTCTTTTCCTTGTAATCCAATTTTCGAGGACGAAAATTTTTGTTGTTGGGGAGAATGTAAGGACCTGAGATTTATTGAAATGAATGAGTATGTTAAGTAAATTCTATGTATGTTTTATCTAAGTTAAAAAGGAAGGAAAGTGTAGTCTAGGAAAAACGATAAGAGTTTCTTGTTTATACATCATCGCCGGTCGCCTAGACCACACGTCATCGCCTGGGCGCGAGGCATGCAGGCGTCACCAGAGAAGAGAGACATCGGTCGCTCGCGCGAGAGGTCATCAGCGGGTTGTCATCGCGCGATAGCTCATCAGCGGGTTGTCATCGCGCGATAGCTCATCAGCGGGTTGTCATCGCGCGATAGCTCATCAGCGGGTTGTCATCGCGCGATAGCTCATCAGCGGGTTGTCATCGCGCGATAGCTCATCAGCGGGTTGTCATCGCGCGATAGCTCATCAGTGGGTGTCATCGCGCGATAGCTCATCCGCGGGTTGTCATCGCGCGATAGCTCATCCGCGGGTTGTCATCGCGCGATAGCTCATCGGTTGTTAGCCTTCGCGCGAGAGGTCATCGGTTGTTAGCCTTCGCGCCTGTGGTCATCGGTGAAAAGGTCATCGCGCTACGTTAAGTTATACACAGAGAACGTGGGACCCAGACTCCCAGCAAGAGACGTTCTGCACGCGCGCCACGTAGACAAAAGGTGGTTCAGAATAGTGACCTCATAGCGTAGCCTGCGCAGAGGCACGCTCAGTAGTACTGTGCAGGGAAGCGTACACGCAAACTTCCCTGCAGAGTGGGTGGTGGCAGCTGCTTTTGGAGGGATAAAAGGGGTTTAAGTTGCAGAAATCCACACCTGAGAGAAAGAAAGCATTGTTGTACTCGAAGAGAGAAAGAGTGAGTTTCCTCCTCCGCGTTGCGATTTCAGCATCTCCACACAAGAGTACGACGAGAAGGAACACCATTGGAGCACTTGAGCAGTTCTCTGCAAGATCTTCAAAACAGAGCCAAGGCATTCTTCAAGCTTCGTTGGATTTCGAAGCTCCTGGTGTTTGCGCAAGTCCAGGTAAGGGAAGCTAGACCTCTTTTCCATACGAGCCATAGTTTAACTATCTTCTGAAGTGAGGGCGACGTGGTCGCCATTTTCGTTTTCATCTGCGTAAAATGCTCTGTTTGTGTGCTTGGGCGACGAGGTCGCCGGTTTTATATACAGTTTTCGAAATACCTTGTTTTTGAACCAGGTCGCCGGTTTTGGCGCTGTTTTGCGAACTCCTTGTGTTTGATGTTGTTTTGAGAACTGCTTGAGATTTACATGAGATATTCGAAAATATGAATCCTTTGAAATGGCTATTGCTGTGATTGAAATCATTTCTTTGAGTATGGTATGATGTGTTGAATGTTGTGAATGTGGGGTCGAGGCATAGTATTTTCAGGAAAGGAAATACCGTGTAAGACCATGTTAGATGTGCATTGATCGGTGATTATGAACGAGATATCCTGACTCTGCTGATAATGGAATCACATAGAGGAAGTTACTCAGTTGGGAGAGTCGAAGGAGGTTCACCTGTATGGGTGGGTTGTTTGAAAGAGAACATACCGACCTGTATTGCGTGGATTTACCTTGTCATACTGTATGGTGATGTGTTGAGATTCATCATATGCCTGTGAATGTGTGAGATTTCACGGCGACCCTGTGGATGTGCGAGATTCCACAGTGGGCAGTGTGACAGGTGCAAATCTCCGAGTCTAATCAATGCATGAGTCAATCCGGAAGTAGTGTCAAGTGTCTTGTGTGGTGAGTCAGTGGAAAGTCTGACATGTGAAATGGTGAAATGAGAAACTGGAATACTGATAGACACTTGATGCTGTGGTGTGAAATGGAATGACTATGGGAAATGTTTGTGAATTTGTGAATTTGGGCGATTAGTTGAATGCTATGAGTAGCTCTACGTTTACTTGGATATTTTGGAAACTTGGTTTACTTGGGTTTTTTCATATGCATGATTTAAACTCCTTTCATATTATCTAGCTTACCCTTTTATCTGTCATTTTGGTTGCCTTCTCAAAACTGTGATGATCGTGTAATTGTTACGCGGGAGCAGAAGACCTTCCAGGAAGAAGAGCTCCCTAAAGGGGTGGTCGCCGAGGGCAGAGATCGCCCATTTCCACCTCTCGGTGGTGATCGCCGGATTTTGCCCTACTATCAGATCGCCTGTTTTGAGGTCGCCTGTTATGAGATCGCCGATTTTATGTCTGGCTAGCAAGTCGCCCATTTTTGGGGACTTCTGGTGATCGCCGTTTTGAAGTTGGAGATCGCCGTTTTCTTTTGAGACCGCCTGTCTTACTGCATTTCTTTTATTTTCGTAAAATCTTGCAAACATTTGATTTGGTTATGTATTAAACTCCCTAAGAGGAGCAACTTCATTTCAAATATATATATTATCATGTTATTTCTCTTCAATATTATTTGGTTACATTTAATTTCATTATACCTGTATGTATGTATTACTTTGGCGGGATGTTACATTTAACTTTTCTACTAAATATAATTTTGTAACTTCACCATTAAAAGAATATAAACGTATGTTTTTTTAATTTTTAAATCATTATTTTACAATTGTATTTTTTAAACTATATTATATAAATTTTTTAAAAAAAACTATAAATATAGGAATAAGTTTTCCACTTTTAATCAAATCCAGCAAAAATAAATGAGATTGAGTTTGGAAATTTCAAACCTATAATTTAATTATCATGAAAGCATCCTTTTTGTCGTTTTTTTATATTTTTAAATATATAAACTCTTGGACGTTACCATAAATATATTGGGTCAAAGAGATACCTAAAAAACAAATACAAATAAAGCAATCTAAATGGACCTAACCAAATGACTTTTCATTGTTGAAATCCATAATTTTTCCAAACTCAACCTAATTTGTGATCAGAGCTGTTAGGAAGTAAAATCAATGTTCTTTTCTTTCTAAAACAATTATTTGTTGTTTCTATATGAATGTGGATATAGTTTTATCAAATACTGAAACAAACATGGTTAAATATACATTAACAATGTATATAAAATATAAAATTCATCTTGTGATAAAAGTGAAAGGAGAGAACTATGAAAGTTATCTAAACACTGTAGATCATAATAGACTATTTCAAAGGCAAAATCTTATAAATGACTTCAGTTGTTTCACACACCTTTTAATGGTTACCACAAACATTAAGAATGACGACTTTGTACACTGCGAGCTATCTCAACCTCACCCATTGGAAACAATATTTGAATTATTCACTAGCTCAGTCTCAACAACAACAAACAATAATGCATAATGCATGAATGGAATAAACTTTAACAAACGAACTATTCGAGAAATTATTCAACATTTGACACAACACTTCAAAACCACATTGCTATACATGCTTAAGGATGTTGTGTAAGGAATCTCTCTGTCCACGTTCTAAATATAAAAAAAACTATGACAAAATGGGAAAAACTACTGTCTAGGTAGCTTTTTGCAAGTTTCTTTGCATGTGAAGGGGAGAAGGAGATCACTGTTCACGTTGATGCCCTTCCCTTCTCTTTTCCGCACCTCTCTTGCGTTTAAATTGAAAAGGAGATTTGTGGGAAGGAGAGATAGTGAATTTATGAGGATTAGAGAGGATGTGTGAAGTTATTTAGATTGATAAATGATAAAGTAAATTTGTGAGGATAATTTATTGAAATTTATGAGTGATATCATAGTTGGGAAGAAATTTAAAAATTATTTTAAAGTTGTGAACTCTAAATTTACAAATTTATCATTATTATTAAAAAATATTTGAATGAAGAATTACTATATATATATATATAAATATATATATTTTAGGTTTGAGTTAATTAAATTTTTCTAATATATAATATCCATAATTACTTGTATTTCTTAATAAAAAAAATTAAAAAATATAATAGAAAATATTTTTGTGTTAAGTTGAAATAAATTTATTAAATATATTAAAATTTACGAAAATAATATTTATTATTTTATATATTTGTTATTTTATATAACTAGATATGTTTTATTGATAATATAATATAATTTTATTATTTTTATTATTTATAGTTATATGTTCCTATTAATAGTATAATTAAATATTTTTTGAAAATATTAAATAAATTTATATAATATTTAATTTTGTATATTTTAATAAAATGCATGCACAAAAGTATGGTAAAATATAATAATCCTAAAATCAACACAAATCTTTTCATTTGTGTGAATATTGGAAAAAAGTTTTCACCTTTTTCCCATCACTCTCCATTCTCAAAACCACTCACTCCCCCCTCCCTCCTCATTACTCATACTTAAAAACAAACACAATATTAATGTAAATAATAGTGGTGGTTTGTTGCTTCCCTTGAAAGAAACACAACCTAAGTGAAAACAATTTTTTGAATTTTATTTATTTTTAATAATTTTTTTTTATAGTAGCTCTAGTAATCACATAGCTAATTAAGAATGTTATGTTAAAAAAATTATTATATATATATGTATAATAGATTGAGTTGAATATGAAAGAGGGGTGGTTGCTTGATTCCAAAGGTAGAGTCAACTAAGAAAATAAACAATTAAAGACATCCCACCCCCTTGATTTTATGAAACGATAAAATTAAGTGTACATGACACCTATATTTATCTTTTGGGCCATTTCATTTCATCGTGCTGTCAAGTAAAAAATTATCAAAATTTTAATCAAAATAACATATTTAAAATATTTAATACTTTCATCAACTATTTATCAAATTAACATATTGTATTAAATAATTAATTAAATAATACGGTTTAATGTGACATTTCAAAGTTTGATTTTATTTTCAACTTGATTTTATTTTTTTGTTTTTTTATTTAAAATAAAGGATTTAAAAAATATTATATTGAAATAAGTATTTTAAATAAAATTGTAGAAAAATATATGTTTCAAAAAGTACAAGTTTAGAAAGGTAATTATATTAAGGAATGATATTTTAGAAAAATAAATATATTAAAAAACAATAATTTATAACACTAATTATATTAATAAATAATTATTTAAATCATATTATAACTTAAAAATAATTATTTTAATAAATAATTAATTGAAAATTAAATATTTAGACAAGTGATTATTTAGTTTTTTATTGAATTAAAAAATAAAATATTAATAGCTATTTATTTTAAAAAAATAAAGAGTAAGTAGATGTAAATGTAAAATAAAAATCCTATATTGAAAATTTTTCTAAGTCAATCTTCAAATTTTTTAAATTTCTTTTTAATTATACACACAATTAATAAAATAATCATGATAGAAAAAATACAGATAATTAGGGAATAATGTTCTTTATAAAAAAATATTTTTATAAATTATTAGTTTTACTTGAATGATTATTTACAAAAATAATTATTACATTTATAAATATTTTAATTATTATATTTATTATTCACAAATCAATAATTTAAATTATATGAAAAAAGTTCCATGATTTTTAAAATTTTTTCTTTCCTTTGTAATATAAATTTTTCAAACCAAAATTTTCAAAAATAAATTATTTCAAAATTTATTATACTAATATTATTAACAAATTTTTCTTATTTACATATTTTTTAAGTAAATATTGTTTAAAATATAGGTTTCTGTAAACAATTTTTTTTCTAAGTAATTTTTAAAAGAAAATATTTTTCAAATCATTTTTTTAAATAATTTTTTTTTAAATAATTATTTATTTTTATTCGTTTTTAAATGAAAAATAAAATCAACTTCAAAATACTTGTTTTATTTGGATAATTATTGACATAATATATTATTTAGATAAATATTTAATACAATATATTCTATGAGAAGATAAATGAAGTAGGCTAATTTGATCAAAACTTCAAAAAATTGTCATATTTTATTTATTTTTAACTCTAAAGAAAATGAAGGACATTTTCTTGCTTGTTTTTTTTATTCAAAAAGAATAAAATAGATAAAATCTAAAAAAAAAAAAAATTTATTCAATTTTAAAATAAAAATTTGTTTTTCCTCCCTTTCTTTTTTCTTTCCCCCCAGTTGTTCAATATTATTAGACAACAGAAAAATATTAAAGAAAAAGGAGAAATTAAAATTTTTCACCCTTTCTTATTTGAATTAAAAAAAAAAACTTTCCTCTCATTCATTTTCCTTTGTACAATTTAAATTTTTCACCCAATAATATTAAAATTTTATAAATAAAGAGAAAACTCACAGACAATCAAAGACAGAGTATAATTCATAATGTTTTTATTCATCCATAAATTATTATAAAACAATTTTCCCTTAAATTCTTAACAGAAACAAACTGCTATATATTATTGAGAGCATACGAGATAAATGAACTTGGATTCTTAATACTTTTAAATTGATCCTTTATTTTGTTACATAAGATTCTTGTTTTGATTCCACAAAAGACACAAACAGAGGACACATGTTGTTGAGAAAAAAACTACATAGGAATTATCCGTTTTTCTCTCTCTCCACAAAGGTTGGAGAAACAATATGACGAAGGACGTAAACCTGGTTATTGCAACAATATAGATCAAATAGTTAGTTGAAAATCTCCTCATTTTCAGCTTTCCAAATAAACCTGCATGTGATCACAACAATAATTCACACTTTCCATTAACATTAGCGTGAACCAAGCTTACGTGTTAGAGATTTCAAAATCAACATTTAATGTTCAGGATTCACATTTTTAATATTTTGTTTAATAACACTGGCTAAATTTATTAAATTTTAATTTTCTTATTTCCATAAAATAAATCAATCATTACTCAATGATGTTTTTCAGTTGAGGTCAATGAAACTTATTTTTCAAACAAATTTTTGAATGCGGATGAGATTTTTTTTCAATTAATATAAACTTATATTATTTTCTTTTAATATTATTCGTAATAGTTTCGGTTTATATAGGTCATAATTACCTTTTCAAATATTTTTCTTTGACTTTTTTACTCAGTTGAAAATTTCTCTTAAATGACATTAGTCAAAAAAAATTATTTACTAATGTTAATATTTTTTTTTGTCGAAAAATTCAAATCAACTACTTAGACTACCATGTCATCCACTTTTACTACCAAATTAATCTTATATCTCCATGGTTTAAAATAATTCTTGTCAAGTTGGCTGAAAACTTTCCATCAACATTAATTTTTTTTTAATAAATTTGAACAAAAAATAATATTAATTAAAAAATCTCAGCAAACATAAACAAATACCAATAAAAAAACTCCTAAAAATATGAATAAAAAAACCTAGTTATTATTGATCAAATAAATGTTGTAATGAAATATGCAAGAGAACATAAATGACTGACAATTTCAAATTCATACTCTTAAGTGAAATTTGAAGTTTACCATTTCTTAAAAAGTTTACTTAAATTTGATATTTACAAGTAATTCAATTGGAGATATTCCACTTATTTATTTATTGAATCATATCACAGTTTATTAACAATTATTTATTTTATCATAACTTTCATTAAATATAACATATTTAAAATAATTTAAGTTAAAATACTTTTTTGTTTTTTTTTTCATCAAAACTAAAAAAAAAAACGCATTCATTTAACACACGTTACTGCGAAGAGCATTCACTCTGTTTTTCAACTGACTGATGGACAGATTGGTCCATTACATTGTCCCAAAATTCAGGGTGCACGAAAAGAAGAAGGAAGTTGATTTTTCAATATGATGATGATAATAATAATAATAATAATAATAATAATAATAATAATAATAATAATAATAATAAATATAAATATGTTGTATAATGGTTGGGTGGAAAAAAATGTAACGAAAATTATAGGCGCAGCTTCCCTGGGAACTTCCCGCTTCTGCCTCTGTCAATTGCGGTTTCATTTGATGGTTTCAAACCCCAAAAGTTACAGACACAGACTACCATTTATTCAACACAACCATCACTATAGTCAACCAAACGCATCCTCTTTGCTTTTCTATCCAACTTTGGATCCGTAACCGTAAGTTCTCCTTCTTCACCTTCACCGCCTGCTATATGCGATTCATTCATTTACCTGCTTCTCTCATTTCGTTTTTCTATCAAGCTTCAATTGGATAGGATATGCATTGTTAGGAAAGGATTCATCCTTCGGATTTTCTCTCTCTCTCTTTTTTTTTTTTTTTTTTCTATACATCACGAATAAGTCAATCGTGTGTTGCTGCTGTCTGTGATCTCATGGTGTATCCAATTTCTGTTCTCTCTCACTGCATCTTTCCAATTCTTTTAATCTCTGCTCTCTTCTAAAACTAGAACAATCCCCATGGATGTAGCATATTGTATTGATACTGTTGCTATTTCTATTTCCGGATGCATTTTTTCAGGGTTTTTTGTTATTGGTAAAAAAATTTCCTGGTCAATGGATTGCGCCCCGCCGTAATTAGTTTACTTATGTGTTTTGTGATTTCTTGTAGGGCTATTTGTTGGAGTGTGGCGTATTTTATGAACTCTAGCTTGCTTTCACCATGGAAAATCTACAGTCAGAGGAGACTACTGGAGTGAATTCTCAGGCTGTTGATAACATGCGGGTGGGTGATTTGGTAACTGATCAGGAGAAACAGTCAAAGGAGGCGGAAGCTCAGAATATTGGTCATGATGGTCCCGAGTTTGATGATATATTAGATGCGGAAGATGTAAGGTCTAAGAGGAACGATGAGAGCAGGGATTTGCAATCTCGAACACAACTGGAAAACTTGGAAACCAAATCTGAAACTGAAATTATTACTGATAGGCAAGAGGATTCCGGTGATAAGACGAGTGCTGGTGGAGATTTGGAGTCCAGAAACCAATTAGCAAATCTAGATGGTAATTCTGGACAGATTGACTTGGCTAAAGAAGTGGATGATGATAGGGAATCAACGCAGGTGTTTGATAAGTCAGATGAAATTCCAAGCGAGGAGCCCAATTTGGAGCCTGTATTTGATGGAACAGAGGTTCCAGGGATGGAAGCTAACCGCAGTACGTCTGGCCGTAGGTACGATGCAGATCAGGACTCCCCAGGAGTAGTTGAGAAGGCTGTGGCTCTTAAGAATTTTGTTAAGGAGAAGAGTGCGGTGGCTGTCTCCACCATGATGCGTCGCCTTTCTGGAAAAAGAGATGAAGGTGCTGTGGATAATGTTGACGATGAAGGTAAGGATGTATCAGATATTAGAAAAGTTAGTGAAAACAAAGTGGCGTCTGAGAAGGCAGCGGAGAAATTTGACTGGAATCCCTTAAATTACATCAAGAAGTCATCCGATGCTGGTGGGGAAAACAAAATTGAGCAGATAGACTTAATAGTCATGAAAGGAAGGATTATACTATACACGAAACTAGGGTGCCAAGAATCTAACGAGATTAGGCTGTTTTTGCGTTTGAAAAGGCTTAGATATGTCGAAATCAACATCGATGTGTTCCCTAGTAGAAAGAAGGAGCTGGAGAGGATTTCTGGATCTACTTCTGTACCTAAGGTTTTCTTCAATGAAATACTTATAGGAGGCTCGAGTGAGTTGAAGACTTTAGATGAGTCTGGCAAGCTTGATGAGAAGGTTGACTTTCTTATTACTGAAGAACCATTATATGAGGCCCCATCGCCACCTCTCTCTGGAGAGGATGATGTGCCCAATAGTGGCCTACCTGATGAAATGGCAATTGTTGTCCGCAAAATGAAAGAATCCATAGCTGTGAAGGACCGCTTACATAAAGTACGCAGGTTCACCAACTGTTTTCTTGGTTCAGAAGCTATCGACTTCTTATCAGAAGATCAATATTTGGAAAGGCCAGAGGTAAGCTTGGTCTTAAGCCCGAAGCGTGGGTCTATTGGCCGTACACAACCCATCCATGACTCTTCATATTGTATGCAGTTATTTATTGCATAGTATTTAATCTTGCTATATTTTCAATCACATACTCAAACAAATCGTTCACCGAATTGCTAGCTTCATACTGTCATTGCTATCTTCTAATTCTTCTCCGGTGGTATAGGCTGTTGAGTTTGCACGAAAGCTTGCCGACAAACACTTCTTTCGACATGTTACTGAGTTAGTCCACGTACTCTATTTGATGTTTCCACTTTCCAATGTGTTAACTATGTTTTGTCAGTTGTTAACAAATTTGATAATCCTTCCTGGTTTTCAATGGTTTTTTATTTTGCTTTAGTGAAAATATATTTGAGGATGGAAACCATCTGTATCGGTTTTTGGATGATGACCCCATTGTGGTGTCACAATGTCACAACATTCCTAGAGGCATAAGTACCTTGAAGCCCAAGCCTTTAGCGGAAATTGCGTCAAGACTAAGGTTTCTGTCCCGTGCAATATTTGAAGCCTATGCTTATGAATATGGACGTCGTGTTGATTATACAAGTATACATGCAAGTGAAGAGTTCGCGAGGTTTATTTAACGTTTTCTGTCTTTTGCCTTGCGTGGTCGAACTGACATTTGCCCTGCAATGTGGATAATGCATTGATTGATTTTACAATTATCGTTTTAGGTATCTGAGAATTGTGGAAGAGCTCCAGAGAGTGGAAATATCGGATTCTTCTAGAGAAGAGAAGCTTGCGTTCTTTATTAATCTTTATAATATGATGGCAATCCATGCAATCTTACTGTTGGGCCATCCAGATGGAGCACTGGAAAGAAGGAAATTATTTGGAGAGTTCAAATATGTTATTGGTGGGTCCACGTACTCACTTTCAGCTATTCAAAATGGCATTTTGCGGGGAAACCAGCGACCACCATATAACCTTAAGAAGCCATTTGGGGCAAAAGATAAACGCTCGACGGTAAGCTTTAATATTTGTATTAGTAAGTTACTGATAACAATTTAAATATTTATTTTGCTATTAATAAATTAGTTTTTAGTTATATGTTCAGACTATTGTGCTGTTTGGTACATATGCTTTCACCATGAAATTACTAGAATAACATGCTTACTGAGGTGGTCAAATTTGTCAGGTGGCACTTCCTTACCCTGAGCCTCTTATTCATTTTGCTTTGGTATATGGTACCCGATCTGGGCCTGCACTTCGGTGCTACTCTCCTGGAAAGATTGATGAAGAGTTATTGGACGCAGCCCGTAATTTTTTAAGAAATGGAGGCGTTGTAATTGATTCGAGTGCGAAGGCTGTAAATGCTAGTAAGATCCTTAAATGGTATGTTCTTTCAACCGAGGGTTTTGAATATCATTGATGTGATTTTTGGTAAATTTAAGCAAAGACTGCTCATCAAATATTTTGTATGTATACTACATATTTTCTCTTGGGAGAAAAGGCAAATCTTTCAAATTCCTTAGCTCAATGGTATGAAAAAAAGGTATTTTAAGCTTTAATTTTGTTAGTTGGGCTAGCGGCTAATCTCACGTGTACTTATAAAATGCATGAAGGATCTGGCAGAAATGCAAACGAACAATATAATGGTGAAATTCCATTCTGATGTTTAATATTATTTTGTATGTAGAAATTAAATATGTTCACGCGTTTACATATTTAACTTCTAAATCAATGAAAAAAATATGATAGTGAACAGTGCTAAAATTAGGTGTTTATTTTGGTGATATTCAAATCTGAAAATAGTTGTTTGTCCTTGTTCATTCTCAGGTACAGTATAGATTTTGGCAAGAACGAGGTTGAGGTGATAAAGCATGTTTCAAACTACTTAGATCCAGCTGACTCTGAAGTATTGTTGGACCTACTTGCTACTTCCGAGTTGAAGGTGACTTATCAGCATTATGACTGGGGTTTGAACTGCTAGCATGGGCTACCAAAGTTCTGTAAATATGCCCGCATAGATTTATACTGATTTCCTATCATACAAGTTGCCACCAAAGTATTCAATGTCTCATGTCAACTTTTTCTGTCCATTTCACTCGTCTATGTACACGAGGAAGACGAAAATGTGTTTACCTCTTGAATTCCAGTTCTATATGCACTGTCTTTCTAAAATTACTTGTACTCTTTAATGTTTGATGCATGCAAATTATAATGGTTCATCATGTCACGTGTAACCGGCGTGAACTGAGCTTGAACTCGTAATGCCCCTCGGGTGGCTATTTATTTAACGGTTGAAAATTAATGAAATGAAGCTGATGCTTAATTATCGATTCCCAAACCGGTCCTTAGAGATTGAGTCTCGTGAGCGTGTAGTTCATTAAATAGTGATAAAAACTAAAGAGGTGATATTATATGGAGATTAGATTGATATATGTAGATCCATTCACGAACTCCAAAAAAAAAAATGGAAAATTTGACTTTGGAATGGAAATGACCATATTTCATTTAATTTATTATTCTTTGTCAGCCTCTTTATATCCAAGGGTTTGAAAACAGGAAATACCTAAACAAGGACTCAACTAATAAGAGAATTGTTTCCCCTTATCCTTATACCCTCTTCTCATTATTTAAAAAGTGGAATAAAAGATCTCAACAATAAATTATTGTAGTTAGTGAAGATTTTACATATAGTAAAGACAATGACATTTAATAATATATAAGTGAGTGTAAATCTTATCTTATAAGTCGATTTTATAAGATTGAATTAGATTTAAAGTTCATCTTAACCAAAGAAAACACACTTTGGATTTCCTTGAAATAATTGGTATGTTAGTGTGTGCCTCCCATAACACACATTGTTCGTTTTACAATTGATAAAGGAAACAAACTCAATGAAAAAAGTTTCTCCAAGTACAATATCTTTCTTCATAACAACAATGTCATCAAAATTGTCAACTTGTTCAAAAACAAGAAAATTCACCAGTAAATTCTATATTTATCTTAGGAGAAACTATCATTTCTTGAAAATATAAGAAGGAACAAACAATCTCAAGGAGCTATTCTAAAGCCGAATATTGGGCCTTAGCTACTATAACTTGTGAAATTCAATGGTTTAAGTTTTTGGGTTCTCTTTATTCAATCAGCTTTATTGTACTGTAACAATCAATCAACAAACAATTTAGATTGTCAATAATCAAGTGTTTCATGAAATGACAAAGCAAATCAAGATTGATTGCCATGTGATTTGATAAAAAATTAGCTTCTCATTCCTTTTGCGCTGCAAATTGTTGATATTTTACCAAACCTCTCCCACACACTTTTTCTAGTAGCTTATATTCCAAGTTGAGAATAAGAAACATATATTTCTAGTTTAAAGGAGACTATGTTTTGTTTCTTGAGTTTTTGGAATCCTTTTTGGTAATGTCCATTTTATAAGGTTAAGTTAAACTTAAAATCCACTTCTTAATATGATATCTCATACATGAATTGATAGGTATCGACTTGAGAGTAATGTATTAAAGATTCTGCATCAATAAAAATATTTAATAATATATAAGTGAGTACAAACTTTATTTTATAAACTAATTTTATAAAATTAAATCAAACTTAAAATCCACTTTTTAACTATTAGTTTTAATGGAAACTAGTATGTAAACATGCAAAGGGAGACACCTCTATATCCATGTTGCTCAGTAGATATAAAACGGTGCGAGCGTTTAAAATAATCAAATTTGCTTCTTTGATATTTAGCCAGAAGCAGAAACGGCATTACAGAATCACAAATTCACGACGGAACAAAACCTGGCGGCTGTCTAGGCAAACATCCAGCTGTGATTACCACGTCTAATTTCATATGTAAATACAAGTTTTTAAATTGCTCACACGATGTTCTGAGACGCAAGGATCCAACGATGGTTTGTACTGTATCCTACTTGGGAACCAAATATCCTTCTCACCTGTTTGCTCATCCCATAATCACAAAAGGGATATTAAAAAGGAACTAGATTTGAGCCCTGTAAGAGTTTTAACTACTTCAAAACTGGTACAGAAAGCACAGATCATGACAAAATAGTGAAATCCAACTGTGAAATAAACTTCCAATAAATGACGTTGTAGAAATGCTCCTGTATAAAAAATATTCAGCAATGTTTGGGCTGACACAGTGGCCAGATACATAACACGAACACATGCGTACTTCATGCCCTATTGTTACAACCAAAACTGGGTTTTGCAATTAAAAACAAAAAGAAAAATAAAAATAACACTTAGGCTTTCTTGAAGAATGCAGCCTGATCTGGATGATAATGGTCAAAGAATAATTCTTTTCAAGTTTTGCAGCTGTCCATTTTTTTTTATTTATATTAAGTTGAATACCAGACAAGGTTAACTTGCAAGATAAATTTTAGTTGTCATACAACACTCTGGCCTGCTATACTCACTCAAGGATAATAAGCTGGACAGATGCTTAAAGGGGATAGCAGCCTAGTTTTGTTCCTTGCCATATCAACCAGGTTTCTTCCTTGGTCATGCTATTTTCTCTAGAATAATACACCAGTTGGATTTATCAAAAAACTGATCAACAATTCTAGCATTGTTTATTCCAGTTGTCAAACTGCAAAAGGATGTGAAAGATGTGAAAATAAGTTAGAAATGGGAACTCAAGTATCCTGCATATAATAATGTCAAGCATCTAGAACATAGATCTGAATTATACTCTTTCAATTTTGAAACATGAGTGGCAAGAGACCAATAGGCACAAAGGCCATCGTAAATTTGTCATAAACCTAAAGTTCCAGTTGATTGATTAAAGCAGCAAGGAAGATACATGATGGCATGACACTATTCACTTCAATCCCATCTTTGTTATTCTTAAACACCATTCATTGCATTTTTTCTAAAAAAAAATCTTTTATTTTTCTTTACCTTACCTTTTCCTCAGACAAATAGCAACTCAATCTTTCTGATAGAGGGAAAGCAAAATTACTATTTGACAACAAGCTAACGCTCAAGCAGCAATTTTAAGTTCAAAACCTTAAACAGATTTTACCGAGTGTGATGTCTCCATCTCATCCTACTTTGCTTATATAATCCATATTTCTAGATTCAGATGTAAAGTATGCTAATCATACATAGCACAATTGACATCCAAGATCAAGTTTACCAAACATGAAGCCTGATGGTAGAAACTTTAGCGGAAGAATAAAGGAAAAAATAAATTTAAACCATGCTTTGTTACCTTTCAAGTTCGCCTTCACTAAAAACATGATAATATCGATTATACACCACCGCACCTTTTCTGTCATCTTTAGTTGCCAGACCAACAGCAAGAGCATGAGCAGAAGCACCACTGATTTCAGCACGATGATAAGGTAAATGCCAGGGAACAAAGTATTCCTGTTGATTCTTTATATGTTTTTCTTCCTCCAAATCTCTGTAGACATTTGACTCACAGCAAACTTTTATGTTTTCACCGGTGCTACTCTCCTCACTTTCAGGAATACTTTCTAATGGCAAGGGTGAGGGTGTCCGAGCACGAGGACTCCCTGGTCCTACCCACTCTTCAACATACTTCTCAGTCAGTGGAGTCCATTTGGTAATTAGTGTCGTATCCTCTTGCTCTACAGCCCAAACTGTAATCAGAACATGGCCACCCTTTTTAACCACTCTGACCAATTCTTCTATTGCTTTTCTCCTTCTATTTTCAGTGCTTAAGTGATGTAACACTGCTATTGATATAGCCGCATCACCAAAACCAGTTCTGTAAGGAAGATTCACAGCATCTGCTACCAAAACTTCATGCCCTCTATCCGAGCAGATTTTAATCAAGGAAGGACTTATATCACATCCTATGAAAAAACAATCCTCATTCAAACCCAGGTATTTCCCATTCCCACATCCCGCATCAAGGAGAAGAGATCCCAAAGGCAAAGATGACAAAAATGATGCAACCTTCGGCCACTTGGCGAACCGAGTGGCACTGAAATGCGGAGCAATAGCATCATATACATGATGAACAAACTTCTTTTCTATTTCAGGGGTGAATTGTACACTCATGGATGAAATAGTACCGTTCCCACTGGCTGATATGGAATCCGTAGTTGAGGGTTCCTTACTGGGGGCAAGAGTGCACAAACTAGAATCCACTTTAAAATTGATCTGTTTCATTGAACTAAAAGCTAAATGACAAACAAAACCACCAATTACACTGGTCAAACCAAGGGCTTCTCTATGTGGATTGAGGAATCTACTTGTTTTTAGAACACTATGAATCATTAACCAGTCAGTGTTGCAGACAGCACCTGCACAAAAAGCGATTTTTTTTGCAAATGATATCTTTCATTTATTGTATAAAATCTATAACCCAATAGTGATTCATTCATATTCATGAACAAATAAAAAAAAAAAAAACCAAAATATTCAAACTTGTAATAATATAACCAAATGAGAAGATGTGAGAAAAGTTAGGTCAGATCATCAAAACTAGAAGGAAAGCGGGGCTTAAAAACTCCAAACTTGGAGGCAAAAAAATGCTTACCAATTAACAGAAGGGCTTCTGAATAGAGAAGAAAAGTGATTAAAGCTTTTCATAAATGCGGAAAAAACGAGAGATGAAGAGAATCCTGAAGTGACGAACATCGTCGGTGGTGGATGCTTGTTTTGAGTGAATGGTGGCTGAGACCCGACAACACACTCCAAAACCCGGTTTGTCAAACTTGATCGGGTCTAAGGAATATAAATCCATTGTTCTTTGCTTAAATCTTAAGAAAAATTACTTTTATTTAATACTTAATTTGAAAATTTATAAAAGATTTTTAAAAAAAATTTGTTAAAACAAATATGCTTTTGATTTGATAACTTTTTAAGGTTAAGTTGTTTTCTCAAAAGTGGTTATTGAAGCTTTTTTTAATCAATGGAGGCATTAAAAAAATGCTTTTGGATATATATTTTTAATATTGTTATTTTTAAGTAAACTTTATATATAATATACTAAATTAAGTGAATTTCAATTGTTATAATTTTTCAAATGTTCTTACCAGTTTTATACGGCGTCGTTTGACGGGTATTCTGGAATTTGTTTATTTTACAATTAGCATAGGCTAGATGCAAAGTCTAGGAGAAAGAGCATAGAGAAGTCTCAAACAAAATTTTGAATATTTAGCCTTCCTTTGTTTGGTGTTGAAAAATCAATTTTCATACTTTCAATAAAATACACATATTATTAATATAAAATTTTGATTTCAGATTAATTTAGCACAAGTCTCAACTACATTCATCACTTCCAAATTAATTTAATTAAAACTCAAATAACTACTATTATTTTACTTTACATTTCTCTCTCTATATATATTATATATATGGTTATCCTTTTTAAAAAAATATCCATAATAAAATATATAATTATAATTAATACACTATAAAAATTATTAAATAAAAATTAATTTTAAAAACAAAAATAATTAAAACAAAATAATTCGTTACTATATTAATTATTTGGTATCATTGACTAAAAAATTATTAATCTAAAATAATTATATTTTAACTATCAATTTTATAATTTAAAGTAATTAGTAACTAATTAGATATTAATTTAAAATTAGTTTATAAATTTTTATTAATAATAAAAACTATCAAATATTTTTTTTAATTTAAAAAACAATATCTAATTAGTTTAGTAATAAATTATATATTTTTTTAAATTAATTTTTATTTAATTTTTTTAGTGGTAATTAAAATTTATAATTTTAAGCAAAACACAAGTTAATAACAATAAGAGTCTCGTAATACAAAAGGCAAAAAATAAAAGCACAGCAAGATTTTATCAAAATTCTTTGGACAATTAATTTTCTTTTATTTCTATACAGAAAAAAAGTTACGTATATGAATTTTCAAAATTTCATTAAAATAAGATAACCTAAATGGTGTGTGAATTAATCCAAAACATTTTTTTAGTTTAAATTTAAAATATTTACTTATTGTTTTCATTCTAGTAAGTTTTTGCATAGTCACATACCCCCTATAACCTATCTTAAAAAACACTTCGTAAAAATAACCATAAAACCTATATTGAACTAGTAAGTTTCAGAAATCAACTAATTGGTACCCATTTTGCTTATATTATTATCGAGTTGTTACAGTGAGGATCACTGTTGGACATTACTAGAAAAATCAGAATTGAAATTAAGCAGCAGCGTTGTTGCTGGACACAACAAGTTCTTATTTTTATTTTTTGCAACCACGTTAACCATTAGTTATGCACCAGATTTGCTGCTTAAAATAAGGTCCTTTACTAGCCATGGACCAATGTGATGGATCCTATTCATTTTATGGGATAGTAACCATCCAAGGCAAATTCTTTCTTCACCTCCATAATTTCTTCTCACACTCATATTTTTGAAAATATTAAAATTGTTTATTTTGAATTTTATAATTTGAAATATAAATTTTATATTTCTAATTTTAAAATGAAGAACACAAAATTTTATATTATGAATGTAGAATTTAGAATATAAAATTTACATTTTGGATGGTATAATATAAAATAAAAATTTATATTTTAAATTTTATAATTCAGAATATAAATTATGGTTTGTATTAGAGATTGTAGTCTGAATTCTAAAATTTGAAATATAATTTTATATCTCGGATTATACAATCTATAATACATTAAATCTATTAATTTATATTATGGATTATACAATCTAAAATATCAAATTTTTTTATAAAATACTAAACAAATGTTATATTTTGTTGTATTTTGAATTGTACTATTTAAAATAAAATAAAAAATATATTATACATTATATAATTTGAAGTACAATTTTTCCAACTTAGATGTGAGGATGAGAGGTTGCTACGACAACAGTGTTGAAGCGTGAGAAGTGTTATGGCGGTGGCGGTGGCACTGGAGTAGGGACTATTAGGGTGGTTTTTTAATTTATTAGGGTGGTGATGCTGAAGATGAGAAACTACTATGACGGTGGATATAGAAGTTAGAGGTGAGACTATTGCAGCTAAGAAGAGGAAGATGGGTGTCCAATAGAAAAGATAAGAAAAGAAGATAAAATTGTTATTTCACTTTTTCTATAGGGGTGCAGAAAGAAGACATGGAGGTGTATGAAAAATTACCCCAAGTCTAAACAACTTTGGAATTTCAGTTTAATAAGCTAGTATAAGTGGGTAAAAAATTGTAATAACATATTCTTTTTACTTTTTATTCACAAAGAATAAAATTATTACATTTAAACCCAAGTCTTGTAAAAATCTTCAAACTGTACCATAATACCAAAAGCTGCATTATTACATTACCATTTATACTAGTGTGAGCCTAATCTAAAAGCTGCATTATTACATTACCATAATACCAAAAGCTCAAAAGCTGCATTATTACATTACCATTTATACCAGTGTTAGCCTAATCGAAAACCGAACAGAGGACTAGATTGACTCATCAAAAACAAAATTAATAAAAAAAATCAAAGCTCACTATTTGTATTATAATTCTAACTCCAATTGTAGTATATCTTTATGTTGATTGTCAATAAAAAAAAATTATGAATATCACTTATTGTGTTGTAATTGAAAAGAGTTTTAAAACTGTATATTTTTTCCTATTAGTTTATTTTATATAGATGTTTTCAAAATAAAATTAGATCTTAGACATTCAAAAACAGTTATATGAAGGGTCTGTGACAAATAAGTAATTATACCAAGACCTTTCACGAAACCTTGTTAATTTGATATATTTTCATTTAAAAAAATTATTTTTATTTTCCACATTATAAAATTTGACTGAGTTAATAAATTAATAAAAAACAATATAATAAGTAGAAAGAGTTTTAATACTTATTACAAATTATATAATACTTCGAGTCTTGTAGTACTTACTAAAAAATAATGAAAATTAATATAAAAAATTTAGAAGAAACACATTTTTGGCTAATATTATTATAATAGCAAAAATGATTTGAAATGTTTTTATCAGTATATAAAAGAGCCATACTCTATTTACTATGTTGAATTGTAAAGTGTGAGTTCTCGTGAAACCAAATTGACTTGTGAAGAAGCTAATGTGTGGCCTGTGAATGGCAGGGCCCATATAATATAATGTCATTATCAAACATTTAATAACATCATTAAGTAAAACACTTAATTTTATGCTTATTTTCTGTGATCTTTATACCTTTCCACTATATTTCACCATTAAGATAAAATCAAACCTCCAAAACTCAGAATCTGCATATATAATAAACTGCAAGGAAAGAGGGTACCACAACTTTACCATTCCTGAAGTGATGATCATGTGCATGATGCATGTGACCAACATGAGACATGAAATTGAAATCCATCCAAATTCAAAACACAGGCATGTGCATGGAGACCACCAAAAAGGACCCCCACAATTCCCATTCTGTCTTTCAATTATTATTATATGGTAAAGTGATCACTACATGGAGTACACATGATCCATCATGTAGCATCAGCTGTTGGAGCTACCTCCTTATATATCCTTGGCTCTACCCTCTTGTCTGCATGTCTCCAACAATGTACTCTTCCAGGGAATTTTTTGTTTTATCTGTTCATTTGTTCACATATCTTATGAATCAATTCTATTAGTCACTACTTTATTTTGTGTCTCATAATTTCTGATTCTGAATTGACTTCATACCTGCACTTTGGAATTGTAGTTTCAGACTTTCCAAGTACCTTGTAGGGAAGTTGACATCAGAAACTAGTATTTTGTGACAGTTGAATCAAGATTGGATGAATAAGATCTTAAATACCTGTTCTGGATTTTGATTTACTGAGATTTATAAATATGAACTGTTCACAACAAGCAATGTAAAATCTGTGGAGAACTATGGAATCTAAATCTTGATATTCAAGCATTTAGCAACTTGAAACTATCAGATGAAAATAACATCATGACTCATATTTTATCTACTAAATAAATCAAATTTAAAACATACATTTTACATCTGATTCATCGAATCATTACAAATCTTGACTATGTGACAGGGAAAAGAAATCTAACTGCACTTAATTCGGTGATGAATGCCAAAAGGTCATAAACATATTCAATTATTTTTCAGTCCTTTTTATAAGATTGGGAAGAAGTCAAATTTAATGTTCATGTTAAAATAATTAACTTTAATTTATAATGATTAAAGAAATTAATTATTTTAACAAGTACATTAAATTTGATCTAGATTTTTTTTAACATGAATGAGACATATGTTTTTATTTTTAAAAATAGTTGTACGTACTGATTTTTAGTTCCTTTTAATCTCCCTGTTAGTAATATATTTACTACTTCAACTTTTATTGGCTGTATATGTAAAGAGATAAAATAAAGTTTTCAAAGTGCTATTCTATATGAGACAGTTAAATTTATATAAACAAAAAAAATTATTTAACGTTCATTGTACAAAGAAAAATAACTTTTAAAATGCAAAAGACATTTTATGTTGAATCTTATCGAAAAAAAATTAAACACTAGTAATTATATCAATTGTTATATCCTAACACACGTAAAAAAACCTAAACAATTTAATTTCTATTTAATGTAAAAAAATTACATTCTGAACTAGATAAAAAAATTATCAATAAAATTTATCGTAAAGTTAGTTTGTAATTGAATAATAACGCACAAAACTGTTTATTATTAACTCATTGTAATAATAATTGCACTGAAAATGTAATTATTTAAAAAACCATTTAGCTTCCGTAACACTCAAAGTGTAGATATGGTTGAATAGTTGATGACGGCTTAAGGTTTGAGGTTGCTAATAAATTTACTTTCAAGTATGGAAACAAAGAAAGTGTAGAGTAACGTTTTGAAGATGAATATTTATTTTGGCAAAAGGAAGGAAAGAAAGAAAATCTTAAAATTGCTGATTTTTCTTGATTAGTAAGCATTTTTGTGGAGTCTAAGAACAGCACCAAGATAGCAACAAGCTCCTAACCCCAAAACCAGGCATAAATCAAGGAGGGATAAGGCAGGACTTTGTCTTCATCATGTTCCAATATAGTCAAAACCACTGGGGCAGGGGGCAACTCAGAAAAAAATCACTAGCAAGATAACTTTAAGAATGTGTCTAATATTCTAATTACAACCTTACCTAACTCGTATTAATATGTTTAATTAGATAATTAGATAGCGATAATCAGCGATTAGAGGCATAGTTTTAGAGGGTTTGTGAAGTTGATAGGACATCTAATCCTTCACAGCGCCATTTTACCTTACTTAATAATGTCTCTTCTTACATTTTCTGCTAATTCACGCCACGTTAGCCCCTTATGTCGTTCCTTTGAAATCTTAACAAACCAAAAACCACACAACACTACACCTCAAATCTCTCATGTGGGTCTTGGTTCAATCTTGATGCTTGTCTCGAAAGTCTCAATCATTTTTGTTTCTTAAGCAGCCATAGATCTGGGGCAAGGCAAGGGTACCTACCCAACATACCCAAGATGCTTTGTAGCCCCCCACAAACAACAACACTATTTAATTTATTAAAATAATAGTAATTAGTAAGTTGCTCCTAGTAACTTTGACAAATCTTAGGTGTCAGCCTTTAAGTGACACATTGAGGTGATTGTTTTGTCCCTGTGGTAATTCTCGTTGGTAATGTTTTGGTTAGAATTATGCAAGTTCGAAAAATATCTATAAGAAGGAAAGTACAAAAAATAGTGCTATTTTTAGCTACATTATTTTACCAGCTTTGTGTTAGCATTGGGTTTTTTAGGATGCTCTTTTACTCTATGCTTTTGTCAGTCCTTGGGTTCTGAGTCTTTTTGGGGTTCAGTATTTAGTAGTGCCATTGTCTAAAATCAGCATCTTTCTGGGTCCTTCTCCTTTTCCCATCTTCAACTTCAACCTCCGCTTAAATTCGAATTTTTTCTGCTCGATCCGTGGTTTTTCCCGGTTAAATTTTCCACCTTTCGTCTCTTACCAAGGTATGCATAGTAAAAAGTTTCTCTTTTTAATTTACTTTCCAATCGGGTTCCGCTCCCACCCTCTTTTTTTTTCTATTGTTCTCAAAATGGGGGAGAATGTTTGATTTCGTTGTTCCATTTGGTGAAAGTAGTGTATCAGTTCAGATGGAGGGAGTCTTGTCTGATTGAAAAATGTGCTTGACTTACACAACTTTTTTTCTAAAAAAATTGTTAGGAAACAAAGCGTTGTCTGATGTTTTAATTTGGAGATCTGGCGTTTTTGTTCCATGGTTTTGGGTCATTTTTGACTAACTTGAAGTTGGAAATTATGAGTCATTTCTCAGTTCTAGGTCCTTTCTGCCTCTTACTTCAGAGCTTTTTTATTTTTGTTTAACAATTACTAATTATGCTAATACGAAGATAGCCTTCATAATTATGTTACTGGATCTCTTTCAACCCAAAATTTTAGTGGTTCGCTGCTGCTGTGAAGTGCTTTAGAATAGATTGATGCATTACTCAATTTGGATTTCTCTCCCATCTCTCTGGTTCCAAAATGTATGCTGGCTTCGCCCTTTTAGCTCTGCATGTTTGCTCTCTCGAACAACTTGTTTATCTCATCTAAGATATTTTAATTAATATCTATGTAGTAGTGCCTTAATTCTGGATCAGTGGGTCCTAAATTGCTTGAGGTTTTGATTTTTTGATTTTATTTTTAATGACTGAGCTGCTTTTAAAGTTTTGGTCAATGGAGCATGAATCATAGCAGTATGATTGCTTAAGTTTGTGCCAAAGAAAAGGATACTTTTGAATGTGGATTCCTTACGTTTTTTTTGCATTCAGTTACTGCGTTGGTGGCCATCTTAACAAACAATTAACACTGTGTGGGAGCTGGGAATGAAAACGGGACCTTCGACTTATGCAGTTATGCATATAAGGTGTGATTAATTTTCCGAACAATGTCGAGGGTCACTAGGTGGAAGATTGAGAAGACGAAAGTAAAGGTGGTTTTCCGGCTCCAATTCCATGCTACACATGTAAGTTTCCCATCTATGTAACTTATTTTTTCATTCTTTGGTTTGGTAATTTCAATTTTCACAAGAAAGTTTGTTTTAGGTCGTTAAGGGAGAATAATATCACTGTAACTTAGAGAACTTCAATTTTTCCTTCCCACTCATAAAAGAATGGAGAACTCCAATTTGTCTCTGAAAGATGATCTGAGTCCACTGAACATTTGTTCTGAATTGCCAATGAAACCTACAGTTCTCAGAGTTTGTTCAAAGTTCAGTTTAATTAGTTTGCATTATCTTATGCTCTGATGTCTGTCAATATGATGGTTGACAGTCTCATTAGTCATACTAATTTCTGTCTTGCATTCAAGTGCTTGAGTGAGTGTTTATAATTGTTCATTATGTCTTGTGATTCTATCATCTCAAGCAGTTTTAAGTTAAACATACCAATATGATATTGCTTTATCAGTCCAACGTTCCAACCAATTTATAAGCTTCTTTTTCTTTGGTACATTATCTGATTTTAATTTTTATTCTCTCCATAATGGTAATTAGTTTATGACAATGATATATCTAGCTAGTATTGGCAACCTTGAAACAGTCAGTGTCATCCTATTTCTATCCCAGTCTAACCCTTTGGTCCATCCTTCAATGGAGGATTGGGAACTGTGTAACCAAACTATTTCTTATCCTTCAGTCACATGATTTTTTTCCTTTGGTTGTATTGTAAAACCAAAAATGAAAAAAATTTATCTTCTGATAGAATCTCCATGTGTGGCAGTTTGGAACATGATCAGAACATCAAAATCATTGGCAATTGGTTGTTTTATAAAAAGCGTGTTGCAGAGCAGATACTAATTATTTGAATCATGTAGCTCTACCTTGGTTGCTAAACTTTATTTACCAGCTTCTCAATATTCCCACAAGTAAAATAATGCTATATCAAGGTCAAAGAATGAAAGAATATGCTATTTTTCACATAGCTATAACTATTATTAACATTTGTTTATTATCTGATGCAGCTATACAAACAATCCACCACGATCTACTTCTCATCTATTATTTAGAGAAACATTTTTGTCTTTGAAATAATCGCGCTGCTTTAGTAACTGAGAATCCATCTCTAATTTGAATTTGTTTTATGAGATAAGTGATTGGTTGATGCATGTTGAATATCAAATTCAAATATTTTGTATTTATTGAGTAGCAGTTTATTGGCAAGTCATATCTGATTTAGAGGAACACAATCTGTATTTATTATAATAAGCTATGAATAAAACTTCGTGGTGTCATTCAAACACACCAATTCATCATATCAATTAGTGATATTGTTAAAATAGAGTATGCTAGTGGAAGTAATCCTTACCTCTCAAACTAATCTTTGGGAGGCCCAAACTCTTATTCCAATAACAAAAAAATGGCTGCTGATGTCTTATTGGTTAAGAAGTAATAATAGAGTTTCACCCACTTAAATATTTTCAAGGAAAAAAAAGAGAGATAGATGAATAAGTAGGCTTTTAATGTATAAAGTGATTTATTTTCACTGGCCCCAGCCCTAAACCTAAGTGGAAGTTTTCAAGTGTCATATATCAAGTATTAACCAAAATAAATGGTCCTCATTATCATATATTGTTATGCGATGGCTCAACTGTCAATGTTTGATACTGGTTCTAAACTTATATTGGGTTAAGGATTGTTCACAGACATAATTAAAACTAAAATGATCTTCTATCTTTTTGTGAAGAAACAGATACTTGTAGGTTTATGCCATTGTTGAAGAAGAATTATAATTCTTGATCATGTTTAGCTGACCTCTGTGCTGATTAGGTTTAACTTCTTAATCTTACTGAAAATTTAATCGAACTCTAGAAAGGATTTGAGGTCCCTTATTGCAAGTGTCAACTTCTTTATCAACTCAGCTTTCTTGAACTTATTTATATTGGTTGTTTCAAATTATTTCTATCTATCCGGACTATTTGCCATTTTCAAATTCCATTTTGGCAATGTAATACGAAAGAAGCTACTTCAAATTCTTTAACTAGTAAAGTTACATGGCTCTTAATATATTCAGCAATATTGGGTGATAATCTTTTGAAGAGAATATATATCTAGGCAGTTTACATGGTTAGTTGAAATTTATATTTGGAAGAGTTCTTATTGAAACAGCTTTTCTTAAGACAGAATTATTGTTATTGATGCTGATTCCATTGCTTTAGATCTGTTTTTTTTTTTGGCAATTACTAAGGACAAGTTATGTTTCTGTTTGGTCTAGATTCCGCAATCTGGGTGGGATAAGCTATTTATCTCTTTCATCCCTGCTGACTCTGGGAAGGCTACATCAAAGACCACCAAAGCAAATGTGAGAAATGGAACCTGCAAGTGGGCAGATCCAATCTATGAAACTACAAGACTCCTTCAAGACATTAAAAGTAGACAATATGAAGAGAAGTTTTATAAATTTGTCGTGGGGATGGTAATTTTCTTTCATGACTTTTAAATGAATGCAAGTTATTATGCCATCATAGCACTTACAGAAGTGTCATGTGAATGGTGGGCACCCAATGAAGCAAAATTAATCAAATTGTTCGTGGTTTAATGCAAAAACCTCCATTATTTCACTCACATTATTGGTGCATATTTTTTGTTTGTTTTTCTGATTGATGATTTGATGAGATCTCGACTTGACTGTGATCTCTAATAGTGTGATAGAATAGATACTTTTGAATCATTCTTTTTAATATATTAACTTTCTTATTCAAAATAATTTGATTCTGATTTCAAGTGGATGATAATGTTGTCAATAAAATCTAATTATCACTACGACTCATTTTAAAAACAAAACATCATGGTATTTGTAAAATTTGTGTTTCATTATTTTTATGGCGAGCTATTTTCTCCATTGTTGTTCCCACCATTAGAAATACCAAAATATTTTCTAGTGTTTTCTAATGAGATAGATGCTTGTGCTCATTCATCTTGTTAGAAAAGTTTGAACTTTACTAACTTTTTTTTGGGTCTAACCACTTTAGGGTTCATCGCGATCTAGCATCCTTGGCGAGGCCAACATCAATCTAGCTGATTTTGTTGATGCCTTGAAGCCAACAGCTGTTGCTTTGCCTCTTAATGGAACTGAACCTGGAGTCACACTACATGTAAGGATCCCTGTCTTCAAATTTCACTAATGTAACTGTCTCTTGTTGATTAATTCATTGGTTATGCACTTACATGGTTTTTTGGCAGTACAATCTTGGTGCATGGCTGTATGCATTATGTATACTTATCAAAGACATAATACAACTCTTCATATTTTTTGTTTTCAAGTTCTTCAGTTGCTAGAGACATCATTGCTTTCACATTTAATGTTTTATTTCTCTTCTTGTTTGAAGCCAGGTCACAGTGCAGCTTCTCACTTCCAAAACTGGCTTCAGGTAACATGAGTGAGTTATGACATTTAAGGACGTGCTTCTTCTAAAAACAATAAATTTATTTGATGTTATTATTACTTTCAGAGAATTTGAGCAGCAGAGGGAACTCAGAGAGAGGGGCTTACAGACAACCTCTGACCAAGGTACTCATGAGGAATCTGCCGATAGCAAAGAGTCATCTCCTGACCAGAATGTGAATAATCATATAAATAAGGTTTCCTACCTTCTCTCCTATACTGGCATTACTCGTATATACCTTCTCTCTTCTACTTGGTTGGAAGGATCAAGGCCTGGGACGTTCTTTAAAAATAAAAATAAAAATTCCTGACAATTTTTTTAAAGATGTACCATCTGGTATCAACATGGGGAGAAACATGTTTGTAGGCTTGATTCACTTCCTAAAATTAAGCATTTTTTTCATTTGCTTGACGCATCCCCCTTATTTATTTCATGAAATTAGGTTAATTCAAGAGTGAAATTGAAAAGAGAATCTAAAGATGTCCCCCATATTTCTTCACTTGAAGGAGAGTCCGGCATAAATGAAGAGTATGCTGATTCAGCTGTTGGCTTTGATGGTTCTTCTAGTACTTCTGAAAGCATATATACTGAGAAGCATGATATCTCTAGTACACATGAAGTGGACAGTCTTAAAAGCACAGTCTCTGGTGATTTAGGTGGACTATCCCTCAGTCAAAGTCCTCAGCCAGACAAAGGGGAGGCACCTGATAATCAGTTTCCAGCACAGGGTAGTGATCGGGTTCATGGTTGGAGCATAGACTATTCAGCTGCCAATAGTTTGGCTGCTGCTTCTGAAGATAGGAGCAGTAGTAGACTTATGGGAAATTTGGAAGCAGTTGAGTCATCTATTCTTGATCTAAAATTGATTGTAAGTTCTTTGCAAAATCATGCTGATGAAATAGGTGTTGAAACACATAAGTTTTCTGATCAACTTGCAACTGAGATTTCATCTGGAGAAGAGTTAGCAAAGGAGGTTGCAGTACTAAAATCTGAATGTTCAAAGTTTAGAGATGAGTTTGAGCAGCTTAAAAATTCTAAATTGAGCTTACCATTCCCTCACAAAGATCCTACTGCTACAGATCAGGATAAATTATTTCAAAATTTGCAGCACAAATGGATTAAGGGGCTTTTGCTTATGGAAGATAAGTTAAGAGATATTCAGAAGATGTCTCTGGGATTTCCTGAAAGAGATTTCTGGTTCCTTAACTTGGAGTTAGAAGCACTGGCTGAAATTTTACAGAACCTCAAACAAGAATCTGGAGAGCCAATTTCTGGGGGCAAAGTTGTCAATGAAAGGGAGAACAAGAAAATGGATTTGCATAAAAGTGAACAATTTTTAACAGATATTGGGTCTGATGCAGGTTTATTTCAACCTGAAAGCATGGCTCATTATCTTTCCATACCTGGCCTTGTGTCTCATGAGTTTGATTCTGTTGATCCTACCCTTGCCATGAAAGAGAAAATTTTTGAACTTCTAAGAGAGATAGATGAGTCCAAAACCGAAAGGGAAAGCCTTGTACGGAAAATGGATCAGATGGAATGCTACTATGAAGCTCTTATTCAGGAACTTGAGCAGAATCAAAGGCAGATGATGGCTGAGTTGCAGAACCTTAGGAATGAACATTCTACTTGTCTGTACACAATTTCTGCTGGTAAGACCGAGATGGAGAGAATGCACCAGAATATGAATGAGCAGATGATGAAATTTTCTGAAGACAAGCGCATCTTGGAAACTCTGAACAGTGAGTTTGAAAGAAGGGCTATTTCTGCTGAAGCAGCCCTTAAAAGGGCAAGATTGAATTATTCTATTGCTGTTGGTCAATTGCAAAAAGATCTTGAACTGCTTTCTTGCCAAGTCCTTTCTATGCATGAGACAAATGAGAATCTCATAAAACAGACCCTTTCTGATTCTTCACTTACAAATACTGATGATAGCCCAGAACAAGTGGTGTATCCTAAAGTTTCAGAAGTTCATACTTCCAATCGATTGCTGTGTCAAAATCACAGTTCTTCCTTACAAAGACAACATTTGGGTGAAGACATTTTACTTAATGATTTGAAAAGATCACTTCAGGTGCAAGAGGGGTTATACGTACAAGTTGAAGAGGAAATCAGCCAAATGCATTTTGCAAATATGTACTCTGATGTGTTTTCTAAGGCTCTGCAAGAAACATTGTTTGAAGCAAGTCTTGACATCCAACTCATGAAAGAGAAAATTGCTCAACTCTCTCAGCAGCTGGCGCTTACAGATGAATCCAATGAGTTATTGGTATTGAGGTTGCAGAATGCTATGAATGATATCCTTTCACTAAATGAGTACAAGGAGATCTGCACAGCAAAGAGCAATGATATTGCTCTCCAAAACCAAATTTTAGAGGCAAATTTAAAAAATCTTGCTCATGAAAAAAGTCTTCTTATTGATAAAGTTAATGAGCTGGAAGTTCTTCTGACAGAGTATAGAAGTTATGAGGGAAAGTATGTGGCATGCAGTACAGAAAACTCAGAGTTGAAGAGTTTATTGAAAAAAGAGAGCCTAGAAAATAATCATCTTCATGATGAAATATACATTTTGCAGGAAGAGTTAAAGTCTTGGAGAACTAAAATTGATGAGGAAGTTTTGATGAAGAATAATCTACAGAGTAATGTCACCTTTTTGTCTAATAAGTTGCAGAAATTGCTGGCATTGTATGAAGAAAGTCACAGTGAACTTTCTCTTTGTAGTAAATCTGCTTATTTGGATTCAAAATGTGAAGACTTTGAGGGTCTGTTATTGCGACTAGAAGAGCTGCAACAGAGTGCATTTCATAGAATCCTGCTACTCACAGAAGAGAAGGAGATTTTAGTGCATGATAAACAAAAAACTCAAGTATCTTTAAATTCCGCTGAATCAAATGCTCTTGTCATGAAACAGAAGTTTGAGCATGATTTGCAGGAGATGTTACATAAGATAACTGTGTCAGGTGCTCTGTTGCAGAAACTTCAGTTAGATTTTGAGGTGATCATTGACAGGACTAGTGCTGGTTTTGAAGCTGAAGAATTATACTCTCAGCATCACAAAGAATTTTTGTCTGGTCTTGATCATTTGGAAGCTGAACTGCAACAACTTGATTCCAGAAATCAGGACCTGGCTCAGGAAATAATAAAGCTAGATACTACATCTAGTGAACTTGAAATGTGTAAACTGACCATAGCAAAAATTGAAGAGGAAAAGAAAGATTTGGTGTCATCTTTACAG
Source organism: Phaseolus lunatus (assembly GCA_013389735.1). Taxonomy (NCBI): domain Eukaryota; kingdom Viridiplantae; phylum Streptophyta; class Magnoliopsida; order Fabales; family Fabaceae; genus Phaseolus; species Phaseolus lunatus. Next base: position 10,069,849 of record CM023865.1, on the reverse strand, counting down.
GAAAAAACTGAAGAATCTGCCAAGATTTCATCTGAGCTTGATTTTTTGAAAAAAAACTTGAATTCTGTGCATAGTGAGTTGCATGCGGAGAAAACTGTCAGAGAAAAGTTGGAGAAAACAATTTCCAATTTTTCCACTGAATTGAAAGAGAAGCAAAGCCAGCTTCAGGGAAAGAGAGATTTGGAGTTGTCTTTACAGGAGAAAACAGAAGAATCAGCCATGATATCATCTGAGCTTGATTTTTTGAAGGTGAACTTACATTCTCTGCATAATGAGTTGCATGCTGAGAAAACTGTCCGAGAAAAGTTGGAGCAAACACTTTCAGATCTTACCACAGAATTAAATGAGAAGCAAAGTCAGCTGCAGGGAAAGAAAGATTTGGAGTCATCTTTACAGGATAAAACAGAAGAATCTGCCAAAATCTCATCTGAGCTAAATTTTTTGGAGAAGAATATGCATTCTCTGCATAATGATTTGCATGCTGAGAAAACTGTCAGAGAAATATTGGAGAAAGCAGTTTCAGATCTAACCACAGAATTGAGTGAGAAGCAATGTCAGCTACAGGATTCTGATCTGAACAGAAAAGAACTTGTCCATCTCAAGCAAATGGTGTCCGACTTAGAATTTGAAAATTCAAGAATCTCAAATCTTCTACAGAAATCTGAGAAATATCTTAAAGATGCTTTAAAAGAATGTTCTTCTATTAGTTTTCTGGAAACTCTGTTATCTGAAATGAATGAATTTTGCATAGCTACAGATATTGTCATGACTTTTACTGGAGCGCAGTTTAATGATCATTTGGAAGAGCTTGCTGAGAAGCTTCATTTCACTTGCAGGCAACTTGATGTGCTTCACAAGAAGAATTTTGATATAGAATCTGAATTAAATCGCTGTCTTTGCAGAGAATTGACATGCATTGAAGAAAATACAAGATTGTTGACGAGTCTTGACTTCCTGAAGTCCGAGTTAGAGGTCTTGACTGCTCAGAATAGAGAACTAATTGATCAAAACAGTGCAATTATGTCAGAGGTTAAGGATCACAAGAATAGGACAGAAGAGGTCAGTTATACTAATGTGCATGAAAGAGAGAATGTCCTTGAGGTTGCAAGGCTGGAGCAATTGCTGGAAAGTTGTCGTAGAGATGCTGAAGAACTTTTTTTGTCTAAGGAAGAAGCTGAACTCAAGTGTATAGTTCTCCAGGACAAATTGGATGAACTGGAAACTGCATTCACTTCATTAAAACAATCAGATGATGAACTGATAAGGCTGCAGAACCAATGTAATGAGCTTACCAAGAGGCTTACGGAACAGGTTTTGAAGACAGAAGAGTTTAAGAATTTGTCTATTCATCTGAAGGAACTGAAAGACAAAGCTGAGGCTGAGTGTCTTAATGCTCATGACAGAAGAGGACATGAAGGACCGCCAGTTGCTATGCAGGAGTCCTTGAGAATTGCATTTATCAAGGAACAATATGAATCGAAGTTGCAAGAACTAAGACAGCAGTTGTCTTTGTCAAAAAAGCACAGCGAGGAAATGCTGTGGAAACTACAGGATGCAGTTGATGAAACGGAGAATAGAAAAAAGTCTGAAGCTTCTCATATAAAAATTAACGAAGAGCTGGGGATGAAGATCTTGGACTTGGAGGCTGAGTTACAGGCTGTACTTTCTGATAAGCGTAATTTGTTGAATGCTTATGACCTGCTAAAGGCTGAAAAAGAGTGTTCCGCAATAAGCCTTGAATGTTGTAAGCAAGAAAAGCAAGAGCTTGAAGCTTCTCTTGTAAAATGCGATTCGGAGAAATCCAGAATTGAAGTAGAACTTACCTTGGCGAAGGAATTGTTGGAGACTTCGAGATCTCATGCAAATTCTCTAAACAAGGGCAATGGTACATTATCTTCTTCATTGAATCCTCAACAAAATTCTAATCATGAGACACAGAGTGCTAGTTTGCTCATCAACATGCAACCCGAGGTAACTGATTTATTTATTTATTTTTATTGAACTTCTCTAGATACCAATTCATAAAAGAAGAAATCACCTTGTCAATAGGATGAATTTGCATGTATGGAATAAAAAGATTATGCACAGTATAGAAAGGAAACTTTGGAAATGGTTATCCTTTATTTCTTTTGTTTTCTTTTGTTTTCTTTTCTTTCCCTCATCTTTGTTTCCTATATTTACTTTTGAGCGTAATCAAAGTCTTCAATTTTGAAGAAAAGATTATTTACTTTCTCTTAATGCAATAATCCAATATTTGCTTTCTTTCAATGAGTGGTACGCCTTAACAATATATTTGTTTAATTTTAGGATCCTGTTGCATTTAGTGTGATGAATGGAGGACAAACACTTGAAAGTGAAAAGGACTTGCAACAAGAAGTAATGAAGAATGTGGCATCAACCGAAAGTTTGAAATCTAGCATTGACCACTTGAGTAAAGAGGTAATTTTTAAAGTGCACAAACAAGTTAGGGTCATTACATGTCCTTTTTTCATCTATTCTAGCTCCCATTACTCTTTAGACTAAAAGTAGTACTTCCCTTGCCTAATATCTTGCACGAATATAGATAGCTTTTGTATATTCATGGTCTTTGGGTTGCCACTTGTCACATTTTTAGTCGTGTGGGATCTTTAAGATCTGTCTTCTGATTGCAGCTGGAAAGGATGAAAAATGAGAATATGCTTCCTTCAGTAGATGGTCATAGTCATGATGAGCCAAGTTTCCCAGGTCTGCAAAGAGAATTGATTCAGCTACATGAGGTAAAAGATTCTTGTTGCATTAACTGCTATGAAGCATTCCTCTCTCTAGATGTTAACTTTGTACCTTGCTCAGGCCAATCAAGAATTAGGAAACATATTCCCTGTATTCGATAAATTATCAGTCAGCGGTAATGCATTAGAAAGGGTGCTTGCTTTAGAGATTGAGCTTGCTGAATCATTGCGGACCAAGAAGTCAAACATCCAATTTCAGAGGTACTCTCTCATTTGCAACTGTAGTGAGATTTGGTAAATAAACTTGCAGTGTTGGAGGAACTTCACGTTCAGATTCCACCTCTTGCTTCACTTGATTAAAATGTGATGACTAGTAAAAACTTTTGCCACACTATTGAACTCAGAAACAGTAAATTGTCTTGGTTGTTTACTTCTGCTTCAGTTTACACATGTTCAATTGTTATATATCTATTGTATGATTTTTTTTTTCTTCAGAAGCTGGTGTTGCCAGACATAAAACCAACTTTTAAACAAATAATCTGACCCTTTTACCTAAAACTATTTCATTTGGGCTGTTTTCTTTTTCGGCTGAGGTAGCTATTTATTGTCTAGAAGCACTGGAAAAGTTTGTAATTGGTCCTTAAACTTAAAACTTATCAAACGATTTTCTACTTTCTCTCCTATGTTTCAGTTCTTTCTTGAAACATCATGGTGATGAGGAAGCAGTATTCCGAAGCTTCAGGGATATCAATGAGCTAATTAAAGATATGTTAGAACTAAAGACAAGACATTCTGCTGTGGAGACAGAACTGAAAGAGATGCATGACCGTTACTCTCAATTAAGTCTTCAATTTGCGGAGGTTGAAGGTGAGAGACAAAAACTCATGATGAGTATAAAGAATACTCGAGCATCCAAGAAGGCTTCAAGTTAATTCATCAACCTAGTTCGGGGACCATTGCTTGTAGCCACAGTGAGGAAGCATTTTTTACCCCTTGCACAGGCTAATAATAATTCATGCTCAAGATATTCGTGGCCTCACCATATCTTCCCTTCTGTTAATTATATATAGATAGATTATGCTATATAAGTGGCCCCATCGGCCATGGCAAGAGGTTATATTTTTGAAGGGTTGGTCTGGTGTTACATCATTTCTAAAGTTAAGCAGCATATAATACTTTGTGTAAATAAAATAATTTGCATTAAGAATCGAAGTATATACCCCTGTAACATCTTTTACCAAAGCCTTAATGCTGCAATTGTTTTTCTGTACAGGAACAAGATTATTTCTATTTAAAACAATTTTGTGAAAACTTATTTTTTTTTCCTGCTGAACTAGATGAACTAGATGTGTGTTTGTAATTAAAAATTGCTTAAACCAAATGTTGATTGTTTGGTTAATTAAAAAGCTATTTAACTAGTTTAAGCACGAAGGTGAGATATATAAATAGTTCTCCAACCTCACATCTAGCGCAATAAAAAGATCTATTGTACACAATATGGATGAGTAGATGACTCTCATGTAGACGTGATTTTTAGTTCACGGTTTTTAAACAAGTATGGTGCAATTCACATTCGTTATTATCGATTTCGGCAAATTTTTTTATTATGTATTTTATGAAGTTATAACAATGTAAATTTTGTCAAAGACACACCACTTTTGTTTTAAGTGTGGTTAAAAGTGAAGTCATACCCTTTTTTCACGATTTAGTATAAATGTTGTGTAGAAGTGTTGTACTGATTGGACGACTTTGGTTAAGTTGATGTTTACATTTAATTGAAATCGTGACACTACTTTATTATAAACGTTGACACGACTTCACTTTTGACCATCTTTACAATAGAAATCGTATTTTTAACTCGTGTCATGTTGACATGATTTAACCAATTATGTAATAAATTTTTTTTTTTCAAATCGATACCATTTATATTCAAGAACCCACCATATATTTTGTGAAGTGATTAAATAGATTTCACATTAATTAAAAATACAATATAATAATAATATATAAATAAATGATAATTAAATATTATAAAAATCGATTAAGTTAGACAATGAAGTATAAACTTCGTTAAGTAAATTTTTAAATAAAAACTTCATTTCTTTTTAGAGAAATTATAAACATGAGAAATTTTTATACCTCTTTTTCGTCCATGAGTAACCTAATTCGGAGAAGAAGTGAAATGAAAAACTAACCTTTTTTTTTTCATCCTTATTACGATGTATTTCAACTTTTTTTTCATCCTTGTTATTTGACTTCTTCCCAATATTCTAAAGTATAAATTTTTTTCCAAATCAATAGCAACTTAATTTATTTCATCCCTTGGCGGGAAGCTTGCAAAAACTTTTGATTGAGCGAATTGAAGGAGGATGAGATAAATACCTTACAACAAGAGAAATTTCTTGCAAAAAAGAGAACACAATATTAAGGAGAATTATCAAACATTCTTTTAAAACAAATATTAAATTATGTCAAAAAATATAATTTATAAGAATAATTAAATTTTGTTTGATTAATAAAAGAGTATGCTTAAAAATATCTATATAATTTCTTTTTAGAAGTCAAAAGACAATGATTGTATTTTGGTTTCAATTTTTAACTTGTTACAACATTAAATAATTAAACCTTATTTTTTAATAATATTATTTTTATAAATTAAATTAAATATGAAAAATTAGTGTTATGTTTAGATCGAGATAAAGATGGAAAGGGAAAGAGAGAAAAAATAAAGTGGAAAATGAGATTATTTGAATTAAGAAAAAATAAATGGATTTGAATGAGAAGTGATATGAAAATTTGCAATAAGTTTCTTTGATCTGACTGACAAAAATTTATTAAAATTATGTTATATTAAATATTATTAATATTGTTTTAGATGAAAAAAATTTAGAAAATACGTTTAAATTCTATTTTGAATAGTGAATAATTAAGTTAGAATAATTAAAAAAATTAAAAAAATTAAAAACAAGGATTATAATATTGAAATCATATATATATATATATATATATATATATATATATTGTGTATGTATACTTATGTATTGAATTGGAAATGAGGATGAAATTTAATTATTTTTTGAAATACAATCAATTTAAATAATTTTAAAAATTGTGATTTGTAAATTTGATTTAGAAATGAAATTATAATATTTGAATGCAATTAATACACTAACAAAATAAAAATTATGCATGAAAATACGAATTATTCATTTGAACCATCGAAGATAAGAAATACATTAAATTGTAAGAAACAACAAATTACAAACGCGAGATTATACTTTGCATGTTTACTATATTTTATTCTCCTTACATTAAGCCAATAACATGGTCTTTACTTTACCTTGCATTGTTCCTTTATTTACCTTTGAAAAACTTTAGAATGTATAAATAATGATAAATCAAGTCATAATCGATTAAAGTGTAATATTATGTGTCAACGACTAATCGAGTATGATGCAATCTATTATTATATTATATATACATTCTGAAATTACTATTTTATATACGGTTTCAATTTAAATTTAAATATCCTAAAATGTAAACATTAATTTCAATTTTTTTGGTTCACCCATCAATATAAATGCACACATTTTATTGAAAATAAATTAATAAATATACTTTAATTTATCAACTTTCCTAGGTTACTCAAAATTTCCCTTGTTCTTTTTAAGTATAAATGAATAAATACAAATAACACCAATTTCTTTCACCCAAATCTAGAAATAAGTGAAAAATAAATTCCATACAAAAATTGAAGAACCCTTGAAAGACGTGATAATGTCTCTCTCTCTCTCTCTTCTGTCCCTTCCATCACATGGATGACGATGTGATACCATAAGTGCTTGGAAACAAATCTCTCATGCACTGTTTACACTGTTACATAGCACAATAAATAAAACTCTTTTTTTTTTTTTTTCAATTTTTTGGAAAGGAGAGCTGTAAAATTTTAATAAACCTACACCTTTACAATTTAAGAAAAGTTTTGTTCACAAAAACATATATTTGATATTTTTTTAATAATATAATAATATTTTTAAATTAAAAAATAAAATAAAAAATAAATAAAATATTAATTTATTAAGGTGTGAAGTGTATATTTTTAGGGTTAAGAGTGTTAATATATCAGCACACTTACCATTTATGCTCCAGAAGTTCAATTTTTAAATTCCAATGAATTTTACCATTTTTTTCATTGATTTTAATCATATTTCAATTGTTTATCTTTTTCTAAAATAACTAATTTGGTCGGAAACTACTCACAATTCAAGTATTAAATTATCCTCAAATAGTTCAATTGTCTTCACCCGAATTATAAAACCTTCTTATATCTTTGATTAAAATATTTTGACTAAATTATATACTATTTTATTATGAAAATTAAAAAAAATTATTGATATTTAAAATAATTTTTATTATCGATAAAATAATTTTTTAAATTGATATCTAATTAGTTACCAAGATTTAATTATCAAATTGGTAATTAATTAGGTACTAATATTTAAAATGTATCTAATTAAACTACATTTTAGAGACTAATATCTAATCTATACCTATATATAAAAAGAATTTCTCTTAATAATATTTTTTAGTATATATAAATCTTTTCTGATTTTAATTTTATTTAATATATTTCATTTTATTAATATAATGAAGTATTTTTTCATTTCATATGAATTATTTTTAATTTTTTAAATTAATAATATGGGACAGTTTTTATATGTATGTTAAATTTTCAAAGAGAAAATATGGACCTACACACACTGTGCCTATATTTGTGCTAGTTATTTATAAATGTTCTATCTACCATCTATATTAAATTCTAAAGTTGGTTATTAGAATTTTAATAACTAATTATATATTAATTTAAAATTTATTTATTAATAATAGAAATTACTTAATATATTAATAATTTTTTTAAAAAAAGTAATATCTAATTTAATTATTTTTTATTTAATTATTTTCTTGTAATATTTTGATAAAACAATAATCAATAAGATTTTTTGAATAAATAATATTTTCATTTCTAAAACAACATAATTTAAAACAAAATACTTTTTAAAGTGACATATAATTTGAAAATGAATAAAATATAAAAGAAAATAACAACAAAAGTGTATTATTTACATTAAATATTACATTTTCCATAAAATTTCACTATTATTATTTCTTTAATTCCTTAAACCTGAGCCTGAACGCTCTTTTAACTTTTTCCGCGCCATATTTATTTGGATTATCAGTTGCAATCTAATGGCATTATAATGAATTGGAGTGATATTATTGTAGCTTATCAATAACGAAATTGACAATTGCTATGGCACTTATTTACTCGTGTGAAAAGATAAATAGGTGCAGCACTATGTATTGCAACTATCACAGCACTCGCTGTTTTGCTGATACCTGACTCATAATACAAATGGACCCAATTCAATTCCCATAAGGCTAACTTGTGTAACTGCAACAAACATATACATTAACTGGTTGTCACATTTATTGCCTGATTTTCCATCTATATGTCAATTACTTGGCAACTGACTAGTTCAGCCCGCCCAAAATCCCTGCAGGCAACTACCCTCCAAACAACGGCTGCATCTGATTCAGAAGCCAGTTCTGGAGATTCATGCAATGTACTTTGTGACACAGTTGATGGTGAGGATCCCAAATTATTCCGCAGGCCTGCCTGCAGAACAGCAATATCATGTTTGGCATCTTTTGTAATAACATGGAGCTTTCCATGGAAACCAGCAAGTAGATATGGAGACTCTGAATCAGCAGAATCATATATGGGCACTTTTCCAATAACTACTTTCCAAGCATCTTCACCTTGGTCATATACCTTGATCCTTCCACTATCCATAGAATTAGAAGGGTCAAAAGCATATAATTCACCGTCCACTACTACACTCAATTTGGTTCCTGCCTGCCGTGCAGGCCAGCCTTCACCCATTCCAGCGGGCATTTCTATCCATGAGTCAGTGTCAGGATCATAGATTTCTCCCCCAACATCAACAAAAAAGGGCCATGAATACAGACTCTGTGGAACACACAACCTTCCCATGTATGAGGTCAACCCTGTGGCAATAGGCTTTAACATGTCAGCCAAAAAAGCACTGGGAAGGACTTGAGCTCTAGAGAATGGCATACTGGGTACATGCGACCATGTATCTGTAGAGGGATCAAAAACTTCCGCAGATTGGAGAGGAACCAATCCAGCTTGACCTTGACTAACCCCTCCAACAACATAAAGCTTGTTATTTAAGATGCCTGTCTTACTGTAAGCCCGGCCTGTGGACATAGGAGTCACCTTGCTCCATGTACTTTCTATCGGATCAAATCGCCACACACATCTCATAGTTGAAGCCTTAGAAAATCCACCAAGAACATAGAGACACCCATCAACAGCTCCAATTGCACAACCGCAATAGGGCATTTCATCAAATGCATCCTTCCGTCCAAGAAAACCTCTAATAACTTCAGCAATTCTGATACCCTCCACCATGTTCCACATCCAAAGCCTAGAAGAACCTTTTCTAGGCTCTTCTTCATCGGCAAAATTGGGCATATTAGGCACTCTCTGCCATATCTTAGAACGAGGATCTAGAGCATGCCATATAAGATTATTTTCTCCATCCTTAATCAATAGATACAGCCACTCTTCAGTTGTCCCAAGTTCTTTCCTTAATTTATACAGTTCTAAACTCATGATAGTTGACTTCCACTTCTTTGATACCGTCCTTACATTTAAGTAACAAATTCTAGGAAGTCTAGCAATAATCTGAAGTGATAACTCATCAGGGAGATTAGGAATGAGCCTTGGACTCTCTTCATCAACAGTAGGAGACATTCTCTGTCTCTTACAAGTCTCATTCGGAGAGACTCCATTCCATTCCCTCTTGCCAGATTTTGTACTGGCCACACTGAAAAATGCACCCATATCTAGCAAAATTCAATATCTGCAGGGAAAACCAAATCACGAGAGGAAATTTGAGTTCTCAAAATAAAAGGCAATGCTAGCATCAAATAACCCCATTCAATGAAAATTAAAGTGAGACAGAAAAGCGGTGTAAGCAGACACTAATCCATCACTCGCAAGTCACACAACAATTAAACATGAGAGAAATGCACTTTAAACACCCTCCAGGACTTCAAAGGCAATAGGAACTTCGTTTTTGAAAAAGAATTAAAAGGAAAAAAAAAAAAAACCACATTTATACAACTTGTAAAATCTTCCCCACGGTGGCCACCAGAAGCAAGAGAAATTCCTAATCATCACATCATTCAATATACCAGAAGACGCAGATCCTACCAAAAGAAACACTCAAACCTAAACAATTTTTCAAAATTCACTTTCCGCAGAAGCAATTCAGGGAGAACAACAATATTTCGAAACTAATTTTACTAAAAATAAAATCAGAGTTTTCAAGCAGCAATTTGAAGGAGGTACCCTCCAGCCCTTCACCTAATTTGCTACTTCTCCCACACACAGACCTAATAACGAAAGGATGCGCATTCAGATTGAAGTAAGAAAAGGAACAGTGAATGAATTGAAATTACATGAAAAAAAAAAAAAAAAAAAAAGGAATGGAAGAGAGAGAGAGAGACTTACGTTGACATAAATGAAAAGAAAAAGGGATAACAGTAGAATTTGAGAAGAGAATGAGAAGAAGGGAGGCAAAAATAAAGAAAGCGAATGAAAGATGAAAACGTAAAAGTTAGGGAAAGTGGCATCGCACTTCGCATAAATCACCACATCACAACCAAGTCTTGCTTTGCGTTCAAACTGGAAGGTGCAAGAACCCAACGTGCGTTCTACCCCCAAACATCTCTTTCATATTTCACAAAAAAAAAAAAAAAAAAATCATTCTATCTATTTTCTTTTTTTTTATTTACGATATTCTATATCATCTCATATTTATTTATTTTTCTAATAAAACTTATTAATCTTAGTTTTATGCGTAGTGGGTAGATACTCTCTACTTGTACTTTTAGTAGACATTCCATAGTGTCTTGTGAGTAGGTTGAGAAAATTCGTGATGAAAAAAAATATATTACATAGATTAAAATTTATCATTATTTTATAGATTATTATTAAATTATCTCCACCGTAATTTTTATCACCGTAGTGAGAGGTTACCCGATAAAAACAAATGACCTGATCTATATGAAGCCAAAAGTCACTAATTGACTTTTATAAAAGTTTATTTGGTTAAAATATTCAGATCTCAGGTCTTTTAAAAAAATCTTTTAAACCTAACATTTCAACCTATTTGAATAAATATAAATTTTTTTCCGCTCATGTTATTTTTATTATTTCATTAAATCATATATTTATTTGTTTTTCTTATTATTAAATACGTTTATAAAAAAAAACATGACAAAACATAATATTATTTAAAGATAAATCTACACGTTACAAAATAATTTATTATTTTATATTGTAGATACATAATTATATATACCATATACACAATACATATATTATATAATGATAAGAAAAGTCCAATTATACAAATTCATTGACATTTAAAAGCCTCACAAACCAGGTAAAATTCTTGTAAAAAGCAAATCATGTTTTTAAAATTTATAATGGAGAAATAAGTTAGATTTACACTTTATTTTTTTAATAAGAATATGCCCAATATAATGTTAATTACTATAATATTAATAATGACTATAATGATAATAAATATAATGTAGTAGTCATAAAATTGATTATAATTATATTATTACGACATTATAAATGATATGAGGATAGTAATAATGATATGTTAACAGAATTCTTGAAAAATATACACAATAACTAAAATTTTTTGACATAAATGTTTTAAAATTTTAATATTTACTTAATTTTTAATTATTTTAATCTAAATCTTCCATTTTAATTTAAGGAATTTACGAAATCTGCATAATTGTTTGACATAATTTTTAAAATAATTATTCTAAAAGTTAGTGAGCGTATGATACACAGTATCATGCTATTATATAATAGTATAAAACTATTATAAATTTTAGCGCATAATCTTTTCTTATTTTAAATCCAAAAAACAATAAATGAAATTAATTTGACCGACGTTCTTAATAATCAACTAACCCTCCAAAATATATCTAATCGGTGGACTTGTGGATATGGTTTTGATCCAAGTCCCACGTGTCTTCGAATAGGCCCCAAGCCCGTACAGTTGGGCCATCGAATTCAATTTTTGATTTGGACATATAATAATTCATATTCGGTTGCTTCACCAAACAGCCCATTCTTTCTTCCATCATTCATCCCATCACTTTCCGAAGTAAGCTCCTCTATGCAATTTTTTTTATTAACTGCAATCAAGTTTTATACTAGTAATTAATTAAAATCTATTACGTTATTATTTTACTTTAACAACAATCACTTTAAAAATATAATTTCTAATTGGTTGAAAATATAAAAAAATTATTTACACTTCTTGTTTCTAGGAATTAAACTCTTGTTGTTTTGCTAGTGTCCAATCATTTACATATATTTACTCTTTTATTTCTTTCCTGAATGTCTAAAATTATGAAAAACAATGGTGAATCGCTTAACATAAATTAGGTTAATACAAAATAGAAAAAGAATAAAATAAGAGTTCCAAAGTAATTTAATTAAAATACATTAGGTATCAAAAGTTATCTCCTCGTCCTTAAAAAAGAGTTCTACTCCTACATGTATATGGTAAAACTAGAGAAAAAAGACATCAATCTCGAAAGGAATAATAAAAAATAATAATCTTCAATTTTATGATGTTACTAATTGTACAATGCATAATAGAATATTAGGTATTATATATTGGGTTTAACTATATATTAGTATGCTTTTAATTTTTTGAATCAATGAGGTTAAAGTTTTAGAATAATACTTATCATAGAGACATTGGTTAGTTTGATTGAATAAGAAGCTCCCTAGATATTATTGCGAATCTAGAAAAATTAACCAACTAAGCAACTACACTCAATTATTGAATTTTAAAGAGATAACTATAATCTCGTGCAAGGAAATATCAATCTCCTTTAAATAAGAAAATGATGGAAGTTTAATTGGGTATTTTCTCTTAGAAAAATACCTTGTAGGGCAGATAAATTATTTAGGTGAGACAAATTAAGCTTTTAAACCTACAGCTCACATCGGCCTAATCGCCTAACCCGTCAACTACCAAGCCACATATAAGGTAGGACAAGTTATCCTTCCATTCCGTCCACCTTTATTATAATGTTTTTGAACATGAATGTCGTGATTTTGGAATCAAAATTGGGATTGTCAGAATTTAATATGAAACTTTATTTACATCAATTTCTTTATATAACATTTGTTTCATTAGAGTATTATTTATATTTACTTTGTTTTGTTAGGTATTAAATCTTGTTTGATTCAATTTTATTGTTCTTCCTTATAGTTTTATTGTCCAAAAAGTGATATTATTACTACAACCAAATAAATAGGTTCAAAAGAACTGCAAAAAAATAGATAATTTAAAAACAAATTGAAAAGTGACAGATCAACACATCTTATGATAAGGTGGGTTATAAATTTAATCTTTTGACAAGCCAGTAAGGGTTGGGCCAAAACGAGTGGGATTGACTCATTTTGCCACCCCTACCCCAAGGGCTGGAGGCATGAGAGTCATCCTTCTAATTCTTCACCATCACACACACTCAAAAGTTCTAATTAATGCAGCCATTTATCTTTGTCGTAAGATTTTGGTGTTATTTATGGGAAATAATAAAACTAATATTAACAAAAACTTAAAAAGTCAAACCACTCAATATACATCATGAGAGGACAACGACCCAGAGGAAGGAGATTTTGCAACCTTACAATACATCATGCAAGTAGTTGAAAAATTAAGAAGACAGATGAAAACAACACAACAACAATGAGCACAGAAAACTCTTCAATTTCAATAGGAGCTATGAAAACATAATGAAGATTTACAAGGAGTATTGAGACGTTCACTCCTCTAAGAAGAGCTGGAAAGCTTACCTTATCAAGAAATTAACCGACCTTATCCAATACATCGACGTTGACTAACCTTATCAAGTGGCATTAACAAAAATTGACATTTTTAGGAAGCAAGTTGACCTTATCACGTGATACTGGTCAAGACTTACCTTATCAAATAGCATGACAGTGTTATAAATCTAACATCGTGTAATAAATACAAGTTTATTTTTTAACTTAGACAATCGTCTAACTTGCAAGGTAATTTAAATTAACGCAAAACAATCTGTCCAAATAAATTTTTTTAGGTGAAGCTAACTTCAACCCTTTATATTCATTAACAGGTTACCATTATAGCTTCAATGTGGGTGGTAGAGTAGAAATATAAATAAATTTAATTTGTTAGTACATATTATATTCAGGATACTGTATGACATTTATTTGTCATAAGTTTTTATTTTAGCATACTAATAATCCGTGAATTTAGAAACACATAAATGAATTGTCATGTTCCCTTTAACGTAAAGATCTACTTAATTTCTAAACCAAGGTCAAACTACGAGTTGTAGCTTCACATGGTTTTTTAACAAATGTAGAAGCTCTAGAAAGAAATTGTCCACAAAAACGTTTAGAAGGGGTCATGGGCCTTATTGGAGCAGATGCAGGCCGGCCCACGTAAATGTCAGGGAATGAGTCCGAATGGTAAGGCTGAAGCAACCCATCAGGCCCAGAAGCATAGTAAGTGAGGCTGACGCACTCACGTAAATCCCCACATCGCTGACTTTCCCTCGAAACTTTCTTCGCCAACTCTTCCTCAAACTCAAGGCCACACTCTTCAATCTCGAACCCTTCATTAAATTGCATTTCTCCGTCGTCGTCGTCGTCGACGACGACGATAGGGTAACCACACTGCTCGCAGTAATCATCGTCTTCAGGGACCAACCTCATCGTGACTCTGCCATCTTCTGTACGAACTTCCATAGTGCAATGCTTTTGACCACGCCTCATTTTCACCGCCGTTACGGTTAGCCTTCCGTCACCGTTACATTCCCTCTTGAAAGTCCAAGGCATTTCTCCCGTTTCTCTCATCAACGTTAATGGCGGTGGAAACTGCCTCTTCCTTTTCTCACTCCTCTCTCTGCACCTCATAATCACCATCGGAGACTCAGGTTCCGTTCTCAATTCCTCTACGTAGGTTATCATGCAGTCCCCGCTCTCCGTTCCGATCACGTCTCCCATCATTGTCGTTCGGAACGCCCGTGAGGCCGCTGACCACATCTGTGATATCGGCGGCGGTGGTGATGACGGTTCTGATTCCGCGGCTTCTTCTGGGGTGCAGCGATGAACAACTCTCGTGGGTGGTTCTAATTCTGAATGAAATAGGGTTTTTAGACCTGCTTCGCCTGTACGGTGTCGTTTTGAGGTATTTTTCGATGGGAACGCTACTTTGGCTTTCCACGGCAATATGGAACTATAGAACGATGATGTGATGTGTGATAGATATTTGCTCAACATTTCGATAGATATACTTTCCTGAAAAAGCGTAGACACAGATGGTTAGTTTATTTCCTTTTTCTCCTTTGCCCAGCAGCTTCTTCCAGCATTACAGGGAGAATCAGCCTCAAACAAATAAAAATAAATATACACGCATTCTTGATAGATATATATCATTGCAAAATTATTAAAAGAAGTAAAAAGATGAATTTTAATGCAAAAAAAAAAAACGTTGTGATAAAAAAAATGCTGATAATAAGATTATTAATTTTATCATAATTAATTTAAAAATTACATTTTACACATAAAAAATCATTACACCGTGAATCATGAATTTTAATTCTCAATGAAACTAAACGATGACAACACAATACTTAAAAAATGAAATTAGGATCCGCTAACAAATTTCTATTTATTGATTAAGAAATTGAAAAAAAGTTTTAAGTAACAATAGTATGAGAACACATTAAAGATTATAAGAAATATACATTGTTACATTGAAGTAAGAGTCTAACTTCCTCTATTCTGGTAAAGTTCTAAGTATCTATTTATTTCATTAATGGTTGTAGAATATAAGTATCATTCTCAATAAATATAAATATAAAAGAGAATAATTTAGAAAATATACATCTTTATTGTATCAAAACAATAATATTGTACCTTAAATACTATTTTTAATCCTTATGAAAATATTTAAATTTACTGTTAATGAAATATTTTTCTTATCTCTCTCGTAAATTACTCATTGAATTACAAAAATTTATCATTTCTCTCGTTAATTACTCATTGAATTAAAAATTATTCCATTTGCTCTCATTGACTGCCCATTGATTAAAGATATAAAAACTTATTGTAAAGTATTAATTAAAGATAATTCAAAAAAAAATTAATACCTATTTTATAAGACGAAAAAATTTAGAATATTTTTTCAAATAAAGAAGAGCAAGGAAGTAATATATTAAACATAAACTAAAAAAATAAAAGATCTAAATGATTGCATTGTATGTTTCCAAAAAAATCATACTCTGAATGAAGAAATTAAGATGGATGATGATTGTACAACTAATGCATGAATTTTGAAAAGAAATTGTGGATTTGAATTGGGGATGAAAGGAAATGCTAGGACATTTATCTATGGTAATCTATATACTTTTGTCATACGTGTATTCTACTTGGCTTTTATAGTTTTTTTTCTTTTTGGTTTCCATACGTATACGTATCCTTTGATTATTTTCCCAACGTAGGCTTTCGGTACACAGAATAAAAATAGGAAAAAAATATAAAAGAAAGAAGAGAATTAGTGTCATGAGCATGAAATCAAGAATAAAACAAAAATAAAAAGGTTGGCTGGTGTTCTCATAATTAAAACTGAAAATGTTGACTCTTAACGGGTTAAAAGAAGTGGATTGTTGAAGCAATTAATCCAAACACTTTGTTTCTTTATAAATCTAGGAGTTAAATAAAGGCCAAGTTATCGTTTCTTGTGACTACGTTAACATATATAAATACCGATCCAGTTTACGAGAGCCATTGCTCGGATTAACCAAGAACATCTCAGAATTAATCATCTCATGAAATATATTGAGGGGGAAGAATTACAAAATGCAGGATAGAAACTATTGGATGAAGTTTGATGGATTAATTTGTTGAAAACATATTACTTTTAATTCATATACTTTCAGTCAAATACGGTTAAGAGTTTCAATGTTTTTTTAGGAATTCGTATTAAATCACAACCATTTGAAAATTTGAAAACCAAATATAGAACTATAAAGGTTTTGAGCAAACTAGAACGAAAATATGAAAATAAAAATATCTGTTTTTCCAAAATTAATTCTGAGATGAAGCACAAAACAATGTTACGGGGGTAATGAATCGAACAGTGGTGGAATCTGAAGCTGGTAGCGAAAAAGACACATAAGAATAGATATGAAAAGAGGAGAGATCTTACTTTGGTACTGAGCCCGCAGTGGGAGTGTCGCCGCGTCACTTCATTTTCTCTGACACCGAGAAAGATTGGAAAAGGACAGAGAAAATGAAAGAAAAATTATGAGAAAGTGGAACGCGTTCCAGGCTACGGTTTTACAGTGAAGAAAACGTAGATGATGTATGCGATTACAAAGTGGCGTTAATTACCTTAAATACCCCTTGTTTGGGTTAACTCGGGAATTGTGGAGAGTAAGAAAGAGAGTGGTCCCCACAGGAGTTTGAAGGATATGAAGGTCTTTTGGCGTTGGCTGTGGTGAATGAACATGTAAAACAAAGAGTTGATTAAGCAAAACCTGCGTTACGAATGAAAAGGGTGAGAGGACAAGAACCTCCATCAACGCATTCAAAATATTTTGTTTTCTTTTATACCCCTGTTGCCTTCCATTTAGATGCCAGCTGGGTTCCTCACACCTAAATTCTTCTTCCTATATGTCTTTTATTTTCTTAATTAATACATTATTTATTACTGCGTTTTCTACTTTTTTTCTTAATTTATTTAATCTTTTTTTATGTCTATATACAAAATAAATGTACATATACAACTTTATTGAAATATCAAGTCAAGTAATCATGTATTTGATAACAATAAATAAAATAAAAGTATAATTCTTTTTAAGATTTAACACTTAGAAAGAAATAAAAAGAGCATTGACTAAAATTGATTCAAAGTTGCATATTGTATGAGTCTCCCTGTTTATTTCTATTTTTGTTAATTTTAAAGGATAAAGCTATTTTATCTCTCTCTTACAATTTGGTTAAATAATTTTAATTTCTATATTTAAAAATGTAATGTTAGTACTAGAGTGAAGTGCAAAGTCAAAGATCAGAACTACGTTACCTGTTTTAAAAATGGAAGAATTAAAACTATTTTGACCAAACTTTGAAACTTATCTAAATTAAATTTGATTTACATTCATTGGCTTGATGGGATTGAGGTGCTATCGTATACTTGGAGAATGTTTTTACATGATTATAGTAATAGTGAATAGAAAATGAAAAAAGCTAATCTACATTAATGTTCTGTTTCCAGTGATATGTTTGATTGTGTGCATGAATGAGTGTGATGCACATGCAGTGTGGAATTGGGGTGCAGAGCAACAGAAGAAATGCAACCGTTACTCTTGTCTTTGATGATGTTTTTGCTTCGTCCAATTCTTAGATGGAGAAATGGACCAAAGCAACGTTGGTTCAACAATAAGACGAGTTAACATTTTTAATTAAATATATAATAAATCAGTCAATAAGTCATTTTACTAATTTTTTTTGCCAAAAGTCGCATTAAATAAATAACAATTCAGTGTATTTACAAAACATACATTCTATTCTATTCTAGCTTAGATTTTATATGATAACCCTCTATGTGATTTTTATATTTTTAGTTGAATACTAATAATTTTTATCTTCATTTTAGTGTATTAAAATATACAGACTCTTCTTCCCTACAAAACACCTACTTTTTATCTGTACAACTTAATGTATTATTCGAGTTTAGATATGTCATCAAATTTTTTAATTTAAATACTTATGTCTCAACTTAATATCTATCTTTAGTAACCATTTACTTGTATAAACACTATACCATACCATTTTATCATTTAGACAATAACTAAAAAAAAAATTGTTTAAAGTTAAAAAATTATAATCTTAATTTTACACAACGGTTTGAACACGAGTCACACTTTTTGATCTACATTTAGTCAACATTTTAAGATTTTTTAAATAATTTTTTTAATTGTTACGTCTAGGTTTAGGTCATTGATAGTGTACGTTCAAGTTATTGATAGTTAATTATTGAAATTAAATTAAATAAATTTAGATAACACTTTTATAAATGTGTTTATTATTTTGAAGTTGCATCACTTACAATAATTTTAAAATGTAATTTATTCCTTTAAACTATAAATAAAATATTTATAAAAATATGAGTTATGCATTAAGCCACCAATTTATTTGATACGTTATTATTGTAATATAAAAGTATAATACATTATATAAATAAAATTAAATAAATAAATATATTAAAGACAATGAAATAAATATTATAAATTTTTATATTTCATATATATATATATAACTTATAACATTTAGCAATAATTAATGTATAACTAATATAATTATAATTGAAAAGATAATTGTCCAACTGAAAACATTAAAAAGCATATTTTAATGGTAAAGTACACTTACATAATTAAAAGTAATTACGACCTATAATGAACAAATTATTTAATTTATTTCTACATTGGGTCAATCATCATTCTCTTCTCCAATATGATCTTGACTCCACCCTGCAAAATGGTAAAAACAAAATTTTATTATCCCACAAATTCTGAATAGAAAAAATAGTTACAACAGTAATCTCCAAGATCCACACTATTTCCTACCTTTCAATATTCAAACAAATTAAACCACAGCTAGACAATCAAAATAGGTACGTCAATGCCACCTATTTATTTTCTCTCTGTTTATTTGTCAAACAAGAGACATTATATATTAAATATTGTTTACTTAATTATTTGGAAGATATAACTTTTACCTTCTAAATTGAATTTTAAAACCATCATAACAAACAACACAAGAGGGAAAGCTTAATTATTTGGTAAAATTTGTTGTGATGAGCACTGGTAGAGGAAAGCTTAGCTTTAAAAATGTATTATTTTGGGTCTGTAAGTAGTATACGATCACAGGATTTAAATTTAATAGAGTTAGGGTGAGAGATAGAAAAGAGAAAGTAAAAAGTTTATTATTTTCATCCTATTAATAAAAATTCCTTTTTTTCCCATTCTTATTTTTGGTTTGTATCATGTTTTGATGTAACAAAGAAAGAACCAGCAACAAATTGACAGTGAACTAAATTTCTAATAGAATGAAAATAAACTACTATTAATGAAATTAAATCATTAAGCACTAATTAGAAGAAAAAACATTTTCTGAAACTTGCAGATAATGTACCTTTGAATGACACTGAAATTGCATACAGAAAACAAGTTTTCAGGCATCCTTGCTCAAAGAAATGATGCAGTGGAGAGGGGAATGAATTATCAAAAAGTATGTAAATGGGTACGCAATGCCAATACAAGGACAAATGAACTAGAAATAAGAGAGCGGACCACGCAAATTCAAATCCTCGTATGCAACATGCAACAAGTGCACCTTCAATGCAAAAAAATTGACGAGTCCATTTGTGTTGTACCAATTGGACAACCCCTTCATTTTCCTTTCCAACAACTTTGATAACATCTACATCTGCCAAAGGTCATCTGTAGGCTTGATTGGAGGTGGCTGAAAACAAATCATGAATTTTAGAAACATATACAGTAAATTTGTTAGAAATCCAACCATCAAGTGCATTGTATATTGTGACCGGGTAAAAAATGCAAGTCCAACATTCAGGCCTCCCAGGTGCTGCTCTTTTTAAACCACAAACCATTGGTTGGATTGAACAACTATAGAAGGAAAAAAATGTCGTAGTCTAAGTGAATTTCTTTTTAAAGTAATATGAAATTACTGTGCACTTGAAATTAAGAGAAGAAAGTTCTCTGGTTCTTAGCCATATATAGGTAACTTACCGAACTTGAGAAAGAAAGAAAAAGTACTTAATAATACTAGAAACTAATCAAACTAAAGTGAAAAATTCCCAGTGATGAAGAGATATAACCATATAGAAAAACACACCTTCAAAGAATTACTACATGTGGAGAGCAGTGTGCAAACATCATTAATGAGGACAAGACAATAGGGAGTAGGTTCAGAAAATATATAGATGGGATTAAGAAACTAACCAATGGTAATTAATTACAAGACTGAACTGATGACAAGATATCTCTTTTGAGCAAAAGGGGTTTAAGTAAACCATACATACCTCAAGAATATATAAGGCCCTTGGAGAAGCAAACAGAGTGTACGTAGGTCTTGTATAAACTTTGGAAGAACGAGATCAATACGATATTGACTTCATCAGCTGCTATTTCCTCTCGACTCCCAGCAAGTTTGAATTCAGTGAAGACGTTAGGATTAAAAACAATATCCTCACAACCATCAGAGGCTTTGGCAGTCACAGAAGCAAATTCTTTGACATCCTCAATTTTTCTTCCTTTGTTGAATCTGGCTTGTAAGGATCTGCAGCATTTTGGGAATCATTCACCTGCATGTCACCATCAGCAGCATTTGGGGAATCCTTCACCTTCTGATCAGCATCAGCAGCATTTTGGGAATCATTTACCAGCTGGTCAGAATGAGTTGCCTTTTGGGAATCAGTGGCCAAAATTGTCAGCCTCTTGAGAATTCACCTCGGTAGGTTTCAATGCTTCTGCTGCTTGGGCCTGGAAAGAGGCAGTAATTAATTCTGGCCTCAAGATACAAAATCGAGAACCAAGCCCAATATAGTTGGCATCACGAGAAGCTACCCCCAACAAATCAAGAAGGTAATGTCGGTCATCACCACCAACAATGCCGTTGCACTCAAATGGTGCAGAATTTGAAAACATTTCCAGATCCATCAAGGACTAAATGTTCCTTCAAATGAAGGCGTTTGGCAACCTCTGAGTTGTCCCCTTGAAGAATGCTTGGTAATACACTCTGAGCTACCACTCTACGCCCCCTGTAGTCAATTATAGCCATAGCAAGATTATAAAATGTCCAGGAACATCAGTTTCTTGGTAAGCCATTGTGCCCTTCAAAGAAAGTTACAAATAATATAATCATCAACACTCAAAAACCTGTAGATATTTCTTTCTCCGCTTGGTTATTTTGAATGCAGAAAAGTTAACTATGATAGCCTATATGAAACACAAGAACTATTACAGAACATATAAAAATTGAGCAGTAACACATTATCACTTTTTATAAGTATGTTATGTAGATAGGTAGTAACATAGTTTCCTCAACAAGTACAGACATTATATTATAGTTTATATGTAACTGAACACATGCACTTTTGAAGGCAAGAACTCGGACAAGCAATTTGAATCGAAACATCCAAGGAATTCTTAAACAAAGCAACCTCCTAGACTTACCTCAAACATCAGAATCACAGTGTAATCGATCAAACATTGGGCACATAGCAACTCAGAAACTCACCGCAGAGACCGACTTCAATTGATGAACTAAAATCCTAAACCCTAATTTCTCCAATTGGGGCTAGGTGACGCAAATTGGAGAGGCGAACTTGACTTTGCCACTAGATCATCCAAGTTGAAGAAGAAAGGTTATAGACACAACCTTAGGGAGACAGAGAAATACCCATATATTCACAAAGTGTGGCTTATTAACTGTACACTTTAATAACAGTTGCTATAAAAAAAAATAGCCAATATTTGGTTTAAAGGAAAATAAAATTCATTACATAGTCAACAATTAAAAACAGTTGGGTATTTAAATTCTAGAGCAATTTTTTTTAATCTTTCAAATGTTAATTTAGCGTAAAGTGAAAAATAGTATAATAAAATCATTATAATAATATTAATCTAATGATCATTCACACTCATTAAGAATTCAATTGTGAGTTATAAGTCCCACATTCACTATAAATTTACATGAAAAACAATACAACAAGAAAAAACTCACAAATTAATTGTTTTAATATTTTTTATTGAAGGTAACATTATGATTTTTTATATAAATTTCCTGACCATTAATCTTTTTAATCAACATTAATCAAAATCGACAAAAAGATCCTAACCTAAAACTCAAAAAATTTAAATTCCTCTAGAAAAGGTGTTTACTTTTAGTTTATGTACTTTACAAGTTGAAAGCATCTCTGTACTTTTTTTTCTTCTACCAATGGAAGAAGGTGAAGGAAAAAGCATTAAATAAACGAAAATGAGTTAATACATTAGTCAAAATAATCTTTTATTAGTATGAAATGGTTATTTGTGTTATGTAGATCTATTGTTATTGTGTATAATTCTGTTAATAAATTACATGACATTTTCATAATCTATCGGTGTCTTAAAAATTATTTTTTTTCATGTAAAAAAAAAAACAAATTCATCTGCTTGTTAGTCTTATGTATAAGATGTAAATAACTTCTTTAATATAACTCAGTGTTACATAATTCAATTTTTTAAGAATTTAAAATATTTTGTAATAAAATATATTATCTAGAGTGAGAATTTAGGGGAAAATTTAGAAATTTATTAAAACATTTTTATTACTTAAAATTGAAAATTTTCAAATTTCATCAAAAGAATAGTTATTGAATTTTTTTGTGTTGTACCAGAGTCTCGTTTATATCTCTTTTCTCACCTCCCTCCCCTCTTTTATTCGTTTCTCTTTCTTTTTCTCGTTTTTTTTTTTTTTTATCTCTTATCTTTTGTCTTTTTTCTTGTCCCTCTTCCTTACTTTCTTCACTTAATTTATCTTTTTCAATTATTTATTTCACTTTCTTTTCTATCTTATTTCTCTCAATCTTTATCTTTACCAATATTAAGGCAACAAGTGTTCATATTTATATCATTAAATGTCACATTAACTTTAAGCATTAAATATTTAGAAACTATTTTGTTTATTTTTTATAAAGTTTAATATCAAAACTTCAACTTTTAATTATATATTTAGAAATTTCCACATAGTAAAAAATAAACTGTCCTGTGCAAACTAAGAATTTAAATTTTAAGAAGTTTATTTTCAACAAAATATTTAAGATAGAACATATTTAAATTAAAACAATTATAACTTTATCATTTTTTTTATATTTCTTATTCAAACACAACCTTAATATTCATGTCTGTCCTCAATGATGCGAAAAGAGAGCAAAGAAACCAAACTCTTAATAAAAATATAAATACAGTAAATCATAAATAAATATATAGAGATCGTATTTTGTAATAAAATAAAAGTGAATTGGCTTCTAAATTTCAAAATTCCAAAACCTTAACATTCACTTAAATGAGTTCATGGCAAATGATTTCTTTGGCTTCTTTTTTAATTTTGGCTAACATGAATTTAATATAATCGAAAAAAATAATATTTAAATGCAATTATTTATTTCATCTAACTTCTCTTGTATAAACAAATGAAGAATTATTTAAATTATAAATTTAAACAACTTAAAAAAAACACTAATTTTTTGAACTTCTCATATATACAAATATATAATTTACTGTTATATTAGCATAACAGTCAGACATGTGGAGGGAGAAATGAATTTTTATTTAAACCAATTAATAGATATCGTTACACTCTTATATACTCTCAGTTTTATTTGTACTCCTTTCATTTCTCTCATATTTTTGTTATTCCAAATATATTGTCTCAGCATATACTAACAAAATAACTCACTAAATGAATTTGTTAAATTTATGTTTAAAAAAATTATGAAAAAAAAGGAAGAGTAAGAAAATAAAAATAAAATTGTTTAAATTAAGTGAAAGAGAATAAAAATATAAAAAAATATTTTTATTGTTAATAACTTTATATAATTTATTATTTTAATATACTTTTTAATTAATTATTATGATTATTATTGTAAGCTGATTATTTTACTATACACTCGATAAGAAAATAATAATAATAATAATAAAAATAAATTATGGTATTCTTATGTCATTCTCTATATAAGAAAACTTATTTTAAAATTTTAATATTTTGCAAATAAATTTATTAAGAATTAAATCAGTTTTCTTTCCTATACTAATGCGAAATTAATTTTTATTTATAATTCAAATTTTAAATCTTTGATACTTGTAGTTATAAAATTATTGTAGTTATAAAATCATTGAAATGATCAACTATTTTTTTAAGTAAAAAACAAATTTTTAGTATAATTATATTATAATACTATAATATTTATATAAATGATGAGTTAATATATAACGAGTAGTTAATATGGTAAAAAAATTGATAATTATTTATTTTAGTAGTTTTTTTACTACAAATATTTATGAAATTTAAAAGTTGATTAGAAACAAAAATCAATTTTATATAAAAAAAAAAAAAACGTATTAGTTTTCTCTTCGAAACAAATGTTAGAAAAAAATATAGATAAGAAAAAATGTTGAAATGTGAATAAGATTATTGATTATATTTTTTAACAATGTGTGGACAGGATTAAATTGTTTTGTGTGATGTATCTAAAGAAATGTTATGAGGTAGTGAGATTTTAATTTAAAGTTACTGCAGTGCATAGAAGTTTGCTTCATGCAAATCCAAATGACCAATGAATGACATAGATTAGTAGGAAGAGTGATATTACCTAGCTGTACTACAACTAAGAATTCACGGATGGAGAAGAGCCACCATCATTAGCTCTTATCTTATTCATCTCTCGCTCATCATCCTTGTCACTCCTGTTTCATAAACAACTACCACTCACTCAAATCTTGGAAAATTCAAACTCCATTTCAAGTTGACTTCTGTTTGAATGCCCTTTTTTTTATTTTTTTCTAATTCACTTTTCAAAGATATGAAAAATTATGACTCATTTTCATTTAAACTTCACACTTCAATAATTTATCGTCTTTAAGATAGGTATACTAAATATTTAAAATTAATTAAATTTTAACCATAAAAATATAATATTATTCTAACACTATTCTAAATAAGATACTTTTTATTAGTTAAAATATTACAACTGCTAAATATGTATAGTGGTTAAAATTAGGATCTTTGGCCTGGACATATATTGTATAATTATTTAACTAGTTTTATAGACAAATTTATTTCACTAACTTATAAGTTTAACTCTTTAGTCAACTTTTAAATTTTAAATTTGTAGTTTTTTTCATTTATTTTTATCCTTGATATTTTAATATATCTTTTTAATGTTTAATTATACTTACATCATCCTATTTAACTAATTTAATGTAATTTTTTTACTATTTTAATTATTAATAAAATATTTAATACTTAATTTAATATTTAAAAAGTTAATAATAATCTGAAGTTAATAAAAAGTATTAACATTATTATTTTGTACTAAAAAAATATAAAAATATAACAGTTTTATTGCACCAGAAAAAGTTGATTACATAAATAATACAACGATATTATACTCCATTAAAAACTAAATTCTTAAACATGTTTTTTATATAGTTTTTCTTCTAATATATATTATTGGCTAACTTTTAAAAACTGATAATGGAAGAACAGTGAAAGTACTAATTTAAAGATCTATTTGTAGTTGAATTCTTGTCAAATTTGTCAATCAAATAATGTTCAAACTTTTATTATAATATATTAAGCATTATTAAACCAAAAACAATACAATATTTAGTTAGACATTCAAAACTATTAAAAGCTAAACTTCATTTATAAATACTATCATACGTCATATTATATAATATTGAAAGTTAAGCATGAAACTGAATAAAATATATCATAACTTTTAAATTTAAGAACTATTTTTGAATAACAATTACACTTAGAAACTAAATAAATACTCTCCCCCGTTCCCTTTTAACGGTCAGTTTTTAATAAAATTTTGTTTTTAATATCTATCATTCCTTTAATTATATCCTTGATTTACTACGGAGAGAGAGAAATTAATTATAATAACAGAAAAAAAGTATAATAACACATAAATTTATATTGATTTTTTTTAAATATAATAAGTAAGTCACTTAAAATTATATTAAAATAGAAAAAATAAAACGGATTTTGAAAAGTATAAATTATCATAACATTTTTTTTTTTTGGTAATTAAAGACTATTTTTCTGGCAAACCAATTTTAAAAAGTTTTGTTAACTGATTTTACATTTAACCTATGTAAATGTAGCCAATTTTCGAGAGTTGATTAAATTGAAATAGTAATTAATTTTCAAATTGGACAGTTGCACAAACTATGTTTCTTGGTCTTCCTTTATTATTTTTGGCAAGATTAAATATTAGGTGGTATATATGCACCCTTTTTTAATAAAGTATCTTTAGTTTCTTTATAAATATCTAAACTACTTTAACTCTACCTGTGGTATTATGGTTGGATTCTTGATAAGCCAATGATAAACTTGTCAAAATCCCAAACATGAATCCCTCATGATAATAGCTATTTTAAATAAAAAACATATAAAATCTGCAAAATTAGTTACTTTCTTTAATTTTTTACAATGGTAAGAAATATAAATTTATTTATATTTTTGTTACAGAACCCTTGTTTTAATACACGACAAATAAAAAGATAATCTAATAATCAGAAATAAGGAACAGGATTATTATGACCGCTGATAAAAAAAAAAAAAAAAAAAAAGGATTATTGTGACCAAAACTGAGGAACTAGCTCCTGCACTGCTGCATATAACATAAAAAAATAGCAAAAAATAAATAAAAGGGAAATGAATTAACCCTGAACTGTTATACTGCAATGGTGGTTCTTAACCTAATTGTATAATACCATTTGGATTAGTACTAATCTCAAGTGGAGTAGGAGCTGCTGCTGCTTCTGCTTCTTCCTTGCTTGCTTGGTGATGGAGGGGAACAAGATGCATTGTGAGACGACCATTGGCTCTGTGCGTTCTAAAGCACTCGTGATGCTTCACCTTTTCTTCCTTTAAGATCAATCTTCCATCGCTGGTGTAGTATCTCCTCAACACGATATCCATGTGGGGTATAGGGGGCGGCAACTCTCTCTTCTCCTTTCTTTTGCTACTGCTCTTGGAGGCAACAACAGTGTTTATTTTGGACAGCTCACAGTGGTGGAGGACAATGTCGTTGTGGAGGTCAATGTTGCAGCTCTCAGAGCCAATGTAGTCATCACCATAGTTGGAGGTCATGTGTTGGTGTTGGTGTTTGTGATGAGAAGGATATTAGAAAAGCAATTATTGAGAAAGAGAAAATGAAGAGTGGGGTTTGAATATGGTTTTGAAGGTATATATAGGGATGATTAAGGAAGAAATATAAGGGTTTAGGGTTTGGCATTGAATGGAAAGGGAGAGGAAGTGGAATGAGGTTTTGGGGAAGGGAAGGTATTGAAAGCAGTGACAGCTAATGTGCATTACATGAAGCCAGGTTGGGTTATGTTTGTCTGCCTTTGTCAGTGTCCAACTTCCCACTTCAAACAATTGGATGACAAACACAGAATAGGGTTAAATGAATTGGAACAGAATATGTTAAAAATGTTATTAAATTGTTCAGATATTTTAAGTTTCAGCAGGGGCAAATATTTAAGACCTGACAAAATTTATACATTCAAAATTCATTTAATATATTTTATCATATCTTATTTTGCTCATTTTATTAGCTATGAAATTGATGAAAACCTACCATTTTATATTTTTAATGAGAGACTCAAATCAAGATCTGATAGTGAATCCTGATGTAAAACATTTAAGTGATATATTCATAGTTTGTCCCTTTTTAGTTGATTTATCCACTTAACCACACTCCTTTTTTAAAGTTTTTATGTATTTGAAAATTCATCAATTTCTTTAAATTATTTATTTATTTATTTTAATTATTTCTTTTAATATGTTTTATTGTCTATATTTGTGTTAAGGATTTCATTGATTACTATTTACAATATCTGTTTTCCCGAAAAAAATATATGTACAACTATATCATGAAGAAACTTAAAAATTTATCGTAGATAATAAATTAATTAAAACAATCATTAACTATTAAAGATAAACTTATCTAAATTTTTTAATATTTCACAATTTATATAAATATGTTAGTGGTACATTCCATTTTAGGGTCAATGCGGAAAAGAAAAAGTAAAAATAATAAATTAAATAACTTATACAACAGGAAAATAAATTTTGAGTAAAAAAATTGCATAAATATACATATGTAATACTTTTATTCTCATTAAGCTAAAATGATTGTGTCACATTTAATTAGATAAATGTATCATATCATTTTAAAAATTGTACCTAACTAATTATTAAATAAGGAACTACGTTAATTGTTTTCTTTTTAACAAATATTGTATTTGGAAATTTATTAATTTTTATGAAAAAATTATTAAATTTATAACTTTTCCGTACTTAATGACTTATATCAAATTATGTCTTTACCTTAAATATCCCTTTAAATATATAATTAAATTACTGTATTTATCTTAATTATTTAATTTATTTGTTTGTAAGTTTTTTTCTTATATATGTTTTTAAAAAAAATTATCATTTTATTCTTACTATAATTTTCAATACACAAAATGATTTTGAGTAAAAATATAATCATCACGTTTTAAGAAATTCTCTAAAGAAGCCGCTTCATAAAATCCATTTTCTATCTCAATGGTTTTACAAAATGTTGTCTTATGATTTGACTTTATGAGTTTTATTTAATGCTTTCTATTATATCTCATTCTTTTAAAATAAAATAAAACTTATTTTATTATAATAATTTTAATATTAAAATATTATAAATTATATTTCACCAGTACCAAAATTATAATAATTCATTAGAATCTAAAAATAATTTTCTGTAATTTTTTTGTATAAAGGAATTTAAAAATATTGCTTTCAATATTTCTTTAATATTTATTGAGATTTAGTTACGGAAATTTTGCTGAATTCTTTTTTTTAATAGAGTGGTTCCTTACATGAATTTTATAAAGGCAAACTCTTCCTACACCCAATCATTTTAAATCTGCACCATACATATTTTTTTTAATTTCCAAAAATACCCTTCATTCTGAAAATAAAAAACAAGAATTAAAAATAATACATTCCAGATAAAAAAATTCGAAATAGATTATTGTGTTCCAGAAATACAAATCCAGAAAGAAAAATTAAAAACCCATTCTGGATTAAAAAAAATCTGCAATATAATTCCATTTTTTTAAGGACATTTTCGTTTTATCCAATAAGATTAGATGCAATGATATGGTGCAGGAAGTAATTGCCTTTTATAAAAGGACCTGAAGAATTGGGCTTCAAGGTCTGTCAGCCCATGTACTATGCTATTATACAACCGGTCGCGGACTCAATTTTATACATACATACAAACACTTGCTTTAAAGGCTACATACATGTTTATAAATTATAAAGATTCATACGTTAGTATTTTCAGTTAACAATTAAATTACATATTCATAATAATAAATTATTTAATTTTAAAACAAATAAAAACTAAAATTTGTAATTAAAATTTTACAGGACTAAATTATACATTACAGAATCACAAATGAATTTAATGGTATTTTTAATTAAGTTACTGTTAAAATTTTTGATTTTATTAAATGTTTTAAATATTATTATTTTTTTGTTTAATGACTCTAGTGTTTGATTCTTCTGGCAATCAATAAGATGATTTTATTTTCGTTTTTAATTTACTGATCAATGCACACATTTCTTTTCCAAACATTTATAATTTAACAGTCAATTTTTTTTTCTCTCTTTGAAAGAGCAAGTTGATGTGGCAGGTAATGATTGGTGTGGTGGCTTCACATTTTTTTGTTTGAAGAATTCTTGATAATGTGCTGGGTTGACCCATCTCTTAGCTACATTTTGCAAATGTTTTAGTTTAAAATTTTAATTCTTTCTCTTCATAAGTGGGGTGTTGATAGAAGGATAAATTATTTTAATATGGGAGTTTCTTCCTACACCTCTATATTTTTCTAATTGCACCCTATTAAAAATGTGAATTAACAAAATTGATCTTGAGAGATTTTAAGAACTCAAACACAATGTTTATAATCTGTTTCAAGAAATGGCAGTCCATAATCTGTTACTGGAAAAGACAGTTTGTAACCATTTTAGAATATTCTTTCTAGATCGTATTTTATAAATTTTGGATTACTATTTTGAAAATCAATAAATGTGTTCCAGACTTTTTAGAATTTTTTTTTCTTCCAGATTTTCTATTACAAAAATATATTTTACTTGCAAAACATTCTTTATTCTAATCTACCCAAAACTATCAAGAATAATTTGAGTATTTCAAAAAAATATAGGGTACAGAAAAAAAAAATCAGGAGTGCAAGAACAAATACCCTTCTAATATACGGTATTAGGTTTAAATTTTGGCATTGTTTGTTATTGTATGTAAAAAAATGGATAGATAGATTTGGGTTGTTCATCAAATGAAATTTGAATGATGTAGTTTGACTAATTGTTTTAATTTATATTTTTAATTTCTGATTAAATTAAATCATAACTATTTATATTTTTGTTCTTCCGTGTTTTTGTCTTAGTTATTATCAATTGCGCTTTAAGTTTGTTGCTTTCTTCAACCTTAAACTTAAGAATATATAAATGAGTCATAAGTTACTCCGTATAAGAAATGAAGAACATGTAGTATTTATATATTTTGAGCTAGCCACTTAGGAGAAGACTAATTTCCTTATTTGACTTTTATATAAATTTGAGTAATCACAAACTGGTGGGATGATAATGTTCCTATCTTGGCTTTGGGACGAAAATTGAGGTGTGAATGGTTTAAGCTATGGATACACCGACCTCATTCCTCTATGTTTCAAAATTGGCCTGATTATTAAACTCAAGAACTGTTCCATTAATATTGTAAAAGTATTTTATAGCTAAAAAAATTAAAAACTGAGCTTTCATTCTATTATTATTATTATTATTACTATTTTAAATTATCTAGACCTCACTACTTTAAGCCCATCCAGTTATGAATGCACGACACAAGCCACACGATATTAATATACAGTGTTCGTTAACGCTCTAAGTCTCTAACTATTTACCTAGAAAGATCATCACTCGTACACAACCGGTCAATTATTACACTGTATAGAATCCAAATGTTGGTGGTTGTTAAGATAAAATTTGAAGTGCATGCATACGCATGAAAAACACACCTAAACAAAATGATAAAATTTAGGTTCCCTGGTTGCGTCAAATCATAACTGGGTCCAATGGTCTATGACATGAATGGCGTGGACCCTTAAATTCGATCTGCATTTACTCAAGTATCTTCTAGACTTCAACAACACACCACACCACTGATTAATTTCCCTGCCTTGCGGGATTAGATTAAATACGAATTTGTCTTATCCACCTTTTAGATTTCCTTTATCAGCATTTGATTATAAAGAAATGAAAAACAAATGACAGAAGGAGAAAACAAACAAAGGGACAAGTTTATTTTCATGGGTACTTAGCACTTTTGCTATTGAAGCCACGTGTCACAGTGTAGCAAACCCAAATTCGTTGTGCCTTTGTTTATGCCTTGTGTTCCTTTCTTTCTCCATAATTTTAATGTCTCCACAGCACCTATTCTTTGACAGGTGGACAATTGCTACGGGACAATCCATGAAGAGTGTGAAGCTCTGTTGTCACCATTCTGCCACGTGGCTTTCAGATCAACGATTGGGGTCTCCACAAGCAAGTGATTGTGACATAATCTTTCTGCAACGTGTCAACTGCTGATGCCATGCAACTATCCAAGCTTTAACCCTCAATTATTCATGCATGGTTACAAAATATTAGGTGGATTTTTTCAAACTTATGACGGAGGACACTATTTCCTCTTCCCCACATCACAGTATATCTTTTACTAATGGAATAATTACTTTCAAATTTCGTGTCCTCCAAGCCTTAAACTCACATCCCTTTAAATGCATTTATAATTCAACTAATTGAATATTGATTCTGGAGGGAAAACAACTTTGTACTTTTACGTTATGGCTCATATATTTTAATTTATGTGCTCAACAAACACTGCACCTTCATTGTCTGGAAGATGATAGGCTATTTATTATGTTCACCGGTAGGGACAGAAATATAATCTTTCACACATTCTTTCTAAGCTATTTTTCATCATTCATTGAAATTTATATAAAAAAAAGATTGTGAATGATACCATTACATAAAAAATGAGATCCACAAAATTTATAACTTTTATAGATTTCGGCCACTAATACGAATTTTTAGGAATTTAAAACCTCTATTTTAATAAGAATATTAATATTTAGTATATACTATATATTATAATAATAACTAAGTATATTATGATATTTTGACACCCCACAGTTTTATATAATTTATTAACAATCATAATTTATTTCTATTTATTTGTATATACTATTGTATATCAATGACTATGCTTTCTCTCTCTCTCTCTCTCTCTCTCTCTCTCTATATATATATATATATATATATATATATATATATATATATATATATATATATATATATATATATATATATAAACTATACTTTTCTTCTCTTTTTTTCTCATAGGTTCCAAATAAGTTTCATGGTGTTGGAGATTTTTTCTATCCAATTAGTAAAATCTCTATCTAGCTATTACAACTAGTCCTTCTGGATGAACATTGAATTGAGATCCAATTCTTTTTTAGTTATTCAATGAAACTTAGTTTTTTTCTTTATCAAGGTGGTAAATATAAATTTAATATAAAATATAAATTGTTTTAGTACAATGAACTTTTAGGAATCGAAGATCAAACACAACATTTAAATACACATGCGATAATTAACTATACAAATCAGCGGTAATTAACTCTAATAATATTATTTAAATAGATTTAAAATTAAAACATTAACACTAGAATATGATCTATCCGAATAACTTATTTTCTTGAAAAATTAATTTATATGATAACATATTAGTCATCTCAATATCTAATTTTTATATCAACTTAAATTAAAAATATATGAATATAACTTTATTTTCGATCGATATCGATGTTATCTTCACTCATTAAATATTTTTATATTTTTTCTAAATTCTTATTATTTTAAATTTAAAGATAAACTTTTAGAGGTGGTTCTCTACTCCCACTCCATCAATAAAACCTCAACAATCCTTCAACAAAATATAATCTATTATTGATTAGGACAGGCCAACCTCTATTATTGATTATTTAATTGTCCTTATATAAAAATGCATCATAAATTATGTGTCACACATGGATGATGAATAACATAAAGCCAGAGGAGGCAAGGAGTTAAGGTACCCTGGCCTCCTCATAAATATCAATCAATTCACCTAATTAATTAGTTCGTATCCTTTCTGTTTGTTATGACAGTGTTCACTTGGTCATATACTGTTTCTCACGGCTATATATCCTACCATATGAAACAAAAAGGAAAAACGACTACTATTTTTTTTATATTTTCCCACACATTAAATCACTCTTTCTTAATAATAAACTTCAACTTAAGCCATAGATTTTCTTCTTATTTGACTTAGCAAGATTGGGTGATTATTGACTATATATACACGTGCCCACTCACAAAGGTTTGCATTATTATTTACCAATACCACCTAATTATCACTGTATATAGATCCTAGAGTTTACATAATTAAGAGCAAGCATAGATCAACTTGAGCTCTGACACAAGGAAAATCAGAAGATGGGAGTACAAGGCACTTTGGAATACTTTTCTGACTTACTCAGCAGCACCAAAAAGAAGAAGAAGAAGCAAATACAAACTGTAGCTCTGAAAATCAGAATGGACTGTGAAGGCTGTGCACGGAAGGTTAAGCATGTTCTTTCTGGTGTTAAAGGTACTTGTTCTTCCCTAAAACTAGGATCATACGAAGTATATACACTGTTAATTATCTCCTTCACTTCATCAACTTGTTTGGATAATGGAAAACTTAACAACTGAATAGGAGCTAAATCGGTGGAAGTGGACTTGAAGCAGCAGAAAGCAACGGTGACAGGATATGTTGAGGCAAAGAAAGTTCTTAAGGCTGCTCAATCTACTAAGAAGAAGGTTGAGCTCTGGCCATACGTTCCCTACACTATGGTGGCTAACCCTTATGTTTCTCAAGCCTATGATAAGAAGGCACCTCCTAATATGGTGAGGAAGGTGGCTGACTCTGCGAACATGTCAGAAACCACCGTGGATGACCGCTACATTCAAATGTTCAGTGATGAAAACCCAAATGCCTGCTCTATCATGTAATTATGTATTCAATTTCACATTCAGTATATAAGAAATATGTATTAAAGAAGGGTATAGTTTCGTACGTTTCTGTAAATTTTGTGATCGATAATTGCTTGGATTTTGGTGTGTAATTTTCTTTTTTTTAAGAGAAGAGATTAAATATATTAAAAAAATTATTTCTAATATTCTTATCTCTGTGAAATTTCTAACATCATAAATATGTGTTACACCTAAGTAAACACACAATAACCTAACCAATAAATTATTGTTATACCTTTCAAATATAAGACCATCTATTTATATGTATATTCACAGTATGAAAATGGACTCGGTAAATTTGTAATAAATCATATTTCAAATTAATTACAACTTTTAGTTTGGTTTCAACATACTTCGAGTTAAAGTATTTTTAAAACAAGAAAATTAAATTTAAAATATATAACTGTTATATTACTAAAAAAAATTATTAAATATTAACTAAATTTAAAGATAAAAAATAATTAATTATTATATTGATTAAATTAGATACTAATTTTAAAGATTAAAAAATTATTGATATCTAATATGTTTTTTATTATTAATAAAATATTATAAAATAATTTATAAATTAGTTATCAAAGTTTTAGTTATTAATATTTTAAATTTTAAATTATTCTCTAAAAGACTAACAGAGACTAATTTAAAACATAAAGAATTAATAGCTAAAATTTTAGTAACTAATTCTTAGATACTAATTTAACAATCTTTTTATAAATTTTTATTAATAATAAAAATTACTTTTGATATCAATAATTTGTTTAGTTTATAAAATAACCTCTAATTTTATCAAAATAGTAACTAATTATTTTGATTTTTAAAATTAATTTTTATTTAATGATTTTCTTGTAATATATATATTTATAAATTTTAAATTATATTAATAAAATAATTTTAATTTTAAGATACGATCTTTAGATTTATCAAGTAGTTCGAGTGGATCACTTAACACCTTAACCATGAGTCCATAATCTACATATACTAAAATTTTGGTTTGTGTATTGTTCAAATTTAACTTATATTAGTAAACTTAATATTAATTTTAGATATAATGCTTTGATATATAAATTATAATACATGTATATGTTTTAATAAAATGTTATTTTTAATATTTTTATTTTTTAAATATAATTATTATTTTATAAAAATGAATAAGATAAATAAGTTTTACATTGATCCAATCTATGTCTATTTAGATCGTTAAAGTAGTTAGATAAAAAAAAAAAAAGTTCCATTCAATTTAGATTACAGTACTTATTGTTTGACTTGATTCATTTTGCGGGTTTATTGAGTTAAACTCGTTTTAAGAATTCTAACAATAATTTGGTATATATAAATTATAACGTAAGTACAGGTTTTAAACAATAATATTTTTTAAGTGTAATTATTATTTAAAAAATAAGTTGTAATGATAAGACTATAAATTGATTTGACCTACATCTATTTAGAGATTTCATGTAAACTAAAAATAAGATAAAATTATAAAATATAAATATATGTATAAATTTCACTTTAAATATTAATTTTTATAATATTATTTTAAATTTATTTTTTAATAATTATTAGATTAAAAAAAATTTAAATTAACTTTCAAATATTAATGTAGATCAAATTACGACGTATAGTACCATCTAAGTTAACACAACACAAAAAAATATATATATAAAGTTCGATTTAGATTACGTTGAATCTATTTACAAAACTAAATCCGAATTTTAACCCAATTCAATAAAAAAAAAATGAATCTTACACTTTTCGGTTTATTAAATACTCCATTTATTTCGTTTTTATAATTTATTTTTGGGATTTTTTTCATTTTATAAGATCGGTTTACGAGCGCTCATAACGTGTTATGATCTCGTAGAAAAAACCTTTCTTCTTCTTATCATTCCAAAATCGCACACCATATCTCTTTAAAAATGATTTTTTTTTTTTGCATAATTAATTACGAAAATTATATGTCTCATGATTTTTTATAATTTAATTAAATTTGGTATTTTGATTCGTATAGTATAGATGGTATATATATTTGACTATAATATAATTAAAATTTATAGCAAACAAAGATTTTTAAATATATAAATTATATTATGAATAAATTTCAGTACGATAAATGAATATAGGTTAATATTATAGTGAAAATTTTTAAATTAGAATAGGCTAAATTATTGAAATTCTTTTGACTAGTTAAAAAATAGTATCTAAAAAATGGGAGAAATTAATTATTACTTATTTTTTAACCATAATGTATCAAAGTCCGAACGAATGAGCAATCTATACATTAAATAAAATTAATAACTCATTGAAAAAACTTAATCAAATTGTTGTGTTTAAGATTGCAACCAAACTTAACATTCAAAAAAATTACATCAATAATTTTTTCATCAAATTGGGTATGTTTATTGTTGTTTTGTTATCGCACGATGTTGATTCATTATACTTAAGTAATAATTTTTTTTTTTATATAAAATGAAACACTTGAATTATTCTAATCCTTCTCCTATTTATATACAAACAAAAAAAAAATACAAAATTACATTTAAGATCATATATTTAGGCTTTATTACAATAATTTAAATTTTAAGGGGATTTTATTTTGCATTACTGATAGTTTAAACATTTGTTATTTGCATTACATGCTGTTGCGAAAATTGTTGGTAAAATATCTGTGACAAGCAATTTATCGATGGATTTTTTATAACTCCTGTAACATCAAACATTACCAACTATCTTTTAATCTTGATTAATTTCAAACATTACCTGCTACCTTTAACCTCTGTTAGCGTCATAACATTATCTGGATTTTTTTAACCCCTGTTAACGCTATTACCCTATTAGTTTGCTGATAAAAAAAAATTACCCTATTAGTTTACCGACAACTATGTCAAAAACATTTCTAATATTATATATTTTTTACAGAACTTTGAAAGTATTATATCCAAATATCCAATTATTTAACATAAGATTACCTAAAATTTATATAATTTTATCATTATCTTTTAATTAATTGTAGTGATCTTTCATAAAAGTCAATAATTATGTTATGTTTACATCTAAAATATCATAAATTACATAAATATTTCAAAAGAAAAATAAACTAAAAGAAGTAATATGCAAAATTAATAACCAAATAATTGGCAAATGTCGTCCAAGTATTAAAGTTTTGTTACATATTGGAACTTGAAAGATACGTTAAACATATCCAAGTAACTACTGATTTTTCTAAAAATATAAAAGTCAATACTTATAGCAAAGAAATGACTTTCTTTGGGTTGAGAATCATTTGGAGATTGATTAAGATATGATGGTTGTGCACTCCCTTGATCATACACGTAAATAAAAAAAAATATATAATTAATAAACAATGTCTATTCAAGTTAAAATGATTAAACTAACTATGTTAGTAGAATGTCTTGTGAAATTAAAGAAAGAAAGAAAAAAAAACTTATGCATTTACTTGAATAAGATCTCATAATATTTGAAAAATTTACCATTATCTCCTATTTTTTATTCAAAATAGCATTTTGACCTTTTGAGAAAAATAACTTACTCGGAATAGTTTTTGACTTCAAATATAAGGTGACAAGTATTATGGCACATACAAATCTTAATTCAATTTGTACTTAGGTTGTGTCTGAGTCTGTTTAATTTTTTAAGTGATTTGAGAACTTTTTCTACAGGAATGATGATTTTTATTTATCTTATTTTATTCACTAATATTATTTTAGTATTTTGCTAGGTGAAATCAAACCTAATGCATGCACACATTAGAATGACATTAAATGTGATTATAAGACAAACTAACATAAACAATCTTTTAACAGTTCTTGTTTGAAATTCGCATGCTATTTACTCTTTTTAATAAACTAGTGTAGGTTAACAATAAATTCTGATCATGTGCAAAAACACTATAATTACAGTTTTGATTTAACAATCAATGTCTTGATATTAAGATATGTGGTAACTCTTGACAAGACTAAAAGGGATGAAGGAATGAAAAAAAAAAAACATACTTTTCTATATTATAGATGAGCTCTGCGATGAAGAGTGGTAAGTGACAATAATGCAAAATAATATGAAATTAAAGTGTTTATTTAGATGTGAGAGACTTGAAATTATAGATGGTAAGGTTTTGAAATTTG
Organism: Phaseolus lunatus; assembly: GCA_013389735.1. Lineage (NCBI taxonomy): Eukaryota > Viridiplantae > Streptophyta > Magnoliopsida > Fabales > Fabaceae > Phaseolus > Phaseolus lunatus. The sequence continues at coordinate 10,030,772 of CM023865.1, read as the reverse complement.
TTAAATGAGATATTGTCTTCTTTTTTTTTTAGTTCTTTCTAAGTGTATTCTAAGTGTAGAAGAGAGTTATAATAGGATGACTAATGAGGGGCTTTCTTGGGAGAACAAGAAAAAGGGAAAGGGGATGAAGTACAAGAGTAGCATTATGTTGTGTAGTTAAGTTTTTCAAGTTTTACCTCATTAATAACTTTATTTCACACAGAAAGTATTTTCCGTGTAGGTATAACAACATGTCTTTACCGTATGCAATTTTGATTACACAGATCTTATAGGTGTATGGCTTCGACTTGTTAAATGAGTCAGCAATAATTCTAGGATGGAATCATTATTTTGAGAAAAAGAGTATGAGGAAATTAAATATATTTCAAGTCAATGGCGTATGGCAACTTGGTAGGCCTAACCAGGCAGATTTCGAAGATGATGAAGAGGATCAATTGGCACAACAAGATGTTGGGGGTGGTGAACCTTAGCCCGCAATCCCCAACCAAATGCAATTGTTAACCCAAATTATGACCGACATACAGAACTTGAATACCCGGATGGACCAGGTTCAGGATACTCTAGTTGACATTCGACGTCATCAAGACCATTGATGGTCTTATCATTATGTTATTGTAATTATTATTTTTATTTTTATTTTTCATGTTGAACATTAATGACTTCTTTGTTATTGTTATTTAATATTAACAATTTATGGTAGTTTTCATGGAACTTATTTAGATAATGATATTGTTTTCAATGCAACTTTTATAACATTTGATTTATATTATGCATAAATAAAATTTGGCCTCGATGACATAATACGGAACTTCAACAACATTGCTTAAGTCGTCTTCAATGTCTGCGTATCAGAGCACATCATTGTCTAGTTGTACCGGGTTTGGTGTGCGACAACCTCATACTTTTACCCATTCTACTACGAACACAACTGCTTTCGTTCCTCCTATTTTTCATTATGGAGAGTTTGCTGTTTTGAGAACAGCAAAAACAGAAAAAAATGCTGGAAAACGATTTTGGAGTTGTCCGAAGTACAAGGTAAAATTTGTAAAATTACGTTTCATAATCGATTAAGAATGCTATTTTAAACTTATTCATTGTTCAATTTTATTATTTTCTTCAAAACAGATTACAAGTGACATCGTCCTAGGTTGTAATTTTTTCAAATGGTGCATTGAAGACGTTGCTGATGAAAAAGATGCAATTATTGTAAGACAACGGATGCAAATATGTCTTCTAGAAAACCGTTTGAAGGCCTCCACAAGAAGGATTAAAATGTTATTAGTGGGGATATGTTTTCTTTTTCTAATTAACATTAGTATGTTCTTCATTTTTACATAATTCTAAAATTACAAACGAATTAACATGTGTTTATCTCTTTCCAAATCAAATGTAATGACTTTATATTATATATTTTGAAAACTACTTAATACTCATGTTGTCTTCTAAATATCCATTTATTTTTAAAATATATTGATTTTGTTAATGATAATAATGAAAATCAATATTACTAATCATTATATATATACATATATATATATATATACAAAATAATTTAAACAATCATAAATAATATTAAAATTATCAACATAAATTAACTTAAGTAAGAAAATCAATTTCAAACAATAAAATGGAAAATAATCAATTTTCCCTACATTTATAATTACATTTAATTATTTTGTTGAATTTTAATTTTTTTTAATTATAAATTAAACTTTAAATTATTTTAATTAACTAAAATATGCACAAAATTAATACTTACCTATTTTTTGATATAAAAGGGTAAATTTGTAATCTTACAAATTACACTATTTAAAATAATTTAAAATACTCTTACAACCATCACTTCACTCACGCATTTCAATAAACTTTCCTCACACATCCACTCTAACATACCCCAATCCAAACAACCTCAACTTTCTTCACACTTTCACTCCCCACACCCTCAACTTTTCACTCCCCCACACCCTTTAATCCAAACAAAGCATTAAAGTCGTCAATGGTGGGAATATCATTTCCATGTGCTTCAAAACTCAATTTATTAATAGTTTGAATCTTATCACTGGTAATAATTATTTGTTACTTGTACTAACCACTTTTATAAATGGGCTGTTTCTTCCTCTATCTTTGTAGCTTGTATTAGCACTCCCATAGGTTACACGAAAATATTATTTTGTCCTAAAAAAAAAGTATATTATGGATTCTACAATCCAAAATATATTTTAAAAAAATATTATAGATTATAAAATTCATAAGATATTTCTAGATTCATAAATACCTTTCAAATTCTATAATTCAAAAATATCTTTTGGATTACATAATCTGGAATTAATTGAAATGTGTGTGTACCTTTTGGATTGGACAATCCATAACTTGCTACCGAATATGGTTAAACATTCAGGATTATGTAATCTAAAATAGAACATTTTATTATAAATTGGCTAATCAGAAACATTTTTCCAAATCTGGGAATAAGTTTTTGAATTGTACAATTTGGAGGGTACACACATATTTTAATTAATTTCAGACAGTGGATCTTCGGATCACACAATCTGGAATATAAGTTGCACCACACCAAAAATTGTATAAAGACCAAAAACTCATCACAAACGTGCATCTTCGACTATCAAGACCACCATGAACCACCATGAACTAATGTCAACCACCTTGCAACTCAACACTAGAGCAATCAACACATTCGTCTTCACCAATGTCTTCACACACCAACACCACTCACCTTCATAACCAGAAAACTTCATATATTTTAACTTTTATTTACATAAAGGTATTTTTGGAATACAAAAACTTATGAAGATGTCACAATAACGTATGAAAGTGCACGAAGAAGCAGCCTTATGAATGGGAAAATTCTTTCTGCACCATATCAATTTGAACTTGCACTCACTTTATCAATACAATGACGAAAATGCCTCTAAATGAAAAGGAGGTACGGATAAAAAAATACTTTTAAATATATTTTTAGATTTGGATTTACTTTTCTAAATTCTATTTTTTTGAATTTTGGATTTACTTTTTCAAAATGAGATTTTGTTTTTTAAATTGTATTTTTTGAATTTTGGATTTTCAAATATATAATAGAGGTTAATTTTGGAAATTTTGAAATAAATTGGTATGGTGCATGAAAAATTTGCCTTATAAATGTTGGGTCTATTTAACGAGTAAACGGGCCTAGAGGCCCATTATGAATATTGACTGAGATTCCTAACGCTGTCTATTACTGGTCCATTGAACTTTACGTGTTTTTTTCCCCTATTTATCTATCTTTGCTTAAAAAAAGTGATTTAAGAATTTTAAGTGAAAATATTGTTATTCGTTTCTATATGTACATTATTAGCATTATTATGTCCATTTAGATTATTTTCTCGAGTGTTTTAAAATATTAAAGAAAATCTTTATAAATTTAGTTTATAAACACATCAAAAATAAACTTTAAAAACTTTATACAAAATATTTTATAAATTAATTTAAAATTATATAAAATTTAATTTCATATTTTATGCTATTTTTTAGTTTTAGTTGTATTTATAAAAAGGTTGGTCCAAACATAGTATTATTACTAAGAAAAGAAAAGAAGCGCTACAATTTTTCGACCATATTATTAGTTTACTGACACTAGATATTGACTGCTAATTTCTCTGGTTTACTAAACCTATAAATTTAAACTCCTTTGTCAAATTTTGCTTGATCTTACTATCAACATCAATGTCTTCTCAGAGATGATCAAAATCGTTGATAATAAATAAAAATATAAATAAGATACAATTCAAAAGAGTTTAGTTGTATTTTTATTTTTTAAATTCGAATCATGTGTCATTTTAGTCGTCATATATTTATAAACTAATTTAAATATTTTAGTTTTAAACAAGAGAACTTAGTCCCTCTATTTTTTCGTAAACTCGTAATTTCATTTTTATTATCAGAGTATTTATGTGATCAAACTCTCGATGGACATATTTAGGTTTTTGAGGTTTGTTAAATAGCTGAGATGTAATTCATTGACAAATTAGAGAGTAAGTTTTGATTGTTTGATGGTGATGCAAATTAGAAAATGGAAAAAGGTAAACATATTTTGTTTAATTTAAAATAGAGACTTAAATGGTTAAAAATATTAAAAATTGATAAAAAAAAAGTGGTTAAAAATTCTAAGGAATTAAAATCACACATAATTTAAATTACAAAGAGTAAAATATAAATGATTGGAAAGAAAAATGTAAATATAATAAGTGGTGCATAATATAATAGATAATCTAATAGGATAAAAAGAGAAAAATAAAAAATTGTAAATATGAATTAAGTATTTAAAGTAGAAGAGAATTCAGGTATGTGACTCTTAAAATGGATAAGAGAAATCCGTTCCTCTCTACTAGAAAAACCATTCTCTAACATCAATACAGATCCTACTTTTTAAAATGCATCTACCTAGAAAATCATCAAAAAGTTCAAACCCAAAAAACAATGCAGGCTTAGTCAGTCTCATATACCCCTACCCTTCTCTCTCTCTCTCACACCTTCCTTCCTCTTTCTGCTCTTCCTTCTTTACACCCTTTTGCCTTCCATTCACAAGAATTAAGCTGCAGAAGATAACAAAATAAACATTTTAGAAGGGCTTCATTGTGTGAGCATTGCAATCTTTTAACACACAAACCATTCAAACATAAAAATATGCATACTCATGTCGTGTGGTTGTCTAACACAGCAAAAAAAAAAAAACTGTTTTGAGATGTCTGTTTTGCTTTATACTCTCACTGTGTGAAAGAGAAGATATCAACCCTTCCTTGATTAGGTGCAGCAAAACCCTCACAAGTCCTAAAAAATAAAATTGAATGAGGAAAAACACTCTCAGCACACAAACCAAGATTCTCTTTTTAATTCCAATGAAACAACTTGGGCTAATCCCTTTTGAATTCTACTCCTGTCAAGGCATAAATTCATATTCCTATTATAGTACTACTTATTTATTCTCTACTTGCACATGCTATTTCCCTGATTGCGAAATATACAAGTGAAACCACGAACGTTAAATGGGACACAAACGCAACACAAGAACTTTGAGCAAACCCTTAAAACTCGATTTTCCAAAGACTAACTAACTACAAGCCATGCCAAGTATTCAAAACTACGAGAGTGCTATTGTGTCGAGTAGCTTAAGATTACCAGGGTCGGTTTGGGGCTTGGATTGCATAGGGGAGAGCATTAGATGTTGGTGATGCGGAAGAGCGAGAGGGTGGATGGGTGCATGAGGGAAGGCGTGATCAGCGGCGAGGGTAGGCGAGAGAACAGCAAGGTGGTTGAAGGCGGCGTGAGAAGACTGAGAAGCGGAAGCACCGTCGTCCGTGAAGGCAAAAAGATCCTGATGAGGAGGAGGAGGTGCCGTTTTGAAGGGAAAGAGAGAGAAAGTGCGAGGTTGCGGCGGAGGCGGCGGCGGAGGAGGAAGCATGGCGTGGGGTCCGATGTAAGAGGCGAGTTCCTTCTTGGCGTGGTGGAGTTCGGTCTGCAACTGCTTGAGGCGGTGCTGGAGGATGGAGATGAGACCCACGCAGCCATAGACGGGGTCCCGCAGACGCGCCTCGGCCTCGTAGGCGAGGGACTTAACGGCGTCCTCGCGCTGCGCCGCGTTGAGTTCGTTGAGAAGCTTGGCGACGTTGCTCGCCCCGAACACCTTGTGCACGTAGGCAAAGCGCTGCGGGTTGTCCGGCGGAAAATACGGCGCGAACACGCACTCCTGCGTGCACTTCCGGCGCTGAATCTTGCACGCGGCGCACGGCGAATTTGACGACGACAAAGATGAGGACATTATTCTCCTTACTATAATAAGACTTAATTACTCTTGAGTAATTAGCCCTGGTGGTTTAGGAAGTGGACAAAACGCACCGCTTTGAAGAAGATCTGAAGGTTTATTAGAGAGATCCAGAAAGTTCCCTCGTCAGAGGACATGAGTTGGTTCTTCTTGTTGTTGTTGATGTTCGCTATTATGCCATTTCAGATTTTGTTTTCCTCTGCTGCACCCATCACCCCGACTTACTCGCTAACCACGCCACGCACTTCACCGGATTTTTATTATCAATTCAAATTTCTTTTATTTCTAAATTTTTCTCCTTTCATTAATTCACATACTTCTGTCTTTTTTTTCTTTCTCCTTCTATTATTTAATGTCACTTGTTTTTGGAAATAATGCTGTATGTAATTTGGTGATTGATAGTGTCAACAGGCTGATTGCTTCTAAACATGTTTTCAATAGTCAACTAAGAGCAATTACTGCGCTTTTAATATTTAATGCAAATAAAAGCTTATTCCTGAAGGCTGTTTTCAATTGCATCACTAAAGGTATGTGTACAGATATCCATATTTTGACTCTTAAAGCTGGATAATGTACTGTAGAGGACCAAATATATTTTTAATTATTGATTAAATTAACTCTAAGAATTATAATACTGATATTCTTTTCGTACAAAATTAAGTGAAACCAGGAATAAAGGCCTGTCAAGAACCTTTTTATCTAATATGTTTCTATGTAATATATATATATATATATATATATATATATATATAAACTATTAATATTGATAATAAATTTTATAGTAAAATTATTATTTAAAAAATTTAAAACTATTAAATATAGTGATTCATTCCCCTGACACATTTTCAACTCTATTTATGGTTAATAAAAAAATTCTTAATTCATTCCATACAAATTTATATGATTATCGTCTTTTATTTGAATTAATATAGTCATTGTGATTTTTTTACTAAAAATATATTATAGTTTACAAAATTAAATTTTGAGTGAGTGATGACCATAAGTTACTAATAGCGTGATAATTTAACAGCCTAGTAGTTTAGCAGATTGTATATATAAGTTTTTTTTTCTTATTGAATCTTTATTAATTATTATTTTTCTTCCTCTTTTGTTATTTGTTCTTGTATTTTTTTTCATTTGTTTTATTACGTAACCATATAAGAATCTATGTATATTCAATAGGTTTGTCCATTTTTCACAAAAAGATTCATATTGCTTGTTGAACTTTATATTTTTTTTAATGTTAATTATTTTTTTTAAATTGAAGAATAACTTATGTGATAAACAATGTTTTAGACTCACGGACATAGTGAAATCTATTGATTCATTTATTTGTTTTTTCCATAAAATAAATTATGTAAATAGACTGAACCAGACTTTAGACTAAAATAAATAAATAAATAAATAAATAAAAAGTCATCTAATACATAAATACATCATATTCATTCAGACTCAGACTTACATTCACAAAATCTGGTGTGACCTGTTAGTAAAGTTTAAGGGTATATAAGTGGATATAATATTATGTATAGTAGACTCTAAATTTGACTACAAACTTAATTATTGATCTTCCAATCAACAGTGTTTTTTTTTTGGGCAAAAAAATCCAATCAACAATAAATACAATTTATCTCTGATTGAGACAGTAAGGGAGAGTATAAATCTTATTCTCCAAATACTGTATTTTAAATACGCGTGTTTAATTTTTTAAGAAACTTTTTATATAGAATAATATGATGTATTGCTTAAATTGATTCTAAATAAAATTGATTTTGAAATCAGTTTAAATATTTTTATTCTAAAAATAAGTTAATAATACAAATTTAGTATAATTTTTATCCAAACATAAAACTTACCAAGTTATTTTAACTAAATCAATTTATAAATGTGTTCAAAAATGTAAATATTCACCTAATTAAGTCATATCAATTGATATTTTAATGGGATTTTGGATCATTTAAAATATTCAAACATATTAGTGTTTTCTACTTCTTCCAATTTTACTAATATTTTTTATAACTAAATCACTAATTGAAAATTTAAAAATTAGTTTGAAGTTTAATGTGTGATCAATGGGCATATTGATAGTAATCAAATAATATATAATATTTTTTAATTTAGCGCCAATATTTAATAATGTTATATTTTGACAAAATATAATTTTATAATTATTTAGATATCTAAAATATACTCAATAGTTCAATGAAATATACTATAATGTTTAAGTTTTAGTATTAACTACAAAAAAGAAATGTTTATTAAGTCGATTTCTTTTATATTGTGAAAGAAAAAACAAATTAAACATATTTGATTAGTTCATGTAAACTGTTTTTTTATAATGAATTTTTCTGGGTTCCATTTTGGTTGACTAATCCTTTAATGTGTTTGAACTAACACTTAGCCAATCGACCGACGACATTTTGATTTGACCAACCGATTCAGTTTAAATTTAAAACATGTTTTATTTAACACCTTGAGTTTAAAAAATGAAAAATAAAGTGTGTATGAATAAATTAATTATTTAAGATAGGAAAAATTAAGGAAAATATATATAAATAGAGTTTGGTAAGAAGATTATATTTGGAAGGGTAGGGTGGAGTGAAGGTAGCTGGCAGAAGATGCCACGTGCTGCAGGGTGCGCGGGCGTTTCAGTGGCGCAACGCAATGATACAGTTTCGTTTCCACCATTACTATGCAATGGACAGTTGGGATGGTGAACAGAAAGGAAGGGTATAGTGGTAATTAAAAATGTTTTCCTCCGAGTTCTTCTCCATCAGCTGCAGCACTGTGGTTTGATTGACATAACCGGTAATTACCTGGTAAGTTTTACCGTTTTACTGAGATGTGGAGGAAGTGACAAAACCTTAACCGTGTAGTACTCAGCCGTCACCTCCTCTCCTCCTTCCTTTGTGAAGCGTGTAGTCACTTTCACGGGTCAACCAGTATGCAGCAGCATATCCACCATTCATGAAATTCAAGTATATTTGTAACATTATTATTAATGAGTAGAGCACGTGCTTGCTGCTGCTACAATTAATAGAAGAGCACGTACCCTTGTTGTGCTTGTGATTTAGGGATGAATTAGGTGTTAGGGTTAGGATTGTGAGTTGAAGGGGGAAATGGAGGAAGGAGAGGGAAGGGGGACAAAAGGGAAGGAAGGAGGTGAGGACCATGGGATGGGATGGGATGAGATGAGACAGTGTCAGTGATTCAGTATGTTGGTGAGCAATTGCGTGCACACGGATTCATGCCATTAATGTATTCCCACTGGCCCTCCCCTCTGCTTTTTCTTTCGTACCCCTTTCATCCATTCTTTTTGTCCTCTTCTCTCTCTTTCTCCTTTTCCACCTAACCACTCCTTCTCTTCTTCTCATTAACTCCTTCATTCAACACCATTTTCCATCTTTTCTTTCCTACACTGTAAAACTCTTTCTATCAACATCACTTCAACCACATATACATTCATTCCATATGCAATCAATAATTCAAACATACTTAAACCTTATTCCTTTTGCCATACCTCTGTTTTTATTTTAGATATATTATTCCTTGTTGCAGTAAATTCCTGTAGTTTATCTTTTCTCTTACAACTTATGTCCAACTTCAGATACTCATTTTGTCTTTGCTCACTCTTATCACCCACCTCCTCACAAACTGGACGCATGCACCTGCGTCACTCTGAGCTTTCCACAGTTTTTTTTTTCTTTTAAACTTATTATTTTACGATTTTAACTAAAAGTTTATTAAATATTATTAATTTCAAAATGTTAAGTTAAAACTTATAAAGATGATTTCCCATTTCACATAACTAACATGCTCTATTATGATTTTTAATTATTTTTTTTTAATTCTTTAACAATGCTCTAAGAAATTGGTGAAAAACTCTATAATTTTTTAATAAAAAGAACAAACTAAACATTAAAATTAATAATATTATTTTTATTTGATATATTAAAGCAAATGTTGAGTGTAATATTAATTGTATATTATATTTAATAAAAATATATTTTTTCATACGTATATAAATACAATATTAATCATTTGCATAATTTAATTATATATCATATTTAATAAGCATATTACATGTTTTTTAGTATTTGTATAGAATATACAGTAATAAAGAATGTATATTTTTTTTTTTATATTTTATGGATAGTTATAATAAAAAATATGATTTCACAATTATTTTTTTTGAAAAATAACATCCTATTTAATAATATCTTTTAATATATAAGTTTTCTATAAAATTCATGTATTATTTAAGAAAATTATTAAATTAATTGTTATATATTGTATTTAATAAAATTAGTAAATAATATTATTTAATATTCTTATAGACACTATTAAATATATACATGCATAACATATCTAGTTATAAATTAAAATTTTCATTTTCCTACAATAATGTAATATGTTCGGAAAGTTAGAAACTAAAATAAAAATAACATTTTTATCTCAATTTTTAACATCACTCTAACGTAATAATAGATATAGGTGAATTTTATAGACCTTAAATTCAAATACCTTGTAGTACAGTAATAATTAACTTATTATAAGTACATTGTGTCAATATTTTATATTAACAATTTTTTTTTGTTTAACTACTTATAATGTATCATATGATATTAGCATAAGTTTGTAATATGATAAGCAGGCTAATTTTGTTAAAGAAAGAGAATATAATATGTGAAGTTTGTTAGGTTCACGTGCATGAATTTGACATGGAGGAAAGGGTTTTGATTAATGAAATTGTGATGGTATTGAAGTGATGTATTGTCTTTGGTCATATACCTTTCAGTGCCAGCCAAGGAGTCCTAACAAACCAATCCTTTGACTACGCTACTCTACACACTCAGACTATTGCCCTTTAACTCATCCTATTTTTACTTTTTTTTTCACCAACCTTTCTTATTTTATCAACACAAATGCATTTCTTTTTTCAATTTTATGCAATAATTCTATCATTATTAATTAATTATCATGAAATAATTAAATAAAATTACAAACAATAATGATTATAAATAATATGAAATAATTAAATAAAATAAATTAAGAAATATTCTATTAAATAATTATCGTTATAAAATAAATAAGTAGATATAAAAGTAATAAATATTTATTCCTTTATCTGGACATTTAAAAAATAGAATAAAATTTGATCACTAGTTTCTTATTTACCACCTATGTAGCATAGACACAGATACGACATGGACACGGACACGAAAAATACGTATAATCTCTAAAATGTAGGATTCGAGGACACAAATAAATTGAAAATAATTAATATAAATTAAAAATAAAGATTTATGTTTACAAATATGTTTCAGTTTTTTTTAAGTAGAAAGATATTTTTCATGGCTGATTCAAAATGATTTATTTCTTATTTTTATAATCATAATAAATTTTATAAAATAAATTTTAATTTTCAGAAAATTAATGTATTCCTCCTTCTTAAAATTATGTTAAAACCGTGTTAAAATTATTAGAAATTCAACAAATATTTTTTGAATTAAACTCTTTACAAATAGGTGTTCTACGAGCGTTGTATGAATATCGATGTCCAATACGGTATCCAACACAAACACGCCTATTTAAGAAGAGTGTCTGAGCCTCATAGTTTACCACTTTGTTCCCCTATACCTATGAATTTTTTTTATAAACGAGGAATGTGTCAAATTATATATATTTTCAATTGAATTCTAACTTGATTTTGAAATTCATGTTAGAAATGGGCAAGTTTTTAGAGGAAAAAGTCATCCAAAGTATGTGGAAACTTATCTCTTATTATTATTTTTTAATTTTTCCCTTTTAAACAATTATTAATATTTTTTTACTTAAATAATATATTAGAAATTTCAAAATAATAACATATTTATATTATCTAGTAATAATAATAGTAATATGATTAAAATATTATATTCTAAATTTGAAATGATATAATCATATTATTATCATTGTTAACTTATTATTATTTGTTATCTTATTGTTGTTCTCTATATCATTATCATAAATAATTTCATTGTTATCATGGTTATGATTATTGTTATTATTAGAATTTTTATCATTATTTTTACCACAAATATCTATCACTTTCTAGATTTTATCATGCTTATATTAAACATTAGATAGAATTGTTGATTTTTGTACTTTGTATCTTTATATTTTTTATTTTTTATATTTTAGTATATAATATTATATTTAGATCTGTCAATTTGTCACACTGCCCATAGGACTTAACCTAGAGCAAAATAAATCCCATTATATTAAAAAGTATACAAAAGAAACAAGTCCAAAATGTCCATAAAAATCCTATGGTCAGAGTCAATTCTTTTCAAAGTAAGATATCTTGTTTAAAAATGAGAATTTCAAAAAATTTACTTAACAAAATATACACATGAAAAAGGTTTATTTACTCCAATTTTTGGCTATTCACAGCATAACATAGTTTAAACTGTTAACATTAACATAATTACAACTCTCAAAATGATAACGGGTAAAACTTATTTTTATAAGAATATAATTTTTCCCAAAATTAAAGAATATAAATTAATTTTATATATTTAATTCTTATAAAAATATTAAAGTTTAAATTTTATTTTGTTCTATATAATGGGGAGAAACAAGTTTTTGTTGTGTTAACTGTTTAAAAGAAAGCCAATACAAAGAAAATAAATTTATGTTGTATTATTTTGTAAAATTAATGCTTTCCATTTCATTGTGGTAATAGAATTTGTGAATTAAAAATATATAATAGAAACAAGTTCTGTTAGGATAATATATTTTTTTTAAAAAAATAACAATAATATTTAAAAAGATATTTGTTTTCACCTTAGGAGGGTGCTTGAATAGTAACCAGGAGATGCCAATAGCAGGATCTGTGTTCGAATTGCAAAGCCCAATGAGAGTTTGGATCCTCCCTTCGTCCATGACTTATGTAAAAAAAACTGCCCAAATAAAAAAGTACATACACAAAAACAGAAAGGCAGTTTCTTCCTGCACCCCTACATTTTTCTTCCTGCACCCCCATAATGTAATGGAAAGACAAAAATATCCCTCAATTTGGATTGGGGAATCCATAAATCTTCTGGTTTGCCGAATCTGGTAATCTTCCGGATTGGTGAATCCGGTAATCTCCCGGATCCATTAATCCGTAATAGAAATTAAACTTCCAGATTCAGCAATCCGGAAGTCAACAATTTGCCTTCGAAACATTCACTTCCGGATTGATGAATCCGTAGCACACTCCCGGATTCCAAAATCCGGTAACCTAAAATATTCTAGTTTTTTCAAATAAAAGGTGAAGGTCAGTTTTGGAATTTATAAAATTGTGGGGATGCAGGAAGAAAAACGTAGGGGTACAGGAAGAAGAAGCCGAACAGAAAAAGAAAACTATTTTTAGCGGGCTTATCATATCCTATATTTTCTTAGGCCCATTTACATAATTAACTTGATTAAGAAGTCGCTAAATAAAGAAGATACTTTTGTTTGATATAAAGCTATTTTATTTTGTAGGTTGTATTAAGTTTGTTTCAATTTAACCTTCGATTTTGAAGTGATTTAAATAATATATTCATCACTTTAAAATTAACTCTATTGATATTTAAACATATTGGTGTTTTAAAATTGTCACAAACGCAACATTTTTTTTATAGAATGTTACTACAGACAATGGTGATTAAAAAATGCTATTGGCTAGATCAAGAATCAATAAAAGTGAGACTAAAGGTAAAGGATACAAAATCATTTATATAATTTAGAAAAAAATTTAAATAGGAAAAAAAATAGATAAAAACATGTGAATTCTTATAAAAATAAGAAAGTTTGGTTTTAAAAAATAATAAGTAGGAACAAAAATAAAAAGATATAGAAATAAGATGTGATGCCTGTAATTTTTAATTTTTTTTCTTTCACATTTCTTTAGCATCAAACACATTCACCCTTTTATATCCCATCTATTAGATATTTCCTTATGGATAAGAGAAAAAAAACACAAGAAAGTAATTACATACTATTTAAAAATTATTTATTAATAAAAAATTAATTTAAAAATTAATTTTTTTAATTTTTAATTTAATTAATATAATAATTAATTATTTTTTTCTCTAAAATTATTTTTTATTTCATAACTGAGCTATAGTCAAAAGAAAAAGTACTTAGGATTGAACACGGAAACTGATTTTACATTGAGTTACAATTTACAAGGAAACAAACAAATTTAAAACTTTTGCATCATGTTCCTTCTCATCGTTTTTATGATGTTTCTAGTGAACTAAATGAATTGTTAGTGTGAGCATTGGTTCAGTAAAGTAAAAGGTACTTTTACATATTTGTAGGAACCACTGCAATTGTTACATGTCAGATAAACACTTTCTCCAAATTTAAATTCTAAAAGAAACATGAAATTTCGTTAGTCAATCTATATTTTTTATTCATTAAACTTCCTATAATATATTCATCAAACTTCCTATATAATATAAGTGAAGTGATGAAAAACTACCACTCACCACACAAATCAATGATTACAAAATATAAACAAAACAAAACACAAGAAATCCCATAAAAGTTGGAAGTGAAGTAGTAAGGCTAAAATGAAATAAGAATAAAGAAGAGTGAAAACTAAATTTGGGGTAGGTTTACTTTCTTCTAAAATATCCAATGTTGTTAACAGATTATCAACGATTTTTACTAACTCATGGAATGACAATTATTTTCTAACTCTTTTATAAACCTCTATCACTTTCAAGGGTTTTTGAAATTCTTATCACTTTTAAGGATTTTCGAAACTCCCATCACTTACATGATTTTTCCAAACTCTCGTTAATTTTATTTTTTGTGTTTTTTTAAATTGATTATATATTTTTTTCAATGTGTTATTTTTTAATACACATAAATACCAAAATAACTAAAAAATGAATTTTATAATTGAATATAACATTTGATAAAAATAAAAAGAAAAAGTCTACAATTTAAAGATAAACTAATGTAAACATTTTCTCCACTACTACCGAGTTAGATGCACATATTATTATAGTAAAGAAACAAAACGATATATCATTTTTAAATATTATGTACGTACCTGTATTTCTTAATTTTAATATTCATTATTTCTCTTGGATTAACAAATATGTATAATCAAAATGATCTAAAAATTGAAAGAATAATAAGTTTATTAGAAAAATAAAAATTTAATAACATTGTAGTTGGATGTTTGATATTGAGAATTCAAATGAAATGAGCAGTAATTCAGATAAAAAAATTTGAAATAATCTTGAATTCACCACAAGAAAATATTGTTTTAATGGGGATTTAACTTTACATTATTTTCTATAAGAAAATCCTTAAATGATAACTAAATTTAGAAGACAAAAAATAATTAGTCACTATATTAACTAAACTATATACTAATTTATAGACTAAAAAATTATTCACATCTAAATTGGTTTCTATTATTAGTAAAAATTTATAAAATAGTTTCTAAATTTGTATCTAAATTAGCTACCTAAGTTTTAGCGACTAATATTTTAAATTCTAAATTAATCTCTAAAAGACTAATAGAAACTAATTTAAAATAATTAGTAAGTAACTAATGGTTAGATAACCATTTAGAAATCATTTTATAAATTTTTATTAATAATAGAAACTACTTTAGATACCAATTGTACTGACCAGTCCTCGGACGTCAGCTGGGTCCCACAGCATGGGCCAAAGCCACGTGGAATGGACCCCACAGGTGGTATTGATGAGAGGGGTGATTAGTCAGCCTACAGAGAAGGGTGATTAGTCATCAGCCTACAGAGAAGGGTGATGAGTCATCAGCCTACAGAGAGGGGTGATTAGTCATCAGCCTACAGAGAGAGCGTGACGATCACCAGAAAGGGCTGATGTGTCTTCGTAACTCCGCAGGTTGAGGAGTCCTCGGCAACAGAGTGTGGCGAGGTGACATTGGTCTTGGGTGATTTGAACAGCGTAAACAGAACAGCTAAGATTGGTTCCCAGAGTTGGTCAATGACCAGTTAAATACCGAGAGGTAGGGAGAGGCTTGAATCACGAAGAGCCTATGCGGGTAGCAGGGAGAGCACAGTTAGGTGCAAAGTCCTGAGGGATTGAGTACTCATCAGAACTAGGGTTTCCCAGTGAAGCTACATGCATGGCACGTGAACAGTGAAGACATTCCCAGAACAGGTAGCCCCAGAGATTAGGTGCACAAGGAGGCATCCAGGTGGTCACCCTGTGAGAGTTTGCACTCCAGAGAAGGAAACCTTAGGTGCTAGATTACCCTAAGATTGGGTGATAGCGGCGCAAGGGTATTCCAGTAAACCCTAAATATGGCTAGTAGCGCAGTGAACCCTAATTAGGGCTAGCGGCGCTGTAAACCCTAGACTATATAAGGGACAGTAAAATACTTCACAAAGGTACGCAATTTCTAGACCTAAACACAGAGAGACTCAATACACTTGGTGTTGCTTGCCCACTATTGACTTGAGCGTCGGAGTGCAAACGGCCTCTAGGGCGCCTCTTTCTCTTTTGCAGGTGCAGATTGCTTCGAAAGAACCAAGCACGTATCAACGTGAGGAAGGAGGCGTGTGAGTGTCGTGGAGTCAACCGACAGGCGAGTCAACCGGCAAGAACACCAATAGTTATTTTAGTTTATAAAATGGTCTCTAATTTAATCAAATAGTAACTAATTATTTTGGTCTTTAAAATTAGTTTCTATTTAATGATTTTTTTTTGTAGTGTATCCAGGATTAAAACCTCTATTAAGTCATTTACCTAGAGTTGCAGTTTCCTCCGCTAAATCATCCCTAGGGAATGTGTTCCCCGGGGTTCTTTTAAACCTTAAGAAAAGTTTTTCAGAACCCATGTTAAATACCATGAGTTTAAGAATCTCCTTAAAATTTCATGTGTTTAAGAACCTCTGTAAAATACTATGAGTTTTAAAATTTCTGTAGAATGACTTATCGTTTGAAATAACCTTCAACCACAATTTCCACCATCTCTAACGATCCTCTTGACTTCTCTCTTCCACCGTAGACACACTGCTTTCCGACATCGGCTCAATGGCCATTGAAGGTAGTCCTAGCAAGGAATAACAATTCAACCACACTTATGTCTATTATACCTAAGGAAAAGAAACACTAAATAAGACACTATCTTCTTCTTACTCCAATATTGCTTTTTTCCATCACCTTACTACCCCAACTTGGATCACAAACCACTGTTACCTATCTCGACAACAACTAATGTTTATCATTGCTTTTTATATCCTAAATAATTTCATTATCTGTCAGATGTGGGTTCCAAATCATGTGTGTTCTTAGCTAAAGATTGCAAGAATATATTGTAATAAGAAATTAACTTTATTACTTATCACTTTCACAATGAATTAATTATTAGATGTATTTTAAAATAAAGGCTTTAATTTAAAACATTTTAAAATTATGAGAATGAAATATTAACAATTATAACTAAAATTAAAATTGTACATAAAATATACGTACATCAATAGCTAAAACAAAATAAGTCAGGGTTTTTTGAAGTATGAGCTTGTAACAAAAAAAAAATAATTATATAAACCAACTACCATAAATCATAAGAAATATGTAAATACTGTTGAAATACTTATTATCCAAGATTATTTTGCTTAGTTTTTAAAATAAATTTTTGAAACTTTAGAAAATTTATTTGTAACGTAAAGTTACACTTTCAAAATTTTTGAGAATTTAATTATAAAATATATTAAAACTATATAGTTTTTAATTATTTATTTATAAATAGATTTAATTATATTTATTTATTGAAGTTTGGAAAATCTAGAGTGTTTTAATGATGTTCTACGATAAATCTTTGGAATTTAAAGAAGGTTAAAAAAACCTCATTTATTTTGTTGAGATTTTGGAATAAACCTTTTAAACTTAACAAAGGTTAAAAGGACTTGCGTTAATTTATTGAGGTTGTAGAATAATTTTTGGAACTTACTGAAAGTTAAAAAAAACATTCGTAATTTTGCTGGGTTGTAGAATAAACCTTTGAAATTTAACGAAGGTTAAAAAAATCTCTGTTATTTTGTTGAAGTTTTAAAATAAACCTTTAGAATTTAATGAATGTTAAAAAAATCTCTCTTATTTTACTTAGGTTTTAAAGTAAATCTTTGAAATTCAAGAAAGGTTGAAAAAACATCTATTATTTTGCTAAGATTTTGAAATAAACTTTTGAAATTTAATGAAGGTTAAAAAAATTTCTATTAGTTTACCAAGGTTTTAGAATAACCTTTGAAATTTAACGAAGGTTAAAAAACCTCCGTTATTTAAATCAATTCCTAGGATTCTATTAACCTTCATTAAAACTTTTTTTTTAGTGATTATTCTTATGAATATTTCTGAGCAAGTATTAAATGATATTATGAATTAATTTTATAAATATTTATAGATAGTTATGAGCATTTATTGAAATGTATGTTTTAAAAATAAAATTAAAAATAACTTTTCTTAAAATACATATGTATATTAAAAATAAAGAATTATATATATAACTAAAAATATATTAAAACTGCAACATCTCAAAATTTATAATCTAATATTTTTCAAAAATGTGATATGTTAAATTAGATTATTTATGAATTATTTAAATATTTTTGTACTGAGTGTTAGAATTAATAACAAAATTTATTCTTCAAATATCACCACAAGAAATTTATTAAATAGTAACCAAATTTAAAGATAAAAAATAATTAGTCACTATATTAATTAAATTAGGTACTATTTTAGAAATTAAAAAATTATTTGTATCTAAAGTGATTTCTATTATTAATAAAAATTTATAAAATAATTTATAAATTGGTATCAAAATTAGTTACCAAAATTTTAACTACTAATATTTTAGATTCTAAATTGGTCTCAATTAGCCTTTTAGAGACTAATTTAAAATCTAGAATATTAGTTGTTAAAACTTTGGTAACTAATGGTTAGATACCAATTTAAAAACTATTTTATAAATTTTTATTAATAATAAAAATTATTTTAATCTTTAAAATGATCTCTAATTTAATATAATAATAATTAATTATTTTGATCTCTAAAATTAGTTGAAGTTTTATGATTTTTTTAAAAATTTTATTCAGGTAGAGTATGAGACATTTACTGTTATATTATTATACTTAATTTTCTTATGTTATTTTAATAAGTGGGGTGTCGTTGATAATTTGTTATATAATTATATATGAAGTATCTAAATATATATATGTATAAATATGTTATGTTCATTTAAAAGTGTAATAATCCTACAAATTAAATTTTAAGATGTGAATAAATAAAGAAAAGAAGAATTAATAAGATTTGACTTTGAATATAAAAGAACTGATAAATGAAATAATTTTGTATAGATATGACTAGGTAGTCTCATTTATGTCATTTACCACAAAAATTAATGTAACTTGTCTTTTTAAAATAAAAAAAAACAAAAAAACATACTTATTGATATTAAAATATTTATATAACTTTAAAATATTGTTTCGTTAATAAATTTTATAAATTTATCTAAAATAATGAATAATAACCTAAAAAAACAGTTATACGTTAACCATATTCATGCTTTGAAACCTATCTATCTAGAGCCCATAAAAAATAACAATTTGATGAATATTTATCTCATACTGTTTGATTGATACTTGAGCAACTATTAAATGATATTATGAGTTGATATCATAAATATTTATAGATAGTTAAGAACATTTATTGAAATGCACGTTTTAAACATAAAATTAGAAATAACGTTTTTAAAATACATACTTATATTAAAAACAAACAATTATATATCAAACCAAACTAATAATTTAAATTTCAAATCAAAAGTTCAAAGAGAAATAGGTATTAATGATAACAAAATACTGATAAAAAAAAATATCAGTATAAAAACAATAACATTGACATCAACCACAAAACAACAGTAAAAACACCCCACTTATATTTATATATATATATATATATATATATATTTATATATAAAATTTTTATGTTAGGTATCATTATGTAAATTGATATCTCTGATATCTTAAGTAATAATAATTATCTGTCATCACACAAATAAAATATTATTAAAAAAAATAAAATAAAATTATGAAAGAACTATACAAAAACTCATATGTTAGTAAAAACGATACATAGGTAGACTATATCTATTCATAAAGAATTATAAGAACAAATTAGATGAAAGTCTATTATACCAATGAAATGATTCTTTATGAATAAATCCTAAATTAGCCAACTTCAATACACATATTTCCTTCACGAAAATTTTAAACTTAATTTTTTCATAATAGTTAAGAAAAATATTATATCGATTACTAAGCATCCACATAACAGTAACAACATCCCACTTAACATCTAAATAAATTAATATTTTAATTATATTTATTTTATTTTTTAATTTAAAATATTATTTTAAAGAGTTGTGAACTGAATATTTTTTACTACTAGAAGTGTAAAAACATCTTTATTCTACAAAAAATTCATTCTTCAAATATTCAGACATTTAGTGTACCTATTTCTTTTATTGATTGAGTGTCTCTACCCATCTTGTTAATTTGTTATACACTTTTATTATTATAATTCAGTAAATTTATTTGTAATAGTTAAAATTTTAAAATACTAAAATTATATTTTTGAAATAAACATATTATAATACATTATATTATATTATATTTATACAACATTTTATACCTTAATCTTATTGATAAATTGCTAAAAATAATTATATATAACAATAAATAATATAAAATATTATCTCTTAGAATATAATTAAATTAATAATCATAATATATTGAATAATGATGTTACACTCCTAGCATGTTTCCATTCAATTAAAAGATCATTTTTTTTTTAATAATTTACACATGTATTTTTTTTGTGTCATTTGTGGGTTTACTATTTGAGATAAAATAAAAATTTAAAAATAAATTACCTAAATTAGTATCAATTATATATATATAATTTTTTTTAATTTTTAACGTTTGTTTTGAAATAAAGTCTTATAATGTAATACTTATATATATATATTTTGCTAGACAGTTTTTTATGGGTTGAGTTAAATATGTAAAAATGGTTTGTCTCTATTTCAAACTTCTTTAAAACTCTTCGGTATTTCTAGTAAGAAAATTAATGGAATGGATCTTTACTAGTATTGTTTTTACGTAACAAAAAATTTTTTAACGTGAAATACGTTAACATCTTATTTCAAGTTTAAAATCTAGTTGTCACATAAAAAGAAAGACAACTTCTCCTTGCACCTCCATACTACTTTTTTTTTTTATAATTTCAGCAACATCCTTTTGAGTATGGTGGAACATGTTATATTTTTTCTTCATTTTCAAGTAGTGGTGGTTGCTTGTGGTGGTTAATAGTGAATGTTGGTTGTTCAGGTAAGTTTTGTGGCATTTTTACTAGTGGTGACTTTATTTTCGTTTGCTTATTTTTTTATTTTTTTGGAAACCACAAAACCTAGAAATAAAAAATCAACAAGCTACAAAAATGGACTACAAAACTTAAAAGAAAATTATTTTCGCACTGAAGAATGTCGAATACAATGAATCTTCTTATCAATCCTCTCACACACATGCTCAATGATAGAACTACTCTCTCAAACGTTATGATTAAAAGATAGGTATGTGGCTTGAATAGAGGTATGACTGGAAGGAAAGTATGAGATGCATGAATACAACTGAGATTATTTAAAACAAGTGAAGTTATACTTCATTTAGGGTTATTTTAAATTTTTAAAAAAAGTTAAAATCAATTTTTTACGATTAATATGAAGATGCATGGAGAAGGTAAGAAAATGAAGGAAAAATATTAATTTTGGCTTGAAAATACAGCAAGGACAAAACTTATTTAACCGTTTTTTCATTAAATTGTTAAACTGAAAAAATTAAAAACTTTGTGAATTGTCACCACACACAAGTGCATGTGCATCTGTTCTGTATTATACGTTTCTCTTCTTCATTATTATTATTATTATTATTATTTTTTTTTTTTTTTAAAAAAAAACATCAATCTGATCTGTGAGATTCTTAGAAACAATAAACTAAATCCTACATGATAAAAGCAAAAAACTACAAAAAACTACCTTTAGTGATTTTTTCTGTGATACTCTATCCTCTTTTGAATCTTCTTAATTTGTATTTTTTAAGGTTATAAAAGGACAATATTATAGTTACAGGCAAGCTATTAATTTTCACAATTTCTTTTCTTTTACTGTCTTCTTCCCTAAATAAATTCATCCAATGAAGGAAGAGGTCATCTTTTAATCAATTATTTATGGACATAAATTTTTGCCTCTAAACAAAATTAGGAACATTCCAAATTTGAGATAAATATCTGTAATGAAGAGAGAACTAAGAGAAAACAAAAAGTGAAAGATATGATAAATATCTTATTATGGGATATCAGTAAATATAGAAGAAAAATGAATGCAAGCTTAATTACTATAAACAAAAAGGCAAATTCTTTTCCAAATAAGTTTATTACAAAGATAATGTTTTTTGAAAAAAACAAAAAAAGGATTGTGTTCTGTGAAAAATAAAATGAGATAACTGGCTGTAAAAAAATGGCAAAGCATAAATCATAAATAAAATAAAATACTGTGGCTAAAAATTACATTCAACATGAAAATAAGGCTCTCCAAAAAATGTATGAATAGTGAGAAAAAATTGGGAAATTAACAAGTTAAGTGAACACAGCTCAGGTTGTGCTTGATGAATAGTGTTCATGTTAGAGACTCCTAAAAGTATGATTGCTATTAAAAATTTCTTGAAAAGTGGATGGACACAAAAATAATGCATATTTTTAAGGAGAGAAAAAAGTTGGATAAACATAAAATAAAAAAAAAGTTAAAATAAGTAATAAATAAAGTGAAGGGTAAAAGTTTTTGGTTTAAGGAAAATAAAAAAATGAAGAGAGATATAAATAAAAAAAATAGTAAAATAAATTTTTAAAATTATTATTTTTCTCTTCTAATCAAAATTTTTTTTTTTAATTTCTTTTTATAACCAACAATGTATATAACACTAGAACAAAATCATTAAATAAAAACTAATTTTAGAGATCAAAATAATTAATTATTATTTGACTAAATTAAAGACTAATTTAGAATATAGAATAGTAACTAACTAATAGTTAGAGATTAAATTAAAAATTATTTTATAAACTTTTATTAATAATAGACATAACTTTAGATATAAATAATTTTGTAGTCTTTAAAATAACATCTACTTTAATCAATACAATGACTAATTATGTTTGGTTTCTAGATTTAATTATTATCTAATGATCTTGTTGTAATGTTAATCTCATTATTTTTCATCTTTCACATCTTTCATACGGAAGTTACAAAATTAAAGGACTATAGTGACAATTGATATGGTAGCAAGAAATAGTTAATTGAAAGACCATAATCCACAATAAACATTAGGACTTTCACTAGCATTCTCGTTACTTTCCTCAAATAAGAGAATCAACAAAGTTCAACACACAAATAAAAAATACTAAGTCATATGAAAATCTTTGTTTCAACTAGAAAGTGAAAAAAAAAACATAAATATAATAAAGACTGAGATTATTTTAATTAAAAAATGGGAAAAAGAATGAAAAGAAATAAATGAAAAGTTCGAATAATTTAGTTAATGTGATAGAATTTAAAAATTGATATATTTAGAAAATGATTTACATATTAAAAAATAAATGAAAAATCATTACAAAGTTTTAGAAGTAAAAATGATAGGTTATAAAGAATTAGAATAAGTTCATCAAATAATAAACTTATATTAAAAAATGTTAGTAAAACCTATTTCACATTTATTTTATACTTTGAAAATAATGAATATTAATTTAAAAATATAAATTTTAATTTAATTTCCTGTATTAACTGTAAACTATTAAACTTATATTTTCTATTTTAACAAATTCTAATGGGAAAAAAATAATTGAATGATGACCCTAAACCCTAAATGACCAAAACCAATTTGTATACCATTGTCAATGTTGAACTTTCAATTTGTATAAATAATATATGTAGAGTGATTGACTTCCTTCAAAACAAAAATATGATTGATTATGAAGTAATTATGGTGAGTTAAATAATCAATTATATTTTAATTCATAATTAATTGTGTCTTTATTTTGATAGTAGAAGTTAATAGAGTTTCGTATTTTTTTTATCAGCAGAAAAGAATAAATAAATAGAAATCACAAAATTTAAAATCAGAGACTGATTGCCTCAAAACCAACAACACACAAAAGTAACCATCAAAGAACACCCATACACTCGGACAAAAAACACCCCGACCACAGCATCCCGCAACCAATAACTAACCAACAAACTAAATCAAATATAGACATACCAGGGGATTAAGACACCAATTTGAAAATGAGAAGCAAAGCAGAGGGAACTTTAGAAGCGAGCAGAAGGAACTTTAGAAGTGACTTAAGACCAAACCTTCAGTTGAGCCAAAGAGAAAATTTCAGAGTGATCTACCACATCATCTTTGAAAATGATCTTATTCCTATGACACCAAATTTTCCTTACCACACACTTCCCAAAACTAAATTAACAGATTCAGAGTTTCTTATTACTTAGATGTAATTTTATTTTTCAAAATAATTTATAAAAAAACTAGACATTAATAATATAACTCATTTTTTATTAAATTACATTATCAACATTAAAATGTATACTTATAATTTTTTCATAAATATGCAAAAGTAACTATATTGTATCTCAGTCATGTAATGATTTACTATTTTTTAACTTAATTTATTTCAACACATTTTAAAAAATCTAACTATCTATCAATAAAATCTAACTATCCTTCAATATTTTTATAATTATAGTATTTTGAATCACTTGGTTAAGAAATATATAAGTCATTGTATCATTTAAATAAACTAAAGAGCTCTATCTAGTAACTCAAATGTATATTGTTGAATTCTTCCTATATAAAGAAAACATCATAATGTGCTTTTCAACTATAATAATACCACTGTTTAGGCAGGAGATTTGCTAAGTGAGGAGAAAATCTATTAGCTCTCGTAGTATTGATACAGAACCCTGCACTTTTAAGTATAATACTGATATGATACTGTGTAAGGTTTTGAAATAAGAATTTTTATATAAAGTTTGGAATATCCCTAAATGTTTTATTTATTTAATTTATTTTTTTCCCTAAAATATTTGTTTTATTTAATTTATTTTTTCTGATAAAAAATTATAATAATACTAATTGTATTTACTATTTGATCGTAAGTATTTCTCAATCAAATGTGTGTTTGATTTGATGTAAAAAATTCATAACTGCAAATACTTATTTATTTTCCATGATTTAATGGAACATAGAACCAAATAAACATTTAATGAAAGCTTTTAAATGAGGGTAGAAACTCCAATATTAACTAGAAAATCATGATGTCAATCATATATTGGATTGGAGTGATTAGTGAAGACTTTTTATATGAAAACTTTTATATTAAATATCACTATGTAATTTGACATCTCAGCTAATCTGACATCTCAAGTAACAATAATTATCTGTCATCACATAAAAAAATATTATTAAAAAAAAAGAAAGAAAATAAAAAAGAAAATATGGAGGATTAAACTAAAATCTATATATTAACAAAAATGATACATAAGTAGACTATACCTATTCATAAAGAATTTTAAGAACATATTAGATGGAAGCATATTATACTAATAAAATGATTTTCTATGAATAAATCATAAATTAATCAACTTATCAGCATACACATTCTTTTCAAAAAAATAAAGTGATTAATGAAGACTTTATTCCCAATAGGATTATGCTGCATGTTTGAACTAGAACTTCATATGTTTGAACTACAACTTAATATGTTGTCTACCATGTGAATACTTCTTTTCAAAAGCCTACCTACAATGAGATTATAATCATGAAATGCCATTAGGAGAGGTTGGGTTGTCAACCAAGTTGACAAGTAATATAAAAAAGATAAAAAATTGAAGTCTCACACCCATAAAAAGAACATGAGTTAAAATCAAATTCTTATCCTTATAATTCTGCAATCTTAATTGACATGTCAGTTTGTTTGATAAGATTAAAATAAATTCAACCATGAATCATTAAATAACTAAGGATACATCTTAAGCTTCCCATAAGATAATAATAATTTATTTTAAGTATATTTTTACTAGTTATTGGACTTAAGTCATATATCTTGTGAAACTTCTCTTCTTTTATTTTAAAACGTCTTTCCTAATTTTCTATATAAAATATGTCAAAAACATTAGTTGGGTTAAGCCTTTATCTCTGTGGCCCCTCTGTCCAATTTGATTATAAATAAGAAGTTTTATGTACTTCAGACCACACAAGCTTTGCTGCTTAAGCTCCTATAAGCATAAGATTAATTTTCATCTCTTTTTTAAGATCTCTAAATTTGTTGCTTAGATCTATATTTTCTTCCTTCTCACCACTTCTTACCTTCACATCTAAATTCTTTTCCACTTCCTTTCAGTGAAGAAAATCCACACATCAGTAGATTTTCGTTCTCTTCACCAACTTTCATCGACAAAAGTATGAATGTCTTTTTCTTCTGATTTTGTTGATTTTTAGGGATGGAATAAACTAAATTCCCTCTCACTATAGAAATGACATGCACAAAAGGGATTTCACCTACCAAAAGTCAATTTATCTATTGTTATCAGCACATATGCATAAAGTTTTTATTATTGTACCACACAAATATTTCTACACTCAATTGTTAATATTCTTGTTTGCAGGGTCAAAATCGGCACATCCATTTTTCAAAGGACAAATTCTAGGTATTTTTCTCCCTTTTGTTAACACGGGAGGCACAACACCCCCAGTTTCATGATAATTATAGGAAAGAAAAAAACAATCTTGTTTTATGAAAAAAAATCTTATGAATTAAGATCTAATTGCCTTTTTGTCTGTATACTTGTGTGGTGTGTGCTTTTCAATTTCGTGAAACTGATTTTGAGTTTAGTGTTTGTTTAGAGTGGTGGTGTGTTAAAAGTATTGGGTTGTCTCTTGAAATCAAACAAAAGAGGAGTTGATTTAGGCTAAAATTGATTTTGAAGTAAAGTGATTTTTGTTTTTAATTTTTTTTTTTTTGCCTCAAAAGTAAGTTTGTTGTAAATTATGTGCTTAAAATTGATTTTCAAATGAACCTTGATTTACTTTTAGATGCTTTTATATATGTGTATATCCTAAAATCAAATTCACTATAAAATTTAGCTTAGATTTTTCAACTCAATGTGAAAAGCTGCTTATTGTCACTTCAAAATGTTTTCAAGCAAGCAATTATGTATGTATAATGAATTTATATATCATATTTAATTAAAAAGAAGCATATACCAGCAAGATCTGAATACAGATCTTATTTCTTACGATATAAAAACAAGTTTTTATGTTTTTATGTATGTCTTTATGACATATGCAGAGAAATGCTCATAAATATAAGATAGTTATTTATTCTTTGTATGATTATACTTTTTTTTTTCATAGTTGATAAATAAAAAACACATCACCTTGGTTGGCTTCAAGTTGATTGTTAAGGGAATTGCTCTGACATTTACTTTACTTCTTTTAAAAAATATATTCCTAAATATTTAAGATGAGATTAAATTGGATGGTTATCCAATGAATGATATGTAATAAATAAATTCTTTATTAGTTGAAGGGGGATGAGATCAAATATGCAACTCCCTTATTTAGGGAAAAAAAATTGGAAGAGTAAATATTTTTATTAATGTATTTATTTGTCTGTTTTTTCCTTTTTTTTGTGTGTATAAACTTGAAGTTGGACATGGAAGATCTAGATATGGAGTTAGATTGGGCGCAGGTGGATATTCTGACCAGCACCAGCCCTCCATTGTTCAACAATCTCACCTATGCTTCCGAACAACTCAATGCACCCACTGTAAAACTTATCTCTTTCCTCTTTCTTATTCCATTTTCTAATATGTTAATTAAATAGAATAAAAATATTTTTTTTATACATGTGAGAATAATGTATATTTATTATTATATTTCATTATGTGAGTTTTTTAAATGTTTTTTTATGAGTCATTTTTACTATTCATATGTAATTCTATCATATATTTATTCCTCCCTAAATGCAAAATCAACTACATACTTTTTAAAAATAAAATATTATATGCATTTTTTTTACTCTTTTGCATTAATATTTATTATATTGTTACATAAAGTTTAAGTTTTATGATTTATGATGTGAATGTCAATAAATATGTCTGAGTTAATTTTCTCTTAATAAGGTAAAAATAAAAGTCGACGGGGTACAAATATAATACTCAAATTAGTACATAATTACCATTTACTTCTCCTTATTAGTTATTATTAAATTCTAAATTCGAATGATGGTGAATGTACCTAGGTAATATGTCAAATTATTGACGACATTGCATATACTAATTTCATTTTAAATATTGGTTAACGTTATTAAATAAAAATAAAAATTTTATGCCACTTCACCACATAAAATACTATTATTCGTAAAAAAAATTATTCATAATTATGCTAAAATTTATAGTAAAAAATTTTTTTTATTGAAAAATTTAAAATAAAAAATAAAAAAAGAAATCAAATTAATTTACAGTGAAAAAATAATATGAATTATTGAATATTATCATAAATAATCAAATACAATGAATAAAGTTATATTTTTCAATAACAATAATTTTCTACTTAATACCTTCTCACTTTTAATATATATATATATATATATATATATATATATATATATATATATATATAATTTTAAAAAAACTAAAAGATATTGGGAGCCAAAGCTCCCGCTTCAACCACTTTCCACAGTTGATTCTATTTTATTGTTGAGGTTCAGGTCTCTGCTGGAACTGTAGCAGCAACACCAAATCAGGCACAGAGTACTGATCATGCTTTTAACTTTTCCGAGGATGCAAACTCAGGAAACCTTCCACAGCTTTCAGTGGATGATTGTTATCAGTTGCCCCAGCTACCATCAAACTCTGCATTAGCTCCATTACCGGATGAAATCCAATCCAGCTATTACGTACCATCCATGGTAACTTCATGATTAATTCATGTAACAATTTATGACATGTATCATCATAATTTGTGAGACTCTCTGAGTCCATTGACTAATATATGTTTATCCACAGAAACACTAATAGTTGCAAGCAATGATTAATGTCAGTACAATTGTTAACATTTGATTTGATTAGGTGGGAATGAACACTGAAGGAGCAGGTTCATCTGTTCAAGGCCCAATTATGACTCCAGTGAATTACTACAATCAATTTCCTCTCACTCAGAACAACAATTTTCCTCTGTAGGTCTTCCTATCCATCTATATTACTGATTGTGCACTCATTATATATTCTCCTTTTTAACAACTTATGCTGTATCTTCTTTCTACATTGTTGTGTTGTAGGATACATGATCTTGGTCAGCACAACCAGCAAAACACAAACATTCAGCAGCAGTCATCCCAGTATCCAGCCTTTTTTCAGCAAAACTTTCAGCAAAACTCTGTGAGTTTAAGCTTCTTTAAAAACTTGTTTCAATACTGTAATGTAGATGCTCTACATGAACCATCTTTTATATACCAAGTTGATATCATTATTGTTGTCTATCATAACTCATAAGCAGGTGGAGACTCTAGCAGTAGGGAATGAGGCAACAAATAGCCATTTCATGACTAACCAAATATCTCCAGTGTTTGCTCACAACAATCATGCTATTAACCCTCACAGTGCGTGGAATTCCCAGAGGTAAATTACTTATACTCATAGTTATTTGAATATGTAGACAAATCTTAAACTATTACTTGTCTTATTTGTATAAGAATGAATTTATGTCATTTTGTATCATTTATATTTCATATAATTCAATAATTTATATTTTATTTCTTCACTATTTTTTTGAAAAATATTTTAAAAGTCATTTTAGCTTAAAAAAATTTAGTTATCATTTACTCATTCAATACATGTTTATTTAACCATTTAATTGTTTTATTTTTATTCTCTTAAAATAAATACTTCACAAACTTGTATACAGTTAAGTTTTTCCTCACTTTTGCTTCAGTTATTTATCTATCTGTAGTTTAAATGGTTTACATAGAACATTACATATATAATTTATATGATATATATGAAATGACTTTTATCGTATTGATTTGCAAAATTATAATTCCCTGTTTAAAAATTAGCTTGACTATTCACAGTTTGAACCTGGATTCAATAATTGGGTTCTTCTTAGGAGTGAAATTTTTTTAGACTAGTTTTTTATGTTACAAGCCAATAATGGAAAATATTTTAAGACTAAATAAGAACTGTTTGAATAAAGTTTAAAAATTCTACAGTCAAATCTTACTTATGATGATGCCATAATTTTTTGAAGTCTAACTTTGACTATTTTTAATGATTGATTTGACTTGTTATTTTATTCAATATTCATATTAAAGATTTTATATAGTATTGGCCAATTCTAGAATAGATTAATTGACCACAGACTATCATGAAAAGAAAAGAAAAGAAAAAAGAGCTCTATGCAACCTAAACGAATAAACATTTATATCTCCCAATAATGACTAGGTGACATTTTTTTATCATATGCATACATACCTAATTTTCAAATGTTGACCATTATTTGACTTAGTATTTTCTTAGTTATTCATCTCATTTTTTTTAAAAATTTTGAAAGGTCTCTTTGGATGCAAGATCAAGGAAACCAATACAATCCATTATTGCAGAACACTGGTTTTATCCAGCATAACAGCTTCTCATTGAATAGACCTTCATCTCTGTCATCCAGCTTCACATCTCCTTCAGCACTGAACTCTGCCAATATGGGGTTTTCCGGTACTAGGCCCACTGAAGGACCAAGTGGACTACTTTTTAACAACCAAGTGTCTCATATTTCAAGCCTTTTAAGGTATCATGTTTTTGACCAGCATTAATTATTTTTCCTTTATACGATGCTACAATATTATTATGCCTATGTTAGCATCTTTTTATTCAAACAAGCTTCATATTTTTGTAATTGCCTATATGTTAACATTTTTCACCATTACTAGGCCTGAAAGAGCACAGGGGACACAACTGCTGCAAGTACCTCCTTTTTCTGTGAACACAATGACTTCACAGCGTGCTGACAATGGACTTACTCTGCCTTCATCTTTTAGGTATTTACGTTTTTAAACAATTTATGCATTGGGTAGAAATTCAAATAATTAAATATAGAACATGTTCAGAATTCTATTGATATTTGAAGTAACAAAAGAACTGGCAAAATCCTTACATGTTTCAAGTTCTCATTATATTGTTGAATCGCGTACAGGACGCAAACTTCAGTACCAAGTCTAAACATGCTGAATCAAAGTGACAGATCATTGGTTACTTATGGTCCTTACACTAATCTACAGCAAAGTCCAAGTTTGAATCTACAAAGTCCTAGTCTGAATCTACAAAGTCCAAGTGTGAATCTACAATATCCAAGGGTGAAATTTCTTAATACTTTTTTGTCTTTTTAACACAGTGATGATAATATAGAATAACTGTTTTAGTTTAGTTAAAATATCTTCTGGTATACGCCATAGCCAGCACATACTTGGATGCTAATGTTGCATGTACATGTATACTATGTTATATGATCTATTAGAAGAAGAAATATTCAGCAAAATGTCAATGATGAATGTTAAAATAGAAGTATAGGTATAATATGTAATATGGAGGTGTTTTAATGTAAAAGTATTAGTAAATTATTACATAAACTTTCTTAATGTTTCCAAGATTGCTGGTAATGCATTATCTACTGTACTATCAGTTGAGGTAGGCGTGTAGCCATTTAGCCGTGTACCTATATAAAGACTAATATATCATCTTCATTCTAAAATTTTAAAGATGATGAATTTATTAATCTTCTTCTTGTTGATCTTACTTGGGACTTTGAAGAAATTTGTATTGAATTCTTAACAGCTACCTTAGACTAGTCTAGAAATTTGTAGGATGTATTTCAACGTAGTTAAACTAAATGTGGTAAATTGAACATGAGCAGCAGGGACAGCGAGAACCCCCACGTCGTGGTCGTCCCCGGAAACATTTTGAACCAGGCGAGGCATCTTCACCTTATAAACGTCGAAAGGTAACCATTTTTCTTGGTCATGCATGAAGATGTTTTTGTTGTAATGGAACCATAATGAGATTTTGTGGTTATTCTGCTTGGTTAATTTTGACTTTGCAGAGGGGTTCGTCCACAAGAGAAAATGTTGGGAGATCATCTTTATCCCAAGGAAACCAAACTGCTGCTGGTGCAGTGACAGATCAGAACCCACCAAACGCTTCTTCCTCTGCTGCTGAAACTGCAAGGTTCTTAGCAGCATTTACCATTTTTTGCTTTCACTTTTTGAGTAACGATACATAAATACCTACATACAGTATATATCAACATTTTTCATTCTCTAGATTTCTAAAAGCATAGTAGTTTCCATCCATAATTTTACTTCACTTTTACTATTGAGTACACAAAAATTAAACTCTTTCATGGTCTTAAATTTCAGTCCATTTGTGAATGCTATGTATGATCCTGCATTTGAGAGGGCTGGCGTTCCCATTGACCCCCTTCTCAGGTTATTCAACGCAACAATAGGTAATTACTTTTAACTTTTTATTATAAACCATTCAACTTGTCAGAGTAATATTAAATTTGTTTGGATAATTTTCTTCAAAAGTATTAAAAATTAAATAATATTTTCATAAACTAAAATTAATTTATGTAGAAGTTAAGAAATTTATATTTTGAAAAGCTATAGAGGAGTTTTTACAAATT
The DNA here is from genome assembly GCA_013389735.1 of Phaseolus lunatus. Classification (NCBI taxonomy): domain Eukaryota; kingdom Viridiplantae; phylum Streptophyta; class Magnoliopsida; order Fabales; family Fabaceae; genus Phaseolus; species Phaseolus lunatus. The sequence goes on along the minus strand of CM023865.1, from coordinate 9,998,088 downwards.
TAGTTGTATATTAATCAATTTTAATTTATAAAAAAAATCTCATGTAATTGTTTTTGAAAAACCTATCTCTGATTAGTTATCCTAGCACCATTACTCATCAGAGAAACTTTTTCTTTTATTAAGATTATCATATTACAAGTCAAATTTACGTTTTGACCTTAAGAAACTTCTAAATATGTGTATCTGATAAGAATGCTGTTGTTCTTCACGCAGATAAACCTGCAGGGCCCCAACAATGAATTGAAGTCTTTAAGCGTCCGGAATCCTGAAGAGCACTTGAATTGAATATTAATGTCCGGAATTCTCAACAAAGACATGGAATTTTATTTGTCTTTAGTTTGAAATTTGAAACATTGGTGATGAAATTCTATACAAGTTGTAGGTGTAATTTAGAATTTGATGGCATTAGTGTTAACCTTGTTATGTTTTTCATGTCAGACAAGAAGTTATTAAGGATTAGCTTTAGAAACATTGAATTTTGCGACTATTTGGCCGCAAAGGTTTTGCGAATATGTCAAATACTATTACTTTTTCTAATTTTAAGTTTTTAATGTCATGAATGATTCTATAGACCGGAGTGGTGTGAGGAGCCGTGTAAGGTTAAAGAGGAAATATTGAGGTATTACAAGGATAGATTCTTAGATTCAGATGATTGCAAATTAAGATTGGATAAGGTTGCCTTTGCACAGATTGTGTGGATGACAATGAGTCACTGGTTAGAACGTTCTCTAATGAGAAAGTTAAGGAGGCAATCTGAGACTCTGATGGCAATAAAAGTTTCAATTTTTTCAAAGAAATTTTGGGATATTATTAAACAGGATTTGCATAGGGATGTATCCAGCTTCCATAAGTGTGGGGTATGGCCTAAACGATGCAATGCCTCCTGTATTATTCTCATCCCCAAAGTAAGCAATAGGTTTACAAGACTATAGACCAATATCTCTGATGGGAAGTAGGTATAAGATTATTGTTTATATCTTATCAAAATGGTTGCAGAGTTATACATAAGATTATTGACAAAAAACAATATGCTTCTCTAAAGGGTAGATGAATTCTTGATAGTATTCTAGTAGCTAATGAGATCATTGAGAAGATTAGAAGAAGGGAAAAAAATGTATTATAGTCCATGTTGATTTTGAGAAAGGCTATGATTCAGTTTTAACATAGGTTTTTTTGCCAAATGGATTAAATTGATCAGGTCATGCCTCGAGTTTTCATTTGCTTCTATTCTTGTCAACGGTAGCCCAACTAACCAATTCTCACCTTTTAAGGGGTTAAGACAGGGAGACCTGCCTTCAAGTGCATATTAGTCTACCACAGTTTGCAGATGATACTATGTTCTTCTGCAAAGCGGCGGACGTAAAAAACATTTTGGTTCGCTCATGGTAAGGTTCTGTTGGGTCTTTTTTTGTTTTGTTGTTGACCCCTCTTGTCGCAGTGGTAAAGGTATGGTTCTAATACTATGTTAGGAATTTGCCTAGCTTCTTCCCCTATGTTTCTTGCTTGTTTTCTTCTTTGGTTGCCGGCTGGTCTTCCCTCTCGGGCTCATGCTTTCTTTTCTTCTCAGTTGGTTGCATGTTCTATTTTCTTATAATTTTGAAGGCTGCATTCTGTCAACTTGTGAAAGCTGCTGCAGTGTGTATTTTTTTTGCTGGTAAAAAGGCGTAGATTAGGATAAAATCTATATATGAAGCACATACAATTTTGGTTGTACTTTTTTGTGCCTGTGCTGCTGTAGTTTTTGTGTGGTTAAGGATGTGCTAGCTTTAGTTTCAATTTGCAAAATAGAAGAACAATACCATTAATTTTGTTCTCTTTGCTGATAAAAATAAGAAAGGTATATATTTTGTTGGATAAAATGTTTTATGAATAAATACTTCCTCTGTCTCTGAATATATAACATGTTTTAATCTGTAACGGAGTTTAGAGAAAAGTCTTTTTCTTTTAAAAGACAGTAGGACTATTTTAAAAAAGTGGTACAAATTTGTAGTAAAAGATATTTCAAATAACAAAGGATAATATTGACCAATCAGAAAAGAAGTTGTGTTAAGATCGAGAAAACTAACATAAACAAATCACTTTTCCTCACCCGATTTTCATTGGCATTTTTATTTGAAAACAATAATAATAATATATACCACGATTTATTATTATTGTTATTGTTGTTTTATTGTTATTGTTTTTTAATTTTTTTTTATTATATTAATTTGATGGGAAGACTTACCTATGTTTCTTGGATGAGTATCCTATTTCTTAATTCTAGAATAATTAAGTATGCATGTTATCTTCGCTTTCTTAAATTTTATGTTGGAGATCCCATATTAATTAAAAATAATAATATACTATATAAGTGAATGTAAATCTCACCTTATGAATAATTTTGTAAGATTGAGTTATGCTTAAAATTCACTTCTTAATAAGTAATACTATCATACTACTTTCTTCTTTTCAAAAGATGTTATATAATTGTTCTAGAATATTCTTCTTTTTGTTATAATATTTCTTCTATCCAAGAACCTAAATAATTTAAAGAAGCGATAAAACATGATTGTTAGAAAGAAGCTACGCACTTGAACTTGATGCTCGAGTCCAATGAAACTTGGTCTTTGGTGGATTTGCCTTCTGGAAAGTATCCTATTGGGTGTAAATGGGTTTTTAAAGTTAACCGTAAATTGGATGACACCATTAATAGATACAAGGCTCGTTTGGTTGCCAAGGGACATACTCAAATTGAAGGTATTGAGTATTTTAAGACTTTCTCTCTAGTAGTTAAAATTACTATCATTCGGTTTATTTTATCTTTAGCAAGTGCTAAGGGATGAATTCTTCATCAACTAAATGTGAATAACGCCTTTTTTCATGGCGGTTTTGATGAAGAAATTTACATAACTTCTTTTGTAGGCATTAATCTTTCTCATCCAGTGCAAGTTTGTAAACTTAGAAAATCTTTATATGGACTAAAGTAGGAGAATAGACAATGAAACTCAAAACTAACTTAGATTGTAATACAACTTGGTTATGTTCAAAGTGCAGCTGATAATTCTTTATTTATTCGCACAGACAATCATTCTTTCACAGCTCCATTGATATATATCTTTAGGAAATCAAGCATGTTAAAACTCATATTCATAACTCATTTAGTATCAAAGACCTTGTTAGTCTTTGCTATTTCTTGGGATTTGAAATAATTCACTGAAATATTATTTAGATCTTTTTTCTAATACTGGTTTATTAGCTTGCAAACCTGCCACTTCTCCAATGGAACCATCATGTACTCTTTCTGAAAGTGAATGTTCATTGCTCTTGAATCCAGGTGAATATAGAAGATTGATTGGAAATTTGTTATACCTTATTCACACTAGGCCTAATATCAACTTTGCGATTCATAAGCTCAATCAATTTGTTTCAAATCCACGAGAACTTCATATGACAACAATTTTTCATGTATTATGATGTTTGAAAGGATGACTTGGTCTTGATCTATTATTTTTCAGTAATAATCACTACTATAAAATCTCTAAAGAAAAATCAATTTTATAGACAAAACATAGTTTGTTGCTACATTGACTAAATTAGATGCTACTTTAGAGACTAAAAAAATTATTAGTATCTAAATTAGTTTCTTATAGATAAATAGTTTATATACTGATACCTAATTAACTACCAAGATTTTAGCTACCAATTATTTAAATTTTAAAGTTGGTAGCTAATTAGATACCAATTTAGAAACTATTTATCAATAATAAAAACCAATTTAGATACCAATATTTTTTTTAGTCTCTAAAATAGTATCTAAGTTAGTCAATACAACAACTAATTATTTTTTATCTCTAAAATTGGTTTATATGTAATGATTTTCTAGTAGTGAATCAAATTGTTATCAAAACTTTTTCCGATTCGGATTGGGAAACTTGTTTTGATTTTAGAAGGTTTATCACTAGTTATTGTGTGTTTATGGAAAACTCTTTAATTTCATGGAAGTCTAAAAAGCAGTTTACAGTTTCCAAATCTTCTTCAGAGGCAGAATACAGAGCACTAGCTTCACTTGTTTGTGAACTTCAATGGTTACAATATTTGTGCCATGATTTGCACACAAATATTTCTGAATCTGTTTGTTGTTTATTGATACAATAAATCTGCTATATGCATAGCAAAGAATTTGACGTTTCTTGAGATGACGAAGTACATTGAAATCAATTATCATTTCATTCGGAGTAAACTTCAAAAATGTATCATTCATTTAATTCATGTTTCTTCTTTTAATCAATCAAGTGGTTGATATGTTAACCAAACACTACAAGAAAATGTTGAGAAATAAGGATGGTAGAGAGACGCTGCATGAGGCTAGTGTGAGCTTAGCGTCCCAATAGAAATGGAAGCTAATCTTTTAGTGGCTATGCATTAGAGATGGTCTCCAATGGGACACAAATTTACAAGGTAGTGTTGGTTAAGCCTACATAAAGAAAAATATATTATTTAACTATATAACATAGGTTTGGGGACACTATAAAATTAAATGATTATTAAGAAGTGGACTTTAAGCCTAACTAAACCAGGTTTGCACCCACTTATATACTATGAAATGTCCTAATCTCTAGTCGATGTGGAATCTCCAACACACCACATCACGCCAAGACTGCCAACTCGTGTGTGAGACTATACATTATAGGTGGTCCAATAACAAGTGGCTTGATAAGCCCAACAAACAATTGCTAGAATAAACTTGAAAAGAAGTGAACTTTAAGCTTAACTCAACCTCAAAATCAACTTATAAGGTGAGGTTTGCACCCACTTATATACATGAAATGTCCTAATCTCTAGCCGATGTAGGATCTCCAACAATAATTAAACTTAGCATCACCGTTGGGGACACTACGTGAGAAAACAAATGTGAGTAAATTGTTGTCATTGGGGACACTACCTAGAAAACAAATATTAGTATCGCCTAGACTTACGCTAAATGTAATAAAATACATTAACTTGCATCTACTTTGTATCCCCATTCTTGACGCAGTATCATTCTGCAACTTATTTTTTTATTGCATCTACTTTGTGCTCCCATTCTAGATGCCAACTTATTATTATTAAATAATAATTTTTAACTTGCATCCACTTTGTGTCCCTATTATAGACTCAATATTATTCTGTCACTTAGTTTTTTTCATTGCATCTATTTTGTATCTCCATTCTAAATGCTAACTTATTATTATTATTATTTTAATAATTTTTAGTGTGAGCTAAATGTCTCCATTGTGAACACAATATTTGACATTTATTTTTGTGTCCAATTTAAGTAGACTTCACCTTTGCTAGTGACTTCTTTTTTATAGCCCTCACTTTTTGTTGACAGCTAAAATAAATTTTTCTTGTAATGAAAGTTAAAATATCTGAATTTAAAAAAAAATGAATCATAGAAATAATAAAATTATGTTAAGAAATTATATTTATATTGAAATATAAATAAAATATATATATATATAATACTTTCCTATTTAAATATGTTAAAATGAAAAAAATGAAAATTCTAAGTTTTAAATAAGAATATGAAAAAAAATAAAAGAATAATCTTCTAATTTAGAAATATTTTTTAAGAAACAATAAAATAAAATATTAATTAAATTGTGAGTTTTTCAATTATATTACAGTTAAAATCATAAAAATCTTTAAAATAATGTGATATGAATAAAAAATAATTAAAATATTATCAGCCGTTTATGTGAAAGTCAACTTAATTAATCTTAATATTCATAGTCTCCGTAACTCTCGTCTGAATGCGGTTTTGAAATCCTGCATGTTTTGTAATTGGTCCAAAAATATTAATATGCAACATTATCCCTAGGAATATTATTTAAGGAGTATTGAATACAAGACATTAAGTTTGTACAGTTACATTATTTATAACATAATAAAACGACTATATAAAATAATATTTTAGTCTAGCTATTTGTTACTATCCTTCAAATAATGGTCAAAGAACTTGTAGCAATAAATATTTTTAAGAGCTATCCCAAAGTACATCAATAGCACATTCAATTTATACTTATATATTAAATTTATTATTAAGTGTCATTAAAGGATTTTTTAGATAAATTATAAAGTTTTCGGTCACATACACAACAAATTTATTATATGCACAATTTTCGGTCACTAAATCAGTTATTATGCATAAGTGATCAAGACATTAATAACTGATTTTGATTAGTCACTAAATTTGTTATTAATTAAAGCACAGATTGATTTTAATTATTTAGTGACTGATATTTCAGTCATTATTTATGATTTTTCATGTAGTGTGTCTAAGAAAAAATTACACGTTTCATAAGATGATGAAACACATTAAAATTATCTATCATTTCTTTTCAACTAAACTTCAAGAGGATCTCATTTATTTAATTCTTGTTTGTTCTTCTAATCAAGTGGTTGATATGTTAACTAAACCTCTACATCATTGATTATTTCGTAACAACTTACCTAAACTGAACATAAAATATATACATGTTTCAACTTATGGAACAATATTAGATGATAAATCTGATCTCATATAATATTATAGTTTTTCAGTTATAATTACTCTATCAATTATGATTGTTCTATTAGTTATAACCTCCCTATAAAAATGTGTATCCACATAAAAGAGAGTTAAAACACAACCTACATTATTAATTATTATGGCTAAGTTACTATTTTTTTTCTATTTATTATTTATGAGATATTTAATATATAATTGATATACTATCATAAAAGTGAGAATCAAGTTTTGATTAAAGAAATTCGTTGTAAACGGTTAAACTTGTAGATTTGTTTAGAACATTTCTGCTAAAATATTTTTTTAAACAAAATTAACCTTTACTTTACAAATCAATTTAATCGCTTTAAATTGATAAAAATGTTATTGAGAAAGTTAGATGTTGAAAGTATATGTTATTATGTTTCACATCATTTTATTAATAACATTTTTGTCAAATTGACCGAATAAATTAAGTTACTATCTCTTTAAAAAATTAAGATTTACTTAAAATGTTTAGAAATTGTAGAACGATATTAAATTCAAATGTATATATGTTCTTGCCGGTTGACTTGTTGTTGGTCAAATTCTACGATCGCTAGCACCTTCTTCCTCCTCCTTCACTGTAAAATAGCTTGCCTGCAAAAGAAAGAAAGAGAGGCGCCCTCGCGGCCGTGTGCACTCCGACGCTCAAGTCAAAACTAGGGCAATAAACACCAAGTGTATAGTAAAAGAGTGTTAGTCTCAAAAACTGCATACCTTCCCCTGGAGCCTTAAGCCCCTTTTATAGGGAGTCATTAGGTTATCTCTTGTAACCAACTTTCCCTGCATGGAACTTTATCTTTAGCAGGAAAATATTTAGTGAGTGAGAGAATGTTGTTATACGTGCGTAATCTTTAACAGCGTATCTTTGTATATTTGGAGTGCTACTGCCGCCACCTGCATATCAATGAAATATTACTAGGAACAATATCTTTTATCTCTTAATCCTCTGGCGTGTATGGCGGTAACCTTCTATCTTTAAGCAATTATCTTTATGAGCGAATATCACAACATATTGTTAACCCTCACGTTGCGGGGTCTATCCTTATGATTTAAACTAATCTCCCACGGGCCCTTAAACCCCTCACGTGCCATTACATGCAACTCTAAGGATAAATCTCTTATGCCAAAGCTTAGCGTTTGCCAAGGACTGATCACCCTTCTCTGAGGAGGCACACCGATCACCCTTCTCCGAGGGAACACACCGATGACTGATCACCCTTCCCTGAGGGAACACACTGATGACTGATCACCCTTCTCTGAGGCAACACTGATCACCCCTCTCTGAGGGGACACACTGATGACCGATCACCTGCTAATCTAAGCTGCTTGCGAGGTCCACTCCACGTGACTTTGGCCCATGCTGTGGGACCCAGCTGAAGTGGTTCACCCTTTACTATCTGTTCTCGACGACCGAGGTCTGGCCACTACAATATATATATATATATATATATATATATATATATATATATATAATTTTTTCCATTTTTTTCTTTTTAATCATCTTGTTGAGCTCAAAATTTGTGCTTTGGAAAAGAGTAATGTTAGAAGATGATGGAATCCCTTGCCTTAAATATTTTGGATAAATAGTAATTTAAATATAATAAGTATTTTAAATATTTTATTTACAATTTTAATATAAAGACTTTAATTTTCTTCGATTTTGTGAAACTCCATTAAAGATTAAGATAATTGAGTAATTTTTCTTTAATAATTGTCATCAATATTTATTAAAAAAGAAAATTAACTTAACAATTAATTTTGAAGTCGAGTCTTTAAGAATTTTAAATTTACAAAGAAAAAAATTAAAAAGTTTCTCTTAATAAAGTTAATGGCATGTTAACATTACTTTTTTTAATAAATACTTGTAACAACTTCCAAAGACCAAACACTTACGTATTTATCTAACCATTAATGAGTATGAGGATTAGTATGAAAATTAGTCTCAAATTGTTAAGTTGAATTGATTTTTTTTTTTAATTTGTTAGTTGATTTGGTCTATTCCGTTTTACCTGTCAAACCAATAAATCAGAGACTATATAAAAAAATTGAACCATAGAAATAAAAAAAATTATTTTAAGAAATTATATTTATAGTGAAATATAATTAAATATCTAAAAATAAAAATATTAAATTTTTTTATTGAAATAAAACTCGTTAAATTATCTTATATAATGAGATAAAGAAACTTACACAAAATAAAATTATTAGACATTATAATTATATATGAGATTATAAATTTTAGATTTGGATTAAAAATTAAAAATTTGAATAATAAATTTAAGAATTAAAACCTATAAGACTTTCCTACTTAAATATGTTAAAATGAAAAAAAAAATTAAAATTCTAAGTTTCGAATAAGAATATGAATCATTAAAATAAAAGAAAATCTTCTATTTTAGAAATATTTTTTTTCTAAGAAACAATAAAATAAAATATTAATTAAATTGTGTGTTTTAAAATTATATTACAGTTAAATTCATAAAATTCTTTAAAATAATATGATATGACTAAAAAATAATTAAAATATTATCAGCCGTTTGTGTGAAAGTCAACTTAATTAATCTTAATATTCATAGTATTCGTAACTCTCGTCTGAATGCGTTTTGAAATCCTGCATGTTTTGTAATTGGTCCAAAAATATTAATTGCAACATTATCCCTAGGAATATTATTTAAGGAGTATTGAATACAATACATTCAGTTTGTACAGTTACATTGTTTCTAACATAATAAAATGACTATATAAAATAATATTTAAATCTAGTTATTTGTTATTATCTTTCAAATAATGGTCAAAGAACGTGTAGCAATAAATATTTTTTAAAAGCTATCACAAAATACATTAATAGCACATTCAATTTATACTTCTATATTAAATTTATTATTAAGTGTCATTAAAGGCTTTTTTAGATAAATTATGAAATACAATACATTTTTTCAATTTTACTAAAATATTTATAAAATTTTGTATTTTATCATTTTCACTTCTGTATCACAATATATAAATTAATTATAAATTAAATATAAGTTAAAAATATAAATAAACAGAATAATTAATGTTGTCTTGAATTTTAAAAATAAAAGTTAACGGAGCTACAATACATTTTTACCCTTAGTTCCTTAATAAATAAAACTGATTACACGCATATTTATTAAATAAAAAACATGTAAAATTCATATTACTATTATATCTCAAATTATTTCTGTACCTAAAAATTTGCATATTTTCTTATATTTTGATATAAAAAAAAGTTTTAAAAAGGTAAAATTTATAACATATATATATATATATATATATGTTATAAATATATATGCGTATAAAAAAAGTTTTCTTTTATATATATATATATATATATATATATATATATATATTTTGTATAAAATGCCTTGTACATCTCATTACAAAATAATTCGGACATATTCTCATTTAGTAAATTGAATATAAGATTTGACTTAACGTTAAACAAAATTAAACATAAAAGTTTATATGTTATTGCACTTAAATCATACGCGTAATATATTGAATTAGCAAGTTAAAGAATATGTAAGAGAGATGATTTAATATTTGGACAAGTCAAATAAACTATCACTACAAAAAATAAATAAATATTAAATAATAATTAAATTTAAAAATAAAAAATAATTAATTACTGACTAAATTAAATACTATTTTAGAGATTAAAAAGTTATTAATATTTAAAGTAATTTTTATTATTAATAAAAATTTATAAAATAATTTATAAATTGGTATCTAAATTAATTATCAAGGTGTTCATTGTTAATATTTTAGATTTTAAATTAGTTTTTGAAAAACTAATAAAAACTAATTTAGAATATAAAGTAATAAGTAATTAAAATATTAATAATAATAATTATATATCAATTTAAAAATTATTTTATAAATTTTTATTAATAATAAAAACGATTTTAAGTACCAATAATTCTTTTAGTTTATAAAATAATCTCTAATTTAATTAAATAATAATTAATTTAATTTCTAAAATTAATTTTTTATTATTTTTTTTCTTTGTAATGTATGATTATGCAATGTGTCATGCTATAATATAAACTTAATTGCATTGAATGGTCAAGCTATTTCAATTAATATAAATTAATATAAATAGTTAATTACCCGTTTCTTTATTATATTTTGTTTTGCCTCCTTAATAATTACTGCCGAATTGATTATATAGTGTGTCATGATACAATATAAACTTAATTGCATTGAATGTTTAAGCTATTTCAATTAATATAAATAGTTAATTGTCCGTTGTTTTATTATATTTTGTTTTTTCTTGTTATTACAAGAAAATTATAAAATAAAAATTAAGAGATTAATTAATTAATATTTAACTAAATTAGAGATTATTTTATAAATTATACAAATGGTTGATATCTTAATTAGCTTTTATGATAAATAGTTTATAAATTGATATGTAATAAATTATAAATTATTTAGATTATAGAGTTAGTATCTAAAACCTGCATAACTAAAAAGATATTAATTTATAAATTATTTATTAATAATAAAAATTAATTTAAATATCATTATTTTTTTAGTCTTTAAAATAATATATAATTTAGTCAAAGAACAATTAATTATTTTTTATCTTTAAAATTAATTTTTATTTAATAATTTTCTTGTAATGTGAGTTAAATATTATTTTATAATCTAAAAATCATTGATATCTAAAATAATTTTTATTATTTTTAAAAAGTTTTAAAGTAATTTTCAAATTGAGATATAATTTAACTACAAAAATTTTAACTACTAACTATTTTAGACTCTAAATTAATCACTAAAAACTATTTCAAAATCTAAAGCAGGTAAATAACTAAAAATCTAGTAGTTAATATTAGATATTAATTTAGAAACTAATTTATAAATTTTCATTAATAATAAAAATTATTTTAATTTATAAAATAATATATAAATTAATTAATATAATAATTAATTATTTTAATTTTTAAAATTAAATTTTATTTAACATTGTTTAATCAATGATAACATCAAAATTAATTATTTTATTAAGTTACCAAAATCTCCCCACTGCTGGGTTCATCCTAGTGTTAATGTTGTCCAAATATTTTGACAGCAAAGCATCCAGTCTGTATTCTCTTCTGGGAGTGGCCCTTGTCTTTCAATTTTCTTATGGCCAAAAAAAAAAAGTTTTGCTATTTATTGAGTGTTCGACTGAATCTGTTTCTCACTTTTGTCATTCACAAATGGATGGTGTAGAGAACATGGATGGGGAGTTTGAACAAACTACCCTTGACATGTTCATTGACTGGAACCACGACACCTTTCAACCAACATTTTTACATTCCGACACTTCACACACTGCTTTTCAAAATTTTGAGGAGACAATAACTGAGTTGGCTGCTGTTACTACCCCTGTCGTAAGCACTAAAACCACATTCATTCTCATAAATTTATGTCGCATATGTTTATTTCCTCTGATAAATTTCTTGTTCCAAACGATGTATTATTGTTATCTGCTTCAATTTTTTTCAAACTCAAAGTGAAACTAGTAATTTTTGTTTGTGCACGTTGTAAATGTGTTAATTTATATGAACTATGCAGGTTGCTGGGTCAGTGGTTGAAATCACGGACCCTATATCTTTGTCTTATGAGGGTTCTTCGAGGGCAGCGGCTCTCACTTTTGTTCCTAATCCGCTGCCCCAGCTACCACCAAACTCTTCACTTCTTAATGCAACACAATTAAACCACCCTTTATCTGCAGTAAATTAACAATTTTTACTGCGCTTAAACACCGATTCTTATGATGTTTATATCTCACTTTAGATGACCACTAATACTACTTTTTCTTTAATGCACAGGAGGGGTTGATGTTGGAAGGACGAAGTATAACCCAAACGGGTTACTTCAATCAACTCTTGGACTTGCAAAATGGGAATTTGCTTGCGTAAGTTTTTCCTATCACTTTAGGAATTATCGTTCACTAGGACAATAACAGTTTTTAAACAAAGACTTTTTACGCCAGTTGTTTGAGAGAATAGATGTAAAATGTTTTTACATCAATATATATGTTAGTATACGCGGTATGTTTTACTGGCTAATCATGTGTTCATATAAATATTCTGAATTCGTATTTTTAGGCTTCAACGTATTCATCTCTATGACGAGCAAAACCCATGCAATCAATGTTTGATACCAAATAGTTTCAATGGTATCAACAACCAGTCCTCCCCTCATCCAGCATTGGTCCACCAAAACCCCGTGAGTATAATTGTTGAAAAAACATGTTTCACGGCTAAGGTTCAAGTTCTTACTCCATAGGCTTTGCTTTTTGTGAACCTAATTGACCATAATTTTTGTTATATCTGGACTTGTATGCAGGTACATGCAAGGTCTGGGAATAGTGAAAGGGCATACTCCAGTGGACAACTTGCCCCACCCCAAAGACCTGCGTTATTTCCGCAGCACAATGATACAAGTAACTCTCATGCTGCGTGGAATTCTAGGTACTCTTTGACTTTTCTACTTCTGATTATTACTTACCCATTTATTACTCACTTTGGAATATGAACCCCGAAAGAGAACAAAATTGCATGTCTAACATGTGGAACTGTCTCTGACACTGAGACTCACAATTTTGTATCTTCCCCGATAATATTTAAAACTTAGAAATAAATACATTTGGATGCTTCCGTATGGTCATAATGACGTTCATTTCAATGTGAATTTTTAACCGTATAGAGAATAACCCAAAAATGAGATTATGAGGTTGTTCTGGTTGGTTCGTTTTGAGTAGTCGCAGAAGGTTTCTACCGAAACTGCGAAAGGTGGAACAAGTGTTACATCACAAGGAGCACAAAGGACTCCAGACAGTGTGGTGAATACAGATCCAAACGCTTTACTACCAAACCCTCTTTCTGCTCCTAGGTACACTCCAAGCCAATTTCTCTGTTGCATTTTCTATCATTTTCCGCATTTAACTCTCACAACTTCAGACTGCCTACGAAACTAAGAAAATTAATGTTTCTGAAATTTAGGCAATTTGAAAACGCCATCTATGACATAGAATTTGAGCGGAAAGGTCAACTCCTTGGACCCATCTTACATTATTCAAACCACCACCAGGTAAATTACAATTCTCTAAACCACACTTTTCTTTCGTTAATAGTGTTGCCAATATGAAGAAATTGATACTATTTTTTCCAGTAATTTGTTGTCTTGTCATTCAGCAATATTTTTGTGAATTACCGTGAGTTTACATCGTTATGAAAAATGAATTACATTACAAGCCAATTTTACATTTTGAGCTATAAAAAAGCTTCCGACTTATGACAGATGATGATTTTCTTTATGCAGAGAACTAATGCGGAATTCTCAATGGACGATGTCAATTTGTATACTCAAATTGTTATGACAACTCTCACTACTAGAAAGTGCGATCTAATATTAAGTTACAGATTCATGTATAATATTATGGATACGCTGGTTAAAATTTATAAAATATTCTATATAGACGTTGAATATTGATATAAAATATTCTATATAGATGTAGAATATTGATAAACAAACGTAGGTTCATTTTATTTTATAATTATGGTGATTATAATTTATAGAAGTCACATTTGTAATCATACAAAAAATATTTTTTTGTGTGAATATCAGTACTAGTCTTGACTCTCTGTATTAATAAAGATATATATCCAGTATTAAATGTATATAATAAGAAGTAATGCTACATTTTTATCTAATTGTTATTCTTTCCTTCATTACAATCATCTATTTAAAGCATAATTTTTAAGTTTAATCAATTAAGAGACGTCTTTACATTAAATTAAGTTTAATTCATTAAGAGAACTTTACACTAAGTCTAGCAATACCTATTACTTACATGGATATATTTCCTTAATGTACCTCAATATTGTTTCTCTTCTTTCATTCAAAATCCTTAATATTTTCTCGACGAAAAGACAAATGTTAGAAAGCATATACAAACCAAATATTTATTTATTTATTTTTATCTATTTTAATTCTCTTCAAATGAATAAATTCAAATTCCTCTGATAAACTCATAAACCGTGAAGAATATGATTGCTTGAAAACCTTTAAAGCAAAACTTTTCGAATACTATTAAAAAACATCTACAGAAAAAAAACTTTAAAAATTAACAGATTACTTATATATATATATATATATATATATATATATATATATATATATATATATATATATATATATATATATATATGAAAATATCACATATATTTTCTTGATATAGTTTTTTGGGCAAACATGCAAACTAAACCAAAAAACCTTAATATCACAACTCAACGAAATAGGAAAATTCTCCATACTTAAACGGCCAATAGTTTTCTTTTTTTTTTTTTCTGAATAAATTCGAGTGTCGGATAGGTGAAAAAGATGATTAGCAAAAAAATTCAGAAATGTTTAGTTTAAGGAAATAATTTTTTAAATAACGTATCATATTTTGAAGTTTTATAGAAAGCATGTTCATTTGGTAACCTATTTTGTCTTTTTAGAAATTGAAGTAATTGGAAATGCCTTTGATTATTTTTAAAATATGAAATTTATAAAATACTTTCATACCGAGTTTAAATCTAAATAAAAAAAACGTATCGATAATGGAATTTTATCATTTTTAATGAATAATTTATAAAATAAAGAAAGTCCTATTATATATAATATTAAATTTAACAAACGTTTTATTTATAAAAAATATATAGTAATTTTTATTAGTTAAGAAAGAAAAAAATGAAAAAAAAACTAGAATATATCAAATAAAAGGTTGATGCATTTAGCTGCTTTATGTAATATATATATATATATATATATATATATATATATATATATATATATATATACATTTTTTTTTTCAATTTAGATCCCTATTTCTTGTTGGTTGTGGCAAAATGACAGCTCTAGCTGGTGTTACTTATCTTGGACTACAATTTTTAGGTTAAGTTTAAGTTTCAGTGTTAGGATAACAAATTTAAGTAATATTTTATAATAATAAAAATTACAATAAAATATATATTTTTGAAATTTAAATTTAAATTTAAATTTTAAATATAATAATTTAATCTGTAAATTCTAATATATGCATATGTTTCCATAAAAATATCCTTTAATATTTTTATTATAATAATTTTACTTTTTAAGTATAATTATTCCATAAAAAAAATCATTTTCGGTCAAAACAACTTATACACCAAGAAGAAAAATATATAAATATTTGTAACATACAATTGTAATGCAGTGTTTAATAAAGAAAAAAAAATATAGCGAGGGAGAGATAAAATATGAGTAAAAAGTAATAAAATAAAAGTTTTTTTTTTCTGAAGAGAATAAACGAAAAAAATAATTTTTAAAAATAATTTATTATAATATTTATAAATTATGTATTATTTTTAAAAATATTTATTTATCATTCATCATTTTATTATTATAATGAAAGAAAATAAGAAAGTGTAGAAGTGTAAATATAGAATATATATAGTCCCATGAGCTTTAAATGACCTATAAAATAAGCCAGACTACAAAACTTTTTATCTCAATGAACTATATCATTCTATTTCGGGCAAGTTCTTTGCCATTAACCTGCATTCTATATCTTTTAAATTTTTCAAAACTATCCCTTAATCTAGATTTAAAATTTTAAAATTAAAAAAATATAAGTTAAAAAATCAAAATTTCATTATGGAAAAGAAAATTCAAAATGTAAAAAATACATTTTAGAAAAAAAAAATCTAGAACACAAAATATAAAAATACATTCCTAAAAAAAAATTTCAAACTTCAAAAAGGTGTTACAGAAATCTAAATCTGAAAATTTTTCTGAAAAAGAAAATTCATAATACAAAATCTGAAAATACATTTGAAAAAAAATTAAAAAATATGTTCTGAAAATCCAATTCTGGAAAAAGAATTCTGGAAGTACCTTTTTATTTACACTCTCTTTTCATTTAAGGTTATTTCATTATTTTATAAAAACATTTTCATAATGACAAATTGAGTACAAGTTGAAATTGGTATGGTGCAAAAAGAGAATTTGCCTTTTATGTCTGGCTGGTTTAGCCCATAATTCAACTGGGTTTAGCAGGTCTAACATAAGTTTTTGGGTTAACTCATTTTTTTAAATAATAAGTATTTAATTTTTTAAAATAATATTATTTTATTAAAACATACGTATTATAATTTATATAAAAAAATACTATGTTCCAAAATTAAAATTAATTTCGTGTAACTATATTTAAAAAATCATATTTTATTAACTTTTGGATCTGGAGAATACACCTAAAATTTACAGTTGGTTTGAAATATGGATTAGTATAAATTAAAAAAAGAAGTTAACTTGGTCCATCGTTTTAGTTTCGTTCGTCTTTGTCATTTATAAATTACTGTATAAATTCTTGGTTCACTTCAAAATTTTCTTTTTAATGCAAACCTCTTGAGAAGGGCTAATTACGAAATTTTACGAGTATGAGAGGAAGTATTTTTTTTTTAAATATTTTAAAAAAAATAAATATATACTGTGTAAAGAGTACATATTGTTGCATTAAAAAATATTTTTTTATTATTAACATAATTTTAATAAATCTTAAAAGATGTATCAACTTTTTTTTATCTCATTACTCTTTGATTATGATTTCTCATTTAATGTATATTTTAAAATATAATTATCGTTACTGTCTATTATTAAAAAAAATACTAATATATTAAACTATACACATTCTTTTTTTATTAATGTACTAATTTTTATCTTATTTTCTTCATAATTTAAGGGTTTATCAGTGTATTTATTAAAGAGCAGACACTTTAAAATATATTAGCACAAATAAATTATATATTAATATATTACAATGAACTGAAACCTTGTTCAATATAAAGTCATAAACATAATGCATGGATAAAAATTAACCACCAACATAATATTTTTAATTATATGTGAGACTTTGATTTAAAAAGCATAAAATAAAATAAAGCAAAACAGTATAAAAAATTATTGACCCATGTACTATTCTGTCTTTATTTTTTAATTATGGTTTAACTAAAAAAATTGTCAGTGCTAAGATAATAATAAAGCGTGCCTATATTATCATGGATATCACATTGTTGGAGTAAAACATTTTTTTTCCACTGGGGACCTATGTAGCACAGACACGGACATAAATATTGATACGATATGGACACGGGGACACAGATTTATATATTATATAATTATAAATTATATAAATTGACAATAAAGATTTATGTACACAAGTATGTTTCAGTTTTTTTTTTTTTTAGCAGAAAGATGTTTTTCATGACTAGTTTAAAAGGATTTGTTCCTTATTTTTATACTTATATTAAAAATTTATACATAAGTTTGAATTTTTAGAAAATTAATGTATTTTTCCTTTTTAAAATTGTGTTAGAATTGCCAAAATGTAACAAATATTTTTTAAATTGGACATTTTACTGATACATGTCCTACAAGTTTCAGTAACACATCATTTAAGAGGAGTATCTGAGTCTCATAGTTGGTGACTTGAAGAGGGAGATAATTGAAGGGATTCGAATCCAAGCCCAACCCAATCAAATATAGAATCAACTAGTGAAATAAACCCCAATAGAAAAGGGTGTGTATAAAGAGCCAAAACATGTTTCATCAAAGTTCCTCACAAGTTGTAAAAGAAGAAATGGAGACCAATAGAAAAATAAAACATGAATACTACTTGATGTACAACGAAGGAATGATGCTTTGATAACTTTTAGAGTTGTATAGTGTTTAGAAATAAATATATATAATAAAAAATAAATTTATAATTAAATAATATGAAAAAAATATTTAAATAATAACATTAGAAATTGTAATGTAGTTGTATAAAAAGTGTGAGTTGTGAATTATCACTACCCTACTATAAAACTGTGTAAAACCTTAAAATGGAACTCTAAACAATTGTTTCTATAATATTTAAATGGGTAATGATACATTGACAATCCTAATTTTTTATACAATCACATTACAACTTTTAATACTTTTTTTTCCGTATCATTTAATTACAAATTTACCCTTTATTATATTTATTTATTTATAAATTCATCACATCAAGAGTTGTATATAATTATAAAGGTTGTCAAATTATCATTTTTCTATTTAAATATACCACCTTACACCTGAAACAGTCCTGTTGTAAATATTTTTGTGTGCACGCATTCATACATCTTCATATCAAACACTTTATGTGTTTGTTTGAAAGGATAACCATGTACAACATTTCAACTTGGTCCTAAATTTTAAAAAAAAAATTAATTTGGTCTCAACTTTTTTATAATAATTCAATGTGGTGGTCTCAACGTTTTTTAAAACAACTCAATGTGGTAACAACACATATAATTCAATATGTAGTGGCAAAATCATTGAGGTAAATTTGTTTTAATGAGGACAATCTAAAAGAAGGAACCACATTGAATCATTTTTAAAAAATTGGAACCATATTGAACTTTAGAAAAATCTTGAAATTGAATTGACTTTTGACCCTTAATATAAAGACTAAAATGGTAATTACGTCTTATTTAGAATAGAAGTCAAATAGTATTTTAATAAGATTTATGTGAAGAATATTTCTAGGATTTCTTCATAGATCACCCTTTATTTAACATCTTTAGATATTTTTAAGATCTTCCTTCAAGTGTTCTTTTGGGCCTCCCTCTAGGTCTGAGTCAATGTTCTTTATGAGTCTTGATAGTATTGGAGAATGTGGAAAATGGTTTGATGTTGGAGTATAAATTATAGTAGATTGGATTGAGAATGGAAGAGAGTATAAAGGGAATAATGGCGTTTGTAAGTTGATTTCTAAGAGAAAAGAGGATTGTGAGGGTTTGTCAATGAATAATAGATGGAGGGATGTCATGGCTTTTATGGAGATGAGTTGGAAGCACTAATGATAGGTGGCCTAGGTTGGTGTGGTGGCTTTTAGGGTGATCTACTGATTTAGGTGGTTGGATGGTATGTTGGGAATAAAGAAGTCAGTTGTAATAGGGTCCAAGGTGCGCAACCATTTAATTCCTAAAACAACATCCGCTCCTTCAGTTGGGAGAAAGTATAGGAGAATTGTGAACGTTGTGTTTTGGAGAGCTATATTTACTAAGGGAAAGATGCCTTGGCATTTGATAATGGTTCTGTTTCCTATCATAATTGTAAAATGGAGGCTAAGAGAAATGGGTAGATGGAGGTAGTGGGCAATGTGGGGTTGTAGAATATTGGATGAGCTACCATAATTGATTAATACTAGACTGGAAGACTTTGGATGAGACCAATGAATTTTAGGATTTGTGGTGAAAGATTTCCTTTAAGGGCTTGCAGTGAGAGATGAAAATACATTATGTCCTTAGTGTGGGTTGGTTCAATGGTGTCATCAAGGGGTTCTGGAAGATAATTTGGGTTGTTTAGGAGTAGCAAAAATCTGGAGGTAGAGTATTTGTGGTCTGGATAGAATTTCTCATCACAGTTATAACATAAACCCACTTAAGTCATCTAAGGGTCTCCCCTTTCATGTGAAAGGGAGTCCTGGATAGTCTTTGTTCTAAGGAAATTTATTAGAATGTGAAATATTGGTCAGCTTGAAATAATTAGTTCGAAGAGTTTATACCTTAAAAAAAAATTTAGTTGTTGTTTTGGTGGTCTTATGTGGGTAATGGTGGGAGATGAGTGTGTGGAGAAATATGTGGGGAACAATTTGGAGGTGGGAGAGAGGAAACTTGGTCTATTACGGATGTGAGTGACGGTTGCAAGGAATTCATTCCTGATTACTATATTCATCTGCTTGGTTTCGATGACCTCCATTTGAGCTTGTATAGTTGAGAGACATTCTTGGATGGCTTGGAAGATTTCCTCTAAGTCTTTAGATTGAATTTTGGGAGGCATGCAGGAGGTCAATGAAAACACCAATATTAAGCTTGTGCGACTAAATTCTTAAGAAATAACAGTTAGACTTGTGCTACTGAATTCTTAAGAAATGACATTACTGCTGTGCATATGCTATCTAGGATTAGAAAATACTTTATTCATAATTTATTCATATTTGACATTACCAAAATAGGTGATATTTTGGGTTGATACACGTAAATGTACCTAATCCTCTATTACAACCTTAAATTACAAAAACTAGCATAAGTCATTACACAACATAATCTTTCATCCACAGGTTGTTGAGCCTTCTGTCAATTAGACTTATTGTCATTGTTGGAACTTAGTGTAACATAATATCTTGAAGGACAATTTAATATGGAAAAGGATGAACAAAATTATTTGGAAGCAGACCAATGAAATATCAGTGCATGACAGACTGGGAGTTGGAGCAAGAGACTACAAGAAAGCTTCTATACTAGAGGAATTGGTTATTGCAGTTTGAGGTCTAGAACATGATGTAATAGGTATAAAATTAAGACTTCCTTAGTGATAGTAACGGTCCAGTATATTACAGCTTGGATGGGGAGAACTTTGGAAAGATATGGTGTGCTATCAAAGAATTTCAAGACTATTCTACCAGACGTGTTAAGGTTGTGAGAATGGACAAATCTAGGGGCCAACTCAATGTGAAGACAAGTTTTAAAATTTGGAAGCCTGAAATCTGCAACCCAGGGAACCAAACCATGAGCCTCATTTGATCCACAACTCTTCTTTTTGTCAACATTTCAAGGAGAAACATCCCAAAGATATAAACATCACTCTTAATAAATTGGTGACGTCATGTGTCAACAAACTGCTTAGTGTTAACCACCAAAGGAACAAAATATTGCATCATATGCAACATTGAGGGAAGTAGATATTGCACCATATGCAACATTGAGGGAAGTAGGTAGGAATTAATGTTGCTGTATTTTACTATTTGATAGAGGAAGGGTAAAACATTTTGAAAGTTGAAAGAAGTAAAAAGTTAGAAATTAAGAATTTATAATAGAAATTTTTGACTTTATTCTCTACTTTCTTACTTTATGCATATTTGTACATTATTTATTTTATATATTATTTTCTTATTTATAAAAAATAAATATATCTGTATATATAACATAAATCATTATAATTGTTTTTAAATAATTAAACTTCTATTTACTCTGAGTTTCAAGACGTCTTCACACAAATTCAATCCCTCATCTTGCTAATGAGTTTTTTTAATTATCACAAAAAAAAAATTATTAAACATTAATTTTAAAAATAAAAAATAATTAATTTTTATATTAAGTAAATTAGATATTGTTTTATAAACTAAAAAATTATTAATATTTAAAATAGTTTTAATTATTAATAAAAATATATAATCTAATTATTTAAATTGATATATATTCATAAGAGATTTGTATTTGAATTTCATATTAAACAAAATGTCAATAATAATTATCTATCATGATTTTAGTTACCAACTTAAAGATCTAAAATAGTTAATTATCACTACAAGAAGATCATTGATTATAAAATAATTTTAAAGACAAAAAATAATTAGTTGCTATAGTGATTAAATTAGAGACCATTTTAAAGAAAAAATAATAATTTTTAAATTAGTTTTTATTATTGTTAAATGATTTCTAAATTGGTATCTAATTAGCTACTAAGATTTTTGTTACCAAAACCATCTAGATACCAATTTAGAAATCATGTAACAATAATAGAAACTAATTTAGAAATCAAAAATATTTTCAGTCCTCAAAATGATTTCTAATTTGATCTTATAGCAATTAATATTTTTTGTCTCTAAAATTAATTCTTGTTTAATGATTTTCTCGTAGTGTATTAATAAAAACTAATGTAGATAAAAATAATTTTTTATTTTACAAAATAATATTTAATTTAGTCAATATAATAATTATTTATTTTTTATTTTTAAAATTAATTACTTTTTAATAATTTTATGCATGTCACTCACTTGAACCATTATATTATTTCATTTGTGTTTTTTCTCTTTATATCAAATAAAAATAAAAAGTATGGGTCTAGGCATTATATTATTTCATTTGTAAATTTGTAGTGTTTTTCTCTTTATATCAAATAAAACGTAAAAGTGTCTGGGCCTCAAATTAAAATTTTTTACGTTTTATTTAATGAGTTTAACCAAAAGTCAACTCATTTTATTTATTAATGTTTTAATTAAATAAACTTCTTCACAATTCAAACAGCAGTTTCATAAATCCGGATAACCTAGTTGTGGTGGGTCAAGTGTATTTGTTGTCTTGGAACATTTCCCAAAAAAATATTACGTAAGCAATATAAATACAATACCAAGAATAGTAGAACAGTGTTTAAGAATTTAGAAAAATAGTTAATTTAAAAAATATTATAAATTGAAACTCATAAAAGTATTCCAGTTCTGATTTGAAATTTATTAAAGTAAAGGACAAAAACATAACAATTTAATATTGTATACACTTATAAAAACCGAATGAAATTAATAGTAGCAAATTATCATATAATAAAAAAATTATTTAAGACTATTACAAAATACATTAAGTACATGAAATTTGTATTTTACGATCAACTTTATTATTTTCAATTTCTTAATAAAAATCGATGACATACAAATTTATCACATACAACATCATCAATATTATTTTTGAAATTAATAAAAAATATAAAGAAGTTTACCGAGTGTAATAGTCAAAATGTTTGTTTATAACATAGATGGCAACAAGACTTTAATTTAGTAGGCAATGCAAGTTATCTCTAGAAAAAAAACTGTTAAATAAAACTTAATTTTAAAAAAAATAATTAATTACTATATATTAATTAAATTATATATTTTTTTAAATATTAAAAATTATTATAAAAATAATTTTTATTATTAATAAAAGTTATAAACTAGTATTTATTAACTATGAAAGTCTTAATTACTAATTATTGATAGTTAATTAATATAAATTTATAAATTCATTTATAAATTTTAAATTAAAGATAGAAACTATTTAAATATTAATAATTTTTTTAATTATTAATAATTTGCTAAAATAATCTATAGTTTTATATATAAAAGCTTTCATATTATCTATCATTATGCAACTTGACATCATTTCAATATGATATCTAAAAAAACGTGAATACTAGAATTAAATGATTAATTATTTTTATTTCTAAATTTGATGTTTGTTTAATAGTTTTCTTGTAGTATACAATCTCACAGCTTAACTCACTCAGTTTTTGTCCACATAACAACAAAGCATCTCAGTTTGTTTGTTCTTTTATAGAGAGCGTGTTGTCTTTCATTTACTTGTGACAATAGAATTGTGGTTTCATTTCTTAATTAGTATTTTACCAAACTGTTCTTTCTTTGGCAATCACAAATGGAAGACTTACACAACATCGATGACGAGTTTAAGGCAGTTAACCTTGATATGTTCTTTGATTGGAATGACAACCACTTTATACCAACATTTCTATAGTTTGACAGTCCCATCATTGCTTTGGAAGATCCAAATTTAAAATTTTCTTGTAGTATACAATCTCCCACCTTAACTCACCCAATTCTTGTCCACATAACAACAAAGCATCCCAGTTTGTTTGTTCTTTTATAGATACAAAATAATTTTTTAATTTACAAAATAATATCTAATTTAATTAATATAATAATTAATTATTTTTTATTTCTAAAATTAATTTTTATTTAATAATTTTATGAATGTTACTCAGTTAAACTATTATATTATTTCATTTGTACATTTGTAGTGTTTTTCTCTTTATATCAAATAAAACGTAAAAGTGTGTGGACCTGGGATTAAACTTTTTTACGTTTTTCTTAATGAGTTTAACCAAAAGTCAACTTATTTTATTTATTATTAAATAAATGTTTAATTATCTTATTCGTTCCTACATTTTGGATCAATAGTCAATTTAGTATAGTGATTTTTAAACAAATCAATTTGGTCCCTATATATTTTAAAATGTATTCAAATTGGTCATTTTCGTTAAATTTTACCTGACGACGTCAGTGGTTGCTGATGTGGCAAAAAGAGAATGCTTATGCAAGAAAGAGTGTTTATGTAGGAGAAAGAGAAAGTATTTATGTGGAAGAGAGAATGTTTATGTGAAGAGAGGTAGGATTGAGAGTTATTATTATTATTATTATTATTATTATTATTTATTATTATTATTACTATTATTACTATTATTATTATTAATATTATTGCTATTCTTATTATTATTTTTACTATTATTATTATTTTTATTTTTACTATTATTATTACTATTATTATATTTTATTTATTATTATTATTTACCTTTATTATTATTATTCTTATTATTATTACTAATATTATTATTATTTCTATTATTAATATTATTATTACTATTATTATTATTATTTCTATTTCTATTATTATTATTATGATTGTTATTATTATTATTATTAATTTTATTATAATTATGATTATTGTTATAGTTATTGTTATTATTATTATTAATACTATTATTACTGTTATTATTATTATAATTATTAATATTATTATTACTATTATTATTTTTATTGTTATTATTATTATTAATATTTTTATTATTATTATAATTATTATTTATTATAATAATAATTATTTATTATTATTATTATTGTAACGCCCCTCAAAATCTTATTCATTTTTATATAATAAAATAAAAGTAAAACAATAATATCCAAATTTACATAGATATATATATAATAAAATTCATCTATTCCATACATTGTATCTCAAAATAACATCCCTTTTCTAGGGAATTTTAATACATCTCCATCAGGAGTTTTCAAAATAAAACAAAATACCGCATTCAAGACAGACAATCCCTTCCTCCAAAATGCTCACTGAGGAGCTCTACTACCTGCAACATCATCTGCTCCCGTGTAAATTATACACGATCATCACAGTTTTAAAGAAAACAACCACAAAACAAAACAAGGGGTAAGCTAACTATTTTAAAAACTTTAAATATGAAACTTGATATCATCATAAACCATCATTTTTCATTTTACACACTTCACAATTTCACATCCACGTAATCAGCAATATTCACAATTGCATAACTTCATCACGTGTCTATCATTTCACATAACCATCAAGTGTCTACCAATAATTTCAATATTCATCTTTCTCACGTCAGAATTTCCACTGACTCACAACACGTAGACACTTGACTCTACTTCCGGAAGACTCGTGCATTGAACTTAGCATCCAGAGACCTGCACCTGTCATACTACACCATTGTGAATCCACACAGGGTCACTGTGAATCCACACAGCCATGCGCATAAATAATCTCAATATCATCACTCTCCCAGTATGACAGGGTTAATTCATATAACAGGTCAAGTTAGTTATCTTTCAAACAACTTACCCATACATATGAACCTCCTTCGACTCTCACCAACTGAATAACTTCATCTATGTGATTCCATTATATCAGTAGAGTCAGGATCGTCTCATTCACAGGATACTCACAGATCAATACACCCTCATAACAATCTCAACACGGTATTTCCTTTCCTGAAAATACTATGTCTTGACCACATTTTCACATCATTCCATATTCATACAACACATCCATGAACGATTCAATCATATCATATTTTCAACCGTTTTTAAACAATCCAAATCATACCAAAGTTCAAGATTTCGAAAATCATATGCATTTCACAGCATCTACTATATTTAAAATTTCACATTTCAAGCTCAAACAAATTCCGATCCACACATAAAAACAGAGCATCATGCAAGAAAGTTTGAAACCGGCGACCACGTCGCCCCAACATCAGAATCTTCTAGCTTAAGGTTTATTGAAAATAAAGCTAGCTTCCCTTACCTGGACTTGAGCCGATCTCACTAAGAGCTCCAAACCCACCGAGAACTCAAGGATGCCTTAACCTGCACCATAGAGTCCCGATCACAAATCTAACGAGATTACTCATTTTCTGCGTTAACAGAGACGATTTCTGAAGCTAAAAGAGTTGTATGCACAACCTATGCAGAGACGACCCTCTCAAATTCAGACTCGACTCAAAGAACAGAGCAAAACAACTTACTCTGTTTTAGGGCTTTGATCAGAAAACTTGCAGAGTAACCTCCCAGGAGTCCAATGGCAGCCGCCGGTCTTCAAACTGATACTCCGATTGTCAACTGCTAATGGAGGGTGGCCGCATCGTAGAGTGAAGGAGGAAAGGGTAGAAGGAAAACCGAAATGAACTTAATCCCTTAGAGGACCGTCCATAAATCTTCGCTGCCATCACCCACTCTCTGGGAGAACTTTGCGTGTGGGTTTCCTCTAATTGAATGCAAATCTGACAGAATGGCCACGTGGCGTCTCCGTGCGCACTAACTCTGGGCCACTTGCCCTACCAAAACTCTAACGCCAACGACTCTGGGCGCCCTTACTGTCTACGTGTCGCGCCTGCAGAACGCCTTCGCTGGAAGCCTGGGTCCCAGCTTATCTGCGTATAACAGGACCCCCCGATGAGAAGGAACCGATGACTGATCTCGCGATGACTATCCACCGATGTCTCACCCTGGAAGACGACCGATGTGTCTCTCCTCCTGGCGATCTCTCATCGCCCTTGTGTGTGACGAGGACACATCGCCTCACTCTGGTCACCGATGTCACATCGTCACACCCAGCTGAGGGCTCGTCCTCCCATTACTCTAAGTCTGTGGTATCACTCCCACATGACTCGGTGACGTCGGTAGCTTCTCCTGCCTGAGGAAAGGTCGGTACCAACTCCTCGCGCGCCAATGCATGCAACACTAAGGACAATCTCTTATGCCCCAACATAGAGTTTCGCATGCATAGCGTATCTAAGGTTCAAATCACACCTTGGTGCATGTGATTTCCTGGAACTCACTATGACCCAACCGACCGATCTCTACCATGCCGCCCTCAGACCTTGGACGACGTCCGAGGTCTGACCACTATGAATTTTCTATTACACCACTTCTATTCCAAATAAATTTCTAGATCCTTACAATTATGACTGTTATTATTATTATTTTTAATTTTATTATAATAATAATTATTATTGTTATTTTTATTATTAATATTACAATTACTATTATTAATAATATTATTATTATTCTTATTTTTATTATTATTATTATTAATTTTTATTATTGTTATTATTGTTATTATTATTATTAATATTATTTTTATTATTAATATTATTATTATTATTATTGTTATTGTTGTTATTATTATTATGTTTTTTTTTTATTTATTTTTGTTTTTTTATTATTAATAATATTATAACAGTAAATATAATAATAATTATAATAATAAGAATAATAGTAATGATAATAATAGTAATAATATTATTAATAATAATAATAAAATAATAATAGTAATAATAATAATAATATTAATAAGAATAGTAGCAGTAATAATAATAATAATAATAATAATAATAATAATAATAATAATAATAATAATAATAATAATAATAATAATAATAATAATAATAATAATAATAATAATAAATAATAAAAATAATAATAACAATAATAATATTAATAAATATAATAAATCTCAATCACACATCTTTCTTCACATAAACATTATCTCTTTTCCATATAAGCATTCTCTCCCCTCCACATAAACACTTTTTCTGCCACATAAGCATTCTCTCTACGAAAAGAATCAATTTAAATACATTTTAAAAAATATAAGAACCAAATTAATTTTTTTAAAAACTAATATACTAAATTGACTATTGACCCAAAATGTAAGGATAAAAAAATAATTAAACCTTAAATCAACTTCTTCAAAACTCAAACAACAGTTTCGGAAATCCTGACAACATGGGTGGGTCAAGCATATTTGTTGTCCTGGAACATTTCCCAAGAAACATTACGTGAGCAACATATATACAATACCGAGTTTGAATAGTAGAACAGTGTTTAAGAATTAAGAAAAATAGTTAATTTAAAAAATATTATAAATTAAGACTTATAAAAGTATTCTAGTTCTAATTTGAAATTTATTAATAGTAACGGACAAAAATATATGAATTTAATATTTTATGCACTTAAAAAAACCGATCGAATTTAAAACATCCAGTAATATTTTAATCTTGCTAATTATTACTATCTTTCAATAATGGTAGCAAATTATCATATAATAAAAAAATTATTTAAGACTATTACAAAATACATTAATAGTACATAAAATTTGTATTTTACAATCAACTTTATTATTTTCAATTTCTTAATAACAAAATCGATGACATACAAATTTATCAAATAAAACATATCACTATTATTTTAAATTAATAAAAAATGTAAAGAAGTTTACCGTAATAGTCAAAATGTTTGTTTATACATAGATGGCAATAAGATTTAAATTTAGTAGGCAATGCAAGTTACTTCTAGAAAAAAATTATTAAATAAAACTTAATTTTAAAAATTAAAATAATTAATTATTATTGATTAAATTATATATTATTTAAATATTATAAAATAATTTTTATTATTAATAAATGTTATAAACTAGTATCTAATTGATTATCAAAGTCTTAGTTACTAATTATTGATAGTTAATTAGATATAATTTTAAAGATTAATTTATAAATTTTAAATTAATAATAGAAATTATTTTAAATATTAATAATTTTATTAATTTTTAAAATAACTTATAATTCTTTTTTAAAAGCTTTCATGTTAAACATCATTATACAACTTGATATTTCACGGATACCTTAATAAAACGTGAATATCAAGATTAAATGATTAATTATTTCTTATCTTTAAGATTAATGTTTGTTTAACAATTTTCTTGTAATGTACTATCTTACACCTTAACTCACCCAGTTGTTGTCCACATAATAACAAAGCATCCCAGTTTGTTTGTTCTTTTATAGAGAGTGTGTTCTCTTCTATTTACTTGTGACAATAGAATTGTGGTTTCATTTGTTATTTAGTATTTTACTCAACTTTTCTCTATTTGGCAATCACAAATGGAAGACTTACACAACATCGATGGCAAGTTTGAGGCAAATAACCTTGATATATTCTTTGATAGGAACGATGACCACTTCGTACCAACATTTCTACAGTTTGACAGTCCCATCACTGCTTTGCAAGATCCAAATTTAATAATTTTCTTCTAGTATACAATCTCATACCTTAACTCACCCAGTTTTTGTCCACATAAAATCAAAGCATCCCAATTTGTTTGTTCTTTTATAGAGAGCTTGTTGTCTTCCATTTACTTGTGACAATAGAATTGTGGTTTCATTTGTTATTTAGTATTTTACCCAACTTTTCTCTCTTTGTCAATCACAAATGGAAGGCTTACACAACATCGATGGCGAGTTTGAGGCAGATAACCTTGATATGTTCTTTGATTGGAATGATGACCACTTCGTACCAACATTTCTACAGTCTGACAGTCCCATCACTGCTTTGCAAGATCCAAATTTAATAATTTTGTTCTTGTATACAATCTCACACCTTAACTCACCCAGTTTTTGTCCACATAACAACAAAACATCCCAGTTTGTTTGTTCTTTTATAGAGAGCTTGTTGTCTTCCATTTACTTGTGACAATAGAATTGTGGTTTCATTGTTTACTTAGTATTTTACCCAACTTTTCTCTCTTTGTCAATCACAAATGGAAGGCTTACACAACACTGATGACGAGTTTTGGGCAAATAACCTTGATATGTTCTTTGTTTGGAACGATGACCACTTCATACCAACATTTCTACAGTCTGACAGTCCCATCACTACTTTGGAAGATTCAAATTTAATAATTTTCTTGTAGTATACAATCCCACGTTAACTCACCCAATTCTTCTCCACATAACAACAAAACATCCCAGTTTGTTTGTTCTTTTATAGATACAAATAATTTTTTAATTTACAAAATAATATCTAATTTAATTAATATAAGAATTAATTATCTTTTATTTTTAAAATTAAATTTTATTTAATAATTTTATGAATGTTACTCACTTAAATCATTTTATTATTTCATTTATAGTGTTTTTCCCTTTATATCAAATAAAACGTAAAAGTGTGTGGGCCTGGGATTAAATTTTTTACGTTTTTCTTAATGAGTTTAACCAAAAGTCAAGTCATTTTATTTATTAATGTTTTAATTAAATAAACTTCTTCATAACTCAAACAGCAGTTTCATAAATCTAGACAACCTGATTGTGGTGGGTCAAGTATATTTGTTGTCCTGGAACATTTCCCAAGAAACATTACGTGAGCAATATAATCCGTGTTTGAATAGTAGAACAGTGTTTAAGAATTAAGAAAAATAATTAATTTAAAAACTATTATAAATTGAAACTTATAAAAGTATTCCAGTTCTAATTTGAAATTTGTTAATAGTAACGGAAAAAAGCATATGAACGTAATATTTTATGCACTTAAAAAAACCGATTGAATTTAAAAATTAATCTTGCTAATTATTAGTATCTTTCAATAATGATAGCAAATTATTATATAATAAAAAAATTATTTAAGACTATTACAAAATACGTTAATAATACATGAAATTTGTATTTTACAATCAACTTTATTATTTTCAATTTCTTAATAATAAAATCGATGACATACAAATTTATCAAATAAAACATATCATAATTATTTTAAATTAATAAAAAATATAAAGAAGTTTACCCAATGTTATAGTACAAATGTTTGTTTATACATAGATGGCGATAATATTTTAATAAGTTACTTCTAGAAAAAAAATTATTAAATAAAAATTAATTTTAAAAATTAAAATAATTAATTATTATATATTAATTAAATTATATATTATTTAAATATTTAAAAAATATTATAAAATAGTTTTTATTATTAATAAATATTATAAACTAGTATCTAATTAACTATCAAAGTCTTAGTTACTAATTATTGATAGTTAATTAAATATCAATTTAGAGATTAATTTATAAATTTTGAATTAATAATAAAAATTATTTTAAATATTAATAATTTTATTAATTTTTAAAATAATTTATAATTCTTTTTTAAAAGCTTTCATGTTAAATATCATTATACAACTTGATATTTCAGTTAGACGGATACCTTAATAAAATGTGAATATCAAGATTAAATGATTAACTATTTCTTATCTTTAAAATTAATGTTTGTTTAACAATTTTCTTGTAGTGTGCAATCTTACACCTTAACTCACCCAGTTGTTGTCCACATAACAACAAAGCATCCCAGTTTGTTTGTTTTTTTATAGAGAGTGTGATGTCTTCCATTTACTTGACAATAGAATTGTGGTTTCATTTGTTATTTAGTATTTTACCCAACTTTTCTCCCTTTGACAATCACAAATGGAAGGCTTACATAACATCGATGGTGAGTTTGAGGCAGTTAACCCTGATATGTTTTTTGATTGGAACGACGACCACTTCGTACCAACATTTCTAAGTCTGACAGTCATATCACAGCTTTGGAAGATCCAAATTTAATGGAAAATTTTTATTTTCAATCTGAGGCTGCTCCTGTTAACCCCTTTGCAATAAGGACTAAACTGGTTCTCTTTCTCTTTCTTACTTTTAAAAAAATTTTATACACCTTAATCTTACTGCATATGTAGTCTTTGTGTTTTTTTTAATGGTCATACAGGGTTTGCTTAGGAAGGAAAATAAAAAAAAAAATGTGGGTTGCTTTGTAAGAGAAAAAAGAATTAAAGTTTGCTTTTTTTTCCTTCTTTATTTTGTTGAAGATCTCACATCATATCATCATCAAATATAAAAAAACTAGTTTTTTTATTAGCAATAAAGATTTTATATATATATATATATATATATATATATATATATATATATATATATATAAACCACTCCAGGCATGATTCAATCTTTGTACAAAGAAGCAAGAACAACATGACCACCTAACACCTTCCAAACTACAATTCTAAATACTAATCCTGACAAAAACAAACTCCATCACAAAAGTAAAGCGAGTAAAGACATACCAGAGGGTCGAGACATCAATTAGAGAAAGAAAAGAAAGCTGAGGAAAACTTAGATGTGATCAAAGACCAAATTTTCAATTGAACCAGAGAAAAGATCTCAGAAGAATCCAAAACTTCTTTAAAATTAATTTTATTCTTATGACAAGGGTGTGTATAAAGAGGCAAAACCTGTCTCATCAAAGTTCGACGTAAGTTGCAGAAGAAGAATGGAGACCACTAGAAAAATAAAACATGAACACTACTTGATCTACAATAAAATCGGGTAAAACCTTGATTAAAAATATTTTTGCACGCACGCATTCACACATCTTCATATTAAACACTATATGTGTTTGTTTGAAAGGATAACCCGATGACCATGTACAACCCATAAATCAAATATCAAAAAAGAATTAAAAGTAAATGTTGAATTTAGTCTAAAATCTCTAAACCTTATAACTCACTAAGTTAAACATAAAAAATTAAAATATTTATATTTAGAAGAGTCATTAAAACCCACTTCACACTCATTATTTTTAGGCTTAATTATCCTTTTAATCCATATATGAAGGATAAAAATCAATTCTATATCTTAAAATATAAAAAATTCAATGTCGATCTAATTTTTTTTAAAACAATCCAACTTTGTCCCAAATTTAAAAAAAAAAAATCAATTTGGTATCAACCTTTTTATAATAATTCAATGTGGTGGTCCTAACGTTTTTTAAAACAACTCAATGTGATAACAACACATATAATTCAATATGTAGTGGTAGAATCACTAATGTAAATTTGTTTTAATGAGAACAATCTAATAGAAGGAACCACACTGAATTATTTTAAAAAAATTGGAACAATATTGAATTTTAAAAAATCTTGGAAATTGAATTGACTTTTGACCCTTAATATAAAGACTAAAATGGTAATTACGTCTTATTTAAAATAGAAGTCAAAATAATCTTTTAATAAGATTTATGTGAAGAATATTTCTAGGATTTCTTTTATAGATCACCCTTTGGTTAAAATCTTTAGATATTTTTTAAGAACTTCCTTCAAATCTTCTTTTGGGCCTCCTTCTAGGTCTTAGTCAACGTTCTTTATGAGTCTTGATAGTATTGTGGTGTCGAGTGAGTCCTAATACAAAACAATCAAAGGTTTTAAATTGTGCATATGGATTCTCAACTGACATGGTGTGAAATTGGAGGTGACTCATGAAATGATCTTCATTCATGGTAGTATTATGAGTTCGCCTATCCTCAATTCGATTACTCCATGTGCGAAGCCACAACTAGTAATTTTTCATTTGACTTTAAAAAATGTTATTTATAGATTGAGTCTCTCACTTATTTTCAAAGTAGAAACAAAGATCTTATTGTAACATAGATGTTCCATTGCTAGAATGGTTTATTCATAATCTCTTTATTTCTCTTGTCATACTATTTTCAATTTTGCTTGTTTTCGTAAAATATTAGGTGAGTTGACACCGAAACTCCTAAAATTTAGTGGACTTACTTTTTTTAAACTAGATGATTATTGGAAGTGTTTCCTATCCTTGATACTTAGGTAGACTCTCACCAAATGATGATGACCCATATTTATTGTCCGGGTTGCCATGTTGATTGTGATCTTAGAAAGTCATTCATAGCTGCTTGAAATGTTGATGGTGCATTTGTCAATCCAAACAACATCACTAGAAATTTTAGTGTCCATTTATGGTTTTGAAAGCTATTTTATGAGTGTCTTTTAGGGTGAGGCGATTTCGATGGTCTCCATAGTATAAGTCAGTCTTAGTGAAAATAGTAGTAGCTAAGCCTAATTCATCTAGTAAAAAATCAATGGTAGGAATGGGAAAGCAGTAACGAACGGTGACTGCATTTAAGGCTTTGTAATTTATGCAAAAACGTTATGTACCATCTTTTTTTATTAAGAGGACAGGGGAGGAGAATGGGCTTGTGTTGGGTTCAATAATTCATTCTTGTAGCATTTCTTGAATGAGGATATATATATATATATATATATATATATATATATATATATATATATATATATATATATATATATATATATATATATATATGGTGTTTTTTTAGTGAATAAGGATAGCGGTAGGGCTTAATCTTGATGAGGGAAGTGTTAAGGAGAAGGGGGATGTGGTAATCGTGTGGGCGCGGAGGTGGTAGACCTCGGGGAATGTGAAAAATGGTTTGATGTTGGAGTATAATAGATTTGATTGAGAATGGAAGAGAGTATAAAGGGAATGATGGCGTTTGTAAGTTGATTTCTAAGAGAATGAAGGATGGTGAGGGTTTGTCAATGGATAATAGATGGAGGGATGCCATGACTTTTGCTTTTGTGGAGATGAGTTGGAAGAACTAATGATAGGTGGTTTGGGTTGGTGTGGTGGCTTTTAGGGTGATATGGTGATTTAGGTGGTTGAAAGGTATGTTGGGAATAAAGAAGTCAGTTGTAATAGGGCCCAAGGTGTCTAACCATTCAATCCCTAAAACAACATTTGCTCCTCAGTTGTGAGAAAGTATAGGAGAATTGTGAACGTAGTCTTTTGAATAGCTATATTTGCTAATGGGAAAATGCCTTGACATTTGATAACAACTTTGTTTCCTACCATAGTTGTAAAAGGGGGTTGGGAGAAATGGGTAGATGGAGGTGGGGTTGTAGAATATTGGGTGAGCTACCATAATTGATTAATACTTGACTAGGAGACTTTGGATACGACCAGTGAATTTTAGGATTTGTGGTGAAAGGTTTCCTTTAAGGGCTTGCAGTGAGAGATGAAAATGGATCATATCCTTAGTGTGGGTTGGTTCAATGGTGTCATCAGGGGGTTCTGGAAGATAATCTGGGTTGTCAAGGAATAGTAGAAGTCTAGAGGTAGAGTAATTGTGGACTCTCCTTTCTTGAAGTTGTTCAGTTGTGAGACATTTAATGGGTAGTTTAGGGGTTGTAGAAGGAATGGGAGTGGGATGTGGTGAGCAGTGAAACTATCATTATTGGTTTGGGTAGGCGTGATCGTTTGAGGTTGGGAGAATGATACATGACATTGGTGGTGGGTTGCTGAGACATGGTAAAGTTGGTGTAACGAAAGGATTTGAGTTTGCAATTTGAATAGTTTCGTTTCGCTTGGTGGTTGGTGTAGGAAGAAGAAAAAAAACAAAGTTCTAAGGCACGGGTAACCTTGGAATGGTGTTAATTCAGGTGGTCTGACAGGTTTTTAGGGAAGGGAGGTTATGCTGGATGTTTTGTATAAGGGTTGGAGTACTCTTGAAGTGCTTCATTTCTTTTATTCAATTAATTCTTTGCTGAACAAAAAAAAAAACACGGGTAAAAGAAGGCCAATCAGTGAGGAAATTGTTTTGATGCATCCAGTTAAACCATCTAAGGGTCTCCCCTTTCATGTGTGAAAGGGAGTTATGGATAATCTTTTTTTCTAAGGAAATTTATTAGAATTTGAATTATTGATAAGCTTGAAACAACTATTTCAAAGAGTATGGCCTTCAAAAAAACGTTAGTTGTTGTTTTGGTGGTCTTATGGTGGGTAATGGCGGAGGATGAGTGTGTGGAGAAATATGTGGGGAAAAATTTGGAGATGGGAAAGAGGAAACTTGGTCTATTACGGATATGAGTGACAATTGCATGAATTCATTCCTGACTACTATATTTGTTTGTCTGGTTTTGATGACCTCCATTTGAGCTTGTATAGTTGAGAGACGTTCCTAAATGGCTTGGAGGATTTCCTCTAGGCCTTTAGATTTAGGTTTGGGAGGCATGGAGGAGGTCAATGAAAGCACCAATGTTAGACTTGTGCTACTGAATTTTTAAGAAATGATAGTTAGGCTTGTGCTACTGATTTTTTAAGAAATGACATTACCGCTCTCCACATCCTATCTACGGTTAGGAATACTTCATTCATTTTTATTTTTTATATCGACATGAAATACTTCATTCATAATTTATTCATGTTTAACATTACTT
The DNA here is from genome assembly GCA_013389735.1 of Phaseolus lunatus. Classification (NCBI taxonomy): domain Eukaryota; kingdom Viridiplantae; phylum Streptophyta; class Magnoliopsida; order Fabales; family Fabaceae; genus Phaseolus; species Phaseolus lunatus. The sequence goes on along the minus strand of CM023865.1, from coordinate 9,961,653 downwards.
AAATAAGTGATATTTTGGGTTGATACACGTAAATAGGCCTAATCCCCTATTACAATCTTAGATTACAAAAATTAGCATGAGTCATCACACAACATAATCTTTCACCCACGGTGGTTGAGCCTTCTCTCAATTGGACTTGTTGTAATTGTTGGACCTTAGTGTAACATAATATCTTGTAGGAAAATTTAATACGGAAAAGGATGAACAAAATTACTTAGAAACAGACCAATGAAATATCAGTGCAAGGGAGACTAGCAGTTGGAGCAAGAGACACTACAAGAAAGCATCTCTACTGGGAATTATTAGAGGAATTGGTTATTGCAGTTTGAAGTCTTGAACATGATGTAATAGATATAAAATTACGACTTCCTTAGTGATAGTAACGGTCCATTATATTACAGCTTAGATGGGGAGAACTTTGGAAAGATATGGTGTGCTATCAAAGAATTTCAAGACTATCCGACCAGACGTGTTAAGGTTGTGAGAATGGAAAAATCTAGGGACCAACTCAATGTGAAGACAAGTTTTAAAATTTGGAAGCTTGAAACTCTGCAACCAGGGAAGGGAACCAACATGAGCCTCATTTATGTCATTTGTCAACAAACTGCTTAATGTTAACCACCAAAGGAACAAAATATTGCATCATATGCAACATTGCGGAAGTAGGTAGGAAATAATATTGTTGTATTTTACTATTTGATTGAGGAAGGGTAAAACATTTTGAAAGTTCTGAAAGAAGTCAAAGGTTAGAAATTAAGAATTTATAATACAATTTTTTTACTTTATTCTCTACTTTCTTACTTTGTGCATATTTGTACATTATTTATTTTATATATTATTTTCTTATTTATAAAAAGTTATCTATATATTATAATTGTTTTTAAGTAATTAAACTTCGATTTACTGTGAGTTTCAAGACGTCTTCACACAAATTCAATCCCTCATCTTGCTAATGAGTTGTTTTAATTATCAAAAAAAATTATTAAACATTGATTTTAAAAATAAAAAATAATTAATTCTTATATTAACTAAATTAAATATTATTTTATAAATTAAAAATTTATTAATATCTAAAATAATTCCTATTATTAATAGAAATATATGATTAAATTAATAATTGTATTTAAATTTTTATATAAAAATAATAATAATAATTAACTATCATAATTTTAGTTATCAACTAAGAATTAAAATAGTTAATTATTAACAAAAACTAATATAAATAGAAATAAATTTTTAATTTACAAAATAATATTTAATTTTTCAGTATAATAATCAATTATTTTTTATTTTTAAAATTAATTTTTATTTAATAATTTTATGTATGTTACTCACTGAAACCATTATATTATTTCATTTGTAGTGTTTTTCTCCATATATCAAATAAAACGTAAAAGTGTAGGTCTAGGCATTATATTATTTCATTTGTAGATTGATAGTGTTTTTCTCTTTATATCAAATAAAGTGTAGGTCTAGGCATTATATTATTTCATTTGTAGATTGATAGTGTTTTTCTCTTTATATCAAATAAAACGTAAAAGTGTGTGGGCCTGGGATTAAACTTTTTTATGTTTTTCTTAATGAGTTTAACCAAAAGTCAACTATTTTATTTATTAACGTTTTAATTAAATAAACTTTTTCATAACTCAAACAGCAGTTTCATAAATATGAACAAACTGATTGTGGTGGGTCAAGTATATTTATTCTCCTGAAACATTTCCCAAAAAACATTATGTGAGCAATATAAATACAATACCGAGTTTGAATAATAGAACAGTGTTTAAGAATTAAGAAAAATAGTTAATTTAAAAAATATTATAAATTGAGATGATAAAAGTATTTCAGTTCTAATTTGAAATTTACGGACAAAAACATAACAATTTAATATTAATATTGTATACACTTAAAAAAAAACCAATTGAATTTAAAACATCCAGTAATATTTTAATCTTTCTAATTATTACTATCTTTATAATAATAGCAAATTATCATATAATAAAAAAATTATTTAAGACTATTACAAAATACATTAATAATACAAGAAATTTTTATTTAACAATCAACTTTATTATTTTCAATTTCTTAATAATAAAATGGATGACATACAAATTTATCACATAAATCATCATCAATATTATTTCTGAAATTATTAAAAAATGTAAAGAAGTTTACGAGTGTAATAGTCCAAATATTTGTTTATAACATAGAATGACAATAAGATTTTAATTTAGTAGGCAATGCAAGTTACTTCTAGAAAAAATTATTAAATAAAACTTAATTTTAAAAAATAAAAAAAATTAATTATTATACACGGAGGGAAGTAGGTAGTAATTAATGTTGTTGTATTTTACTATTTGATAGAGGAAGGGTAAAACATTTTGAAAGTTATGCAGGAAGTCAAAAGTTAGAAATTAATAATTTATAAGACAAAATTTTTACTTTATTCTCTACTTTCTTACTTTGTGCATATTTGTACATTATTTATTTTATATATTATTTTCTTATTTATAAAAAAATATATCTATTTATATAACATAAATCATTATAATTGTTTTTAAATAATTAAACTTGTATTTACTGTGAGTTTCATTCAAGACCTCTTCACACAAATTCAATCCCTCATCTATGAGTTTTTTTTTTAATTATAAAAAAAATATTAAACATTAATTTTAAAAATAAAAAATAATTAATTCTTATATTAACTAAATTAGATATTATTATTAGATTAAAAAATTATTAATATCTAAAATAATTTTTATTATTAATAAAAATATATAATCTAATTTTTAAATTGATATATATTCATGAGATTTTTGTATTTGAATTTCATATTAAACAAAATGTCAATAATAATTATCTGTCATATTTTAGTTACCTACTTAAGAATCTAAAATAGTTAATTATTACTAAAAAAAATTATTGATTAGAAATTAATTTTAGAGAAAAAAATAATTAGTTGTTATAGTGACTATTTTGAAAATAAAAAAAAATTGATTTATAAATTAGTTTTTATTATTGTTAAATGATTTCTAAATTAGTATCTAAGTAGTTAATAAGGTTTTTGTTACCAAAATCATTTAGATACCAATTTAGAAATCATTTAATAATAATATAAACTAATTTAGAAATTAAAAATATTTTTAATTTTAAAATGGTCTTGATCTTATAGCAACTAATTATTTTTTTGTTTCTAAAATTATTTTTTATTTAATAATTTTCTTGTAGTGTATTAAAAAAAACTAATATATATACAAATAATTTTTTATTCTACAAAATAATATTTAATTTAGTCAATATAATAATTAATTATTTTTTATTTTTTAAACTAATTGTTATTTAATAATTTTATTTATGTTACTCACTTAAACCATTATATTATTTCATTTGTGTTTTTTCTCTTTATATCAAATAAAACGTAAAAGTGTGGGTCTGGACATTATATTATTTCATTTGTAGATTTGTAATGTTTTCTCATTATATCAAATAAAATCTTGATATATTCTTTAATTGGAATGACAACAATTTCGTACCAACATTTTTTTAGAGTGTCACAGTTCCATCACTACTTTAAAGATCCAAATTTAATAATTTTTTTAAGTATATAATTTCCACTTTAACTCACTCAATTTTTGTTTACATAATAACAAAACGTCACAGTTTATTTGTTCTTTTATAAATACAAATAACTTTTTAATTTACAAAATAATATCTAATTTAATTATTATAATAATTAATTATTTTTTATTTTTAAAATTAATTTTTATTTAATAATTTTATGTATGTTACTCACTTAAACCATTATATTATTTCATTTGTATAGTGTTTTTCTCTTTATATCAAATAAAACGTAAAAGTATCTGGGCGGATTAAACTTTTTTACGTTTTTCTTAATGAGTTTAACCAAAAGTCAACTCATTTTGTTTATTAATGTTTTAATTAAATAAACTTCTTAATAAGTCAAACAGCAGTTCATAAATCCGGACAACTTGGTTGTGGTGGGTCAAATATATTTGTTGTCCTGGAACATTCTCCAAAAAAACATTACGTGAACAATATGAATACAATACTGAATTTGAATAGTAGAATAGTATTTAAGAATTAAGAAAATTAATTATTTTAAAAATTATTATAAATTGAGACTCATAAAAATATTCCAGTCCTAACTTTGAAATTTATTAAATGTAACGGACAAAAACATAACAATTTAATATTGTATATAATTAAAAAAACGATTGAATTTAAAACATCCAGTAATATTTTAATCTTTCTAATTATTACTATCTTTATAATAATAGCAAATTATCTTATAATAAAAAAATTATTTAAGACTATTACAAAGTTTAAGAATTTTTTATTTTATTTTTATTTTTGTTGATTTTGAAGGATTGGATGAAACTTATACTCGTAGCTTTCCCCTTGCCATCAATTTTATTTCCCCCCTCTTTTATTTTATTTTTTTTACAGGATTGGATTGAAAGCGGCACATCAAAGTTTTAAGCAAGAAATTCTTAATTTGAAGGTAATTACACTCAAATGTGAAAAGATTATATGAATTTTACTTGAGCATAATTTAAGAAAAGCATCTTGTTGCATGCCATGACGATTAAACACATAAATAAAAATTTTGTATTTTGTTTCCATCTGTGTTTTTATTATATCTGATTTTTCTCTTTCCTACTTAAACTTCACTGAATATATGAGAAAAGGAATTCAACTAATGTTATTATTCTCAATCAATAATTAAAATTCCTTTTTCCCCCTCAAAATTAGATTTTCCTTGCATTCACCGATTGTCCCAAAACTCATGTTTATTATCAACTCATGAAATGAAGAAAGTCACGTCTTATTAAAAGAAAAATAATAATCAAAAGTTATGTTTCTAGATAGAACTTTGAATCGGATTACAATTAGACAATTTTTTTTTTTTTAAAATAGAACAATTTTAAAATTACATTTATCAAATTATAGTAGTAAATTAATGTCTTTCACTTTAACGTTGTTAAATTAACATTTTTCATAAAATGATATTATGTTGACAACTCTGCACCATATTACAACTAGAAAGAGAAATAATTTTTTATTTAAATAAAATAATTTTAAAATTACATTGACCAAATCACAGTTGTAATAAATTAGTATCTTTCAATTTGCATTTGAAATTGTTTAATTTTGTAATTATTATTTCTTATATTTTAATTAATGTTTTATTATCTTTAATTTTTTTTACTTAATATTATAACATAATTAATTATTATACTATTTTTAGTATTTATCAAGTTACATTTTAATTTTTATGTAGTTTAAATTAAAAAAATTCAACATTACAAAATTAAAGTAACCAATATTCTATTATGTGAAGATATATGAAAGTTACAAACAAGGTAAAAGAGGATTTTTAATTTTTTTAAAACACTTTTTAGTTTATTTAATATTTTGTTTTAAAATTTATGTAATTATTCTATTTCAGAACAAAAAAAATATATTTCTAAAACTAAAACATTTAAATAATATTTTAATCAAACAAATTATTACTCACTTTTAAATAAGGGTTAAGGTAAAGAAAAAAAATATTCAAAACTACCGAGAGACACATAATTAAAATGTTATAAATGCGGTTAATAGAGTGTAATTGTCCTAATTTCTATAATATTTTTGTGTGCAAAAAAGACAATGGGATTAAAGTTAAAATGACATGCAAATTATCAAAAGCTTCCCTCGATTAAGTCCGTCCAGGTGTGGTCAAAACTTTATTTTCTCTTTCTGGTAGTAGCCATCTTTTTCAAGTTTTACTTAAAAAAAAAAAAAATTCTATATTCAAAATTTCATATATTTATTAAAGATTAAAATATTTTATAATATATAAATAAATAGAAATCTCAATTTTATAAACCAATATTTTAAAATTAAGTTAAATTTAAAAATCACTTTTTATTTATTTATTTATCATTTTTCATGAATCTCTTTCATATCACAAATGGATTGGATGGTGTACAGAACATGGATAGGGACTTTGAGTCAGATAAGCCTGACATGTTCATTGACTAACCAACATTAATATAGCTTTTTTTTTTACTGCTAGAATCTTGAGTGCATGCATATTCTTCATTCCTACATGTTTTGTAGGCAACAAGCTATTCATCTTGAGCAAAACCCAATGAATCAACTCTCGATGCCAAACAGAATCGAAAATAACATTATTAACCAATCAAGCTCTTATCCAGCTCTGGTGTGCCCAAACCCCGTGAGTATAATTGTTAAAAAAAAACATGTCACACAACTGAGGTTGCACTTCGTATACTCCGAAGGCTGTTTTTTGGGGACCTTAATTAACCATATTTTTTGTCAATATCTGGACTTGTATGGAGGTACAGGCAAGGCCAGGGAATGAATCAGGATATTCAAGTGGACAACGTGCCCCACCACAAAGACCTGCTTTATTTCCGCTTCGCAATCATATCAGTAACTCTAATACTGCTTGGAATTATGGGTGCGTTTTCTGCTTCTACTTAATTACACTTAACCAGTTATGCATTTAGAAATTATAAACCAACAAAAAAGACAACAAATTGCATGTCTCACATGGACCCTACCTCTCTGTGAGTGTCAGACTCACAATTCTGTATCTTTCCAATGTTTGAAACTTAGAATTAAATACGTTTCCATAATAAGTTTCCATGTGCTTGTAATAACGTTCATTTGAATATAAATTTTAAAATTAATGTTTTGACATCCTAATAATTTTTTTTTTATAAAAGCCTTCAGGTTAGTTAGGTATATAATCTAATTTGAGGTTAGTTAGGTATATAATCTAATTTGAGATCTCAGCTAGACTAATATATTAAGTATAACAGTGATGAGAAAAAGGAAAAAAAAAACCAAAGACCCTTCCCCCAGCACACGCACCGCACCATTTTTCTCTCTCCCACCATATTCTCTTTTTCTCTTCTTTCTTAATTTTCTCTCCCAATCTTCATCTATTTTAGAATCTGATCGGACCACGTTGTAGCTGGGGAGTTAAGGAACATTTCTAACCGATCAGAATTTTAAACCGAGTAAGTTCATTTTTACTTTAAAGATCCTTTATTATTTGTTTTTCGCTATGTTTTAGTCATCAATCTTGGTGGGGTCAGTTGAGAAGATTAATCCTCTCAACTTATTCTAGTATATACTGAATTTATATTCTGTTTGGATAACTTGCATTAGGCCCGTAAATCTTAAAGCTTATCCAGACGATGGAGAATAAAATTCTAGAAGTTCCTTGGGAAGCAAGCAATTAAGGTAAGGGAAGCTAAATTTAAATTTTTATAGCACCCTAGGCTAGAAGATTCTGGATGTGGAAGGGACGTGGTCCCAATATTTAATTTCTCTGGAACGGATGCTGTGTGTTTATATTTTGTGTTATTTGTTTATATAATATTTAAATTTGTAAAAATATTTTATTTTGATGGTTTAATATTTAAGTGTGGTTTTTTTATGTTAAATAAACTTTTGAGTATTGTGGATTACATTTTGAATGATATTGTATGATGAAAATGATATGGAATTGAATTCATACATTTGGGATAATGTATGGACTGATGTTTGCTGTGTATTAAGTATTGATACCTATGTGGTAACAGAGATCTTCGAGCTTCACTGATGATCTAAGTCACATAGACTAAGATATCAGGTGGTGAGAAGCTGATGGAGGAGTTCATGCACACCGTGACATATGAGATGCACGGCTTGGGTTGTATTGAACTTACCCTGACCCTTTATGTTGGATTCGCTGGTAATCTTTGGATCAGGTGTTAGTCTCTGGTGGGACTTACTTAATACGAGTCTTCCGGAAGATGTTGTTTGTTGAATATATTGGATGTGTAGATCCATGTGAGATCTATGTGATTGTTTTATTATTGAGATTTGAAGAAGATTGAAAAATTGAAGAATTGGTCATGTAATTTGGTTTTCTCTTTTAATTTAATTGCATATATTATAAAACTTTATTTTCACTAGCTTACCCTTGCTTTTCGTGTTGTGTTTGAACTGCGATGACTGTACTATGTACACGAGCAGATGACCATACAGGTGCAGGAGAGCCTTAAAAGTTTCAGAGTTTTATTTTGAGCTATGGATATGTAAATATTTATACTTATATAAGTCATAATCTTGTAATAGAAATATTTTGAAAAACTCTAAGTTTGTACAAAAATATGTAGAATGTGTATTAAAATAGTTATATAAATTTTCGGGGTGTCACATTAAGTAACAACAATTATCTCTCATTATATGAAAAAAAATTATTAAAAACAAAAAAAAAAAAAAAAAAAAAAAAAAAAATTCATCTTAACAAAAATGATAGGTAAATTATACCTATTCATAAAAATTTTTAAAAACTGAATAGATGGAAGTCTAAAATTTGTAGTATATTAATAAAAACTAATATAGATACAAATAAATTTTTATTCTATAAAATAATATTTAATTTAGTCAATATAATAATTAATTATTTTTTATGTTTAAAATTAATTATTATTTAATAATTTTATGTATGTTACTCACTTAAACCATTATATTATTTCATTTGTGTTTTTTTCTCTTTATATCAAATAAAACGTAAAAGTGTGGGCCTTGACATTATATTATTTCATTTGTAGATTTGTAATTTTTTTCTCTTTTTATCAAATAAAACGTAAAAGTGTCTAGGCCTGGGATTAAACTTTTTTACGTTTTTCTTAATGAGTTTAACCAAAAGTCAACTCATTTTATTTATTAATGTTTTAATTAAATAAACTTCTTCGTCACTCAAACAACAGTTTCATAAATCCGGACAATCTGGTTGTGGTGGGTCAAGTATATTTGTTTTCTTGGAACATTCTCCAAGGAACATTACGTGAGCAATATAAATACCGAATTTGAACAGTAAAACAATGTTTAAGAATTAAGAAAAATAGTTAATTTAAAAAATATTATAAATCGAGACTCATAAAAATATTCCAGTTTTAATTTGAAATTTATTAACAGTAACGGACGAAAACGTAACAATTTAATATTGTATACACTTAAAAAAAACCTATGGAATTTAAAACATCTAGTAACATTTTAATCTTTCTAATTATTACTATCTTTTATAATAGTAGCAAATTATCATATAATAAAAAATTATTTAAGACTATTACAAAATACATTAATAGTACATGAAATTTGTATTTTACGATCAACTTTATTATTTTCAATTTATTAATAATAAAATCAATGACATACAAATTTATCACATAAAACATCATAATATTATTTCTGAAATTAATAAAAATGTAAAGAAGTTTTCCGAGTGTAATAGTCCAAATGTTTGTTTATAATTTAGATGGCAATAAGATTTTAATTTAGTAGGCAATGCAAGTTACCTTTAGAAAAAAATTATTAAATAAAACTTAATTTTAAAAATAAAAATAATTAATTATTATATATTAATTAAATTATATATTTTTAAATATTATAAAATTATTATAAAATAATTTTTATTATTAATAAAAGTTATAAACTAGTATCTATTAAATGTCAAAGTCTTAATTATTAATTATTGATAGTTAATTAAATATTAATTTAGAGATTCATTTATAAATTTTAAATTAATGATATAAACTATTTTAAATATTAATAATTTTTTTAATTTCTAAAATAATCTATAGTTTTATTTATAAAAGCTTTCATGTTAAGTATCATTATGCAACTTGACATCTCAATTAGACTAACACCTCCAAAAAAACGTGAACAGTAGAATTAAATGATTAATTATTTTTATCCCTAAAATTGATATTTGTTTAATAATTTTCTTATAGTATACAATCTCACACCTTAACTCACCCAGTTTTTGTCCACATAACAACAAAACATCCCATTTTGTTTGTTCTTTTATAGAGAGTGTGTTGTCTTCCATTTACTTGTGACAATAGAATTGTGGTTTCATTTGTTATTTAGTATTTTACCCAACTTTTCTCCCTTTGACAATCACAAATGGAAGGCTTACAAAACATCGATGGCGAGTTTGAGGTAGATAACCTTGATATGTTCTTTGATTGGAACGACGACCACTTCATACCAACATTTCTAGAGTCTGAGAGACCCATCGTTGCTTTAGAAGATCCAAATTTAATGGAAAATTTTTATTTTCAAATTGAGGCTGCTCCTGTTAACCCCTCTACAGTAAGGATTAATCTGGTTCTCTTTCTCTTTCTTATCTTTTAACAAACTTTTATGCATCTTACTGCATATGTAGCCTTTGTGTTTTTTTTAATGGTCATACAGGGTTTGCTTAGGAAGAAAAGGAAAAAAGAAAAAGAAAAAAAATGTGTGTTGCTTAGTAAGAGAAAAAAAAAAGTTTGTTTTTTTCTTGTTTATTTTGTTGAAGATCTCACATCATATTATTATTTCATAGTATAAAAGTAAGTGTGAATCTCACATTTTGAGTCGATTTTATAAAATTGAGTTGGACTTAAAGTTTATTTTTTATGATATCAAAGTTATTTAAAGTTTTCCTAATAAATGATTGTTGGACTTATCTGACTTTTCCAGGTATAAATTAGAAATCCCACATTAATTAGAGATAAATATATTTCACAATATATAACTAGATATAAACCTTATTTTACTATAAATAAATCAATTTTATAAGATTGAGTTAAACTCAAAATGTACTTCATAATATTTTTATTTAGAAAGTAAAGAGAAAATGCATAAACATAAGAACAATTTGATATTTAAATTTACAAGATCAACTTCATACATCTCTTCTTTGAATGGGAAATATTTGAAAAACATTAAGCCCCACATGCATTTTCATATTTTCTAGCATGTAAGAAATAATGGCAAAAAGAGTAAGGAACTTAATTATTGTTCATATTTTTCCTCTTTTATATCTGTTTCCCTATGTTGCTTTGTTATTATTGTCTTTTATCTACTCCAAATTTTTTAAAGCTCTAATGATGATGTATGTGTACAACAACAATGAGCGCATACGTATGCTATGATTAATTAAAAAATTGTTTTGAAAACATACGCAACGCACACGTCACACTGCACATTTACACGTAAGAGGACACCAGAAATGTTTGTTTGTGCAGTTTGTTAATGGTAGTGAATTTGTATGAATATTATCCAGGTTTTGGAATCAATAGATGAAGCACAAAGTCAGGTCCAACCCACGGACCCAATGTCTTTGTTTTCCCAGGGACCCTCAACTGCAGTGGATTTTACTTTTGTTCCAAATCCCCTGCCACCACCAGCACCAAACACCTCAGTTCTTAATGGAACACAACTAAGCAACTCTTTATCATCCCCGGTAAATTAATGATTCTTAATAATTTCTTAAACACACCAATCCAAACACAATTATTAATTATATGTATCTCAATCTTTTAAACGCCACATTAGATGACAAGTAACCGTATTTATTGCATAATTTAATTAGGAGGGAATGACGTTGGAAGGAGAAGCTCCATCTTTTCGAGGACAGGATGTCACCCAAACTGGTCGCTCCAATCAATTCTCAGCCTCGCAAAACGAAAATTTGCAGTAGGAAAATGTTATTTTCGGCAGTAAATTCATATTTTAATAAAAAAAATTCTGTTTGTTCTCACCTATCAGCATTATTTTATGAAACTTTTTGTTTACTTGTTAATCTTACTATGATGTAGGCTTAAAGATCTTCATTCTAATGGCGACCAAAACCGGAGCAATCAACTTTCGGTACCAAACACATTCGAAATCAATAATTTCAACGGTCTCAATATCAACCAATCATCTCTTAATCCAGCGATGGTCCACGCAAACATCGTGAGTATAATTGTTGAGAAACATGTTCCACAATACATGCTCCATAGTCTTTGTTTTTTTGTAAACCTTATCTACATGATCATATTTTTTGTCAAAATATGTTGTATGCAGGTACAGGTAACGCCAGCGATTGAAACATACTCAACTGGAGTGTTTGCCCCACCCCAGAGGCCTGCGTTTTTCCCGCTTCAGAACCATATCAGTAACTCTGCATGGAATTCTAGGTGCTCTTAATTGTCTTTTTCTACTTCCACTTAACCCTTACCCAGTTATCCCTCCCTTAGAAACTATGAACCCCACAAGACAACAAAATTACGCGTCTCACATGTGAACCCCACCTCTTGTTCACTGTCAGACTCACAATTTTGTATCTTCCCTAATAGTTTTTTAAAGCTTACAATTAAACATGTGCGGATGCTTCTATCTAATGACGTTATGAATTTTTAACAGTAGGCCCCAACACACCCAATTCTCCTCTCTTGATATGTATGGTGCCCCGTACGCACCCAATCACATGCAGTATGATTTCATTCATCTCCTACTTATTGCAATTACTCAATTACTCCATTAACAAATTAACAACAAAATGCATGAACTGTTTATGTTTTATTCAGGTTATTCTCTACAGTGCATAATCAAGTTGGCCATTCCTCTGAATTGCAGCATATTCATGGTTTACAATCTCAAAATTCTAGATGGCCTGTCAACCCAATGTATCCTAGGTATCTAAGTTTCACCTTTTCCTTTTTCGGAGACATGCTTCTACATCAAATTTACTGGTGTTCTTCACCATTTAACAAATCAGCTTAAAGTATCAAGCACGTGGTTGCTTTTCTTTTGTCTTAGGTTGGAGCCATACTCAGATCTTGACACTGCTTTTGTCACAATGCCATCAATTCCTTATCAACGAGGTTTTAGACCTATGCTGCCTAAGCCTGCAGTTCGTTCTGCGGTCTCACTTGCCAATTATGGTCAACAACCTAGCTTATTTGTGATAGGCAATTCCCATGGATCCGGATCTTCAGTGCCTCCGACCAATCAAATGTTTGCCCTCAAATTTCCACTTTGGTTACTACTTCACAAATATATTGCCATTTAAGGCTTTATATATAAATTTAAAAGCATTAATAATCATATAATATTTAGATATATATATATATATATGTATAATTACATTTAATTACTTTATATAATATTAATTTATCTCTCTTGTTAAAAAAAACTTTGTAGAGATGTTAAAAGAAGGTATAGGAAAGTAAAATTAAAAATAATGTATCTTTAAAGAATGGATTTATAAAACTTAATACATAGTAGTAGTTGTTGAGGGAAATACTCTCCCCAAAAAAAGGTTAGCCATAAAAAGTGATTTATCCGTTTTCTTTACAATTAATTTATTATATAAAAAATTGAAAACAACTTTTAAATTGCAATCATTTTAAAGTGGATAACTAGATATATCCATTTATCAAATATAACATTTTATTTACTCTGTTAGTAAGATTCCATTATTGCAGGTATTCCCCATTGTATCAAAATCAAAATCAGGGTCATTACCATCATCCCCAAGTCATGATGATGCCCAATAATCAAGGGCAGCAAAGTAGTGCCTCAATGCAACAGTGGTGAGCAACCAATTTATCAATAATCATTTAACACTCTCTACTAGAAGGATGCAATGCCATATTTTTCACCTAGTGCTACAATAATTTCTATATGTTATAATTATACACTACTTTTCAAATAAAGGTCCCAGGGTGTGTCGAATCACATTAGTAAATATAATCAAAGGATGAATACCCCTAATCTGCAACGGCACAGCAACACAAGTTCTCGGGTAACTGAAGCATCAAGTTCGCGACTTTCAATATCCAGGGAGGCTAAGATTGCTCCCGTTTTAAGGTATAAAAATATATTGCATGATTTTTTAGACAATAGAGTGAAAAAAAAAACTTTTATTGTTGTTTATATTTTCATTTTCTGGATAAAAAGTTTAATAATAACATAAAAAAGTTTATCTAGAATACAAGAAGAAGCCAGTATTCCGAAGAATGAAGTACGGATTAGTCGGGACGTGGGAAATGTTCAAGGAACTTCATCAACTAGGTAATTTACTTTAGCTATCTATGATTTCTCTTGCAATTTGCAGCTTCTAATGGTTGAATTTGTTAATAGGTCCGAACCTTCTGAAGCGATTAGAAGGATTCTAGATATGAATCCTTCGCGGTTGATTAGCCGTTGCATTACTGCTGAAGGCAGCCCTGGAAGGGTAAAAATATCTAGAACATGCAGTATTTTTTTTTCATTACTAATAAAAAAATCATTACTGATAAAAAAAAATTTGCAGTTTTTTTTATTTACGGTAGAATTATGAATATGTACTATCACGACTTTTGAGTTATAAAATGGAAGTGACAATTTTGTTCTTTAATTTTGAAATTACATTGATCAAATCACAATTATTATAAATTGATATTTTTCTTTATGATTTGGAAAATAAGTGTTGTTCCTATTGAGAGATATAAAAACATATATTATCATTTTCACATAAACAATACAATACATTAGTACAGTAGTTTCTCCAATCTAGATGTTCTCCTTTTCAGTGTGCATGTGAACGGTGTCTTTTTTTTCTTCCTTATAGACAGCCATTCTTAAACCTGAAAAATGGATTTTGTACAGGTACGTTATCAACCACCACCTCGTGGTCGTCCTCCAAAACGACGCTATGAAGAGTATTTTCAACGTGAAAAGGTAAGCGATGTACTCCAATTAGAAAGGAGTAAACAGTTAATTTCTGAAAAAATAACAAATTATCTCATTAGTTTTAAAATAGGTCTTTGAAAGTGTAAAATGCTGCATAAAATTGGTGGTTTATCGACTAAAAGCGTGAATATACGTTGTTTCTCGTTATACTGTGATCAAGAATATATGAACCCTAGAATGATGCAGTCTGGGCTTGTTTTGAGTAGTTGCATAAGGTTTCTTCCGAAATAGGAAATGCTGGAACAAGTTCAACATCCCTACAAGCCCAACATATTCCTTACAGTTATCAAAACGCCATAGCCACAAATGCCCCCTCTGCTCCTAGGTAGACTCTGCAGCTCAAAAGTCAATATCTAATGCTGCTCTTCTCACCATACTTTAAACATTTAACTTAAAAGTGCTGAAGAAACTGAAAATTTTCATGGTTCTGAATTTTCAGGCAATTTGTAAACTCTGTCTGTGACATAGAACATGGAAGGATAGGTCATCCCATTGACCCCCAGCCTACATTATTCAAACCACAGCCAGGTAAATTACAATTCTCTAAACCACACTTTTCTTTTATTGAACAATGATGAAGAAATTTGGTAAGATATTCAGTAATTAGTTGTCTTGTTATTCAACAATATTCTAGTAAGTTACGGTAAGTTTATATCACTATAGAAAAATTATATAGCAAGCCAGCATTACATATTTTGAGCTGAAAACTTCATAATATATGACAAATGGTGATTTTCTTAATGCAGAGAACTAATGTGCCTGTAGTTCAGAATGAGACCATAGCTTTCTCGAGCAGTTGGACCGGAAGATTTCAATTTGTATGTTTAAAAACTCATTATTTCAAATTCTCATAAACAAAGACTAGTTTTCACAATGCAAGTCATTTTCATGCTGATGTTGGTTTGGGTCTACCAGTTATGCAAAGTAGTGCTGGATAGCTTTATAATCTCTTGCTTGTGTTAATGTTTTTCAAGCCACCGCACATACTAAACCCTATGACCTTAACCACTAATATATCCAAAACGAATAATCTCCAATAGGAATGATAATGAGGTGGGGGTGGTGCGGGTTAAGTATACATCTCCATCTCTAAAACTTAAAAATCATTCTCGTCTAGATGAAAATTTTATAGATGAAATTTTTATTTATCTCAAGATAACAGATAAAGAGTATATTGATATCTGACTTTTATTGTTTTAAATATTAATTAAAATATTTTTTATAAAAGTAAAAATAACGAAAACATGATATTATTCATGATTTAATATAAAAGAAGATATAAGATAAGAGTTTAGGTGAACTTGAGAATGAGATATTCCTATGTGAAAAATAAACTAAATAAAAATTTAAAAGGGAGTATAATTAATTAAATGGGTATTTAAAAGCTATTTGATTTGATGAAATTGATATTTGTAAAAAAAATGTGTAATCAAATTGAATTTTGTAATAAAATGTTTTATAAAATTTTTTAAATAAAACAAGTTTTGTTTATAAATTAATTTTTTTTTAGCAAATTAGTACATTGTTTTCACATTATCATAAACTATTTTCTCACCATTAATATATTACAATAAATATTTTTTTAAATCAAACAATTTATAAAATTAACTATTAAATTATTGATATTTTATATAATCTTTCTTTTTTTAAACTAAAATTTTCAATTTACACAAATAAAATAAATATAAAAAAAATCCAGAAATTTTCATATCCTTTAACAACTTACAACTTTAGAAAAAGTTTCGGATAAGTGATTTTGTCAGATCGTATGGAATAAACACGATTTCTTTAGTTTATTTTTATAATAAAAAACTTTTAACAATTTGTATTACATGATGAGAATGATGAATTTTGCTTTCTTCTCTTCTTAGCTTGACTTAGTTACAAATCTTCGAGCAGTTGCAGAACATAATCTTCTAGTCTCGATTTCTATGTTTATATGTGTAGTTGCGTACTGTTTGGCATATACTATATCGCATCTGGTTACGTTTAAACCAAGTTGTGTTTCTTATACTCCTCATTACTACCCTGCTATTCTATTTCACCACCTTGCCTTGTGGCTATCGGTTCACTCACCCCTTATAATCTACCTTATAGTATTTCATCGTTTCAGCATTGAAACCACCTATCCTAATGTTGTTGTGTTTGTAATCATCTCATAATTTTCTACAACATCTGGTCCCAAGTATCGCCAGACTACATGACTCATTTACGCACCAATCTTACTTAGCGGAGCATAATCAAGACATTTGTTGCATTTAAGCTCATCAGCTCATAGTTTTCCAGCCCTGTGCTTCGGCAATGCTGAGACCACTACATCTAAAGTCCACCAGTACCAAACCTGCAAATTCCTTATAACTAGAGTTACCTAGTGATACATGATCCAAACATCTACTGCACTTAACTTTCATGTCTTTTCTTCCCCCATCCCGACTAAGCTTGTACCTACTTACATTTTTATGGCCAGTCTTAGTTGTCCTAACGAAGGCCCCTATTTCCCTTATTACTGAATCTTATTTCCCAATATACCACTAAATACCTAGCTCTTTACACATCCTAAGTTCAGCCAACTAGATCACACGAAATGATTCAACCACACGTGATACTAGCAAAGACAGGTCTAAATCCTTCTTTTTTTTTCCAGCAAAGGAATAAAATATAATATATATAGGAGGCATTTAAGGATGTCCCAGTCCTATTACAAAACAATTATGATTTCTGCATAACCCAAAACAACCTCTGTCAAAGTGAAATGTACCCCACCCTCTAATTTCACTCACCCTGCTCATCACTAGAGGAGCAAGTGAAACTGTTGTGATCAGCAAAAAAACATTTGCAATACGCTCCTACTATTTTTTTTTATCGATGAAAAATTAATTCAATATAATATGAAGTAAGGATATTCTAACCTTTATATAAAATGGATAGTCAAACTATCCAGATTTCCTTCCTATGTTGTGAAAGAAACGACAGTTACAAATAATACATTTTACTTTGTCTTATATGACAACCAAACCAAAACCAAATGATACCATCTAGCTTCCCCACCTCCCAGCCGAAAGAATTTACACTACTAGAAAGCAAGTATTATTGTGATTTCCAGAACCAGCATGTAAGATTACCACTACTGCTAGTGCTATCGCAGACAAAAACTTCTGATATAAGTATCACAACTTTGATACCTCTGTGTAGTCACATCAGAAAAAAAAATGCCTCCACAACAGCCCTGCATAACTTGATAGTCCTTTTTCTGTTTGCGGCTATCCCCCACTTCATGGGCTTCTTCCAACCTTAATTGTCTCATCTGCAGTGATTGCAACATTGATATTTTCAAATCCACTTTGTTTACGCACCTGACCAGCAAAACAACCCTCCATCTGGCTTGACTTCATTTCCACAGCCCAGGGAGGCTTCCTAGCAGCCTTATACCTCCAGCTCCGAAGGTCCCACCTTCTTGTGTGCGAATAGCTACCTTCTCAGCTTCCTAACATTACTTCGCAACAAACTCAAAAGATCACAAAAACGAACCCAAAAACGCTCCCAGATTCTAGAGCTAACGTTAGTAAAGATAACATGCATATACATGGGTTTGTTAGGCCTCCAGAATTGCAATATATGAAAAGGTTTGTATAATATTAACAATGTATATAAACAACCATTTCATTCATTTCCAGGGCTTAGCAACCTTCCAAAAACGCAACCCTTCATGAGAAAAGGGGAACACCCTGCTGATAGAAACTCGAGCCCTCTGCTATGCACAATCTTCTAATTCTATTTTTTCTTTATAATACCCTTCATGAGAAAAAGTCCAACTTTTTTTTCGGGGCCATGTATTACTTCATAAAATGTATCGAAGCTAAACCACTTGCTACTAAGTCTGTCAAGAATGTCCAACATTTTGTATGGCACAATATATATATTTCAATATGGCATCCCACACGCACTCATCTTGAGCATCAAGGGAATACAACTCAAAGGTAACACCGAGAAAGTTCCAAGGAGGAGATCTCAATTGACGGATGAAATCAAGGCAGGAAAGACTAAAGGTATGTTCTTAGCTAATTAGAATTTTGGATTCACAATGAAGCAACCAAAGTAGCATACCAACTCGAGAAGCTCTCTCATAAAGTTATATTGAGAACATGGAATGCCACACACATGAAATCTTATTTCAGTTAATATTTTTGTAGTTTACCTTTTCTTAACTCGTTCTTTTTTCTCTAAGGAGTGTTTTTGTTAGGAAGGTTTTAATGAGGCTCAACAGAATATAAATAAAATGTCTTCCTTGTATATTTGTTTATGATATACACATTTCAGCCAAGAAAATTTGAATGTGATCCCTCTCAACAACCAAGTATGCCTAAGAAGTTTCACATTGATTTCTTTCGAATAAAAAATGAATTAGGAAGCTTTGAGAACAAATTATCACTCCCGATTATCCTAAAAACTAAAAATTGGCAAGTAAAAACCAATAAAGAGAAGGAACCAAGTATAATATCATTAAAAATTCTAAAATGAAAGTGACCAACACTTACAAAATTATATACTCATTCACAACTCATAAAATAGGTTATATAGTGGAGACAAACCTCAAATTAGTAAACGAGTTAAATTAAACATAAACTCATCACTATCCTTATATAATATTTATCAGTTATTTAAAATTTGTCTTAATTAAGATTTTTACTATTTTTAATTTCAATGTTCGATATCTTTACTATAAAGTACATGTTCACGATGTAAGGTTAAATTATACCTTCAGTCACCACTTAATACTCTTATTAAAGTGAACAATAAGAATTAATTAATTTTTTTTATTAAAAAATAATTAATTAATTAAAAGAAACATTTTAGAAGTGTCTCAACTCTTATAAAAAATTCTCAACCATCTGACTAACATAACCAGAAACATAAAGATAGTTTAACAAGAACCAAATAAGTGAGATTCTTTTATTCCATTATATGTAAGAAAACACTAAAAAAAAAATATCATAATGCTTAATTGTTTATTTTCCAAATAAACACATAAATTTCTATGGATTTAATTTTTAGCTAATTTAAGTTAAATTTGAGGATCTATGCTCAATGATAGTTTATAAAACGATTATTACGAACTACTAATTTCTACGACCCTCAGCTTTAAATTTAGTTATATTCCGCAAATTGACTATGTATGACTTGGCTAAAGATCTTCTCACACTTGTTGCAACGGAGGAGGTTAAGGAAGTTTTGTTCTCCATGAATCCTTATAAGGCATGTGTTCCAGATCATAGAATGTTAATGTATAATTAATACATACTTTAATAAATAACTTTAATTTAATGTAACTTTATGTTATTTAAAAAAAAATTAAAAACTTATATATATTGAACAAAAATAAAAGAAAATTGTTTATAAAGTAATTTTATTTTTTTACTAATTTGTTGTGTAAACAATACTTAAGTATGTCTTATTTTCATCCTTAAAATATCCGAATTTTGATTTTAATCCATGTAAAATATTTTCATTGCTTTTTATTATTATAAAACTAAAATAGTTAATTTTGGTCCCTAAAATCAATTTTAATATAAATGAATAATATATGTTTCATAGATCTTAATTTTTTTAGAAGACATTAATTATTAACATTATTTCACAGGTATAATATGAAATAATCACTTGAATTTTTATTCAAAACAAATACCAGATGATATTAAGGATTACAAATAATAATTTTCAATTATAGAGGAACTAAAAGCAAAGAAAAGAAATCAGTGACTAAAATCAAAATACATTTATTTTACATGTACTCAAAATACATTTTAAGTCTATAAACAATATAAAAACAACTTTTTAAAATTACAATTATTTTAAACCAGATATTTATCAAATCACATTATATTTAGTATGTTAGCAAGACTCTGCACATCCACTAGAGAAGAACATTTCATAGCATATAAGTGAGTGTAAACCTCACCTACCTTATAAGTCAGTTTTATAAAATTGAGTTAGGCTTAAAGTCCATTTGTTAATATGATATATCAAAGTCATTTAGATTTTATCCTACCGAGAGTTTGTTGGACTTATCAGACCATTTGCTATCGGGTCACTATCGGACTATTCATAAATATATAATCTCACATACAAGTTGATAGTCTCAATGTAAGGGAGGTGTGTTGGACATCGAATAAAGATAAGAACATTCCATAGTATATAAGTGAGTGTAAACATTATCTTATTAATTGGTTTTATAAGATTGTGTTAGACTTAAAGTTAATTTCTTATTACTCTATTAGAGATCAAAAGAATCTTTACATTAAATATTTTAAATTTTATCAAAATTGAACTCTTGAAGCTTTTAAACAAATTTGTTTTAACTCTGATCTGTATAACATCAAATTAATAGAAAAAAGGATTTTAGTGTTTTGTTTAAAACCGTTAAAAAAAAATAAGGGATCAGACTTTTTATAAGAGAGATGAAAATTAATTTGAGTCTATTTTATATGTTATCCAATTTGGAAATCTTTGCAAACTTTTAATCAAGACAAACTCGTTTAAGTTAATAAAATATTCAATTAATGTCAACTCATTAATTAATTAATTGAATACTTCAAAATATAATAATTATAATTTTCTAACAAACAAAAATTAAGTAATAAAAAATATGTGAGTGAGCCTATATCATTATGACACTTTCCGCATTTTGTCCTATAAAACAAGGGGCTTGAGGTGTGGTTGGAATAGAGTTTGAAAAACTTTAGCCAGAGATCTCAAATTTACAAAGGTTAACTTTTCCCCTCTTTTGTCTAATTAAGCTCTTCCATCTTTTTTTTTTTTTTTTTTTTTTTTTTGCTATTGACTTTGATTTTGTTGCACAGATCAAGTCTCATTTTCGAATCTAAAATCAATTTTCTTTTCTCAGCAAGGAAGGGCTCGTATGCAATACTTCTCCGTACTTTTATTTTTATTCACATGAAATTTTTTATTTTAATTTTAATTTTTGTTGATTTTGAAGGATTGGATCAAACTTATACTCGTAGCTTTCCCCTTGCCATCAATTTTATTTTTTCCCCTCTTTTATTTGTTTTTTTTACAGGATTGAAAGCGGCACATCAAAGTTTTAAGCAAGAGATTCTTAATTTGAAGGTAATTACACTCAAATGTGAAAATATTATATCAATTTTACTTGAGCATAATTCAAGAAAAGCACCTTGTTGCATGCCATGACGATTAAACACATAAATAGAAATTTTGTATTTTGTTTCTATTTGTGTTTTTATTAGATCTGATTTTCCTCTTTTGTAATTAAACTTCACTGAATATATGAGAAAAGGGCAATTCAACTATTGTGATTATTCTCAATCAATAATTAAAATTCCTTTTTTCCCCTCAAAATTAGATTTTCCTTGCATTGACCGATTGTCCCAAAACTCATGTTTATTATCAACTCATGAAATGAAGAAAGTAACGTCTTATTAAAAAAATAATAATAATCAAGAGTTATATTTCTAGATAGAACTTTGAACCAGATTACAATTAGACAAGAAAAATAATTTTTTTTATTAAAATAAGACAATTTTAAAACAATTTTAAAATTACATTCATCAAATCAATTGTAAACTAATATTTTTCAATTTACAGTTGTAAAATTAATATTTTTTATAAAATATTGTTATATTGACAACTTTACACCATATTATAATTAAAAAATAATAATTTTTGATTCAAATAAAATAATTTTAAAATTATATTAATTAAATTACAGTTGTAAACGAGTGTCTTTCAATTTATATTTATTAAATTAATATTTTTCATAAAATGTTGATATGTTAGACAACTCTACACTAGATTACAAATACAAAGATAAATATTTTTCTTTTTTTGAGTAATTTTAAACTCTCATTAATAAATCAGTTGTAAACTAGTATAATATACAGCTGTCTAAGATTTTTCAAATGTGGACCAAGCATGATTATATAGAGTGGATTTTGATCAATGTTACTTTTAAAACGGTAGAAGTTATATATCAGTTTATTTATTCGGAGACGTATAGAAATGCGTGGTAAAACCAATAACTTTACTACTAGTTTATTTTATTAACTTATAGTTTCATCAATATAAAAGTGTTTAATAAGATATTTTAAGTAATTTGTTTTAAAAAATTTAGTTTATAAGTTACAGATTGCATTAGTTAGCTTATATTTATAACTTGTTTAATTTTGTAATTATTATTTCTGATATTTTAATTAATGTTTTATTATCTTTATTTTTTTTTCTTAATATTATATAAACATAATTAATTATTATACTATTTTTAGTATTTTTTAAGTTAAATTTTATTTTTTATATAGTTTAAATTAAAAATTATTCAACGTTACAAAAATGAAAGTAACCAATATTCTATTGTGTGAAGATATATGAAAATTACAAACAATGTAAAAGAGGATTTTTAATTTTTTTAGAACACTTTTTAGCTTATTTAATATTTTATTTTAAAATTTATGTAATTATTCTATTTCAAAAAAAAAAATATTATAATTTTGAAATAGAAAAAAATTATAAATTATTATTTTAAAAACAAAAAAAAAATATTTCAAAAACTAAAACATTTAAATAATATTTTAGTCTTACAAATTATTACTCACTTTCAAATAAGGGTTAAAAGTAAAGAAAAATATTTAAAACTACCAAGAGACACATAATTAAAATATTATAAATGCGGTTAATAGAGTGTAATTGTCCTAATTTCTATAATAATTTTTGTGTGAAAAAAGACAATGAGATTAAAGTTAAAATGACATGCAAATTACCAAAAGCTTCCCTCCATTAAGTCCGTCCAGATGTGGTCCAAACTTTATTGTCTCTTTCTGGTAGTAGCCATCTTTTTCAAGTTTTACAGAAAAAAGAAAAAAAAATTATTCTATGTTGAAAATCTCACACGTTATCTCAGAGATTAAGATATTTTATACTAATTTATAATTAGATGTAAATCTTATTTTTATAAATCAATTTTATAGATTAAGTTAAATTTAAATTTTGTGTTATTTTTGTTGTTTATTTATCATGTCATCATTTCTCATGAATGTTTCATATCACAAACGGATGGTGTAGAGAACATGGATGGGGACTTTGAGTCAGATAACCTTGACATGTTGATTGACTGGAACGACGACCAATTTCAACCAACATTTTTACAGACAGACACTCCTGGTCTCACTGGTTTGGAAGATGCAAATTTAATGCAACAGTTTAATTCTCAATTTGAGCTCCCTCCTGTTCCCTCCACTTCAGTATGCACTAAGCTCCTCTCATTCTCTTACCTTTTAAGTTCATTTTATAAATCTAAATCTAACCATATATGTAAATCTTCTGAAAATTAACATTCAGGGAATGTTTAGTTTAAGAAAGAAACTAAAAGGAAAAATTAAAACTGAAAGAAAAAAGAGACGGGTTTAATGTTGACCAATAGAAGAAAGAAGGAAAGAAAACAAAGTTTTCTTTTTTCTTGCATGGAGTAAAAAAATATGAAAATAAGTACTCATAGTAATAATTAGCTCCACATGTTTTTTCATGCTTTCTAGTCAATAGTAGTAGGAAAAGAAGGTACTGATTTTACTCATTTTTGTTTCCTTTCGTATCTGTTGTACTATGTTTGTTTAGTTCCAAACGATGGCTGAAACTACGGAACCTACGTCTTGGTCTCATGAGGGATCCTCAAGCGCGGCGGCGCTCACTTTTGTACCCAATCCGCTGCCTCCGTTACCAAACCCCCCACTTCTTCATGCAACAGAATTAAGCCACCCTCTGTCATCTGCGGTAAATTAACAATTTTTATTGCTGTAAAACACCATCCAAAATACACACTATTGTTACATCTTGTATCTGAAAATGTTTATTCTGGACACATGCCACTTTGGCTGAGTAATCTTACTTTCTTTAATGCATAATTTAATTAGGATGAGTTAATGTTTGATGGAGCTATCCCGTCTGGTGAAAGCCAAGAAGTGACCCTAACGGGTTACTTCAATGAGCTCCCTGACTTACAAAATGAGAATTCGGTGGCGTAAGTTTTTCATGTTATTTTTATGAATTATGCATTTTATATCTCACCGATCCTAACCAGTATTAAAATGTTAATATAGTTTTTTTTTACTGCTATAATCTTGAGTGCATGCATATTCTTCATTCCTATATGTTTTGTAGGCAACAAGCTATTCATCTTGCGCAAAACCCAATGAATCAACTCTCGATGCCAAACAGAATCGAAAATAACATTATTAACCAATCAAGCTCTTATCCAACTCTGGTGCGCCCAAACCCCGTGAGTATAATTGTTAAAAAAAACATGTCATACAACTGAGGTTGCACTTCGTATACTCCGAAGGCTGTTTTTTGTGGACCTTAATTAACCATATTTTTTGTCAATATCTGGACTTGTATGGAGGTACAGGCAAAGCCAGGGAATGAATCAGGATATTCAGGTGGACAACGTGCCCCACCACAAAGACCTGCTTTATTTCCGCTTCGCAATCATATCAGTAACTCTAATGCTGCTTGGAATTACAGGTGCGTTTTCTACTTTCTACTTAATTACACTTAACCAGTTATGCATTTAGAAATTATAAACCAACAAAAAAGACAACAAAAATTGCATGTCTCACATGGACCCTACCTCTCTGTCAGTGTCAGACTCACAATGCTGTATCTTTCCAATTTTTGAAACTTAGAATTAAATACGTTTGCATCTGCTCATAATAACGTTCATTTGAATATAAATTTTAAAATTAATGTTTTGACACCCTAACAAAAAAAATTTATTTCCCTTAATAAAAAACAACAATTTAACAACAGTTTTTTTAAAAACAATTATATTATAATAAAATAACAATTTCTTGAGTGTTAAATAGTTAAACTGTATCAAAGTATCATTAACCAAAAAAATACACCCATCTAAATTAAAAAGTAAATTAAATTTAATTAAAATATTATTATTTTGAGTTGTGTGCATGTTTTTCATTTGAATCATGATACAATGACAATTCACTCTTTTTTTTTCTATATCTAATCTACAACTTTCAATTCTATTATTTTAATTATTTTTTATATTATTTAATTATAATTTTTTTTATTATATATTTTTTTTTGTTAGAACTGTAAGATTAAAATATAATATTTCTTTTCACTTAATGGTTGTGAATATATCTCTACTGTGTAAATTTTTAACCGTAGGCCAGAGCACATAAACTCCTCTGCTCCTGGTGCCTATGGAGCACAATACGCAGCCGGCTTCACGCAGTATTATTCCATTCCTCTGCTGCTTCTTACATTATTTGATTAACTAGTCAACAAAAAACAAAATGCATTCACTGCTTGTTTTTATTCAGGTCGCCCCAGTCATTCACAACAGTACATAATCAAGTTGGCAGCCATGCCTCTGAACTCCAGCAAATTGTTGGTTTACGCTCTCAAAATTCTGTGAGGCCTGTGTACCCAACGTGCCCTAGGTACCTAGCTAGTACTTCACTATATTCTGGGAATAAGCTTTTGCATGAAATTTACTATAGTGTTGTCGTGGAAAAATTAACCCTTTAAAATATCAGCATAAAGTACCAAGTATGTGGTTGCCTTTTGTCTTATAGGTCGGAAGCGTACACAAATTTTCAGCCTTCACTGACAAGAATGCCAACAAATCCTTTTCAACAAGGTTATAGACCTGTGCTGCCTGATCCTGCAGCTCCTTTTGCGTCCTCACTAGCTAACTATGGTCAAAACCCTATCCTACAACCAACAAGAGCCTTATCCTATGGCTCCGGATCTTCACTGCATCCTACGTATGAAATGTTTAGCCTCAAATTTCCATTTTGTTTACTTGTTTAGGAAAAGTTATCAAGGTTTTATACAAAATAAAAAATATCAAATAGCCATAAAGTCAGAAAAATATAAATACGTTTGATTAATTTATATTTAAATTTTACTTCTTGGAGATATCAAAAGACTATAAAAAGTAAAGCAAATAAAAATTTATGTCTTTTTTTATTGAGGAAGAATCAAAATACCCTTTCCAAAACTATCTATATGTGTTCAATTTGATTAGTTAAGCAGTTGAATTACAAGTTTATATGGAATATATCTAGTTTAGAATTCACTTATAAAGTCTTAAAATTATATATGACTTTAAGAAATAAACTCAATTTGATGTGAAGTATATATTTTCTTAAAATGTGAAAGTGTTGGTAGATTTATCGAGGTAATATCAAAATATTCAACCAATAGTTTAATAAAATTTAATATATAGATTTAGTTGTTGAAGGAAATAACTTCAAAAAGGGTTACTAATAAAATAACTTAGTCTGCTTTCTTTAAAATTAATTTGTTATACAAGAAATTTAAAGCAAATTTTAAAATTGAAATTATTTTATAAGTGGAGAAATATATCGATTTATGAAATATGACATTATATTTATTTTGTTAATAAGATTCCCTTATTGTAGGTATCGTGGATTGTTTGGAAATCAGGATCAGGTTCAGCACCATTATCCCCAAGTGAGGATGCCTAATGGTCATGGACAACAAAGTAGTGCTTCTGTGCAACAGTGGTGAGCAAGCTTTATCAATAACCATTTTTACACTCTCGCCTAGAAGATGCAATGTCATTTATTTATTTTGCCAGGCAGAACATTAATTTCTATATGATATTAATTTTCTAATAAAGGTTCCAAATTGGTGACAATCAAACGATGATGAGTCCCAATCTACAAAGGCAGATAAACACAATTGGTTCGCAGACACTTATTTCAGGGATTCTGGGCCACTCAAGTACAAGGACAACTGAAGTAACTAGTTCAAGAGTTCCCAACTCCAGGGAGGCTGAGATTGCACAAGTTTTAAGGTATTGGATTTTTTAATTGTTCATTTGAAATTTATTCTATAATTTCATTTTCTCATGTTTATCCAGAATGCAACAAGAGGCCACTCTTTCAACGAATGAAGTCCAAACCAGTCGCGACACAGGAAAACAACTAGCAACTTCATCAACTGGGTAATTTACTTTAAGTTACCTATAATTTCTCTAAGAACAAGCAAAAAAGAAACAGCATTTGAAAAAGTATTTTTATATAACATGTTTAACAAAATTTACAAGCAGGAGAGGTATAAAACAAAGAAAGTACTGAATGTCCATTCTAAAGCGAATGATTAGGGTTTAAGAAAGGGATATAGGAAGAAAATAATAAAAACTTAAGTAAGAAATTAATAAACGTAATGAGTTATGTGATAAAAAAAAAAGTAAGAAAAAATATGCATGCAGTGAAAATGAAAAGAAAGAAGTATATTTTTAATAATCCTTAGAGAAAGATAAGTACAAGAAATAATATGATGAAGGGCGAAAATAATAGTCTGAAAAATAATATATTTTGTCATATTATATTTTTACTGGGAAAGAGGTTAGGGGGGAAAAGATAAAAACACTACAAGCATGATATGTAATATAACATTTTTTGATGCAACCGGATATATAAAAAGAGAAAAAAGAAAGTACTGAGGTGATTGATATATTGTGGTTTTAGTAGTTATCATATCTCACAACAAGTATATGTATCCTGAAAACTCATACAAGTGTTTTACTTGACGTTCTATTTATGTGGTTAAATGTGTGCTTAGGACCCAACCTTCTGACGCGATTCAAAGGATTTTAAATATGAATCCTGCACGGAGTGCTGGCTGGAATACTCGCTTCATTACCGAACAAATTAGCAACAGCATGCCAACTGAAAGGGTAAAAATATCCAAAATACTTCTGATCTTTCTGTTACTGACAATGATGATGATGAAATATGTATAAGCAGGACTGACTTATAAAAAAAATCATAATTGGATCTTTTAGTACTTCTCCGACTGCTTAAGATGTTGCTTATAAAAAATTTCTTCATCCTAATTCCATGAAGTATTTTTATCAATTTCAATATCTTTGCTGGTAATGAGCTTATTTATTTGTTGTTGTGTGTGATATTGTAAGAAGATTTCATGTATAGTATTCTCCTCTAAGTTACGCTTTTTCTAATAAAGTATGTGTGCATGTACAATGAGGATTCTCCTTTTACGTGTGCATGTGCATGGAGTTTTATTCCCCTGTAAAATTACCATTCTTGCAAACAACTAAACATGGAAATACGGATGTTGCATGACAGGTACCTTATGTACCACCACGTCGGGGTCGTCCTCCAAAACGCCGTGACATAGAAGGACCGTCGTCTTCTCAACCTAGAAAGGTAAGCTTTTTACTAAACCATGAAAGGACAGACAACTATTTTAATCTCGAAAAATATAACATCATCACATTATTCTCTAAAGCAAACCAAAGAAATTTCAAATAGATACCTGAAAGAAAACCTTAATTTTATGTATTAACCCAAAATTGAGATGATGAGGTTGTTCTGGTTGGTTTGTTTTGAGTAGTCGCAGAAGGTTTCGACCGAAACTGCGAAAGGTCGAACTAGTGTTACACCCAATGGAGCACAAAGGACTCCTGAGAGTGTGGTGAATAGAGGTCAAAACGCCATACTCCCAAACCCCCTCTCTGCTCCTGGGTACACTCCGCACCTCAAAACCCAATTTCTCTGCTGCTATTTCTCAATATCTATCTCCGCATTTAGCTCTCACAACTTTAGAGTGCAGAAGAAACTAATAAATTTTGTGGTTCTGAATTTTTAGTCACTTTCTAGAAACTGCTTATGACATGGAATTTGAGATGCAAGGTCGTCCCCTTGACCCCAAATTATTCAAACCATCACCAGGTAATTACAATTCTCTGAGCCACATTTTTTTTATCAAATACCAGTTGCTAATAAGCAGAAATTTACACTATGTTGCCAGCAATTACTTGTCCTGTTATTCAGCAATATTCTACTGAGTTACTGTATTTACGTCATTATTGAAAAAAATAATTTTATTAGAACCAATTTTTCATTCTTGAATAATAAAAGGGCTTCAGAATTTATGATAATCGATGATTCTCTTCTTGCAGGGAACTGATGTGCCCTGCTGAAACGAAGTGTCATGTGCCGGGAATTCTCATGCGGGTTCAATTGGATGATATAATTTTTTGTACTATTGTTCTGGCAATTCTCGAAGAATAGAAACAAATATTCTGGCTGTCAGTGATATTATTTGCATACATAAAAAAACTAAGGAAAACTGCGTTGTATAAAAAATTATTGTGCCCAAATAATATTTCTGGGACTTGTTTTGCCAGGAAGTGCTGGATAGCTTTATAATTGGCCTGTGGTAATGTGTCTTTTAGGAAAAATTTATTTTGACACCCAAACAGTACACCACACACATTGGACAATGCATGACTCTGCCAGCATAAACGAGTCCTATGTGAACCCTGTTTCAATGTGAGTGGTTTTTTTTATTTTTTACCGGCAATGTGAGTGTTACTACGCATTTATTATTTCTCACCCATAGAACCACCAGAAAATATAGCTTCATGACAGACCGAACATAACTATCATTATTCAATCTATAATCTTTCAATAACCAGATCATCCCCTATATGTCCTACACTCCATTTAATGTATTCACCTGCATAGTATTCAACGCAGAAGACACATGCACACCAGTGTTTCCCCTGCATAATATTCAGCACAGAAATCACACACACATCAGGACCCACCATCTCACCGTATCTGCTCTCCCTCCTCAAAATCAGGCTTACCCTGCCATGATATTCCACCCTCTATTTTTATTCTGGTTAAGAATACATTCATTGCATTCATATTAACACTGCGACCATTCCAGTCCTATAACCAAGTTTAATCTTTCTGCCACTGCATTCCAAATTCCTATTCAGTTATGTGTTATCTACGTCTACTTCTACCATCTGTCCTATTATAAACTCACAGATTTGATACACTGAACTGATCATAAATACCAATGAGTGGAATTTTATATTCTATCCATGCCCACACTCTCGTATGGGCCATACAAAACACTTCTTTTCTAAATACTATTTCTTTGGTTTTATAGGTTACATATGACAGCTACCCACATACCCTTCGAAATAATATTCTTCTCATTAATGACTTCAAATAAGGGAAAATGTTCAAAATGGGTCTTAGGTTGATTATGTTGTACATTGTCTATTCTTATCATTTATCACACATGTTCCACACCTTAGTTACCTTACAAGTGAAAAACAAGTGATTGATTGTTTTCTAACATTATTCCTCTATTTCTTAGGTTTCCCTCCATATCCATACCATTTACCATTACTAGTAATGATACATTGAGAACTACAAACTGACAATATACAAATTGCGATTGATGATAAGAAGAAAGGATATTTTTGTCATTACATATAAAAATTGAAATTTTAGGTAAGGAAATAGAGTGGTAGACTGGTGCGAGTTGTCAATATATCGCTTCTTTATCATTATCCTCCACGCAAAGTATGGTGCAGTTCACTTTCTAGAATTTAGTGAACAACCCTCTACATTCCTCTCTATAGTTAACCCGCAACTTTGTGTATGTTGTTTTAACTATAAACATGCCATTCTCTTCATCTTTCCACATTTGAATATCCTCTTTGTCCCTCACTAATGAAATTTGTGAGATCTTTTGCATAAAAGTTTTAGACATGAGGCATTTTCCACTCAAACCACTTCCTCCAATTCGTACTCTACATCCATCTATTCTCCTTTCATCCTCCTAATTCTCTTAGAGTTGCATTCTTTATACTTGTGTTGACATATAATCTAGGATATCTAAGCATAAGTAGTTTGTATATATTCATGTATCCTCCCGAAGTTTTATCCTAGTTCTCGATCCTATTTTCCACTTAACACTCATCAAACCAACTAATGTCTTCTCCTGATCCACATACCTTACGTTTTTTTTTATCAACAATAAAAAAATTATAGTAAATGAGAGCACTATGAGCACTTCAAACCCATTACAAAAAGTCTTAATATACATTATTAATAAGAGGATTTTAATCCCCTAATCCTCCAACAACCCTTAATAAAAAACAAACTCTCCCATAATTAAGCATAGTTCGATTTCTTCCATGCAAATTTGTGCATAACCTAATAGTCTCCCAAAACACCCACAAGCATTGAAACCAGATTAAACTCCTAATTAACATAAAATCATTTTACAATGCTTTGCAACACGATAATAGAAAAAAATTGAAAGACTTAAAAGCCTTTTTATGTTTGTAGTATTTACATTAAGAACCCTTTCTTCTATAGAGAAACATATAAGAATGAAGCTTGTACTTCTACTGCAATTCCTATTTGGTTTCACTAATCATCGCAAGAACCTTACAACATAATATCCTTGCTATGAGTGTTCAAGTCACCTCACTATTACTTGCAACATAAGACTTTGAATCTAAGCTTGGTGGCCTGATGATGTTAGTTTATCATTTGGATGCATGTAATAGGGCTTAAGCACCACTCAAAATAAGAAAATGAAATTATTGGTAATTTAGCATTTAACCATGCCCATGTTTTTACCTAAACCATCATGAAAATCTATTGATTATCTGGTATGTGCTTATTAAAAATGACATTGTTCCTTAAAGTCCAGATGTTCTAAACAATGACATATCATATGTTTTTCAAAATATTATTTCTCTATATTAAAATCCAAAAAATTAAATGCACTAAAATGCTTCACTATTGACTTGTGATTAACTAACATAATTCCTAACCAAATAGCAATCATATTCTATATTTTCACCCCTTCATTACAAGTAAAGAATAAGTTATTTATGTTTTCAATTTCTCTGTCACACGTTACACAATTAATTCTTTGTGTTTGAATGTTTTTGTTTAAAATTTTTTTAATTGTTGCAATTTTATCATGGAACACTGATAAGTGCCAATGTGTAGTATTTATAATTGAGAAAATTGAACACTTTGGAACTGAATTGTTGCTTAATGTTAGAAAATTACCCTAATCTGAGAATTATTGAATCCAATTATATATTTTGAACCAAGAAACAAATGATGAAATTTAATCCCAATTTTGTGTAGATTTCAGATGAATAGGAAGCATTAAAGGAAAGAAAGCAAAGACTTAATTGGATCACAAGAAGGAGTGAAAAAGGAAAATTTAAAGGAAGTATTTAGCTCAAGCTAGAAGATTTAGCTCAGGCTAAAATTGTCCAGATTTGATTAATGGTGCAGTATTTATTTAGCTTAGGCTAAAAATCGCTAGCTCAAGCTAAACAGCACCGAAAGATCTAGCTTAAGCTAAATTGGCTCGCTTGAGCTAAATTTCATTATATAAATTTTGGGGCATAGTTAAAAAGAGAAGCGGTGGAAGAGGTGTGAAATTTCTAGAGAGAAGTTAGAGAGAGAAGAAGAAAACTCTCTTCTTAGGAGAAGAACTTGCCCAGATCAGCCCTTTGAATGCAATCCAGATCAAGAATGAAGATTGAAGGAGTGGTCATGAGTGGCTAAGTGCTTTCTAACTTGGGATTGAATGTAATTTACTCTCTTCAAATGTATTCTTGGTGATATATATATATATATAATATTTTCTTTTCTACTTGCTCTTGGTATTTTCGTTTCATGCTTATTGCTTGATTCTATCTGATCAATGGAGTCTTGATTTTGATCTTTAAATTTAACTGGGAAGTACTTTTAAGGATCCGAAATAAACGAAAATACTTGATAACTTGTAATGCTAGGAATAGATTTCAAGTTATTAATTGCATCAAAATTCTGTTCAGAAAGCTGGATGATTTGTTAAATATCTGAGGAATCAGTGTTTGAGAAATTATCTTATGAATTTCATCTGTGAGGAATCAAGGTGAATGACTTAAAATTAAGCATCAAGAATAAGTAGTTTTGAGTATTATATATTGTATTATTCCAAAATACAGATGATTGAGATAGACACAATTCAATCCCAAGTATCTTTCTCTATATTTGATAAGTAAATTTTGTTTTTGGTTGAATCAAACCCTAAACCTTTAAGTTATTTGTGGAATCTTTAATTTGGTTATGAACAAGTTTTTACAATTAGTTTATATACTTGATGAGTTTTATAACAAAACTTCTTAATTAGAATTGTTCCCTGTGGGTTCGACATTCGTACTTTAAAGAGTACTATATTACAGTTGATTCGGTATACTTGCCGAGAGAAATCAACAAGTTTTTGGCGCCGTTGCCGGGGAACAATTTCTTTTAAGAATTTCTGAAGTATAACTCATTGGGTATTGTGAATATTTTGTTTGCTTTGTGAATAGATAGTTGTTTAGATCTTATTCTTTTATCCTGTGCTAATCTTTGCTTGAGCTGTCTTAGATATATGTTATTAAGAGGACAGGTTCCTGAAGATCAATTGGAATTTGACCAAGAAATTGAAAAGACAGCTAGAAGAAATCAGAGCAAAAAGAGAAAAGAAAAGAAAAAGCAAGGACAAGCAAAAGGAGAATCTTCCAACACCCTCAACTCACACAATCAAATAGAGTTCCAAATGGCTGATAATAGACAAAATCCACCTAGAAGAACATTGGGAGACTATGCTATGCAACAAGGACCGAGGCATTTCTCCAGCATAGCTATACCTCCTGCCACCAAATCATTAGAAATGAAGCCAGCTTTTCTTAGCTTAATCAGCACTCATCAATTCACTGGAATGGATCATGAAGACCCTTATACTCATCTATCCACATTCTATGAGTTGGTTGGGACCATGGGCTTCGAGGAAAATGATATTGAATCTGTGTATCTGCGTCTATTTCCTTTCTCATTAGCAGGAAAAGCAAAAGAATGGTTAAAGTCGCATCCAAACCAGAGTTTAAGTAGCTGGAATGATGTAGAAGAGAAATTCCTACATAGATTCTTCCCACTTTCTCGATATATCAAGGCTAAGTCTGATATTTCTACATTCAGGCAAGGGTCAGATGAACCTTTTTGTGAAGCCTGGGAACGTTTTAAAGTGATGTTAAGAAGATGTCCTAATCATGGCTTTGAGGATATTGCTCAGTTGAACATATTCCACAATGGTTTACGGCCGGATACTAAAATGATTCTGGATGCTGCAGCAGGAGGTACAATGATGGCTGTTGATGTAGAGCAAGCTACAAGAATCATTGATGCCTTAGCCTCAACGGATTACCAAGCTCAACACGACAGACATACAATGCAAAAGAAAGGAGTGCTGGATCTTAGTACTTCAGATGCAATTTTAGCACAGAACAAGATTTTGACTCAGCAAATTGAGGCATTAACCAAGCAAATGTCAAAACTGCCTCAACAATTACATGCAGTAAATTCTCCTTCAATTCAGAAACAAGCTTTGAAATGTGATTTTTGTGGGGGAGACCATCTTAATGGCCAATGTTCTTACCAAAATCCATTGGAGGAAGAAGTTCAATATATGAATAATCAAGGAAGGCAAGGTGGCTTTGCATCTAATTATCCAAATAACATGGCTCAAGGATGGAGGAATAATCCAAATCAAGGTTTTGGGTGGAGACAAGAGGCTGGATCATCTAACAGGCAAGTTCCTTATCAGCAGCAACCACATTATCCTTCCATTCATGAGAGAACATCAAAATTGGAGGATACTTTTGAAAAGTTCATGCAAGCCTCATTATCAAATCAGAAAAATACTGAAGCATCAATAAAGAATTTAGAAACTCAGGTGGGGCAGTTGGCTAAACAATTAGCTGATAATCAAGGAAGTCAATTTTCAGCCAATACACAAACCAATCCCAAGGAGCATTGCAAGTCTATTACTACCAGAAGTGGGAAAGTTATAGGAAAAGGAATTGGAGATAATTTAGTTGTTGAAGAGGAGGTTTTAAAAGAAAAAGAGAGTGAAAAAGAACAAATGAAGTGTGAGGGAGGAGAAGGAAGGAATAAGGAAGATGTTGTAGATATTGGAGAGAAAATAGAAAAGAATAAAAAAAGTGAAAAACAAGAGAGGAGTGTTCCTATAAAAGATGTACCTTATCCACATGCTCCTACAAAGAAATGCAAGGAAAGACAGTTTGCAAGATTTATGGATATTCTCAAAAGACTGCAAATTAACATTCCTTTTACTGAAGCTTTAGTGCAAATGCCTACATATGCTAAGTTCATGAAGGAATTATTGACAAAGAAAAGGAAATTCAATGACCAGGAGATAGTTGAATTGGAAGCTGGATGCAGTGCTATAATTCAAAAATCATTACCACAAAAATCTAGAGATCCTGGGAGTTTCACTTTGCCAGTTACCATAGGAAATCTCACTGTTGGGAAGGCATTATTGGATCTTGGAGCTAGTATTAATTTGATGCCTTTATCAATGCTGAAGAAAATTGGAGATGTAGAAGTGAGACCAACAAGAATGACTTTGCAGTTGGCTGACAGATCAATCAAATATCCACATGGAATAGTTGAAGATATGTTGGTAAAGGTAGATAAATTTCTGTTCCCAGTAGATTTTGTTGTTATGGATATTCAAGAAGATGCTGAAGTACCTTTGATTTTGGGAAGACCATTCATGAAAACTGCCAAAGTTATAATTGATGTAGAGAAAGGAAAATTGAAGGTTTGTGTTCAAGATGAAGAAGTAAGCTTTAATGTTTTTGAAGCAATGAAGTATCCAAATGATCAGAAAGAGTGTTTTAGAGTAGAAGTAATTGATGATATTTGTGCTGAAACTCAGAAAAAATGTTTGACTGCTGAACCTTTAATGAAGGTTATTATGGGTAATATAGAAGACATAGATGAAAGGGAAAGGAAAGAAATACAAGACTGTGTGGAAGAATTAGATAAAGCTAAAGAGATCCTTTATGATGTTAATACAGGTTGTGTGGAAGAAAATCAAGATCTAATCAAAGAAGAAATTTGTCAACCTCAAAAGTTAGAATTGAAACAGCTACCAACCCATTTGAAATATGTATTTTTGGCAGAAAATGGAGAGAAACCAATCATTATTAGTAATTCTTTGACAGCAGAAGAAGAAGAAGAAGTAGTGAAAGTGTTAAAGGAAAATAAAGGAGCAATAGGATGGACTTTATCTGATTTGAAAGGCATAAGTCCTTCTTATTGTATGCACAAAATTCACATGGAACAAGACTTCAAACCTGTAGCTCAGCCTCAAAGACGCTTAAATCCTACTATGAAAGAGGTTGTAAAGAAAGAAGTTCAGAAACTGTTAGCAGCAGGGATGATTTATCCTATATCAGATAGTGCCTGGGTCAGTCCTATGCAAGTAGTTCCAAAGAAAGGTGGCATGACTGTAATACATAATGATAAGAATAAGTTAATTCCAACAAGAACAATCACAGGTTGGAGGATGTGTATTGATTACAGAAAACTCAATCAAGCCACAAGAAAAGACCATTTTCCATTACCTTTCATGGATTAAATGCTGGAGAGATTGGCAGGTAAAGATTATTACTGCTTTCTGGATGGTTATTCAGGTTATAATCAGATTGTTGTAAATCCAGAAGACCAAGAGAAGACTGCTTTTACCTGTCCTTTTGGTATTTTTGCATATCGAAAAATGCCATTTGGATTGTGTAATGCTCCAGTAACATTCCAAAGATGCATGTTTGCTATTTTTGCAGATTTGTTAGAAAAAGGCATTGAAGTCTTCATGGATGATTTTTCTGTATATGGCTCTACTTTTAGTTCTTGTCTAAAGAATTTAGATACTGTACTGAAACGGTGTGTGGAAACTAATCTTGTCCTCAATTCGGAGAAATGCCACTTTATGGTGAGAGAGGGTATAGTTTTGGGACACAAAATTTCTAGCAAAGGAATTGAGGTAGATAGAGCCAAAGTTGAAGTCATTGAAAAGTTACCTCCTCCTGTCAACATCAAAGGAATCAGAAGTTTTCTGGGTCATGCTGGTTTTTATAGGAGATTCATCAAGGATTTCTCAAAGATTGCAAAACCTCTCTGCAATTTACTGAATAAGGATACTCCTTTTAATTTTGATGAAAACTGTTTAATTGCTTTTAGGAATTTGAAAGAGAAACTCATTTCTGCACCCATAATCACTGCTCCTAATTGGCTTTATCATTTTGAACTCATGTGTGATGCAAGTGATTATGCAGTAGGAGCAGTATTGGGGCAAAGAAAAGAGAAAATTTTTCATGTGATACATTATGCAAGTAAAGTCCTAAATGATGCTCAAAGTAATTATACAACTACTGAAAAAGAATTGCTTGCTATAGTGTATGCTCTTGAAAAATTTAGATCTTATCTTATTGGTTCTAAAGTAATTGTTTTTACTGACCACGCAGCAATTAAGTACTTGTTAACAAAATCAGATTCCAAACCAAGACTAATAAGATGGATTCTGTTGTTGTAGGAATTTGATTTAGAAATAAAAGATAAAAAGGGCAGTGAAAACAATGTGGCAGATCACCTATCTAGACTTGCAAATGAAGAAGTAACTGCACTTGAATCAGAAGTAATAGATGAGTTTCCTGATGAAAAACTCCTTGCAATTCAAGAAAGACCATGGTTTGCAGATATGGCAAATTTTAAAGCTGCAGGAGTAGTTCCTGAAGATTTTGGATGGCATCAAAAGAAAAAGTTCTTCAAAGATGCTAATCATTATGTATGGGATGATCCTTATCTATTCAAAATTGGTGCAGATAATTTGATAAGGCGATGTGTTACAAGAGATGAAGCTAAAAATATTCTATGGCATTGTCACAACTCACCATATGGAGGTCATTTCAATGGACAAAGGACAGCAGCTAAAGTGTTACAATCTGGATTTTATTGGCCAACTCTATTCAAAGATGCACATGAACATGTTCAGAAGTGTGATAGTTGTCAAAGAACTGGAGCTATTACCAGAAGGCATGAAATGCCGTTGCAGAATATTCAAGAAGTTGAAATATTTGATTGTTGGGGAATTGATTTTATAGGACCACTGCCATCATCATTCTCAAATGAATATATCTTATTGGCAGTTGAGTATGTCTCTAGATGGGTGGAAGCAGCTGCAACCCAGAAAGCTGATGCCAAGACTGTGATCAAATTTCTTAAGAGAAATATTTTTACCAGATTTGGCACTCCTAGAATTCTGATAAGTGATGGAGGTTCACATTTTTGTAATGCTCAACTTCAAAAGGTTTTAGAACATTATGGAGTTAGACATAAAGTAGCAACAGCCTACCATCCTCAAACTAATGGTTAGGCAGAGGTTTCTAACAGGGAAATTAAGAAGATTTTGGAAAAAACAGTATCATCTTCCAGAAAGGATTGGTCTAACAAGCTGGATGAAGCTCTTTGGGCTTATAGAACAGCATTTAAGACACCTACAACTTTGTCTCCATTCCAATTAATATATGGTAAAGCATGTAATCTTCCAGTGGAATTGGAACACAAAGCATATTGGGCAATTAAGTTTTTAAACTTTGATCCTAAAGCTGCTGGAGAGAAGAGAAAAGTACAACTTCATGAACTTGAAGAAATGAGATTCAATGCTTACCAATCTTCAAAACTTTATAAGGATAGGGTCAAATTTTATCATGATAGAAAAATTTTGAAAAGAACTTTTGAACCAGGTCAATTAGTCTTATTATTCAATTCTAGGTTGAGGCTTTTTCCTGGAAAACTCAAATCAAAGTGGTCAGGACCATTCCAAGTCAAGCAAGTAAAGCCATATGGAGCTGTGGAATTGGAAGATCCTGTCTCAAAAAGAAGTTGGGTGGTTAATGGACAAAGACTGAAACATTATTTTGGTGGTGAAGTTGAAAGGCATGCCACTATGATTCACTTCAATGATCCTTAATTGAATCAGGCGTCAAGCTATATGACGTTAAACAAGCGCTTGCTAGGAGGCAACCCAGTGTTTTGATTTAGTATTATGTTTTAATATTTGATATGTGATGTAGTCTTTAAAACCAGTTTGATATGTGAAGAAGTCATGTAGTTTTGAAATGTTAGATGAAAAGAATGGATGGAAGAAAGCTTGGAAAGGTTTGAAACTATTGGCAAAGACAAAATGAAAATTTTCAATAATCTCACTGCAGGGTAATTTTAGCTTAAGCTAAGTTCTTATAGCCTAAGCTAGATATGCAGAAAAATAAAAGAAATTTTGTTCTGCAACTTTAGCTTGAGCTAAAAAAGTCTAGCCTGAGCTAGAAAAGTGTGTTGCTCTCTGCCAAATTTTAGCTTGAGCTAAAAAAGTCTAGCCTGAGCTAGAAAAGTGTGTTGCTCTCTGCCAAATTTTAGCCTAAGCTAAAATGAGCTAGCCTGAGCTAGAAAAGTGTGTTGCTCTCTGCCAAATTTTAGCTTGAGCTAAACTGATCTAGTTTGAGCTAGAAAGAACATGTTGCTCTCGGCCTGAATTTAGCTTGAGCGAGACAGATTTAGCTTGGGCTAGAAAAAGTCATGAGATTTTCTAAAAAAAATAAAAAAAAAAAATTCTAAAAACTTTACCTTTTTAAAATTCCATTCAAAACAACTGCACCCTTTTTCATTTGCTTTGCTCTCCAGTTCTTAAATTTTTTTTCAAAGCTTTCTCTTCCATTCAATCACTTCATCTACATTTCACCTAGACTTCATCTACACTTCATCAAGGTAAGTAATTTCTCCACAATCATCTACATGCCATTTCTATTCTCTCATTCTTAGTCAAGTGCGTCCCATTTCGTTCCAAATTCAAAGTTTCAATCTTTTTGAAATTTTCATGTGTTGATGTTGAATACGAGTGTTGTTTTGAGTTTATTGGAAGTTAAATCTTGTTTTCCATGGATTAAAATACCAAAACAGTACTCAATCAATATCATTCTATATCATGCATGCCAAGTGTTCGTTAAAATGCAAACAAAATAAAACACTTTGGTTTTGAGAAATGTTTATTCTTGCATGTGCAGAAAAATGGGGCGTATCAAATCTACAGCCGGTATTAATCCAACACGCTTTAACAAAGGAAAAAGAGCTAGAGTTGATTCACCAAGTCCACCAAGAGATATTGAGTCAAGCAAAGACAAGAAACAAAGATATGAAGAGTTGAAAACTTGGTCATTTATTTCAGAAAGGAAAGTAATACTTTTGCCTGGAGAATTTGATTCCTTTTTGAATGGGCTGCTGCAAAGAAATTGGAGAAAATTAGCAGATCCTTACCCAAAGTATGATCCAAATATAGTTCTTGAATTCTATACAAATGCTTGGGTTGAAAAGCCGAATAATTTGAAGGCTAGAGTCAAAGGTAAATGGATTCACTATGATAGAAACACAATTAACCAATTCTTAGGAAATCCACTACAAGATGACGTAGAATGCACGTATCAAACATTGAAGAATTCAAGAGATGGATTTACAGAGAGAAATATTATAGAGAAATTGTGCATTCCAAACAAATCATTTCAGATAGGATCCACTGGAAATTCACTAAGAATCAAAAGAAAACACATGAAGACTCTAACACAGGTTTGGATGACTTTTTTACTGGCAAACATTATACCTTTAGGGCATGTTTCTGATTTGAATTTACCTAGATGTCAATTGCTTTACTCTATCATGAGAGAAGACTATAAGGTTGATGTGGCTCAAATCATATCTGATCATATCTACAAAACTGCAAGGCTGGAAACAAATAAAAAGAATGCAAAAGCCAAAAGTTCTTTGGGGTTTCCAGCACTCATTACAGCTCTTTGTGCAAATCAAGGGGTGGCAGTCAATCCAACAGTAAAAATTAGACCTGCCATTGAAAAAAAATTCATTGATCAAAATTGTATCAACCTTGAAGAAAGCCAACAACATTCACACCCTCCACAACCAGTTGTTGAAGATCAACCTTCACAACAACATTCTTCAACTCCAATCACAACGGAGCACATCATGGATTATATCAGAGCTTCAACACAGCACATCCAATTGCAGAATGCTTCCAACCACAAAGGCTTAATGTACATTCAACAAGGCCTCTACCAAGGTTCTATTCAAGGTCAAAATAATCCATGGATGACACCAACTGAATTTAATGATTATTTATCTTGGCCTGGGGACCGGCACAATTTTTCAGGGGAGGCAGGAGCGTCTGGAGTTGGGACTAGAGTTGGAGATGAATCTGAAATGAGAGCTGGACCATCTGGAGCAGCAACAGCAGATGAAGATTCAAACCAATTTCAGAATGATGATTGTGGCACAGAGCAGAGCAAAGGCATAGGAGGAGATTGATACTTCTCATGCACAGTGAATGAAAACTGGTTTTATCTTTTTGATTAACTTTAATTTCAGTATTAATTTAGCTTAAGTAGTTTAATTTAGTAAGTTGACTTTAGTAGTTTAGTTTAATATTTCTTACTTTAACTTTTGTTGATTGCAAACTTAATTTAGTAAATAGTGGTTGATGTTTGCATATTTTGTGAAACTGTGTATATAGACAGAGGATGATAACTTAATTTTTGTGAAGGAAATGAATAGTTATAGAAAATTTTTTGTGAAAAAAAAAAATCAAATCCTAGTTTTAATTAGAATAACCAAATGGATTGAGCAGGGAATTAATTTGAAAAAAATTTGTGGCTGAAACCATCACTCAAATTGAGGAAGGATAGTAATGTATGAAAGTTGGAACAAGGTAAACAGTTGAAAGCAATGATTGAGAACAAATGAGGAATTGAAATTAGCCAACCAAGTGAGAGTGTGAAACCTTTAAACAGTTTGAGAGACTTTCACTAGTGAAGAGTTAATTGAGGTTGCCTAATTTTCTAGTCAATTTGCATCACAAAACCAAACATGGAGATGATTGAGGCATGTTTAATAGAGTATGATGTGAGAAAACTCAGGGCCAAACAGCTATCCTTTGCAGTACATAATGAAATGTGTAGATAAATAACCCTTTTTGAGCTGAAATTTGTTTTATTGCAACCTAGCTTCTGATATACATATATTCCTACCTTGTGGTATGCTAACAAAAAGAAAGCATAGGTGCAATTCAAATTTCTATAATTAGAAGTGCATTTTGTTATCCTGGAAAAACCAATTTTTCTTTTGTAACCCAGCCTCATTACAACCTAAAAAAGACCTCAAGATCTATGTTTGTGAAAGTGTTTGTAGTCAACTGGAAATGAAGGGCAACCTTAAATTAGCTTGGAAATCAGTGAAAAAAGAGGGAAAACACTCACCAGTGAGGAATTAAGAGAGCAATTCTTAGTTTGATTCTCAGTAAAGAGTAACAATTGTTTACCTTGGAAACTGAATATATTCTTATCTTAACTTGGTTTGAATTGATTGGAAACACCATAATTTTTGTTCTCTTTTATCCTGTGCTCTTTTCATTAGTTGTTCTGATATTGAACTATGGATTTGATTTCTAAAAGGTTCTCTAGGGAGGAATGAACTCTTATTGTTTTGGGATTCAATTACTTTGCTTGAGGACAAGCAAGATTCTAGGTTGGGGGGAATTTGATAAGTGCCAATGTGTAGTATTTATAATTGAGAAAATTGAACACTTTGGAACTGAATTGTTGCTTAATATTAGAAAATTACCCTAATCTGAGAATTATTGAATCCAATTATATATTTTGAACCAAGAAACAAATGATAAAATTTAATCCCAATTTTGTGTAGATTTCAGATGAATAGGAAGCATTAAAGGAAAGAAAGCAAAGACTTAATTGGATCACAAGAAGGAGTGAAAAAGGAAAATTTAAAGGAAGTATTTAGCTCAAGCTAGAAGATTTAGCTCAGGCTAAAATTGTCCAGATTTGATTAATGGTGCAGTATTTATTTAGCTTAGGCTAAAAATCGTTAGCTCAAGCTAAACAGCACCGAAAGATCTAGCTTAAGCTAAATTGGCTCGCTTGAGCTAAATTTCATTATATAAATTTTGGGGCATAGTTAAAAAGAGAAGCGGTGGAAGAGGTGTGAAATTTCTAGAGAGAAGTTAGAGAGAGAAGAAGAAAACTCTCTTCTTAGGAGAAGAACTTGCCTAGATCAGCCCTTCGGATGCAA
This sequence comes from Phaseolus lunatus, assembly GCA_013389735.1. NCBI lineage: Eukaryota > Viridiplantae > Streptophyta > Magnoliopsida > Fabales > Fabaceae > Phaseolus > Phaseolus lunatus. The sequence goes on along the minus strand of CM023865.1, from coordinate 9,918,169 downwards.
TCCAGATCAAGAATGAAGATTGAAGGAGCGGTCATGAGTGGCTAAGTGCTTTCTAACTTGGGATTGAATGTAATTTACTCTCTTCAAATGTATTCTTGGTGATATATATATATATATATATATATATATATATATAATATTTTCTTTTCTACTTGCTCTTGGTATTTTCGTTTCATGCTTATTGCTTGATTCTATCTGATCAATGGAGTCTTGATTTTGATCTTTAAATTTAACTGGGAAGTACTTTTAAGAATCCGAAATAAACGAAAATACTTGATAACTTGTAATGCTAGGAATAGATTTCAAGTTATTAATTGCATCAAAATTCTGTTCATAAAGCTGGATGATTTGTTAAATATCTGAGAAATCAGTGTTTGAGAAATTATCTTATGAATTTCATCTGTGAGGAATCAAGGTGAATGACTTAAAATTAAGCATCAAGAATAAGTAGTTTTGAGTATTATATATTGTATTATTCCAAAATACAGATGATTGAGATAAACACAATTCAATCCCAAGTATCTTTCTCTATATTTGATAAGTAAATTTTGTTTTTGGTTGAATCAAACCCTAAACCTCTAAGTTATTTGTGGAATCTTTAATTTGGTTATGAACAAGTTTTTACAATTAGTTTATATACTTGATGAGTTTTATAACAAAACTTCTTAATTAGAATTGTTCCCTGTGGGTTCGACATTCGTACTTTAAAGAGTACTATATTACAGTTGATTCGGTATACTTGCCGAGAGAAATCAACAAACACTTTCCAGCAGAACACTATGACCGAAGGTAGAGCTTTAGATTTCCATTGATTAAGGAATTCTTCCTTTAAGTTAGTTTTGATCTGGTTAGGTTTGTCTTTTAGTTTAAGTTTGCATGTGAGGTTTTTATCTTCAGAATTAGTCTATATTAGCTTAGGGTCTTAGTGATATAGTTAGATTTGCAATCAGGACTCTATGGTACAGGTTAGGCTACCCTTAAGCTTTTGGTGGGTTTGGAGCGCAGTGACTCGGCACTGTTGGAACCACTATTTATAATCCTTGAGGGTCTCGAGAGGCAAAGCGTCGCAACCATCTCAACCGTTAGATCTTTTCAATCCAACGATCCACGTCGTTTGATGAGGAAAAAATCCCTCATCAATGCGGGTCACATCAGGTATCGGGAAGTCGAACCGTCATGACAGACCCATAAACTCGACCGACACAATGTTCTCAAGACTCTTCAAATTGATCATCCTCGAGCTTGGGGGACAAGTGTACCGGTAAGGGTCGTATGAATGATCACATGGTTTGGTCTTTACCGCTAAACCGACCAACATCACATTTTGCGTTAATGGGCCAACCGATGTCAAGGTCGTTCTCATAAGGCCAACCGATACCAATATGCTTAAGCAGAATAAGAGATTAAGAGCTAAGCAATGCAATCCTAAGCGCAGCTCAACTCCCTAATCCGACCCAATAATGAAGGTCCACTAAGATAATATAAATAGCACAGATTCCAAGAACCAGGTACATCATTATCTACGGTACTTTAACAATCGAGCGTCAAACACCTTTGCTGATTTGAGCTACCATCCGAGACCAAGAGACGAGAGTAAGGAGGAAGAAAGGAGAGCACAACTTCAATCGAAGAAAAGATGACATGAAGACCGACCAATCGAAGGAAGTGTCAGTAATAGTTCTCTAAGCTCCAATCCCGTACGAGAACATAATACTTTGGAATAATTAAATATATTATATTTGCTTTGTTGGTTGGTTTAGTATATTTGTCTAAAATGTTTTCGGTTAGTTGAAAAAAAATAATGCATAAAAAATACCATTTTATGTATGTAAAGTGAATTTTTCTTATGTCTTTGGTATCTATGTGGGTCGAATAAATGTTGTAAGTTGCTGAAAATAACAAACATTAAAAGGCTATTTTACATCTGTGATCAAATAATAGAATTATGAATTAATAGGCTTTCCAATACTAACATTTAATACAAATCACTTTCACATATGTAATCTTAGGCTCTTTCTTCCTACATCCCGATTCTTTCTTCTCGCACCTCATAATATAAAAAAAAAAAAAAAAAAAAACCAATGTGTCAATATGATGATATCACATAATTAATTTAAAATAATATTTTAAAGTATGTAATCTATAATGCAGTTTTAAATTGCATATTTTATAATATAATTTTTATTCCGGATTCTAAAATAGAATTGTAGATTACACCATTTAAAATTTAAAATGAGGTTCTGAATTATATAATTTAATATAAATTATTTTAAATTATGTAATTCATAAATATTTTAGATTACATGATTTATAGTCTAAAATATATAGTTCCCAAAAGTCATTTTCATACTACATGATCCATAAATCATATTAAAATAGAAAGAATTTTAATATATTATGAAAAATTAAGATTTTTATTTAAATAATTTATTAAAAATATTTTAGTGAATACATTATAATTGTGAGTGTGGGAAAATAAAGTAGAAGGGAAGAGGAAACAAATCCTTTAATTTTATGCATTCGTATAAGAAAATGAAGTTATCACCTCGCTTACTCTTCCAGCTTAATGAAATAAACATATTATTCCATTAATGTTAATATTTTCAAAGTTTACTCTTTTGCATACTATAAATACTTTTCTCTAGAGTAACTAAAAATTCATTAAACCTCACCCCAATTATTATCTTTAGGAAATAATTGTTAATATAATCGACATTTCAATTCTTATTAGGGTAAATATTTTCGTTATATGTAATCCTTTAATCATATAAATTAAAATTAGTTTATTATATGTTTTCAATAAATCGGACAAATATAAAACAACACTTGGTAGACCCATTTTCTTAATAGTAAGATTAATATCTCATATTTAATCTCATATTTTATTTCATCTCATCCCTCATCTTACCTCACATCTCATATCTCATGTCATACCTAAATTCATATCTCATCTCACATCTGAACTCCTCACCTTATATCTCAAATCTCATCTCATCTCAGATCTCAATTCATCTTATCTCATTTCTCATCTGAGATGAGATAAGAGAAGAGATGAGAGATATGAGATGATATATGAAATGAGATATGAGATGAGATAAGAGATGAGATATGAGATGAGATAAGAAATGAGATATGAGATATGAAATAAGATATGAGATGAGATGTGAGAAGAGATACGAGATGAGATACAAGATGATATATGAGATGATATATGAGATGAGATATGAGATGATATATGAGATGAGATATGAGATATGAGATGCGATATAAGATATGGGATATGAGATATGACATATCATATAAGAATAGATATGAGATAAGAGATGATATATGAGATAAGATATGAGATGTGAGATATGAGATGAGACATAAGATGATATATGAGAAGAGATATGAGATATGAGACGAGATATGAGATGTGGGATATGAGAGATGAGATATGAGATGATATATCAGATGAGAGATGAGATATGAGATGAGATGATTTATGAGATGAGATAAGAAATATGAGATATGAGATGATATATTAGATGAGAGATGAGATATGAGATGAGATGATTTATGATATGAGATAAGAAATATGAGATATGAGATGATATATAAGATATGAGATGAGATATGAGATGTGATATGAGATATGAGATATGAAATATAAGACGAGATATGAGATATAAGATGATATGAGACATGAGTTATAAGATATCAGATATGGGATATGAGATGAGATAAGAGATAAGATATGAGATTCTATTTAAGATGAGAGATTAGATATGAGATGCCATATGGGATATGAGATGCCATGAGATATGAGATGATATATGAGATATGAGATATGAAATGATATATGAGATATGAGATGAGATATGAGATGATATATGAGATGAGATATGAGATATGAGATGATATATAAGATATGATATGAGATATGAGATGAGATATGAGATGAGATATGAGATGATATATGAGATATGAGATAAGATATGAGATGTGAGATATGAGATGTGAGATATGAGATGAGATATGAGATGTGAGATATGAGATGAGATATGAGATAAGATATGAGATGTGAGATATGAGATGAGATATGAGATATAAGATGAGATAAGAGATATGAGATGATATATCAGATGAGAGATGATTTATGAAATGAGATAAGAAATATGAGATGTGAGATGTGAGATGATATATGAGATGAGATATGAAATACGAGATATGAGATTATATATGAGATATGAGATAAGATATGAGATGTGAGATATGGGATGAGATATGAGATGAGACATGAGATGAGATATGAGATATAAGATGATATATCAGATAAGATATGAGATGTGAGATATGAGATGATATATCAGATGAGAGATGAAATATGAGATATGAGATGATTTATGAGATGAGATAAGAAATATGAGATGATATATGAGATGAGATATGAGATGAGATATGAGATGATATATAAGATGATATATGAGATGAGATATGAGATGAGATTTGAGATATGAGATATGAGATAACATATAAGATATGAGATGAGATATTAGATATGAGATGATATATGAGATGAATAAAAGATAAAAGATGAGATATGAGATGATCACTACAAGAAAATTCTTAAATAGAAACTAATGTTAGAGACAAAAATTAATTAATTCCAATAGTGACTAAATTAGAAATCATTTTGGAGATTAAAAAACATTTTGGCTTATATGCGAAGAGATATGAGATATAAGATGATATATGAGATGAGATATGAGATGTGAAATATGAGATATAAGATGGGATATGAGATAATAAATGAGATGAGATATGAGATAGATATGACATGAGATTTGAGATACGAGATGATATATAAGAGGAGATTTTAGATATGAGATGAGATATGAAATTATATGTGAGATGAGATATGACATGAGAAATGAGATGAGATATGACATGAGAAATGAGATGAGATATGATATGAGATATAAGATGAGATATGAAATTATATATGAGACATGAGATGAGATATGAGATATGAGATCTAAGATGATATATGAGATATGAGATTAGATATCATATATGAGATGAGATTATATATTACATATGAGATTATGAGATATGAGATTATGAGATGAGATATGAGGTGAGATATGAGATATGAGATATTAGATATGAAATGATATTTGAGATAAGAGATATAGGATATATATGAGATGAGGTATGAGAAGAGATATGAGATATGAGATGAGATATAAGAAGAGATACGAGATATGAGATATGAGATAATATATGAGATGAGATATGAGATGAGATATGAAATGGAATATGACATATGAGATGATATATGATAAGAGATACGAGATATGAGATAAGATATGTGATAAGATATAAGATGATATATGAGATAAGATATGAGATGATATATGAGATGAGATATGAGATGAGATGTGAGATGAGATATGAGACATGTTATATCTCATCTCATATCTCATCTCACATTTCATCTCATATCTCACATCTCATCTCACATCTCACATCTCATCTCATATCTCCTCTCAAATATCATCTCATATCTCATCTCATATATCATCTCATATCTCATATCTCATATCTCATAACTTATATATCATCTCATATCTCATATCTCATCTCATATATCATCTCATATCTCACATCGCATACCTCGTATCTCATCTCATATATAATCTAATATCTCATCTCATATCGCATGTCATATCTCACCTCATATCTCATATCATATCTTATATCTCATCTCATATCTCGTCTCATATATCATCTCATATCTCATATCTCATCTCATATCTCATATCTCATCTCATATATCATATATGATCTCATATCTCATATCTTATCTGATATATCATCTCACATCTAATATCTCATCTCATATCTTATATATCATCTCACATCTCCAATCTCATATCTCATCTCATATGTAATCTCATATCTCATCTCAAACATCATCTCATATCCCATCTCATATGTCATCTCATATCTCATCTCATATCTCATATCTCATCTCATATCTCATCTCATATCTCATATCTCATATCCCATATATCATCTCATATCTCATATCTCATCTCATATCTCATCTCAAATCTCATATCTCATCTCATATCTCATATATCATCTCATATCTCATATCTCATATATCATCTCATATCTCATCTCATATCTCATATCTCATATCTCATCTCATATCTCATATCTCATATGTCATATAGCATCTCATATGTCACATCTCATCTCATATCTAATCTCATATATCATCTCATATCTCTTCTCATATCTCATATCTCATATCTCATCTCGTCTCATCTCATCTCATATCTCACCTCGTCTCATCTCATCTCATATCTCATCTCCTATGTCATCTCATACCTCATCACATATCTCATCTCATCTCATATCTCATCTCATATATCATCTCATATCTCATATCTCTTCTTATATCTCATCTCATATCTCATATCTCATCTCATATATAATATCGCATCTCATATCTCATCTCATATGGTATGTCATATCTCACTTCATATCTCATATCTCATCTCACATCTCATTTCATATCTTATCTCATATATCATCTCATATCTCATCTCATATCTCATATCTCATATATCATCTCATATCTCATATCTCATCTCATATGTCATCTCATATCTCATAGCTCATATCTAATATCTCATCTCATATCTCATCTCATATCTTATATATCATCTCAGATCTCATCTCATATCTCATATCTTATATATCATCTCATATCTCATATCTTATATATCATCTCATATCTCATCTTATGTCTCATCTCATATCGCATCTCATATCACATATATCGTATCTCATCTCAAATATCATCCGATATCTCATATATCATCTCAAATATGATTTATATTATCATCTCATATCTCTTCTCATGTCCCACATCTCAAATCTCATATCTGATATCTCTTCTCATCTTTTATCTCATTTCTCATCTCATATCTCATCTCATATCTTATCTCATATCTCATATCTCATCTCATATCTTATATATCATCTCATATCTCATGTCATATCTCATCTCATATTTTATCTCATATCTCATATCTCATCTCATATCTTATATATCATCTCATATCTCATATCTCATCTCATATATCATCTCATATCTCATTTCATATCTCATATCTCATCTCATATCTCATATATCATCATATATCCCATATCTCATCTCATATGTCATCTCATATCTCATAGCTCATATCTAATATCTCATGTCATAACTTATATATCATCTCATACCTCAAATCTCATATCTCATCTCATATGTCATCTCATATCTCATCTCATATCTCATATCTTATATATCATCTCATATCTCATCTCATGTCTCATCTCATATATCATCTCATATCTCATCTCGTATCACATATGTCATATCTCATCTCAAATATCATCTGATATCTCATATCTCATCTCAAATATGATGTATATTATCATCTCATATCTCTTCTCATGTCCCACATCTCAAATCTCATATCTGATATCTCTTCTCATCTTTTATCTCATCTCATATATCATCTCATATATCATATCACATATCATCTCATATCTCACATCTCATATCTCATCTCATCTCATATCTCACATCTCATATCTCATATCATATATCATATCACATATCATCTCATATCTCATATCTCACATGTCATAGATCATCTCATCTCATATCTCATCTCATATATAATCTCATATCTCATATATCTTCTTATATCTCATATCATATCTCATATCTCTTCTCATACCTCATCTCATGTATAATCTCATATCTCATATATCATTTCATATCTCAGATCTCTTATCTCATATCTCATATCTCATCTCATATCTCATCTCATATATCATGTCATATCTCATCTCATATCTCATGTCATATCTCATCTCATATCTTATCTCATATCTCATATCTCATCTGATATCTTATATATCATCTCATATCTCATCTCATATATCATCTCATATATCATCTCATATCTCATCTCACATCTTATATATCATCTCATATCTCATCTCATATCTTATATATCATCTCATATCTCATATCATATATCATGTTATATCTTATATCTCATATCATATATCATCTCATATCTTATCTCATATCTCATATTTTATCTCATATATCATCTCATATCTCATATTTTATCTCATATATCATCTCATATCTCATCTCATATATCATGTCATATCTCATCTCACATCTTATCTCATATTTCATCTCATATCTCATCTCATATCTCATCTCATATCTTATATCATATCTTATCTCATATATCATCTCATATCTCATATCTGATCTCTTATCTCATCTCGCATCTCAAATATCATCTCATATCTCATCTTATATCTCATCTCATATCCCATATCTCATATCTCAAATCTCGTCTCATTTTATATCTCACATCTCATATCTCATCTCATCTCATATCTCATCTCATCTCATATCTCATCTCATATATCATATCATATCTCATCTCATATCTCATCTCATATTTCATCTCATCTCATATCTCATCTCATATGTTATCTCATATATCATCTCATATCTCATATCTCATCTCATATGTTATCTCATATGTTATCTCATATCTCATCTCTCATCTCAAATATCATCTTATATCTTTTTCTTATATCTCATCTCATATCTCAATTCTTGTTTCATTTTATATCTTATATCTCATATCTCATATCTCATCTCACATCTCATATTTCATCTCATATCTCATCTCATATCTCATATCTCTTCTTATATCTCATATATAATCTCATATCTCTTATATCATTTCATATCTTATATCTCATATCTCTTATCTCATATCTTATCTCATATCTCATCTCATATCTTATCTCATATCTTATCTCATATATCATCTCATATCTCATATATCATCTCATATCTCATATCTCATTTCATATCTTATATCTCTTCTCATATCTTATATATCATCTCATATGTCATATGTCATATCTCATCTCATATCTTATATCTTATATCTCATCTCTCATCTCAAATATCGTCTCATATTGTTGCTCCTTCTATCTGCTCAAACGTCTCGCCATTCATTCCTGGATGGATGAAATACAAAGCCTTCTTGTCCTTGTTCTTCTGGTCACGATATGCTACTCGTTGCTCCTCAGTTGCATTATCAACTAATGCAGACAGTCAACTCTCAACTACATCCCATAACTCATGATAATCAAACAAAACTTTCATCTGTACACACCACCAATTGTAATTTTTTCCATCAAGGATAGGGACCGATAATTGGGTAGTGTTCATGATAACCTACTTGCTCTGATACCACTTTGAGAACAAAGAATATAACTTTTATTTCACTACTACTTTTCAAATAAGAATACAGTCTCTCTAAATAGTTTTACAATAGACTTCTCAAATTCTACCTTCTCTCTCATAAAACCTATACTATAAATTACATTTAAAATCATAGTATAAATGACATTCAAAACTAGAATTAAAGATAATAATTATTGGCTATTCAAATGCTAAAATAAAATTGATGACGCCTTTGAGTTTAATGCTAACACATATCTCATCTCATCTTATATCTCATATCTCATATAACCATATAAAACAACGCCTTTTATATTGGTTATGAGTGCATAATTTATATAAATAACAACTTTTTTTTAGGTCAATCTTATGAAAACAAACATGAGAAATATTATTTTACTTCTACGTTGAGTAAGCTCAAAAACAATGTTTTTACTATGTCGGATTTAGTTTTAGTGTATGTAAAAAAATCACATCACACAAACCTAACATAAAAGATGTCTCTTACCTATGTCATGTGGTATAATTTGTCTAAAAATTGACAAAAAAAATCTATTTTACACTAGTATATTAAGATACAATTAAAGATTCTTATATTTTTGTATATAAGTGATTTTTTTTATCGGCATAATAATAAGTGATTTAAGTTAAATTTATTATAATGACCTCTAAATAAGAATGTGATGTATAATTGATATATATATATATATATATATATATATATATATATATATATTAATTATGTATGGTTATTTAAATAATTAATTTACTCTTATGTATGTAAAAAAAATATTAAATTTTGTATATATTTCTAATTAGTAAAATATATTAAATACATTGTTTTGGGATCCGCATATCTCAGGATCATTGTATATATATGACTACTACATATGTCTGAAATGGTTATATAAATATATTTTATCTACTGTTGTAGTAGGTATGTTTTGTCCAGATGCGTTATATTGTGAAATTTTAAAACTATTCAGTAAGGGTCAAAATGTTATGTCAATCTAATGGAGGGATAGAAAGGAAATGAGTTTATTTCACATTATCCGTTTGACACGTGATATTTATGTAAGATTTTAATTAAGGAATAGCTTCTTTAGTTAATAAATTCAATTAATGTTAACTCGTAATTACTAATTAATTCAATTCTATAGATATTACAATTAATTTGCCAAAACAAATTAAGTGATAAAAAACATGTGAACTCATATCATGATGACACTTTCTACCCGTAAGGAAGTTTTCTTACAAGAATTCGAAACGCTTAGCCAGAGATATCATAATCATAAAGGTTAACTTTCCCAATTGTTTCTCTAGTTAACCTCTTAACATTTTTTCTAATTAACCTTTTTCCATTTTTTAACTCTTGATAAATTTATACAAACTTTTTTATAAATATTGTTATATATTTATATAATTTTGTTATTCTTGATAAACGAAATTATTTCACTTTTGCATGTTTGGAATTTTTTTTACATAAATCAAGTCTTATTTTAACATCTAAATCATTTTGCTTTCCTTAAGATGGGAAGAGATTGTGTATAGGGATGTCAAACCAGCCATTATTTGGGCAGAATGTGTTATCCTTTTAAATCTACGATCTTATTATGGGTTAATCAGCTTAATCTTTCAATTCGTGGGACCACATACGAGTAGTTCATTTTTTTTACTTAAAGAGAAATATTATAATTTTTAATCAAAATTGGTGGTGATCATTATTTTAATTAGAATCTTATTTACATTAATTTTTTATACATCATTTGATTTATTGAAGTATTATTGATACTTTATCTTGTTAGACATTAAACTTTCTTTAATTATAATATTAACGTTTGATTCAATTTTATTATTCTTCCTTATATTTTATTATAAAAAAAAATAATATCAATTACTACAACAAATAAATAGATTCAAAACAGAAAATAAAGAAAAAAAATTAAAAAGTAACTCAACAACTCCAACTAGAGTGTGTTATCAATTTTCGATCCGTATAACCTTAGCGGATCAACCTGTTCTGTCCCACTTTTGGCAGGTCAGTGACGGATCAGACCTGTTTTATCACTCCTAATTATATACAATGGTTCTCCTTGTGTTTTAATTTACATAAAGTTTTTTATTTATTTTGAAGGATGGGTTCAAACTTTTGGCTGTAGCTTTCTTTTGCTATCAAACCTTAAAAAATATAATTAAAACATAATATATAAATAGGTTATACAATCCAACAAGAAAATCATTAAAAAAAAATTAATATTAGAGATTAAAATATGTGAAGTGGAAAGAAAAAGAAGCAAAGCAATATGTGAAGTTAATTTAGGCAAACCAAAATTCTGCAACAAACTATGTACATGGTTTTGGTTTTCTGCAGAATTTATGCATATTGATGCAGATTTTTCTAGAATTAGGCAAAGCAAAATTCTGTGAGCCTCTATGCCTTTTAACCAAAATATAATGTTTTGGTTTTTTGCAGAATTCTAATACACAATGCTGCAGAATTTTTTTTATAGGTAATACAGATTTCAAAATATTATTGAAATTAGTTATATCTATGTTTATGTATTTATAAGCAAGGTTGTCAAGCAGTAGGTTTTTGTATAAGGGTTGAGACACTCCTTAAGTGTCTTTTTTTAATTTATTAATTCTTTGTTAAAAAAAATTAGTGATTAAAATAATTAGTTATTATATTAATTAAATTAGAGACATTTTTTATAAACTAAAAGAATTATTAGTATCTAAAGTAGTTTCTATTATTAATAAAAATTTATAAAGTAGTTTCTAAATTGGTATCTAATCATTAGCTACCAAGATTTTAGCTACTAATTTAGAATATAAAATATTAGTAGCTAAAACCTTAATAGTTAATTTAGATACCAATTTAAAAAATATTTTATAAATTTTCATTAATAATAGAAACCATTTTAGATATATACCAATAATTTTTTAATCTCTAAAATAATATCTAATTTAGTTAATATAATGACTAATTATTTTTTTTTTCTAAATTTGATTGTTATTTAATGATTTTTTTTAATGATAGATTTAGTAAGGTGGGGTTTTAAACTCACCTATATATTATAATTTACTCATGTCTTTAAATGATGTATGATATATAACAAAACCTTTTATTATGATGTGTTTGAACTATTCATGAAATAAGTTAAATTAATTTATTTATGGGAAAGTTGTGTTAAAAGAACCAAACATACTAGAGATTTCACACTATTTAAAAATATAATTAAATTATAATATATAAATTAATGTAAAATTATTCTATAAAAGTGAGATTTATATACACTATATATTATATATTTAGATAATTTATGATCTCTAATAAAAACAATTAATTATAACGTATTCATGAAATAAGTAGAGTCAAGTTGTAATAAGAAAATGCAATTAAAAATTATTACACTACAAGAAAATCATCAAATTACAATTAATTTTAGAGACCAAAATAATTAGTTGTTATTAGACTAAATTAGAGACTATTTTAGAGACTAATAAAATTATTGGTATCTAAAGTAGTTTATATTATTAATCAAAATTTATAAAATAGTTTTTAAATTGATATCTAACCATTAGCTACCAAGATTTTAACTACTAATATTTTAGATTCTAAATTAGTCTCTAAAAAATTAATTGAGACCAATTTAAAATCTAAAATATTAGTAGTTAAAATCCTGATAACTAATTTATATTCAAATTTAGAAATCATTTTATAAAATTTTATTAATAATAAAAATTATTTTAGATATAAATAATTTTTTAGTCTCTAAAATAGTATTTAATTTAGTTAATATAATGATTAATTATTTTTGGTTTCTAATTTTAATTGTTATTTAATAAATTTCTTGTTGTAGTGTTAGTTTGTTTGTGTATTTTTTCTTTGTATTTTCCGTGGAATTCTTCTTTTATGAACTCATTTATTATTTTAAAATATTTCTCACACAAGTGCAATATTGTCTTACCTAATAAGCGTTAAAAGTTAAAGGTGGGGTGCTATTTGGATTTGAGCAACAATAATCTATTTTATAAACTTTTTAGACGGTTTATAGCAAAAGTCAACATATACCATTTAATAAGTAGTTTAATTTTCAGTCCTCTCTAATGCATTTCAGAAATCTAGACAAACCTGCTTGTGGTGGACCCAATAATATTAATCTGCAACTTTGTAAGAGGAATGTTTTCTGAGAAATATTAACTACAAGACTCAGTTTCATGCAGTTACACTGTTTATTACATATTTTATACCATCATAATTTCAAAGTTTATTTGCACAGAGTGCAATGCACAATAGATGACAAAGATATTTGATTATAGAAGGTCCATGCTTTGTTGACAGCAAAGCATCCTTTGTTGTCTATCTTGGGAGAGGTCATATTTTATATCATCATAATATAAAATTCATCATTAAAACGTTATAAATGCAGAGTGTAATTGTTCAGATATGTTTTATATATAATGCACAAAGATGACAGAGATTTCATTATAGAAGGTCCATTCTTTCTTTGTTGACAGAAAAACATCCTTTGTAGTTTCTCTTGTGAGAGGTCCAGTTGTGTTTTCCATCGATTAATGTACATGCACAACTTTTATTCATAAATACTTAATCAATGTTCTTAATTTTTCTTCTCTGTCCCTTCTCTCATACCATACCGCAGCATTTATAAGATCTAAAATTTCTTTTCTCTCATTAGCCGTTCTTTAATATTTGAGGTGTCTATGAATCATTTTTTTCTAATATAGTAGAGAAAAAAGTTGTGTTGTTTTTGTTACTTATTTATTTAACCGAATCTCTTTCTGTCTCTCATCAATCACAAATGGATTATGTACAGAACATGGATAGAGATTTTGAGGCAGACAACCTTAGTATGTTCATTGACTGGAACGACGACCAATTCCAACCAACATTTTTACAGACAGACATCCCCCTCACTGGTTTGGAAGATGCAAATTTAATGGAACATTTTAATTCTCAAACTCAGCTGCATCCTCTTCCCCCTACTGTGGTAAGTACTCTGTTGGCACTCATTTTCTTAACTTTTTTATTTTATTTTATAAATCTTACTATATATGTAATAACTTTTTTGAAAATTGTTTATGCATAAAGGAAGGAAAGGAAAAGGGAAAAAACTAAAAACCAAGAGAATGAAAGAACGAAAAAATAGAGCAGAAGGTAAAGAGATTATTTATTAAACAACTTTTGAAGTTAAGAATAAAAAGAAAGGCAAAACAATTTCTTTTTTCTTGTTTAATTGCTTAGAAATTATGTAGTACAGATACTAACACGGATACGACACGAACATAGACAAGAAGGTATATATAATTTTTAAAATGTAGGATATGTAGACACAATTCTACATATTATATAATTATAATTAATAAATTGATAATAAAAATTTATGTGTACAAGTATGTTTCAGATTTTTTTTTACAAATTTTTTTTATGATTGGTTCAAAAGAATTTGTTTCTTATTTTTATAATTATAATAAAAATTTATATAATAAATTTAAGTTTTTAGAAAATTAATGTATTTCTCTTTTTTAAAATTGTGTTAAAATTATTGTAGAATTGTTATAAATCCAACAAATATTTTTTAAATTAGATATTTTATCGATACGTGTCCTAAGAGTATCATACGAATATCAGTGTCTGATACGTATATCTGATATTTGTGTCTGACACGAACACACCATTTAAGATAAATATCCGAGTCTCATAACTTAGAAAATGAAGAAACACGTATATAAAATTATAAATATTGTTACTAAAAAAATAATTATATAAAATAAAAATATTTGATATTTTAATTTACTGGACCCCACACGCTTTCATGCTCGTTTCTTTCATTCCGAATTAAGTGTCATTGTTATGTAATTAACTTTTTTAAGCTCTGTTATTATTCCAAACAAAGTATTTATTAATGTTTCTTTCATTAAATATAAAGTATGTGTAGATCACACAGACCATTATTTCTGGTATGATTAATTAAAATTTTGTTTTGAGAATAAGCAACGCAGTTTGCATCACCATAAAATGAATCTAGAAATGTTTGTTTGTGGACGTAGTGAGTGAATGTTGTGAATTTATATGAATTATGCAGGTTGTGGAGTCAATGACTGAAATCAGGGACCCAATATCTTCAAGTGCAGAGGCTTTAACTTTTGTTCCGAATCCGCTGCCACCATTAGTACCAAACACCCCACTTCTTAATGCGCCACAAATAAACAACCCTCTATCATCTGCGGTAAATTAACAATTTTTACTGCTCTAAAACACCAATCCAAACACACAATTATTATATCTCCTATCTTAAATTCTTTCTATATGTGTATACCACATTTGATGACAACTAATCTTACTTTCCTTAATGCATAATTTAATTAGGAGAATGGAGCTGTTCCATCTCTTCAAAGCCAAGACATAACCCTAGCGGGTTACTTGAACCAACTCTCTGAATTGCAAAATGCCAATTCGGTTGGGTAAGTTTTTCCTGTCATTTTCTGAATTATTCATTTTATATCTTTCATCAATTATAATCAGTATTAAAAAGTTAATTTAGCATTTTTTTACTTGCTAATGTTAAGTGTGTGTGTATATATATATATTCTTCATTCTTATACTGTAGGCATCAAAGTATTCCTCATCATGACGAGCAAAACTCAACGAATCAACTTTCCATACCAAATACAATCGTAAACAACAATTACAATGTTATCAATATTAATCAATCATCCTCTTACCCTGCATTGGTCCACCAAACTCCCGTGAGTATAACTGTTGAAAAACACGTTTAACAGCATAACGTTCATATTCCATAGGCTGTGCTTTTGACCATAATTTTTTGTCATTATCTGGACCTGAATATGTACAGACAAATAGCGAAAGGGCACACTCCACTGGAGCATTTGCCCCACCCACAGGATCTACGTTATTAACGCACCACAATGATACAAGAAACTCTCCTGCTGCATGGAGTTCTAGGTGCTCTTTTACTTCTCACATATCAACCCCACATCACTATCGGTGTGAAACTGACTCACAGTTTTGTATCTTCCTAATTTTTCAAACTTGTAACTAGTATGTTTCCATGCGCTCATAATGAGGTTTATTTGAATTTGAATTTTGAACCGCAGACCCGAACAGTTTCAATTCTCAGCTTCTGATGTATATGGTGCACAATATTTTCCCAACTATACACAGTACGATTCCATTCCTCCGCTTCTTAATGCAATTACTCGATTAACAGATTAACAACAAAATGCATAATTAACCGTTTGTTTTTTATTCAGATCCCTACAGCCATTCCCTCCTGGGCAGAATCACATAGACAATGCCTCTGAACTGCAGCAGATGCAGAATTTACATTCTCAGGATTCTAGAATGTCTGTCTACCCAACGTGCCCTAGGTATCTAGCTCGTATTTCACCTTATACATGAAATATAATATATTGTTACCATGGAAAAGTTATAACCATTTTATAAATCAACATATATACCAAGCATGTTGTTGCTTTTTGTCATAGGTCGGAGCCGTTCTCAAATCTTCAGCCTGGTTTGGTAACAATGCCACCAAATCCTTTTCAACCAGGTTATAGATCCATACTGTCTGATCCTGCAGCTCCGTCCGGGTCCTCAGTTATCTATGATCAAAACTCTATTCTATTTGCGACATCAAGCAATTCCTTTGCTTCCGGATCTTCAGTGCTTCCCATGTATGAAATCTTTGGCATCAAAGTTTCCATTTTGTTTTAAGAAAAAAATTCCATTCAGGGTTTTATATATAAATTGAAAAAATATATATATTAAATAGCCATAAGTTCAGAAAAATATAAGTAGATTTGAGTAATTTATCTTTCCATTTATTGATTTATCTCTCGTTTTCTTTCATAGAGATAAAAAGTTAAAAAAAATATATAATGTCTTCTTTAATCTGAGGAGGGACCAAAACTCCCCTTTCAACAATGTGTTAGGTTTTATTAATCAAACCGTAGAAATAAAAAATTTTATTGAATAAATTAAGTTTAAAATTTACTTATAAAATCTTTAAATTATAACATTTTATTAAACAATTTCAATTTAATGTAAAATAAATTTCCTCAAAAATATGAATAAAAGACTTGATATAACTCTTGAGTTAGTATCAAAGTGTTCATTGAATAAATTAACAAAATTTATTGTAAACATATTATTGTTGAAGGGAATAACTTCCAAAGAAAGAGTTACTCGTAAAGTAATTGTATCCCTTTTCTTTGTAATAATTTGCTACATATACAATTTAAAAGAAATTTTAAAAATTGCAAATTATTTTAAAAAGGAGAATTATATCCATTTATCAAATATGGCACTATTTATGTATGTCAACAACAATATTATGTTATTGCAGGTATCCTCAGTTGCATCAGCATCAGCATCCCCATGTCATGATGCCATATGATCAAGGACAGCAAAGTGGTTCATCAATGCCACAGTGGTGAGCTACCAATTTATCAATAGCCATTAACACTCACGCCTAGAAGGAGTCAATGGAAATTTGTTTCTACCAATGTACTTTAATTAATTTCTATATGATAATAATTAGTTAATTTCAAATAAAGGTCCCAGATTGGTGAATACAATCAAAGGATGGCGACTCACAATCTACAAAGGCAGACCAGCACAAGTTCGCAGACACTTATTTCAAGGTTTCTGGGCCATTCAAGTTCTTGGACAACTGAAGGGACAAATTCAAGAGTTCCTAACTCCAGGGATGCTGGGATTGCACCCATTTTGAGGTACCAGATTTTTTTAGTTTCATTCGGGATGCTTTTTTATCCATTAATTCAAACAACAAGGATTATGTTCATACCCAATCATATCATTGTATACTTGCGTCAAATTTTACACTATTTTACATTATGTTTTAGAAAATAGAAAGTAATAAAAAACATTCTTCATTTGTTATCAATATCTTCATTTTCTCCATGAAAAGTTTACTAAAAACGTCAAAACTGTTTAACTAGATTGCAGCCAGAGGCTACAGTTTTACCAAATGAAGTCCACATCAGTCACGACATAGGGACTTCATCAGCTAGGTAATTTATAAGTGATAAG
The DNA here is from genome assembly GCA_013389735.1 of Phaseolus lunatus. Classification (NCBI taxonomy): domain Eukaryota; kingdom Viridiplantae; phylum Streptophyta; class Magnoliopsida; order Fabales; family Fabaceae; genus Phaseolus; species Phaseolus lunatus. Next base: position 9,899,735 of record CM023865.1, on the reverse strand, counting down.
TTTAATAAAGAGACTAGTCTTGAAGTGTTTAATATATGTAGTATCTTTTGCATATCACTTCTACAACAGAAGTCTTTTCCTTAGTTAAGGGCATTGTATACTTGAAGTTTTATTTACGCCGTTGAATGTGTGCATATATAGGAACCAACCTTCCGATGCAATTCAGCGAATTTTAAATATGAATCCATCACGGATGGTTAGTCGGAATATTCCTAGCATCACTACTGATCAAAGCGGGAGCATGCCAACTGAAAGGGTAAAAATATCAAAAATATTTCATATCATTTCATTTACGCCAACGATGTTAATGAACATGTATAATCAAGACTGAGTTATAAAATATTTGAAGCTTGTGAAAAGGGTACTCGTAATTATGATCATAAATCAATTGTTGTCATTGAATGATAAAATCCATATCAACATTTGCTCATAATCACAAGACATTAGTATAGTAGTTGCAAAAATTACCATATTCTTGGAAGCAACTAAACATGTAAATCTGGATGTTGCATGACAGATACCTTATGTACCACCACGCCGTGGTCGTCCTCCAAAACGACGTGATCCAATAGAATCTTATTCTCAACGTGCAAAGGTAAGCATTTTACTAAATCATGCAAGAACTAAACAACTATTTTAGCTCTTAAAAATATAGTGTATTGTTACGTTAAACTAAAGAAATTTCAAAAGGTACCTGTTATAGAGTTATATTCTTTCAGAAATCCATGCAAGTGTGGATATGTTGTTTTTCTATTTACTCCGATGTTTACAATGTATGAATGAACCCAAAAATGAAATTATGAGGTCGTTATGGTTGGTTTGTTTTGAGTAGTCCTTGAAGGTTTCTTCTGAAACTGGAAGACCTGGATCATCAAGTACATCCCAAAGACCACAAAGGACTCCAAACAGTATGGTGGTAAATACAAATTCAAACGCTTTGCTCTCAAACCCCCCTTCTGCTCCGAGGTACACTTCGCACCTCAAAACCCAGCTTCTCTGTTGCTTTTTCTATCATTTTCCGCATTTAACTATCACAACTTGAGACTGCAGAAGAAACTAAAAATTTCATGGTTCTGAAATTTTAGGAACTTTGATAACGCCATCTATGATTTAGAATTTGAGCGGCAAGGTCAACCCCTTGACCCCCATCTTAGATTCTTCAAACCACCACCAGGTAATTACAATTTGGTAAACCACGTACACTATATCTATATAGATATATATACCAGTTGCTAATATTCAGCATTCTAATGAATTACTATGAGTTTACATTATCATGGAAAGTAATTATATTACAAGAAAATTTTAGATTTTGAGCAATAAAATAACTTCAGAATTTATGACAATTGATGATTTCCTTCATGCAGAGAACTGATGTGCTTAGCCTGCTGAAACAAAGTGCCAAATACCGGAAGTTCTCAACTGTAGCTAAATGGATAATATCAACTCATGTACTCTAAAACTTCTTATTGTTCTGACCATTCTCATAGATTAGAAACAAAGACAATAGCTTTTAGTAATATTATTTGCACATATAAAATTTGATGAAACTAGAAGAACAAAAAGGTTATGTAATACTTTTGTGTGTGCAAATAATATTGTCTGGACCTTGTACGATATTGTTTGTATCCATCAGTTTTGCAAAGTAGTGCTGGTATCCTTTATAATTGTTTGTTTTAATATGTGTTGACCCAACAGGCCCACTAAGCCCCTAAACTATCATTACTTTTCCGAGATTTTGCCCACAATTTTTTTTCTTCTTGAAAAGTCAGCGTCCAAGAGATAATAAAACAGATGATTTGCAATAATAAGGTGTTTTTGTTTAAGTTTTTTTAGATAACTTTTATTTAATATTTGATGTTTTAGATCTAGCGTCGTATTTTCTTCTAATAGAAATTGAGATTATTAAAAGAGCTTTTTTTTCTTATTTTTATTAGTATATATGAACTTTATAAAATATTTTTATATAATTTAAAATAATTAGTTCTTCTTCTTCAAGAAAATAAAAACTTCTCACAAAATAAGTGAACAGCTGAACTTTTTTTCTTGTGATGTTATGACTCCTCAACCAAGATTTTTATGTCCTCCCTTATTATTTTTCCATCTACTTGTGATTGAAAAATATTCATAAAGTCCTGTAAATTAATTGTATATATCTCTAACTAAATAACGGTTTATTGTTTATCTTGTAGTCATTAAGTTTAAATCAACAAATTTTATTAAGCTATGCAATGGATTTGTGTCTTACTAAAAGCACCCTGGATCCATTAGGCAGAGAAGAAGAAATGGAAAGAAAAAGAAAAGACAAGAAAGATGTAAGTGAATTAGTAGGAATAGAAGATTTTCTGTTCAAAAGAATAGAGGAAACCAAGAAGAAAGAAAAATAAGGGTGAAAAAAAATAAAAGTATTTATTATTTAGCATTTATTTTTATTTATTTATTATAATTATTAAAATATTGTTTATTTATTACTATACATACAGATGGGTGTGTTTCCTAATTCTTTTTGGACTTCACATTTTTTTCTTTCTTTTTTACTTTTAGTAATTTATAAAAAATACTAAGCATAAATTTTTTGTCTACTTTCTTTTATGCATATTTTGTTTAGTAGTCTTTTGATGGAGTACCAATGAAATGCTTATTTTATTTGAAGTTGATTGTTTGACATTGCTCCTACCAAAATTGTCCGTCCAAGGAGTCTTTCAGTGAAACAATAATCTTTTTTCCGTACAGGACACAGTTCCACTAACAGTGGTAGCGAACAATGTCAAGCATCCATCATTACATTTTACGTACCACACTGTAATGCACACCTTTGTGTAGTTAGATATGCAATGAAGCAGCACATTACAGATAAGGCCACTCAAATCATGGCTCTGGGAGTTTTGAAGATAGACATGCATCTACGGCTTCACCAACAGTCAGAAAAACCCATTTCTTTCCAATTTTATCCACAAAGTGTGCCACTTTCAGCTTCCAAATTACTACCCACCTCGGGTTCACCATGGCCAACTGCAAAAAACACACACCAATACCAAAACTCTTCAATTAGCTCGGTGGGTTTGAGATTATCTTATGCTAAGAAATCATTACATTATCTTATGCTCTAACATTAATTAAGATTAGTATGTGCTGACGATTTTGATTAGTCTTTTTATGACACGTAACCAGGTTTTTAATTTATGAAAGAGTTAATAAAAAATTTGATTATGTGTCAAATATGAGATAATGATAATAATTTCATGCCAGACTCACTTGTACGCCACGCGAAAGCAACCTCTTGTGCAGTTCCTCCAGTACTAGAATCCCAGAAGTATCAACATTCATGAGATCTATCCAAGAGAATTGAGAAAGAATCATTCATAAGGTCATATAATAAATTCCATGAAATGCATTACTAGGATCATAATCAGTTCTGAGACTCACTGCCCATGTCTAAGATTACTGCATAGACCTTTCCCTTGGCAAGTTCGTTTTCTTCTTCCATGATGACCCACTTCAGTATTCTGGAACAATTAAATAATTTTAATTTCAAAGTTTGGTAATTAAATTTATAAAACTCTTCAAATAATAGTTTAAATGAGGTGATTGCCTTTCTCTAACAAAATTAGCATTTGCAAAGCAGAGTGAGCCAGAGCTTATGCGAATCACCAAAATGCCTGGAGTGCTTGTGGCCATAGGATATTGACTAACATCGCAGAAAGCTTCTGTTCTTGGAACTCGGCCTAAAACTTCTATTCCTGGTCGAATTGATTGTATAAGTATCTTTGCAAATGAGATTGACACCTGCACAAACAAACTTCCCTGTCAGAGACACTACCAATAATTCATCCTACTCTTTAACTTTTTACCTTAATTTCATTTAATGGGTAAGGTGAAATGACCATAACTAAAAAGTGCTTTAGGATTTCATTACTGAAAAGACACAACTCTTAAGAGGAGACATATGCTACGCAGCTCAGAATTGGTATTTTGATTGGACAATTATATTTAAATATCACACTTGTCAAACAAATTTTCTTTTATGTGAATTCTGAATTCAATCATAGAAGCCGAGCATATAACGCCAAATCTGTGGACCAAAGCCTGGTCTAGAAGCCAAACAAGTAAGGAAGGTATGAGCACGACAACACAATTATCTAGGTCAAATTATTTGATGGATGGAACTCCACCAATTGGCAGTGGTAACACCAAGTCTTTCACGTATTCAGAAATCATCATGTCACACCTTCAACTCTATTCTACACTAGTTGCCAACCAATTCGTTGTGTAATGAGTAACTATCAGCATGAGGGAAGTTGGGTCCCCACTCTGAACAAATTGTTAATCAATGTGTTTCATGGTGTCTGCTCGTACGATAGGCTTTCCATTGCCTAATGTTTTTGGTCTTTTTCTAACTTCCTAAAAGAGTTTTCTATTATTTATGAAAAAAAAAATTAAAGCTTGAAAGCAGTCAACTACTTACTGCAACAAGAAGACCAATTTCGACTGATACAAACAAGACACCGAAGAAGGCACCAATGCAGGCAAGAAAGTCAAATTTGTCAACCTTCCAGATATAACAAGCTTCGTTTATGTCAATTAACCCAGGAAGTGCAGAGAGGATGATAGAAGCAAGTATGGCCATAGGGGTGTAGTATAGAAGCCTAGTAAACAATTCAAGACACAGAAACACAGTAACTGCCATCACAATATTTGATACTGATGTCTGACATCCTGCACTGAAATTTACTGCAGTCCTTGAGAAAGAACCTGCAAATGTTTAGGGCAAACTATAAATAAGTTTGGTGCTCATATACTTCCCTGCACAAAAGTTATTCAGATTAAGACTGTGTTTGGATTAAAACTTCAAAAGAATTTTTGTAAACTCCAATACACTGTAACGAACTTCAATACCAAATGAAGGAGGAAAAAAATTGTTTCCAGAGTAAAAATAGTTTTAGACTTCCAATTTTAATCCAAACTTGCAATGATTAAACAGTTAATGCCAAAACAAAGTGTCACCAGTTGCCACATAGCATGAAGAGAGAGATCCCGCAATGTTCATGCATCCCATTGCCAACATTTCTTTGTTGCCATCAAGATGGTATCCCTTAATGGAAGCAAAAGATCGACCAACCGCTATTGCTTCCTGAATTTGACGTTCATATTTCCATTAGTAAGAGGGAACTTTAGAGTTGGGAAAAAGAAAATTTATTTTAAATAAAATTAAGAGAGCAAATAATTTAACATACAGTGAGAGCAATAACGGCAGAAATCAATCCAATTTTAGCTGTTTGTCCAACATGTGGACCATGGAATTGTAACTTGTGAACTGAACTTGGATTCAAACCTCCTTTGACATGCTTTATTATATTAACCCCATTCTTATCAGCTTTTGACAAATACACAATTGAAGTTGATAGTAAAACTGATAGAAGAGGAGCAATAGCTGGCAACCAGAAGAGTTTTTTGTTTCTTCTGCCCTGGAATGACATACATATTATCAGAATCTCAAATCAAACAGAGGAAATATAGTGGTGGAATCGGAATGCCGGAAATTTCATTACTTACAACAAATCGGGCAATTAAAAGGAATATCAGGAATGAACACCCAATGACAAAATTCAGAGGGTACCACTGTCAATGTAAAAAGCAAAGAATAATGTCAAATATCATGAAAACCCAGATAAATTCTTCCTTTTAAAAATTTAAAATTTATGACCCCATTTAGTTTTTTTTTTTTCCTTTCTAAACCATCAATAAATTAACTTCCTTTGCTGAAACTACTAACCAAATTCTCCCAGAACATAAATCATTTAGCATAATCTACTAACTTTTTCTCCTGATGTTATCTGTTGATGGAGTGACTTATATACAGACTCCAACACGGATATTACATCAGTTTTGTTGGTAAAGTGAGTAACCCCCAGCAACCCCTTCAGCTGCTGAAGACCAATAATGATGGCTGCGCCTGCCATGAATCCCACAAGTGCAGCATGTGAAAGAAAATCCACAAGAAACCCCAACCTGCAGATTTCAAGAATAAACTGCTTACTTTTTAAGGAAACCTACACATTCACAAGAAATCTATCAAACGGATGAGGAAACCACCTGAAAATACCGAATGCAGCTTGAAAGATTCCAGCAAATAAGGTCACGGTAAAAACAACACTTCTGTAGGCATCAGGATCAACAGCAGGATCTACCACTTTGGGGACTAGGGAGGATAGAAGCAATGATACTACAGCTACAGGTCCAATAGCTATTTCTCTTGAACTCCCCATCACAGCATAGATAAGAGGAGGAACAACACTGGTGTCTGAATGCAATGAAAAGAAATAAAAAAAATTTGAAACATGATACATCAGTATAGTATATAGTATAATATAATAAACATAACTGAAGTTAGACACCTACACAAGCCATACTGAGGATCAAGTTTTGCCAAATTAGCATATCCTATACTCTGCAACATCAAATGGAAAAATGAGAAGGGTGAAGAGGAAAAGGCTGAGAGGAATGTAATGCTCTACATCTGACGCATTGCCATGAGATTAGAAGTAATGTTTGTGAATATACACCTGAGGTATGCTGAGGCTGGCAAGAGTTAAACCGGCTAGCAAATCGTTTTTAAACTTAGAGGCCTTGTAATTTTTGAACCAGCAAAGGATAGGAAATAAACTCTCTAAGAATGAAACAACACGTCCAAGGTAAGTTTTCTTCTTGGATGAAAAAAAGAACATGGATTTCTTCAGTGGACTAAATAGCTTGTTCCATAAAGGTGGTGGACTGGGAGGTTCCAGCACCCAAAGGGACCTCTCTATTTGGCCAGTATCCTCAAGATGAAAGTGCTCCTGCTCGCTGAATCTCATAGTGGGAGTTGAACTCATGGTTGTTGGAAGTGTATGGTTGAACTCTGCTACTTGTACTTATAGTGCATTAATGCAAGTTCAATACCCTCTTGTCTATGCGTGGTGTTTTATGTGGATGATTGCGGGAAAGGAGTTGCAGCAAGTATTGATTTAAGCCTCTGCTAGATGAGAGGGTAGTTGTGGCACCACTTTGATTGGCTAATCTCAAAAGTTGGGAATGTCTGACGATGAGTATGAGTCCTCTTTCGACAAGACTATTCCCATTTATAATTCTCACGCCACTTTTTCACCACTTTTCTTGTCATGTTACTCCTTTGCTTATTTTTGTTTGTTATTTTTGTTTTTATAATATAGAAAATGCTCCATGATTTTTACCCATCCCTTTTTGTTCTGTATGAAACTCAATGCCGCTAATCCACCAACCTACTACTGACCTACTGTGAGAAAAGAAGCGTTAGAGTTCACGTGCATGAATTTACGAAAGCAGATACATTAGTAGAGTTGGTTTCGAAATTCATTTACTATATGATAAATTTGTTCACTTGTAATAATTCAGTTTTATACAGTTTTAATTTTTTTCTACAAAAATTGATACTTTGAAAATCCTAGTAGTTATACAACTCCTTGATGCGATAGTTTTGAAAGAAAAAAAGTGGGTTATGAAAAAAAGTGGGTTATGAGTGTATCATGATCTTTTTTCTATACATATACAATAGATTAGAGTTACAAGTGTGAGGATATTGTCTATGTTACTATTGAAAATAGTGCATTTTACTTTTTCTCTCTTTCTCTCTTCTTCTAGTGTGTGCATCCCAATAATTGATTTCAAGAGCATGGTTCTAAGAGTGAAGTTGCAAGAATTAGATGACTTTAATTTCTACCAATCTTTCAATTCTCACAATGAAAAATATGTCAACTGGAAAATACAAATAGAAGTTGTTTATGATGTTTAAGGGGGTGTAAGGATCTTGTTGAAGATTGCAAATATGTTGTTGCAGAGGGAATAGAAGCTCAGAAGACAGTGGATAAGGAGATCGAAAGAAAGATTGCAAAGTATTATTCATCCACCTGGACAAGATACAGATACTCTGATCTTCAAATTAGTAAAAATATAAAATTTAGTAAACATAGTGAGTATAGTGTAAAATATGAGTTGAGTCTACTCCTTACGTGTAGTGACTTTTTTATAAACTTTTATGAGTTTGGTACTATTTTTCTAGATTTTAATGTGGTATATAATAGTTTTTTTGTCATAAAATTTGAATATAATATATATCAAATCAAAGTATTCCATAATTCAAATGATTTAATAGGATGCATTTTGTGATAAGATATGTGAATTTAATATTTTTTTATTAGCTTATGTGAATTTAATATGATGATGTTTCATAATATCTGCTTTTTTAATATTTAGAGATTTTGTACAATAAATAGCATGATTTTGCTTTATTTCGTGCATTAATAATTTTAATGGATTTTTTAATAATAGGGATAATCCTGCAAAATCTGTATATTTACTAATTCGATATATGTCTGAATTAGGATCTGGATGCTACATTGTCTAAATTAGTTTCTATTATTGATAAATAATTTTTAAATTAATATCTAATTAGCTACTACGGTTTTAATTACCAATTATTTTGTGATCGATTTTTTATGACTAAATTTGTAGTCACTATTTCAATCATTAAATCATAAAAATAATTTTTGATTACTGATGTTGACCATATTTTTTTGTCATTAATTTCAGTCATTATTCAACAATTTTCTAGTATTGTATAATGTATAATATCAAGCACATGTATTTGCAGTTATCATGGCATGAAATGTTGGCTAACTGTTTGTTCAGTGTGTCCATAGTTGAGGTTAGTTGTAGTAGGAAAACATAGGGAGCAAACACAGATGGAGATGCACACAAATTATGGATTGGCTAAAATAAGAATCTGGAAGCTATCCATAGGTTACATGGAGGTCATGTGACACAATCCCTGATAAACAATCACAACACACCAATGTTGTAAAGATTTGGTCCTGATATTGCTACTGGACAGGTCGTCTTGCGCCAAATTGAAATGCTGATGATCAATTTAGTGCATGTGGGCTAATAATTCTAGAAATGTATGTTTTTAAGTGTTTTCAGCCTTTATATACAAGGTTGTTTGGGATAAACCAATAGCAATATCTAAGATTTAGTTAGATGCAGGGAGGATTGTATATGAATGGGGTAAGTTGCCAGGTAGACACTAAGTAGCAAATATCGGATATTAGTTGGGTTTTATGTAGAAGAGTTGTAACATCCAAAATAATTTACTTATTTATTTATTTTCTCTATATTGATAAAAAGATAGAAAAAATGTATGATCTTCTTTAGTGAAAAAACATATTAGAGATTGATATTTCTACAAAGTCATCTTTTTCTAAAATTTAAAAAGTCTAATAGTATAATTAAAAAAAAATAGTCAAGTACATGTACAATAAAGAAAAATATAAGAAAAATGTTTTATATTATCATGTGACTAGTTAATAAAAAAAAATATTATAATAAATACTCTAATATTCACTTTTCTAAAAATAACTTTATTAGACACACGTTAAGAATTTAATGTTATTTTAGTTTTTTATAAGAATTTATTTATGAGCATTACAAGAAAATTAGTTTTACCGATAATTTGAAATTATTCAATAGTGTCATGAATGTTTTTACTATTTATTATTAATATGTTTTATTATTATCTTTTTATTATTACATCAAATTATTAAATTAATATTTTTATTTTATTATATATTCTTATACAATAAAATTATTAGTATTATTATTATTATTATTATTATCATAATTATTTTTATTATTATTATCAACATCATTATTATTATCTTAATTAATATTTTTATTATTATATTATTATTGTTGTGAAATTTACCAACTGATTTCGATCGATGGATAGTCATATATTCTCAATTAGTGAAAGATTTTACAAATGGATAATATCATTATACTTATACATTATACATATAAAAGTAAGTTTTGATATTGACGTTAATAATTGAACGTTCAATTACTGATAGATTTAGTTAGTAAAATTAAATAACCGATAGATACTATCAGTAAATAATTTTTCGTTAATAAATTTATAATTTTTTATAATGAACTTATTGTAAAACTTTTTTAGTGTCTTTCCTTAAAGAGTTAGATAAAGTACTTCTTGTTTATAAATTCAAAAGAAATTAAAAATAAAGAGATGATTTTTGTGCAAAAGTTTTAACGAAAACTTTCATTGGATGTTTCTCTTATATAAAAGTTTATCACTTAATATATATTCATTTATATATAAAAATTTAATAATGAAATTTATTCTTGAACTTTTTTATAGCAAATTTACCAAAGTTTACCTTAAAACAATAATTGAGTATGGTGTGTGCAAACATTTAACTAATAGCTTTGAGAAACATATAAAAGGTCGTATCCTATAAGCTGCTAATGTTATTTTGGTGACCATTTTTATAATGGAAAAAATATTAATAAAAAAGTGGTTTTAATAGTTAAAAGTGTTAAGGAAATACAAATGGCGACCGGAAAAAATTGGTAATTAATTGTGATAAAAAAAAGTAGTGCAGAATGTCTTAGTCACTAAATTTTTATATGGATATAAATAGCAACATAAAAAGAATCTATCGCTAAAATGCGCTTAAAAAATTTTAACGATTCAATTAGTTTGGTCGCTAAAAAGTATATATGTATTTTTAAATATATTTATTGTTAATTTTTGTATTTATTTTATAATTTTTTTATACAAATAGTTTATTGCGAGTTTTATTATTATTATTATTTATAGTATAGTTATTAAAAAAAATATTTTTTATAATATTATCCTTTGTGAAATGGAAGTCATTTTTATATTTCTTTACTAGGAAATATTGTTATTATTTTAATATAAACTCTTGTTTTATTTTCTATTTATTATTTGTGAAATGTTTAATATATTGATGATATACAAATTGTAACATACTAAATAAATATAAATGTAAGTAACTTATAATAAATAAAACTAAACACTAAACAAATGTTGAAATGTATATAAATAAATAAATTATAGATTGTTTCAAAAATTTATTTTACCACGGGTAAAATTTTAAATAATTAATTAAAAAATTAATAAAATTAGGTGCGGAAAGAGGAAAGTTGATTATCCCTTAATTACTTATCAATTTATTTATTTATTATTATATCTAAGTGATTGAGTAAATTTTTGTCCATTAAAATGAGTATTTTTTTATTAGTAAAATAAGTCATATTATACTCTGTCTTGTTGAAAGTTGTAATAAATGTGTTGTTGAGTTGGTAGTAATCGTTTGAAATCATTTCAATCAATACCAGTGTTAATGTAGTTAAAATATGGAACATGTGTCATAGTCATATTAAGGAGAACCCAACATTTTTAACCTAAAATCTAAAAAGGAATATTACATATATTTTTGAATGTTTTTGGCCATGGAGGTGAAAATATAAAGGAGAGTGTATATATCAACTTGGTTCATCAAGCAAAAAGTTCAATTCAAACTACTTTACCTCTTCATCTAATGGTTGAGCAATTCGTTTTTGTAAGATTATGTCAAATAGACTTAAGCATGTTTTGTAGTACATTACTAATGAGTCATATTCTGCTTTTTTTAAAAGGTAGGAGTATCCTGGATAGCATAATGGTGGTAAATGAGGTGGTAGAGCATTAGAAGGAGGAAGAGAAGTTCTTTTACAATTAAGATCGACTATGAAAAAACCTATGATTCAGTGAGATGGAAATTCATGTACTACATGATGTTTAGACTAGGCTTTGATAAGAGATGGGTTGGGTGGGTAAAAGAATTTATGGAATCATCTTGGTTAATGGAAGCCCAACTAAGAAATTCAAATCGGCTAAGGGCCTAAGACAAGGTCATCCTTTGGCTCCCTTCTTGTTCCTAATAGTAGTTGAAGGCTTGATGGGTCTTGTGAGACAAGCGGTAAAGAAAAATCTTTTTCAGGAAGTCAAGATAGGCAAAAATGGTACCGATTGAAGTTTTGCGGTATGTGGATAATAATCTGTTTGTAGGAGAGACAAACTTTCAGAATATGAAGACTGTAAAGGCTATTTTGATATGCTTTGACTTAGCATCAGGCTTGAGGGTAAATTTTCACAAACTAAGTATAGGGGCAATTGAAGTTGACTTATCTAAATTGAATTGTTTTGCTAATGTCTTAAATTGTAATAAAATGAATATAGCTTTCACATACCTTGCCCTCCCAATTAGAGGGAACCTAAGGAGAAAACTTTTTTAGGAACCTATTATCGCCAAGATTAGGGTTGGAAAGGTAGATTTCTAATGTTTGCTAGTAGAATTTGTCTAACTAAATATGTTATTACCTATCTTTTTTAAGGTCTCAGCGTCAGTGTGTTGTATACTAACTAATATCCAAAGAAATTTCATGTGGAGCTGGGGAGTGATGGTAGGAAAATTGCATGGGTTAGTTGGGAACAAATATGTAAGGAAAAGGAGGAGGGGGGATATGGAGTTAAGGAAATTGGAAGGTTTAAAAAGGCTTTATTAGCAAAATGAAAATGGAGACTGTGGACAGAAAATGAGGTCAAAAGGAGATAAATGTTAACTTCGAAATATGAGTTGGTGGATGGACATAGCAATAAATTACCTCTCAAATAGATATCTTGGTGGTGGCGAGATTTAATAAAAATAGTTGAACAAGATTGATTTGAAATTAACATAGGGTGGAAAGTGGAGGTTGAGAACAAAGCTCATTTTTTAGAGGATAACTGGTTGGGTGGCTCGACCTTAATGCATAGTTCCTTATGCTTTATTCTATTTCTAATTGTCAACATAAAACACTTGGAGAGATAACTCTTAGGAGGGAAACGGGTGTGGAATGATTGCTCATTTGGAGAAGGAACAGATTCATATGGGAGATATCACATGCAATGCAATTGTTGGAATTGTTAAATGGGGTAAATACGAGTTTAGATAGTCAGGATAAACGTATATGGTTGGGAGAAAACCAAGGAATCTATACTGTGAAATTTGCATATGCATGTCTATAGACAAGTAATACAATGACAATTTCCTTTGAGTTTGATTTTGACCTTTTTTGGTGGTTAAAGCATTGCCTAATGCCCAAACATTAGCGTGGCAAGTTATTAATGGAAAGGTTCCAACGAGAACAAACTTAGTTAGAAGAAGAGGAGTACAACTAAACACTAAAATTTGCCCATTTGTCTAAAGCACCCAGAAACTATCTAACATCTTTTTCTATCATGTGAGTTACTCTTTAAAGTTTGGGTTGATTGTGACAAGTGGATAGAGGTTCAAACAGTTCATCATGATAATTTAATGACACACTTCCTGCTGTTTCATCAGTTAAATTTAAATACAAAACAAAATCTTGCATGGAAAAGTCTTTATATTGCAATAATCTTAAGCATATGAGAGCATAAGAATAAGGTATAACCTGTTGTCATAACCTGTTAGTTATAATAGGATTGAAGTATTCCTAAAATATTTAACATTTATTTATTCTTTTATTAATAACAAAAAATAGATAAATACAAATAACATTATTGTACTATATCCAAGCTTTTTAAAAGATTGTAATTTTAACTCCACTGTCAAATAACAACATAATAAAGCATAAATACAATATAATTTAATAAATTGTATTATCTTTGTATAAATTAAATTATGAATATCAAAAGAAATTGATAGGTTATATTAGCTTTGAGTTTCGGGTCAAATCTCATTTCTTGTATCACTTTTCAATGGTAGGAAATATAATATTTGGTCGGTTGTATCTCATCCTTACAATAATCTAACAAATTTTTTTATAAACTTATATATGTTAAATAGTAAGGATGCAATATTTAAAAATATCCCTATAATCGAATCAAGGTTATCATTATTGTCAAAGTGCTTATATATACGTGTTTGTATTGTATGTGTATTATTGGTGCCGGGTCAGCAAGGGATTCATATTACATATTAATTCTCATGCAAACCGAAATAATTGCTTTATAAATTATAGCTTTTAAACATCGATTCATGTTATTGAAATAATTTTTGGAAGCAACATTACTTAGTTTTTAAAATGACGAAACGAAAACCAATGAAATGTTTATGAAAAATAAAAGGCTAATTTGATATTGTCCATAAATAGATGACCAGTATTATTTTTATATAACTAAAATTTTAATTAATCACTCTAAAAAAATAGCATCATATTGTCTGGAAGGGAGCTAAAAACAATGAATTAAAAAGCAACAGATTAAAATATAGGGACAATAGGGAGGAAGAAATGTCTTGTTTTTATATTAAGCATTTTGCCTCTTGCTTTGGAATAAAAAGAAAGGGTAGGGGATAAATAAAAGCAGAGATTCTTTCGTAAAATAATAAACTTCTTACTTTAAGAGAGGATATATATATATATATATATATATATATATATATATATATATATATATATATATATATATATATATATATATATCTTCATATTTAAGTATTTCTCTAAAACGAGGAATCTATTTTAAAAAGGAAAGTATAATTAATTTATTAACTACCAATTAAAAAATCTTATTAACTTTAGTACCTAAACATAATATAAGTTTTTTTTTAGAAACCGCGTTCATCATTCTATAATAACTTTATTAACTAGTATTTAAAGCATAATATTCTGGACTCAAACCTCATTATTACCATTGTAAAACAAATATTTGAAAGTATTTTATTTAAAAAATATATTTAGTTCTCAACGAGTGTTGTAAAGTGTTAGTTTACTATTGAACTTTATATAAGAATAATTCTACAATAGGTCACTTTTTAAAATGGATCTAAGATCATTTTTATTATTGTTTTATAATTTAGAGTTTGACGCAGGTGTAGTTTTTTTTATGCATAATTGATTATATTAATAGGATAGTTCAATTACTATGGTAGATACTAAGTTTTAGATGATGTATTGAATTGTAAAGTGGTTGAAACATTCATGAAATAGTTTTATTTATTAATTCTTTTTTTTCAGATAAAACAAAATAATTTAGATTTTGACATAGTATATTTCTATAAATTTAATTTATAAAGTAAAAAACAACTCTATTTTATATATTATTTTTTAGTTTTAACTCTAATTTATCTGAAATTTTTAAGTTTTTTAAAATGCATAACATGTAATTTCTTGTTGATGTATGAGTTTAGATCTTCTCATAGTGTTTATTTATTAAAAAAAATATTTTGTTGATAAAACGTATAATATATATTTTCTAATTCAACGTTATTTTAAAAGTTTAAAACAATATTAATTATCTTCCTTTATTTTTCATTCAAATATTATTGTTAATAAAACTTTTTATGAAAGTTTTTGTTGAAGATAACTTCCTTTTTCTACTACAAAGAGAAGGGAATAGTTAATCCCCAACATTAAGCCCAATTCCTCATTGTTTTCTGAACTTCATTATGTGTAACATTTATAATTTATAAGTAAGCATAGATTAAACTATAAAATAAAACAACAGACTACACAACAACCAAAAAAATTTATGTGGATGATGTAGCAGACACGGACACGGATACTGATATGATACGGATACGGACACAGAAATACATATAATTTTTAAAATATAGGATACGGGGACACAGATTTATATATTATATAATTATGAATTATATAAATTGACAGCAAAGATTTATGTACACAAGTATGTTTTTTTTTTTTGAGCATAAAGATGTTTTTCATGACTGATTCAAAAGGATTTGTTCCTTATTTTTATAATTATACTAAAATTTTATACAATAAATTTGAATTTTTAGAAAATTAATGTATTTTTCTTTTTTAAAATTGTGTTAGAATCGTGCTAGAATAGTCATAAATCTAACAAATATTTTTTAAATTGGACACTTCACCAATACATATCCTACGAGTGTCATACAAGTGTCGTATCTGACATGTGTGTCCGATACGGACACGCTATATAAAAGGGAGTGTCCGAGCTTCATAGGGATGAATACACCAAAACTATTTTCAAAATCTAAAAATAAATATTTTCAGACATAAAAAAAGTGTAAAAAAAAATATTTTTCAAATTATAAATTACATCAAATATGTTTATATGGGGAAAGGGCTGCGGCAAAAAGATAGGTGGATGTAATTTATTTTTTTAAAAACTTTTTGACTAGATAATATATGTGATACCAATAACTATATTTTTTACGATATTTTTTATATGGGTCGAAGTCCTTCTAATTCTCTTTAATTTTGATAGGTCTGATCAATTGTTTTTGTGTAAAGTAAAATCATTTTTTATATAAAATACTTGAAAACATAAAAAAAAAAGTGTAAAAAAATATATTTTTTACACTAAAAGTTACATCAAATACCTAACTAGTTCATAAAAATATATAAAAGTAAGCAAAACAAAAATGTGTTGTTAAAATAATCAAGAACGGTAAAAAATTGTGTCTTGCACTCTAAAGTTAAGCTTAGCCTTGACAACAATGGATTAATTTTTTTTATCGGCACAACAGAATAGTTATGTAGCAAAACATAATTGCCCTGAGTTATAATGACTTAGTTACATGAGAAGAAAAAAAAATGGTTGAGTGCCAAAAGAAAATAATCTAAAAGGATTTTTTATATTTAATTAGAAATTAATATAGAAAGTACTTTTATGTTAATTTAAATTAAAACTGATATAGTTTTTTATATTTACAATTATGTTAGTATCTCACTTATTATAAGAAATAAACTATATTTATTATAGTAAGTTGTTATAAATATTTTTTTACAGTATTGAATCTTTAATTAGTCTGCATATATGTATTTTTCGCAATGGAGAATGGAGAAGGTAAAAACTATAACATTTTACAAATGTTTTATTAAAATTAAAAAATATTACATTCCTTAATTTTGTAAAAAAACTTAGACAGTTAAGAAGACAAATGAAATATCACAGATTGTAATGATTTGTTTTAAATTTCACTACTATTGATTTTTTAACAATTCTCCTTTACACTTTGACCGTTGTCTTCTCGACTGACTTCTACACATAAGAGTTTGAGAACCACTTTGACTTTTTGAAATTATTACTTTAAAATGGTTTCTCTTGGAATTAACTTTTTTACAAGTGACATAGTCTATTAAAAAAGAATCAACACATAAAATTGTTTAGTGTCTGTTTAGGATTTTCTTCATGTGAATTAGTCCTTCTCTATGTCCACTAATTAACCAAAATAGATAGAAGCATAAGAAGCTCACATTTCTTAAGAATTTGATTGGACACATTACCAAAATAAACATGCATACATTTTAAATTATATTTCGTGAAAGATGAAGATCCAAATTGCACTGGTCTTCATATGTGGTCTCCGCCTATGAACACTTAAATAAACACCTTTCTTTTAAAAATTTGGTCTTCCTTTTTTAATTTTATTCCTTTCTTCTCACAACTCTATGTCATCCTTAGATGTGGGCATTCACAAGCCTCTTCTTTCTCTCAAATCGTCCAAAGGGAAAATCAGGTAAACCGACCCAACTTGATCTTGTCATATTATATTATAATTAATATTAATAAAATAAATATTGATGATGTATTACATTTTTTATAAAATGTATTTTTGTGGTTGGACTTTGAATCTAATAGCACAGTTATACTTTGATACCCATTAAAATAAAGCAGCAATGAAGTGTGATATATCATAGTTCAATGTAAAATACTCATATTTTATAGTTTCTTGGATGAAAAAAAATTTAGAAACTATACTTGTATCAGGGTTAAATAGTATTTGTTACTTGCTACTTGTCACTCAGTCGTTTCTCTTTGTTTTTTTTTTCGTATTTGTTTCTTATTATTCGGTCAGAAGTGGTTATACAAAAGGTTTTCTGACAATTAAGTAAGTATTATGTATTGGAATGAGTAATATATGGATAAAAGCATGCATTATCCTTGTATAATCATGCTTATTTATAATGTTTGTAATGGATTATCTCGTTTATGAGTCATAATTAATGTATATCTTTATTAAAATAACATTACCTGATTTGTCACGTATCTTATCATTTTATCTTAGTACATTAATTCTATGCAGTCGAGCGACCTTCGATACAGAATGACGTGGTTCACTCGATCCTGACTGGTAAAAAAATAATTTAACTTTATACAAAATTTAAAATATTTTATAATAAATTATATTATTAAAAAAAACATTTCGAAAGAACTTTATCTTTCAACAAAGAGTACAAGTGTATATCTACTCTACTTTTCTAGACTGAAAGTGCAAGTTATTTGTAACATCCAAATAATATTTTCTATTACAATATAATTTTACAGGTTGTGTATAAAAAGTAGTGTTTTTCAAAATATTCTTAATATAAAATTAAAATTTATATAATATAAATATTTACAAAATTAAAGTTTAAAATAAAACTCTTTAAGATTTTTTAGATGTTCTTGTACATGTATCAATATTTATTTATGTATGTATTACAGTCATCAAAGCTCACAACATAACATAAGTGTAAGGTAATGAAAAAAAATTCATAACATACTCAATATATACAAAAAGAACCAATTATATTAGCCATTTATAAGAATTCTTTCTAATATTGTCATATAAAATTTCAATATCAATTACATCATTCACATGGATCTATTTTCAATCACAATCATTGGATTTTATTTCAATCCACAATACTTTGAATTCATTTCAGTCATATTGACTACACATGGATCCATTTGCAATTCTAGTACCTTGATTTCATTTCAATCTTCAACATTTCAATTTCCTTTTAAACATATTGACTACACATAGATTCATCAATCTCCGGAAGACTCATTAAGTATGCCTTTACCAGATATTAACATCTTATCAAAATATCCAAAACTTAGATTTACACACAAATAGAATAAGTCCAAACACTCAATATTGTGTGACTACAAGTGGTCACGATGTGTATGAATTCCCTCTTCAGCAGTTTCTTACCACTTGATACCTTATATAGGTAAAAATTACTCATTGGTGGATATTATAGTTATTGTTATATCATTCCAAAATAACTTTGATCAATATTTTTAAAAAAAAATCTTATTGAACTTATTGAAAAAAAAAAATCTTAATACTTTCTAATGGAAAAATAGTTTATCTTAACTACAAAAATTATTAATTGATATTTATATTAAATATGTTTTAATATAATTTTGTATTTAATGATATACTCAATCAAAATAAATAAATTAAAATTTAATAAATTTAATTATCTTATTTAAACAAAATTTTAAAAAAGTCAGTTAAAAAGAAATCTTTTTTTTTAATTATGAAATTTTCTATTAAAATACCTGAGATATAAAAGTACTGAAAATACTGGTTAGTTTAGGGAATAAAAATTTAATTTTATGCATACGATCATCAAATTTCTTAAATACTAAGAAATTATATTAACATCATGATAATTTCAACAAGACGTATCAAAAATTGTTACGCCCTCTTACTTGCTTTTTTCTATTGATCCATGATATTTCAAACTATTTATATGTTGGAGATAAACTCGTTTCAAGAACTAACCTACTATCTTTTATTATTTGAATAATAATTTTTAACGGGAAGACATACTATAAAATTATACTTTTTCAATCGTAAAAAATTCTTCTTATCATATAAAAATATTAAATTATTAATTATTTAAGAGAGAAATAGACTGTTATCTACTATTATTTGAGTCCTCCTTTTTAACGTGAAGACATGGTATTTTTTTTTAATAATGAAAATCTTATTTGTCTTATTCAAAAGACTTAAAGTATTTTAAATTATTTTACACTTTTTACTAATGTCAATTTTAATTACTTTAAAAAGTTTTTATACTAAGTTTATTGTCTATCTGAAATATAAGTTATTTATAGTTGAAAGAGTTGTTGGATTGAGATAAGATGTATCCAAATTAAGCTTAAGTGAGTAAAAGACTTGGATGAAAAGTGATGAAAACCTTTAAAATGCATCATGTGAAGCGCATAAAGCAGAATATGATGAGAAGTGTAGAGATATGGATATAGATTATGAGCAGAAGTGTGGAAGTGGCAGTGCCACCACTTAAATTTGACAGTTTTGTATGTATGGAGGAGGTTGGGAGGGAGAGCATTGTTTGAGATGAGGCATTATTCTGCCATGGTCCCTCCCTACCCAATTTGGTTCTTCTGGTTTTCAATGGTGATGAAAATACGTATCAGCACCACCACCCCCTATGTTACTGTGCCTCACTTTTGACCCCACCCAACCCACTAACTATTATTCCCATCCATTGCATCACCAACTCTTTCAACCTTACCTCACTAATCTTCCTCCTTCCAATTACTCACATCCAACTAACCCATCGTTTATCACCCTATTCATCAATGTTTAAATCGATTTCGCCATGCAACAAAAAAACCAAAAAATCTCATGCACATCTAAACACTCGTTTCACACTTAACAAAGATCTATATCTATTATGAGTGTGATTAATAATGAGGTGTTTGATTTATAAACATTACTCAAAATATTCTGGCAGCTTTGCAATATACGTGGAAATAGTACAACACTTTACCTATTTTGAGGGTGATCGTATTATAATTGGATTGACTCGTGTAGGTTGAAGTATATCATATATGATGTGATATTTTGGAGTTTACGGGGCTATCTAAGAATGCCTATATGCAATGATATTCAAAGATGCTATGCTTTATGAATGATTTCTCCTTTAGTGAAAGTCAATTCAATTTAAGTTATCAAGTTGGTGGGGTCGTGTATTCCCCTTTTTTTTTTAAGTTAGGTTGTACTCGTTATCTTATAACCATAAGTCAAACTTGTGATTGCATAATCAAATCTTCGTGTAGAACTCATGTGTTGTATTGTGTCTTAGTAATCTGATCTCGATTTTAGGTTTCGATATTTCACTCTTGATCTTAGTCTTAGGTTTTTGGTTTTTATCTTCAATTTTTAGTCTGGGTACTTTTAATTATACTTTGACATTCAAATCATTCTTTATCTAATTGAAAAGTATATAACAATAATGAATAATCAATTACTTTTTATTTTAGGATGTTTACTGATTTATAACAATCTTATTGGATTGCTACATGTACAAATAATTATAGTAGACTCTAATATCTCTTAATCACGATTTATATTTGTTTATTGTGTTATGTTTACTAATTACATAATTAAGTTCTAATTTTCATTGTCATATTTGTTAATGGCGTTTTAGAGATATCAGGAAGTTGATATTAAAATCTTAAAAACTCGAATATTACACTGATTCTCTAAACTTGAGTAAAGACAATGAGTCTTTAAAAAAAAAAATCATTTCTTTATAATACTATAATGTTTCTTTAATAACGCTGTAAAGTATAAAACTCATTTTTTTTTTATATTAAAGATGTTTCTTATTCAACTTTAAAACTTAATCTATTTTAATATTGAGACTTATAATGAATACAATTCTATTTAAAAACATATTTCATATGTAAAAACCGAATCTAACCATTGCAAATATATACATATACGCTATCTTTTAGATATTTTTTCATAAATACTAATGAAAAGTAAAATAAATTAAAAAATTTGTACAAACTAAAATCAATTAATATATCTATTGAACAACAAAAATTATCATTATCAATTTCTTAAAATATAATATTGAATTAATAAATTAAATATTACAAATAATGTGATAGTTCAAATAAATAGTATAATTAAAAAAATAACAATAAAAGAAAAATAAATAAAAATAATAATAAGTTTCCTTATTTAAAAAGAATATTAATAAAATTTAATAAATATTTGAAGGACTAAAAAGGAAATAAATATAAAAAGTTATAAGTTAACATTTAAAAAAATGTTAATATTTTACAAAATGTTTATTTACCAAATACTACTAATATGATTAAAAAAAAATCAGTTAGTAAAAAAATAAATTTAAATGTTTCATCTATGAAATTCCATCAAAAATTAGTTTTAGTCTTCATACGAATATTTGATGTATTTGGTCTTAGTACTTTTAAGTAATTGTGATAATCATCGTGATTTTATACTCTGGGCTCACGTACATGTATAGATAAAGTACATTTACGTTGTGTGTAGATCTGTTAAAAAAAACGGTTTTCCCATCTCCCATGTCACTGTGAATGAATCAAGAAAGCCGAAAACATAACACATATATCTAATATGACCGTTGACTATATAAGTTAAAATGTTTCACCAAACGTGATTGAAGTCTCTAGTGAAAATGCTTTTGAAAATTATGAAATATTTTGCTGAAAATATTAAAATTTAAAACAAATATAAAATTAATAAAATTTATCTTAATTGATAAAAACGATATCAATATTTATTCAAAAAGTCAGAATTAATTGAATAATTAAAAGTTAATTAAAAATTGCAAATAATTAACCTAAAAGGATAGAAAAAATATCCACCTGTCAGTACTTTTGTCCTTATAAAATGGATAATTTTTATAAGTTCTCTTTTAAATAACTTCTTATTAAAACATCCTTAACTATTTCACATTTTCAATCAATAAATAAAAATATTATAAAATAATAAGATACGTTTTTCTGATGAGAATTGAAAAAAAAAATAGTCGCCATAAAACAACGAAACAATCTTTCACAATATATTACAAGAATCTAGAAGTCACCTAATTTTCATTTAAAATATAGTGTTTATAACTTTTGTTTATTAAATCACCCCAATATCAGTCTTAAATATGACATTTCCCATTATTATTTATTAAAATTTCTTTATTCACCTTATAATTACACTTGGCCTAAAATTTCGACTCTTTTCAATCTTAATTTATTCGCTTATTTTGACCCTTTTATTTTGCTTATTCTTCATTTACTTGTAGTATGTTTAAATTTTATTTTTTCAAAAAAGATATGTATGAAAAAAAAAATTAAAAAAAATTATACAAATTTTAAAATAATTAAGTTAAAAAATAATTAGTATTTATAGGACTAAAATATTTTGAACTTATTTAATGATTTATTATACTTGTAACTTTAATTTTTAAATAAATTATCATAACAGAAATAAAAATTAAAAATATTGGGATTACCATTGTAAGTAAATAAAAATATATATATATATATATATATATATATAATAAAATATAACAAAAATAAGGAAATATGAAAGAGATCAAGGATAGTAAACTTTTTTTTTTTTTTTAATCAGCAGATCTTTCATTGATGAGATCTAATTGCTATTGGAGGGGGGAATTCAATTATAAATAAAGGAAGGAAGAAGACAAAATCATAAAAGACAAATATTAATAATGAATGTTCAAGTTTGAGGGATTTTCTAAACTCTTTGCTAAAATATTTTGGCATTCATTACAAGGTTCATAAGAGTTGTGAAAGAAAGATAACTTATGCAAGAATACTTCCAATAAAAGAAGGAGGAAATTGTATCAAATGATTATCTAGTCATAAAGCACCATAGAAGCAAAGTAGTACTTTTAACTCTTCTCAACAATAGTCCTCTAGATGAACCAATATCATCCTACTATGTTATTCCAAAGGTTAGTTTATTCACTTGGCTGCAAGATCCTAATGCTCACACGAGGACGCTCAGATGTTAATTTATGGTAGATGAGACGTAGTTCAGTGTAAACTATTTGTTATAATATTAGAATATGTTGTTTTATGCCAGTTTAGTGGTATTTCTAATTTATGTATCACAATTTTTTAAGATACTTTTAAGATTGTTAAATATTTGTTTGACACAAAAGAGGAACGAAAGGAGTCTTTGAAGGCTTATATGCGAAGGTTCCGTGGTATTTAAATCGGTTTTTATTACTAAATAAATAGTTTCTAATTTGATATCTAATTAATTATCATTTATTTATATTTTAAAGTTGGTAGCTAAAACATTAGTAGTTAATTAGATACTAATTTAAAAATCAGTTATCAATAATAAAAATTAATTTATATACCAATAACTATTTTAATTTCTAAAATAATATTTAATTTAATCATTATAACAATTAATTAATTTTTATTTTTGAAAATTGATTTTTATCTAATAATTTTATTATAATAATAAATCAAGTCAAACCACAGTCACCAAAATAGAATAGTCAACATCCCATATTGTGAAAGATAATCCAAGCACAATCATCATACTTAGTATATTAGGAGTCCATGACCTTGTTAGACTATGGACTTTTTTTCTCTTTTGGTAGTACACTCTCTTTTTCATGAAGACAATAGAGTTAGTTCTCTTGAAGTTCTAGATGATCACTTTGAGACCAATAACATAACTATTTTTAAATTATCATTTTACATCAATTAATTTTTTATAATAAGTAAAAGAATAAAAAAAGAAAAATGAAGAGTAACATCCATTTAATTATTGAAACCTAAGAGTTATCTTAGAAGAAAAAAATCCAGCTAAATAAAAGAAATAATATAGTAAGACAACGTAATGATACAAAAGATTATAATTTGAAGAGTTGAGTAGAATGGATCCATTAAATATGATAGCCATTTCTTTAATTGTAAAAGTAAAAGTAAGACAAATGTTAAAATTTTATTTATATCACCGGAGTGAAAGTTAAAAAGGTGCATGTTCAAACTTTGAATATTGAAGGCCTGCAGTAGCATCCCCACATGCGGACTTTGAATGTGGACGCTATGTCGTCCTTCATCAAACTTCAGACCATATTACATAAACGTGGGGTCCCTCGCCAAGCCCAAGGCATCGCAAAAACACCATTCTCCCACTCACTTTTCATTTCATAAATAAATTAAAAGAAAAAAAAAAAAAAAAACATAGCTAGCCTACGTTTTCTATCCTTCTCTCACTTTTCAATCACACTACCAAAGTTGCACGTTACAACATTTTTAATAGAGTGATTACTACTGCATCTTCTTTGTTTTGAAGTGTCAAATTTTTAATATTTTTTATTTTAGAAGCATAAAATGAGAGACTTCAACAAGAAACACAGTGTTATCGTGAAAGTATTAATATTATAATCATTATAATTAATAATAATTTTACTCCATATTAAAATAAACTTTATAAAGCTTGGAAAGGTGTCGTGGGGACATTAGCTAGCTTTAACCTTTTCATTTTTTATTTGGGGATCTTCTTTTCTATTTTCTCTTTGTGTCGGACGATTGGATACACATTTTTCATGGGCGACCAAATAGGGTTTGTCCTCCGCGGTTCACGATTGTTAACCAGACCTTATTGTAGGTTCAGATTCAAGAATTAAAACCTGGAACAGAACCCAAATGATTCATCGAACCTGGACAGGGATTGGGGTTATTTGTTTTCCTTAAATAAATATATTAACAAAGTTCTTTTGTAACACAACATGTTTAAGGACAAACTATTCGCTGACTGTGCCTGGTTCTGTTGTTTCTTTTCCTTTAATGTAACTGCTCCATTCCCAAACCCTGCTGCGTTTGTCACTTTTTCTGCTCTGGCTTTTACGATCAAAAGTAGAAGTCGAGTCTTTTCAGAGAGACATGTGAGAAGGAAAACCGATGGTAATGGTACGTGGGGAGTGGAAGCCCAACCGGTTCAGTTTACTCTTTTAATTTCTGGGTATTAATTCCCTCCTATATTTATAAATATATATAGCATGTATAAACTTGTCTGTTAGTTTTTTTTCTTTTTTTCCCCACTTCCGTGTGTTGTAGGTCATTCTGCCTTTGTATATTTTTTTGTGCTTTACACGAATTCTGACATGGGAAGGGTTAAAGTGAGTGTGTGAAGAAAAAAGAATACTTTTGGTGTTAGTGTAATTGGAATCCTCCACTGGCAATGGCTTGCATGAGAAGCCTAGGAATGATGTGTTTGTTGGGAGTCTATTTTAGACTATTCTCCAAACGATTTTGGAATAAGCACTTGGTGGTTCATAAATCATAAAGGGCTGGGACCTGGGAAAAGTCCACATTTTGGTTGTTTAGTTCGGAATGAGTTATGCTGTCATGTTCTTTACTGTTTTACCCTGCAGCCATATAAAGTGAAATCAAGTAAATTCTGCGGCACTACGTTGATGAGAACTTATGCTATTATCTATTGGTATTTGTAGAATGCATACCATGGATGTAAATTATGGATCTGCATTTAATCTGATAAGGATGTGGTAATTATATATTGATCTTCACATTAGTAAGTTATTCATTGAGATTCAATTATTGTGATTCTGTTGGACAGTCAAAACACGGTTTGGACTTTGGACTTTTTGAATGTTGTTTATTTCCGTTTGGAATGACTTTATGGTTTTTTGAATTTTTATTGAGGTTTAAGAATTTGATTCCTTTCTAATCTTGTCTAGGAGTTACCTGTTTTGTATTATTCAGGAATTAGAAAAGATGATAATTGAGAATTTTTTGTATGTATTGTTTTGTAAGTGAGAAGGACTGGTGCGTGAGTTCACTCATGCTCGTACTCGTGCTTGTGAAGAGGTGCTCGTGCTTGTGAAGAGGTGCATACAAAGACCATTTACTTGTACTGTTAATTGGATACAAAATTTTGCCATCGGTCTTCCTTAATGAGAACTGTATCCTCTATTTTTCTTTAGCTTACATTAGACATCTCGGTAGTCATCATAAAATCTGCGAAATCTTTCTTTTGATCAAATTAGTCTTGAGATTTGACATAATAAATCGGCTAACAATTCCACTCCCAGGAACTAGTACTTCCAATGGATGGTTGCCATTGACATTTAACTTCTTTGTCTTTTTCTTATTTAAGCTTTATTGACTTCGTGAATTTTAAAAAAGCACATAGAAATTGCATATTGGAATGTGATTTTATTGAATTCTAGATATACTAAGTTTGCTCCCAAAACAATAGTTATCGTATTCCCCGCCATACTTCTGACGTTACGACAGATACTTGCTATAAGACTGTCTGACTTGGGTGAATTAATTTCAGGGTAGTTTGGTCAGGATTGAAAATTAAGCATTTTAATGCATGATTTTGACATGTATTCGATCCGGTTCACACATTATATGGCCTTGTTTTCCAATCCCAGCTTGAGAACATTGACCTGAAAGATGAAGTTTTTGAGGTTATAATCCAAAGCTTACCTGCTTAAGAAGGCATTACAGCTTGAACTAGTGACCATTCATATCTTCTATCACGTATCCCCTCCTCCTCTATTCAGGTTGGTAAACATTTCAGAATTTTCTCATACTTAGTAGGATCTATCAATCATAAACCAACATCTAAAATTCCATATTACGTGCCTCGTTATCTTCATTATTGGACTATATATTAGAATTTTAAGCAACATGGTATATTTTGTGATTGCTAATCACACTCCTCGAAGTCCTTGTTTTTTTCCAGTATTTCTGGTTATGACTTTTCCCTGTATTACAGACTGAAGGTCCCGGTTGATGACTTCAATGGGTCCTCCTGCTGATCAAAATCTTGAAACTAAAGAGATCGATCTGAGAAGTATGTCGTCTTCTTCACATCGTCAGGCACAACAAGTCTACAAAGTGGCAATTCCTCCAAGACAGAACCTCTTCAAGGAATTCCAAGCCACCATTAAAGAAACTTTCTTTTCTGATGATCCTCTAAGACCCTTCAAAGATCAATCTAACTCAAGAAAGTTCATCCTCGGCATTGAGGCCATATTCCCAATACTTAAGTGGGGAAGAAGTTACAACCTTAAAAAATTTAGAGGGGATTTAATATCTGGTCTCACTATTGCGAGTCTTTGCATTCCTCAGGTACTTAGTTTGCTTTACAGTGGATTTCAAGTTTTGAAGACTACGAGAATAATTCATGTTGCATGCCCCATTTTTTAAGGTTCTAACTTCTAATGCTTGGCTGAAAAACAGGATATTGGATACTCCAGGCTTGCACATTTGGCTCCCCAATATGGATTGTGTAAGACTCTACTTGCCCCTCTCCAATAGCTCAATTTTTTTTCTTTGCACGTTAGACTGATCCCTTTGCATTTTGTTCTTTCTACTCGTTTACAGACTCAAGTTTTGTTCCACCATTGATCTATGCTGTCATGGGTAGCTCTCGTGATATTGCTATAGGACCTGTAGCAGTGGTTTCTCTCTTGTTGGGGACCTTACTTAGTAATGAGATCGATCCTAATAAAAATGCGGCAGAATATCAGCGACTTGCTTTTACAGCCACTTTTTTTGCTGGAATTACACAAGCAACGCTTGGTATTCTTAGGTATGACAACACTACCGCCCAATATATGGATTTTGCATTTAGACATTTGAACCACTGAAGTTTATGTCTTGTGCAACAGCTACCAGTTACAACGAATGTTACACTGTTTAATATCACACCATATAATCTTACGGTTGCATTATTTATTTATTTTTTTCAATCAGGTTAGGATTCTTGATTGACTTCCTATCCCATGCTGCTATTGTCGGTTTTATGGGGGGTGCTGCTATCACAATTTCCCTTCAACAGCTCAAGGGTTTCCTTGGCATTAAAACTAAAATGTTCACAACGAAAACTGATATTATCTCTGTGATGCATTCAGTATTCAATACAGCCCATCATGGAGTATACTCTCCTTCTCTCTCTCAATATACATGCTAATTATTAATTACCAGGAGTCCTGATGTAAACAAGTCCGTGCCTAAATTTTAAATTGCCAACTGTTGGTGTTACTGGTGTCTGTATGTTGAACACAAAATTGACTAATAATTGATAACACTTATCGTGCAGTGGAACTGGCAAACTATAGTTATCGGAGCTAGCTTTTTGGGTTTTCTTCTGGTCGCCAAATACATTGTAAGACATTATACCACCCCTTCATGCATTTTGCTATTATTCCCAAATGAATCGTTAGGATTTCGTAAATTGTTTATCATTCTTTCATATAATGTGCATCAGGGAAAGAAAAACAGGAGATTATTCTGGCTGCCAGCAATTGCTCCGTTGATATCCGTTATTTTGTCCACTTTTTTTGTATTTATAACCCGTGCAGATAAGCAAGGAGTAGAAATTGTAAGTATATGTTTATTCTCATCAAAAGACTGATAGCGTATTTTAGGACCAACTGATGGCAAGAGTGACATAATATTAGTTACAGCAAAACTGAAGTTTTTGTCTATTGATATGTGAAGGTGAGAAAAATAGAAAAAGGAATCAATCCATCATCTGTTAAAGATCTTTATTTAACAGGGGAAAACCTTGGAAAAGGTTTTAAAATTGGCGTCGTGGCAGGCATGATAGCATTGACTGTAAGTAACTTTGACACCAATATCTCTCTTGAAGAGTATCTGTCCATTTTAATCCTGTAGTTTCTAATTAAACCATTACATTTCGATTGCCAGGAAGCCTCGGCAATTGGAAGAACATTTGCATCTATGAAGGACTATCAACTGGATGGAAACAAAGAAATGGTTGCACTAGGAGCAATGAATGTTGTCGGTTCGATGACTTCCTGTTATGTGGCAACTGGTAAGCTCGTAGACAAGGTTTATGAATCTAACTATTTTTTGTCATCAAAATTGCAAGTTTAAGGAATATATAACAAGTGGTCTTGTCTCATAAATATCTACTTTTAGCTATGAAATATCAAGCAAAAATGGGAAAAACAAATACGAGGCAGATAAAGTTGGATCTACGTCTATAGAGTTTAATGTCTACCTGTACATAAAGAGAATTTGGGACTATAATTATCTTGTGGTGTAGTGATTTATAAAGTTTTTTAGCCCCTGATCTATACTCTTGTTACCTGCAGGTTCTTTCTCTCGGTCAGCTGTAAATTTCATGGCTGGTTGCCAAACAGCAGTCTCTAACATTGTGATGTCAGTAGTTGTGTTCTTAACCCTGGAATTCATCACTCCGCTTTTTAAGTATACTCCAAATGCCATTCTGTCTTCCATTATCATCTCTGCTGTCATCAACCTTATAGACTATGAGGCAGCAATTTTGATTTGGAAGATAGATAAATTTGACTTTGTCGCTTGCATGGGTGCATTCTTTGGGGTTGTTTTTGTCTCGGTTGAGATAGGACTTCTAATTGCTGTAAGTGCTATAATCAATGCTTAGTTATCTTATGCTCTATAAGGTCAAAGTAATTTCTGACTAATCTTGTTTATTTCGTATGTTAATTGCTACATTCTATGGCAGGTCTCTATATCCTTTGCAAAGATCCTACTACAAGTAACAAGACCCCGAACCGCAATTCTGGGGAAGATTCCTAGGACTACTGTCTATAGAAACATCCAACAATATCCAGAAGCTAGTAAGGTTCCAGGTGTACTGATTGTAAGAGTTGATTCTGCAATATATTTTTCCAACTCCAACTATGTTAAAGAAAGGTAAAGACTTTGTCTATTCGTTTACAATGAGAAATTGTTTTATACTGTACTCCTTTGAATAAACTGAAGTGAAAAAATCCAATCTGTACACTAATTTAATTGAAAAAGCTTTTTGGCAGTAATCTAAATGCCTAAGGATTAAGGACGGATATGTGATTCAAAACATAGGGAACACCATTACGGACAATACGAGAAAATTCACATGTGGATGTAAAAATACGAACGGTTGTTATTCATGAGAAAATACCCAGTCTCTATCCCATATATCTTACCCTGATAAAGAAAGTGGAATAGAGTTTGTCGCTGTACCAAAAACCTTTAATTTTTTTCAAGGTACAATAAAATTTGAGTAATTACAATGAGGTATAAATCCTTGGAAAAGAGTGAGGGTTGGTTTAAAAGAGGATTATACCGTAATTTTATGAAACTGTGTTTCAATTAGCATATTCATGTCGCAAATAACTACTGTTTTGCAGGACAATAAGATGGCTGATGGATGAAGAAGAAAAAGTGAAAGCAGACTACCGCACAAAAATCCAGTTTTTGATAGTTGAAATGTCACGTGAGAGTCTTTATTTTAATCCTAATTATGTTATACCTTACAATATTCCCGGAGTAAAACCTGTTAATTTTGTATATTAATTAACTTTAGTGTTCATGATGCAGCCGTCACTGATATCGATACAAGTGGCATCCAATCCTTCGAAGAGTTACACAAAAGTCTTGAAAAGAGAGGAGTTGAGGTAACTAATTAACTTCTGCCCAAGAATGAGATGCACATAATATATATGCTTGAGTGATTAGAATATGATATATTATGTAACTTACCGTAAGTTCTTCTTCCTTTTATGCAAGCTTGTTCTGGCAAATCCTGGTCCAGCAGTGACAGACAAGCTTTACGCATCCAATTTTGCTAGCACACTAGGCGAGGACAAGATCTTCCTCACCGTTGCAGAGGCTGTTGCATATTGTTCTCCAAAGGTGGCCGAGGACCCTTGAAAAAGATGAAATATTGTTGTGAGAGTAGAGACCAGAAATTTTCAGTATAATAGTTAGGTAGTAAAGGATTAGATAGAAAGAAAAGGTGTAGTAGAAGAAGTGGGTTATCATATACTGCTACAGTTAGTTCTAGTCCTAGCTCTGTCATCCTTATCTAAAGTGCATAATTAAATATATTGAAAAAGAAAGATAGAAATAGAAGGTGCACATTTAGTTGGTTGTTTGTATGAAGAATATATGGTCTCCTTTTCAGAAGGGAAGTGTTTATTCATCATCCTTTCCTCTCTCATTCAGTCATTAAAAGGATAAAGCAAATAAATTGTACACTTTTTTATCTTCCATTTTCTGTCTGCAAGTCACTCTGTAATTTACTGAGTTTGAGCTGTGAATTAAAATAGTAAAAGAGGAGATCAATGGAGCAGGTGGATTTTCTTTTTCTTTCTCTTTCTTTTAGTTATTTACAGACAGATGCAACAGGTGGATGAATACCTTTGGCTCTTGCATGAACGAAGAAGCAAAACAAAGCCAGATTCATACAAACAGAATTTGTAAAAAGTTTTTCTTTTTCGGAATAAATTATTCAAGTGTCAGATTCGAATATAGAAAGTGTGCAAGAAGCCTTTTTTTGCCTA
Organism: Phaseolus lunatus; assembly: GCA_013389735.1. Lineage (NCBI taxonomy): Eukaryota > Viridiplantae > Streptophyta > Magnoliopsida > Fabales > Fabaceae > Phaseolus > Phaseolus lunatus. Next base: position 9,867,917 of record CM023865.1, on the reverse strand, counting down.
AACTGGTTATAACTTTAAACTACTAGTATTTGTAGTTTTTATTAAATATGGATTGATTTTACACAATTAAAATTTATAAAATAAATATTCAATATGTAACTTTGTTTTAATTTCAAATTTAATTTGCTAGATATGATCTTTTTCTCTTTTATAATTTCAAAAAATATTAAATTCAATTTAAAATTAAAGAAAAAAGTTAATAAAAACAATCAATCAAAAACACAAAGTGTGTATATAAAGGAATATGATAGTTTTACAATGTTATTATTTCTATTACTTAGATATAATATTCTATTATTGAAAGGAATTGTAAGGTATATGATAGTTTGAAAGGAATTTATGAGTGTTAAATCATAATTTTTCTTGAAATAATCGTTCAAATAAGAGAATGATACTGTATGTTTAAAATCGAGCAATGTGTCTTGTTCTTGGATTTGCTAAACGATACACAGAAGATATATAGTCCTAGATTGTGCAGTTTCTTTTTCATGTGCTAATTAGTATTGTCTCTATTTCTTAGATGATGAATGAAGGTAGTTTAAGTTTTTTTTAAGTATATTAAAAATAATAATGAATATATTTTTAAATAATTTTACTAAAAATGTTCACACTTCAATAAATAATTTTTTTTTTATTAAAACATACATATAAAGTAATTAATTTGAGAAGTAATTAAAAATACAACTAATATTTTCTTGAAAACTGAAAAAATACAATTATCCAAATTGATTTTTTTCAAAAGTAATAGTGTAGTTAGGACCAAGAGAGTATTGAAAAATATAGACTATGCCCACCTGTGGATTTAGGTAGAGGAAGAGAAAAATAATAATAACAAATATGATACTAATATGTTAGAAAAATAAAATAAGACGAAAAAAGATATATTTTTTTTATTGGTAGATCGTCTGTCAAAAGATCAATATATTAAAGTATCGAGAAAGCTAGTATATGGTGTTTAATATATTTTTGTAATTTTATAAAAGAAAATTTTTATTATTAAATAAATTTATTTTAGTATTACGTTATTATTCACAGACGAACAGATGTGAGTGTTCCTTCGAATTGAGAACTTTCAGTGACACTATTTTGTTGTTGTTTGAGATTGTGGTTGAAACTCAGGAGTTACTGTGAAATAATAAGACAAAGGGAAAATGTGAAAGGTTGAATGCAATCCAACTTAAAGACCAGAGACTTGTCAAAAGAACATTGTGGAATGCCTGATTGATCGTCAGTCAAAAAAGGTAATGATTATTAGGTTCAGATTTCACTTATGTCATGTTAATTTAAAACAAGTAAACTGCAATTATGACAATATTACTTTTACTCACAATAATATCCTTTGAGATAGAAGAATCGTAAAAATTTCTAAATGAATCTCTTCCATTTATATACAAGGTAGTAATTGTCGATCAATACATAGAATATGTGAAGTAGTTATATATTCTATGACTTTAATTGATGCATAAATTCGATACTTACATATGTGTTTTCAATTATCATATGTAAGTAAATAATGATGATGGGTGTAGGGACAAGAAATATTGAAATGTTTAACCTAATTTTATTATAAAAATATTTATGGAATTGATAAATCTTCGATAGTTAAAAGATGATATCTTTAATTTTTAATGTTCACTAGGTCATAACACTCTTAAAAGTAGGAGAATCTTAGTTATTCATTGTTTATTTTTAAAATAATGTTGCAACACAGTCTTTCTCTTGATTAACTCTAACCCATTGAATGAAGGACGAAAATGCAAGCACATTTGTTGGCGTGAATGAGGTTCAAATGTAATTAAATAGCCACCTATACTCGTTTGTCAAACCACACTGGAAAGAGAAATCCTAGTACAATTTCTTGTCTAACCTACTTGTGCTCACAAGTTGAAGGAACCCATATTTCACTTCAACTTGTAGAGTTCTTCATTCCAATTAAGTTTTGCTAACTCACAGTGATTCTTAATGTCCATAGTACATACTATAAATTTTCATCTACCACAAATATGTTTCATTTCATTTATATTATGATGTTTCTGTATGATGTTACGTATTCTCTGTTGAATAATATCAATTAAGAAAATTTATAGTCAAATATTTTCACTCACCAATATAATGTACTATTCAATTTTATATTAATTTCAACTGTAATTAAATAATTAATAATATTTATTTATTTAAAAACAAGAATATTAAAAAGATGTTTTTGAAAAAAAATTGAAATCATGTTAACTTGATACAACTTTAAATGACATAGATAAAATTATGTCAATGCACGATTTCAGGTTGACGTGACAAAAATCATGTCAAGTTGGCATCTTCAGGTTTATGTGGCAAAAATCATGTCAACTTGGCATGGGTTAATTTATGTAAGAGGTGTGAATGTTGTATCTAACCTCTGTACTATGTATAAGAAATAAGAAGAGTTTGTCCAACATTTTTCCTTTCATTGTAGTATATCCTAAAAAACTTGGAAAGTATGTAAAAAATGGGTAGACATAATTTCAGTATATCATAACTCTGCTAGAAAAAACTTATACCATTTTGTGCTATCATGAATGATTAAGAAAGGTAACCACATTGGAAAACTATCTGGGTAGCTATGTATGGTCCATATGGACACACAAACAGTATTGTTTTTAGAAGTTTTGTGCCGGATTTTGAGGATATTTTTAATGTAGTCTAGATATGGATCACAAACAAGTATCCAAAAGCACACTTCTCCTACGTACTCTCATTGATTTGTATCCAAGGTTATTTCTAAATAGTTGTGCTGGTTAGAAATTAGGTGGGGTTGATGTACTGTACACAGCGGGACTGAATCTTCGATGATATTTCAAAAAGTTGATGTAGCATGAACGCCTTAGATGTTCCATACATGGTCTGGCCAATGGAGGTATGATTTCTCAATGGTCTCTGTTCTGTTATACATATACCCCAGATATGTCATGTTCTGTTTGTTGGTTTAGTTTAATGCTCACTATGTAGAAAATCTGAAAGAACACTTCCAACTTTCAGCAAGACAGTGGTAGAAATATTAGAATCGGTGCACTTGTACATATCAAAGAGTAAACTATAATTGTTCAGATATCATAAAAGTACACATTAACAAGATGAATTACTAGTTTTGTGTTTATATATAAGAGTCTGATATGACTAACTGTGTATTCTAGTTATATTCGCATTTTTTTAAAATATTACATTTTCATTATAGAGAATAAATAATAAATTATACTTACATTACTTCTATTCAACATATAATAATCATCAACTCTATTTCAATTATTCAAAGTAATCTGCTAACTCCACATTTTCCAAAAAAAACATATATTAAGTATGTCATTAACACTTCACCTATTAGAAACATCATTAATAAAAACTAAACTTCGATCTCTTTTATTTAGAGTATTTTGTATCTTCTATAAAAAAAAAAAACCTTAATTTGTGTTAGAATGAATTTGGAAAGAAGGAGACAAACTTCAGAATAATTACTATAGAGAATTTGGGAGGAAGGTCATGGGTTTGATAACGTGATCACAAGCAAGATTCTCCTGTATGAGAAAAAGTATGAATTTACAGTATAAAAAGGGAAAAAAATGACTTTAAATTGCAATAAAAAAAACACATGCTTTTTTTATTATGAGAGAAAGGAAAGTATCTAACATGCATATCTTTTATAATAATATGTAATTATAACATTTTTTTGTTATTCAGTTATAATAATGTAAAATAATTATTTTTTAAATATCTTTTAAATATATTTTCGAAATAAATATATTTTTAAATTTCTATTATGATATATATTTATATATTATAAATATTTTTAAAATTTCTACAGGACAAATAATTAAAGATAGAAGTTTCATTTAATTAGAATTTACTGACAAATTAAATTCAGTGGATAAATTCATTGGTTGGTAATGTCATTTAAATCACTCGCATATAAAATTTGTAAGTAATTAACATCCGTGAATATATTACGTCGCTATGAAATTTTAAAATAATAACATTATATATATATATATATATATATATATATATATATTAAATTTATAATTAGTATACACGTTAATATGTAAAACAAGAAAAAATATTAAATAATTAATTTTAACTTAATAAAATAGAATAGTATGATAGAAATTTAAATGCACAAACGCATTACAGTTTATATTAATTATAGTTTAAATAATAAAAATTGTGTTGATCAAAACACTTCAAAATTATTTATTTATTTTGTATAAATAAGTTACAATAATTTTTAAAAGTGTTTTTCCTGACTTAAGAACGATCTTCCATAGTCCATTATATATAACCACTCTAAAGAGAAGATAAGTCGTTAATCACAATCTAATACAAAGATACTTTACCATTTATAAGATAAAACAAAAATATAAAAAAATATACGGTCTTAAAAAGCACGATAGTTTTCAGTGATATATAATTTATTGTCAATTTATTAGAAACATATTATTTATCTTACATAAAGACATCAAAATAGATATACCACATACTTCCTTATCTTATATTTATGACATATATGAATTTGTTTTATTTAAACATTTCCAAATAATATTTATTTCATTATGAAAATACAGATTATTTATCAAATATTTATAATGGCAATTCATTAACAACAAATTATTTGTTTACATAGATAATGTAACCTTTTTATGGGGCATATTGTAACATCCCGAAAATACATCTAATTGTTATAATACACGTTCTACATATTTTTATACAAACTTAGAATTTTTCAAAATATTTCTATTACAAGATTATGATTTATAGAAATGTAAATATTAATGATATAAGATTCAAAACTACATCTTAAAACCCTCCAGACCCTCTGACACCTGTATGATCATCTGCTCGTGTACGTAGTATAGTCATTGCAGTTCAGACACAACAAGAAAAGTAAGGTTAAGCTAGTAAAAAGAAATTTCATAACATATTTAATTCATGCAAAAAAAACAAATAAAACTAATAATTTACAAACATTTCTTTAAATGTTGTTATATAAAATTGCAATATCAATTTCATCATTCATATAGACCACACATGGATCTATTTTCAATCAATGTCATTGGATTTCATTTCAATCTCACCTCGTCTTCCGAAAGACTCATTAAGTATATCCCTACCAGAGACTAACACCTGATCCAAAGATTACCAGCGAATCTAACAAAAAGGGTCAGGGTAAGTTCAAACATCCAATACCGAGTGTCTACAGCGGGACCTGATGTGTATGAACTCCCTCTCAGCTTCTCACCACCCGATATCTTATTTAATATAAAAAATAACACTTAAATATTAAACCATCAAAATATAATATTTTTACAAGTTTAAATAATATATAATTAAACAACACAAAATATAAACACACAATATTCCTGCAAGAGAAATTGAATATTGGGACCACGTTCCTTCCACATCCAGAATCTTCTAGCCTAGGGTGCTATTAAAAAATTAAATTTATCTTCCCTTACCTTAATTGTTTGTTTTCCAAACAACTTCTAGAATTTTATTTCCCACAGTCTCGATAAACTTCAAGATTTATGGGCCTAATGTAAGTTATCTAAATATTACCAAATTTTAGTATGAACTTAATCAAGTTGAGAGAAACACTTTTCTCAACTGACCTCATTAAGATTGATGACTAAATCATAGAGAAAAATAGACAATAAAGAGACTTTAGAATAAAAATGAATTTACTCTGTTTGAAAATATGATCGGGTAGAAATGTAGCATGAGTCTTCAACTACAATATGACGTAATCAGATTTTGGAATAAATGAGGTATAGAAGAGAAATTAAAAAGAGAAAAAAGAGATAGAAAAAGAAAACAAAAAAGAAAGAAGGTGTAAGGGGAGTTCGAATTTCTGTTTTTTTTTTCCGGCTGCTGTACATATGAAACCAATCACATCATATAATTGTGTAAAACAAGTAGTCTTACATGAGGCAAGTCATTATAAAAAAAAAACATAACATAACTTATGGATTAACATTAGAAAAATAATATAAAAAACATATAAAGCTAATGTTACTTGTATTGTTTAGCTAAAGAAAGATACATTAAAAGATAACACAGCATATTTTGTTCAAATTCCTTTTCATTTAAAATCTTAAGAAAATGGACAATATAAATATTCAAGAGCTACATTGATGTAAAAATCTAGCTTTTTTTAATAAAGTCCATAGGAAGTAAAACTTTTAAAAACTATTGAATTCCGTGAAGATGATTGTTTATATGAAGGGGAGAAATAAATACTTCCTGTATTTTTTCTTTGCCATAATTTTCTCGTTGAGTTTTTCCTAATGTTTTTAATGAGACAATGAACAGTAAAACATACACATTATGATAGTATTATGAATATTTATTAATGGCGTTCCTTGAAAGTTGTGTAATAGTGTCTTTATTTTTAAATCATAGATAATCTTTAAATTGCCTATGTATCTATACCATATTTCATTTGTGGGCTGATTAAAAAAAATATTTCATTTGTGAAATAAATAGTAAGTTAACCCATCCCGTCAACCTAACAACGAATCGAACAACCATCGTTTTTTAAAATGTTTTATTAACTTAATAGAGCCTCTTTAAAAGTGGAGTGCAGGAAGCAAAAACAAAAATAACCTTAATAGAGACTCTATATATATTATTGGGTTAAATTTTTCATGCACTTCCATATTTTCTTCAGCATCCTTATATTTTAAAATTACTAAAATTATTTTTTTAAATTGTAAAATTTAAAATTTAAAATTTAATTTATGAATTATATAATTTAAAATACAAATGTATATTTCAAATTTTACGATTGGAAATATAAATTCTACTTTTGTAATGCAGATTATATAATCTAAAAATTATAACATTTATTATTCCACAATACATTAAATTTATTTTAATTGTCCAGAATACATTCTTTTTATTTTATATTGTGTCTTCCATAATACAAAAGTATTCCTCCAGATTGTTTAATCTAAAATACTAAAGTATTTTAAATTGTATAATCAATTTTTTTTTATTTTAGATTTTACAATTTAAAATACAACTTCTTGTGCTTAGACAACAAAAATAAGAGACCACTCAATTGTCACGCGAAGTAAGAGGTATTGTGGCCATGACACTAAGTAGGGACTACTGCAGCAGTGACGTTGAAGGTGAGGAAGTGCTGGGGTGTTGGTGTTGCAGATGGGGTTGCTGAGGGGAAGAGAAGTGTTTAAAGAAGATGAAAAGGAGGGTAAAATTGTCATTTAACTTCTTCTATGGAGGTGCAAGAAGAAGAAGAATGTATAGAGGAGGTGCAGGAAGAATAGCCCATTATTGGGTCTGAAGGGAGTGATGGGCCAAAATCCAGGTTAGGAACGGATAAAATGGGCCCTTCGTCAGGTCATGAAGATGGATAGCAAGATAGAGAAACAGTAGCTTCAGCAAGACAGAAAACGAAACCAGAGCAATGGCTGCTCTGCGTGCCATACTTCGTCACATTAACATGTGCGCCACCTTCGCTTCACCGCCGCGTCCAACTATGGCGTTGCTTTTGAGTTGTGGAGTCACGTGGCACCATCTTATTCCCTCCAAAACCTTCAGAGCCGTTAAATCCCACGCAGGTTCAGACAGTTACAAGTTAGTGGTGAAGAAAGACGAGCGGTTGGGAGCGGGAGAGTGTGTAGACGAGGTTGTTGGGAATGGGACCACAATTGCGGCCATCGTAACTTCCTTGGGGGGGCCACCTGCCGCCGTTGGAATCGTTCGGCTTTCAGGCCCTGGAGCAGTCTCTATTGCAGGCCGGGTGTTCCGGCCCGCCCGGAACTCGTGGCGGCCCACCAGCCACGTCGTGGAATACGGCGTCGTCTTGGACTCCGACGGCAACGTTATCGATGAGGTCTTGGCGGTGCCGATGCTGGCTCCGAGGTCGTACACGCGCGAAGATGTGGTGGAGCTTCAGTGTCACGGGAGCGAAGTATGTCTGCGCCGCGTGCTAAGGACTTGTTTGGAAGCCGGAGCAACGCTTGCTCAACCAGGTTTGTCTCTGTTACTCTGAATAAACTTAATGCTCTTTTTAACCCTCTCTCGACAACCAAATGCAAATGAGTTGTTTGTGTTTTCTTCTTCTAGGCGAGTTTACTCTTCGCGCTTTTCTTAACGGTCGTTTGGATCTCTCACAAGCCGAAAATGTTGCAAGATTAATCGGTGCCAAATCTGTGGCTGCTGCAGATGCTGCACTACAAGGAATTCAGGTATGTTTAACTCAATGTTGTTTCCATGTTTTACTGTATCATCATCATCATCATCATCATGTTTGGTGTAAGACTTGCCTGGTTGCGTCTGATGACAGGGTGGTTTTTCTTCACTTGTTCGATCTTTGAGGAGTCAGTGCATTGAGTTGCTTACTGAGATTGAAGCACGTTTAGACTTCGATGATGAGATGCCGCCACTGGATTTGAATCTGATTATGGATAAAATCCATGACATGTCACGAGACGTTGAGAATGCATTGGAGACAGCAAACTATGACAAGCTTCTGCAATCTGGATTACAGGTATGGTTTGGAACACAGGGCATAATATGCTGTAATAGGTATAGAAGTTTGTTTCTTCTCTTAAAAAGTGGTTTAGACCTATCTTTTTACCTGTGATTGGATCACTCATAAATATATATCGTTACATTTGAGATGTCCAATTCCCAACATAAAAGTGTTTTGGGGATTTCACATAAACTAAAGAGATAAATAAATTATAGTATATAAGAGGGGATGTGAATTTTATAAAGTTAAGTTAGACTTAAATTACTTTGTGATACAACATGAATTTGTCATTCTATTTCTGTGTGAATATGAGGATGACTGCTGCTGTTCCTATTTTTTATCCTGATATATGAAATTCTTCCAGATAGCTATAGTTGGCCGCCCGAATGTTGGCAAGTCCAGTCTTCTGAATGCATGGAGCAAAGTATGTCATTGTCATTTTGGTTATTTGATAACTTCAATTTGATATTTATTGTTTATTGAATCTTTTCTGTTGATATTAACCTTGGTGTTGGCCAACTGAAATCATTCACGTAGTATTTTTGTACTTAATCTGCATCTCAGCATAATTTAAATTTAAGCGGAAGAACTATACACAGATAATATATATACATATTTCTATATGTATGTATGTATATGTAAAACATTGTGATTGTTTAACTTATTGAGCATGATCTTCTTGTAGCATGCAGAGTGAGAGGGCAATAGTTACTGAAATTGCTGGAACCACTCGTGATGTGATTGAAGCAAGTATCAGTGTCGGTGGTATTCCTATAACCCTTCTTGATACAGCAGGCATCAGGGACACTGATAACATTGTGGAAAAGATAGGTGCGGCTTTCTTTCTTTTCTCCTTTGAGTTCAGGACCTATGTAATTTTCCTTTGTTTTTGTTGCACCGTCTTTCTCTTGTCTGTATTGTAGGCTCTAAGCTATAGATCGTTAATCGTCCTTTCAAATGTGACGTTATAGTGTTTGCAACTAGTTTAAATCCAGCTTTTTAAATGGCTACATGCAGTAATTCGGTTTTTAATGATATCTTAAACTTGATTGAATGCATTTTTTAAAAAAAAAATGTAGTCAGCTCAAAGAAATTTTATACAAGCTTTCTAATAATTATCACTTGCTTTAAATGTAGTCTAAGTGAAACACTTATAAAATCTAGTAAAAATTAGATAAATATACGGCTATAGACTTTGCCTGATTTGACTTGGCTATAGTTGAATTAGATGTATTTTTTCGTGTGCATCTAGTGTTTTGCTACTTGCCTTAACATCATTACTTCACATGATGTACTGAAATTTATATTTGTATTCTCCTACTAGGCGTAGAGCGATCCGAAGCAGTTGCTAAGGGGGCTGATTTAATTATCATGACTGTGAGTGCTGTTGAAGGGTGGACATCTGAAGACACCAAACTTCTCGAAAGGATTCAATCTACCAAGGTTTGACCATATAATTTTTTTCTGCCCTTTCTCCTTGTTTTATCATTATATTTAATACTATTTTGATATAGATTAAGCATTAGCATTTTATTGAAGGAGAAATAGTCGCGTCATTTATCATTTGAGAGAAATCTTAGTATCAAGATATCTATGCTAACTGGGAAGCATCAAACTATATATGTTACCACAAACATATTCTTAATATGATATGACATGATAAATTGGCATACATACAGACACAACCTGGCTGCCTTAAATGCATTGGTATCCAATAGTCCACAACTAGAGTAAAAAGACTTTTTATGCTGGGTGGGATCAATTACATGTCTCCAGAAAGGCCATTTAGATCCTGTAGTTACTATTAAAAATTACATATTGTAGGATAATGCTCTTAAACATAATAAATATTGCACTACACCTTTCATCTTTCTTTTAGTATTAAGCTTGGTACCTGTTATTATTTTCTGCCATGCTGTCAGAAAAGAAAAGATGCATGTTCATATTAATCTGCAATCTTTACTTAACCTTTCTGTTGTAAGACAGGGATCAACTGGATCATCCACCCCAGTAATCCTTGTGGTCAACAAGATAGATTGTAAACCTTGTGCTGAGACTGAATGGGACAAAGGATTTGAGAGTCATAAAATTTTCAGCAAACATGTGTTTACATGTGCTGTTACTGGTCAAGGATTACAAGACTTAGAGAGGGCGGTATTACAGATTGTGGGTCTTGAAAGCATTCCTGCTGGGGGTCGCAGATGGACTGTCAATCAGGTAAGCTATCATTTTGGCTTTCCATCTTTCTCACAAAGTCGTGGCTTCAAATTTTTCTTAACCTTTTAAATGGGAAGGGAAGGAACGAATAGACTCTTGGATACCATGTATCTTTATTTGGTAAATTTGAACTAGAAGTAATGGTCAAGATTATGCTTAGCTAAGAAGAAAATGTTTGACGGTAAATAACCATGTTGCTGGACTCTACAAACAAAGACTTCTCTGTTTTCTACTATTCCAGTTTTACTCCCACCAAGCTCAAGTGTTGATCTTCTGTTACATGACAACATTCTTGCACATGCACCCACATACTCACAAAAGAGTAGTAAAATAACTTCTTTTCTTTTGGGGGGAGGTCTTGAATCTGGATTGTGTTTGCTGATATAACGATGATTCAGAGACAATGTGAACAACTTGTTCGGACCAAGGAAGCACTTGCAAGGTTACAATCATCAATAAATGAGGAACTGCCTCTGGATTTTTGGACAATTGATTTGAGGGATGCTGCATTGTCCCTTGGACAGATAAGTGGAGAAAATATATCGGAGGAGGTTTTATCAAATATATTTGGCAAGTTCTGTATTGGTAAATAGAATAGCTCCGAATACGTACTTGGTGATTTTTAGCTAGTTTTCTTTACATTTAACACTCATGTATAGGACGCCAAATTCAATCTGGCTCTGTACATTTCCCATGGATTTCAAGCCATGGTGATCAGTTTTGTTGTATGTTTCTCGTACTGATATTATCACGCGAACCCCTCTGTTTGGTTGGGATGATTTTTAAATTGAGTTATATTTTAAATCAACGGTCGAAAGATATGGTGCATCGCTGTAACTTCAAATAGGTAATCCGCAGAAGCAATTTAGGAAGTTCTTAATTTCATGGTCTCCAAAAAGTCATTTAGCTTTAAAAAAACTAAAACATTTATGTCGAAATCAGTATTCTATTAATGCTTTGCAATTCTTATTTGGTTTCCCATGCTCTCTTGATGGCCGAAACATTGAAGAATATGCGAGAATGAGAAGAATAAATCGAAGATATGCATATGCACTAAGGCACTATTGGCTTGTATAATTGGCCTGTAACTGATTGTTTCCCAATTAACGGTGTGTTCCTTCGATTGTTGTGTTTCTTCGTGTTTTCTACCGATGTAACTCTATTAATGGTTGAGCTTGACAATATTTCATGCACTTATTATGCTCAAATTTCTGAAGGATCATGACCCTCAAATATGGTAAGCGTGAACCCCTCCGACACAAGTTTTGCCTTAGGGCTGACAACTCTTTATTGCATGGGGCCAGTTATACAAACTCGCTTGTGGGTAAAGCCATACTTAGTTCTTCGATTAATTGCTTGTGTCTCTTTGAGGTCTTTAGTTGTTTGCCCAGGTCTTATTTGGTGTCCAAGTCTTTCGTTGTTTGCGTAAAACTTTTAATGTTGAGGTCTTTTATTTGTTATTTTATTGCTTTATGCAAAAATGTTTGCTACTATAACATTGTCCAAACATGTAAATGACGAGGAGTAACGGGATTGGATACCTTTATTTGCCTTTATGGCTAAAATCACGAGTAAATCAGGAGGAAACGTTGTCAAATTAAGAACACTAATTATCAAAGGGATTGGTATTAGTAAGAAAATTGCTGCAAAAAATCATTTATACTCTGATTGTTATTTGAAGCTAGAAAGAATATACGAACTAGGCCACCGATCACGAGAGACTTGAATTGACGGTGCTTTAAAATTAGCATAATTCTGAAGGGAGTAATGGTAGCAAGTTATATAATTTTACCCTTAAGCTGAACATTTTGTCATAATTTCAATTTTGTAAAAATTAAAACTGTACATCCCAAATATTATGCATCAATCAGATGTTACAAAACTTGTTTTTAAAGTTGATGGCTGGATGAGTATTTTCCTCTAATGGTAATTTGTAACTTGATGGAAAGCATATATCGACTACCCAAAATTGTTATGCATAGAAAAACAAAGTTTACACGTTATTACATTTTTATTCAAATGTAGGAAGAGAATTAATCAACCAGCCAATAAATAGATGGAACATGGCGAAGCTGGTGTTGATCCTCTAACTGCATAATTTAATTATCAATCCAAGACTAATGTCATTTACAATTTGAAGCAACGGATCCCTTCAGTAATGAGGGATATGCAACTGCCTCCTTTGCCTTGGGGACAACAACTTGGCCAAATTTGGGACACAATCCCTTACATTTATAAGACACAAACAGAGTCCTCTAACCAAGTACCTTTCGAAGTTCATCAGTCAACTTCCCACGATCCGAAGGCTCCAACTGCACCAAAATTTCCAAAATATAATGAAGCAAGTAATAAACATAAACAGTAAAGAAAACAATTAGTAACAACATAGCTAATGAAATGAAAAGTTGAAGTTCTTTACGTTGCTTAAAAGGGCAGCAAGACCCTGAGGTAGAGCTTGCAAATCTAGAGCTGAGTCACCAATGTTTGTCAATTGAAGTAACACTTTCTGCACACGCAGTTCCTTTAGTTTATTCTCGTAATGTGCTGGATTATTCTTCCATTTGAAGAAGGCTTCATCATCCAACCACGCATCTTCTCTACCATTGGCAATATCAGAATTCAAATACCATTCTTTGAGCAAGTTCATTGCAGATGCATGTGACAAATTATCACCAGCAGCATCTCTCACACTGTTGATCAATGACTGCTCTCCAATTCTTCGGTGAAGTCTCTGGTAGAAGACAGCCCGGGAGTTACGCCAGTCCAGAACTTCCCTAATTACACCCTTGGCAGCCATTCTTAAGGAAGTATCATGCAGTTCAGCAAACTTTGTAGCTATCTGGGTATACACAGGCAAAAGCTGTTTCTCACGGGATTTAATCTGCTGCTGTAGGGATTCAAAGGCGGCAAGGTCCCTGTTACTCTTGGCTTCCTGAAGTTTTGCCTTCAGAGTTATCAACTGTTGATCAAGTCTACCCATACACTCCAACAATTCCCTTGATCTGAATTTGATCTCAATCATTCCTTCTGGCTCAAGTACATTACCTTTAGCTGTTCGATCAGCATACATTTCAATGTGGTCTGAATTGATTTGACTATCAACAACCACCCATGCACCACCTCGGAGTTCACCCATCATTGGGATGTACACAAATATGGGCTGCTTGTATGTTCTAAGGTTCTCCACAATAGTTGAACCAGCCTGAAGAATTCCTTCAAAAAGGTCCCTTTGCCCTCCTGAAAAGCCTCTCCAATTTGCGAGAATGAAAAGCGGGAGTTCTTCTCTATTGAAATCCAATATTGCTTGGGCTGTCTTGGTTGCAGAATCAGGAAACCAGACTTGCCCAGCTTGAGGAACAACCCTCTCATGAGAATCAAGCTGACCAGGATCAGCAGGTATTATTTGCATTACTGTCTGTGTTTCTACAGCAACAATTCCCACAGGGATTCCTCCAAGCTTTGCCCTTCCTGTAACGACTGTTCTAGCCCATCCCTCCAGTGTCTCCACAAAGCTGTCTTTGTCAAAGATGCCTCCCAGCCATCTTCCATTACCATCCAGGGTTCCAGAAATGGCAGCACGAGGATCACACGAGTTTTCTGGTAAATACTCCACTGGTCTTTCTGGAGGATCAAGAGGCTTAACAATGGGAAGCGCTCCACCTATATGAGAAGGAATGTAGCTAAGCCACTTCAAAATAGAATAAACACCTTCAAGATCATCGGAAACTGTAAGATGAACGACTCCATTTGTAGCCATGATTTTGGGTCCACCAAGTTGCATGTGAGAGCTGTATACCTCCCGACCAAGAAGTTTGTTTAGTGCAGAAAAACCAGTAAGAATTATGGGCTGATCAAGCCTCTGTATGCATCTCATCCCAAGCCTAGCAAGATAAGCACCTATTCCAACAGTTCTGCCAGTCACATATGTCAATGTAAAAGTTTCCTTGTATGCCCTTGAATAAGCACCAGCAATAGCCCCACTGCCACTCAAGTTTTCAACCCCAAGGCCATCCTCCTTGCCAACAATGGTATCTATAACCCATCTGGTTTCTCCACTTTCAAGCTTTAATTCGTGTGCCATGACTGAAGATTCAATCCGAGCATAGTCCTCAGGTGTTAAATATACATACTGAAAGCCATGCTCAGGACTAGATTCCTCAGACCAACCAACTCTGAAACAGGATTTGACTTCCTCTGCTACACCTAAACGGGCACCAGAATTTGCTGCTAAATAAATTAAAGGTAGTTTTCTTTTACATGCAAGATCAGTTACAGCACGGAAGAAAGCATCCTCTCTCGGGCCAAAAGAACCAGCCTTGAAGGTTACGTCATTTGAAACAACCAATATTGTCCTGCCAGATGGGAACTCAGGGGTACGCATATCCATAAACCAGGCTACCATACCCACATCATTGAGTCCAGGGTAACGCTCCACAGGAACAAGAGGAGTACCCCAGCTACCTTCTCTCTCTGCAAATTTAAGCTCTGTTACCTTTAGAAGATTTTTATCTTTGGCTCTTTGAAATCCTGGATGTTGGACTGCCCATGACTGTTCCAAAGCAGTTTCAAATGCCTGCAAGAATTATATCTCTTCAGGAAACATGGTTTGACTTCTTGTGTCATCCAGTCATAACAAAAAGTGGTACACCAATATTTCAGCTAAATAGAACTTACAAGAGGAAAATCATAGCAGTATGTGGTGCTGTTCTTTCTTGCTGAAAGACGTTTTCGGTCAATAACTCCCAAAGGTTGATAATTTTCGTTCACTGGCACACCATGCAGTGGACCCTTAACCGAGACTGAACTATATACCACTTTATGAGTGTTGGTATCCTCCTTTTCTCGGTATATCTGAAATTATACGAATTAAGAATCAAATAAATATTTATAAATAGTCCCCATTAATAATCCTTTAAATGCAGGTGAGATATAGCTAACAATGAGAATATATTGTTGACCCCTACCAATTGAAGACCAACATTGTCAACATATATATCTTTTTGACTTCGTAAAGGTCACAATTTGTGAATACCGATCCACTTTTTAAGATATCAAGGAAAGAGAATAAAATTCCACTTCATAAAAAAGACATTACTCTTCTGACTTTTTCCCTGCCCGAAGAGCCTTATCAATCAAAAGGTTTTATCACAGGTCTTCTAAACAAACTCAAATAAATGAATTGCTGACACACATGAGCTGGTATTTATCAAATGCTTCATATTTATAAATACTTTAAAGGAATGGAAAAGTGTATTTGTGCTTGATGCTAATTAGCATTTCTATATCAAATATATGCAAAATGCCCAGTGTTAATTAGGGCTCGCCTTTGCTTTTCAAAAGCACAAAGGCAACCTTCCAAAAGCTAAACGGAAAAGTTGTGGCATGAAGAAAAGATTTTCTTGAAATTTTGAAGTAAAATAGACTTACGTCTACAGTGCATGTATGACCAGTCACATTGTTTACAATGACCCTCCAAGCACCATTTGCCTGTCCACCGGCTGCCATCCAGAGCTTGACTTCCCACACAACAACCCCTAATCTATGCATTCTTACACCAACAGATGAATGGATTTCCTGTGCCAATTCTTCCAAGATTGCCTCGACTGTTGTTTCTTCTTTCCCAGCATCTACATTAATTCTCCTGGTATTAACATACAAAATGTAAGAGACAAAAGCTTCTTGGCCATATGCCAAAAGAACATATATTAAGTTTGTAACTAAACTTACTTCGGATAGGGAACAAGATCGTCTATTTGTTGCTCCCGTATGATATAGAGGTACATATGAGCATGCTCAGATTTTATATTGGCATTGTGCGCATTAAGTTCCAACTCCTCCATTGCAGCCATCAAGGACCTAAAAATGCTCCTTGAAGTAAAGGACATAGCCAATTGGATTCGAGATGTTTCTGCATCCAGCCTTTGATAAGAAGAAAATCCTTCATTTGTGGTTGGCTGTCTTAGAAGTGTGCGAAGAAACATTCTTTGAATTGGTTGTGGCTTGTTATCCATAACCGTGTAGAGGTGCCATTGACGATCTCGAGATGGAGTATACCGAATTTTCTCATAGCCCTTAAGTTTGTCCTATAATCAGACAAATGTTTGAGTTTAAGATCAAGTATATAAATGGAATTTGCCTTCTCCCACCTTCTAAAGTACAGGAACTTGAAAAATTAACTAACCAATTCAAGATAAATGGATAGTGGAGGTTCCAGATGACGCAACAGAGGTTCCTCTGCATAGTACAGCTTTTCTTCTGACCAGTGAAAAGAGTGCCTCATTGGGGCACGCCCTTCATCCCTTTGGATGATACAGCTGATTACACCGACACCTGCAGCTCTAATGGTGGAGCCTACTTCCTGCTCTTTTAGTATTTTAGCTAATTTATTGATTCTTTCTTGAGCCTGATCCTCATCACCACTGCAAAACACCAGATGTTGCTTGTGTCAACAAGAGAGAGGAGGTTCAGATCAGTAGCTAAACAAAGAACATATTAGTCCGTCTACACTTTGTTTTCTTCAAGAAAACTGTAATTTTAATTTTAGTTATTGGTCCCAGATTGATCCCAATCATCAAACCAATAGCTAAAATACCAAAAGTTGCTTGCGTCAAGAAGAGAGAGGAGGTCCAGAGTAGCTAAACAAAGAGCATACTAGTTACACTTTGTTTCTTCTAGAAAACTGTAATTTTAATTTTAGTTAGTGGTCCCCATATTGATCCCAATCATCAAACCAATAGCTAAAATATCAGAACTACTCTATAAATCTCAAACAAAATAAAGCTATAAAACCATTGATGCTTCAACAATTTGGAAAAAACAAAAACAAAAGGTTCAAACTAATATGAGGAGTTACTGATACAGTACCTGTCTTGCAACAAACTCATCTGGTTGTTTATGCCCACTAATCCAATATGCATCATATTACCATGGTTAACTGGTTCCGCAGAACCACTTGTCAGGGCTTCATGAAGGTTATTGGTTGCCTCCCTCAATGCAGCACTGATAATTGCAGACAAAAATTGAAGAGATTTAATTACAACCATCACTCCCCACTTTTTCTCACTGTCTTTCTCCTCGACTGATTTCTTCAATGTTAGGTCTTCAACCCCATTCTTCCTTTCAATGTACTCATCATAGAACTCCCATGTGGCAATAAGACCAGACCTGTGCCATTGCATCCTGACGCTCCCTTTGACAAGATACGGCTGATAGGAAATATTAGAAATTAGAAAAGCATGTGTTAATCTCCTTTCATCACCTCCCCCAAGGCAAAATATAACGAAGTCAGAAAAATTTTAAAATATGAAACTAGCAGTAAAACTGAAATACCTGGTAGAGTCTGCGTATATAAGTTTCAACGACCCTCCTCTGAAGGGTGTGATCACTGTGATCGAATAAACCCACAAGGGCATCTTCAACAGCCAAAGGAGCACTAACGAGGTCCTCCATTCGGTCATTGATGGCACTCTTCCTTTTGGGAGTATCAATATTTTCACCATCCTCGGTGAACATCTCTAGTTCAGAAAGACTTCTAGCAATATTGGAACGAAGTTCACTTAATTTAGTTTGTTCCAGCAGTTGACTTGCCTTTAGTGCCAACTGCATCAAGATAATTACAAATCAGGATTCCACTCAAAATGTTCCAAAGATGTAAAAGTATCATCCGCAAGATGAAATGGAAAGTAGATAATTGAAGGATATATATATTCACAATGCTCTCCAAGTAGAAGAGATGCCATGTCCTAAAAATATGTGATGAATAACATGGAATTCTATTTTCAGCTTGAACAGAATTTCTCAGGGTAATGTCCGACCTCCGAATAATTTGTGTGGTTGAGTAAGGAAAAACGGATTAACTGATCCCTATAGGCAGCAGGATTTGGGTAAACCAATTTATCCATCAGACGCAATATCAGCTTATTTTTACTTTTGACGCCCTGAAAATCACAAAATGCAGTTAACTCAATTGCTGTATAATGTCAACACGACATCAAGGAAGCAAACACCATAGCTGAAATTGTTATAAAAGTTCATACCTGATGAGAGAGCACTATATCAACAATCTTCAATAGATCTTTCTTGTATTGAAGACGCAGAAGTTCAATTACATCAGCCTAGACATCAAGGGAAGGGACATGAATATTCTAGAAAACTAAAAGATAAAGAAAACAACTTTTATATTAGAAAAGTTACTTAGTTCCTAGTGTATATTTTGTTGCCTGATAGACCAGTAATTTGTAAATTCAAATGAACAGGCAAAAGAAGAAAACTAAACTGTTTTTATCAGTTTTTATATAAAGCTCCCCAAGACAATAAAGAAACCATTTCATTGAGACAAAGAAAGAAAAATATATAATTATCAGTTTGAATCTTGTAAGAACTAGAAATAATAATGCACAATGAACCAAAGATTCTTGTAAGTATTAACATCAACCAGAAAAAAACTACTTTGGTGGGCAGAAGTCATAAAAGGTCAAAACAGATTACCCAACCAGCTGAATAATTATAATAACCTGAATATTATCGCTAAATAATTCCTCAACAGAAAGATATTCTTCAAAAAGGGATTGAACAATTATATGGGCATGGCTCTCTCTTCCACCCTCATAAGACTTGACAAGACTCAGCAGAGGTTCAACTAGTCTTTCTTGGGCTCCTTTTTCTTTGTCAGGACAGGAAGAAAGATGAGCCTGCAGTGTAAAACATGCCACAAAACTTATTCACATTAGAAGGGAAAACACCAACATGAACAATTCAGGAAAGGAAACTTACTTCAAGAATTCCCTTCAATAATTTGGCAGGGAAATCAACAATTTGGGAGCTTGAAATCCTCTCGAACTCCTTATATTTTGATTCCAACTGAAAAGCCAACACAGTTCAACACCAGCTTAGATTATTTCTAACATACTAAACCAGAGAAAGAAAGAAAAAAACACAGCACGGTGTCCCTGTACCTCATTTTTTAGATCTTTGGGAAGACGGGTTGCCAAAACTGCCAAGCACTCTTGCCATTGAAGGAAAGGCAACTCAGGACTATCAAGACAATTAAGCAAACTTTGCACAACCTGATATAGTTGTTTAGATTGTTAACAAGACAAGCATATATATGTCTCACAATAATAATAGAACCCAAAAATCTCCTATCCGTCCGTAACAGATTACTCAACCACCTAGAATGCCATAAAATTATAGTGTTTATGAATCAAGGTGAAGACTTTACTCACTTCATCAATATTGTGCTCATACCCAGCAAGAATCATCCGTGCAGCATTTAAGCTTGCAGCGCATTTTTGATGAACTTTACCAGAAATTGCAGTAGGAGGTCCTAGGACTGGGAAGCTCCCCGTGAAGGGTTCTGCCTTTCTTACAGCTGAAGGATCATCTAGGTCAAGACTTGCTATAAGTTCACCAGCCTGCGAAAAGTGATAATATTTATTTATCTTCTACAATTTGAGCACCTGTGCTTCCTGTGTGGAATAGAATGCTAAATACCTGCATTGCTTGACCTTCAGACATTTTGAAATGAATAATCCCAGAAGCAGGTGAAAGAAGAGGCATGCACATTTTCATGACCTCAACTTCAGCATATGGTGTGTCAGCGTCAACATGACTGTCATCTTCAACCAAATATCTCAAAAGCTTGCATGGTGTCTCCGCCACCAACTTTGATGGATCATGATCATTCTGTATAGACAAAATAGGTTTAAAAACTTACCTTGGACACAAAAGAAAATAGTTAATGTTAAAATAAACTCATTTCACCTGAAGCAAGCAAGTCCTTCCATCAATTAGAAGGCGAGTTCCAGCTGCTTCTTCCTCTGCATATATTACATGACTGTTTCCATCCAGCTGTAACAAGTGGAAACTTCTAGTTAGTAACTCAAGAACCAGATATAGAACAAAAGACTAGTTGTAAAATAGGGATGTTTAGGTTAAACTACACTGTTAGCCAAATTGAAGATAAAGTTATTGATGCAGCACATTAATTACCCAGTTTATATTTTTTTGGTGAATAATTCTACTTTATGACTAGCATGAATTAAAAAATGCACTTTAGATACACATATCATTTCTTCTAAAGAGGCCAATTGTAGACTATCCATACTAAAGTATTATTTGTTGCTTTAATAAATCTCTTTCCAGATATGGTCTGCTCTGAGTCTTAACTCTAATAAAATAATGCAATCATTAAATAACGATAAATCAGCTGTACTTAAATGCCCACATTCCTTTCCAATGTTTGAAAAAAAAGGTTTGAACATCTCTAGAAAAAGTAAAGTACTTTTTCATACAAAACATTTCTGTAACATACTGATACAGAAGCACGATGCATTCACAAATAGTTTATGCTAAACGATTAAATCATGATACTAAAATTTTAGAAGCCAGGGCCGCAATTGTGTATGTCTATATGAAGGAAATTATACCAAAAGAATCTAATTGAGATTGAAATAGTAATGTAAAATGTTCATAAACCATGGAATGATATATATTTTTGAGTATCATAAATAGTATTGTTATGTGGAAAACTACAAAATAAAAAACATGCATACATAAGTGTTTAGAGAACAAATACTTGCCTGCATTAGCAAACCTCCATCACGTAAAGTATGTATTTCTGCTTCCATCTCTGATTGATTCATTCTCAATCTATAACTTCCAGATCCACCTCGAATCATGTCAATCTAGAATTTTTTTACAAGATTACACAAATTTATTCTTTCCTGGAATGGCATAAGCTCAACAAAGGTAAGGAGAAAACCAAATTGACATATATAAGAATACATACCGTATATTTGCTTCCCTCAATGTTCAAGGACACTTGAGAATGGACAAGAGATATGTGCTGTAACAGTTGCAAAAATGATTAGCATCACTATAGGGTTTAAAGGCACTGTGAAAACTATATGGTCTTCCCATTCACAATACCTTGGGAGGGATTTGTCCCTTTTCAAGATAGCCAACATAGTCTGAAACCAAAGCTGCACTGCTAGCAGAAGCTTTCTGCATGAATTGCAAGAATCACAGTTCATCAAACTAACAAAAGCTCAAGAAGATAAAGGATATATAAAAAACAAGTTTGCTTACATAGAGTGCCCCTCCAACAACAGAAAGATACCACGGAGGCCTCTCTGCTCTAACCCGCATTGCAATTCTACTGTCCAGCCAACCTGTGTGAATTTTGTTGTCTCTGTAGTCAGAAGCCTGTGATCAAATATTGTACTATTGTCACTTCAGGATTTTAAACACCTTTCATAAAACAACTTGCAGTCGTGTGAGTAATTTACATTCAGAAGATCAATCGTGTAATCAACATTGGTACGGATTTCTCCCCGAATTTGAATCTCCTTCAGCCCTAGAACCATATTTGCAATTGCTAAAGCCCTAGATTCTCCAAAAGCAAACACATGCCCTGAGGTAAAAGAGACGAAATTAGAAGATAATATAAGGTGAGTATAGTATGGGAATTGTGTAAATACATGATCCTTAAGAACAAAAATGTTATGGAGAATTTACACCTTACAGTTACAAATTCACCAATAATGAAGTTTGTTATATACATTACTTAACAGAAGAACCAATATTTCAAAATCATTATCAGAAGCTCTCACTAAATCTGAGAGAACTGAGTGGACATGATGTTTTGCTTCTTTGCTCAACAATATCATCTCTATTCCTAGCACCTGTAGTCTAAAAGAACTTCCCTCCATTTCCATGACATTTTTCCTACTCCACCCCCTTAACTTGGAATGCCACTCTGTCTCTTTTTGTTTATCGGAAAGAAATATAACACAGGAAAAGAAGGTTGTAAAATTTTGAGTAAATATATCACAATGTTGTTACTCCTTATATAACTATTGGGTGATACATACTCCTTTTAATACCACTTGAAAACCAACATAAAACTGCAAAGACAATGAATTGTCAGTTACGCAATATGCCACAAAAAAGCTAACAACATACCACAGTGCAAAAACGCTATGCATTGAAAGTATGAAAGAGGGTCCTTGTACATAACCTTATTCTTGCATATGCAAAGAAAGTACTTTTGGATGAGAACTCATAACCAACTAGTCACCAAGGCAGAACTTTATTCTTGTGCCAAGGCTCACCCTCAAGAAACTATTACCACTTCTTAATGTGGAGGCCTATGAAGAACAATTTTACATACACAAGGAAATGTGTGCCTGGACACATATCTGTTGAAAAATGCATTTAAATTTCCGTTTTACCAACCTTCCATCAAACCCAACTGTACATCCTAGCTCTTGGCTTGGCTCAACTACTAAGATCATGAGTTCAAATATTAATCATATGTCCCATAACAAGTGAGGTGTACTGCTCATTGTGCATAGAAAGAAGATGGAGAAGGTAAAATTGAACAAAATAGATTCATATCGTGATATATTTAATAGATTTCATCCTATAATCTCAAAGAGAAGATTGTCCGACTGATATATAAGTTGCACTTCGGGAATTGAGGCAAGTGATGTGAGACTTCTAATACCCCTCCTCTGTAGATGCCTACCGAAAAGGAGATGCTGCCAGAATATATGATTCACAAAGATAGGCTTGATATAGGCTCTGTTACCATGTTTACATCTTAAAACCACTTCCATTAAATGAAGTTTTCCAACAAATAAATAAGTTACACCCAATAATTGAGGCAGGTGGTGTGTGAATTCTAAACAATGTCAACATAATACTATGGAATATGCTGCAAGTTCCCAATTGAAGATCATAATGATATATTGGTCATTTGAAAATCAATAATAGTTAATTTGATTACTTGTTTAATTAATTAATTTTACTACTTACCAAACTGTGAATCTGAGAATTCATGAATTCCTCCTCCAGACTGCAAATATATAATTCAACAAATTTTAGCACCACAACATTTAGTTATGCCTACATCCGAAGAAACAGAAGACTTACCTTGACCGAGAAGTATGCCCACACATTCGGCTTGCTTTTAAAACTAAGCTCCTGCACATATACTTGAACTCAGTACAAGTTACACGACGAGTGAAGCAAAAGATGATATTGTTATTGGACTTGGTAGTTAACCTGCACTTTGCCACTTGTAGGCTTAAAGCCATCATCAGGGTCCTCACTAGTCACTCGCACAGCCACACAATGACCTTTTGGCTTTGTGGATTGTGCTTTGTCAAAATCAAAAGGGGTAGCTAAAACTGAAGTTTTTCTCCAAGCATCATACCCCCCACCATGCTCCACCCCATAGAAACGCCTTATCTCTATTAAAGGAGACACATGAAATGCATGTAAGAAATCAAATCAATTAATAGAAAAGAAGAAATCAAATAATAGTAAAGAATAGGTTAAGCTATTCATTGGGTCCAAACCGTTTTCCACATTTTAAGTTTTAAGTCTATACGAGAAAATTGCAATTTTTAGTCCCTAATCAATTTTTTCTGGAAATTAAACAATGTAAGGAAGGTTTAGTAGCGGATTTACACTAAGAAAAAATCTCTATCTTTTATGACAGTGTAGGGACTAAAACTTAAAATTTTCTCATGCTGTGAACAAATTTAAAGCGGGGACAACTATAATGAAACACCAACACTGATACAGAGACAGGACACATCATTGACATGGACATGAGGAATGGCTAATGTCCAATGTATAGGATAGGACACAGCAACACAACTAATATTTATTTTAACATTACAAAATCTCAAATGAGAATTAAAATTTATATGATTCACACTAAAAACAAATTTTTAAAGTTAAAGTTTTTCTATAATAATGGCCCTCAGAATTAAATTTTGGAAACATACTTCTTAAAAGTCAAAATAACTAGTTAAGCCTTATGAAAACAAACATCTACAAAAAAATTATGAGGCTCACAAAGTTTATAATATAAGTTGGTTTCTTCAAATTTTTCTTACTTTAGAAAGTGTTTAATCAATAATAGGTGAGGTTCACTCTCTTTAATTGTGTTCAAATTGTGTCTAAGTTTCCAAGATCATTCAAAGTGGTGTAAGAACTAAAAAGGATAACTATGACATAGTTGGAGAGTGTCATACAAGTGTTGAAGGCGTGTCAGACAAGTGTCATATTCAAAAAGTGCCGGATATGGTAACATGCTATTTTACAAAGTTATCAGTGCTTCCTAGGGATCAAGTGAATAATTTAACCTAAAGAATATATCTGAAGTTGTACCAGGAATTTGCCAGAGAGGGACACCCATCCCAACGGCAACTTGGGCTGCTGGCAGATTTACCTCTGCTATCCACTCAGTAACAGGATGCTCAACCTATATAACAATCAATAACAAAACAATCACTGATGGTGGAAACAAATTGGAAAAACAAAATAACATAAAAACAAACAAGATCTGGAAAGTAGGAAGAACTGATTTCAATCCCACCACCATCCTCACAAAATCTCCAAAAATATGACAGAAGCATTTTCCAAACATAAGTACTAAGCTAAAAGGTAGTTGAGGGCTACCTGTAGCCGAGGGTTCAACTCTAAAAAGTAGTACTCTCCAGTTTCCATACTAAAAAGATACTCAACAGTAGCCGCCCCGACATAATTTACAGATTTAGCCAACCTTCTAGCTGCTTGTTCCAGTTGTTTCACTGTTTCTATGGGTGCTACGGTAATGGGGCCCTCCTCAATAATCTGTTACAGACGATTGATAAGGCAATTTGAGAGATTCATTTCACCATGGAAATTTGGTGGGCAACAAAACGTTTGGGTACCTTTTGGTGCCTCCTTTGAATACTGCAATCACGACTATGCAAAGCTGCTACATTTCCATACTGATCACAAAGTAACTGGACTTCTAGATGTCGACTCTACTTAGAAACAAAAGAGATTGTCAGAATTCGACCAAGGCCCTATAATCATATCCTTTCAGATCAAAGTTCAGTGGATTATCTAACCTGGGATGCAACCTTCATTATAAATATAGGTGAACCAGGAACTTCACCTTGAACTTGCTTGAACAATGCCCTTACCTCATCATCATTATGAACCTAAAAATCCATATGACTGTTAGTATCTAAATTTTTCCAAATAAATCATACCAAAATAAGATTGCGAAAAAAGGTTTCTTGTTCTTATGGATATATATGCAGTTTTCAATTTGAAAACAATTAACATACTACTGGAAGACAAAGTTAGGTTACAAGAGTTGCAGCGAGAATGCTATAGGATTTTCTAAATGCTACAGTAGTGTTTATGTAAGCAAACCTTTCTTATTCCTTTACCACCACCACCCCAAGATGCTTTGATCATGGCAGGGTATCCTACAACTTGACAACTCGCTACTGCTTCCTCTGTTGTGTACACACATGCTTCCCGATAAATTTCATCAGGAATAGTAATCAAGGAACTTTCAGGAGGAATTTTCACCTGTAAGAAGAAACTTCAACTCATGAGCAGGGCATCTCTCGCAAAAGAAAAACACTATAATGGGAGATTGAAATCTACATGAGAACCACTCCATCGAAGGGTTGGCACTTCTGCTGCTTGAGCAATCAAGGATGAACCAATTTTATCTCCCAATGCAGCCATAGATACGGCAGGAGGTCCAAGAAATACAATTCCTCTTGCTTTTAATGCATCTGGAAGCTCAGGATTTTCTGAAGCATGACCCCAACCAGGCCACACCGCATCAACATGAGTTATCTCAGCCATCTGGACAGTACATTGTATGCCAGTACACAGAATTTGTAAGTTATATAGGTCAAAAAATAATCAGTTCTACATAAGAACTGAAATCAGTATAGCGACAAGAATGAACTGCATTGATCTATAGGCAACAAGAAAGTATCCAGCAACATGAACAAATTGTGCAATAAGAATTTATGTCTGGAAGATCAATAGCATTATATTCTTTGTAGATGACATTCAAATTGATAACCTTTAAAAAATTAGAAAAATGAAATCTACATGGCCAAGTATAATTTCCATCCGTACTTCGTCTTTTTTTACTTTCCTTAACAAAATATGCTTGACATGTTGAATTATAGAATCTCATGAAGTCAACATCACACACCTCAAGAATAAGCTGCACATTGGCATAGTTATTGTTATTGGTCCCACCAGGTACTTCCACAAATTGATCAGCTATTCTGATATGTTCCGCATTGATTCTCATGTCCTCTGGAGTAGCCATGGCAACCAACAAGATGGCTTTCTCTGTGCCAAATGTCTCATTGGCCCAGCTCCTAACACTACGTATGAACTTGACTGCTGCCATTCCATTGTTTGCAATTAAAATGCTGTGAATTGGCCTGTTTCCGCCAAGTGCACTGCAGAATTCATCTACTTCAGATATTGCAGCAGGGTGCCTATTTGGCTGTACACTATTTGCATATCCATTCCGACGCCCAATGTCAGCCATTATTGTTCTCCTTCTGTATGTCTCCTATGTACAACATAACAAAGAAAAGATTACCAGCAGCTCAAGACATGCGAGAATAAATTAGGAGCTAGGATTCTTTCTTTCAATTTATATTGCTTTTTCAGTAAACTTTCTGAAGAATCATTGGAACAAATTATGTAGATGAACTCAAGATAAAGCATATAATTAAGCAGTACAAAATCCATCTCAACATTTACTGGCATCTTCAGCATGATGTAAAAGAAAATGGACAGACAAAAGAAAAAGTTGTAAAGTTCTTTTTGGTCAACCACGTATGGACTTGGTAAGAAACTCCAGATTTAAAAACACTCGCAACTGTGGCTGATATGATTAACTCATTTTGGCAAATCAGAATTCCGCCAGTAAAATTGTCACAAATCCATTCCTCCCAAATCTGCAGTTTTCACTCTAAGATACAAACAATCAAGCACAGCCTACTAGTTCACTCTCACTCTCAGATGCGGTATGGCGAAAACATCAATTGCAAAAAAAAAAAGATAAAAGAAAAGGTCAGCATCTAATGATAACTCACTACTACCTTTTCAATCAATTAACCCCTCTAACTTCCGATTCAGCACACAGACAGTTTTTTTACTGGAGCCTCCAAACCAAAACCAATTCCAAACAAAAGGGCATAAAAAGGCTCTTGTTTTCCTTCACCAACAACATACAATTCAGAGAGTTTTGAACATTTTAATAAAGGCGGCATGCATAAAATAAAAATGAAAAAAAAAAAACAGAAATGAAGTCAAAGAGGATCACACACAGGGAACACAAAAGGAAGAAGAGAAACGATCACAGCACTTACCTTGGGAAGAAAGCTGAGGTGACGAAATCAAGAATTTATTTTTGTTGTTTTTAATTTTATTCTACAAAATTGGTGGGAGTTGGAGAAGCATTGGGAGCTTAAGAAGGTGAATTACAAGTGAGAGAGTTGTTGGGCTATTCCATGTAAATGGTGATGACGATCAGTGCCAATGATCATGCACAAAGCAAACCAAACCAAATAGTGAAAAAGTTGGATGGGATTGAGTGAGGTAGGTTTGGGTTGGGTTGGGTCTCTCTAATCAATGAAAGCTGCACGTGGTACCTGCCTTTGCCACTCCTCTTGAGGAACTAGTATTAGTAGTAGTTCCTAGCTACCCCCTCTCTCTCTCTCTCTCCTTCTCTCTCTTTGTGAGTGGTGCGAATAAATTAGTTGTGATAATTCAAATAATGAGTAAAAAAGGGTTCAAAGAATTGGGGTTTGGCTGGGTAGAAGAAGGAGATGAATGTGACGTCACGGAAGGAATGAGTGAATCTAATCTACCACAATACATGTAAACAAACATGTAGCATGATTGAGGTGCCTCTCTTGACTATGCGTTGTGTTGTGTTGTGTTGTTTTGTCCTGTTGGTGGTCACTGCTATTGTCCACCAACCCTTCTTCCCTGTATGAGTCAAATATGGAAGCTGTGTTCCTTTCTCCAACTTCATCAATTACAATTACAGAACCCATCGTCTCAACTTCTATCCATTTTTAGTATTATTTTATATCAAATTCTCATCATCCACATATGTATCATGTTAATTTCAGTTAATCAAATCAAATTTTTAAGGCACCCCCATTTTTTTTCTCCATCAAAATATTTTTCTTAAGTTAAACAAGTTTGCATGTACACACATCTTCAATTAAAAAATTCACTTCAGTAATTTACTCAATAAATGTATTAAATTTTGCAAGTTTTTCAAGATAAAATTTCACTTTTAAAAAACAATTCGAAGTTTATATATTAATAAATATTTAGTAATAACATATACACATACCGAAATAAGAAAAAAAAATCAATTAAAGTGTATACTGTGCACTGTGATGTGATCTAACTGTAAATTTCTACTTCATAGTAATCATCTAAAAAATTAAAAAATTGGGAACAAAACTGAATTTACACAAAATACATGAAAACTAACTCAGATAAAAAAAAAATGAGATCATTAGTAACTTTATTGCATGTGTGTACCTTCAAATGGGACAAACTTTATTTTGTGTATTTTTTCCTACCCAGATTTAAATTTAATGTTTTTAATGGTCATGATTAGTGTATAAATAACATAAGATAGTGATGGAAAGGATTAACATTGTTTAATAACATAAGAAATGATTTCTTGCACTACTTAACAGTCTGTCTTTGTCATTATTGGTATGGGTAAAATTGTAATTCATGATTATGTGTTAATAATCAATATTCACATATATCAGCATAGATAGAATTTCAATAAATTTTGCTTGGGTTGTGGTTGAGAGTTAGGTCTATTCATGACATCCTCACCTTTCTCTACCGCCCTTGATTTTGGTTTTAATTTAATGTGTGAAGAGAAAGAAAGGCACACCAAAAAGTCCTACTTCATCAATTTCTTTTATTTTTCTTACATAACTTTTACAAGGTAAAAGAAAATGGGCTCAAACAACATGAATTGACTCAAAACGCAGAAGAATATGTAACCAATTTTTTATGTTACAAAGTGGTAGGTGATGACCAATTTTGTTTTGGCAATCAATAGTTTATAAGTGGCTGTGCTTAGGTCTTACAATGGATTTTTTTTCTGGCACAAGATGATTTCAACGTGGATTTATATATATATACTACACGTGCCCATTGGCCAAGCACAAATTTTTCAAAACTATCAATATTATCACAAGAAAGGATCATATAAGCAGACAAATATCCTGTTTCTTCACATTTTCTAATAATTTGTTCCTCCAAATGTAAATTATTTATACACTGCATATAATTTTATGTTCACATGTTAAAAAAACAACTTCTTTGGTTAAGCACTTATGTTAATTTTGTTAGTTATTTCACTCAAAATATCTCTATATATATGTAGAGAGGAATATATATTTAAAGAAAACTGTTAATGTGATTAATAATATATTTATTGCTACCGCTGTCATGATGACAAAATATTTCATGTAACTATATCTCTTTGACTTGCATTACTGATACATAAACTATTTTATTAAAGGGAAATTACATTCATTTGTCCAGGTGTTATGTTTTTCATGAGTCAGAATATACTAAGTATATTCTTCCATCACTTTTGTTTTAAAATAAATATTTTTTTTATTTAAATTTTTACTACTTTCACGTGTTAAAAAATATGTATATTTTTTAATATTTTAAGCCAATTTGTTTCCTATAGTCTCATATCTTCTGTTCAATGACTTGCAGATATTTTACCTCGAGCCAAAAAAAACTTCAATGATATGTTAAGCTTGATGTCCTTGATATTCATTATATTAAGAAATTAATTATAATTTAACATTAAAATCAACTTATAAATGAGGTTAACGCCCATATATATTATAAAATATTTTTATTATTAATCAATATTTTTAATAACTAAAATAAATTTATAATAAATTATCCTTATAAATTCACTTTATTATCTTTCAATTCAAACAATTTCATGTATCTTTCATATATTCTCTATAATATGTAAATTCTCTCGGTCTCTACATAAGAGATTAGTTTTTATTGTTAAATCTAGCTAATATTACTTGTAACGAACTTTTCTTTCAATCACAATCTTCTATTTACGGAATTTGAATTTAAAATGTTATGTAAAAAAATTACAATGTGGTTGTTATGTGATGGTAAAAGTTATTATTATTATTATATA
Organism: Phaseolus lunatus; assembly: GCA_013389735.1. Classification (NCBI taxonomy): domain Eukaryota; kingdom Viridiplantae; phylum Streptophyta; class Magnoliopsida; order Fabales; family Fabaceae; genus Phaseolus; species Phaseolus lunatus. Next base: position 9,837,114 of record CM023865.1, on the reverse strand, counting down.
AGTGGAGGCGAGAATGTTAATAAGCAAGCATGTAAGTGACGAATGAGTGGGGAAGATTTTGTTAATTGCGAGATGGCAAGTGGCTTCATGCAAGTGGATACAACCTAATAAATCATACTATTCAAGATTATCTTTTAGGATACCATCTCTATCACTTCACCATATTTTTATTAATTACTAATTAATAATTATTTGTTTTTGTTAATTATTGTACCAGGCTACGTATTTTTGTAATTTAGTAGTTTAATTTTAAAGCACGGCGTGAGAAATGAAACGGAAAGGGACCGATGCTCTGCGTAATCTTCATAGTTTATAAAAAAAAAAAATTATTTTACAACTTTTGGAGTATTGAAAATTGGAATTTTACATTCACTAAAAACAAGTAAGAATAACAATACAACTAAAAGCTTGCAGAAATACAGAGAAAAAAAACAATAAAACTAAAAAATTCACGCATGTAAAAAAGGAGAAATTGACAATCTGAAAGTTTCTCTTCACATACACAGTGATAGAAGAAGTATCAAATGAAAAAAAATCAATAAGATACATATGTCGCTATAATTGGAAAAATCAATATCTAAAATGACAAAAAAATCATGAAAAGAGACACGTCAACAAAATAATATGAAAACTTTGAGAATTTATATATATATATATATATATATATATATATATATATATATATATATATATATATATTTATATATTTATAGTTATAGTTGACTTTGACACTAAGAAAATATTTAACCACAAAAATATATGTAGTTAATCCATCATAGTACAAAATGACGTGACGAAATATCGTAATTCTTAAGTCATTTGTTATCCTAATAATTGACATAAAAGATGAAAAGTAACATCACTGAAGAAACAAATTTAAAACTTAAATCCAAATTTTTTATTGGTGAAAAAAGGAATTTAAGGGTAAAAACTACATTAAAAGTTTTTTTACGAGGTATATAGATAACTTTTTCTGGAAATATTTATAAAAATAAAATAAAATATCTTTTATAACTTATGCACAAATTAATATTATTTTTAAGCAAGCTTATAAAAAATCTATTAATTTCTGTATATATAAGTTAATTTAAGTTTTATTTTGTTTTCTTTGAAAGAAAGTTGATAAAAAAAAATAGAACAATTTTAAATTTTTTTTTTTCAAATAAATACCAATAATTATTAATTACACATCATGCATTGGACCATTTGTAAAGATAACTTTACCTATTAAAAATATTTTTAAAATCTTCCATTGATTATTTATATGCATAATCAACAACAATAAAACAAATTACAATAATAAGAAAGAATAAAGTAAACCAATAAAAATACTTTTTAAAGAAAAAATATGTCTAAATAAAGTTATAGAGAATTTTAAAGAATATATCAATATAAAAATTGAATCTCGTTAATTAAATTAACTTATTTTTTTAGTCTGCTACTAAAAAGTGTGGAGTGAGTTCATTAATTTAGCTTACTGATCCGCTTAGACTTGTTCCGTACGGATTGGTTCCCTAATCCGCATAAATAATTTTTTTTAAAATTATATCTCACTCATTCATTATTGTAGTGTGACATTTATTTTATTTTAAAAAATTAAATTTAGTGTGTTAAAAAAACGAATGTTTTATTTTAATCATCTAAAGGGATTAATAGTGAGAGTGACACTGAATTTAGTTTTAAGTAAAATCTTATATTTAAAAAATTATTCATATGCATCAAAATATTTTGTACTGAAAGTTTAATAAAATACTCTTATACATTTTACATGGAAGAAAAATATATGCAAAATAAAATTTTAATTTTTAATCTAAGTCTTCTAACAATTATCTTACTTAAATTTATATTTTTATCTTAATTAAATAAATTGAAATAGATAAAATATTTCAATTTTTAACTTTAATAATAAGTTTTTTTATAATTAATAAAATTTTAATTTAAAAAAAAATATACCGACTGATCCACGATTAAGAAGTGAGTTTTAAGTCTAACTCAATTTCATAAAACCTATTTATTAGATGAGGTTTACACCCACCTATATACAATAAAATATTTTTATCTCTAGTTAATATATATAATAAAATATTTTTATCTCTAGTTAATACGGGATTATAACATTCACAAACAAACCGTAAATAACCAAATGAGTTCATAGTCCCTCTAAAATATGGATGAATCAACTCATATTTTACACATCAATCATGAAGTAGACCTATCTGGGATGGGATGGCCCTATGCGAGACCGGCCATATTTCCACCCGAGGAAGAGGTGGGAGGGACAATTTACATAAAGTGAAGAAGTCATAAAATCATTTTCTACAGAGTAGCCTACTTTTTATTTTAGTCACAGTATATGATTCAGATATCTGAGAATTGTTATTTTGTTCTAACATTCCATTGGGGGCCACCCCTGTTCTCTGGAGCTTCAGACTAGGGGTGGCAAAGCGGGGCAACCCGCCCCGCATGCGGGTTGGCCCGCTTTTTTTTTTTTTTTTAACATGTAGGAGTAGTGGAGCGGTACGAGCAATAACAGTGTGGTAGTAGCGCGTAACAGTTGCAGGTGAAACTGCATGGCGTCACAGCCGAAGCGAGCGGCAGCACTGCAAAGGAAAATGCGTCGTGTGTTGTGTGCGTTTTTTGGAACATCATAGCTGCCTTGTGTTTTGAGTGAAAACCTAATTTTCTTTTACTCAAAGTTATCACTCTTCCACTGGTTGTGTTTTAAGTAAAAACCTAATTTTCTTTCTCTCAAAGTTGTCACTCCTCCACTGGACCTTTGCTACCAAGTCAATTTTTTTTTTTTTTTTTGTGGGCCAGCGGGCCAGCCTGCCCCGCCCCGTGCTGGCCCGCGTGGGCCACGGGTTATGCGGGGCAGGCCAATGCGAGTCAGCGGGCTGAAAAGGTCAGCCCACCCCGTATTTTTAACCCCGGCCCGTGGACCGGCCCGCCCGGCCCGGCCTGCTTTGCCAGCCCTACTTCAGACCCAAACTCTGGTCGTGAAAAAGTTCATTTTCAACATCAAAATGTTGTTTTTTTTTTTTAACCTTTTTGTGGTAGATTGGCATAGGTAGGGACCCGACCAAATGATGATGAGACGCGTCCTCCACTGATATTTACACGCTGGCGTGGCCTCAACTGTCTTATGACTGAGTTAATCAGTGTCATGCATCTTCAATGTCCAAAATGATTCCATGCATGGGAAGTTCATGACTGTTTCTCTTCATATAGAACATTTATGGTTAAGGAAAAGAAAAGGATTATTGTAATTTTTTTGATAAACCTGAGATGAGCTTATCCATGTTTTTGTGAGTGCCTCTGATTATGAATCTTCAGATTTGGGACCTTTCGTCCTCTGTCCACACTTGAGGTTGTATTAAAGACTGCCATTGTCTATCGCCTCAATCTCATCGCCCACTTGTGACTAGCATCAATTACTCATGCAATCTTATCAAATCCTGATTTATTTTTAGTGAATTCTATATCTTTTTAAATCTTTTTATTTTACTGTAAGAATTTTTACAATTTATATTTTAATAACTATTTCTTTATTTCTTAATAGAAAATATTTTTAAGATTTAAAAATAGTTTTTTTATAATTAAGGTTTTATTTAAAGTAAAAAATCTTAAATTTTATATTCTGTTAGTATATTTAAATGTGAAGATTTTATAATATTCATATTTAAAATTTACTATTTTGAGAATGATTTTTTATTGAAGATTCAAACTTTAATAACTTTTACTTAATTATTAATAAATGAAGATAAAAATAAATTGATTGAAAATCTTAACTTTATTATTGTATCAACCTAATTCAATAACAAAATCTTATAAGTTTATTATTTTATATGATCTAAGTGTCATGTCATATATTAAACTTATAATTTCAGTTTTTGTTTACTATAATATATATTTATGTGTTATTATATTTTATTCTTTAATGGTATTTTTTTTCTCTATATTAATTAAATTAAGAGTGCAATTTAAAAAATAATAAATCCACAAACAGACTTTTATTAGATATTGAAAATAAAAAATAAACACATGTGATGACGTAGTTTTTAAATCTTTTCTCTTTGTTTATTTGTGGAAAATTAAACTCTATTTTCCTATTTTTTTTATTTGTGAAGGTAATTGTTTTTTTGTCACTTCTCGTCTTCTTTCTACATTTTCTAACGTAACTTTGAATTCTTTACACGAATAATTTCCTGCCAAAAATTTATTCTCCAAATTTAATTTAGAAATGGTAAATGTTCCTGAAATTGTTTTGTTAGTAAAAGACTAGCAGAAAGATGAATTTAACTCATTTTTAAATGTTGTAAAAGACTAAAGTTAAAATTACTAAAAGAATTTAGAATTAAAGTAATATTTTAATCCAGACAAATTCAACAAAGTTAGTTTTAGAGGAAAAAAGAACATTTTTGGAGAAAAATTACAAGAAACACAAAAGGAGGTGCATCATTAACAAAAGAGAGTGCAGGAAGTATTTGTCAATAGTCAAATAGGGAAAATTTTGCCTACGCCTTTTCTCTTCTTTGCACCCTCCCTTTTTTTTTTTTTTTTTTTTTACAAAAATACTTTTTCAAAAAATAGTTTGGAAAAAAAAGTTGTAATTTATAATTTTGGGTTTACAATTAATATTTCAAAAGCAAACTTTTTGAAGATCCCATCGACTAGATATGAGGACATTTCATTGTATATAAGTGGGTGCAAACATCACTTTATAAATTGGTTCAATGAGGTTGAGTTAGGTTTAAAGTCATTTCTTAATATGGTATCAGAGTCATTTCCGAGAGTATCGTAACGAAAATTTGTTGGGCTTATCAAGCCAACTACTATCAGGTTGTTATCAGACCACCCATAATATGTTGTCCCCCACACGAGCTGTCACTCTCAACGCGAGGGGGTGTGTTGGAAATCCTGCATCGACTAGAGATGAGGATATTTCATTGTATATAAATGGGTGCAAACCTCACCTTATAAGCCGGTTTTATAAGGTTGAGTTAGGCTTAAAATTCATTTCTTAATAAAGTATCAGAGCCATTTTCGAGCCTATCCTAGCAAGAATTTGTTGGGTTTATCAGGTCACCCACTATCGGGTCGATATTGGACCACCCATAATATGTTGTCCTGTGCATAAGCTGTCACTCTCGCTATGAGGGATATGTGTTGGAGATCCCATATCGACTAGAGAATATGACATTTCATTAAGTGGGTGCAAACTCCACCTTATAAGCCGATTTTATGAGATTGAGTTATGCTCAAAGTCCACTTCTTAATATGATATCAAAGCTCTTTCGAGTCTATCTTAACAAGTGTTTGGTGAGCTTATCAGGTCATCCGTTATTGGGTTATTATCGAATCATCCATAATATATTATCTTACGCACGAGTTGTCACTCTTAACATGATGATATTGAGTTAGGCTTGAAGTTCACTTTTTAATAAAATTTTCATATAGTGTGTATTTATAATAACATTTGAGAATTTATTTTACTTAATAATTAGTGTTTTGGTAAGTTCCAAAATTAATTTATAGAACAAAATAGGTTTTTAATAATTTAAAATAATTGTGTAAAAAAAACTTCCAAAATGTATTTACATATATTATATAATTAATTTTTTTTGCTAACTAACTTGGGATCTTGATAAATAACGTAAGAGACAAAATTATCAGTGAAATGTAACATGCGAGTAAAATAGAAGGCATATATAACAAAAATATAATGAAAATAAAATTAAAAAAAAATAGCCATATACGAGTATTTGTCGTACATGTACAGGTTGCCTTAATATCACTACGCCAAATATTGAATGTGTCTCGGGTGGTGATCCATACATTAATTTCCTTGGTAGTCCTTCTCCTATCATATCAAAACATGAACAGAACTATATTCAAATAAACTCATTTATTAAAGAAAAAATTAGATTATATTAATGTAACCCTAAAATAAGTTACATCAAATCTCAACCCTACCTTTATTTAATTTTAATCTAACAATTAGCATAAGATACTAAAATTACTCACATGTCCTGAATTATTCACAATGTTACTAACACATCCTACCCAAAAGTCATAGTCTACCCAATAAATGTGCACCTCACCCAATCATTTACACCAAATAATTAAAATCTCTCTTTTCGAAATATATTTCTAATTTTTTTTTTAATTATTTTTTTCAAAATATATTTTTTGTTTCTCGAATTATTTTGTCAATTCTATTTCATAAAAATATATATATATATATATATATATATATATATATATATATATATATATATATATATATATATATACCCATTGGATGAAAATTTAAATTCATCATTTACCTTCAATGATTTTTCCCTCTCCAACTTTTATTCAACAACATTATATTTTTTTCCAAAAGATATTAAGGATCATGTTGCCTGGTATAGTTTTTAATTTTAGCATATTAAGCGACTAATTATAAAGTAAATTTTAAATTAATACTTGTTAGATAAAAATGTACTTTTATGCATCAGAATCTAAAATGATATTTTCGTTGTACGTAAGAAAAATTATAACACTGGTAAAAAAATACATTACTAAACACTGGACAAAAAATTTCAAATATTGAAGTGGTAGAGTTTTACACAAGATTAGAGATAGAGAAGCCATTCTTATCATCCCATTAAAAGTGATAATTAATAATCAGAGAATAATTATTTTGACTAAAACATTAGCAGTTAAGTAAATTGTACTCTGACTAATCTCAAATCCATCTTACAATAAAGGTCAGTGGTATGAGTGAAACATTATAACTCTTTTTTAAAGATAAATATTAGTGATTAATATATTAACATACATTACCAAATAATCTACAATGTAGTATGTTAAGAAATTTAACAATGTATTTGGATGGAAATTTTTAAAGCTTAATCTACTTTTATATAAAATTTGAAATAATTTATGATAAAATATGTTGTATAAATATAATATTTTAAAATAAATTAAAATTTTATAAGTAAATAAAAGTAATTTGATTATTTAAAAGCAGAAAATTTCAAATTTTATCTAAAAAAAATAAAATTTGAAAATAAATGTGTATTTTGATAAAGTATGTGTAACAATTTGGTACATTGTGGTTGAATTATAAAGTGCTTGAAATTTGTAGTTAGATTCAATTGTGATTTGTAAAGTTGATGAAATAGAATTCATTAACTAGAAGTAATAGGTTCATGGTTGTCAAATTTTGTAGGAAAAAATTATGTTTTAAAAATATAAAACATTGTTGAAAAGAGAAAATATTGAAAGAAATTCTTCAACGAAATTCTATTTTATGCAATCCAAGTTTACTATGTGCAACGTCGCTCCTTGATGAGGAAGTTATATTTACTATATGCAATCCGTGTGTACTATATGCATCTTCTGTTTAGTATATAAACCTATATTTACTATATCTAACCCCTGTTTAGTATATACAACCTTATATACCATATACAACCTATGTTTATTATATGCAACTTATGTTTGCTATATGCAACCCCTCTTTTGTATATACAATCCAGTTTACTATATGCAACCCATGTTTACTATATCCAACCCATATTTACTATTTGCAACTCATGTGTACTATATGCAATAGATGTTTTCTATATGCAACCATTATCTTTGTGTATGCAACATTTTCTTTATGTATATGCTTGAAAATTAGTGACATATAATCAATGATTTACTGTTGATATGTCTTTATTGCATCTCCAACATTTATTGTTATTAAAGTAATACACAAGGGCAATAAAGAGACTTTTCAACCTAGATCACATGTCACGACAGATTTCACCAACAAGTGAAAAATTGTATTCATCATGTCGAATTTGAGCAATTATTAACTTTTATAGATATTGAGATCAATCACCGCTTGGTCATAATTTTAGTGTAGAGGTGGAGAAGAGAAATTCACATCTTTCATCTCTTACTAGGAGAGACGATAGTCACACTATAAGATGTGACAGTGCAACTCAGTCCTCCAATTAATAAAGAAGTTGTCACTAGTATAAGTAGTGACGATCTAATTCACTATGCGAACAACTGTTAGGTTCAGTGTCACCGCACCAGTGGTAAAGAGAAATCCAATCAAATTGTCTTGGCCAAACAATTTTTTTCACGAAATCATGGATGGTGTAGATAATGTTGTCATAGCACAACATGCACAAGCACTCATAGATAGTTGGTTTGCTTTATATAATAACAATAATGTTATGGTCCACATTTTCTGTTAATGTAATTTGTTTTACTTAATCTAATAGTCTTATACTTATTTTACTTTATTTATTCATACTTTTTTTTTATTTAATAAAATAATATAAACCACAATATACAAACTGATTAATTCTACTACAAAGTTTATTAAATAATATTTAACATAATTCTTTAAAGTAGTGTAAAATGAAGGGTTAACTAAATCTTCAATACATCAATTGTTTTCTTCATATATTATCTACACACAAATTTAAAATAAATTATTATTTACTAAAACTTATTAAATCACAAACAACCACCAAATTAACACAAATAACTATTTATTTTAATTTATCAAATTAAATATAACCACTATATTCACACAAACTGAAATCATGCAAGGGTGACACAACTTTTGATATTAAATAAAAACACCTGAAGCTGCTAAAATCATGTAAGACTTCAATTACTTTTGTTTTTATTTAATATTGAAGTAGTGATATCCATGCAAAACTTCAATTAAATTCTAATCCACATTATAATTAAAGTCTTACATATCATGTAAGACTTTAGTTATAAAATTTTTTTGCCACAATTAACATACACTGGTGCAAAAAGGCAAAACGAGTGCGGCTATTTTAAATTTATAAGGGCGGCTATATAGCTGCATTTGATCAGCACGCACTTGTAAATCGAAGAGATAAGAATGTTATATAGCCACACTTGTAAAAAGCATTTATAAGTGCACCTATTTCTCGTAGCCGCACTTGTATATGCTTCAAAACATTAAAAAAAAATCAAAAAATTTAAAACACCATCAACCTTATATGAAGGCAACATTGATTAAGAGTGGCACGGTGGCGACAGCGGACAAGGAAGAGAGCTCGAAGAAATTTACAAAGGTACCAAAACAAAATGAATGAAGCTGCAAAAGAGATGAACACGAAGCGCCAATGCGAGCAAGAACAGTGCAAACGCGAAATAAAGAGGAGAAAAAAAATATGAAAGAGTGTGGCCGAAACGAAAAGGAGAAAGAAAATATGAAAGTATGTGACGCGCTTCAAAATTTAGGATAAAAAAGGATTTACAAATGCGTTTAAATATTAAACCACATTTGTAAATCAAAGCGCTTGATTTACAAATGCGGTTATTTAAATAGTCGCATTTGTAAATCAAAACGTTTTGTTTTGCAAATGCAACTATTTATAGTCACATTTGTAAATTAAATTAATTTAAAAAATACCACCACATTTTTTACGAATGCATATAAGCGTAAAATTGCACTAAATAAATAGTATTATTTTCTTCATTTTGCTACAAAGACACAATTTTGTTGAACTAAAGTTTTTTTTGCATTAATACAATTTCTCTCAAATGAAATCGTACTATCAAGACAACTTATCGAAAGCATAAAAAAAATCTGCCCATTAATAATAAACCAACAAAATTGCACCATTTTGATGGAAAAACCTAATTTTTCCCTTTAATTTATAAGCAATTGTTCAAATTAGTTGGAAGTATAACTTTTTTTTTATTAATTGGGTGCAAAAGAAAAAGTTATGAACTGCATTGCAAGCCTAAAGCAAAGCAAGTGCCTGAATGTAAATCACACAAATACTTCATCTTATTGTAAGTTGTAACAAATGTTTTAATATAAAAAGTTATAACGAAGATTATTTTAAATACGTGATATAATTATATTTGATGACTTACAGTTAGTTATGCTCAATTTAAAACAAAGAAATCTAAGTACTCTTGTTTATGAGAAAAGAAATGTCTCATGAGTACTACTAAAGTATAAACATAAAGAAAAGAAAGATTCGATGGGTTTAGGACGCAATGTGGATTCACTATTGCACGTTAAAAAGAATAATAAAAAATAGAAGAACTTTAGTATAAACATACATTGGCGTCAGATTAGGCAACTTAGCTGTTTCATATATTTTGCTGTTACGTATTTGTTTGGTATGCGTGAAATCATGAATATGTGATAAAATTTGATTACTGAAATAATTGAAAAATGACAAAAAAAATATATTTATATACATTTCTCTATATTTTAAGTGGCAAAAATAGTCCAAAACAGTGACACGATGAAGATTATAAAGGCAACAAAAGTAAAAGCTATCTAATTTGACCGTCAAACACACAGAGTTCACAATCAACGAACGAGTCCACCATTGAGACAAACAACACAACGATGTGAAAGAGTTCAGTAAGTACGTGAACTGCAGTTTCCCCGGTCACTACCCAGAGTGAAAAACATACCATGATTTACATTTTTTTTTTCTTTTACGTAAGATGTTCAAACTACCATGGAAATCACTACAGGGTACATGATTAACAAGCAAAAAACCACTCACTCTACAAAAGCGCCATCATAAAAGTTACAAAAGCCAGAACCGAACATAAGGGAAAAATAACCAAGAGAAAGTGGAAGCCGAAGTATATGAACACATAATCTAATAATAAGGTAAGAAAGGGCTTGGACATAGATGGTATGAATAATATTGCATCATGGATCAACCCTATTGAGATGCCACAGCTACAAGGCAACAACGGTTTCGCCTTTGCTACTTCTAACTTGAGACCCAGAAGGCGTAGCTGCAACTTGCTTCTTTGATGCCACACCACACTTATTACTCTTTCGCTCATCCTGCTTCATCTGTTTTTCTCGGCATTCTGAACTGCAGAAAGCACTGTCGCCTCTGCAATTTTCATTTACAAGTTTTCAGTTAATATACAACGATAAAATTTGCATAGATAGAAATAGAAGAGAAATTACCTACCTGTACATGTAGATGTCACGACCAGGAACTAAACGGTGTTTGCAGAGAAAGCAAACGCGCAAAAACTCAGGGGTGTTTGCCGAATCTTCCGAATGCCTTCTATGGTTTCTGGGTGAAACTAGGGCCCAAACCCTGCTCTGATCTAACCCGTTCGACCCAACAACGGGTGGGTGTTTCGACCACGGGTCTGGCCCAAGTCCACCCTTGACGGGGTTGTTTTGACCATCATCCAAGGTTGGGTTGAGATCGAAGGTTATCTCTGACATGCTGGTAGTTCTCTTCATTGGAGGACGAGGTCTCTTCCCTAACAACATCGTATAATTATTGTAATTTTTTTTTTTTGTGGGTTCAGGAAATTGTGAAACTGTGTTACTGAGTGGAAGAGGGAAGAGAACTAAGAAGGGGTATGGGAGCAGGTTACAAGTAGGTGGAGAAGAAAACGGCGAGGCCTGGGAAGATGAATAAAACAAGAACCTAAAACCGAGGAGTGAATCTGGGCCGTTGATGATGGAAGTGATGTTCATCATTAACGAGAAATGAAATCTCACGTCAACCTTTCCTTTTCAGTTGCCATCATTTAATTTTATAATTGGAGTTCTGTAATTTACAATTTTCCCCTTTTTTTTTTTAAATGCAAATTGGAATTGGAACTTCGGGTACTTTCGAGTCTCCCAAAAACAAAAGAACCACTTAAGAGGAGTTTCATTGGCCACCCAAATGTTCACATCATTGTGGGAAAGATTGGGATCCACTGCATTTAGTAGTAACTCCGTATCTTCCAAGTGTCATTTATGCCCCTGCTTTTTACCCAGCATTACCATTTTATCTCCTTCAGAATCGAACTGTTGCTACTCCCATTGATTAATTCTAACTTCATTGAAATTTTAAATGTTTCTTAAGGTCATTATTGAAGTTTTACATGTATTGTTATTCTTTTTTATTCTGTGTGAAGTATTCCTTGTTTATTGAATTTGTTGACTGTAAAACTTTTATTTAAGGTATTCGAAACATAATTCAAACTTGTTATGGTTTACACCTACATTAAAAAGAACACGAGTAAATCCAACAAAAGAAATCAGTAGGTAATTAATATTTAAGTGTTTATATTTATCATACTTATTTGCGTGTTAATCTAAACTATGTTGTTTTCTGCGAATAAAACTAAATTTGAATGTCCTAAGTAAAATCTTGATTTAAAGAAAAATAATGCCATAAAAAATTAAGTTTTTATAAAAGAAACTTTTTTATACCCTTTCCTAATATTGGTAGTGTTGTTATGGTGCTAAAATTTGTGAAATTCTTCAGCTTACATTGTAGAAAAGACACTAAGGAAAAGTGTGACTACATTTTTATTTTTGTTTTGTATTCTAAATGGTTGGAGTTGAGTGAGACATGTGAAGGTATGAAAAAGTGGAGAATATAATTGGTGCGTGATTTCTCTGAGTGATGGATTCAAAAACAGGAAAATTAGGCATCTTTAGTTGCAACCATTAATTTTGTTGTGAAAATATCAAAGATTACTTTTGGAGGTGGATGTAGATAATAATGGAGAATCAAGTGAAGTGAGATTAATGAATGGTTTAAGTTTGAGTTTTGGATATGTGTGTTTTGTTAAATGCTTTGAGGGATAATGTTATGGTCCTACTCGAATCTCGCAGGACTCGCCAATTAAGGATATGAGTGGTTTCTGTAACTTTCTTGTAACACCAATTTTTTTCTTTTTGCAATATACTTTACATATTGGTCCGTATAGATGAGGTGAATTACTTTTAGGAGGAATTGTTACCATAATGATATGTTTCATGCATACATACATCAAACTACATAAAACAAAAATACACTTACGTAACAAATAAAGAAAGGTAAAGAGAGAAATAAAGAAAGAAAAACTCTTAGTGTCAACTACAACTATGAAGTTAAAGGAATCAAATATTTATCATCTTATTTTTTTATTCTATTAATAACGGAATTTATATTTGCATACTGAAATATTTATAATCTCACTTTATCTATTTATTTGGTTCATTTATTATTATATTTTTTTAATAAGGTGTTTCTAACCTCATTCTTATTATTCATTTATATCTATATTAATATTATTTAATTTATTTTCAGTTATATATTCTTCATCTTTTTATTTATATTTATATATATATTATTTAATTCATATATAGTTAGACATCCTCTTTATCAATCTATATTTATATTATTTAATTTATCTTAAATTCTTAAAATTATATATGTTCATTTAAATGTTTCTAACTTCACCTTTATTTTTTTTTATAATTGTATTTTTATTAGTGGTGTGTTACTAACCTAATTTTATCTACTTATTGATTCAAAACCATCTTATTTAATCATTTTATGTTATTTAACTAATGTATTTATAATTCTTCATTTCAATATTCATTAATTTTCTTTGATTGGCAAATACATGATAAAAATAATATAAAAACTTGAAAAATAATAATACTATTAACAAATAAAAGTTTAATGACATTGTAGTTGGATGTTTGACCTTGAAGGTTTAGATGAATATTACTCAATATGATATAATCTTATATTATTCTATTAATCATGGTAAAACTCATTTATCCATACTATTCACTATAATACTAATTCAAATCTTTTTAATATAAAATTGTAAAGGTGATATATATATATATATATATATATATATTATTTTGATATGATATTATTTTATAAGATATTCGTTCTTATTTTTTATTTTATCTATTGTAAATGATAAAAACGAGAATATCAACTTAAATAGATAGTGACGTCAAATTTACAAACCCTTTATCTATAGTTATCCCAACAACTTTTTCAAGAACCACTTGTAATACAAATATCAAAGTTAATTCAGTTACTTTTTTATGAAAGGGTTTTTCAATTTTAACCTCTGTTTTTATATGCAAACCCGATTATTTTGTAAGGACCAACACTAGTTACTTTTTATATACCATTTAACATCAATATCAACTCATTAATCAATATGTTTCCACCAACTATGTAAAAAAGTAGTAATATAAAGAAAAGAACGAACTCTAGATAAATAAAAGTCCTCATCTCTTTTTGAATAATAAGAAAGGGTCGTGATACATTGACAATTGCACAATACATGTGTCAGTTGACAACTGTTGACGTGGATGGGAGTTTATTGTGATATGCATTTCAGAAATTTTAATTTTGGTTTCTTTATAGTGCGATTTGGATTTTGCTTAGGACGTCAGATTTTGTAGACGTTGGTTTTGATTTGTTGTTTTTAATAGGTTTTGGGTTTCGACATTGTGGTTTTTTAGGGTTGGTATTTGCAATTGAGAAATTGGTATCTCCATTTGAGATTTGGTGTTTTGATTTGCGATTTAATGTTTGTAGTTTGGATTTGCTTTAACCATTGTTTTGATTTTGTGTTTGCATTTAGGGTTTTAGGGGTTGTATTGTCGCAAATTTTTTTGTTTTGACTTTGTCTTCACTTCACTTGAGAAAATCGTTAGTTTCCATTCCCTATTCCCTTTCCTCCATTATTCACCACAGCCACAACAAAATGTGCACCAAAAGCAAGCTTCAAGTTCTCTTCGTCAAAACCAACCTTCAAGCTCTCTTCATCTCCCCCTTCGCTCTTCCTATTGAATTCTTGCTTATGCTCTCTCCATATTCAACATTTTAGGATTTCTGATTATTCAAAATTTAACTCACTTGCTGAAAGGACAAAAATAATACTCTTCGACACATCAACATTTTCTATCACGTCACGACTGTCAAGTAACACATTCTACACGGTGGTTGACAAATAAACAATTTCAAATAAAAAAATATGCATGTGAGGTAGAAAAAGAAAAGAAAAGAAATTATATGAGTATATAAACTTGTACACTACTAGAAAACTATTAAATAGAAACTAATTTTAGAGACTATAAATAATTAGTTCCTATAGTAACTAAATTATATACTATTTTAGATATTTTGTTAGTTTCTAAATTAATTCCTATTACTAATAAATAGTTTATAAATATGTATCTAATAGTTACAAAAGTTTTAACTACCAATTATTTAGATTTTATATTTGGTAGCCAAAAACCTCGGTAACTAATTAAATATCAATTTATAAATTATTTATCAATAATATAAATTAATTAGAAACTAATAATTTTTTAGTCTAAAAAATAGTATCCAATTTAGTCAATGTAGCAACTAATTATTTTTTGTCTCTAAAATTGATTTTTATTTAATAATTTTCTTGTAGTGTTATCCTATATCTTATTTTTATCAATATTTATTAAAATATAATCATTTTTCAAAATATAATCAAATTAATATCCAGACTATATTGAAAGGCGTCACATTATTGCTTGATATACAACTTAATTTTTTATTTTTTATACATCATCATTTTACATTTTGAAAACTCTCCAAGAAGGTTAAGGTGTAAAAATAAAATATTTTTTTACATTAATTGTTCTAAAAGTTGTTTTAGAAAATATTTTATAAACTTGTTACTCACAATTAATGTAGAATATGAAGTTTTATTACTCTTTTAAGATCACATTTATTTTAATAAATGTTGAGTCTAACTTTCTACGTCAATTTCCAATATAAAATTGGTTTAGAATGTTAGACACATTTGTAAATTTTAGATTCAAAATTTAACTTTCTACATTATTTTATTATAAAATCAATGAAAATAAAAGTCTAATTTAACATCCAATATATTCTTTAAAAAAACTTATTCACAAACAATACAGCATTCTTAATTTGTACTTTTCACAGTCAAACAATAATTTTGTTTCACTTGTTTTATAGTTTTGTCCTTAGACATCACAAACTATTACAAAAGTAATGTGTATATAATCTTAATTTTGATTTTTAAATGATATGAGATTATAATATTCCAATTTTAATCGTCAGTTTAAATTGGAGTGAATACTATTCACTCAGATAAAAAGACACTTATCTATGAAAGAATATCATATTTAATTTTAATCAAATATGAAGAATGAAAATAATTTATTTGTAAGAGAAGAAAAAACAACACCATACAATAACACGAAGAAAAACAAATAAATCTAAAGAAACTTACTTAATATAATCTAATAATAATAATAGTAAAATAATATATTTATATAATAATATAAATGTATTTGTAAAATAATAATAAAAGAAAATAAATTAATAATATAAATGTAAAAATTATAAAATAATAATAATATATGTAAAACTTAAAATAGTAATAATATATAAAAAGTAATAAAATTATAAATAATAATAGTAACTAAAACAAAATTTTAATATAATAATAATAATAAAATTATAAACAATAATAATAAAAAACTAATAATTTAATAATAGCTAAAATAAATTTATTAAATAATACTATTAACAATAATAATAAAAACAATAATTTTTTTAAATTTTTATTTTATAAAATTTTTTTTATATGTATCTATAATAAAAAAAAATATTAAATGAATTTAAGAAATAAAAATATTTGATAATATTATTAATAAAAATAAATACTAATAATTAATAATAATAAATTATTTATAATATATAAAAATAAGTATTCAAAATTTTAATTAACTAAAATTTATAAAAAATATTTTTTGTTTTATTTTTTAATTATTTTTAAAGATTATGGTAAATTTGTAAACTTACATTCTTATATTTTAAAAAAAATTAAAAATTTTCTCACACCCATCATATCACTAACAAATTTTTGTAGACTTTTCCAACAAATTCACTCTATATACCTTAATCCAAACAACTTTAGTTTCTTTACACTTTTTTCTCATATCACTCTAAATTTTCTTTCTTAAATTCTCACATATTTCCTTCCTAATCTAAATACATAATAAAAACATTAAGATAATACCATTAAGATCAATAACCACATTCAAAATATTGTTCACTTTCAAACAATATAATTTTAAATACATTCGTAAGTAAAAAAAAAAGATGGATGAAGTTGAATAAAGTCTCCGATCGAAAGATGAAGACAATACTGTCCTATCCCTAAAGCAGAAACTTTAACCACTGATCATTTACTTTTTCTTCATTAACGATTGTCACAATAATTAATCAATGGTGAAAATTTTGCAGCTGACGATTTCTTTTCGGTGATTTTTCTTCGATAAGAGTAAAATAATCTTATTAATATTTAAGAAAGAAGAGAGAAAGATAAAATCCTTAAAATATTAAAATAATTAAATTATAGAAAAGTTCTGAAATGAAAATCATTATAATAATTATAATACCATGGTGACAAGTTCGAATTTTTGTTAAAAATTACAAATTTAATATTTGAAAAACACAACTTCTTTGTATCATATATTTCATTTAATTTTGATGTTGATAATTTAGAAAGATTAGTTGGATTATGAAAATAATGCGACTTTTAACAGTACTAGAGAGGGGATCTAAGTTTCTGAATGCAAAATTTTCGGCGCGTGACGCGGGATTAACAGATGCACTTTCATTTGGATGGGCGAACAGCTTGTGTTAACTACCATACTCACATCACATGCCATCACCGACAGCGCCAGCTGCAAACATTATGGGACAATTCATTCACACCGCCTCACTTCCTCTCCTCTACGCTCCTTTCTCTTTATACCCTTCCCCATAACTCCATCAGACCACAGAATCTTTTATCGTAATGACGTGGCACGTTTTAGTTGCGCCACCACCTTTCGCTACGGTGCGCTCCTGCACAGTTGAATGTTTACCACGCGCTTTGCTTTTGTTTTCTTTATGCCCGTTTCTTCAACTTTACCACACTCACACCACCCCTTTTATTGAAATCCTCAACCCCAATTTGCTCTGTGCTTACTCTCATTCCTAACCAAACCCTCTTCGTATTCTTCATTTTCTTCTTCTTGTTCTATCCGTGACGAGCATTATGGCCGCGAGGGTAGTGTTGTTGTTGGCTATGTGTGTGCTTCCGGCAATGGTTGCGGCCATTCGCCCAGGCAATAGACAATTTAGCGTGAAGGGTCGCGTCTACTGTGACCGTTGCCGTGCTGGTTTTGAGACCTCTGCAACCACCTACATTGCTGGTAACTCCTAACCCTTTTTTCTCTCTTTCTTTTTTAAACGCTAATACTTGTGTCATATGAACTAAAATCTCAGATCTGTTTCCTAAACTTAATCTGTGATGTTTCAATGAAATATTTTGCTTTTGCTTTCTTACTTCAGTTTCGCCTTTCTTCAACTCTTAAGACGGTTTAGTTTAGGGAAATACGGTAGTTTCATTTCGAATTTTGCTTTAGGTATCAGATCTGACTGTGTAAGCGGTTGTAAACTTGCAAATGAGTTCTTTGCAGGATCTAGTAACGAAGTCTGGAGTTTATTTTCGCCAACATCCTTGTTAGTTAGTAGTGTGTTATTATTGTCATGTTAAATTTTTGCACACGATCTTGCTACATGTTACGAGGCTACTTTCTTTGATTGCTTTGTTGTTAATTGTGTTGTGCTTGGGTGGATCTATTCAAAAATTAAGCTTGCACCTTTGATTTTTGTTAAAATTGATTTTGAACCAAAGGGTTTTATGTTTGGTGGCTGAAAAGCAAGTTACTAGTAAACTATATGTTTTTTATGTATAAAAAAAGCTGAAGTCATCAACGATTATTTGACTTCAAAAATCAATTATAGATCTAGAATCAATACTCTATATGGACCACACAAGTGAACATTTACTTAAAATTACGTATTTTGAGGTGGTGTCGATGATCCAATGAGAATCCAAACATGCACTTAGTAGTTGTTGGAAGATTGTAAGATGTTTTGTTTGGTCGATGTTGGCAGGTGCGGAGGTTATGTTGCAATGCAAGAGCAGGACGAGCAACGAGGTTGTGTACACAAAGAAGGGGAAGACTGATTCAAGTGGAACATACACAATACCCGTGAATGAGGATCATAAAGATGAGATCTGCAGTGCTAAGATTTTAAGCAGTCCTCACCCTGAATGCACGGTAGTGACCCCTGGCCGTGACGAAGCCCTTGTTATTCTCACCAGCTACAATGGCATTGCCTCCAACGATAGGTACGCCAATGCCATGGGTTTCATGTCTCAGGAGGTTGCTGCTGGCTGTGCTGAGGTCCTCAAGCAATACCAGGAGTTCGACAATGAGAACTAATTAATCAATTAATCTCAGTATATTATCACCATCCACTTTCGTTTTGGGTTTTCTAATGTCTATTTAATTCAATCTTGATGTGGAGTGTTATCTCTGACATTTTTCATATCATGTTATATATAATATAAGTTGATGGACACTGCTTAATTATATTATTACATCAAGACCTGGCTTGGACTTTGTGGATGTAGTCTATTGTTCCATATCCGCATTCACTGAAGAGGTGTGTTGTTTTTCGGAAAAAAAAATGCTTTCCCTTAAAAGATTATACACTGATAATCGGACTTGATTGTGAAATAAATCAATACTTTTTCAGACTAATGTGGACTTTGATGGTTAATCGTCATGCCCTTTGGTGGCAGTTAAAGGTTCCTGCATTTTCTTCCTTACAGTTATTGAGTTTTGGCAAGCAATGGCGTGGTATTATAGAAGTCACCAATCACTTCGATGGCACAGTTCAGTGTGTTTGAGGATTGAGTTGATTTCGAACGGCATCCGTTTTAATTGGGTTTGGTTGGTCTAATTGTTTTCTTATGTAGAACAAAGTCCAATTCAGTTTTTTCTTTTCACGATCAAATCAGTATAAACTTAATAATGGCATCGTTGTCAACAGTTATATATGACACATCAGCATCTAAAACTTCCGTAGAAACAGTTATGTTTAAATTTACTGTTTCTATACTAGGATTAAGGGTGTAAACGGATTTCTACGGGTTCAATCAAGTTCATTGTTTTTTTTTCCCCGATTAGATTGGGTTACATGAAATTTACAATTTGAAACATTAGTTCTCATATTTTAGAAAATCTTTGAATGTTTTATTTTTCTTTTTCTACGGTCTTATTATAATTATGCATTTTTGTTTTCATCCGCAAAGTTCAAATCTAGAACCATAATTAAGTCCAACTTAAACAAAAAGACTTTTGTAAAATTAGCAAAAATACTAAATAATGCTTACAATAGGGGGATTTCAACAAAATGGGACCTACTTGTAGGAGAAAAACATACGCAATTGCTTCCTGCACCCAAACCTGCACCCAACACAATTTGAAAATTCTAAAAATGCCCTTTATTCTAGAAATAAAGATTCAAAATTGAAAATAATATAAATTGGAAAAGTAGATCTGGAAGAGATTATTCTGTTTGGGAAATAAAAATCCAGAAACAAAGATCAAAATCCCATTCTAGATAAGAAAATTCGGAATTGAAAATAATACCGTTCAGAGAAATTGATCCAGAAGAGATTATTGTGTTCTAAAAAAGGAGGTCCGACAGGTATTTTTATATGTACCCCATTTTTTAAGGGTATTTTCGTCTTTTTAATTGAAATTGGGTGCAGTAATATGGTGCAGGAAGCAATTAGTTACTCTTAATATTAGTAATTAAATGGGGCCCAAAACGAGCGTCTTGTGATTGAAGCGGTCAAAGGCCCAAAACTGTGTGGTGCATGATTATAATAAGGCTGATTCTCCCTACACCCAATCAATTTAGACGGCATCTAATTGTGCATACGAAAAAGACTAAAATGTCTTAATTAATGAAATGGAAATTAGGTTAAGTGTACTGAAATGGAAATTAGGTTAAGTGAAATATGAGCAACAAACCCCATTCGTTTTTGCACCTAACCCAGGAAACGCCACCTTTGTTTTCACACCCAACCCAACAACAATGTTCGTTTTCACATTCTTTCGTTCGCATTTCTTCTTTGAGACAGCAGAAGCTTCACTTGAAGAAGTCCTTCAACGTCTCTCCACCACCACACTAAAAGCACATTCTCTGCAGCTCAAACTGACACTAAAACAAAACCTATTTTCTCTGCACTTCACCCTCCACAGTTTTTCAAAATAAAGAAGATAAGTACACAATTAGGTTTTTAAAATTTTATTGGATGCACATATAAATTGATCTAAAGTGATATGGTGCAAGAAAAAATTACCTTATAATAATATACGCGTTGAGTGAAGAATCATGATTGTGAAAATGATGTGCATTAGTTTAATGTGATGGAAAGTGCAATTGGATTAATTGTGAAGTAAAATAACTAAAAAGTATCAATATTTCATTAAACCATTTACGCATAAACATTAAATTTATGCAACTTTTAACATCTAAAATAAATTTTGATAAGATATTAATATAAGTATGTCAAATATATCGTGGAATAAGAACTTGCTTGCTTCAAATTAAAAACTATTTGTAAATATTAAATTATAAAAAATAATAAAATAATTTAATTTTGACTAGTTCTACGTATGATTTTAATATCACGAATAAATGAATATATGAAAGCTGAAAATATTTACTCTGCATTTGTGTAAAACTAATTAATATTGTGTTTGTACTTGTGTAAAACGAAAATATTTACTATTTCTAATTTAATGTACATTTTTTTTTCTATTGTGAGTATTTGATGCAGAAGTTAACGAATATTAAACACATGTTCTTAAATAATTTAATTATTTAAAAGAAAACATTAATTTAATTGAAGTATAGTGAATAATTTCCCTCTCCATAAGAAAATATATATTTTTGTTCGCTTAACCTATACACCTGATACAGAAGATGAGAAATTTTTAACAAATTTTATTTATAATATAAGCGAGAGTCGATTAAATGTGACTATAAGAAGAATTTGAATATTATGTTAAAAATTTTAATTAAAAATATTCATTTCAAAGGAGTCAATAATTGTAATTTAACATTCATATAATTTACTTTAAAAATTTTGTATGTATTTGTAATTTTATTTAGTTTCCTGTAAAAATTTTTAAGAGAAAAGAATAAATAAAAAATTATCCATAAAATAGTTTGTATATTTAGAGAATGTATTCAAAAAAATTTATATACATTAATTTTAACTTATTGAAAAAATAACTTCATTTTTTTGTCTTTTAAAAATGTAGCAAAGAAACTTGTTTATATATATAAAGTTTGACGATGAATATTAAAAGTCATACCAACGTTAAATTTAAAATGTAAAATTAATATTATAGTCTAAACTATATTATGAAAACTAATTGCAAGAATGTATTTTTCAATTTTAAATTTTCCATTATAGAGTGAAAGAGTAATAATAAAATTTAAAAAATTGATAGGATGGAATTAATTGGATTGTGAAAACAAAAGTCATATAATTATATATCCTTATTGGTAGTAACACAATTGTTCGAATATCCAAATGTTTGATGATTTTAATTTTAATTGAAATATTTGTTGTTTTTTATATATCATTTTTATTATTTAATTATTTTTCTATATAATTTTTTCTATTTTTTTATCTTGTGACAATTCAAGTAATATAATAATTTATAGTTTGTTGTATAAATAATAATTTAGGCGATGAAAAGAAGTCATTTTTAATAGAATGACATATGATGTTTTGATTAAAATCAAATTGAAACGTTTAGATCAAAGCGGAGTAAATAACGTCTCAATTAAGGTAATTTCTATTTTTTAGGATTGAATAATATATATATATATATATATATATATATATATATTTATAAAACTAATAAAAACATTTCTTAGAGAATTATTTTAAGATGATTAATTTTCTATTTTTAAAATTAAAAAAGTCCGTCTAAATCCAATTAATTGAGTTTGATTTAAAAGAAAAAAATTGATTTAAATTTAAAACAGATATGTTTTAAAGTGATTTAAATCATGACAATTATAATTGGGTTGAATATTTGTTTTTCTTTCATACCTAAATCGTAGTGAACATGTCAGTCGTTGGATTAGAGTTTCACAAAAGGTATTATCGAAGAATTTAACTTTTCAAAAAAGTGCTGACAGCTAAATTTATCATGACAACCCTTCCTGCCATAAATTTAGGTACATTCTTTTGTTGTCTTTTCAATACTTTCCCCCTGGTTGACTCACCTCAATACTTCAGGTCCGTAACGTTTCTCCGACTACTTTCAGGCTTCTCATTTCTTAGGTCTTTTAGGTCATGGTAAGATTTAGAACATTCTTATTCAAAATTTTTATTAATAATAAAATGTTATCTCTTAATTACTAAAATAAGTAAAATTTTAAAAAACTATTAAAATATATAAATCATATCAATTAGTAAAAAATATCACCTGGCACTGGCATGTAACAAATATAATGGCACAAAATTAAATTGGCTTGAAACATGAAGGTAAAACTTAAAATTCTGAATTTGAAAGTATAACACGATCAGGAATAAAGTGATTGGAAATGTGAATATTAGTATTTTTTTATACGAACTGCATATTAGCATGTAAAGTAATTTGTTTAAAAGTATAATATAAGAGTTGGTTGAAAAGTAAATATAAATTTTGTAGAGGAAGGAGGTTGATTAAGTAGGCGCAGAATGCGAGGGCGATTGCAGGTAGTAGTTGTTGACTCACTGTTCATACATTGTTGTATTGCATGCAACACGTCATCGATCTGCTTTATTACTTTATGCTACCTTTGAAAATTTCAATGTCAAAGCCCTTGATCTCACCGTTCAATTTAAACCAAACACTCATACCAAAGGCTAGGTGCGGACACTGCCTAATTTCTTTCACTTTCATCTTCAAACAACTTAAACATGAACACGTGCCATTTCTGCGTCAAGCATAATTTCACTTTGCTTTGCTACCTCTTCCCTAATTTCCTTCTGTTCCGGTACCAGGTAATATTTTCGTTTTTTTTTTTTTTTTTTTTTGAAAGTGGAATAATTTTACTTCATTTTCATTAAAAATTAACTACTTTTAAATAAAATTACAAATTAAGATTAACCGTAATAATATGAGATAACTTTAATATGAAAAAGTCATATAATGGTAACACAATTTTTATCATATTATTAGTAAAACTGTATCAAAATCACATTAGTTTAATGTTAGACTTGAACTCGTGATAATTAACAAATTTTAATTAATTTTTTTATCCTAATTTTTTTTTAAGGAACAAATCTTTTATAGGGTAAAAGCTTTTGAAAAACAAAATTAAATTTTATAAAGTCATGGGCCTAATTTGATTAAATATAATAAATGACTCATTTTTCGACCTTCAACTCACCATAGTTTCATTGGCTTACATCCCAGGCTGGAGAACATGTAAGGTCATGGATCTGACCCGATGGTTGAACATTTATGGGTCATTTCTCGACCTGTGTATCAACATTATGAAGGAACATAATTTAAAGGATCTCAATCAATTAGCCTTAATCACTCGATTAAGGTAGAATAATGACTAAAGATGGAGATATTACAATTTGGTCTCTATATATCATATTATGCTCTACGAAGAGGATATACAGAGAGGATCATCTAATACACATCACATGGAATACTTTCAATTCATATTTTATATTATACTTATTATGTTTTATGTCCTTACAAACTTAAGCGTTAAAGTATATTCTGCACATGAAGTTCCTTCGAAGTTTAACCCACCTCAATTACATGTTCTGATTAAGAGACATCCTTCTTGACTAGAACAAATTCATTACTTACATCTTTTTTATGCTAATAAGTATTGTAAAAAAATATTATTTCTATTGATAATTAATAATTTATTCTTAATTGAAAGTTGTAATTAAGAATTTAATATAAACGAGAATTTAGATATGTACATATGAGAAGTAACATACAATTAGAAGATAAAATTTATACCTCTTTTGTTATACTTAGGGACCAATTAACATAATTGGAACGTTAAAAAATAAAAATACAACAATTGCAATACTTCAAAGAAAAAAAATAGCAATTCGATTAAATAAAAGAAAAAGTAGGTAAAAAAGCATAGAAAAATAAGAAGGTGTGCAATCCATTACATATGCTCAATTTAGTGTTGAGAAGAGAAACAGGTTGAATAAATAGAAAAGATGAATACAAGTAAATGAAAATAAAATAAAAGTTGAAGGTGTTTGGTTGAGAATAAAAATAAAATAAAATAGTTAAAATAAATAATAAACAATTCAATAGATCCTATAATTTTTAAAATTATTTTCTTTCTTATACTCTCACACTATCTTATTTTTCCACCATTTCTTGACAAATTCTTTTTTTTTTGTTAAATGTTATTTTACTCTTCAAAAATAAAATTCATTATCACTTAAATTTCTGAAAGTAATAAAATTAAAAAAAAGTCCTTAAAGAGTAATTTATCAACCACTTTAATCTTGTTAAAAAACTCCGTACACGACATGTTTATTCTCATTTTTGTCCCTTAACCTAATTGGCAATGCCATTTTAGTTTTGAGTTTAACCATTTACCTTTATTTTTTTAATATTTAAACTTAATCATTATTGCTACTTTGGTGCTTAAATTGAACAAGTTATTTTTATTTTAGTCATTGAAAGTAGTTGAAAAAAAGAAATAGTAAATTTAAATATTAAAATCACGTCAAATGATTAAACTCAGAAAAATACAATAAATAATTAAGTTTACAACTAAAATTAGTTTTTTATTTAAAAAAAGGCGAGAGTCGCCATTGCACTGGAATCCACACACGTGGTGGTGGTTGGGTGAGTTTTTTTTATTACTACTGTTAATTAACAATTAATATATTACTAACGATAACAAGTGGGACATTTTTGTAACGTAGAACATGACTCGATCACACTTTGATTATAGTGTAAGAACAATCAAATGTATTTTCTAAGTAAATTGGATTTGTTGAACATTTTAATAGTGCTTTTCTTTACAATAATAAACTCGTTATTTTTTATTTTTTTAAAAGTTTCTCTCTGAATGTATCGGTCCAACTTTTTGTTATAGAAAAAAAAAAAGCAGGTCATAGTATACTCACAAATATTAGCAACCGCACATATGAGTAAATTGAGGTAAAAGTATTTCAATTTAATCAGGGATAATTTTTAATACACAATTACATTAAACACTAAAAAAAAAAAATACTCACTAATATTAGACTCCCACCTCACTTTATTATTATTTAAAAAAAAATAAACTCACTCTTGAGAGAGACTTTTTCTTCTAACTTCTTTTTATGAAAGGTTAATAGAATTGGATCATGAGATAACAAATAAGTGTCAATTAAATAAATAAGATTGCTTTATTAATAAAGTGTTCATAGCAAAAAAAAGTGAATATGAGTCTCTTGTTTACCAATCAAACATAATATTTTAAAATTCTTTTGGAATATCATCTAACTTATTATTTCTAATAATCTTCGGGAAAATGGAAGGACAGATAAAAACATGAAGAAGCACAAAAAACATAGTTTAGTTTGCAAGTAAGTAGCAGCCTTTTTTGTCCAACAACCTATGCCAGTTTTTGGACTCAACCAAACCTACCACCATTTTCTTCTGTTTCTGTTCATAGTCAATTGTTGCCAGTTGAGACTTGTGACAATTACAACTACCTTTCCCTCTCCAAAATCCACGTTTCTTTCTTGGACTCAACACATTACCTTCGCTTCTCTAATTCCGTCTTCTTCTTCTTCTTCATTGCTTTCTCTCCAACTACTCAACTCATTCTTCCTCTCCATCCACCTCGTTTTCCTCACTACGCCTATATAGACCAGGTATATCAGTGTTATGATATTCTCTTTCACATTTTCATTTCCTTTTCCTCTCGCTCTTTTCTTTGCTTACTTGCGTCCCTGGTACGCAGATACCATTTTTTTTTCGTGATTTTCGATTTAATACTTGATGCCAATAAACTAAATTTAGTTTTTTTTCCCTCTTTTGCTGTTTACGTATGAAACTTCTATGTGGGATTTCTCTTGTTTCCTTGCTATATTCCTTTTATAGATCTGCTATCTCTTTATAAGGAACCATTTTTTTAATTTCCCTACGATGATTTAGATTGTGATGTAAGGTAGGTTTTTTTTTTCCTTTCTGGCATTGAACATTCCTCCAAGCAAGTATGTGTTTGCCGTTTCCTTGATTCAAATATGGGAGGGTACACCATAAAACTAAATAAACCTACATATTAGCTGCATCTCTTGGGCACCACAACGACCCAACACTGTTGCCCTCTGATCCTGAATTTTCAGTTCTAAAGTGGTTGTCTTACTCTGGTGTTTTGTTTTCGATTTTCAGATAAATGGCTGCTGAAGTATATTACCAGGCTATTGGCACTTTGCAGTCCCATTCTCATCTGAATAATTTTAATCATCACCAGAAGCATCAAAACAACATAGTAAGATTGGTGGCTAGGGATTTTATCAGTGGTAATGGCTTGTCAAGGAGAAGTAATAACCGCTCTGGCCAGAGGAATTGTACTGTAATTCGATCTCTAGCCTCGCAAATATCAGTGGTTGATCCGGTGTTGTCCCCTTCAAGAAACAACGCGGGTGACAGTAACAAGAAATCAAGTAAGATAAACACTCCTGTTAATTGTATTTATTGCTGGACGGCTTTCTTTTCATTGCTTCTTTAAGTTGAACTCACCAAGTTTGAGGTGGTTACAACATTCAAGAAATTTAAGTTTTTAGTCGGATGTTGTCTAATTGCTGTTCAATATGTTGGACTTCAGATGAAGCAGCTTTAATCCTTATTCGGCATGGTGAGTCGTTATGGAATGAAAAAAACTTATTCACAGGGTGTGTTGATGTTCCTCTAAGCAAGAAGGGTATAGATGAAGCAATTGAAGCTGGAAAAAGAATTAGCAGCATTCCTGTTGATGTCATATTTACATCGGCTTTGATTCGTGCACAAATGACAGCTATGCTTGCCATGACCCAGCACCGTCGTGGGAAGGTAACACGAATGAATATGTAACTATTTTTTCTTTTCAAAGCTTACGGCATTGTAGTAAGTGTTCCTTTTCAATTGTAAGCATACCACATCCAAATCACTAGTGCTTAGCTGAAAATACAGGAGTTTGATCTATTTAGACTAACACCACAAACCAGAAAATTGGTTAATAGAAAAATTGACAGGTTTTGCTATGTTTGGTGCTAATCACGTACATAGCATTGCACTAAACTCTACTCTAATGTAACCATTTGAAGAAATGTTTTTACCTGATGCAGTAAACTATTCAAATGTTATTTTCTAAATATTAACCATCAACTTCCCAGTAGGTCCCTATCATTTTGCACAATGAGAGTGAACGAGCAAAGTCATGGAGTCAATTTTTTAGTGAAGATACAAAAAAACAGTCCATTCCAGTCATAGCAGCTTGGCAACTAAACGAAAGAATGTAGTAATCTTTTTCCTGTTTCTTCTGTTTTGAAATTTCTGCTTTACAATGTCACAAATAACATTAACATATTATTGGCATACCATAATTGTTATCCTTTCAGGTATGGGGAACTGCAAGGTCTCAATAAACAAGAAACAGCGGAAAGATATGGGAAAGAGCAAGTCCATGAGTGGCGCCGAAGTTATGACATACCTCCTCCAAATGGTGAAAGCTTGGAAATGTGTGCTCAAAGAGCAGTTGCCTATTTCAGAGACCAAGTAAGTGGAAATATAGTTTCTGTATAATTTTTTAGAAAAGAATCTGATTTGTAAATTACACCCACTCCTCTCCTCATTTTCCTATGTTACATTTGATGTTTAATTTTTCCATACAAACATGGTGAATGTTTAAACTATATGTTCCTCTCTACTCAGTAGCTCGGCTAGACCACTTACATATTTGCTATATGTTTGATGTTTTATGGGACTGATGTAGTTTAAAGCCTATATATGCCAGAGAGGAAGTATTTATGTAGTTTTATTTATGGGACTGCTGTATGGCCAAATTTCTGGTATGCTTGAAGTCAGCGTATAACATTTATTAGGAACTGATTCCATTGACATCAATTATGCAGATTGAACCACAACTTTTATCTGGAAAGAATGTTATGATTTCAGCCCATGGGAATTCATTGAGATCCATTATCATGTACCTTGATAAATTAACTTCCCAAGAGGTAGCTGGAGTATTCAGAATTATTGTGGCTCTTAAGTTTGCATACGACCGCAGATACTCATTTTTTTTCTTTCACCAGGTCATTAGTTTGGAACTGTCAACTGGAATTCCCATGCTTTACATTTTCAAAGAGGGAAGATTCATTAGGAGGGGGAGTCCCATAGGGCCTTCTGAAGCTGGAGTTTATGCCTATACAAGGGTATGCTGTTTATATCAGCTTTGTATCCTACTTTTAGAATGTATTTTATATCAGCTTTTATATCCTCCTTTTAAGATGTACTTTTTCTTTTTTTAATGAAATGTAAAAAGTTTTAAGGGTAGATATTGTTTTCTGGAAGGCTGCAATGGCACTTGCAGTAATCTACAAATTGAATAAATAGAATATCAAAATGATTTTGCCTGTGAAATTATTCGTCATGTGTATGCTATGTTATTACTTATGACTGTTAGTGATACGTGTTCTTGTTGTTGAACTATGAAAGCTTCACTGTTACTCCCTCTTGGAGAAACTGTAAGCTTCAAGTTTGTACCAATTCCTAATCCAAATTCTAAACCTGATAGGAAACTGTTCCACCTTGACATCCTGATTTTTTAATTAAAATGTTTCCTTTGGTATCAACTAGTCTGGTCGATTTGCATGGGCGACACGTAATAGTAGCTGAAAAGAAGCAGTAATAGTTTCTGATAACAAATTCAATTGTATGTTAATTTTAGGCTGCTCTTGATGCCAGAAAAAGTGGCATTCGTTCACCTAGTTTTTGACTTGTATTGAGCATGAAACTTAATGTACACAGACGGAGTTGGCACTTTCTGGCCGCTCTGATCTATTATTAGTTATTCATCATCAGCTACTTGGATTGATGCTTGTTATGATGTTGAAATTCCGGTTCCTTAAATCTTCTTTTCAACTAATTTGTCAAGGCACTGACAACTTTACTTGTTCACAGCGTTTGGCTCTTTACAAGGAGAAGTTGGATGACATGTTCCAATGATATATTGTTTAGGTAAGCACTCATTGATTCTTTTTTTCGTCTTCTACTTACGATACTATCTTAATCTTAATATGCTACATTCCACAATTTCTCACTGTTTCAGGAAATACATTCACAGTTAATCAGAAATGTCATAGTTGAATCAAAAAGGGGGAGATGTTTTCAGTGGCACTGTTAGGTTAACAATATTTGCACTAGTCCTAAAGCCAGGCTGTGTTCAATATGTTAGTACAGTTTTTGAATCAATATATGTAGAGATGAACTCCCATTTTTATGTATATTTATTTGAAAAGGTGAGCAAGTGACTGTTTTCATGAGACTATTGATGATGCATCTTATAACACTTGCAGTTCAGGTCCTTTATTTAATTGTAAATCAGTTCTATTGTGAATTTTGCTGGAAATTCTGAATGTTTTGTTAACTTCCTATTTATCCTTAACTGCTCATATACATCTCATTTTCTCCCTCCCTTCATATACAATGAAGATAAAAAATAAACTAAAGTTCATACTGCAAGTTGTAATACTAGGTTTTTATTCATTTATTTTTAGTTTATTAAAAATACTAAAATTTGTCCCTGCTTGTGAGGAAAAATATTGTCAATCACATGAGAAGCTGATACGAATTTCTTGCCTGTCTCGAAGCTCAGAAGCTTCAAGCCACTAGGCAATATTATTGTCATCATTAATCATACATAAAGTTGATCCTAGGTCTCTTGAATTAGGCTTCAAACTATAGTGTCTTGCTGCATTACAACTGATTCGACACTGATTACGTATGTAATTTCTCATTCCAATGCGATGTGGCATTTTCAAGAAACCAAGACGTATTGATCAGTTAGGAACAGCAATTTTCTCATTGTTAGAAGCATCAGAATCTGCATCTAACCTGATTGAATCTAAAGGAGCATTGTGTGAAACTGATAACAGAGATTTGGCCGGTGTCCAGAAAGAAAGTTTCTTAGTGTCATCCTCTTTCATCCTCTCAGCATATTTATTGATGTCAATTCCTGTGTCTCCATTCCCCCCAAATGCAGATTCAAGAATATCCTTATCAAATAAATCCTCCATAATCTTCTTTGTACTGTGGTCGTTTGAATAGCCAAACTTTATTTTGTTATAGGTCTCAGTCTCTAAAAAGGGCTTTACCATCTGCAGCAATTCACACTCACGTTACAAAATACTACTAGATTCATACTCTTAAATAGCAGCCAAGTTCACAATTTAAAAATCAACAATATATACACATATACTCGCTCTTAAATAGCAGCTAACATCACAATTTAAAAATCTACAGTATATATATACACATAATCACTCCTCAATAGCAGGTAACATAACTTAAATATCAACAATATAAGCACACACAAACATTTACATACGTCGCACACACACAAATAAGATCTTCTACGGATCAGCAGCTAAAAAAAGGCATCGGTTAGGAGAAAAGATCGCAATTCCCATCGGTCATCCAAAGTAGTCATAATACACTCACTCTGCATTTAACACTTCACCAAGTCGATGCAGACATATCATATATACCAAAGCAGCGTGCATATAAAACACTATTCAGAAGATACAAGTGCTACAATGAAAAGCCTTCTACTTAGTTACCGAGAAAAATGGTTGGAAGATCATGGGTGCATTGTACAATATTGCCAAACCCAGCCGCTTTGGATAATACTCTTGCACCACTTGGGCAGTTTCGCGAGCCACCTTGAATGATATATTTGACAACTTGAAGCCCTGGAAATCTACCAGCCAGACCACCTGTTCCTGGTTTGGTGCAAGATTTAAAATGGCGCTCTCCATGCAATACACAAAATGCTTAATCTGTCCTTGTGTTGACTTGGACTTCTGCAGTTCAATAGTAGACGGCAAATGAAATTATAAACGAAAAATGGATTACTTACTCTAAAGCCATTGCTAATTAACTTTGTTGTGGTTTATTAAAGTTTCTTGATGCAAAGGCTTCAACTAATCAAAATATAGCATATAACGGAAAACTAAGGAAACAAATTTCAAGAAGGTCAAACTATAACAAGATACTGTAAAACAAATACATTCAACAGTGTTTTTCTGTGGTTAAAATGATGATATATACACACACACATATATAAATGAATGCACTTGTTCTCATTCTTACATTCAGTCATTCGAAGGGCTGAGACTTACTTTTATAGGATCTCATCCTTATTAAATTAAACAAGATAAAGACTGAAAGTGATTCTCAGAGGAAACCTGGAGAGAAGGTCTCATTACAAGCACTGATCTCCCATATTTGTCATTATAATTTGGTTTATACATCAACCCTGTCTTTGCTTCATCAGCAACCTCTTCCTGTATTAAGGAAAAATCAATGCCAAATATAATTTTACAAAATAAAATATCACAATGCGTGAAAATTAACATTAGACTAAAGCATGTCTAGCACATACATTACATGTGAGACAATAATGAACCAGACTCAGTTGATCATTGTTAAGAGCAATATAAGAAAATCAGTTATCGCTAGTTTATCTAGAATATAGTTAGATATACCAAAACAAGACAAGCAGTTATGGCCGAATCTTTTTTTGCACTTTACGCTGGCATTCTCTCAGGTCCTTCAATAGAGTGACGGACAAGGGATTATATGGATAAGAAATCTTAGTTTAACCATCCTAACCAAGTTTTATAAAAGGAGGACTCATCCCAGCTATGCATTTTCTCTTAAAATTCATTAAAAAAGGGAAGACAAGTAGTAGCTTACCCAGCGAATCTCTTCAGGTTTGTATTCTTTTCTCCATTTTAGGCTCTGCTTCAACATTTGAGCTGCCTTGTTGACATTCCAATTTCGTGAGCTTAAATACCTTGTGATGGATGCATCAGAACAGTACAGAGATTCCTTAGCTGATAATGGTCCTATCAACCTTCTCACCTCAGTAATCTGGAAGAGCAAATTATTATGGGCTACATCCCTTACTCAAAACATTGTAGATTGGTATTTTCAGATGCAACTAGAGTAATAAGTATCTTTGATTCAAGGAGTGTGAAAATAATTGGACATACCTTTGCCTGATGTTCTTTGGAAATCACCATTTTCTCATGACCGTTAGAGGCAGCTTTTCTCAAAACCTGACTCATACTGTTCAATATAGAGACAGAATTAGCAATGAACAATTCAACGCCGCAATGGTCAGTACCGATTTGTAGTAGCGATAGTTATTCACCTTCGTTCCGAATAATTACATCACAAAAACTAACAATGACTGTTTAACTACAAACTTGTAATTTCATATACAACTTCAAACAGTGGTAAGTTACCAAAGTGGTAATTTCATACCTATGTGATCCACAACGCAAGCTAAACTGAGGGAACCAAAGTGAAGTCTGGTAGATCCTTAATTGTGGTTTCTTCATTGAATTGTGGCATTCATTTTATAGCCACTCATGTTAAACAGTTAATTACCAGAGTTAGTCGTTAACTCGCAGTTATAGTTCAATTTTGTTAGCAAGTTCATATCATTTGTTAGGGTAGTTACGCGCTTGAAGTATTCTATATGTCATGTTGTACATATAACTTAACTTCCCTCGTATACTATTTCCATGCACTTCTAACTTTGAGCTTCAGATAGTAGTTTTTTCTTTCCTTTTCTCCGTGTTCTTTTTTCTTCTCTACCACGTTTTCCAACAGTTCATTATTGTTATTTTTTAAATAAGACCTGCGTTGATTATAAAAGTTAAACAATACAATTATTTAATTGCCATAAAAATTGAGATGACAGAACAAAACTTAATAAAACAAAGTAGAAAGCTAATAGAAACCACAACAAACATGAGTGCACAGCAGATACACACAAGTCTATACCATTTGGAAATGACATCAAAATTGAATGAATACTAAGTTATTCCTGCATCTAAACACTTCATTTCACCTTTCATATTCATCCGTACACCGTTTGCAAAGCTAAAACATTGTTCAATACCAGTTGGAAATGATATTAAATTAAATCATTATTAATTTTAGAGTACTTGTACATCGTGACATTTCATTTACATTTCACATTCCCTTTGTTTCTTACAGATAACGTATACCCTTTACATAAAACTTAACTCTGAAGAAAATGAAGAGCGGATAAACTCAGAAAAAACGACAGTTACAAGACATTAACTCTCAAAATACATCGTAAGTTGGGAATCAAAGAAGAAGAATAAAAAGAGGATAAGATGAATTAGTTTTTAAGAAAACGGAAATAAAATGGTACTAGGTGCTGCTAAGATGGACATCTCTCACCTGAACATGAGATCGATGCACAATATTTAGAAAACGATAAAGAAGCAAAGAATTCACCTTATGCGTTCGCCGAACTGGTTGTAGTGTGGGTTCTGGTTGTGGCTATGGCTATGCTCGTTTATGAATGCATTCTGAAAGACAGTTACACTTACTGTTTTAATGCGATCCAAATTATGCGGTCTGCATTCCAAACCAAAAACAACATACTCCTAAATTTTTTTAAACATGTTTTATGTCCTAAATTATTTCATAATTTTTAATTATGTTATTCTAACATTATTTTTTATTGGTTTTTTACAAAAGTCAATTGTATGAGTTTGCAATTCGAATGTTGTGGGAGTGAAGTTTAAAAGAAATTGTGAAAGTATATTTAGATTGAGTGAACTTGTAGAAGTGAGAACAGTGATTGAAAAATGACAATTAAAGAAACTAAT
Source organism: Phaseolus lunatus (assembly GCA_013389735.1). Taxonomy (NCBI): domain Eukaryota; kingdom Viridiplantae; phylum Streptophyta; class Magnoliopsida; order Fabales; family Fabaceae; genus Phaseolus; species Phaseolus lunatus. Next base: position 9,802,446 of record CM023865.1, on the reverse strand, counting down.
TGAAAACACTGGATTCAAAGCTTGTGAAAATACTATTTTCAAGGTGTGAAAATATTGACATGTAAAGAAAAACAAAACTCATTTACGCATCAATATATGACTATTTATTTTTTTACAACATTAGAAAGAATCTAATTAAAAATAAATAGAAGTTCATTAATTCATTTAGATAAAAGTGACCTAATTAAAATTGTTCAATACCACACCGATTACGAAATAATTTAACAAATTTTAATAGATATCATAAAAATTTATTATCTGATAAATCTGTTTCTACACAAATAAATATATATTTACCATTAGAGTTAGAATTTAACTTATGAAGAATCTACTTGAATATTGAGGCAAAACATGTAAGAATTAAGAAATTTGTTAAAAAACAACTAATATTTTTTTTGTCTTAAATAAATGTTTTGAAATTGTATTCGTCAGAATCGAATGAACCACGTAATTTGACATTGGCGACTGACTGATCGAGTGATCTAGTTATATTAAATAGTAAATAAAGAATTAAAGAATATATAACAAATTGGGTAACATCCTACAAATCCAGTAACACTCCTATAAATTTGGGTAACACCCCTATAAATTCGGTAACTATGAGATAAATCAACTAATACTGTCTTATTAAAGATACACGTTAAATATGACTCATAAGCAAGATAACACACTACTAAACACTACAAACAAGCACTGCTACACAAGAATAAAATACGCTCTAAGCAATACATCATTCACTCTTATATAAAACATTTACTTGATCGTGTCATAATATTTTGCAGATTAATTCCCTATCGAGTATTGGAGAGCAAGTACGAGAAGAAGAAGGATGAGGGACCAAACACCAACAAACAAGTATTATAAGGAAGAAAAAGAAGAAGTGACTGAAAAATTAAAAATAATTATTTCAGCAAATATCAAGTAGGGTCTAAACCCTATCAATCTATACAACTATATAAATAAACCAAAACAAACCAAAATAGTTAAAAATACCATGTGTGTTTCTTTTTTCTTGATACCCTACTAAATATCCAAAAAAGTATGTGTTTACTTATTTAGTATATACATTTTACTATTTATTAGAAAAATCAATAAATTTATAGCTACCAGTTAAATATTATGATTGTCTTACATTCTAAATAAAGTATATAATAAATATATCTTCACTTATTTTATCTATAAGTTCACTTTAAAATAAGTTTATTTACTTTGATAAATTAAAACTTTCATTATTCTATTTTTCTGTTTACTTTTTTTTTTTTTATATAAATACTGTTTACAATTACATTAGTAGCGTTTATGTTAAATTATTCGCACTTTAACAAAATTAAGATTTTGTAGAGGACTTTTAAAATATTGATAGAAAAATTATTAAAGTATTTTTTTTTTTATATTTATAACTTATTTTCTAAATTTTAATGAGTGTTTAGCTTTATCATTAAAATGGTGCACTTTATCACCAATCTATTCATATGAGTAAAATTTAAAAAATTATAGATTTGGATAAGTTCTCAATTTGGTCAAGTTCAAAGTGAAGTACTTATATTCCAATGACGACTTCGGTCATTCTAATTACGGTTTTTTTATTATTTAAATTAATATAAAGTAATTATTTATAAATATATAATAAAGTAATTTATGCCATTAATTAAAAATTTTAATAATGAATTATTTTTAAAATATACTCAGTCATTTTTTAAATGATAAATTTTGAATATATATTTTTTAATTTGGACCTAGTTGATTATATACATACACACTCGCATTAAGACATTTTATTTTAATTTATACATTATTTTTAAGTATTATATATTCTAAAATATTTTTACTGTCATTAAAAATATCATGATTTATAATATTTTTCATATTTTATTTTATTTTAATTTGTTCCTTTAAATTACATGGACAAAACTCACAATTAAATAATCAATCTATGTCCACGCTATTTTTTTAAAATTTTTTATCATCTAAAAAAGAACGGACTACATCTTAAAAAGTAATTAAATACCTAAACACTATTCGTTAAAAAATAATTTTCTTATAATAAAAAGTATGAACTGTAAAATTTTAATTAATAACATAAATGATTGTATTTAATATATTATAATTAGTTTATATGAATATAAATAATAAAAAAGAACAAGTGATGGTTAGGATGATGGACTTTTTTTTCTCATATAACACTATTTTTCCTTTTATTTTTCCATCTAGCACTCTTTTGTTTTTATTTTCCTATCTAACACTCTTTTATTTTTATTTTTCGATCTAGCATTGTTTCAAAAATTTAAAAAAAAAAAAGAAAAAATTGATAATTTTAATTTTGAATATATTAAAAAAATAAATGTATTGGTTGTAAAAAAATAAATATTTTTAATGTTTAAAATAGTTAGAAATATAATTAATGATTAAAGAAATGAGTTTTTAAAAAATAAAAATAAAAAAGTAATAAATTTAAAATGTTTAGTTTAAAATTCAATTCTTTTTTGTAAGAAGGAAGAAAATAAAAAATTAAACCCTATAACAACATAAAAGTTGAATCTACAAACATAAATTAGTATTTATTTTTAATATTATTGATGTAATCATGTTAATTTCAAGTAAAAAATACAAGACATAATTATAAAAAAAAATCAAAGTCAATTAGTATTAATTAGTAATAGACACACGGATAATATTGAAGTGTCTACCCTAAATGCAAAATACTTATTTAGTATCCCCTTATATCTCTTATCTTTATCTCATTTATATTTGTTTTAATTCTTTTATCTTTATCTTATTTTATTTTGCCTTTATTTTATATCTTTTATGTTGTTAGTTATTATTATTTTTTTGCAATTGTTTATTTATTTCTGTTTTTATTTTTATTGTTTTTGTTTTTATTTTTTATATTTATTTATTTTTATATTTTGTTTCTTCTAATTTTGAAGCATTAAGTGTAACATTTGCATTAGTTTTTTTTTTTTTAGGATTTTGCATTTAGGATAGACCACTATAAAAAAATCATTAAATAGAAACCAATTTTTAGAAACCAAAAAAATTAGTTGTTATAGTGACTAAATTAAAGACTACTTTAGAAACTAAAAAAAATATTGGTTTCTAAATTTGTTTCTATAATTGTTAAATAGTTTCTAAATTGGTATCTAATTAGCTACCAAAGTTTTAGCTACCAATTATTTAGAAACCAAAAATGTTTTTAGTCTAAAAAATAGTTTCTAATTTGGTCATTATAGCTACTAATTATTTTTTGTCTCTAAAATTAGTTTCTAATCAATGATTTTCTTGTAGTGGACACTTCAATATTATTTGTGTGTTCACTACTACTTAATGCTAATTGATTTTGGTTTTTTTATAATTATGTAGTGTATTTTTTACTTGAAATTAACATGATTACATCATTAATAATAATAAAAATAAATACTAATTTATGTTTATAGATTCAACTTTTATGTTGTTGTAGGGTTTAGTTTTTTATTTTCTTCATTCTTAAAAAAATAAAAATTTAAACTAAACATTTTTAATTTATTACTTTTTTATTTTTATTTTGTAAAATCTTATTTCTTTATTCATTAATTATATTTCTAACTATTTTAAACATTAAAAATATTTAGATTTTTAATGCATTCAAAATTATTATTTTTAATTTATTAATTTTTTTTAACTTTTGAAACGATATTAGATAGGGAATAAAAATAAAAGAGTGCTAGATAGGGAAATAAAAACAAAAGGGTACTAGATGGGAAAATAAAAGTATAAATAGTGTTATATGAGGAATTGAGTCTAAGATGATGACTGCTTAAAAACGAAAGAGCAAAATGTGATTAGAGTAAAGCAATCCAATTACAACTTATCTAAATTTCTAATTTTCCTAAAATTACCAAGATCAGATTATACAGTTGAACCATTTTAATTATTTTAATTTAAAAACCGATGTTTAAGAGATTGTTTATTAGTGAATTAAAAAATTAAGTGTTGTTAGGTTATATAAGACTTGGACACTCCTCTTAAATTATGTGTCCTTGTCAAACACACATATTGGACACTCACACTCGTATGACATGTACCAGTGGTGTGTCAAATTCAAAAAATATTTATTGAATTTCTGACAATTCTAGTACGGTTCTAACACAATTTTAAAAATAAGAAATAGATTAATTTTCTAAAAACTCAAATTTATGATTATAAAAATAAGAAACAAATTCTTTTGAACCATAAAAATTTAAATATATATATATATATATATATATATATATATATATATATATATATATATATATATATTTATACACATAAATCTTTATTATCAATTTATATAATTTATAATTATATAATATATAAATGTGTGATTTCATATTTTAAATTTTAAAAATTGTATAAATTATATGTATATTTTTTCATATTGTATCAATGTCGGTATCTCACTCTACTACATAGCTATCATAGTGTGATTGCAAAACCAACCACCTTTTAGAATTAGTTATATAATATGATGAAGTAAAGTTGTGTTCAAACACGTTCTCTATCAGCCGACATGTGTAGTGGTAGTTGTATGTTGTCATAATGCTCATTTAATATGATAGCGTGAGAAGATACATCATGTCCACACATTAATTAAGATTAAGTATGTTATTTCAAATTTATTTTTTCTTTATATAAATGTAAAAAGTTTTTATAACAGACGCAATTTATTTCAATAATTTTTATGCTTTAAAAATTGTAACTATTAACCGATAAATATCAATATGTAACCAAACATCTATCTCCCATATTGTGAGAATAATTTATTCAATACAAAATTTGTAGTTGGTTTCTGTTATATGTAAGAAATTTTCTTATCAACAAGAATTACATTATTATAAATGAAACTAGCTTCCGACTATTCAACTACGAGATACTGCAAGTATTGACTGACTCAATTACAGATTGATTTCACTAAACTGATTAACAAATTTAAATCACCATAGTTACTGCCTTTATTTGTTCTTTTAGATGACAGAATTTGTAGATAAATTTGTCGTTTTAACTCCTGTAACATAATTTATGTTGAGAAGTAGCATTATGAATTCTTCATAAAACTTGTAGATATTTCTTTTACTTTTTCATTGATATTAAGATTATCTAAAAACACGTTTTTGTATTCTAAAAATGTTACTTTTTTACGAAAAAGATAAAATGTATTAATACATAACTATATTAATTGTGATCTCAATTGGATTAAAATTGCAACTATAATCGACTTCTTTCACATTCATCAATGCATTATAAGGAATAAAGAAAGCAAATAATACGGAGTGCGTATTTGAATTTTAGTTAGTAACTCAACTAGGAAACTAATTGTAACTTTTAAGTTATTTAAAATTTTGAAATAAATTTTGATTGTAATTTAACTATCCTGACTTTTTAACAACTGGATCAAACGATGTGACATAATATGATTGTTTTTAGAAAAATTTACTTATACATTTATTATAAATTGATGATGGAAGAATTAAATAAATCGATTTCCAGGAAACTTGGTAATTTGTGTGAATTGGTCTCTGGAAAATTTGTGTGAATGAGTCCTAGGAAGACCTTACTCAATCTCATTTATACTCCCAGAATAACAACCCACTAATACTGAAATTCTAACGAGATTCACAACTTGTATCATTCCGGATTCTAACAACCAGTTATTATCGTTTTATGAATAATTTATCTTTTATATGATTGAATCAACCCTTACACGATCATGTTATCGATTTCTTCAATGATCATCTCAATCCCAATTATGTTCATGACATACTAACCTAATATTGAAATTCTAACAAAGATCCACAACTAATATCCAAAATATAGTTATTCATTTTACATTATACTAAATTTTGTGGATATTTTAAATTTTATTGGAGACTTGAATTGTCTATAAAACAACATGGGAAGGAAAAGGAAAATATATTTTGAGGCATTGATATGGAAAGAGACAATTTCTCAAACCATTATTTACCCAAACAATAAATGAATTTAGAAAAGTATTTTGACACACTTATCAATGAAATGGAAAGTTGATTTAGAAATTTGAACCCAAAATAGTAAATAATCAACCAGACCCACTTAAAAACTAGATAAACTTATAGGTAAATATATTGGTCAGTACCACACGAGTTAGTCACTCGATCTCGATGATCAACTGATCACGTTAAAATACATCTAAGGTACTCAATAAATAACAGTTGCGACAATTATATAAACTCCCTACAAATCACAGTCATATCCCATTGAATCCAAGTGACACCTTAATAAATAAGCTAATACTAATTTATTGAAGATATTCTCCAAATATACCTCCATATAAATCAAGGGACCTTCCTAAAAATCAATTAACACCGATATTTGATAGATTAGGTCCATTACAAGAAAGGACCCATAACTAAATAATATAAATAAACCTTCTACAAAGAAGTAAGGTATGCTTTTGTCAATACATCATATACTCTCTTAACACAGAGTACTTACTTGATTGTTAGAGTACCTTTTGCAGGTCAATTCCGACTGAGTACTGAGAAATTAAGGAGAAAAAATCTTAAAGTCAGAAAAAGTGAAGAATTGTAAAATAAGAAAGATCAACACTTCGACAATGATTACAGCTAACCTAAGATACTATCAAGACATACTTTGTTTGTATATGTACAATAGATATACTATATCTATCTTTACAAATAATATCATAGATACACATACCATTTAAAAATAATATCATAGATACACATACCATTTAGTCGGTTGTTCCATCCTTATTACACTTAAACCAATTACAAAACAAGAGAAATCTATAAATAAAAAAAAAACTAAAATCATAAAATTAGTCAATATTTACATTTAAAGTCCGATTAAGTCTAAATATAAAAAACTGAACAAGAACAATCACAATCACAATAAATATGTAATAGTAAGGGTACTATTGAGGTAGGTGCCACATTCAAGATGACCAATAAATACAAACTGAACAAACCACAAGAATAGCCACTGGTTCATTACAAGGAATTTATGCAAAAAATCTAAGGAAAAAGGTTTCTACAAATAGACCACAATGAAGGCCTTAACACTCTCACTTTATAACACCTTCTTTAATCTAACATGTAAAATAATATTTATTTTATTCCTCTCACTTATTAAATATCTTATTATTTAAAATTATTTATTGGTGAATATTTTCAGGAGGCGGTTGACAGTATAAGAAAAACATTATGGTTATCGTGCTTGCATCACTTGCAAAATCAACAAGTTTTTGAAAATTTCACACCATACTTAAAACATGTTAAATTTGAATTTATCTTTTTAAATATTTCATTTATATAAGACAATTTAAATTTATTAAATTTATAATTTATAATTTATAATTTAGATGATATATTTTAGTTACTATACAATACAAAAAAATTATTTAAATGTTAAATAATTGTTAGTAATATAAAAATATTGATAATATTTTTTAATTGATTTTGATTTATGTCAATTTTCGGTCAAAGCTTGCTAAAATAAAATTCTAATTGATATTTGCAAAATTTTCTCTTCTTTACCGTCAACTGAGATTATTTTGAGTTGATTTCGAATTACGCTGACATTATCAAGATTATTTTTTATAAGATGTTGGATAATTTTCTTCCGAGTTTTTTTTATCAATATCAACTGAAAAAATTCTTCAATTGACATGAGGAAAAAACAATCTTACAGTCGAAAGTTATTCTAATTAATATTAAAAAAATATTAACAAACTATTGATAAAGAATAACATTTTTTTATCAATGATAAACAAATAACTGCAAATATTAATAAAAAATAATCACAACAAATCTTGATTAAAAAAAATTAATTTATATTTTAAAAAAAATATATCTCCGACATTGACAGAAAACTGTAACATCTTATAACTTTTTTATAAAACTCATGCTAGTAAAAGTACATGTTATCAAATAAACAAAAAAATAGAAAAAAAAAACATAAAAATTAGATCAAATTTATGCAAAAATAAAAAAAAAAATTAAAGAAACTCTCAAGAATAATTTAAGTAACTACACTGAGAATTTTAAATTAGAAAAATATTTAGTAAATTTTCTAAAATATTATATATATCAACTAAAAGAAATAAAGAAATAAAGAAAAAAGAAATACAATAAAAACTAAAAAAAAAAAGGCGATAAGTTTACTCATTATTTAGGTACCAATGAAACAAACCAAACCATCAATTTTAATACAATTTGATTTCAGATCAAAAGAGTTCACTTAAAAGAAGAAGCAATGATTACCAGATTTCATTATAAATAGAAACAAATGTTTGCATTATTCATTCACGGAAAAGTAACAACGCGAAGAAAGAGAAAAGAGAGACAAGCAGTGACTGATCTGGGAGCAATAAGGGTTCTACAAGTAATAGAAATATCTCGAAATATTCAAGTGAAGAGAAGGAGAAATTTATATTATTTTGCTTATCTATTTCATTTATTTTATTAAGTTTGGTGTCCTAACCTCACCTTCTTATATATTTTCTTTTTATAATTGATTAATAAAAATTTATTATATCCCTAAATATAATTTGAAAAATGAAAATATAATAATCAAAATTTTAAATAATTAATAACTGTACTTTTTGGAATAAATATATAATATATATACACATAAATAAATAATATATATATATATATATATATATATATATATATCACGTACTTCAACACATATTTTTATATATACGTTTATTTTTATGCTTTATATATATATATATATATATATTATGAAATTTAATATATATGTATGAAAATAATTTTATTTAAGTTGTAAATTAAGAAAAGGAGAATTAATAATATGTCTATTCAAGTTTAAATTAATTTATAGTTGGAGGTTTGTCCTTGAAAATTTAGATGGGAATGAAAAATTTAGACAACATAGAATAATCTTGTATGGATATGGTGAGTTTGATTTATCTATTATTTATCTTTATGGTTCTCACTTATTTATATTTCTTGTTTCTTTTCTTCTTGAAAATAATTTTGAACAAGGATCAACGCTTGTGACACTCCTTGATGGCTCAACTACAATATTCTTAATTGGTTCCATCATGTTAATCCATTGTACACATTATGCCTCAGACTAGCCTATCTTTGGAATGTGTAATAAAGTAATAATTCTGTAAGAAAAATTTGTCTATGTGTATATAGATGTAGGTGGTTGTGTAAAATATGCATATATACAAATATATATATATATATATATATATATATATATATATAAATGTATAAAATGTTAAATAAGAAATTAAGGTGGTATATTTTTTTTTAGAAAGACTATAATTTATAAATAGAATCATTAAATTAGAAGAAAAAATATAACTTTTTACTTCTAGTTTATAAAAAAAAACAAAAAAAAACTAAAATCTACAAAACAATATAAAGAAGATGTTACATTAGTTGGTATCAAAGTAATATTTTCATGTGAAACCTCTAACATGAATCTACCATAAGATTTTTATCAATACTAACTTTTACAATTCTAGATGAGTTGACGAAAGTAGTACAAGTTATTAGAGACATAGCTATAACACTATTAAGGAACCAAAGGTCTAAACGAATCATTGAATCACAAGATTTAGTTGAATTTAGGAGAAACAATCCTTCACAATTCTCTAGAGATTATAATCCAAAAAAAGATGAATTATGGTGACAGAAAATTTAAGTAGAAAATCTTACATGTCTCCTCATTGATGATTCAAAAAATGAGTTTGCTAGAAAAATTTAGAAACATGAATTTATAAATTACATCAAGCCATGATATAAAGAAATTCAACCAATTCAGGTTACTAATGACTTACAAAGGCAAATCCATGAGGCACAAGCAAGAGATAAATTCATTGAAAAGAAAAAGAAGTTGATAGGATGAAAGAATGGAGAAAATTTTGGCATAAATAGGAAAGAAATTTTGAAATGTAATGGTAGGATATGTTTATGTAATGATTTAGAGAGATGATTTTAGAAGAAGCACCTAAGAGCAAATTGAACATACTTCCACGTACAACAGAAATGCATCAAAATGTTGAGAAAATATTTTCGTGACCTTAGATGAAGAAGGAAGTAGCAGAATACGTAGCAACATGTTTAGTTTGCTAGAAAGCTAAGATAGAAAACCAAAAGGCAGCAAGAATGCTACAATCCTTTGATATACTTGAGTGGAAATGAGATAGTATGGCAATAGATTTTGTAGTTGATTTAGTACAAAAAATTCAAAATTTTGATTCTATATGGGTTTCGTGAATAGGTTAACAAGGTTTACTCACTTCTTACCCATTAACATTAGATATTCACTGAAAAAACTAATTGAATTATACATAAGTAAAATTGTAAGGTTGCATGGAGTTGCATCCAATATTGTATCTGATATGGATTCTAGGTTTACTTCAAAATTATGGGGGAATTTACGTCAAGACTTACAAATTAAACGTTATTTTAACTTAACTTATCATTCCCAAACGAATGGACAATAAAAAAGAACCATTACATCCTTAGAAGATTTACTAAAAATTTATATGTTAGAGGGTTATGAGAGTTGAATTTGATACTTGACATTGATCGAATTCACTTACAACAACAATTGTCATTCTAGCATAGATAGAATACAGTGATGCATTGTACTAGAGAAAATGTAGAACACCTTTGTGCTAGTTTTAGTTTGGATATAATTTAATCTTAATTATTTATGATCGTAATTTCGTAGTACATAAAGTTGACACTTCGTGCCTTGAATCTACGTTTGAAACTAAAGTCATAGCATCTTGCTGCATTACAGTTGACTCATTACCCGTTTAGGCAAGTAATTTTATCATTCTAATTTCTGTATACCTTTGAGAATCCAAGCTGTATAGTTTGCATTATGACACAGACTTGACCTGTGTCCAGAAAGAAAGAATCTTGTTGTCATCCTCTTTCATTCTCTCAGCATATTTATTTATGTCAAATCCTCTGTCACCATTTCCACCAAATGCAGATTCAAGTTTATCCATATCAAATAAATCCTCCAAATTCTTCTTATCGTTGTGGTCGTCCCAATAGTAAAACTTTACTTTATTGTACATTTCAGTTTCCAAAAACGGCCTTATCATCTGCAGCAGTTCAATCTTTCACTTTACAACATGGTACTAGATTCATGATCACTCTTAAATAGCAGCTAACATCAAAATTTGAAGATATATAAACTATAGGGATCAGTTAGGAGAAAAGCTCCATGTTATCCAAAGTAGACTTTAATTTAGGTACCTTGAAGAATGGTTGAAAGATTATAGGCGCATTTAACAGAATTACCAAACCCAAGCGCTTTGGATAATAGTCTTGTATTACACGGATACTTTCACGTGCCATTTTGAACGATATATCCGACATCTTGATACCCTTTAAATCTACCAGCCAGACCAGCTGTTCCTGGTGTGCTGGAAGATTTAAAATGGCATTCTCCATGCAGTATACTAAATACTTCAGTGTCTCTGTTGATTTGGAGTTCTGCAGTACAGATACAGAACACAAATGAAATAAATAAATAAAAATTAATGTTATCACTCTTAAAAGTTGTTTATAAAAATAGGATTTTAACCAATTATTATATTAATAATCCATAAAACCTTCACATCAATTTCAAATGCAGAGAGATCAGCACTCAGAACTATTAAGTAAATTCACAAAATTAAGTGTGTTTTCTACTAATAAAAGTGCAAAAGCCTGCCACAGTGTATGTCTCAACAAATTATACATCGCCTATTCTCATTCTTCCATTTCATTCCAGTAGCCGAGTGATTACAGTTTCACCGCTCATTAAATTAAACAAGATAGAGATTAATTGAGAGTGATCCTCAGAAGAAACCTTGATAGCAGGTATCATTATAATCACTGATCTCCCACACTTGTCATGATAATTGGGTCTATACATCGACCCTAACTCTGCTTCATCGGCAACCTCTTCCTGCATCAAACAACATTTCTGAAAAGTGTTATACTCTAGATATTTTCCGCATCATGCATTCCATGTGAGACAATGAGAACCATATTCAGTTTATCAATCTCTAGAACAATGTGTCAACACAATCAGGTACAGAGTTGTGAACACTGCCTTTGCAGTTTACTCTGGAATTTTCTTGACTTTCTTAAGAGAGTGATGGACTTAAGGAAAAGAGGGATAACAAATACCCCCTTTAACCATCTTAAATTCTTAGCATAGTTTTATAGAAAGAGAAGGCATGCCTTATCTAAACTTGATAAAAGAAAGTGAAGACAAGTAGTAATTAACTTACCCAGCGGATCTCTTCTGGTTTGTATTCTTTTCTCCATTTCAGGCTTTGTTTCAACATTTGAGCTGCTTTCTTAACATTTGAATTGCGTGACATTAAATACCTTGAAATGGATGCATCAGAACAATACGCAGATTCCTTATCTGATAACTGCCCTATCAACCCTCTCACCTCAGTGATCTGAAAGGAAGCAAATTATCAAGATCTACATCCTTTACTCAAGACACATATTTTCATATGCAACAAGAGCAAAAGTACATTTGCTAATATACAAACAACGCAAAATAGTATAACATATACCTTGGCCTGTAGTTCTTGTGAAACTACCATTTCATCATGACCGTTGGAGGCACTTTTTTTCTGATCCTCACTCATAACTGTTCAGTATAGAAATGCTAAAATTAGCAATGAAGAGTTGAACACCACAATGATGAGTAACGAAAGCTAGACTTTGAGGGAACCAAAATCAATTCCAGGAATATTTTGTTTTTGGTTTCTTCATTGAAATATGATAGCATTCCTTTTATAGCCACTTAGGTTAAGTAGTTTTATATTACCATTGTTGGTCGTTGGTGGTTAAGTTCATTTCATTTGTTACTAGTTACGGGCTAGTGTTCTGCTGTGTCTGTATATGTTCGTGATCACTTCTTAACTCTTAAAATGTATTATACCAAGTTCACGCCTCTAAAGTTTACTTTCCCTGATATTCAAATTCCGTTCAAGATATCATAGATTTTTCTTTTATTTGTGTTAGAAATCCTACTTCATATAATCACCAAATTGTTTTATATAATTTCAACACCATTTGAAAATAATATAAAATTAAATATTTTTTTCTCAGAATCAAATTTGTGTTATATCCCTTTTTGTTAGAATATTGTTACTTTATATGTGTCTTTTTTGAAGATGTCATATTATTGTCTTTCAATAATGTCTACTGCTACATATCAACACATAACTTATTTATTATAAAGTTAAAGCAACAATGGCAAAGTCAAGTTGAACAAACTACATTAATTGTCCATCAACCAAATAATTTGGTGGTGGTTATATATACTTAGCCATAATATTCCTGATAAAAAAACTTAGTCGTAATATTAATGACTGAGTTATATATATATATATATATATATATATATATATATATATATATATATATATATATATAAGTTTTATAAGATAAATTTATTAATTCAATTGTTGAAGTTTATTATATTATCTTAATGATCTTCTCTATAAAATTTCATATAATTTAATTTTTTATAGATATTTTATTTAATAATAAAAAATTATATATTTTTAAATATTATATTATTCGTTAATATTAAGTAAAATGATAAAATTTTAAATAATATAAAATTCCATGAAATTTTATATACTTAATCTAATTAATAAAAATAAATAAAATTTACGGTTGAGTGGATTAATTTATAATTTAACTAAATTTAACATGTAAATAGATCCTTTTATATATATATATATATATATATATATATATATATATATATATATATATATAAAAAGATCTAATTATTTCAAAAAATAATGATGTGACATCAATAAAAATAATAATATGAGATATATTAAAAAAATTATTAAATAAAAACTAATTTTAGAAATAAAAAATAATTAATTATTATATTGACTAAATTAGATATTATTTTAGAGATTAAAAAAAATAATTTCTAAAATAGTTTATATTATCGTTAAATAATTTTTAAATTGGTATCTAATATTAATTATTTAAATTTTAAATTTAATAACAAAAACTTTGGTAGCAGTAGATATTAATTTAGAAATTATTTAATAATAATAAAAACTAATTTATAAATCAATTTTTCTTTTATTTTTAAAATGGTTTCTAATTTAGTTAATATAACAACTATTTTTTTTTTCTAAAACTAATTTTTATTTAATAATTTTCTTATATAATATATTCATTATGTATTTATTAGTAATTAACTCAGAGCTAGGTTCCAATAATTCCACGACTTTGTAGAACAATGCAAATATAAATAAAAAATAGAAATGTTTACCGAAAAGTCTACCTGATGCTACGTGTTGATTGTGATGGTCTTCTTTAAGACTTGTACTTCTTATATCAACCTTATAGACTTAGATTTTCATTACAAGTTAAATTAAATCAGAAATAAAGACTGATGTGTCACTCCTATGTTGTCTTCCTATTACACCAAGAACTGGTTTTGTGTTTAATGTCTCCAGAGAGAACGATAATTCTGCAACCAATTGTTCTTCTCCTCATCCAAACCAAACCTTCCCAACCATACTATTTGTTCTGATTATATATGAGGCCCCCACCACCATCAATATCATCCCTTATCAGGATTTAACAGCATTCAACATTCAATATACATATTTTATAATTTTTATTTTAGTGTAATTTATATCCTTCACCACAAAACATATATATAATTTCCAATTCTTGTCCTATTTTATGATAATAGTTTCTTTTTCATGATATGAAGACAATATAGTGTTTTAATTATTTGAGTCTCAATCTCAACCACCTTTATGTATGAATTCCACCCATTTTTCATGTGGATGCAACTTGTAACATGTTATCCTGGTCTTAATTTCTAATGTAGTGTCATAATCCTGACCCTTATCTTGGATTCACCATTCAATGCACCGTTAATAAGTTATATGTCTCTTATAGTGGCATGAATAATTCAGCAGTGGTTGATGGTTGATCCATAAATACTATCTTTCATCATTCAACACTTGGATTGGTTGAATCTAGTTTGCAAATAATTAGGTATTCCTTAAACATTCATTAATACATATGAAGTTTAAATCTCTTAGCCTTTTTAGATGGCTCAAATATTCATTAATACATATGAATATTAAATTTCTTTAACCCTTTTTTATAGTTTACTTAGAAAATTAAAGTTAGAAAATTAAAGTGATGCACATTTTATTATTAACTTCGTCACGTTGAAATTTTTAATTCGTATATGAAATTAGATTTTTATAGATAATTCGATAATTAATAATATAATAGATTCAACAAATTTTTATCATAGACTCTAAACTATTCAAATAGAAATAAAAATGACAAAACAGTTAAGTTAATCCATTTTGACTTATTCGCCAAAAACAGAATAAATCTGTCTAACTTTTCAAGATTATACAAATTAAAATTAATAACCCAGTGAAAGAATATATTGACAGTGACATAACATGGCATCACTTTACCAAGCTTGTAAATTTGGATTTCTTTTTGTTTATTTTCATACTATTAACAAAAGAAAAATATTACATATGAATCGAGACTGTTTTGACAGATGGGAATAAATAGTAATAAGTGATTGATGTAATATGCTATTCATGTAACAAACGATGCCAATTAAGTATTTATAAACAATACACTTTCTACAACTCTTTTTAACACCTCAAAAGATATAAATATGATAATGCCCAATGGTTGCAGACATTATACCAAAAATGTGATTTTTTCAAATAAATTAATAAAAAGAGAATATTTCTAAACATTTCGAACATAGTTGCAAACTTTCTAAAGTTTTACTGATATAATATATAGCAAATAAGATTTTAATTGCACTACAGAAAACTACATGAGTGGTTTTGTCATGTTCTTAATTAAAAAATAATACTTAGACAACTAAAATAATCATTTAACAACTATAATAATATAAATAGATAATTAATGAATTAAAGGGAAGTTATCATATTTATGTAAAAGAGTTACTTTTTTTTAATGATCACATGTCTGAATTACTGTACAAACGTTGACTTATATCCATAAGAAGCTCAATACATTTATTAATTGTAGGTGTTATTATGTATGTGACAGAACATTGCTTGAAAAAGTAGTGAATAAAAACTGCTCTAAATGTCCTAAATATCTATTTGATATCTAATACAAAATTTAGATCGCATTAAAAAGTGTAGTTACTTTGGAACCCAAGATCCAACATAATATGACTGATTTTATTAGAGTTGATATCCATAAAAAAAAATCGAGAATCTCCATTTTTCTCTAGTAGGTTTCTCAACAAATATTCTTGAGTAAAGTTAAAAATTGGATTTTTTCTACACAAAACTTAACATTAAAAAAAGCTATTTGTAGCGCGTAAGTAGTATAATAACTCAATGAAATGAAATCAATAATGTTATGGATTGAGAATTGGATCATAACTAGAATAAAATTATAATATATAAGTGGACTATAATACTTTTCTTATAAATTGGTTTACGATTATAACTCTAGTTACTAAAATATATTAAAGTTATTTAAAATATATTTTAGTTAAGTTTAATAATATTTTAGTCCAGTCCATTCATTTCAAATGTTTTCTTCATGAAGTTTTAAGAAAAAAACAACCTAATCTATTTATTCTAGCCTTTTTGTCCTTTAAATTTTGTGAAAACTCATTTAAGACTTAAATTTATTTATTTATTAAATATTAAGATGGTTATTATTGGAGGAGCACCACATCCATAAACACATTTTATTTGCTTAATTGAGATAAGATATGACATCTACAATTATTTTTGTGATTTTTAATAACTCCAACCAATATGAACGTATTTTCAAAAGAGTAGATTAAATTGTGAAGTCAACCCCCAGTATCAAGGGAAAATGGGGTTTTATTGAGTATCTCAAGAGAAAAGACCTTGTTGAGTTACAGAATGAAATTGTGAACATTGTTAAGAATATTTTTGTGAAAAACTTGTTTTGTAAAGGTTGGAGCTTAACTTAGCAAAATGGGCCAAATATTTTTTTTTTCACCTCTCATTTATTTTGGAATTATTTTTTCAGAATGCATATTATACTTCAGAACGATTTCAAAATAAATAAAAGGTTACCCAAAAAATGTGCCAATCTATAAGAAAAAACACCATAGAACAATTTGACACAGTTAATCAACAATTGAACACTGTTATCGTGGAATGATTCAGATAATCCATACAGTTTAATTTAGTGACCAGGTTTATCCCGGCCAATAATCAACGAAGAACAACTTTTTTACATTCAATGTACTGAAATAGTACTCGTTCATCTGAATTTCAGATTCAAATACCATGGATCCACGAATCAAATCAAATTATAGTACATTTATTGATCTCATAATTCCAAAGTGCAGCGTGCTTCAGAAAGATGTTGGCTAAATTAGCTTGTCATTGTTGAAGAATAAATCTGTAGCATCAAACAGTTATATCAATTGGGTGTTCTTGATCATCCACAAGCAACACCTGAGACCCTTCTTCAATAATCATTGCACCAGCTTCATTTGCTCTACTAAGATGTTCACAAGGACTTACCGCGAATCCAACATGAGTCATTTCCCCTGCATCAAGCATCACACTCTGGAAACCAACCAACTGTTTCACAGGGTTTCCATTTTTCTGGTTTTTAGGCCTCATAAACAGCAATACAGGATGCTTCCCTACCATGCTTCCATGATTTTGAACTCTCACTGTGACCGAGAGTGACATGCTTTGGCAGGTTTGTTCTCCCAACTCCGAAACTAGTTTGTACCTTACGGTTTCAGAATTTTCAACCATGAAATGAGTGGATGATTGGTTCAAGTGAAGCTTGGCATGTGTAACAGAAACAAACTCATAGGAATACTTTGAGTAGCTTAGTCCATAGCCAAAGTCATACACTTTTGGACCTTTGTAAAATCGGTAAGTTCTCCCAGGATAGCCTGTAGAAGGATCAGCTCTCATTCTCATGTCTGTCATGGGTACTTTGATGTAATCTTTTGGGTACCAAGTAACTGGCAGTCTTCCTCCTACATAGTATTCATGACAGGCAGCACACACCATTTCAGTAATAAACTTGTGAATCTGTGAACTATTGTTTGGCCATGATGTTTGTTCGTTCATAACTTAGTCAAATACAATGCATCTCGGATAAAAAAAAAAGTACAATACAAGTAATCTTCCCTTTAGTCCTTGAGATTACAAGTGAGTCACTTTTAATCCTTGTAAAATGTTGCAAAATATCATTTACTTTAAAAGAGTATAGTTAAAACACGAGTAAAGTGAATGACATTTAGATTAAAAGTTGTGTAAAGTAAGGGACTGAAGTTAAAGATTTTATTACAGCATCACGGACATTTTATTCATAAAATACCAAACAAATTCACCTGGGTTGTGGTCACCAAAGATAATCTGTGCAAGTGCAATGCCTCCAAGTTCTCCGGGATAACCAGCCCAGAGGATGCCTCCAATTTTGTGGTTATACTTGGCTGAACTGATATCTACAGGCCCTCCACAAAGCAGCACCAAAATAACTGGTTTCTTAGAAGCTTCAGCAACGCTGTTGACGAGTTCAAGTTGCTTGCCTGGCAAGTCTAGATGAACGCGATCACGTTCTTCCCTCTCTTCACTTTGATCCAATCCCATAACCAGCACCACATAATCCACTTTTTTTGCAACTTCCACTGCCTGCTCAATTTGAGCCGAAGAACACTTTGGTCCACCATCACAGCCAGGATGATAAACGGCGTTCTTAACGTAGTGCTGAAACCCTTGCAATATGGTCACAAATTTACAAGGAGGGCCAGCATAGTTTCCAAGAAGAGTTAGTGGAGAAGCATTGGCATTGGGACCTATCACTGCTAAGGAAATGCTGGGGCTTGTTTTTGGAAGTGGTAGAAGTGTGGGAGAGTTTTTTAAGAGGACAATGCCATTTCTTGCAGCTTCAAGAGCCAGATATTGGTGCTCTTTGGAACAGACATGATTGGGACCAATCATGCCAAATGGAAGACTGCTTGGATTTCCATCAAACAGGCCTAGCCTCATTCTAATAGAAAACAGGTTGTGAAGGGCACGGTCTATTTGAGACATGGATACTTTTTTCTGCAACACTGCGGATTTAGCATGATCCGTCAAATAAGTACCACATTCCACGTCCATCCCTGCAAATTTTAAAAACATATTCACTGCAATGCATCTAAAGTACAACAACAGTACGTGTAACTAAATTCAGGAAGTAGTCCTTCCTTTTGGGTAAACTACACTTGACCTCTTCAAAAGTTTTCAGAAATGATACAATACCATTTTCAACCAAAAATTACTTTTTCTCCTTACATGAAGTCTGAGAAACTGGAGTGCCCAAGTTCTGTTTGAATAATTTAACACAATTTCCATACGCATGACTTCAGTACTTCTTAAACACCTTAGAGAACTATATTGGGTGAGAGAAAAGACACAATATTTGTTTAGCGCCCTCATAAAAAAAATTTAGACTCTAGATTACCCTCCAAATGTGAACCGTTTGAATAAAGAATTTTCCAGGATTGCTTACACTGCATCAGTTCATCTACACAGGGAATTATGGTTTGTCTAAGTAGGAAGGTTGTACTTCGGAGTTTCTTTGCTATATCAGAATATTATTGATTTCATGGTTTCCTATTCCTATCATCTCAAATGGATTTAGTAAAGATAAACTATGGAAGAGTTTGTTTAAGATAAAAAAAAAAAAAAGAGTCACCATTCTGGTAGAAGATAGGTTAATATTCTTTAGAGACTTAAAACAAATCTAGTTTTTGCTTGCTTATACTATCATAAAAATTAATTTCTTTAGAAAGCATCTGATTTTGAGTCAAAATAACTTCTGATTATTAATGAGATGATAATATTACTCCAACTAAATCCTCACTGAGTGAGGTAATAGTTATTAGAGCAGTGCTTAATAGTGGAGACAAAATGCTACGAAAGACTTCTAACCAATCATTTGCGTTAATCATTTTATGTGATAGAAAAAACAAGTATTTTCGAAAAAACAGTGCTACTTTTGCCGGAGAAACACCAATTAAACAAATATTAATTTAAAAGTTTAAACAATATCAATGTAATTTGACGGAAAACATAGCTCCGAAAATATTTTTTTTTAGTAAACCACCATTTCCCTTTTCAAAAAGGGCACAAAGATTCTTGTTGTTTTCCTGAAAAAGACTTTCGTGTTTTTAACACTTTCCTAATTTATCATCCCATCTCACCATTTTTTTTTTCCTATTTAAAAAAATCTCAAATTTGTTACTTTCAATTATTTTTTTCCTTTATAAGCTAATCTGTGCTCCTTCTCTCCAAATTGCAGCTAGTAATACTTTTATAATTTAAAACATTTTTTGTTTTCAGTGTATTTTAGAACTTTAAATGTATTAATTAAACATATTTTATTTATAATTTTAAATATTTTTTAAATTGTATTTCTTAAGTTTTACTTAAATTTTAAAAATACACATACATAACTTTGCACGCCAGTGTGGAAAGTAGAGAGAAAGTCTTCTTGTGGGGCTCACAGATGTCGGAAAATTATGTAATATACTATTTATTGATATGCATCATTAATGAAATCATTAATGAAAATACAAAAATGGAAACCTTAGAAAAACCTAAAAGAAATACTGATAAACATATTATGGGTACCTAATATAACTGGGGAAAGCCAGCGACTTTGGCATTAATATGGTTGAGAATGAATACCACTGTAAAGCCATGTTATTGTAAACCGACAAAAGACAGGTGATAAAAGCCTCTACGTACAGGTAACATGAGATTTAGGTGGTTTCAATTTGCAACAAAGATTTAACAGTGCGATTGATATTATGAATTGACGCAAAAGAGAGACATATATACCAGCACGAAGAACATCAGCTACAGCATCCTCCGCTGATTTTGCAAATCCTTGCTGGTCATGTATGATCCCCACTGCTCCACAATCCGACGTAATATAGCCACGGAAATGCCATTCTTTTCTGGCCGTTTTGGTTAACAGGTTGAAATCCGCACAGCTCGGAACTCCGTTCACGCGGTTGTAAGCACACATGATCCCACTGGCCCCTCCTTGCTGTACGCAACTCTGAAACGGAGGCTGGTATGTGTCCGCTAAATCTTGCAAACTCACCTGAAACAGATCATAATAATGTCTGTGTATCTAATCCAAGAGTTAAGCAAAAAGAGGAAGGTAATTAAGAAGTATGCAGAGTGAAGTGGTTAATTACGCGAGCATCGAAGAGAAAGCGATCCACGCCCTTCCAATTGTCAAGATCGTAAGCCGTGAAGTGTTTGCAGCAGGCGGAGGCTTGAAGGTGGCCCCTCAACTTGCCTCCGTGAAAGGAGTCTCCTTGGAGGCCTCTGACGTAGGAAACTGCGTAGCCGGAAGTGAGGAGAGGGTCTTCGCCGGGTGTCTCTTGTCCTCGGCCCCATCGCGGGTCCCTGAAGATGTTAATATTGGGAGCCCAGAAGGTGAGCCCCTGGGCCTGGCCTGCATTATAGATTGCGCGGGCTTCGATCCCAATGGCGCGTCCGATGCGGTACCAGAGGAGGGAGTCGAAGGTGGCTGCGCTGAGGATGACCTGAGGGAAGCTGGTGGCGGAGGAGATGGAGGCGTTGAAGCGGATGCCGGGGCCAACGCTCCCTACGCCATGAAGGGCCTCGCTCCACCACTGGTAGGCGGGGATGCCGAGGCGGGGGATGGAAGGCGCGGTGTTGACGAGTTGGGAGAGTTTCTCTTGGAGTGAGAGTCTGGAGAGAAGGTCTTTGGTTCGTTGGGGGATGGGGAGTTTGGGGTTGCAGAATGGGTAGGATCTGGAGGAAGGGTTTGACCAATCGCAAGCGAATGGTGGGTTAGATGAGTGAGCAGTGTGAAGAGTGAGGAAAATGATGGTTGCAAAGGTGAGGCTGAGGGCCATGCTCTGGACGCAAAGCTATAACTAATGTCCAAGGTTGATAGTGTGGAAGTGGGGATTGAAGGTACCATGTTAAGAAATTTTCATGGCTATTATCATATAGTAGAAAAAGGGTCACTTACATCCCTGATTTAACGTCTCAGTCCCACCTTAATTTTGAAATTTACCTTAGACCCTGGAAAGTCCCACTTAAATTTCTCTATAACCCTTTATGCACAATCTTTTTCTTTCTCATTTCTTCTTCGCAAAATCGGCATTGTGTTTCTCCTCTATGGTGGCTGCACTGTTAGCGTTTATCCTTGCATTGCTGATCCAAAGGGTATTTTTCTTGCATCTTTGTTTGTGGTTGTTTGTAGTTGCCTTTTTTTTGTAAGGGAGATTTCTTTCCAATTGGATTTTGTTTCCATTAACGGGGTTGAAGCGCGGATTAACGAGCGGATTAGTTTGTTGTTTAGTTCTACTAGTTTGAGGGTGACTGTGAGGATGGATGAGCAGGTGGGATGCATATTCGTTTCTCCTCTCATATAGAAAAATTAGCAGTAATTACACGTAGGACCAATGCTATTTTACGTCCATACCCTCCTTAACACTGTCCACTGCATCAAGAGGAACAAGTTGAAAGACACAAAGTAAAATGGATTTTGCATATAGTGTATAAAGCATGAAAATTGATTTTATGTGACTTTTTTTCAAGAAAATCGATTTTGATGTGCTTTGTAGGACAAGAGAATCGATTCTATCTATATGTTAGGTAAGGAAATCAATTTTGAGACTTGTGGTAAAGATGGCAGAATCAATTTTGACACACAATGGTGCCTAGTAGAATCCAAAATTGATTTTGATATGCACATGGTTGTGAAAATCGATTTTAAAATTAGTTTGGCTTTTATTTCGAAATTTGAATGTGTGTGCTACTAAAGTATTGTAGGTGGTCTGCTTATTAAAATTTGTGTAATAAAAATATTTAATTATTATATTAATAATAATATATAATTATAAATAATGAAAATAACAAAAAAATTATAATATAAATAAAACATATATAATTATATAAAATGACAAATGTATATAATAATAAATATTATTTTCATAAATTTTAATTTATTTAATAAATTAATTTCAATTTAATACAAAATTATTTTTTATTATATTTTTTAATTTTTTATTACAAAATAAAAGTAATTATGAATATTATATATTAGAAAAAAATAATTAACAAAAAAATATACCATAACCCTTTATTCAAATTTTTTTTTAATAACAAGGGTAAATTTGTAAACTTACATTTTACACCTTTAAAATAATTTCTAAATTTTCTCTTAATTATCACATCACTCACAAATTTCAATAAATCATCTTCATAATCCACTCTATCATCCATCAATCCAAACAACCCCATACATCCTCTCTAATCCTCACAAATCCACTCCCTCTCTTCCCCACAAATCCCCACCTCAATCCAAACACACCATTAGTGTTACTCTTTAAGGTTAGTGATCTAAATGTTCATGTTGTTTTTGAAACTGATATTTATTTTTGGGATTTCAACCACCACATTCTCTAAATGTCTTTATTGAATTGTTGAATTCTGCTTCTTCATCCTTGATATTAAATGAGTGTTATTTAGATGTTTACATCCTAAATTTTAAAAATTGAAATTAATTGTTAAAATCTATTTAATACAATAGATTGAAATTAATTATTGGTTGCTTAAAATTAAAATTTAAAATATAGGAATGGTAAATATTATAGGGACCAATTAATTATTTTAGTCCCTAACTTGATTATCAAGTCATTAGTTTTTTCACAATTTTAGAAATTAAATTATAGGTAACATTTAAAAATAAATATATAGAAAAATATATATAAATTTACATCTCTTATATCCACGTCAGAATGGTACATAATAAGTTGAAAATATTTGATGTAAAAAGTCTCTCCTATAATAGTGATATTTGATTTTCTATTACTTTGAATTGGTATGTATGTGAAAATCTAATACACCTTATTTTTATTTTCACAAGTCAATATATATTTTTAGACTTGATAGTGTTATTCTTCTAAATAACAAGTTCATAGAGTCGAGTACAAATTAGGCAAAGTCAAATCAAATCTAAGTTAGGCCAAGTTGAATTAGTCCAGGTCTATGTCAGGTCAAGACAGGTCAAATCCAAGTCATGTCAAGTTGGGTAGAGTCAAGTCCAATTTGAACCAAGTTAGGTTGGGCTAAGACGGGCTAAGTTCAAGTCAGGTGAATCAAGTCAGGGCAAGTTAAGCTAAGTTGGGCTTACGTCAATATGGGTAGGGTTAGATCAGACTCGAGTCAAGTTAGGTCAAGCTGAGATCATATCAAGTTGGTTTTGCTAGGCCAAGTCAAGTTGAGTTGGGTTGGATCCACATCATGCAGAATCGAGTAAGACCAAGTCAAGTTGGGCACAGGTTGGGTCAAGTCCAAATTGGACCATATTAGACTAAGACGTATCTAACCTAAGTTAAATGAACATTGAGAAATTTTGAGTTAGACCCAAGTAAAGTGGTGTTGGCCCAGGTTGGACTAGGTTAGGCCTACGTCAAGTTTGACAAAGTTTAGGCTAAGTTGGCTCAAGCTCAAGTTAAATCAAATTGGATCGATCTCATGTAAGGTTTGGCCCCAAAAAATATCATGTCGGGTTAAAGTCATGTAAGGTATCCTTAAGTCAAGCACAAGACAAATTGGGTTAGGTCTTACTAAATTAGGCTAGGTTAGAATGTGTCTAGATCAAGTTGAATTAGGTTGGGTCTAGCCCAGATTAGAGTGAGATTAAGCCAAGTCGAGCTCATGTTAGTCTAGGTTGAGCTAAGACTAAACCATGTTATGTTGGGTCAGGCCTAGCCCAAATAACAATAGGTTAATAGAATCAAGTTTAGTTGAATTAAGTCAATAACAAGTCGAGCCTAGTGCCCGATTGATTTTAAGTTAAAAAAAAGTCTAATCAAATTTGGACCAAGACATGCAAGACCGAATTGAGTGAAATCAAACCTACGTCAGACTAAGCCTAGACAAGTTGGGTTAGACTCAACCTTACAACCAACTTGTGCAAAATAAATATTAATTAGAAGCTAATTTACAATAAATATGAAATATTTAAAAATGTATTTGTAATTTAAAATATTTTAATAATTCATATCATTTTTAAAACTATCTAGGAGTTTATTGAAATCTTATTTTTAATATTACAATATGTCAAATTTACTCTACTCTAACTCCAACACTCTTTATGTGAGAATTTTGAGAGTTAAGAATTTTTCAAAGGTTAATTAAAAATAAAAAAATAACTTATTTGTGAGTAAATTAGGATTGATTCGTATATTATGGATGAAATTGATAACTCTAACATTAATTATGATATTTTTTTTAAATATCTCTAGTCAATTTTAATAGATTTTAATTATTATTTTATAGTGTTCCAAAAAAATATAATCAACAATCATAAATTTTATGGTTGGGTAGAATTTTTATCGATGTCATTGAATTTAAATGGGAACTTACATTATTTAAGTAAAGCTCGCGTAAATTTTAGTTATGATGATTAACAAGTGTGTTAAAAATATACTTATTCCTGTTTTTATTAATATAGTTATTATTTCTTTGTTATGAATTTTTTCATGCCGTAGGGACATGTTATTTATTCCTTTCACTAATAAAAGATGTAAAACTTATTTTATAACTTGAAGTTTTGATTATGAAACTCTGTAAGATTATATAAGGATCAACGATTATAAAAAATAAAACTATTAAGTTAAAAGCTCATTTTGTATCTCTAACTATGAAATGTTATGGCATTTTACAATTTAAATATTATATCAATTTCCTTCAATGCACTTCGTATTTTGTTGGAAACAAAATCTCTATGGCAGTAGGCGAAGGTGAGAATAAGGCAAATTCTCCCGCACCATATGAATTCAATTTTGCATCCAATCTCTTGTTACCGAAAATGATAAAAGTATCCTTATAAAATGATAAAAATAACCTTAAATAAAAAGAGGATATGGATAAATAATTATTTTCAAAATCCTTTTTTAAAAATATTTTGAATTTGAATTTTTGGAACACATTTTTAAATTTTGGAAATTTTTATCCAAAATGCATTTTCAATTTTTTGTTTTTAATTTTTTGTTCTGAAATATATTTTTTGACTTTGAATTATATTTATTAAATTCTATATTTTCAAATCTCAAAATAAAAATAATTTTGAAATTTTCAAAAAATGATGGGTTGCATGTTAAAATTGATATGGTGGAAGAATGACAATTCCTTCAGTGGGCTTAAGAGAATGAAGCCGAAGATCATGCCATCTTGGACCATATTATTAGCTTCTTAGTGGTCAATTTCTTGATACACCTTCATAATTTCTCCTCACACCTTCGTAAATTTTTTATTTCCAAAACTACCTTTGGCAAAATGTGTAGGTTTTTTTTTTTCTGAAATATATATAAGTAAATCTCTCTAATTTTATAATTCAGAATGTATTTTTTAAAATTTTATAAAATAGTTTTAAATTGATCTAATATTAATTAATGAAGTTTTAATTATTAATTATTTTAAATTTTAATATTTAATTAAATTAGTGATTAATTTATAATCTAAAATAGTTAATAGTTAAATTTTAGTAATTAATATTATATAAAAATTTAGAAACTACTTTATATATTATTATTAATAAAAATTACTTTATATATTAACTTTTTTTAATTTATAAAATAATATATAATTTAGTTAATATAATAATTAATTATTTTTTGTCTTTAAATTAGTTATTTAATAATTTTTTTTATTACAAGTGTTTTTTAAATAAATAATTTTTAAAATAATTATTTACTTAAGAAATAGATTAAATTTATTCATTAAATAGAAATAAGTAAATTATATTTTAAAAAAACAAAATATGCTTATTTTATTAAAACAAGTAATTTTCTTAGATAGGCGCAAACTAACTCATCTAATATAAAATTAATTATGATAATAAATTTCAAATTGCCCGTTATTTTAATAAGATATGTGTGTATAATTATAATTTAATTTTAAAAATAGTAGAAACAATCTAGTTTTAAAAATTTGAGTTTACAAACGTGCTGACTTTAAAACTTAAAATGATCAGTAGATTAACTTCAACAAAATTATATAAGGTTATTTATTAATAAGAAATAAACTATTAAAGAAATTCTGTCAAACTTAATTTCCAAATAATACATCAACAAACGAACAAAATTAAAAATGTATTTTGAGTGATAATATGTTTTATTTTACATATTTTTTTTGTATATTTCAAATGCTTTGAGAACTTTGAGCACATTAATACCAAGCTCTCATGTTCAGACTAAAATAATGAGCGTTCTTATCTTAATCCAACCAGTACAAATCCAACTTTTCTAAATGAATATAAAATTACGAAAGTTAATCAAATTAGACTATGATGGAGCCTGAAACATCACTTTTTGAAAATTCAAACATTTCTATAGTTTTCAGGTACCTTCCCATGACATCACAGCTTTAAAATTAACCTATTATTCAAAATTACCGGGTTTCTTTATAAATATTTTCTAAAATGAAATAATTTTATAAGTTATTTGTTTAAAAATAAAAAATTAGAATTATATAAGATAAATATGTCACATCAGGGGTAGGTTAATTAAAACACCATATCTAATGAAAGTCTTTTTCATTACCTTATCCAAAGTGTCCGATGTTAAAAAGTGTTGAATAATCATAGCAAGGAACCTTTTTCTACATGTAAAGAAATATATACACATATCTTCATGTGTACATTATTTACATTTTGCGAAAAGGAGATTAAATTTCAATATATTTTTTTATCAACAAATGTTAATATATTAATCATAGTTGATGATAAATTCGAACTCATAATGTATCCGCTTCCACTTTTATTATTTAGTTAATCTTATATTTTTAATTCACAATTTTTTTTAGTTTTTATTTCTTAAACTGACATCCTTTTCATTAGCATTTACAAATGTATCATCTAATTTTAGTTTAACTTTTTTAATACTTAAATAGTCATTTTTATTAAAGTCCCTATTGACAATAAAACAATTATTTTATAATTAAACAATTTTACTATTTAATAAAATAAATAATTGAAGTGGCAATAGGACTAGTTTATACTTTTGTTGAATGTGTTTTTTAAAGTAAGACTTATCTTCTTAGTTTATTATTTTCCTTTTTAGACCTTTGAGTTTCCCCTAAAAGCATTTACTATTAATAAGTCCTTTTCATGCTTTCAATTTATATGCATCCATCCTTTCCTTTTTTTTTTTAACACCTAAACACTACAACAATGGAAAAACGTGAATTGGTTTTGTTTGGAACAAGAGGTTTTGTTTGGATTAAGAGAATTGCAATTATTTAAGAACCAAGAAATGCGAGAGATGAGTATAAATGTATCCTCTCTTCATTACTCATAAAAGTGAGAAAAGTTATACTAAAGAATTATAAAGTTTTATTTATCCTTATATACATACAACTGTAATACCTATTTGCATGTGGTACTTTTTTCATTTTTTTTATTAAATTATTTATTTATATATATACTAAATTATTTATACTGTTAATTTAAATTTATAATAATTCTTAAATACAATAATTTTTTTCTATTATCATTATATATATATAATTGATTATATATATATATATTTTTTTTTTCAACCTAACTTATAAGAATTGGATTATTAATTATTTTTCAAAGAAGTTTTACAATTTATAATATTAAAATTTTATTATAATAGAAAGATTAATTTTTATGAACTTTTTCATGTTTAATGTTTAGAGAATGTTAAATAATTTGTATTTTTTTCAAAAAATAATTATTTAATAGTTTTAAAAATAATGTGTAAATTTCTAATTAATTAAAATCTATATAAAAATATCTTATATTTAATTTTTTAATTATTTTTAAAAATAATAATAAATTTGTAAAGCTACATTTTTAATATTTTAAAAAAATTAAAAATTATCTCACAATCATCACATCACTCACCAATTTCAATAAATTTTTTCCACAAATCTACTCTAAATACCTTAATCCAAACAACCACTTTTTTTTCACACTTCACAAATTATTCTAAATCCATTATCTTAAATCCTCACACATCATTTCCTTAATTTAAACACACCATACCATAAGTGTTGGAGCGTTCCAATATTTTTAAAATCTTAAAAAAAATTAATTTTAATTTAAATACGCTGAAAATGTAAAATATTTTTATATCATCCTTCAACCTTATTTATATTAAATTTATGTTTCCGCTAATATATTTATAATAACAAACTTTTTGTCGGTAAACAATATATAAGTGTCACTATAAATTATCGTTGACGTTATCACACTTTTTTTAATCTTAGTCTTCCTTTAATACACTATCCCTTATAAAACAATAATCAGCTAGCAAGTCATAATTAACACGAATGATCAATACTTTACATTAATATTAAAAAAAAAACTAAACTAAACTCGTATTTATAAAAAAATATGATAAAAAAATAGGAATAATCAAAGTGTGTTTTATATAGTTTTTTATGCACCTTATTCAAAATTAAAGCATTTTTTATCTGCATATAATTAAAATAACATCTAATGGAACAATTTTAAAGAGATTTAATTATTTACAGACTACTTATCTATATGCTATAGATGTGATTATCTAAGTACGGTCAAAACTTTTATGATGAATATAAAACATATATTTAATATTTTGCTATAGATTCTTGATATACAAAGTGAGAATAAAGATATAAAGAGTATCATACTTTCATTTGTAGTGATGATTATATGGATCTTCTAGCCGTAGTACATTTCTAAAGGTGTATGAATAAATGGAACATCATAACCCTTATACAAGCCATTGGACCCCTTCTTAGAAACAAAATCTATTTCTTCCCTTATTATTTGAATCCCCCACTAATTGTGTGTTTGAATTGGAAAGTGAATATGTGAAAATTTGAGAGAGTAATTTGAGAAGAAAAGTGAGCGTGATTAGATTGAGATATATTAGAATGAATGTCTAAGGAAAAATTTACTGAATTTCGTTTGTGATGTGATATTTATAAAAAAGATTTGAATTTTTTATAAATGTGTAAAATGCAAGTTTACAAATTTATTTTTGTTTTTAAAAATAATTCAATAATGAAATATAAACTATTTTTTTATGTAAATTTGAGTTAATTAAAATTTTGCAAATTATTTTCGATAGTGTTAACTAATTATATAAAACAAGAGTTTTTTTTATCATAAAACATTAATTTTTTTCATAAAAATAAGTTTGTGAGTGATGCAATGAATTTGATTAAAATTTTAATTTTTTTAATTAATAAAATATTTTTTTTATATTTTAAAAAATTAATTAATTAGTTTATCTATTTTTTTATAATTAATAATACTATTATTATTATATATTTATTTTTTAAAAAGTAATTGTATTTATTTTATTATATTATAATTTTATTCTTATTATTTATAATATTATTAAATATTTGTTACGAATAAATTAAAATAAATAATAATAATTTAATAAATTTATTATTATTATTTTAAAACATTACTTTACTTTTATTATTTATATTATTATTTTTTATTATTATAAATATTATATTATATTTATATTATTATATTATATATTATATTATATATATAATATATATCTATATATCTTATATTATATTATATATTATATATACTAATTATATTATATTATATAATTATACTATATTATTATAATTAATTATATTTCAAAATTTATATACATAATTAATTATATGTATAAATTCTTTAACATCGACTACTATAACTTATATTAACATATATATAATCGATTATAAAGAATTTATATACATAATCGATTATATATTATACATGATCGATAAATTTTACAATATAATAATTATTTTATTTTATTATAAATATATATATATATATATATATATATATATATATATATATATATTTTTTTTTTTTTTATAAATATATTTAATATTTTTAAGAGTATATATAGATTATTTTAAAGGTAAAAATAAAAAATATTAAGTTTAGGTGATTTTCACTTTATTATTATGCATTTGTGAGAGAATATTTTTACATTCTTTTTCATCTTCGAATCTCCGTATCAACACGTGGATCCAAACAAAAAAAAAAAAAATCTCATAAATCGATCATAAATAATAATAAATTTACAGATACAAACAGTGCATAAAAGTTAATAATACAGACTAAAAACTTGCAACAATTACCTCAATTATTTTATGAACCACGTAAAGGTTATATACTAAAAATTGAGAGATTAGTTAATTTTCATTAACTTTCATCTAATGATAAGAAAAACTCCGTTTTAAATTTATGGTATTAGAAAAAATAAATGTTCATGTGAAAAAGTAACTTTAAATTATAGGTAATATTTTTGAAAATATTATAATAAACTATAAGTATGAATTAAATATCAGATAGAAAAGTATTTGAATGTGTTTGAATAATTATTAAGATGATTTTAGACATTATATTTGAAAAATGAGTCTATTTTCAATATTTTTAGTCTATTTTCGTATTATATTATTGATCTATGTCTTAAATAAACAAAATAAAAATAAAGTATATTAATTAATAATAAAAAATTATTTAATAGCAATTAATTTTTGAGAAAAAAGTAATTAATCATTATGTAATGACTAAGTTAAATACTATTTTATAAATTACAAATTTATTAATATCTAAAATAGTTTTTACTATTAATAAAAAATTATAAAATAATGTATGAATTAATATATAAAATTAGTTACTTATTAATTGTTTTAAATTTAAAATTAAAAGCTGATTTAAAATATAAAATAATTATCATCTAAAATTTATAACTAATATTTAATACCAATTTAAAAATTTTATAAATTTTTATTAATAATATAAATTATTTTAAATATTAAATTTTTTTAAAATTTAGTACCTTAATTTTTTGTCTATATTGTCAAATACCAGCATTAACTATATTCTTATTCTCAACGGAGGAATAAGAAAAACTATAAGAAATACACTATGCAAGATGTGGAAGTAAAAAAAAAGAGATTTTTTAGAAGAAAAAAAATTGATGGTCCAACCAAATACGGCTGCTCACTGGCCATTGTAGCCTGTGAATGCAGCAACAGCAAGCCCTATCTATTCGTAAAAGTTGCTCTTTCGTAAAAGTGTAAGAAGTTAGTTCTTTATATTCTATTATTATTTTTAATTTCAATTTTTAAATTTTAAATATATTTTTTAAAATATTAAAAGCTAACCAAATACATAAAATAATTTCGATTAGCAGGGTGATTCAAGCACATACGGCTCCTAATATGAGGATAAAATCCAAAAGGCTTTATTTGTGTGAATTGGGAAGCATTGTTGCAGCTTGCGTACAGTTGTGTAAGTTTCATTTATCACCATATTATCCCAAATCCCTATCGATCAATGCAAACAACAATGCAATCTCCTTTATTAATTTCTACATTGTTTCTTATAATAAAGAATAAATAGTTCACACAGTATGGACATAAATAGTTCATACATAAGTATGTAATTAATCATATAAAATTATATGCATAACAATTTATAAAGTCTAGATAATACTTGTTACTAATAATTATTTTTATTTGCGATTATTTTTTTTATACTTATTTTTGTGTTTGTTTGAAAACTAACATCTAAAATTAAGTAAAATTTCTATATTAAAATAATTATTTATTGATAAAAAATCACCTAATATTTTGTGATAATACTTATTTATAATGTTTATAATAAATAATTTTTTTTATAAATAATACTTAATGTATATTTTTTGCTAAAATAATTTTATTTAATT
This sequence comes from Phaseolus lunatus, assembly GCA_013389735.1. Taxonomy (NCBI): domain Eukaryota; kingdom Viridiplantae; phylum Streptophyta; class Magnoliopsida; order Fabales; family Fabaceae; genus Phaseolus; species Phaseolus lunatus. Next base: position 9,769,587 of record CM023865.1, on the reverse strand, counting down.
ATCATGTATTATTGGATTTATAATATATTATTTTATTACGTATTTCTTTATTTGATATTAATATATTAAATATATTCGATCAGTTCATTTTTAATATCGAGTGACTTGATTTACTTTGCCTCATATATATAATTAAATTAGGATAATAACTGTGCATTAGCATCATATAGAAATCAAAACAGAAAAATATTAAATAAAATAATTTGTTACTAAAGAGATACAATGTTATAAATTTATATCATTTGAATAACATTACTTAAACAAAATATATAGTGTATAATTACACCATAAATATTTGCTTTTGCTGTGCATTTTGATGCGTGGCATCTGTTTAAGCAAGCTTTCCCTGACTAAACGACATTTAATGATGCCGTTGCAGCCCAATGCAATGCTGTGTTGTCTTGTCACTTACTTAGATGTCTTGACGTTTTTGTTTGTGCTCATTACCCTTCTAGTCTCCTCGATTTTGTTCTGACCATTTTCCTACTATCTCTAATATTTCTTTTATTTTAAAATTTTAATTATTCCAAAGTAAAATTTTATGTATACTTAAAATCAACATTTTATTATTCTTTTTTAACTTTTTGGTGAGTAAAACGAGAAACTTAATTATAAATTAAGAGAATATTTTAATGAAATATAATAATATTGATTAAAATTTATGTTATTTAATTTGTAATATTTATAGTAGATCTAAAGAAAATTAAAATTTGAATTAAGTTAAAAAACTTAGTAATATTTGACGAATTTAAGCAAGCTCTTACGTTGTGTATTTCCTGTCTACATGGATTGATAAAATGTGAAGGAAAAAAAATAAAAAAATTTAGATTTCGAGCATTCCTATGGTGAGCGGACAGAAGGAGAAAGATAAATAATATTATGTATACTATTATTTTACTCTTTGTTTAAATTATACTTGCAAAAAAATGTAAAATTAATTGAAGAACAGTAATTGAAAGAGACTTCATAATCCATTAATGTCACGTATTCAACTATCTTTTTACGAAATTAGGAAAAAATCCACTTAACCTAAAAAATGTTATTTTTTTGTGTTGTCCTTATTTGTTACTTGTTAAAATTATAAAATTTAACTGAACTTTTTTATTTTATTTTTATGTATGAAAAAATTCTTATTTTTTAATTTAAATGTTTGGCTCTTTGATAAATTTTAAATAATGGTAGAGAGTAAAATATCTGTAACATTAAATTAAATTTCCGCAATCAATCTAATTGCATAAAAGAACTGAGGAAAAATAATTAATATAACATTATGTTATTGTATAATTTATTATATTATCTACTTAATTTAATTTTTCTTTTATCATATGAATTAAATATGATATAAACTTCTCTATTCCTATGAACCAGCCCATGATAACAATTGGACGGTGAAACTGAGGTTCAACCATGATTTAGGCATAAACCAAAGACTGGAAAACTCGTGTCGTAACGAATCATGGTTAATCCAACGGTGACCAAACGGTGACCAAACGGTGTTAGCTATTGTGGAAATGAAAGTATGTGGGCCAGGTCTTTGACAGATGCCACGTGGGGGAACCAGCGATCGCCAGGCTTCGTGAACTTTCCTCTGAGTCAGCCACGTGGACTCCGCAAATCGCTACTGGTGGATTGTATTATCCCTTCCCGAGCAGCCATTGGCTCAACGGGACCACATTTCTATTTTTTCCAACCATTTTTCTCCATAAAATTAAAATCATTTCCAACACGTAATAATATCACTTTTTCTATTTCATAAACTTCTGCAGTGTCTAGAGTGGCTATGATGTATTTAAGGACGGCCATTGAATTTTACTATTCGTCAACTCTGTTTTTATTTATAAACAGACCATGTATGTGGTTATAAGATGGGAAAGATGAAATGGATTTTTGAAATTTTAAATGTCTGCAAAAATAATTAATTATATATATAAGTATGCTTTTTTGTTTTTTTAAGCTTAAACAGAGAAAAAAATATAAATTATCTTTCACATCGATTTTTATTTGATGTGAAGAGTAAAGGAACCAGGGTTCTATTAGGATTAATCATAATATTCAAATATTTAGCTATGGACAACTTTAATTAACTGATACTTAATAATGTCGTAAGTATTATCGGCTTCAAGTGGTGAATTTCATATGTAAATATGGTTAAATATATTTTATAAATGATAACAAAATTATATTATTTATATAATTATGTATTTATAATTATCACATTTACAACATAAAATTAATCACTTGTGATGTCATAAAGTTAGTGACCATTACTTTTAAGTACTTTAAGCGTAAATGTGATTAATTTTATCTCAGCGCAATTAATGGTGTTATAAATTCGTTAACTGTTAACTATATGTAAACATAGTTATAGACACCCTACATTGATGAATTTGATGGTCGAAGAGATTCAGTTATCCTAGTAAACTTCTCAAAGCCCATGCCATGGACATAGCTAATTTCATTCTTTTGTAAATCCTCCAAAGTCAAACACGAGCTCTCACTGTTAAAACTTTTAAAAATAATAAAATTTAGAAAGAAAAGTAATGTGAAAACGATGGTGTGAGAGTGGTGGTAGCAATGAAAACTCTGGGCCGAAACCCAACCCAAGGGGAAAAGGAAAGAGCTCTGGCGTTGATTTGATGAGGAGAGGTTAGAAGTAAACGGCAGGGACAGTAAAGTAACGGTGGGTTAAATATAGCTCAAAAGATTCCACCTCCTCCTAATACCGAAACGGCGGGTCCCACCCATCTTCCTCACCTTCCCTTCCCTTCGCTTCCCTTCTCTTCGCTGCTCCACTCTATAAGTACACCACCACACACTTTCACTCTACGCCATTTTCCTCATCTCAATAGTCTTATTCTCTCTCTAAATGGAGCACTTCAACAACGACGATCTTGAGTGCGTCGGCGATTACTACTACGACGACGACGTTCCTGATTTCCAAGGCCACACCTCCGCCGGCATTCTTCCTCAGCAACCCTCCCATGCCGACTATCACGATTCCGACTTCGACGTTGACGACGAAGATCTCCAAACCGTATGCCTTCTTCTCTCTCACTTCTTTCTTTTTCTTTCCTTTTATTTCATTCATTAAGGTTCTCTTTTGCGACAACAGAGTAATGCAAAGACTGATACCACCGCTTCAGAAGCCAGAAACGGGAAAGACATCCAGGGAATCCCCTGGGAGAGGCTCAATTATAGCAGAGACGAGTACCGCGAGACTCGATTGAAGCAGTATAAAAATTACGAGAGCCTCTCCCGTTCACGCCACCACCTTAATAAGGTTTCTCTATCTTGTTTTTGATTCCTAATAATAGTTAGTAAGTAAAAGAAAATTAATATAATTTCGAACCGTTTTTCTTAGCCTATATTTCTTTTTCGTAGGAGTGCTTGAACGTGCAGAAGGGGAAGACCTTCTATGACTTCTTCTTCAATACAAGGCTCGTCAAGTCCACAATCGTGCATTTTCAGGTAGAGACTTCGTTCATCGCCGCTTTTTGTAGATTCCTAAACATTTGAGGGTATAGGGGTCATTCAGTTGCGATATGCCTTTTTCACTGCTACATGCTAGCTTTAAACGTTTATTACTATAATTATAATTAAATAACTTTAAATTATGAACATGCGTCTTTGTTATACTTTTGTAATAATTTTCATTATGGTTTTTATGGACTACTGTTATCAGATAAAAGGGTTATTTGCTTTAATGCGTGCAGCTTTTCTTTACTTTGTTCGCCACACAGCCATACCTGGCTGAGAGTTATCTTATCTGACTGAAAAATTTGCTGTGCATAATTTTGCTATGCTAGTTTTCAGGGTATGTAATTTGTATTGTATTTTTAAACGCGGATGGAATTAAAGGCAACTTCCCTTTATATAAGGGTTTGTTGAATTGGATCTCTTTGGTACTTTACATGGATAAATTCTCAGCCAAATTTAAGCTTTGTATATTTTAAGATTAACATGTAGAAAGCCTTTTCCTCTGGAACATAATATATTATATCATTAATTAATCTGTCCGGGAAAATTTTACAGTGCCCGGATTTCTTTAGTAAAGGAATTGAATCTTCTTTTAGAAAATTTTCTGATAAAGATATTTCAGCATTTTTCTTATCATTTGCCCTACTTCAAGGCTTTTTAACCCAGAATTTTATTCACTGATCCTCAAGCTTTTCTCCCCGTCCGTTTACAGTCTGTTTGTTTATCAAATTTTCTTTATTATAAAATCAATGGAGTCAATTTTCACGAGAATATCTTCGATAGATGCCTGATATTCTTTTCTTCAGACATGACTGTTTCATGCTAATGTATGGGTATGGATGCATAAAGGCTATGCTATGACTTGACATTCTTAAAAGTTTGGTGATTTCCTTTGAACAGATTTTCTTCATGTATATTAATATGCTTACTTGCAATAAAATGATGGTGCACACACAGCACCTACATACATCCACATGCAACACTTTGGATTAGAGTAACAGAGCTTTATCGACTTTGTCCATTTTTTTCCCAAAACTAAAATAATGATTTTGTGTTGTATTGCATCAATACTGTTTCTAAGTGGAACTAGCAGAGTCTTACCCTATAAAAGTTAGCCTACCTTGGTCTATTTTTATTTTTTCGTTAATTAGCATAATCCGTATTGGATTCTTAAGCGAAATATGTTATTGGGATGTGCTTTCTTGTTGAACTGCCGGAGGAGAAAGCTTACATGGTTGACAGATCGTCTTGTATGTTCTCTTTTACTTTTAACAGTGCATTTAGCTTTCTTATTTACTACTAGAGTGACTCAAGACTACAACAGTGGAATGTTTTGTACTTGTACGGTTGAAGAATAACCTTTACTGCATTCTGCTGCTTGAATAATTCAATGTTTGTTTCCCATTTATATTTGCTGCTTTTTATGTATGAACAATCCATTACCCTTATAAAACATATGCATGCGTGCATTCTTCTCTGTAATTGATATCTATTTGTGAAAGTAATAGCTGTTGCCCTATTTTTTTTTTTCTGCAATTTAATTTATTGCTTAACCTGTTTTTGCATTTGGCCCTCTATTTATCTCTTTATGTCAGCTTTTAAAGCAGGTGGAAAGTGAGCAGCGTGGCAGGACCTTATAATATGGTATGATAGGAAAATATCTGACCACATCTGAGAGGGCTCTAACAATATCTGTTATTAGTTAGTCTTGATCTTTTCCTTGTCAAGAGAGGCTTTTACCTCTTCATGCTTCAAGCTTATTTGTGTATTTTTACGTTCTTCTTGTCTATAGAATAGTAATCATTTAATTAATGTTTATTGTATGTTCAGTCCTTTTCGTACCTAGATAGTCTATTACCTGACCGGTGATGCTAATGTTACATTTAGCATTAATATGGAGATAACTCTTACTGTATAGAACTGTGGTTGTTTGATAAATTCTATTGTATTTTAGAAAAATTGTTATTCCGCCTCATCATCATGAAAGCACTTTTATTTTTTAGAACACACATGATTAAGTTTTCTTCAGTTGTATTCGTACCCGCTTTTCCTATTGGAGACTGTATGTCTCGGTGATTGTTGATTTCCATGAAATTAAACTATCACTGGTGTGTTTACACATGATTAAAACGATAGCCCTTTTCGTTCTCGGCCTGTCTTGTTCTCCCTCCAGTAATCGGAGTCATCGATTGTAGTTTGGCCACGGCATGCGTCATGTCCATATTTAACACCCAATCACTTGAATTCTGCCCCTTTTGCTCGAATGGAAATGACAAAGATATTCAATTCTGTGCTTCAAGTCCAATGTCACCTGACACGTACACAAACTCTGAATCAATTAGGAGTCACAATATACTAAAACAACAGCTTAATGCTACAATATATCGTATAACGTACTACTCTTAGTTCTAACAATTAGATTAATTGTTATTTGACAGAAATATTTATAACTAAAGGGTCATGTTCAATTCTAGACCTTGGTGGCTTGTTTATCATATTATATTTTCTCTTACTTTTTCCCTGTTGGGTGTTGATATTGATGTCATCAATATATGCAGCTGAGGAATTTGTTGTGGGCAACTTCGAAGCATGATGTATACCTTATGCAAAACTACTCAGTTATGCACTGGTCCGCAGTATTACGAAGGGGTAAAGAAGTGCTTAACGTAGCCAAACCAATTGTTCCGAACCTTGTACGTAGACACTTAGTTAATGTGATTTGTTTCAGTTGTGATCAATGCATTGGATACTAGTGTTTTTTTGTTCATATGCAGAAGCGTCCTGGGTTTTTGGCTCAGCCTGTCTCCAGAGTGCAAATAAGCACCATGACTGTTAAGGAAAATCTGATGGTGGCCGGTGGTTTCCATGGCGAGCTTATATGCAAGGTAGGGTTATCATTTCTTTCCAACTCAATAATTAACTGTATGAAGGGCCCCGTTTTTAAATTGTGTGAATTATTCATGGACCAGAATTTGAAGCAGCCTGGAGTTCTATTTTGTGGTAAAATAACTACAGATGATACTGCCATAACCAATGCTGTGGATGTTTACCGCAATCCAGCGTAAGCAGCTAAATGCAGACATTTTTGTTTTGGTTAAGTTTACATAACTGAACCTTCACTTTGCAGTGGATCGTTGAGAGTTATCACAGCAAATAATGATTCCCAAGTTCGGGTTTTTGATGCAGAGAATTTTGCTTCTCTTGGTTGTTTCAACTATGATTGGTCTGTTAATGTGAGTATCATGAACTGATATTCCTGTTACTACAGTCTTCATCTCTTGAATTTTTTTTTTTTTTTAACATAGCAGTTATGTTTACATAATGGCCATTGCAGAATATTTCTGTTAGCCCGGATGGGAAGTTGTTAGCTGTACTTGGGGACAGCACTGAGTGCTTGATAGCTGATGCTAACACTGGAAAGGTACTTCAATTTGCAATTGTTTTAAAGGTTTTATTTTCCTTAATTTTTTATGTGATTACTGATTTTATAAATGTTATGGTATCGCCCAGATTACTGGAAGCTTAAAAGGTCACTTGGACTACTCTTTTGCATCGGCTTGGCACCCAGATGGACGGATATTGGCTACTGGGAATCAGGACACAACTTGCAGGTTGTGGGACATCAGAAATCTTTCACAATCTCTAGCTGTGTTAAAGGGAAGAATGGGTGCAATAAGAGCCTTACGATTCACATCTGATGGACGGTTTTTGGCCATGGCTGAGCCTGCAGACTTCGTCCATATTTTTGACTCTCATTCTGGTTATGTACAAGGTCAAGAAATAGATCTATTTGGCGAGATTGCTGGTATATCCTTTAGCCCAGACACAGAGGCTCTATTTGTGGGCATCGCTGACCGAACCTATGGTAGCTTGTTAGAGTTCGTCAGAAAACGTTACAATTATTACCTAGACTCCATGTTTTAATGGAGTGCTGTGCCTCAACGCATATACAGCTTATCCACTCCATGTGCATATATACCACAGGCTTTTCTTTTTCTTTTTTAATTTAGTGGAGAGGCAAGATGTATATTTTGGCTCCAGGAAACTATTTTTGTGATTGTTTTCATTTTATAGCTACTTATATTTTGCCTCCGATAATGACCTTGCTTGCTATTCTATATTAAAAACAATAAGCTAAACCTACTAAAACTTTTAATCGTTTATTTTTTAGTTTTTATAGTTTATTTACACCCTTTAATTGTTAACTTGTAATTATAAGTTATTCTTTATAAAATGTTTTTACTTGAATTTATTGACGAGTTTAAAGAAATTCTGTAAAAGAGAAAAAGGGTCTTAATATATTAATCCATTCAGTTAAAAATGTTCAACAACTATTTAAATGAAGTTAATTTAAGAAAATATAATTACGAGTTGTAGTAAGCAGTGTAAATAGATACATAAAAGTATTAATAGATCCATTAATTACTAATAGAAATATAATCACAATAAAAAATACAAATAAAATAAAATAGAAATATAATTATTAAGACTTATTATTTTTATGATAATATATATTATTGTAGTTGAATAAAATGAAAAAAATTGAGTAAATTATATTAATGTAAAAACAATTAATTCAAAAATATTTTAAATAAATTATTGAAGCCAGCATACATATATCTAAAATATCAAATAATTGTGAATCAATTTTAATGTAATATGTAAATACTATTTGTAATATATTACTTTTTATTTAAATTCTTCATATATACAATTTTTAAGTTGTGTTATTGTGGTAGTTATTTTTTATATTATTAAAGCCTCCTTTAATAACATCTTAAATTTTTAATAGTTATGTATATAGAGAAAGTGAAGTGGGGTGTGCCATCTGCCACTGGGCAGTTGCACGGTTTCATGTCCCCAACAATCAAACCAACTTGTCGACCAACCTCCAATGCAGTGTCTGACCTTCTCAGGGTAATTATATACTATAACTTTATTTAAAGTATTCAGAAATTAAAATCAATTTGACCCAAAGCATGAGAAATTAAACAGGCTTGAATTGATTGAAAAGCGTGTAATAATAATACACAATTTTGCTTGGCAGGTGGTAGATGGAGAAGGAACCAAATGCAATGTGAGATAAATATTAAAAAGAATGGCCAAAACAAAACAAAACGTTGAGTCAGTTGCTAATTAAGTCATGCAAGAAACCTCCCTCCATTTAATATTTACTTCTTCGCTTTTACTTTTCATTTCCCATATTAAATTGGATTAGGAATTTTGGTTTACTGCAAACTCCTTGTGTTATTAATTAAATTGATGAAGGGAAGATGTTGTTGTGGTGGCTGCGTCTGCGTACTAAGAGCCCAATTTTATACGCTGGCTACCACTATTTAATTTTGACACTAAGGTCTCCATCATCCTTACTAATACAACAACCTCCTTAATGTTCTTGCGGGAGCATATGTGTCAGAATTTCAGCATTGGGTGATTTTAATGCGTTGAATGGTTTCTTCACTTCAATCCCTTCTGCAACCGACTCAATAACAGGTGATCGTGATGATCTAATTTGGTAGACCAGAGAGAGAAGGTAGCAAAATCTTCAACCTTAGGATTTATTGCAAACATTTGGTTTTGGTCTTCACAACATTCGGAAAGGAAAATGGAAAGGACTCGCTACTTTACTCCTATTTCATTTTTATTTCTTAATGTTCAGGTTTTTTTGTGTCATTTTAAATTTTATTTTTACAGGGTTTTTTTAACATTTAGATGTTTTTTAATTTGAGATAAATTTAATATTTTAATTAGTACGTTTAGAGTAGTGGAATACTAATTCAAATACCTTCATGGTTTAAACTGGAATACTAATAAAAAGTGAGAAAAAAAAATAGAATTTCATGGTTTAAAGTAAAAGAAAAATAAACGGAAGGATTGAATTTTTTTTAATTTTAGAAATAAATCATTATTAATTTTAAAAACTAAAAGCACATCAGTAAAACCAGTGCATAAAAAAAATAATTAAGCTTAATTTTAATTTTGCTCAAAATCAACGAGTTTGCCTTAAATCCATAAACAAGTGTGAATGAACCCGCAACCAATATGTTTTAAAATATCTTATAAAATGATTTTTTTTTTTTAATTATGAACATTCATTATTTTATAAAAGGTACTTTCTTTAATTTATGTTTTTAGCGACATTAATAACTAAGATAAAAATTTCAAAACCATATAATTACTTTACATATTTTTTTCCCTTACTTTTCAGTAATGATCTATACTGATCTATGTTTCCATGGGACCACTCTAACCAATATCTTAAATGTATACATGATGTGTTAAAAAAACGTTACAACAAAAGTGAACTGTAAATACATTGTCCTCTGTGCGCAGTTCTGCATTTGGTTTGACATATGAAGTCTCTCATAGGCTGTTTATCCATACATAGCCTTCCCTTACAGACCAGATAAAGAGTTGTAGCATCTTACAAAGCCCAACACAGGCAAAAAAAAAGGGACACCCAGAATACAATCCAAAAACAAACCCCACTATATAGCACTTTATTATTTCTAACTCAAGCATTTAATACACACAGTAGGATCAAAGTATCAGTCAGAGTAAGAAAATAATGACTTAGGGTAAAATTTCTTACCCAAGCCTACATAAATCTTTGTATTGTATAGAAAATGTCTTGAGCATTAGGACATGCATGGTTAAATACAATTTGGTTTCTTATGGTTAAATACAATTTGGTTTCTTTCTTTCCATAAGTACCATATCAAGTCCATCCAAATCCCTTTTTAGACAAGGTTACCTTTCTTACCTAGAAAGCACAGATCGAAATGATTGAAGTTTTAAATGGGATTAAAATGAATTATGTTAGATATATCTCGTATATATGCCAAACTTTTTCTGCTATCCATACTTAGGGTGTGTTTTCCACTTCCATTTTTGCACCTCTTCTTTGTTTATGTAATTAAGTTTTAACCATTCTAAGAAACTATCAACCATTCATTTTTCTCACTCAACCATGATCTCCTGCAAACTAACTTCCACTCACAATTCTCGTTTTCCCATTGACCCGCTTCACAGAGTCATATTGTCTTCTCCATAGCATTTTAATGAATTCTACGCCAACTTTTTGCTATACTATGATCCCCTAACCACCTATCTATCCAAAATCGAATATCCTTATTATTCCCAATAACCAAGAGTAATTATGAGAGAACCAATTTCCATAAAATTTAAATGCTATTGTCTTGATATCTCTCCACCATCTAGATTTCTTACTATCTTTATTATCATCTAGAGTTCTCCATCCACCACATTTAGATTCTAAAACGTCTTTATTCTAGAGCTTCGGTTAACCCCTAAATCCAAATTAAAAACATTAAGAGAATACAGAGTTCCTAGTCTCAATTGGTAACTTATTGTACTGACCAGTCCCCGGACATCAGCTGGGTCCCACAGCATGAGCCGAAGCCACGTGGAATGGACCCCACAGGGGGTATTGAACAGAGAAGGGCGACGAGTCATCAGCCTGCAGAGAGGGGTGATGAGTCATCAGCCTACAGAGAGGGGTGATCAGTGATCAGCCCACAGAGAGGGGTGACGAGTCATCAGCCCACAGAGAGGGGTGACGAGTCATCAGCCTACAGAGAGGGGTGACGAGTCATCAGCCTACAGAGAAGGGTGACGAGTCGTCAGCCCATAGAGACGGGTGAGTAGTTGTCAACACCAGGATGGGCGGAGGTGTCATCGTCACTCGGCAGGTCGAGGAGTCCTCGGCAACAGAGTATGGCGAGGTGACATCGGCCTTGGGTGATTTGAACAGCATAAACAGAACAGTTAAGATTGGTTCCCAGAGGGGGCCAATGACCAGTTAAATACCCAGAGGTAGGGAGAGGCCTGGATCACGAAGTGCCTATGCGGGTAGCAGGGAGAGCACAGTTGGGTGTAGAGTCCTGAGGGGACAAGTACTCACCAGAACTAGGGTTTTCCCAGTGAAGCTACATGCATGGCACGTGAACAGTGAAGGTACTCCCAGAACAGGTGGCCCCAGAGACTAGGTGCACAAGGAGGCACCCAGGTGGTCACCCTGTGAGAGTTTGCACTCCAGAGAAGGAAACCTTATGTGCTAGATTACCCTAAGATTGGGTGATAGCGGCGCAAGGGTATTCCAGTAAACCCTAAATATGGCTAGTAGCGCAGTGAACCCTAATTAGGGCTAGCGGCGCAGTAAACCCTAGACTATATAAGGGACAGTAAGATACTTCACAAAGGTACGCAGTTTCTAGACCTAAACACAGTGAGAAACTTATACACTTGGTGTTGCTTGCCCTACACTGACTTGAGCGTCGGAGTGCAAACGGCCTCTAGGGCGCCCCCTTTCTCTTTTGCAGGTGCAGATTGCTTCGAAAGAACCAAGCACGTATCAACGTGGGAAGGGAGGCGTGTGAGTGTCGTGAGTCAATCGACAGGCGAGTCAACCGGCAGGAACATTTGGCGCCCACCGTGGGGCCTGGAGTAAAACAAGGTCCCATACACGAGAGTGAAAGAGAGAACCACAGAAGATGAGGAATACAAGACACGGATCTGTTCCACCGAATGGAGGCGACAGCGTTACCATGCAACAGCTGATGGAAACGATGCGCACCCTCCAAGAAACGGTGGCGGAATCCCAAGCGCGTCAAGCGCGTATGCAGGAAGACCTGGCCGCCTCACAGGCCAGGAACGAAGAGTTACACCGAGCCAATGAGGAGCTGCGCTTGAATTTGCAGCACATACAACAAGCTGGAAATCGTGGGGAAGATGATCGAGTCCCACCAGTGCCTCCAAGGGCCTTTCCCATGCCTTTCTCCCAAGCAATCATGAACACGGTGGTTCCAGCTACCTTTGTAGGACCCAAAACCGTGTTCACCGGGAAAGAAGATCCTGAAACGCATCTCACTGCCTTTCACACGCAGATGATGTTGTCAGGAGGATCCGACGCAGTGCACTGTAAACTCTTTATGGCTACACTGACAGGGACTGCGCTAGAATGGTTCGTGAGTTTGCCAGAAGGACATATCACGTCTTTCGCTCAGTTCTCCGCGCTGTTCAGGGAACAATATCTTGTCAACAGGGCCCCCCCACCAGTGTCTTACGATCTTTTTGATGTGAGACAACATCAGAGAGAGTCCCTCAAAGATTACCTTAATAGGTTTGGGGCGATGGTGGTGAGGCTGCACACCAAGGATGAAGACATGGTGGTGCACGCCTTCAGGAAGGGCGTATTGCCAGGGCCTTTCAGCGAGTCCCTAATACGCAGCCGCCCCAAAACCTTCAGTGACATAAAATGGCGTGCTGTGGCCCACATTGTCGCCGAGGGGGAGCTCAGCGAGAAGAGAGAAAGTGCGGTTTCGTTAAGGCCCCGAGTGCCTAGCCGGCCTCAACCGCTGAGGGTACATGAGGCGACCACGAAGAAAAAGGCTCAAGGGAAACAGAAGCCCTATGAGCCCCGAAAGCCGCAGCCTAGGGGGCGAAACAAAGATGACATGCCCCCTAGGCATGAGTTCGTGGTGGAATTGAAGGAGCTGATTGCCATTCCTAATGTGGCAGAAAGATTGAAAGTGCCCCCGCAGAGTGACAAGAGGTTGGGGCCCAATAAAAATGCATGGTGCGAGTTCCATCAGGCTTTTGGGCACCCCATTCGAAATTGCTTGGCTCTGGCTCATCAACTGGATGAGTTGGTGAAGAGTGGGTTTTTGAATGACTATCTGAAGGAGGCGTCGGAAGGTGAGACCGTTGCTGCGCCAAGAGCAGACCAGGGGCATGAAGTGCCCATTCACGGGGAGATCCACACCATATCAGGTGGGTTTTCAGGAGGAGGATGTACCTCTTCACAACGAAAGAAGTATGCGCGTTCAGTGATGACAGTAGAGGCCTGCGAGGAAGATCACTTTCCGGACATCGACCTCGTCTTTACAAAGGCCGATCGCCGAGATGTTGTTCCCCATGACAACGATCCGGTGGTTATTTCAGTAGTCACTGCCGCGCGCAAGGTGCACCGGGTGCTGGTCGATCAGGGGAGCTCGGCCGATGTGATGTTCTGGTCGACCTTCAATAAACTACAGCTGTCCCCTGATCAGCTGCGACCCTACGTCGGCTGTTTATATGAGTTCGCAGGAGATCAGGTAGAAGTGCGGGGATACATAGAGTTGAGGACCACGTTCACCGACGGAATGGCGTCCCGCACAGAGAATATCCGGTACCTTGTGGTGAACGCTCCCTCTGCCTACAATATACTTCTGGGCAGACCGGCCCTGAACCGGTTGGGGGCCGTGGTGTCTACAAGGCACATGAAGATGAAGTTGCCATCGATGGAGGGAAAGGTGGTAACCATCAAGTCGGACCAAAAAGAGGCTAAAAGGTGCTACGAAAATAGCCTCAAAACGAAGAGGGGAGTCTGCATGGTGACCACCTCACCACCGGGAGGAGGAACCAATGAGACAGATATGCCTCGAGGTGATGTCGGGGTCACCCGAGCAGAGATCGCCCGGACGAGGCGACCAGAACCCGCGGAGGAGGTCGTAGAGAAGGAGATCGGAGGGAAGATCTTCAGGATGGGTAAATCCCTATCTCAGGAGACCCAGGATCAAGTAGCGAGAGTTATCGAAAGGCATCTGGACGCTTTCGCTTGGTCCCCCTCAGACATGCCTGGCATAGATCCTGATTTCCTGTGCCACCGCCTGGCGCTGAATCCCCAAGCCAGGCCGGTCCGCCAGAGGAGGCGGAAGTTCAATGATGAACGAAGGCAGGTAGTCAAGGAGGAAACATACAAATTGCTGAAAGCAGGTCACATACGGGAAATACAATACCCTGAGTGGCTTGCGAATGTCGTCCTGGTGAAAAAGGCCAACGGGAAATGGAGGATGTGCGTGGACTTTACAGATCTTAACAGGGCGTGTCCGAAAGACTCCTATCCTCTGCCCAGCATAGATGCGCTGGTGGACAGCGCTTCAGGCTGCAAATTGCTGAGTTTCTTAGATGCTTTCTCTGGGTACAATCAGATAAAGATGCACCCGATGGATGAGAGCAAGACGGCGTTCATGACAGAGTTGTCTTGTTACTGCTACACAGTCATGTCGTTCGGCTTGAAGAATGCGGGTGCCACATACCAGAGGCTGATGGACAAGGTCCTCGCACCCATGCTGGGACGCAACGTGCAGGCATATGTAGATGACATGGTAGTGACGTCCCAGGCCCGAGGTCAGCATATTGACGACTTGGAGGAGCTGTTCAACACCATAGCAAAGTACAGGTTAAAGTTGAATCCCGAAAAGTGCGTCTTTGGGGTGGAGGCAGGCAAGTTCCTTGGGTTTTTGCTCACGGAAAGAGGGATTGAGGCCAACCCAGACAAGTGTGCAGCAATCATAGCCATGAGGAGCCCGACGTCGGTGAAAGAGGTGCAACAGTTGACAGGTCGAATGGCTGCACTCTCCCGATTTGTGTCAGCCGGGGGAGATAAAGGTCATCCTTATTTCCAGTGCCTGAGGAGGAATAGCAGATTCACCTGGACGGCGGAATGTGAGCAGACTTTCCTCAAGCTCAAAGAATACCTGGCCAGCCCACCAGTTTTGTGCAAGCCTCAACTTGGCACACCCCTGCGTTTGTACTTTGCGGTTACAGATAGGGCGGTGAGTTCTGTCCTGGTACAGGAGCAACAACAGAGCCAGAAGCCCATCTATTTTGTCAGCAAGGTGCTACAGGGACCCGAGACGAGATACCAAGCCTTAGAGAAGGCAGCATTAGCAGTGGTGTTCTCAGCCAGGAGATTACGCCACTATTTCCAAAGCTTCACAGTGGTGGTGATGATAGATCTGCCGATATGTAAGGTCTTGCAGAAGCCCGATGTGGCAGGAAGGATGGTGCGTTGGGCAGTTGAGTTGTCGGAATTTGACATCCAGTATGAACCCAGGGGCCCGATAAAAGGACAGGTCTACGTCGACTTTGTGGCGGAGATGTCTTCAACCGAAGCCCAGCAAGAGGTACCCAATTTCAAATGGGTATTGTCAGTAGATGGGTCCTCGAATCAGCAAGGCAGCGGAGCGGGGGTGATCTTAGAAGGACCCAAGGGGTTGTTAATAGAGCAGGCCCTGCGGTTCGCCTTCAAAGCCAGTAATAACCAGGCGGAGTATGAGGCTTTGATTGCTGGGATGTTGTTGGCAAAGGAGATGGGAGCGCAAAGCCTTATGGCCAAGAGTGACTCATTGTTGGTCACCGGTCAGGTGGCAGGAGAATACCAGGCCAAAGACCCTCAGATGGCCTCTTACTTGGAGTATGTCCAAAGATTGAAGAGTTCATTTGAAATATTTGAACTAGTACACGTGCCCAGGGAGCAAAATGCCAGAGCTGACTTGTTGGCCAAACTCGCCAGCTCAGGCAAGGGGGGCAGACAGAGGACAGTCATCCAGGAGACCCTGAGGGCGCCTCGTACCTATACAGCTGATAACTTGGTGGGAGTCCATCAGATCAGCCAATCAGATGGCAGGAAGAGGAGTCATCGGTCGTTGACTCAGGAAACCTTGAGAAAGCCACGAGTCAACGCATGTATGCTGTTGGGGGTAGAAGCGCCACAGATCTGTCTATTGCAAGATGGTGAGACATGGATGACACCCTACAAGCGTTATATAGCGGATGGAATGCTCCCAGCAGAGCCGGAGGAGGCAAAAAAGATAAAGAAAAACTCGTCCAAGTACACGCTCATTGAAGGCGAGTTGTACAGACATGGGTTTACTCACCCCATCTTAGTCTGTGTGCATGGCGAGCAGTGCGTGAGGATAATGGCGGAACTCCATGAAGGTATCTGTGGTAGTCATATCGGAGGCCGAGCACTGGCCTCTAGGACCGTACGAGCAGGGTATTACTGGCCGACAATGAGGGAGGATTGTACCAAGTATGCACAGCAATGCAAGCAGTGCCAGTTGCATGCTGATTGGCCTAAGGCACCACCAGAAGAGCTCAAATCGATATACAGCCCTTGGCCGTTTCACACATGGGGAATCGACATCCTGGGGCCTTTCCCTTTGGCGATACGGCAGATGAAATACCTTGTGGTCGCCATAGAATATTTCACGAAGTGGATTGAAGCTGAACCAGTAGCACAGATTACAGCACAAAAGATCCAACACTTCGTGTGGAAGAACATAGTTTGCCGTTTCGGCGTACCAAAGCGCTTGGTGTCTGACAATGGCACTCAGTTTGCGAGCCAACAGTTGGGAAAGCTATGTACAGAGCTGGGAATCAAGCAGGTGTTTGCATCAGTCGAGCACCCACAGACCAATGGGCAGGTCGAGTCGGCCAATCGGGTCCTCCTCAGAGGATTGAAGAGAAGGCTGGAGAAAGCAAAGGGAAGGTGGGCTGAGGAGGTTCCCAGAATAGTATGGGCTTACCATACTACCCTCCAGTCCACTACTAAGGAGACTCCCTTTAGTTTGGTGTATGGTTCAGATGCCATGATCCCTGTGGAGATCCAGGAGAGCTCGCCACGTTTCCAGAACTTTGTGGCAGAGGAATCCAATGAAGAGAGGAAGGTGAATCTTGATCTTTTGGATGAAGCCAGGGAAGAAGCTGGAGTCAAGGCTGAGGCGATAAAGAGGAGAGTCGAGCTCAAACACAGTTCCAAGCTGAGAGCTCGGCGGTTCCAGGCGGCAGACCTTGTTATGCGGAAGGCATCTCCATACCAGATAGAGAACAAGCTATCCCCTAAGTGGACTGGTCCTTTCAGAGTGACAGAGGCCCTAGGGAATGGAGCATATAGACTTGAAACTTTAGAAGGAGGTCCGATTCCTCGAACATGGAATGCGACTCACTTGAAGTTTTATTTCAGTTAAAGCTATGTAATCATGTATGCAACACAATACAGGGGACACTCTTTTTTCCCTTCTAAGGGTTTTTAATGAGGTCACCCAATAAAATTCAGTTAAAGATATATGTTTTTTAGTGTGTTTGTGCAATCACGTTCGAACCTGTCACGTGGAGTTAGAGGTCTCGTAAGTGGAGAGGTAGGTTCGTAGAGAACACCTCCACTTCGAGTGAGAACTTCCAATGTGAAAGAAGGGTTCGCCCAGAGAAATCCTCCTCGCCTGTGAGCGATGTGAGGTCAGTTCGAACCTGTCACGTGGAGTTAGAGGTCTCGTAAGTGGAGAGGTAGGTTCGTAGAGAACACCTCCACTTCGAGTGAGAACTTCCAATGTGAAAGAAGGGTTCGCCCAGAGAAATCCTCCTCGCCTGTGAGCGATGTGAGGTCAGTTCGAACCTGTCACGTGGAGTTAGAGGTCTCGCAAGTGGAGAGGTAGGTTCGTAGAGAACACCTCCACTTCGAGTGAGAACTTCCAATGTGAAAGAAGGTTCGCTTGGTTAAATCCTCCATCAACCATGAACGATGACAGGTCAGTCAGAACCTACAAGTGGGGTTAGAGGTATTGTGAAGGGAATGGGGTTCATAAGGAACACTTTCCCCTCCAAGTGAGAACGCCCAAGTTAAGGTGAAGGTTTATTAATGAAGGTAGCGGAAAGACAAGTTACTTGAGGTTCATTTTGCAGGTGTGTTATTTGTGATCGTGAGCCTATCAAATACAAAGCACAGCAGAAAATGAACAATGCATGAACAAAGTTTTATATTGCAAAGAGGATAATTACAAGAAGTTCAGCTAAAATACAACTGTTTCGAGGACCTATCTGGGCACTATTTGCCCGTCGACTACCTGCAGGGTTGCGGAGTATGGTGAGAGGTCCATCTCAGGATGCACGCAGGCAACCTGAGCAAGGGCATCACCAAAGCCTTCCCCATAGGCGTCAGCGGCATCATCAATAAGCTCAGCTTCGGTCTTCTTCGACAGTTCGATCTGTTGGGCAAGTTCCTCCTCAACCTTGCCCAGCTGAACTTCTCGGTTAATCGCCCTTTCCTCCAGCTTGGCCATTTTAGCTTGAGCCCCCTCTGCTTGCTCTTCCAATTCAATAATCCTGTTGCGGAGGGGGAGTATTTTAGCTTCAAGCTGGAGGGCCTCCTGCCCCTTAGAGAAGAGAAGCTTTTTGGTCTCCTTTTCAGATTGACGGAGACTACCCAGTTCTTGATTGAGGGCAGTCTCTCGCGTGGTCGCTTGACGGAGTTGGAGATCCTTTTGTTCCAGCTCCCTCTTCAGTTGGGTGGCCTCCTCTAGCTTCTGTTCCAGCTCCTTCCTCAGCTGGGCGGTCTCCTCTAGCAGCTCCGCCTCAGCACTACCCTTGACCAGCAAGGAGTTGGAAGCGGCCAAGAACTCCCCGAGACCATGGCTGAGGAGGTTCTCGAAAGAGTTTCTGTCCATGGCCTCCAAAACAGCTCTACCAGGCATTTGAGCGAGCGACCTTTGGAGCAGAGAAGGCAGCTCTGGGGCAGAAGGCATAGGACCAGAAGAAGGAGCACTCTCCCCACCCCCCTCAAGTGTTAGGATTGGCTCAGGAGGGGAGGAGGCGCTGGGAGGGTGCTCCCTAAAAGAAGAAGGGTGCCCTTCTGTGGCAGAAGAGACCTCTGCAGCTGTCTCCACCCTTTTCCTTTTAAAGACGAGGCCGGAGCAGGTGTCCTCGTCGTCAGAAACCTCCACAGGGGCTACCCTCTTGGAGTTTTCAGCGATGGGTTCCAGGGCAACCCCCGCGGGTGATGACGGACCTGCAGGGGCTGAACCGCTAGCATTGCGACGATTCAGCACGTCTGCCAGCCTCTTCTTCTTATCGGCGCTGAGCACCATACCTGCAGTGAATTCGAAAGTGTCAGAAAGGCGAAGTATTGAACAGGTAAATGCAAGATGAAGCAGTTAAATGCAAGATACCAAGGTATACGCTGAGAGTCTCAGCATCATACTCATGCCTAATCAGCTGGGTGGAGTCAAACACCACCCCCCAGCTGGAAATGGTTTGGCAGAGTTCTTGATCGGGAACCATCAACTCCTCGAGCTTGCGCGGCTTCTTGAACTTCAACTCCCCCACCCAGTATAAGGGAAACCCATCAAGCATGGTGGGGTCGTAGGAGCTGCAGCAGACTCTGAAGAACTTTCCCTTGAAGTTCTTGTATGATTGTGAGAAGAGCGTTAGCAGGACTCTCCCTGCCACCCCATTCAGGCTCACCCAAAGCCTCTTACCGGGGCTCTTCGCCTCGAAAAAGTAAAGGAAGACGTCGACGGAGGGGGTGAACCCTAGATTATTGCATAGAATGGAGAACGCCCTGATAAAGGCCCAACTGTTGGGGTGCAGTTGAGCGGGCGCCACGTTTAACTCTGTGAGCAAAGCCCTTTCAAATCCTGTGAAGGGGAGACGGACTTTGACTCTTTTGAAAATGGTGGCGTAGAAGAAGAAGAAGGGTTCCTCATCGTTGCAACGACCATCGGCGCATACGGGCTCATTTACTGTGCAGGGGCGCACAGAGACGTACGCGTCCGTTTCCCTGCCGAAGACGCGTCCTTTAATCTCGTTCTCATCATCCCGGTGCTTGCGGAGATCGTCGAGGGATGTGAGTTTGGAGGTCTCTGCGAGAAGATCCTCAGAAGCCCAGGGGTAGAGGGCTTTGTAATCGACCGCTACCGTTGGAGGAGGGTTGGAAGTGGTTTTGGTTCTGGCCATCTCGAATCTAAACAAATGAGAGGCAGGAAAAGAAGAAAGACTCAGAAGAAAGCAATGGCAGACGAAGACTCAAAGGTGGAATGAACCCAGGAAAGAAGAACAAAACCCTAGAATGCATAATCCGCACGCAGGCCCGTAAACAGTTACAGCATACCGTATGGATGATCAAGTTCACATTATAAAGAAGGAGAAGTCATAAAAATCATACCTTTGGTTGATGAAGAACGGAGAAGTGCGAAGGATCTGTTGGGAAGAAGAGAGCGTGCGCTGGAAGTTAGAATATGCAAAGGTAAGAATGCAAAGTGATGAAACAGTGAAGTGGCGCGAGGTTTTGAAGAGGTTTAACGTAGTCCTAGGGAGCGTAAACGTTATGAATCTCAAACCGTTGATACGGCCACGTGTTAGCAGATGGGAGGGGGTTGGTGAAGTGTCTTCTCAGCGTACTATTCATGTACTTACGCGCAGAGCCACGTAGGCCGCCCAAGACAATGACTTAGTCCCTACGCTGGAACAAGTTAACAGCTCGAGACTAGGGGGGCTTGTGTACCGATCAGTCCTCGCCTATCGCTTAGTCTCTTCGCTGAAACAAGTTAACAGCTTGAGACTGGGGGGCTTGTGTACTGACCAGTCCCCGGACATCAGCTGGGTCCCACAGCATGAGCCGAAGCCACGTGGAATGGACCCCACAGGGGGTATTGAACAGAGAAGGGCGACGAGTCATCAGCCTGCAGAGAGGGGTGATGAGTCATCAGCCTACAGAGAGGGGTGATCAGTGATCAGCCCACAGAGAGGGGTGACGAGTCATCAGCCTACAGAGAGGGGTGACGAGTCATCAGCCTACAGAGAAGGGTGACGAGTCATCAGCCTACAGAGAGGGGTGACGAGTCATCAGCCTACAGAGAAGGGTGACGAGTCGTCAGCCCATAGAGACGGGTGAGTAGTTGTCAACACCAGGATGGGCGGAGGTGTCATCGTCACTCGGCAGGTCGAGGAGTCCTCGGCAACAGAGTATGGCGAGGTGACATCGGCCTTGGGTGATTTGAACAGCATAAACAGAACAGTTAAGATTGGTTCCCAGAGGGGGCCAATGACCAGTTAAATACCCAGAGGTAGGGAGAGGCCTGGATCACGAAGTGCCTATGCGGGTAGCAGGGAGAGCACAGTTGGGTGTAGAGTCCTGAGGGGACAAGTACTCACCAGAACTAGGGTTTTCCCAGTGAAGCTACATGCATGGCACGTGAACAGTGAAGGTACTCCCAGAACAGGTGGCCCCAGAGATTAGGTGCACAAGGAGGCACCCAGGTGGTCACCCTGTGAGAGTTTGCACTCCAGAGAAGGAAACCTTATGTGCTAGATTACCCTAAGATTGGGTGATAGCGGCGCAAGGGTATTCCAGTAAACCCTAAATATGGCTAGTAGCGCAGTGAACCCTAATTAGGGCTAGCGGCGCAGTAAACCCTAGACTATATAAGGGACAGTAAGATACTTCACAAAGGTACGCAGTTTCTAGACCTAAACACAGTGAGAAACTTATACACTTGGTGTTGCTTGCCCTACACTGACTTGAGCGTCGGAGTGCAAACGGCCTCTAGGGCGCCCCCTTTCTCTTTTGCAGGTGCAGATTGCTTCGAAAGAACCAAGCACGTATCAACGTGGGAAGGGAGGCGTGTGAGTGTCGTGAGTCAATCGACAGGCGAGTCAACCGGCAGGAACACTTATATTTAAGTATAAATTAAATTTAAAACTTAATGAGAATACAATGTTCCTAGTATCGAGTAATATGTGGTGATAATGCTGAAATATCACATAAAAAACTTCCCAAGTTACGTTCTCCAAATTCTCCACACAAGGAATTTTTCCAATTTTGCAGTGTCTTGTAACTGTACCATAGTTAACATGATTTAGATGTAGTCCTATTGTAAAATTCTTCGCAATTTCCTTTTCGTAACTTTTTTATTATTTCTAAAGTTTGTTAAATGTAGTTTTAGGTTTGAAGAGTTGGAGAGGTTGAATATGAGAATAGGGAATTTGGAAGTAACTTGGAGCTTAACTACGGCAAAAAAAAATAATGTTTATAAATTCGGTCTAGGATTTGCAAAAGTATAAAATTATACTACAATAAAATCATTAAATAACAAATAAAAAATTAAAAAATATATATATTATTTATTATATTAAATTAGATACTATTTTAAATATTAAAAAATTATTTATATTTAAAGTAATGTCTATTATTAATAAAAGTTTATAAAATAATTTCTAGATTAGTATCTAAATTAACTATTAAGTTTTAGTTATTAATATTTTATATTCAAAATTAGTCTTTAAAAAGAGTAATAAAAACTAATTTATAATATAAGTAATTAAAACTTTAGTTGTTAAATAATTAGATACCAATTTAAAAAATATTTTGTAATTTTTTATTAATAGAAACTACTTTAATACTAATAATTTTTTTAATTTATAAAATGGTCTCTAATTTAATAAAATAATAACTAATTATTTTGATATTTAAAATTAATTTTTATTTGATAATTTTCTTAAAGTAAAAATTGAGGAAAACAACAAGAATAGTGTTACTTGTGAGTATGATCTATTATCAAATTTATTTTTTTATCGCCAAAAAATAACTTAAATAAATTAAAACATTTAAAAGATGTTCTAACCTTTATTCCAAACCACATAAACCAATGTAACCAATGTCTCTCCATGTATAAATACTATAATACCAACTAGAAAGATCCAACAGAAAACATTAACTAATCCTAATAACGTACCTCCTAAAAAAAACCATCTATAACAATCTTCCATAAAAAAATTTAAAAAAAAAAAACCTACAATAACCAACTTTGATCAAAGTTATCAGATGTTTAAATTAAGTGGAAGCAAAACTTTCACGTAGTTGTGTCATTGTTCGAAGGCGTGACATACACCACACAAACTGACATGTATATGAATTGCTTTTTAGCATTTCCGAGTAGTATATAATTTTTGAAACAATAAGCCTAGTGTCTAAATTTTAAAAACAAATTATTTACAAGTTTGTTTTTATGATACAAAGATGAGAATCACATACCCCAGCAATGAAAATGGCCACAATTATGGCGCATATGGTGAAGAGTCCTATTATTTGCTAATTATTTCTTTTAACATTGAGATGGCTTGATCCTTTTTTATGGTCATTGAGTATAAATGAATATATTAGAGATGCTTAAGGGGACAAAACCCTAAGGAGTGATGACTCTGGGCCATGGATTGTAGGTGAACTCTTCTTCCGTTCTTTTTCTTTTTTTGGGGATGTCAGGTTTTGATCATCCTTTTATTCCTCCATTAGTTATGCTTAAGTAGTAGTAGTATTATTTCTAAGTGAATGTAACCTTGAGATGTTTTAATAGATTTATGTTTCTTTTTTTTATTTATTTCTATGCGATGCTCATATTTTTCTTACTTTTTTTTATTACTGAACTTAGCTATGTGATTAGTTAATTGCCTCTTTACGTAACGCAAGGTGTTTCAAAAAGGAATTGAAAGATTGTCTAAACTACACCTACATATAAAAGGAAACTTAGATGCAATGTTGGGATGCCCTAAGTAAAAAAGTTTGATGATTAAAAATAACATTCATGGTTGGTCGTAGCTTTCTTCCTTTGTGGCCAATTTTGTATGCTATCAATCATTAACTTCATTTCATTGGCTAATCCTCATACATGTGCATGCACTCTATTAACAGTGCTTGCTTATTCACGCCATATCTTATCAAACATGAATTACATAAATATGAAGGGAATGGATCAATTGATTTTGATTCTTCCTTATTCATGAATGATGATAGAGTTCATTACTTCAGCATAGTAAAGCTAGAATTGTGTCATATATTACTCTTGCCTAGGCCAATTCATCCGTGTGCTCTCTACTTCAACTTCCCAATATGGAAATCGATTACATGTTCCTTCCACTTGGAATCCTCCAGATAAAGCTCATAGAAACTTGCTTCCCCACTTGATCTTACTGTCAATGCAGCACTACTCCTTGTGCCATATACACCCTGCATGTAAATAGATGAAGTCAAAGGTTCCATTCCATGATTAATTGATTAATATGGGGTTTAATGAATTGTAAACGTACTAGTGGTGTTTCTACTTCAACGAAAATGGAGCTGAGGTTGAATTCCCAATCAAGTGAGCATATATGAGGTAGTACGCTTTTGTCAGCTTTAACTCTGTCCTTCATTACCTTTTCAATAACCTCCTTCACACCAATCTCACCTTCCCCGTATTTGCCAACGTGTTCTTTGAAACTTAATTCAAGGCGCAGAGACTGCAAAAACATCACCTAACCCAAATTAGAACTCTTTTGGTAGAGAAATTGGCGTTCCAATAACAGTAAGATTTTGTTTAGTTGAGTTTTGTGCATCCATTAACCTTGTGCCACGGCGAATCTAACTTATCATTTGAAAGTACATGCAGCCCTGGTGCAACCTCTTCAATGGTAATAGCTTGTCCCTTGGGCCTGTTGGAGATGTACACCATTGATTTCGACTCAATATCCGCCAATATTAAGTTGAATCCGTTATAATAATGAGCCTCTGATTTTAGGCTGTCTGCAAATTCCTTCGGTTGTTTGCTGCTCTGCCATCATTTGTTGAGATGGATACAAGAAACAAAAGTAAAATATGAGTTTGGAGATTAATTTTGAGCAATTTATGTATACTAAGTTACAGTCAGATACCAACAATTCATTTGTCTGATTAATAGCGGACTTGGTCCCTTGAACAAGATCAGTAATACTCTTAATCAATAATAAAGTTATCCAAAAAATTAGAACATTCTATCTCTTTCTCTCCTATTCAACATGGTTATCTCATTTCTTTTTCTCTAGGCTGTTAGACAGTCCAATTACAAAAATCTTGATTCTAAACATACCTTAAGAAATAGGACGGGTAGGTCTCCACGACTTTTGGCCTCAGGGAGGGTATGAAGCTCCAAAACATTGGTGAGAAAAGCCACCCTTCCTTGTGTAGAACAAGCCAACCATGTTCCCATTGCTATTTCGTCTCTTCCTCCCAAAATATCACAATCTTCCCACCAACACGCCGGCTTCGTAGGCCTTCATCCAAATAACAATTATGTACGTGCATGCATATTCCACAAGTCATCAAGTACCAAAAACTAAGATAAAGAAAAATGAAACAGCAATAAGAAGAATGCTTGCCTGTTGTGATATTCATCTCTGTTGTTCAAAAGTAGAAAAGGGTACAGTGGGTGGCATTGCCAAAGGAACAAAGCTATACACATTGTTCAGTTGTTGAGTTGGCTGCACCACTCACCAAACAAAGCTTCCAGCAATAGAGGAACAATGTATGTTGGTAGTTTTGTAAGTGATGACGAAATGGCTTTATAGGCTACCAAGCTAAGTTGGCATATTTCTTATTTCTTGTATCCATTTTTTTTTCATTAAAGCAGGTAGATGATTTTAACACACCACCGTTACACAACCAATTAAGGCTAGCATTTAAGATCGAGGTGGAGGCATGCATAACAAAGAAAGAATTTATGTATTGCAAACAACCGATTAGTTTGGTAAAATCTTACAATTCCTCAATTGAATCTTAGTGTCTTTATTTGCTTGCTGCATTATGTCCTTGCTCCCAGCTGTGAACTCTAAAAGGTAGGATGTTAGGTTCCAAACAAAACGTGGGGGCTCAAAAGGAGATCATTAAGTGTACAAAAATTAAATTCATTAAAAAATAATTCTCGAAAAGTTTGCAAGTTTTACCAACCTTATCTTGTGAATGGGTCGTTTCAGTAGAACGCTATCTAAAGTTGACGCATAAAAGATGATCCCATAACACTACACCCTATGCTACCTAGCATGTTGGTAGCATACATGCAATTCAAACTTCTATTAAGTTTGGGAAAAGGATTGGTGAACAATTCTTGATAGTAGATAGGAAGAAGAGAAATAAATGATTACAAGCATACAATTAGTAAAGTAACTTAACAAAATGAAGAAGGCATCAAATTGGATGTTTTTACATGTTAAAGTGTAGAAATTTAGGGTTCTTAAGTTTTTGGCCATCTCCAAAATCGAAGTCCTTTGGTTTGCTATGATGTTTGAGTTTGAGTTGTGATGTAGTCGTCAAGGTAGTACTTGATCGGAATGGAAGGAATTAATATACCATATAAAACCTGCACTGTAAGTTATCTCAATGTGGCAGTGTTGAATGATTCATAATTGTTTGGTTTAATTTAGTCGCTGAGAGAAGCATGTTGAATTTAATACAACTATTATTAGAACAGCACTTCACTCCTACTTCTGATATGATGTTTCGGCTTCTCCTATTCCTATAATGAGCCACAATATTGGGAAGAAGAAAAGGTTAATGAATTGGTAATGTGTAGGTTAGCTTTTACTTTTAACCTTAGCGAGACGCTGTTAGGCGGCTAAACCACTTATTAGGGCTCCTATAAACTAGGACAAGGAGCATAAATAAAAATTAAATTAACTTTCAAACATACTTTTAGTCCCTAAAGTCATTTTCATTATTTCCTCTAAATTATAAAATTTATCTTTTTTATCTTTAAAGTTTCAAAACAAAAAAAGTTACTGATAGCTCCTTTGATTTTATGGTTGT
The DNA here is from genome assembly GCA_013389735.1 of Phaseolus lunatus. NCBI lineage: Eukaryota > Viridiplantae > Streptophyta > Magnoliopsida > Fabales > Fabaceae > Phaseolus > Phaseolus lunatus. Next base: position 9,742,901 of record CM023865.1, on the reverse strand, counting down.
TTTCTTAGTACTGATTCCATAGCATTTAAGTAAGACATGTGCGTAGAGCAGCTAAAGCTTTTTCTTTTTAATCACAACAACTAAAAATTTTAATTTTAATTTTATTAAGTTAAGAATAAATTTATCCCAAATTTGAAGGTTTTAATTTTTTTTTTTCAGGAACAATGTATATCAGACAATACCATCCAAATATCTTATTATTAGGCTAATCCTCCTATTAGGCTAAATGGTAAAATATCACACTCTTTTATAACTAAACAGAGAAATCTTAACTAACCTAAATGAATGAACTTAATTTAAGTGCAACTTTTTTTTTTCAATTTTAAATTTAAACTTTAAATAAAAGCAGCATTTTTAAGTTTTAATCATTGCAACATCATAAATTAATTTTGGTAAGTGTTATCCTGTAAAGTTTAACTAATGTTCTCTATTCCTTGGAAAAGTTAGTTATTTTTTCTATGAAAAAAATAGTTATTTTTTTTAAAATGATTTTTTTCCATAAAATTTTTCATGTTAAGCATTTTTTTTTAAATGATTTATGCATCTCTTACATACTTCAATCTATTTATTTAATTCATTTTCGATAAAAAAAAATATCATAAATTAATTTGAATAGTTGTTAGGCCCACTAGATGCCTTACTAAGTTCAGCTCGTTTAAGAACTAATTCTATAACATTGAATAAAAGTACAAAATAAATTTCTCATGTAACATTTAAATTATAGAACTTATTTTTTTAATACACGTTTAAATTGTATTCATTTCGTTTACAGTAAAGCATACTGATAACAATTTTATAACTGTAGAAATTTAAGTAAATATTATTTTATGCTCATATTTATTATCATTAGAAGGATATGTTGAGTGTGTCTCTAATTCTAATTCTGGCCTATTTTTATTTTTTAAAATAATAATACCTTAAAACTTATTCTTAAAATATAAATATTTCTTAATGTATTAATTTTTATTTACTAACATTCTTTCTAATAGAGATACTTCAAATGTTATTAGTTTAATTGATATTGTATTTCATAGAAATAATTTGTTATTGTTTGTCTTATGATTTACACATCATCCATGTAATTTTAGAAAAATTAGCATCACTACAAGAATGCAAAAAAGTAGAGACCAAAACGTAAAATTAGCTCAATTACGAACATTGTTAAAGAAGGTGAAAGACACTTTACTACTAAACAACCAAGTTTTGTGTTGATCATACGTTGTATAGGCGAACACAAATGAAAATAAAGTATGTAGTTGGACCTAACTGACACAAGGAGGTAGGTCATAAATGTTAGGGCTTAATTGTTGCAAGGTCTTATGTGAGAATGCTAGGCTCAGTCGTCGCAAGTGTTAGGTGGGGTGTGAGGGCTTAATCGTCACATAGTGTTAGGTGAGATTGTTAGGGTTTAGTTGATGCTAGGTAAAACTCATACAGGTAAAACGCGTCTCATTTATCCTCGTGAGTCATTTCTCTCTACTTTCCCAACTCCCTAACTAGTGCATCTTCTTCTTCTCCTCACTTATGGTGTGTTGTTGGCCACTATGAGCTGGTGTGGAGGTTCTTGTTACATCCTCAAATACAAGATTTCATTCTCATCTTATTTTAATTATATGTGCCTTTGATTTGAGTTATTATTTTAAAATAATATTTGAAAAACGTCCAACCTAGAAGGGCTTAGCCCACTCTATTATTCTTTTATTGCAACTTAGTGAAGGTTTAGCCCACTCTACCCTTTATGTCCATTTGTATAGCATCTCAACTACACTTTATTTAAACATAGAAAATTATCTAAATATGGAACTTAGTAAGGGTTTATCTAAAGTTGGTGAGTAATATCATGTGATAGTTGGAAGGGAATTTAAAATTAAAAAATATAATACAAAATAATTTTGTATTTAATTGAAATAATATTATTAAATATATTAAAATTTGTGAAAATAATTATTATTATTGTTGTATACATTTGTTATTTTATATAACTCTATGTTTTGTTGATATTATAATTTTATTTTATTATTTTTATTATTTATAGTTATATGTTATTATTAATAGTATAATTAAATATTTTTGTTACATAAATTTATGTAATATTTGATATATTGTATATTATAATATATAATTATATTAATTATTATAATATTAATATAAGTAATTAATATTATTAATATTTTGAATAATTAATATATTTTAAAAATAATTTACAATTTAAACATAGTGATACAATAAAATTATATATATATATATATATATATAACTATGCAGGGAGTGTATGTGAGTAAATTCATATGAAACTTAGTTCACTCTTTAGAATCTCTTCATATCACAGAGAACCCAAATATAAAACCTATAAATCTAATTTTATATAATTTTTTTGAAACATATTAATAAGTTAAACCGATACTTCAAGTTGTTTCATGCCATAAATAAACTCTAACACTTAAGAAATCTACGGATTCACATCTCTTACTACCAATAAGAGTCCTATATTCTTTCTATGTTCTTGGGGGCATAAACAATTTCCATTTTTACTCTTTAAGACACTTAGTGGTCCAACTGTATCACATTGTTTTCTTATAATGCATATACATTTATGTAGTTATATATATATATATATATATATATATATATATATATATATATAAATAAATGAGTAGAAGGTTGAAGATGTTTTTCAAAATTATATATATCAATGCTAATTCAGTAATTGTCTATCGAGTTATTTATCAAATTAATGCAACTGCGATGTTTTAATTTATGCATAAAAACCTTTTACATTTAAATAAATCATTCAGGCAAAATAAAAACTTTAAATAACAGAAAAAAGTAGGAAATTGATCCAAACAATGTAATTACATTTTTAATTCATTTTTGAGTTTGAGTTTTGTGTTCCATTACGTTAAATGTTTTTGGTTCGAATAAAATTGACTCAGATAAAAAATAAATTTAGTTTGATTGAGTAATCATCATAATTATTACTAAATTATATTAAATAAGAAAAAAAAGTATAATTTACATGGTAAATATTCTGTTATTATATGAAAATATGAGTCCATATATATGTGATTTGTTTTAAAATTTAAGGAAAATAATTTTATTCTTTATAAAATATATTAAATTAAAATATTCAAATGTATTTGCTTTAATTATTCCATTGTTTTAAATAGCTAATCAGCATTTACTACTGATTATGTTGATTGAATATATTTAAGTGTTATTTAAAATACTTAAAATTTATGATTAGATATTTAATGATAAAAAGTTGATTGATATGAAAAATTATAAAGTAATATCATAGAATGATATAAGTATATAGCTGACACTAAAGATTGTATAGTTAAAAAGAACTATTATAAAAAAAGGCTTAAATAAAAAAATATTATATATTATCATACGAAATTGGTTTTTTTTCTTTTTAGTCGAAATTTTAAACTTCTTCAAGTTTTACAGTATAAAACTACTATTAAAATAAATATTTAACAGTAAATTGCATTAGTTTTTTTTATCACGCTAAACAGAATTTCAATATCAATTAAAAAAATATTAAATAAAAATCAATTTTAAAAACAAAAAAATAATTAATTTCTATATTAACAAAATTAGATACTAAATAAATTATTGATATCTAAATTAAGTTTTTGTTATTAATAAATAATTTCTAAATTGATATCTAATTTAATAGATAAATAATAATTAAATATTAATTATTAGCTAAAACTTATGTAACTAATTAGATACCAATTCAGAAACTATTTATCAGTAACAGAAATTAATTTAGAAACTACTAATTTTTTTATTTTCTAAAATAGTATCTAATTTAATCAATATAGAAATTAATAGCTTTTTATTTCTAAAATTAGTTTTTAATTAGTGATTTTCTAGTGATATAATACATTATAATATTTACAGCATATTCTATTTTTATCATATTATATATATATATATATATATATATATATATATATATTGAAATGAATTATAAAGTTGTGCATAATATTAATAATAATAATATTATTATTATTAAATAAAACATTAATTTAAAGTCTGATATTACAACTTTTAAAGATATTCTGTAAACACGTTAATTTAAAAACTAAAGTTAAAAAGTGATGAAGGGATTAAATATTGGGATTTAAAAATACTAAATATTATACAAATTTGATTTGATAATATATATCTTACGAAATTTTTTAAATAAATATTTATTGTGAGGAAAATTTTATAAGAACAATTATTTTAGTCATATTTTATTTTCTATATTAAGTTTTCATAAACATATAAATAGGAACTGACAAAGAGTTAGATACTTTCACTATCTAGGGACAATTTTGAAATATATTAAAGAAATATTTATTTCCATTGAAAAAAAAATCTATTTGTAATTAACTTAATATAATATTATCTTCTATTTGATTATGAATAGTAATTTTTTAGATTGAAGTTAAATAGATATTTTAGTAAGATGATGATAATTTGAAGACCATTTTGTTAGGATCATGATAGTTTGTTACTATATTTTTCACATTCCCATTTTCACAACTAATAATATTATTATTTTATTTTAAATTTTTTTTATTAATTAAAAATATAATATTCCATTATTAATAGAAGTTGTAAAGTAAAAGTAAGAGAAAAAGATAGATGTAAACCAATCAGTGTATGAAACCAGGAGAAAAGGTGCAGTGTTTTGACGTTAATACTTAATAATCACTATGTCCAAATTAGCAACCTTAATTGTCTGGAAACTGCCTTTATTTTTGGTAATTAATAAGAGCAATGAAAAATAATGAAAATTGTCTTTGTATTTGAAAAGGGGCTTCATTCAAGTGGGCCTAAATGACCCAACACTATTCTCACTCCCATTCCTATCATTTTCTCTACAACTCATCGCCAAAATAATCACAAAGCACCGCAGAGGATAAAACTCTATAGACAAATTTTGTTACATACACTACAATAATAACTAATTTAAAATCTAAAATAACTAATAATTAAAATTTTAAGAATTGAATATTAATTTATAAATTATTTTAATAATATAAATTATTTTAAATATTAATTTTTAATTTATAAAATAATATTTAACTTAGTTAATATAATAACTTGTTATTTAATTTTTTTTATTAGTCTGAATCCGTGATCCTCTTAGAAGCCAAAATATTATATAGATGATCTTCTTATGCCATGGAGCTTATAAATGCCAGTATAGTTGGAGGATCTAGCAATATTAATCCTTTTTATCAATCCACATCCAATTCATATATTGAAAAGATTTGTTTATTTTTTCACTTGCAAAAACAAAAGTTTTTATTTTGTCTCACTAGTTAAAAGCTAGTCAATATGTATAGTTGTTAAATAATAATGTAAAAATGAAAGGTTTTTTCCTATTATAAATGTATTTTTATGACCTCATATTTTAGTAAAAAAAAATCTATATTTTTACTTTATTGAAAAATATCCATGGAATACTGGTTAACAAGATTCATTTAATTAATTCCTTTCCTCTTCTTACAATATTTTATTTTAAAAAATCTACAGCCAAATTCTACTCCTGTGATTATAATTAATCAATATCTTAATCATTTGGTCTATTAACAACTATAAACTTTTAGTTGGTCCAATTTATTTTTTATAATTGAGTGCCTTGCTATAATTTGTAATTAATGGATTGAATAATTAAGGAATAAAAATTGCAATTTCTCTCTCTCAACTATGATTCACCTGGTCGTTGATCTTCCATGCCAACTTTATTTTGCCATAAAAAAATACGTATCTGTAACTTAAAACTATGTTTTAATTGATATTATTACATTCCGTTCCCCCCATTTTATTCTTTTCCACCTATACGGAAAAAATAATAATAATAATAATCACAATTATCACTTCAAAGCCACGTCCAAAAGTTGCAGGGAAAAGAAACGGGCTGTTCAGGCCCGTTAGTTCCTCCCTTTGCAGTTTCATGATTGAATTTGGGCCTGCTCTATAAGTTACCTAGCTTGCTTCAATACTCCTCAATTGCAAAAATAATTTAACAATGTTTAGTAGCATAGAAATATAAACATCACAGCAACATGATTCACAATATTACCCTCTTGACCTATAAAGTATGGAAGAAATTTGATTGATGATTTTATTTTAATTATAATTTTAGGAAGATGGAAATTTACAAGGCTTTCTATGTGAACAATTATGAGGCCATTTTGAATTCTTCAGGCTAATATGGCCCACCACCCAGAATATAAATTTCCATTTTAGAAGGTTGTCATAACTCTAAAAAATCAATCCCTTAATGCTAATGTTTTTTATGAGACAACGTAAGATTTGGCTTCCGGAGACTAAATATCAGATGAGGGGACTGTATATAAATTCCGTAATCTATTTTCTAGAGAGAGCACACTGTTGGAAAACAAAACGGGTGCCATTGTATGAAGGGAGTGTAAATAGCAATAGCCATGGTGTGATCGTTAAACCAAACCCAATACATTTTAATTTAAATTTGATGTGAACTTGTCCATTAAAAAAATGGTCTTTCTTCCTGGCACCTTCATAATTTATTCTGCGACCCCCTTAGGTCAAGGGAAAAGACTATTTAACCCTAAAAAACTACATTATGGATTGTGAGAAGAAAATAAAGAAAAACTGATAACTCTGTAAGATGGAATGTAGGGCTTGAGAAGAGAAAGATTGATTGCAATGGGGAGGAAGACAAAGATGGGATGCGGCGGAAAGGGAGATGCTCAAAACAGTAAATAGGAAGAGAGGGGTCTAAGGTTACTTTTATTTTTTCAATTAAGAGTATAATGATCATTTTGCTAACTCTATAGAGGTGCAGGAAGAAGTCCTGAAGTGCAGGAAGAATTTGCCACAAAAAATCTTATTGGGGTGAAAGGCTGGGTCACGCCTCAGGGCCCACTTTGACTGTGTGAGCAAGTCTAGTGGTGGAACTTTTAAAATATAAATGTATAAATACACCCTGCTTGGCCTTTGGTTCCATCATTATTGTTCCTCAATCTTCACCAGAACTCCTCCTACATTTTCTTCTACCCCTGGAAGCAAAAGGTGTAAAGTCATTCTACTTTAATTCCAATTCCATCTTAGAGATATTTACCATTTTGTAAAATTAGTCTTACTGTTGTCAGAGTAAATTCCAATAATTTTATTTTATTTTAGGTTTAATTATGTTTTAACCAAAACCGTATTTTCTTTTGAAATGAAAGAATAAAATGATTAAAATAAATAAAAATCAGAGATCCAATTTATTCTAACAAAGAATATGGAAATATGTTTAGTATTTATTTTGTCTTTTCTTATTCTAACTTTTATTTATTTTGTCTTTTCTTATTCTAACTTTTATTTATTTTGTCTTTTCTTATTTTAATTTTTGTTGGCTCTGATGTCATATTATGTAGTGAATTTTAAAACTAATTCAATCACATAAAATTATCTTATGAGATGAGGTTTGCACCCACTTATATACTATGAAATGCTTTAATCTCTAATTAATCTGGGATCTCCAACACACCCCTAACACTAAGAATGACAATTCATGCGTGGGACAATATATTACGGGTGATTCGATAACGGCCCGATAATGGTAGTATGATAAGCCCAATAAACACTCGTTATGATTGATTCAAAATGATACTGATACCATATTAAAAAGTGGACTTTAAGTCTAACTCAACCTTATAAGTTGATCTTATGAGATTGAGTTAGACTTAAAGTTCATTTCTTAATACATTCAAAACTTAAAAGACTACAACATAATTAAGTATTTATTTTAAATCTTAATTCTTATAAATTTTAAATTTGTAAAAAAATAAAAATAAAAATTGATACATCAATAAATTTAGAATTGAAAATGAAATAAACAATTTTCCAATTCACATCTTGATTATCTTAAATGAATTGTGGAAGAAAGATACTAATTAATAATTGATATTTGAGATAAAGTATATAGCTTTAGTTTGATAGAAATAATTGTTTGTAAAGCATTAGTTTGACAGCAGGAATGAAAGTGTTGTGGCATTGTAAGTAAGACAAAAATAAAAAGGGTAAAGTCGGGTTTCTTTTTATTATTTCAAACAATGAAAACAAGGTTATCTCACGTCTTTTGATGGCGAAACTAATAATCCACGTGATACCCAAATTGCCTTTTTTAAAAAGTGTTTTATTATGGTTGAAGGTTTAAAAATGCAGAAGGTGCTGAATTGCTAATTTTGGATTAACCAGATAAGCAGTTATCCATACGGCACAGGCAGTATATAGGAAAAAGGGTTGCGTTTGGGTGTGAAATAGCGAAAGGTAAAGAAAAAGAGTTGGGGTGAGTGAGAAAAAGGGAGCACTACAGGCGCATGCAAGTTGCTCTGTCTTGAGAAACATTCCAATCCAATATGTATTATTAAAATATGGATTAGAATTAGGCTTAAAGGTTGGTTCTGTTCTGATGAATGCGGTATTCTAAGAATTCCAATTGAGCAAGGGTTTTGAGAGGGAATATAAGAGAGTGGTGGAAGCATGTGCAGTGCCGTGAAAAAGTTGAAATTGGAGTAAGTTGCGGCCCACCAAATCTCATAAAAATATCTCTGCCCGTCACTTGAAAACGACGCTTACATTGGATTTGTTACCCCATTTGCCAAATGGTCCAAAAAAATCAATGCCTATGCTTCTCAACAACGCATACCATTCTAATCGATCGCACCCATCACTCTATCTTCCCCCTACCTTTCCAGCTCAAATTGTTGAAAATCGGGGTGCATAGTGACAAAGTCAATTAATTCTTCACCAGAAACCTACATTTCCATCACTTGGACTTTCTGTCACTTGGCTTACCTGCTTTCGTTTCCTTTCATTTCTCGCTTCCAACTTCCTTGCCTTCTTCAATTAGTCTGCACTTTTGTTTCTGGTTGCTCAATGATGCTAGTAATAACTTTCTGTCCTAAATTTCCACCCCACTGTTAATAAATTAATTTCAAAACACTGCTCGTGGAATATCAATCCCGGCTCGCTACAGTGAATCGCATAACTGCTTCTAACTTCGTACATCATCAAATTTTAACTCGACTCACTAGGTATTGCCTTCAAAAGAAAACCAGACTTTGGGGCAAGAACTTCCTATAACTCAGTTGGAGTTTGTCTTGGCAACAAGATTGTCATTCTTTTTTCATAGCAGCATCTTAATTGAAGAACTGAGCTTGGTTTTAATCCATAATTATTGGTACCAAGATTCATAACAAGAATAAAAGCTGAAGAGTGTTACATTTGTGTGAAGTATTTACCATGACAAGATTTCTTATATATGTTTCGAGAAAGATGTGTAGGAATGTCAATGTTACAGTAGGTTTGTTTAGAGGAGGAATGTTAAAACAGTAAAATTTGAAATATATCATAAAACATGTTTATCTAATATTTAGATAAAATAAACTCTAAAAATTTATAAAAATGATTGGATTAGTTAAAATTATATAATTTGTTTTTTCCATATAATTCAAATTTTAAACCTTTTGGATATTTGTAGTAAAGAATTTATTGGAATTAGTCTTTGCTAGCTTTTCTTATTTGACAAACAGATTTTCAAAGTACGGACCAATACATTTCACATCGGTGTTAAAAAAACACTGATAAGGTTTAATCTCAATAGTTTTCTCACTAAAAGTATCGAAAATATCTAAAGTTTGAACTAAGACCAAAAATCAATTCCATGACAGTACATGTACAAAAATATATTTAATCCATATTTAAATTTAGAACAATTTCAATCTAATTTATTTTAATTTTTAAAATTTGTGATTTCTGAAAAAAAAAAAAAGAGTAGAAGTATGATTCTTTGCTACCAAATTCAGAATATAAATAATTGGTAGTTAAAACCTTGGTAGCTAATTAAATACCAATTTAGAAACTATTTCACAATAATAGAAACTAATTTAAAAATTAATTTTTTTTTAAGTTTCTAAATTGGTCTCTAATTTAGTCAATATAGCAATTAATTATTTTTTGTCTCTAAAATTAGTTTTTCTTTTATGATTTTCTTGTAGTATAATACGAAAAATGAAGTTACAGAACCTTAATTGTCTTTACCAAATAACATTGTTACATGTCTTCACATTGGTTTAACTTTTGTTTTAGTATTTGATTACTACAAGAAAAACATTGATTAGCTACTAGGGATTTGTGTCAGCCAAAAGATGGATGCAAATAGTATCGACCAAATCCACGCAAAAAAATTTAGTTGGGCCAAGCCCACTCTAAATCGACACTAATAAAAAAAAATGTGTCGGCTTGTGTGACGCAAGAAACAATGTTTTTTTTTATTTGTGGATAGTATAGTGTTGGCTTTATCGTCAGCTTAACCGACGAAAAATTGATATGATATTAGCGTCAACTTGGTTGATGCAAAATTAATTTGATATTAGCGTCATCCAACATTAATATTATATCCCGCCCTCGTCCTTTTCCCCTTACACGTTTCATTTTCTTTAAATTTTTAGATTCCCAACCCTAAAGCGTCGCGATTCTCCTCTGCGTGCTCTCCCATCCACTACCACCTCTTCTTGGTCCGTCAAAACCTGCGTTGTCCTTCGCGATCATCTCAGACTGAGCTCCTCCTTCTTGTCCACGATCGTCTCAAGTTTTCCTCCTCCGTGTTCGCGATGACTTTTCTTCTTCTCCGCAGTTGTCTCGACTCATCCTCCTCCCTTAATTGTGTCCAGTGGTTTTTGGCTCAAGTTGAGTTGATTTCCATATTTGAACTTGGTTGAAGGTGAGTTGAATGAATTTATTTAGTATTTTTGTTTTGCTGCTGGATTTTGAAATCTATGTTTGAAATGGTTTTGGTAGTTTATTTGAACAAACATGAACTTGTTAAATAACTCTAGGTTCAATTTCAATTTACAATTACAATTCTATGCTTTATTTGTACTAAGTTCTAATTTAAAAGTGATATTTGAATTGATATATGAAAGAATTTAGGGATCAAACTAAGAATCTTTTAACTTCACATTCAAGCTAGAATTTTTTTTTTTATCTATGCGCCAATCTAGTCGACGTAAAGATTTTAATTTTTTTTAAAAATATCTTTCTTGCATCTCTTTTTCTCGGCCTAGTCCTCACAATTACAACTTTTTTCATCAGCCAAGTGTCAATTTGGCCCACACACTTTGTGTCTCATTATAAAGTCGACACAAACACATTTTGCTTCCAAGGTTTTAGCATCTGCTAGGTAGTCGATGTATAGTCGATTTTTAAATGTCAGTTTTTGAGTCTTAGCATTTGTTTATAGCCGATGTTAATTTACATTTTTCTTATAGTGCATTTTAAAAACATGAAGCAATATCATTTTTATATAGATAATTAAGGCTAGATATTTGTTTTATTGTTGTTCATATGTTGTGCTTGAAATTACAAAAGGAAATGGTTATATAACTTCATTATTCAACAAAAATCAAACGACAATGACTCAAATAAAAAAAACTAAATATTCAATAGAACAAATTTTTTCAATAAGGACTTAGTTCAACATATCCAAATTTATAAAAAAACTTAAAATTTAACTAAACCAAATAAAAATAAAAATTACAAAAATAATTTATTATTTTTAAAATATAGCGTATAGTTTACTCATTTATATTAATGTATAAATTGATTTTTTAATATTATATTACATTACTTTTAATTTTTCTATTTTACATATAAATACATTCTTGTTAATGGTGTGAAAATTATGTAAAAAACCGTAAGAATTAAGAGTTAAATTGTGTATTAAATTTTTTCACATTAATTAGCATGAATAACGCGTGATATGACAAAAAGAAGTTGTTAAGTTTGATAAAAAGATCATATGTAATTTTTCGTTAAGAGACATAATGTCTAAGAATTTTCACAAACCTTATAAAAGAATCTCATTCTTTAATATATTAGACAACAATTTTATAAAATGTATTGTGGAGGAGTTAAATGATGAGAAAAATTTACACTTTAGGTTTTTATATTCGTTTGTTCATAAACGGGATTATGTTTAGTGTTTTATCAACTCGATAAACTCCATTATGCAGACTCATGTTATAAGGTATTTTAAGTCCTTAGATGAATAGAAGATTAAATTCACTCTTTTATATACTACAATATTCCATTAAAAGATTGTATAGGCTAGAGGACAAGATTGTTCCAACTTAAAGAGACTTATGTAATGTCAACCTTTCTTCTTCAAGATGTTTTCAATTTATGAGATCTTGAAAAATGTAGTCATTGCACATCTTTTATAGTTGTTGTGTAGTCTCAAAGTGATCCTTATTCTTCAAGTTAGTTGGATCTATCCTTGTAGACGGAGAGAGTTGCAATAAATGTTATTCATGTAACATTTAATGTAAATCTCTTGATCTCTGATGTACACCATGACTTATCAAGCCTAGTTCATATAACTCTTATTTAATTTTGAGAAAAACACAGAGAATGATTTATGTAAAGGTGACAAACAATCTTTTCAAAAGAGTTGTTGATCTTTGACAAACTCGTCTAGAGATCTTTGATGTTGATGTTAATTGTGAGATTCTTTAGATGGTTTGATAAAAAAACATTATCTGCAAATATATAGTATAAATATTTGTAAGTTTTGTTGTCTATATAATGATAAATATTATATATTATATCATTTTTCTATTCTAAAACAAAAATATATTGTAAATTGCCCCTTTTTTCTAAGTCAATTTTGAAAAATTATGAAGGGTCTTGAGAGGAAAATATTTTGCACATAATGTTTTTAGAGATATAATGAATCTATGTTATATAAGGACTTTTTATGTAGGTTTATCCTATGAATTTTGTGGAATTAGAAACTTTGGCTGTGTGAAGCAAATAAACATATAAAAAAACTAGTTTAATTTTAAATAATACCTTAAATTAAAATTAAATGGTGGAGATGCTAAGATGATGTGATTACACTATTTTAAAATTCTTGAAAAAAAATGTTATAGATAAAAAATGTATATATACATATAAAAGTGTGTTTTTTTTTAATAAAGTTGTGAATAATGATAGATAGTAACACTGTAACAGGGGATGTTACAGTTCAAATATATTTGAATTATTTAATCTCAAATGAAAAGTTTTATCAGGAATCTGATTCTAAAAAGACTGGACAGTGAGAAGTTAATTTCTCTGATTATTGTCACGAGGTTTAGTTAAAATAATAAAATAGCAAATATGAAAGGAATCTATTTGGTCTAGCATACAGTAGAAAAATGGACTCTGCAGCATTTATTCTTTCTAGATATGGGAATGTGTGAGGCAAACAAAAAGTAGATGAATTCCCACTAAAGTTTGTGCAACTAAGATTTTTATAATTTTGGATTAATGATTTAAAACTTAAAAATACTCCACCTTTTTATTGTTTTGTAATAAAAATAATACACATAACAAATGTTTTTATCCATAATAATAATAATAATATATTTTTTATTAATAAAAAATAAATAAAATAAAATGAGACAAATATCTTAATTTTTATATAAAAAAATTTTAAACCAAATATTATAAAAATCAAACATATTTTATAAAAAATAATATAAACATGACAAGACTAATATAGACATAATCACGTTAGAATACAAATACATCCTTTTATAAAAAAAAACACATTCATACAAAATAAATATCATTCTATATCTCTTTTTCAACAACTAAATAGGATATTTATCAGCAAATAAAAATAAATGTGTCTTAAATATGAAACCAAACCTAAAAGAAAACTGGAAGCAAAAAAGTATATATTATTATAATAATAATAATGTATAAGAGGCTTCATCTATTTAGTATCTATACATTATTTTTCTATTTTATTTTTAATATTATTTTAGAGTTACAATATAAATTTTACAGTGAAAAACTACCTGTGTAAAAAAATAAACAAAAATAAAATATAATATAGTATAAAAATTAAAAAATAATAAATAATAAATAGTGAAAAGAAAGTTACATGTAAGTTGAAAAAAAAATAACTGCTCATAAATATAATTAAATTTTAAATCTTTAAAATGTTTGATTATACATAATTAAAATTTTTATTATAATATAACTTAAATATATTATATAATAAATAGTATATTTAATTTATTTTTATACAATAAATAAACTTACATAAAAAAAATAATATGTATTGAAAAAATTATAAGAGATCATAATAAAAAAATATAAGAATACAAAGTATAATTTTTATTTGAAATTCTATTTATCTTTACACGGTGTATTAATTATTTATAAAATATAAAACATATAATAACTCATAAAATATAATTAATAAAAAAATCAACTCATATAATCTTAAATTCGTAACTAACAAATAAATAGAAATTAAAAAAAAATCCCAAATTTTGACATTTAAAAAGTAAATGCTGAAGTAGTAGTTTAAGATTTAATTATTATTCATTTTGTAACAATCAAATTTTAAATTAAAATAATTTTAAATAAGTAAAAATATTATAAATTTATAAATAAAAGTTACACATTCATTGTTTTTATTTCGTTTTAGATTTTATCTCAATGAAATTATTTTCACTAAACTCTCTAAATTTGTAAAAGATTGTTACTTTGTATGTTATATCAATGGGAAATTGATAGGTTAATTAATATGTGTATGAAATATGTGATGTAAGTTATGCATATAGAGGTCAACATATACATATTTATACAAATGTATGAAATTGGAAGATAAGTTGAGCATAATAGATATTAGAAGTGTTGTAAAGCATGATACTAGTCTAAATGGTGTTTTGAATGAATGGGAGGCATAAAGATTTTAATTTAACATATCAAGTATTGTTATTCAAAATAAAGTAAACAATACAATTTATAATGTTAAAGTTAAATATCATTTGTATAAATTATGAAACTCACGGGTTATAATATATATTATATAATATTTAAGATTGCATATGAAACTAAATCAAATATATTATAATATTTGAATTTAATTACTACATAATAATACCTACAGATAAATAAAATTAGAACTACGTTTTTTTTGTTAAAACAGCAATAAGTTGTCATGATATTATAGCATAGTTGCATTAATTATCATATTATTGAGTTTATAGCTAAAAAATAAAATAATAATTTTGTTTCTAACTATATGTACAAATCATATGTGCAACCATGAGACACATAGTTTGATTGACATGTTCTTGTTTTAATTTGATCAATACTTTTAAATATATACATAATTGCAATAAAATATTAAAAAACATTAACATTGATCAATCCTTCACAAAGTCATTTTGAAAATTAAAAGACCGATTCCGCAGTTCAATGTATTTGATTACTTTAAGAATAGTATTCTTTTATGAATTTTATAATAGAGATTGAGCAAAGAATACAATTTTAAAAAAGCATAAATTAAAATGAGGGTTGAAATAAAGAGATAAGCATGTTATCAAATAATCATAAGAATATAGACTAATACAAATTTTTGTCCGTTGTCTTTTTTTTTATATTTTAATTTAGGTTTTTTTAATTCCTGATTGACCCAACCTGGTCAACTAACTTAACCTGCACGCCTTGAGTTGAGTTCGCCATCGCCACATATTGACCTCCATTTATAAAATGAAAGAAAAACATAAATAATGCAAATTTAAAAAATTCTTAAAAGTATGACCTAAGCCGCTCACACTAATTCCAAATTTGTAATGCGTGCAAAGCAATTGTATATTATTATACATTTAAGAATTAAATTTTAAATTTCTCTATTAGTATAGTCAACATAAGCAATTGTATTATACATTTAATAATTAAATTTTAAATTTCTCTATTAACATAGTCTAAAATCAATTTGAAAGTCTTTAAAACTTTAAAATGCAATTTACATTCAAACTCAAATATTTAAATTTATCAATTATTTTTTTAATTATTTATATTTCAGACAATTTCTATCAATTAATATTTATTTCACTCAACAAAATAAATTTGTAAGAGGAATTTAGAACTTGTGACCATGTCACCTTCACCTATGAATCATCTAACCTAATTTCTATTGAAAGATAAAAGTATTTTCGCTTACTTTAATAGATGAGTGAGTATTCAAAAGAACTTCAACACCTAGAGACACATAGATGACCTAACCTACATTACAGAACTTGATCAATGATATAAACACATCATTAGACCTTGAACTAATAAAGACTAATTATACGGACAAATACCTCACATGCAAAGTATGTGTATCTACAACTAAAATTTGTCTCAAATGAAAAGAATAAGAATTGAGCTTACTTCAATAAAAGATCAAATTGCAAAGTTTGCTCTATTCATTATTAAGAGTCCAAAGATGATATTTGATCATTAATCTGATGAGGTCAGAAATATAAAGAGAAGACGGAAAGAAAAAAAAAATTATAAAAATGATGGTTATTGATAAAAAAAAAAAAAAAGAGATTATCTTTAAGTGAAATATAAATGACCGATTTCCTTTTATTTATATAAAATTGTAATTATAATAATAAAATATTTATATATCATTTTAACTATATCACTTATACTGTACAACTATTTATGTTTATATTTTTAGCCCTAGTCAACTTTGAGATTTATAAAACTTATGATATAAAATAATATTAAAAACACCTTTCCAATGTGTAATATTAAAAAAATCCAGCTGAATTTTATTATTGATGATCTGATCTAATTTAATTTTAATATTCTTTAAAAAGTGAAATTTCTTTTTGAAACTGTCATCCATGCTAATTAAGAAGAAAAATCAATTTCGTGAGAATTGTTTGAAATAAAAATATTTTTCTACTTTCTTTTATATATAACGTAACTAATACTACGAGGATAAATCATTAAAAATAACATCCAAATTAAGTTTAAAATATTATTTCACCAAATAAAATAAATTAAATAAGGTTTATTTATTTTTACTATTTATAATTTGTTAAATCTATATTTAATTTGATGATAAAGAGGGTGTTTGCGACATGCTAAATTTATATATTTCAACTTTATATCATAGAAAAAACCTGTGAAAATAATAACTTTATTAATTTGATGAATTTGTTTATATAAACATTGAATCCATGTATCTATGATGGTTGGAGGTTTTTTTTCCACTAAAAAGTGTTGTATTAGCCATTTTTTCAAAAAAACTAATCTCTCTCTCTCTATATATATATAGTACGGGAACCGTGGGACGGTAGTTTTCATAAAATTTTTATTTTAAATTATAATATTATAAAAAAAATTATAATTTGAATATTATATTAAATCTGACATTATAAAACATAATATAAGTTCTACAATAACTAATAATTTAAAACACCTAAAAAAAAGTCAAAATAAAATTAAAATATAAACTACATGGAAGAACAATAATTGAAGAATTTTATAAATTTTTTGAAAAAATAGCACGTTACAAAAAATAAAGCAGTATGGATTTTAGAAAAATAAACATCAATTATATCTGCATAAAAGAAACTAAATATAATACAAAAAAATATCTAAATAAAAGAAGCCAAACATAATAAAAAAAAAGATAAATAAATCCTAAACATTAAGTTAAGTCTCAACAATGTGAAATATGAATTTAAGAAAAAATTATTTAAATTTCAATAAAGTAAGAAATAATAGACAATAATCTAAAATAATCATTCATTAGAAAAGGATAATAACTCGAATTTTATTATTTGGTTCATTGAATTGTGCTTAAAAATAATCTTATTATCTTCTTTGAAGTAATTTAACTTATAAAAAATTTTCCATTCATTTTTAATTTTTGTTGATTTATTTGTCCCCTTTTTTTTTTTACTATTTTGCATTTTTCACATTTGAGATGATCATGAAGATTAATAAATCTAGCCAGCTGCGTATATAAGTTGCAATTTGAGGATGTAAATCCTTCAAAGTAATATTAACGTAATTTAGATCACATATAATTTTTTAAAAAAACTTAAATAAAAAGGACAAAGGAGAAATCACCTTATGAGTTGGTTGAAAGTAGAGAAGTTATGATTATTTCAAAAGGATGATATAGATAATTAGAAACAGGTTCATTCCTCGATCTATATAAGTTGTACCTCCAGTAGAGTGTCTTTCAAACGGTGTAATATAAAAATAAGAGGGCCACATATAGAAAAAAAAATATGATGATTGTATCCCATAATTTATTACATATTTGTAATACTAAAAACACTTTAATTATCTTATTTTTTAAAAAAAATATCATACCAAAAGTTTGTAAAAATAATAATTAAATATTAAAATAATATTTGTTTTGTAATAACATTTTAAATATACTATAAGTTATAATTGATCTCAACTTCTAAGTGATGTGAAATTATATTGGGTGTATTAGAATAAGTCTCAGTTGATGGCTATGAAAACGAGTTGTCCTCCCCCATATACAATATTATTGTTCCAACTTCAAATTTATTGAGATAGTATTATTATAGTTAATTATAACATATGAGATATTATCCGTTTTGAAACTTAAAACTCTATCACGATTTTGTTCTTACAAAATATTTCAAAAAATTAATAAATAAATGTATATATAAATTATTTTTGACCTCTATTACTAAAAAATACTAAAAAGATGATGAAAATAATGGAAAGAGAAGAGATATAAGGTATTGTGAAAAATAAAAATATATATTGAATAATATGTATAATACTTGCCGTTCTTGTCATTGATAATCAATTTTTAATTAGATATAATGCATTAAAAAGTGATTTTATGTTGTAAAGCAACTGTTTTATCACTAATAATTGATTATAACATTTATGATTAATAAGAATGCAGTTATGACAATTATCTTGATTTGTTGCATGTGAAAAGAAAAGTAGAATGGGGAGGAAGAGTGCGCATAACGGTTGAAAGAGTGGAATCCAAGATTTGATTGGATGTGGAGTGGCATCTAGTGGCGCCGCATTTCAAGAGTTTGTCTCACACCTCATTTTTTGATGCTTCAATCCTACGCCGTAAACTGCGTCTAAACCCTACCAGAGTCAACGTAAAAGTTTAACCATGGTTAAACATGCGGCTGCCAGTATTCCATTCCACTAGCCTTTTGGTTCCTGGATAATGGAAGTGACCCTTTTATCCTGGAAGTGGTCCCCACCGGTATCTATATGCCAGGTCGTAAACAATTATTAGTCACCTCTCTCTGGGCTCCACTCTGCTACCACCACTCACTTTCTCTTCCCTTCTCTTCCACGTAACAATGACATCATCGTCTCGCAATACATAATCTTCTCAACTTCCCCATCAACCAACGCCTCATCTCACTCTAGCTACCACCACCTATCCATCTACTCTCTCTACCTTTTAATACTAATATTACATCTATCCCACTTTCTTAATACTTTCGAATTCTACACATACATTACGAGAACTTGGAAATACATGTCTCTTTTTTTACTTCACTCAAATATAAAATTATAGAATTGTCATATTTCATGAACTTAAAGATACACAAATTTTAATTATTGAAACTATATTTAATATTACTATTATAAAAAAAAATGCTGACCAATATCCTGCGATCACTATTTAAGGGAATTAAATCACTACAAATTCGTTTTTGAAAACATATAATTAAATGTGACACATAAAATACAAAAGAACTGTGTTTGTTAAAATTGTTAAAACCACTTTACTCGTACTCATTTGTTCAATATTTTCATCTTACAAAAATTCGTACTTATGTCATTGCAAAACTCACTTATATGTGGGAGAGAATAGTAAAACATACAAGCATTCACAAGTTGACGAGGTAATTATTTTCTTCCTCACAATCATTTTCCCCTATATTTAGTTGCATAAGAGTTTTATAATGTATTTATTTTTTCTTTATTTTTGTTCTTGTGTGAAGGATTGATATTGTAGTATCTATCATTAAATCATTGAGTCTCCTTCTTCGGTTATTCTCATCTTTCTTTCTTTGATTGTTCGGGCTTCATATCTCGGTCAGGAAGATACCTGCAAAAGATTATTTGACACACAAGTAAGTATTTATTATTCAGGTGCAATTAATGCTATAATAATGGCACACATTTGTTTTGGTTGTAGCATCTATCTATAGTATCTAATGAGTCATTTTACTTTTGGACCTTGATTAAGGCGAATGTTGCAATTAACGCTCATATTACCAAATGTTAATACATATTTTAGTAAATACACTTAACTTCATGTAGTTTGATTGGTATTGGATACCAACACACACAGAGATTGTTCAGTCCTAAACGATACAGTTTCTATTAATATATGATAGATAACATAATGAGTAATGCTTAGAGTAAAGAAACGAGTAGCAATGAAAGGGATTTTGGTATGCATGAACGTGTTGTAGTCAATGTATTTTCATAACTATTTGATAAAGATAGAAGTTAAAGGAAAACAATATTATTCCAGGATGGAAATTTAAGGTAAACAAATAGTGCTCCTTTTGTTGATCATATTTAACTTAGTGAGTAAACATTTTCCATTTATATCACTGAGTTTTCAATTCCAAAAACCTAGATTTATCAAACAAACAAAATAGGAGGTGTGATTATTTTGCCAACATGAAGGAAGAGCCACATTGAAAATCATAATATCGTTAAGATGTGAACTTATAGATTTTTTTTTGTTACGCATTACATTATAGGAAAAACTTATGACATGTTTTCAAGTGAGTGGTGGGTTACAAAGTTGGTTGTTTGTTGTTAACCCTAAACATGTTTTGTTATCTCACTTATTTTTACTAAGGGAACAACTCACAAAATAATTATGAGTATATTTATTTATTTATTTAAAGAGATTGTATAAGGACTTAGAAAATAACTTTAGAGTAAAAATGTTATATTTAAAATGACATCTAAATATTTTATTATCAAAGTAAAAAAATTCATACAAATAGAAAAGTTAGTTATTCAAACTTTATTTTAAAATAATCAATATTTTTTAGATTTTTTTTTTCTTATTTGCCTTCTCTCTAAATTTCTGACATCATTATTTGACGATCAGAATCCATCTTTAGATTACTAGTAGTTTATGTTTCTTTATGTTTAGAAAAAATTAATCTATGTTCCTTTTTCCTTTGAGTCAGTTTGAGTTTTCTCTTTATCTAGGTAGACATACTTTGCAAGTTATGTCTATGACTTCAAGATTAGTCTCTATTAGTTCAAGATTCTAATGATGTGTTCAGATCATTGATAAGGACTTTATGGTGCAAGTTAGATTATCTCTATTTTTTTAAGGACTTGGAGCCCTTTTGAAAGCACTCGACCTTCTAAACAAGCAATGGAAGCTAGTCTTATCTTTCAATAGAACTTTAGGTTAGAAGATTTGAATGTGAAGGTGTTGTAGTCACAAGTTTTAAAATTTATTGTAGGGTGTGCTTTGTTGATTGAAATATATGTTAATTAATGAAAGGATTTGAAGTTTTAAACAATTGGACAAGTGGTTGATGATTTAAAGTGATTGTGATATGTAATTTTTACTTGACAAATTAAGTTACTAAAATGAGGTATATTTGTTCTTGGCTCCAAATCTGCTTAGCGACAACATCATGCACTAAATGCATTTCCCTAGGCTTAAGCCCTAGCTTTATGGACTCGAGCCATGTTGATAACATTTTTCATTTTTGCTTAGCTACCTTTTCTTTTCATTTCTATAGATAAGAAATCAAATTAAATCTTTTGAAGATTTTTCATTTTATGAATTGAAAGTGATTTTAACTTTTTAAGGTCTATATTTCATTAAATTTATGAAACTTAAGTGTTTAAAACAAGTAAATCTAAAATTTGTCAAAATATAAAGCATATATTCAATTGATTCATGAAATTTTAAAGGTTAGGTGATTGTTGTTGATATTTCCAATTGTTGTAAAAGTATAAATTTATGTGTGATTGAATGGTATGTTGGTGAATGTGATGAATTATAAATCATGTGGAAATGTAATTGAGATATAGTATTTTTTGGGAAGGAAATATTGTGTTAAGATGGTTAGGATGTGCATTAATTAAGGACTTGTCTAGAAGGAGATATACTGACTCTACTTATATATTGAAATCATATAGATGAAGATATTCAAGTGGTGAGAGTCGAAGGATGTTCATATGATTGTGTTTGCAATTTGAAAAATAATCTAGTCTGATAGGTTGTATGAATTAACCTTGTCACATACGAGTTGGTTGGTTGGATTGATTCATATGTATATGTGGTTTCAGTGGGAGTAATTGACATGTGCATATCTCTGAGTTTGAATTAGTGCACGAGTCTTCCGAAAATAAAGTCAAGTGTTTCTATGTGAATGTCAATTGATTTCTGGCATAAGTAGTATTGAGTTATGTTAGTGAACTTTTGACGTAAGTGATGTGGAACATGAAATATTTACATACATTTGACTCTTTAGTATATTTGGAATGAATAAAGTGTGATGATTCATATGATTGTGATTGAATGATTCAAATGTAAAGTTTCATCAAAAGTTTAAAGAATCACTTGTTTAGCTTGCTTTCTTGTTGATGTTTTTTTTTTTAAATCTATGATGATCGTGTCTTATACGTGAGTACATAATATGTTGTAATAAGACTAAAAAATGAAGATGATGCTTTTGATGTTATGTTTTGATGATATATATACTTTGATATTTTATATGAAGAAATAATATTTTATGATAGAATAGTATGATCATGTAAATTTTAATTATATATTAAATCTTATTATATAGTAATTTGTTAAGGTAACTAAAAATCTTATATATTTAATTTTAATTATTTTATTCTTTCAAATGTTAATTTTTGTGTGTGCATAATGATGTAATTGTTGTGAGTACCCAGTTTAATTTCTTAAATTACGAATGTGTTTGATAAATAAACTAATTATTAGCTTATTCGGATAACTTATAAGTTAATTTTACAATAATTGTAGTTTATTTTTGAGTTAACTTCTAACTTCTAACTAAACTAACTTTTTCTATTATTGTTTTTTACATTTTAATATATATTTTTATATTTATATTTTATTTTTTTATTAGGATTTATTTCAATTTTGTATATGAAGTACTGTAATTTTTTTAGTAATGTTCTAATTATTATAAAATCTTTATGCAATTCAAATTAAAAAATTTAACATTATAGAAGTAATTAAATTTTAATTATATGATATTATATAAAAATTAGATATAGTAAAAATTATGAATAATAAAATTCAATACTGCAGTAGTTTAAATTGAGAAATTAAAGAATTTGATTTTTTTAAAATAAAAATTAAATTAAATTAATTACATGAATTTATTTAAATAAAAATACTTATTAAAATAAAAAACTTATAAAACTTTTAAAAGGTAAATAAAAATGCTCAAAAATTTAATTATTAAAAAATAATTTAAATTATAATTACATAATAATAAAATTTATATAATTATATTATTTCATGTCATTTTACATTCACAATCAATTTGTTAACTAGCTTACTAATATTTCTAATTCGGTAAAATAATTTATCAATTGAAAATTATAAATATATGGCTAATTTATTAATCAGTGTTTCCAAAGACACTTATATTGTTATCACCTTTGAGTTTAGTTAGTTTTTTTTTTTCATGACGTTCTTAAGTATGAATTGATCACTGGGGCTTGCTGATAAAAAGAATTATTGATTCCTTGCATTGTACGGCGGTGGGGCTATTAAGAGCTTACAACTTACAATTTCAATATATTAATTAGGTGGGACCACATTATTAAGAAGGAAAAAATAAATAACAATTAATGTAGTATAATGGGTAAGTTAGTCATTTGGATATAATAAAATAATTATTAATAAGATACTTTTGCTAAGTATTTAATAATGTTTTTAATGTACTATTCTATGTCTGTTTCAATATGTATTTAATTTAGTAATGTTTTTAATATACTATTTTGTATCTGTTTCAATCAGTATTTAGTTTAATAATGTTTTTAATATACTATTGTGGGTCTGTTTCAATGTGTTTAATGGATTTCTCAATTTGTTGCAATTTGAAATTTAAATTTTATAATAAATATTTTTAATTTAATTTTGCAATAGATAAGTGCTGCATCAAATAATTTAATTTTTCTAAAATAACTTTTTTTCATTGAGGGACGATCCTTCTATTTGGCATTGTAGGATTACTAAGATCAATTTTCATCTCTCTTTAATAGATAAGTCTTACAGTTAAACTCTCTTCTGTCTTTGCACTCGAAAACTAATATGAAATTCTAAAATGAAATTCTAAAATCAAAGTGATGTTAAAGAGTAATTATTTTAATGGTTAAAAAAATTAATAAAAAGGTTATGTACCTTAAATACGATTTTAGTATAAATAAGTTTTATACTATATAAATGGTGTGCACGATTACATTAATAATGAAATCATATGTGCAAATAAGTTAAGCAGAAAAAGTGAAATCATAATTAAAGACAACTTAAATGTAATTTTATTAAAGAAATCGTATTTGAGAGTGACATCTCCAGTTTAATAGAATTACGCGACTTCAACTTTTCTGTCTCTCTTTCCATGATTTTGGAATTAAACTTGTTTTATATGTTTTTTTTAAGATGTAATAATCATTAAATGAATAAAATAATTATAATAATAAAATAATTTAAGAAGTATTAAGTTGTTTTTTAGTATAAAATGAATTTGATTAAAAACAGTTTTAGAATCTAAATATTAAACTCTAAAACTTTAAAAGTATAACACCATTAAACATAAATCCTACAATAATGTAAACTATAAAACATTTACGATTTCGGACTTAAATCTTGTAATTTTTCGGCTTTTACGGGAAAACACACCAATTTATTTCGAGTGTTTTAAATTATCTACCAGTTTAAAGTTTCTTATTTATTTTTAAATATTCATCACTTTATAGTTAAAATTATATTTTATGTTTTTGTCATAATTTTATCTGGAAAATATTACAATCAATATCAATACAACATTGATTAGTTTTAAAAACTAAATACTTTTATTAAAAATATTATTAATACCCTTTAACAATGATTTTAATGCATGCCAAAAATTATTTTAATAAAAAATATATTATTGAGATACTAATTAATAAAATTCTGCCTATTTTCATAGTAAAATATTTTTTATAAAAAAATTGAATAGAAGGATTGAATTGTGGTAATATTAGAAGAATAATTGAAGCCCCCGTTATTCGTTTTTGTGCGTCTAGACTCTTCAATATCAGAAACCAGTACTGTGACCTAATTCTAGTCCTAATTAATTTCTAAGTACTAGAGAACTTTCCAGGCTGATCTATAATTGAAGAAATAAAAGTATGCAATGCTTGAGTACGTAAGTTGGTTCAATTGTTAATTAAACTGATACAAATATTAGATTAAATTAAACTGACCATCCATTATCTTGGCCTTAAATACAGAGAAAAGAAACGGCTCCCACTTCTGAATTGGGACACTGACTCCCTCCTCATAATCTATACATTATCTTCTTCTCATCTCTCATTAATTATTTCAATAATCACTTAAACTATTGTTTGTTTTTAACTCCAACTGATAGTGATTTTCATAAAACCACTAATATATGCTGCAGTTCAAACTGCTAAACTAATTAAACTAAATGGAATATTAAAGTAAGCGTACAATGAAGGCAATAGAAAAAAATTAAGAGGAAGAGAAGGATGCATTAGGAATTTAGAATTCAAAAAACTATTGAGGATAAATAGTTGCACTGTACGCGCACTAAATACGGTCAACACGCTTACAGACAAGACCAAAGAAAATGACAACGTAAAAGAGACCGACAGCTGACGGTTTTGAGCGGACACGTGTCGTTAACCAGGTATGGAGGACGCGTGTTGTTACCTGATTCGGTAGTCTCTAATCAATTTGAGTGTGTCTTGCGTCATGGCCTGCAATTTGCTGAAGCTAACCAGTGGTTACGACAGCGATAATTAGGGGGTTGATTATGTGATTAAGAATAGTAATCAAGGTGATAGGGTGCTATATAAGCGAGAGAGAGGCGATAAGGCAGAACCAAGAGTGGCGAGAGGTATTCACAGATATTTTTTTTTGTCTACACTTTCTTCAGAGCTTTAAATCTTTTGTGGTTCATCTTCCTTCTCCTTCTCCTTCTCTCACCCCCCTCTGTAACACCCCGCTTCTCTGAATCCCTTTCTGTTAATAATCTGTCTTTCAAGCTAAGATTTTCTGGTTTGTCTTTTAACTCACCAAGAAGCAAACTTAGAAGGATTTCTCGAAAGCCAGGTGTTTTCAGAAACGAGATCCAGGTTTTACTGTCAAAATTTGCTAGTTTAATTTTGATCCCCTCCCCCTTTTTTTCCTTTGAAACTAGCCAAGAGGGTTATTTTTTATCCCTCGAAGTTTAATCTTTTTTAAGACCCCGGGACTGAGGAGGTTGTCTATTTGTAATCTCCTTCATCCTTTGTTTGTAGAAAAAGGTTTTTGTTTTATTTTATTTTTGTGATCCGGTGTATTAATTAACCACCTGTTCTTCAGTTTTAGAAAGACGCAGGTTGAATTGATCTGATGGCAGCTATGATGGGTTTTTACAGCAGCACAGAGTTTCAACTTCCCTCAGATCCGTTCAGGGGTGAACTAATGGAAGTTCTTGAACCTTTTATGAAAAGTCCTTCCTCAACCCCCTCTTTCTCTTCCTCACCTTCAAACTCCTCTTTCCCTTCTACTTCTTACTCTCCTTCTCCCGTCTACTTCCCCTCCTCACCCTCCTTGCCTAATATTTATGCAAACAACTGCTCCGCGTCGATGAACCATGTATTTTCCGACGGCATATCCCTATCCAACAACACTCAAAATATCATAGGCTTCGCGCAAGGCCAACCAGCATCTCTTCTCGGCCTCAACCACCTAACCCCCTCTCAGATCTCTCAGATCCAGGCTCAAATCCAGATTCAGAGCCAGCATCAGCAGAATCTCAGCACCCTCAACTTCCTCGGGCCCAAGCCCATCCCTATGAAGCACGCGGGCATGCCTCTGAAGCCCACGAAGCTGTACCGAGGGGTGCGTCAGAGGCACTGGGGGAAGTGGGTGGCTGAGATCAGACTCCCCAAGAATCGGACCAGGCTCTGGCTGGGAACCTTCGACACCGCCGAGGAAGCCGCTCTGGCGTACGACAAGGCCGCGTACAAACTCCGAGGTGATTTCGCCAGGCTTAACTTCCCCAACCTCCGTCACCAGGGTTCCTCGGTGGGCGGAGGCTTCGGGGAGTACAAGCCGCTCCATTCCTCTGTTGACGCTAAGCTTCAGGCCATTTGCGAAGGCCTGGCTGAGATGCAGAAACAGGGAAAGACCGATAAGCCTCAGGGTTCGTCCAAGAGGTCGCGAGCCAAAGTCGCTCCTCCGCCAGAGAAGGCTGATTCCGATAAGGGTTCGGACGACAACACCACCAACAACTCTTGCAAAGTGGAAGCATCCTCGTCTCCCGTTACGACGGAAAGCGAGGGGTCTGAAGGTTCTTCGCCTCTCTCGGATCTGACATTTGTTGACGTGAGCGAGCCTCAGTGGGAAGGTGATTCGGATAATTTTAACCTCCACAAGTACCCCTCTTATGAGATCGACTGGGATTCTCTGTGAAGAAGACGTGTTTGGAAATTAGAAGTCCTATATTATGTATTTAGCAATTGCATTTAAGGGTATGTGATGCATGGTCTAGTCTAGTATATTTGTAGGTGTTAGTGTCTCTCTCAGGTGGCCACTGCAATGAAGTTTTTGGCAATTGCAGGGCTAGTTTTAGTTAAATTACTATTATGTCAATATCTTGTATAATCTCTCTCTACCTTGGGTCAGAGCTGAATTTTTTCTTGCTTCACCCGGTAGAATTAGTCCACTTATGTTTCAAGTCTTAGTTAATGGAATTATTATATGAATATTGTAGCTGTGATGAATCTACTTCCTTTCACCTTTCAGCTTATTAAATATACCATCTTGCTTCTGTTTTTGGGTGCTCTCAAGCGTATTTACGTGATCCTTATTCATCAACGTGCATCCGTTTGAAGAATAAAAATCCATGATAATGCTTCTACCGTACAAATCGTCTTTATCAAAGATCTTCACACTGTAGTTTTTAAGCTTTTGTTTCAAATTTAACAAATCAGCAACAATACATAAATATGCTGGGGGATACGATTCAAATCCACGGATAACAGTCTCTTTGTTTTAAAATTGTCAGTTAAAGTTTTTAAAATATTTTCAAAAATTCTTAACAAGTTTAGTTCATCTCTCACTCAAAATTTATTATCATTTTAGTAATCCGTTTCAAATTATGAATGTTGGGTTTTATAGAAGAGAAAATTCCGTCTACTTTTCAATAACAGGAACGATAGTTTTGTTGACAAAGCTAATAGTTATATTGTAAAATTAGATTTTCTATATTTGCCATATCTCATATTCTATCTTCTCTTACCACATATCTCTTTCTTGTACAAAAATCGATACAACTTTTGTGAGCAAATATAATTCAATAAATTTATATACTCATCATCTCAATGTCTTTTAATTTCACTAAACTATATTTAGCTTAATTAATTTCTAAATATTCTGATTAGTTCTTTTCTTGTTTCCCAACTATATTTCAATACTTATTAATACTGTTTTTTTTTCCAAAAACATATTTTATTATAATGATTTACATAATTCATTATTTTCTTAAAAGATATATTATTACCTTAACAAAACCATACGAGATGACAAAGTTATGCCAGTAAAATATAACAAAGCAAAACGCTATCAGCTTTTAAATGTTCATAAATTTCAGTTCATTTTTTTTAAAGGAGTAAATTTGCACATAAATTCATTTCATAATACCTAGTTATTTTAAAGAAAACACATTTTTCAACCACATCATAAGTCTTAAAAAAAACCATGATTGTTTTTATCTTAGGAAAAAAAAACGCTTAAAGAGACAAAAAAAAATATATGCTGAAATATTTATTTTAAGAAAGATAGCTGTGTTCTACCTACAATTTTTTGATTCATTTCCCATTGCTTCATTATTTTCTATGGGATTAAGCATTATTTATTTAATTTTTTTATCTAGTCTATAAAATGACCTACTCAATATGTTATTCAAATATTGTGGATATTAGAGTTTTGTTAAGTTTATAATAGTGTTTGCATGCACAACGTTCTTTTGAGCGCATATACACATGTCTAAACTCTTGAAAATTGGAAAGTTTATCTAGTGGAGATGATATGACTTGATTCATTTCTTGATTTAAGTTATGTACTGTTTGATAAATCTTAAGATATTCCATTCACATCTTTCTTAATTCTTTACTTTTTTGAATAAAGTTTTTTCAAACTTTCTTGCAGTGAAAATTTCCTGCCAAGATTGCATAAAGATAAAATATGCAGGGAAGATTTCTTGCTAAGATTCCTTTTTGATTATGTTAAAAAAGGGGAAAAAATTAATAAGCAACGTTTAGTTGCATAATGTTGGTGTGTAATTGATTATTGTTGGTATATTGTATTGTTTGAATGTGTGTGCTATGATGGAATATATTTTACAAAATATGTTCTAAATAAGATACATGCTGAAATAGTTTTTGTCATCATAAAAAATGAAAAGATTGTTGAAACCCTATACGATCTCCCTAGATAGTTTCTTAAATCTCTAAATGGTCAACTAGACTATCTATGTATTTTACATTTTTTAAATATTAACTTGTGTATCCACATCTTTTATTTTTAATATTATTGTATATTTGTATTTTTTATTTGTATCATTACCATATATGTATTTTGTATTTATTAAAATGAACTATAAATTTATACTGTAATATTCTAATTCATCATAAACTTATATGTATTTTGCATTTTTTAAATATTAACTTGTGTATCCACATATTTTATTTTTAAAATTATTATATTTGTATTTTTTATTTTTATCATTATCATAGGTGTATTTGTATTTATTAAAATGAATTATAATACATAATACATATTTTATTTTTATCATTTTTTGAAATTCTATTATAGAATTTCATTTTCAAATAAATATAATGCACGTCTTTCAAACAGTTTTTTTTTTCAAATTTAATATTAACTATTTTTTAATTTTAAATTTAAGTAATTATAAAATGACGAAATAATCAAAATAAAATAATAAAATAAAATATTAATATAAAAATAAAATAAGAATAAATTTATGTAAAAAAAAATAGTTATAATAGAAAATCCTCTCTATATATATAGGTATAAATTATATAATATATGTAATGATGTCATGAAATAAAATGTTGTAAATAAAAATTAAGGTGGGTTCATTTATAATAGAAAATCCTCTCTTTATATATATATATATATATAAATTATATAATATATGTAATGATGTCATGAAATAAAATGTTGTAAATAAAAATTAAGGTGGGTTCATACTAATTAATTAGGCAATTGCTTCCTGCAGCATATGACTGCACCCAATTATAGGAAAAAAAATGAAAATACCCTTAAAAAATGGGGTACATATAAAATTACATTCCGGATCTCCTTTTTTTGGAACCGAATAATCTCTTATGGATAATTTTTTTGGAATGTATTATCTTCAATTCCAATTTTTTTTATCTAAAATAGGATTTTGATTGTTGTTTCCGGATTTTTATATCTGGAACACAATAATCTCTTCCAAATCTACTTTTCTGAAATGCACTATTTTTAATTCCAAATTTTCATTTCCAGAATAAAGAGTATTTTTTTGAAATTTTATAAATTATATTGGGTGCAGGTTCAAAAATGTTGGATGCAGGAAGCAATTGCCATTAATTAATAGGAAGATCCACATACAGATGCTTAGACTTAGGCTTTGTTCGGCTGACTCAACTATTGGGCTTTATGACTATTTGTCTATTTCTTGGGACTTTTGCTTCCTGCAATTCAATCAATTCTAATCTGCATCCAATTAAGTTCTGAAATTCCAGAATTGTCTTTCATTCTAGAATTGGAAATCCGAAAATGAAAAATACATCCAATAAAGAAAATAAAAATCCAAAAATAAAAATAATAACTGAAAAAAATTCTGGAAAACAAAATCTAAAATTATAGTAAACAAAATCTGAGAAACATATTTTAAAAATACTATTCGGAAAAGCTTAATTTAGAAAAGTATTCTGAAACCCAAATCCAGTTCTGGAATAATAAATCCAAAATAAATATAGATCTGCACCCTCTCATATTTAAAAACTAAAAAAAGTATTTTGTCATTTTACGTAAATAATAAAATGCAAGTTCAAATTTATTGGGTGCAGAAATCAAAATTCTTTATTTTGCAGTAAACTTTGTGTCCGGTGTGAAGAGAGAGAGTCTCGGGCCTTCGTATGTAAGTTGGACTTAATTTGACAAAACTCAATTTAGTGTTTATCACAGTATAGGAATTTTTATTTCTGTTCTGATATTCAGCATGACCTAATTATAGTCTGTTTTTCTATATTTTTTTCTTGTTATTTTTGAAAAGATTGACTAAAGTAGAAAAGAAAGCTAAAAAGATGTAATTGTTTATGCATGGATATAGGTAGGTTGAAGAGAGAAAAAGTTGAACCGTTAAAAGTAGAAATGATAACCTAATTTATCTCTTAATCGAACGTTATCTCCTCTCATGCATGGGGCATAGACTAAGTTGAGTTTGACGTCCCCATGCAAAGCACCCACTTCTCTAACAAACATTCTAACAACATTCCCAGTTTCTGCAATTCGCTTTCCTTGTCCCTCCCACCGCTCCTCATATTCTCATGGAGGAGCGGTTGTCGCCTTCGCCGTCGTTTTCACAACAATTGCCTCACCACAAAAATGATGAGACTGCCAAACTCCAATCATCAGACACCGATCCCAGCACCTTCGTTGTCCGAATCCCCAAGGATCAAGTGTACCGTTTGCCAAACCCCGAGAATGCTCACCTGGCAGAGCTGCATAAAAAGTCTCCTCCTAAGAAGGCCAAAACGTCACGTTGTTGCTTGTGTTGCATACTATTCTCCATTGTCTTCTTCTTCCTTCTCATTCTTCTTGGAGGCCTTTTAGGTGGCCTTTTTTCCATGTTATTCTCACCGAAGGACCCTAAGTTTTCCGTAGAACGCTTTAACGTGGCAGAGACCAAACCCAAATACGACATCACTATAAAAGTCCACAACTCCAATTCAGACGTGGGCATTTCTTATAAAAGTAGTAGCCATGTTACCCTCTCTCAAAATGGAAAAGAGATTGCTAATGGAGACTACCCATCCTTGAATCAAGATCCTCGTGATACCACATCGTTTGGGATTACTTTAAAAGGATCAACAACTGCTCTCCCTAACAAGGCGGAGAAAAGCCTGAAGAATACCAAAACAAAACTGCCTCTCGCATACTCCTTAGCCATTAACTCTCGAGCACGAATGAAAATGGGGCTGTTGAGAAGCCGAACAATTACATTCCACGTTTCCTGCAACATCAAGTTAGATAAGTTGCCCAAAACTACTCAAATAGTCTCTCAACAATGTCAAACTAAACGACACTAGCTACTTCCCGCACCTGCGTAGATCATCCAGGTGTTTTCATCGTCAAGCTTTTCCTTCTTCCCTAATCTTTTCATTTCTTTTTTTGCCCAATTCCAATACGTTAGTCATGGCCCCACTTTTATGTCTATAACTTCGTCAGTGACAAAAAAAATATTAATATTTTAATTGTTTGTCAACCCCAGAATTTTTAAAAACTTTTTTGCTTGCGTTTTCATTTTAGGTTATTTTTGTTTAGCTTTTCTCTTCTAGTTTTTTTGTAATTGTTAATTTTTCTTGTGCAGTGGAAGTTGGTTTTCTCTCCTGTCTTTGCGGTGTGGTTTTGGTTTGCGAATTGGTTTTGGCTTTTCTGCAGTGTGGGTTTGATTTTCCGTCCGTCGTTGTCGGGTTATTGAAGACTCCGTCTTCTGTTTGTGGAGTATGATTGGTGGTTGTTTCTCTTTGTTATGGTTGTATGTTGTGTTTGTTTTGAATGTGGTTGGTGGTGGTGATGTGTTTTGAGTTGGGGTTTGTGGTATTACATTGGTGGTAGTCTCCGAAATACTTTAAGCAGGAAATCCTTAAAGTGGCGTATTTCCTTTCAATAAAGGTAGTGCATTTTTTCTTTATTGATTTATTTTCTCTTTATTGATTTATTTTTGAAAGATTTGTTGTTGCTTAATTTTTTTGATGATAAATAATATAAAGTTTGTCCCTGTATCTGCCTTGTGGGTTAGAGGTGCTTGTGGTATTGTTTGGTCAGTCAAAAGATCCTTATTTTCTGGTTCTTTTTCTGAATTTAATATATTTGGTGCCATAAAATGTGTACTAGCGTGAGTGAGTTTGAATTGAAATTCAAATTCTAAACATAATTAATATTTCAAAATACAATATTTACTCAGTGATATTACCTTATACTTTTTAACTTGACGAGAAATTTGCATAAATGGAAGATGGTGGAGGATGTGGCACATCAAGTTCTTAATCTCATCATTTTTTTCTAATTATAAATGTTATCCTTTTTCGTTGTCGATGTGATTTTCACTGGAATTATATTACATTGGTAACGAGGAGAGGTGTATGCGTATTTTTCTTTTGTTTTATTTTGTCCCATAAAGTAGAAAGAGAGAAAAAAGTTGAATTATCAGAAGCAAGAAGTTTTTATGGTGAGGATCATGAAATTAATTTTTGACAGTGAAACCAACTTCAGACTCTACCAAAGCAATACAGAAATAAACTAAAAAATTAATGATCACTTGGAAAAGCTAAAAGGGACTTCTTTAAAAATGTTGCCTATTCAAGTTCTAAAGACAACATTTGATAGATAATTAATTTCTTTGACTAAATCTCATACATAAAATTTTGTGTCAATTATATATAGATTAAAGTGTCATGGCTCTGCAATGATAGGTTAGTACCAAGGAACCAAAAACACCTACTAAACTTTCCTTCAATTTATGTGCAGTGAGAAATCGCATTATTTTATATCCATTAATTCATTAAAGGTATAAGAACGAGCAATGCCTTCCAAAAATAAGTCGCAGGCTGGATGCTATGCATAAATAGGATTTCCTAATTCTTGAGTTAATGTCAATTTTTAATAAATTAGTATATTCTTGTACTTCAGAATAAATCTTGTTTCACTTTAATTTTTTCTGATATAGGTATTTCTCGTCTTATTTTTTATTAATATAATATTTTTTCAAAATAAAAACTCCAAATAGATTAGGCATATTCTCAACTTCCAATACTCCTCGTTGACACCACATTTTTCTACTTCCCACATTTTACTAGAAATAACAAGTCCTCGGAGGAGAGGCATATGCAGTAGTGATTTTCCTGAAAACAAAACTAAAATGCAGTTTTTTAGATGTTTTTTAAGATTGTTTCTTATCTGAATTTGATTTTCACATCAATAATCTATACTATTTTTTAATGTAAGTTTTTTTAATGTAAATTAGTAACATGAAACTCTAATTTCAATTAGTTCCCAGGTGGTATCTTCCTCTTAAAAGAGTATGTACATGTTAATGTTATCTAAATTTCATATGAAAACGAATTATGATGGATTGATTTTAGATGAATGAAGGGATTTCAGATAACTTTTGCGCTTCTATTCATGAACATTTGGTTAATTGTTCTTGTGTTATTATTGATCATAACTGTTTTTTAATATTGGACTAAACGTATACATACTATCTTTTCAGTTGAGGAAGGAGCAAAGTTTGTACAGGCTTCAAAGAATGGGAACTTGATTCTTCTCTGTCAGTGCATATTCTCTTACCAACTTTCTCATGTCCTTGCTTATCGAATTTTAGTCAAGGAAGACGATCGAGAGGCTCCAAGCTTTCTTTTTGAGTCTGCAGAGCCTAGCTACCATGCTTCAAGTGTTGTGAGTGTGCTTTTGGTAGTTTTATTATATCAAATTATTGAGTTGAATCTGTCTTTATTACTATTCTAGACTTGATTGATTGCAGGGATGTTATAGTGTTGTAGGAGATAAACCAATCATGGAAGTTGTGGCCAAAGAAATAGGGTTACAATAATTTACCATAAATCTGAAAATTTAACTGAGAAAAAATGTTGATCATCCTATAATGGTTTCCAAAAAAAGCTCAAAGGGTTGGAAACCTTATCTGCTATGTTCTGTGTTGCTCTTGCTTATTTTGATTAATTGGTTATTGCTTATATTATGTGATTAATTAATTGCGTATTTCTCATCTTTAATTTTTTTTTATTGCTTTTTATTTAAATTGTAGACTATGTTTGAAGGGCCAATAAGTAGATGACTTAATTGGTTGCATTTTAATATGTTTTTTTTGTAAGATAAATTCTACTTTAGGTATTTTCAAATTATGAACAAGTATATACCTTGATGTTTCATCCTTGTAGACATATCTTTTATCAAAATTTATAATATGTTTACAAAATGTAACACTATATATTTTGCATTCTTTTTTGCAGTTTGAGGAGAATGAACACAACAATAAGAATATTGTAGAAGAATGAAGTTATATATTTTATGTACAAAGGAAACAATTTTAGATATAAGACAATGTGAATTGTAGTTTTAAATTTACTGGTTTAATCCTTACATTCTTGAAGATAATGTTTTTTATTATGTAATTTGAACGCTATGGAAATATATGAAGTATGTGACTTACGGATTTAATTAAATTTATTTGATCAATATTTATGTCATATAAAGTATTTTTCTTACATAAAATTACGATCTTTGTTCATATTTAAGTGATGAAATAAGATAGTATTGTCTAATTGGATTCAAGTATTATTGAGGTTAATGCGTTGATCATTCACAAAAATGGTTTAGAATGTGGTAACATGGTATAAGTTTTTGCACAATAATGAGGGAGGATGATGAATGAGGTGAACTAATGAGTCATGCACCATGGATATCATACCATGCACCTGCACAACGAAAAAAAACTAATCAGTCACCATAGTTAATGTTGTCCTTTAAATTTTAAAACAAATGGTTTACACAAAAACGCATTTTAAGAATCTAGATTACCATATTTTTGGTATAACAAATCACAAAGCGACTACATTTTGTTTATACTTAAACAAACTATATGCACTATTGTTCAAGATACAATATAGATATTACCAAGCATCTAATGGAATACAAACTTCACCTTTGAAACTAACAATGCTTTCACCTTTTTCTCAAATACGTAGTAGTCTAAGGTGTTCGGAAATAATACATGCTCCAAAGTCCAAATCTATGTCAATAAAATAAAATTTGAAGTACATTTTTCTCTCCTTTTTAAATGGAGTTGGTCACAAGGTTTCAAAAAGTTTAAATTTGTAGCAAGGCTCAAATTTAGAATTTATGCATTAATTGGGTCCCATATCGAGTTATATTGTGAAGAACTACAGCATAGAATGAGACAAAGCTACCAAAAGTTGGAAGGATCTCAATATATTTATATATATATATATAAAGAAAAACTGGCTAAAAACATTTACAATAAACATAGAAAAATATTTAAAAACTTAGATAATTATTACAATTTATATTAATTCAATTCCAGAAGCTAACTCAACTCCGCATACTTACGATTTCAGAAAGTAAATATGTTCCATAGTATCCTATCACATCCATCTCATTGACAAAACAAGAATTAGCTGGTCCTATAAGTCTTGAACTCAAATCCTTACTAGTTGAAGATCGAGAAGTCAATGCATTTGGATTTCCATGAATGCTAGGGCCAACTTGAGCACTTTCTTTTATTATTGTCCTTTGATCATTTTCTCCAACTTCCCTCTTTCTCTTGGATGAGATATATGTATCAGCTTCAGTTGAATTGCAGCAACTGACTACCGAGACTTCCTGTAGTATCACGAATAAAAAATTAAAGTTAGAACCTAATGGGATATAAATTTCACTACAATAATCAATGTTTGACACTTCAAATTAACCACTCTTGCAAGTCAAAGAGATCAATAAGATTTCTAAGCTCAGGGAGAATATGTCCATTTAAATGATTGTCATTTCATTCTTTGTGATAGAAAAAATATTAAAGGTCAATTGAACAATCAATTTCAATCCATTTGAGACAGGTGAACTAACAATAAGTGCATGAAAACAATGACATTTTTCAAAGAAAACCTAAGTAAAACATGTCGGATATTGTTAACATATTTAGTTTTTCTATTTTAAGTTATTGGGTTTTGTTTGTTTTTTGGCCCAACTTTCTTTTTTTGTTTCAACTAGTCTTAGTCTTTTTCTTATATATACACCATGTATTTTACTCTCCAAGATACTAGTGAATAAGAATTTTTTTCACATTTTCTTTTCTTTCCTGTTCTCTCTTTTACACTTTTGGCCGTTGTTTCTTTTTCATTTGTAATTAAGGTTATCAGAACCTCCTTTTCTTCATTGCGATTGTGTGCGATTACGTGCGCTCCATTAATCACCACGTCAAGCAAGAAATACTGATCTTAATTGATTGTAATACATACGTCATTGAATGGATTCCACATATAAGGTTTCAAGGTTTAGAATGAACCTTAATCATAACTTGATAAATTAAATAAAAGAAATAAATAGAAACAAATATATAGTAAAATATACTGCGTCTAAAACGAAACACCATGAACAAAAATGTCACCACAAACAACAATAATGTGATCACCATGACCACCAACAAAAACCATCACCAAATCCCAAAACAAAACAACAACCTTAAACCCTAAACCCAAAAAAATAAACCCTAAAAGAAGCTAATAAACCTTATCAATGTTTGCACTTCACCTTTCCTTCGCTCTTCGCGCTGTAGATTCAAGAAAGTGTTCGGTTAGTGTAAACTCATACCGTCTCGCTTAGGGATAGCAATGCGGGCCAGTCTGCAACCCGCTACAAAAAAAGTGCGGAGTAAACTCACTAATCTAATTCATTGACCCGCTTAGACCTGCAGCTTGCGTAGGCCAATAGTGGGACAAGACAGGTTGATCGCATAAATAAAAAAAATTCATTTTATTTTTCATGCAAAAAAAAAAAATCATATTTCACTCATCTATTATTGTAGTGTGATCTTTATTTTATTATTTAAAAAATTAAATTTAATGTACTAAAATAAGAAATGTTTTATTTTAATAATCTAAAAGAGTTAATATTAAGAGTGACAATGAATTTAGTTTTAAGTAAAATTTTATATTTAAAATTTATTAATAAAAAAAATATAAAGAATAGATTTCAATAAGATACTCGTTAAAAAAATTAGTCATTTTCAATAAAATATTTTATAACAAAATTTTAATTATTTTTAATTAAACTTTCTAACAACCCTCATACTTGAATTCATATTTTTATCTTAATTGAATAAATTGAAATAAGGATAAAATTTTAATTTTTCAGCAACAAAAATATATTATTTTATAATCAATGAAATTTTATTTTTTAAAAAAATATGTTATTTATGCGATCTAATCCACAGATCCGCAAGCTACCTCTTATGCATGACGGACCATTAAAATGAGCTCACATTCATTACTTGGGATGGATCAACCAACTCATATTTTGTGAGTCAAACATGGGATGAGTCTATATCGGATGGGTTAGCTTGCATTGACACTCGTACTCTCGCTTTCACCTTTTCATTCTTTTCCTACAATGACAAAAATACCATTTACAATTTCTAACCTTTCAAATTTTAATTCTATTTCTATAATGATAAATAAACCTTGCCATGTCATCAATTACTACCGCGTTAGAATTGTATATTGGCACAACTCATTATATATATCTTCTCTATATATGTTTTTTTAATTTTTATTAAAGTAGTTGTTAATAGCTTTAACATATACATGTTATTTCATATGAATAACTTCAAAACACAAATTATTATTCACTAATATTTTGTATTTTTTTAAAGTTAAACAACACCTTTCTTTTTCTCATTTTTCTTCTTCTAAAATATATATTCTACTCATAAAAAATATAATTTATTGAAAAAATTGAATGGAGTAAAAGGCATAACTCTTTCCTACATAAACAATATCATATAAAAATAAAATAAAAAGGTATATATCAACAAATTAACATACTACATAAAATTTATAATGTTTATTAAAGTTATACGTAAATGGAAATTATGCATACACTTTTTTTCTAATGTGTAAAAATTATACCCATATGATAAATTTTCCCCAAACCTAGCATTGTAATCCACTTCCGGTATAATAATTTGGGATCATTATAATTAGATAAAGTTCACTTTCTCATTTTGAGGTACAGTATTACTGGTTCCTGCTAAAATATTTTATTCAAAATTTAACATAATTAAAATTAATCATGTTCTTTAAGTGGAGACTGAGGTTATTTTCCACTAAAACTAATCCACAATCGTGCTTTCACACTCTTTCACTTTCCTTTCTCCTACAGCTGACTTATAATAGATCTCATTTTAACGATTTAGTTATTCACTTGTTCTGATCCATGAAATTTGAAGGTTTGATGTTATTAAGTTTGTGTGGATAATAATGATGTTGAAAATCTTCAATAAATTTTTTAAATGTTGTTTATGTATGCATTCATATATAGTGCATAGTTGTTGTTGCCTATGAGTCGGCATGCAAGTTAGGATATGTCAGATGGGGTCTCAAACTAGTATTGGATGAACTAGTTAGTCTAATGATAATGGGCCTTAAGTGTATGTCTAGGAGAGAGGAACTAGTTGGACTAATGAAAATGGGCCTTAAGTATATGCCTTGGAGAGGGGCTCTTCATCGTATACGTGAAAAGATCAAAATAGCCCTCCCGTATATTTATATTAAACCTACCTTTTTCCTTTCTCCTATTTCATCGTCTTGCATCTCCGTTGCACTCCCTTACAGCACCCCTTCGATTTTTCCTTCCTTCATCATCCCTTCATGAGTGGGAGAGCCTTGTCGAAAATGCAAGGTCACTATTGTAACATTCATATTTTTACCTATATTTATTAATATATTATACATGTAATATCTAATTAACATATAAACATATATTACTTTTTCATATTTATATCTCAAAAAGATATTCCTTTTCATAGGGATTTAATATGTACACAAAAAAATCTACAAATAAAACATTCAAAAATAAAACACTTGTTCCTATGACAGCTCGCTAAGGAACTCTGACACCTGCAACCTCGTCTGCTCCCATGTAAATTAACACAATCATCATAGGTTAAAGAAAAACAAATACAAAACAAAGCACAGGTAAGCTAGCTATAACAAAATTTCTATATAATTTCAATTTCAAATTGATACACAAAATTCATAAATTCTCATACAATTTCTCAAATATTTCATGTAACCATCAAGTGTCTATCAACAATTTCAATATTCATCTTTCTCATGTCAGTCTTCTACTGACTCACAACACATAGACACTTGACTCTACTTCCGAAAGACTAGTGCGTTGACTCAGACTCAGAGATCTGCCCTTGTCATATTATATCATTGTGAAATCCACACAGCTATGCGCACAAATAATCTCAATATCATCTCTCTCCTAGTATGACATGGTTAATTCATATAATAGGTAAAGTTAGTTATCTTTCAAACAACTTACCCATTCATATGAACCTCCTTCGGCTCTCACCACCTGAATAACTTCATCTATATGATTCCATTATCTCATAAGAGTCAGGATATCTCATTCTAGACGAATCCCTAGTCAATGCACATCCTAAACAATCTTAACACGGTATTTTCTTTCCTGAAAATACTATGTTTTGATCACACTTTCACATCATTCCTTATATCATATAACACATCAATGCACAATTTAATCATATCATATTTTAAACCTTTTCTAAACAATCCAAACATATCTTAAAATTCACTTAAACACATAACTAAGTTCCAAATACATGCTCTCTAAATCATTCATCATCTAAACTCAAACAACCACTTCTCATCAAACATCTCATTTAAGTAATCCAACAAAATATTCAAAAACAGTTCAACTCATTTATATCATCATTCAAACACTTTCACTTCTCAATCACAAACACTTTCAACAAGTTATTCACCTTAAAATCAATATAAAAGATTCAAAATC
This sequence comes from Phaseolus lunatus, assembly GCA_013389735.1. Classification (NCBI taxonomy): domain Eukaryota; kingdom Viridiplantae; phylum Streptophyta; class Magnoliopsida; order Fabales; family Fabaceae; genus Phaseolus; species Phaseolus lunatus. The sequence continues at coordinate 9,701,878 of CM023865.1, read as the reverse complement.
AACCATTCCAGTCAATATAATATTTTACTTTTCAAAAGAGATAATCCTGTAAGCAAAAGTTGAAATTGGTGACCACGTCACCCACATCCAGATCTTCTAACCTAGGGTTTTATTTTAAAATAAAACTAGCTTCCCTTACCTGGACTTGAGCATATGCTCACTAAAAACTCCATTCCCATCAAAAGCTTAAGAATAGTCTAACCTGCACCACAGAGTCTTGATCACAAATCTAACTATACCACTAGGATCCTGAGCTAATAGAGACTACTTCTAAAGATACAAACATCACATGTATGATTAACTAAGAGCAAACCTAACCAAATCAAAACTAACTCAAGGGAAAATGAGCCTAGAATGAACATACTCAATCTAAGATTTTGATCGGACAATCTCGTAGATCTCGCTGCCAGGAGTCTAATGGCAGACTCCGATCATCAAACTGATAAGCGAGAAGGTCAGAAACTTAGAGAGAAGACAGAGGAAAGGAAAAGGAAGTTTTTAGAGAGATGATGGTTCTTTTAAAATGAAACCTGAATAACTGAATTTCTATTTATATAACCTTTTCATTTTAATAGTAAAATATTCAGGTATCATTTTAGTTATACCATTTCTACTCTAAGACTATTTTTCTTGGTCCTTACAACTACTACCGATGACTATGTTCCACTTCCGTACCCGTTAAGTCTTATGTATTTTTTTTCTTGTTGGTTATATGTTATCTTTAATTTTTAAATTTAAAAATACATTATCCAATGGATAGTTTAGAATTTATTTATTAATTTTAAAAAATTATGCATTGTTTGTTATTATTATTGATAGAGATATGATCACGATAGAGATAGATCATTATCTCAAGTGCAAACTAGCAAGAGATCAACATTGCACTATTAATTACTATTTTATCAAATTAAGAACCATTTTATAAATTAAACAAATTATTGATATCTAAAATAGTTTTTATTATTAATAAAATATTATAAAATAGATTTTAAATTGATATCTAATCATTAGCTATCAATATTCTAGTTACTTACTATTTTATATTTTAAATTAGTCTTACAAAGACTAATTTATAATAAAAAATATTAGTAATTAAAACTTTTGTTTCTAATTTAGATATCAATTTAGATTTTGTACTATCCATTGAGTAATGTATTTTTAAATTTGAAAATTTTCAATAGACTTTTCTCAAAGTTTTTTATAGATTTGAAGTTTGCTCCACCTTAAAGTACCTTTCTTTTTTGTTGAAAAATATAGGTGATTCATTTCATACGAAAATATGAAAACACTTTTCAATTGAATATATAAAATATGATTTCGATGGAGTTTTCTCAATTTTTAAAGATTGGCACGAGTTCACTTTCTTAAAGTACCTTTCTGTTTTTTTAAAAATATAGGTTATATGTTTTAACTTTCAAAATAGAAAAGTGATTTTTTAACAAATACCAAAGATTAAATTTACTAACCGTATCTTTAAACCTAATTTTTTCTAAATTCTTTACTATCGATTTCACTTAGCAAACTTTTTCCAAATTTGTTACTTGTTCTTTCTATTCGTTAAGTGAAATAAATTCTTTCAACAAATTTACTCTAGTATTTTGTCTAAGTTTCTTCACTTAAAATTTATTAAGCTAAATTAATTTGCTTTGCAAATTTTGGACAGAAAATATATTTAGTTTAATTCTTTATCTTCGTTGGTAAAAATAGATTCCTTTAACAAAATTTTCTACATAAGCTTGTTTTCTATTCTTTATGAAATTCACTTTATATATATATATATATATATATATATATATATATATATATATATATATATATATATATATATATATATCTTCAATCTAAGTTTCTTCAATAATTTTTTTATAAACAGAATTATTAAATTAATGCACCAAACTACTTATTTTAACAAAATATCTATTTTTACTTAATTCTTAAAATGACACGTTGAAATCTAACATTGTTTTCTTATTTGAGTTATTTCGCCTTTATACGTTGAAGTTGTTGACGTCGGATTAATCGGTCAAAAAACATACGAAAATTTACACACATGTATTTTTATGATTACATAATCCTAAGAATCTTAATTGAATTAAAATATTTTCCTTATAAAATTCTACATGACAGAAAAGAAGAAGAGAAGAATATTATAATATTTAGGTTTTTTATTTCAACATGTTATTTAAAAATTAAGCCATTTGTATTTAAATATACTTTTTGTGTTTTTTATTCTTAAATGTTATGTTTTTTATGTAAATTATTGACTATATACCATTATAATTTAACAAATTTCGTGACATTGTAATTAAGTAATCTTGATGGATGTGACATTATTTACATGGAGTGGCATTAGTCACATCATATTTTTGTGTCATAAACTGGGAGCCAAAACACAAACCATTGATTTGGAATTTGCTCAGAGAAAAGAGTATTCTTTCAAACAAGATATTTGAATTTAAATATAATTACATATATGAAAACCCCTCAAGTCAAGTCACTTTGAAGACTCTCTCTCTATTTGCCAGAGTGGAGGAATATGAGAAGAGACAAAACTAAAATTTAAATTGAAGAAATATTGAGAAGGATTTTTTTAAAAAAAAACTCGCACTTCCTTTTTTGTTCTCTTCAATTAAATAAAAACATATCATCATATATATTAATTTTCTTCTCCGAACATTGGTCCTAGTCTGTTGTTTTTTTACCTTTTTATCGTGGATGTGCAAATTATATGAGTGAATCGCTTTTTTACGAAGGGTCGTGGAACTTTAGAGTTATAAATTAAGTAGTGGTTTACCTGCTCATGTTTAAGTTAGTAAAAACGATAAGATATTATCTTAAGTACAAGTGAATAGAAAATAGTCCATCATTAAGAATATTTATTGAAATAATATTTATAGTTATGTATAATATCTAGATAACTGGTTCTTTTATTGAATGTGTAGTTGAGTTTTATAAGAAAGTGAGTCAATTCCTTTTCAGTATTAGTAAGATACGTAGTAACTACACATGTTTAATATGCGCGATTATGGATATTTAATAGGTGCGCTATACTCAGTCATAAAGTATTTTCCATGTTTAAATAAGAAATATAAAAAGAAATTCAAAGTAAGAAAAATAAAATTAAGTTATATACATATTGTTTTTATGTGAGAGGCTGAGAGAATAGTATTCACCGATTGAACGGTTGAATTTTCTCTTTTGATATTGCTCTTGGCTTCTTTTCTTTTATTCTTCAGGCTTCGACTTCTGGTGAGGAAAACATTTGTAAAAAAGTTTTTCAATATTTAAATAAGTATTTGGTATTGGATGCAATAAATGTTATAATAATAACATCTTTTGTCTGGATTGTAATATCCTTTGCTAATGTCTATTTATAATATTTGATAATTTTTTAACTCCAACAGCATAGAAACTTTATGTCTCCAGTTTTTTCAGTCCACAAGCTAGAAAAGGATAAACCAAAGGGTTATGAGATGAACTACTGATGAAAAGTTGCAGCTTCTAGGGAAGGAAAGGTAAAATGCCTGGGCATATAAGCATTAGTTTTGTTAGGCATAGCACCAAAGTGATGAAGTGCTTACTCTTTATGGTTACATCAGTCCCTTTGAAGAGCTGATAGATGTAGAAAGCTATCCTATAAGTACTTGTTTTTTAATGCATATATTTATTTATGGCTAATCACTTTCTTCTTCCAATCAACCCTGACTGAAAGGGTCACACACCAGAACTAATCTTTTTATGCAAATTAAAATAGCCATTATTTTGCTCCCTGCAACAACAGCAACAACCAATTATTAATTTCCAATTGTTGTTAACCAACAACTTACCATTAATCGACATCGTACGATGTTTCTCGTATCTTTGAGCATTGCATACACGCCAACAACAACTTATATATAACCAAATCATGCCCTACGCCCCAAGCAGACATGTCGATCACCATGAACATCCATTAATGGTAAAATAAAAGCATTGCAGAGAACCACATGACTGCCAGCTACCTAGTTAATTGTTAAACGAAGTAAACTTGACTCATACTTTATTAAACTAAAATCCTAGTTGCTTAGGGGGTGACAGTTTTGGAATTTTTACCAAAATGGTGCAATTTTTTTGGTATTTACCTAAATGGATAGATTTTGAAAAAATTACGGAATGCCAATGGTATAGACAATATGAATTAAATTCATTAATTGCAATGTTTTTTGTTTTTTAATTAAAGTTGGCAATCGAATTGACAACTTTAGTTTAAATAAAATTGTCTCCCCGATTGGTAAGTTAGGTGTATTTTATTTGAATTGAAGTTTCTAACTATGTTGGCAAGTTTAGTTGATTTTTTTAAACAATTAATTTGTTAAAATTAAAAAATGTATATAATAATAATTTAAAAATTATTTAAAGTTACATTAAGTAAATAAGAATAATAATGAAATGGATCAATCAATTCAGAATAAGACAAAAAAATATTCTTACTGTCGCAATGAAGATCACAACAGAGAAAATTGTCCATTTAGACAGTAAAGTTATCCTTTGTAATGTTGTTCTCATCAAATATTTTAATATCATTTTCTTTTAATGATTTATATTCAATAATTTAATTTATATTTTTAATACATTTATTTTACACAAATACATGTATATTATTACTTTTTACATATTATATAATTTATACTTTCATATATTATATAATCTAAAAGATTATACATAAATTAAATCACATTTTTATAAGTCTATTTTTAACTTTAAAAATATTTAAAAAAATACTAAATATTTTTAATTTAAAAAACAAATTATTTTTAACCCAATTTACTTAAAATTATTTTAAAAAATATTCATTTTAATTCTTCAACTTTATATATTATTTTTTAAACAAAATTAAATTAAATTTTGGTATTATTTATAAAATAATTATTTTAACTATATATTTTATTTTTAAAAATATGAATTATCATTTGTTTAAAAAAAATTAAATCAACTTAACTTGCCAACTAAATTGGCAACTTTAGTTGACATAAAATATATTAAGTTACCAACGCAGTATCCAACTTTATTTAAATTGAAGTTACCAATCAGGTTGTCAAATTTCATTAGAAAAAGTTAAATCCCATAATTAATTAATTTAATTGATATTGCCAATATTATTGGCAACTTTGACCAAGAAATGTCCATTTTGATAATTTTTTCTGAATCTGCCCATTTAGGTAAATATGAAAAAAAAATGCACCATTTTTGTAAAAATGCCGACAGTTTTTGTGGTAGGAAATGGAAACGTTTTATGTATCCAGATTTACAAAATGTAATCTAGTAATTACACTTTCTTTCTATACTCCAGGTGTGGTTTATTGCTAGTATAGTAAAGGTTATAACCTATGAAGCTCGGACACTCCTCTTAAATAGCGTGTCTGTGTTGGATATACGTGTCGGACACGACACTCGTAAGACACTCGTAGGACACGTATCAGTGAAGTGTCCAATTTAAAAAATATTTATTGGATTTCTGACAATTCTAATATGGTTCTAACACAATTTTAAAAAAGAGAAATACAATAATTTTTTAAAAGCTCAAATTTATTGTATAAATTTTTATTATGAGTATAAAAATAAGAAACAAATCCTTTTGAACTAGCTATGAAAAACATCTTTCTGTTTAAAAAAAAATCTAAAACATACTTGTACACATAAATCTTTATTATCAATTTATATAATTCATAATTATATAAATATATAAATCTGTGTCCCCGTGTCCTGCATTTTAGAGATTATACGTATCTCCGTATCCGTGTTCGTGTTAGTGTTTGTGCTACATAGGTTATAACTCATGACATAAAAGTAAGTAAGTGAAAAAAATTGTAAAGTATATAATAGTTTTATATCGTTATCGACGCATATCACGAGTGTGTTGATTTTTATAATAATTATTTAAAAAATCATATTAATATTAATTTGTGGTTTGATAAAAGTATATGATATATAATTATCATTCAACTCAATATTTAAATGGGCAGATATGATCCATAAGAGGAAATGAATAAATATCAGGCGGGTATATATTTTTAGCACTCTCAACTAATGAAAAACACTTAATATGAATGAAAAGTGTTGGACTTGAAAGTAATGAAAGTGTGATGAGGTGTTTAGATGGATGTGTTGGGGAGTGCCCGTTTTATACCAATAATTGAAACTTCTAAGACTTAGTTTATTTCACTTAAAGCAGCATGATGAACCTCAATCTAGTGGCAACCTATCTTTACACGTATGAGAATGAAGCCATGGGTTCTGAGGCTTGGAAGCATGTTGGTGTCCCCATTAAGCATCCCAATATCTTCTGAAAATCAAGCACTTTGAGTGGATTCCAACTCCTCCTCAACCATTTATAAGATTCACAAAGTAGTGGGTTTCCCTTTCACACACCTAACCCTTTCAAAATAACCCATTAAACTAAATATCAGATCTCTTCCATTTAATAAAATTTTACTATTTTGAGATTCCATTTTGCTGATATTTGTTTGAGAGCTCTCATAAATCTGGGTGTCCAATGGTTTAGTACTATCTCTTTGTGAGCAATTAAAGGTTCTATTTCGGTTCAATATCCCAATTAAACATCTTCCAATTGTTAATAGTAAGAGATGTTGGGAGTTAGACTCAATATTATCAATCCTCTGCCGTTATAAGTGCTTCTCTTAATTAATTTATTTTCTCAGATATCTTCACTTTATAGCTTTAGGAACTGTTTTAAATATATAAGAGTACAATTATAAAAATATTCTCCACACTCAGAGTTCCTGACTCCCTAACTGCTACCTCAAACTCTCAACTCAATCTCATTATATCTAATTAATTAAAAATTAAATATATTGAAATAGATACTCAATTTTTTTTTTTTTTACATAATAAACAAATTTTTAGTATAGATTAGAATATTAAAATATTTTATATTGATTCATCATTGTCGTGTATCTTATAATATTATAATATAATTTACATTGAAAATTTGTTTGTTATGTAAAAAAAACTAGTAAAAATTCATTTTAATAGTTTTTTTACTATAAATATCTAAAAAATTTAAAGTTTGATAAAGTTTCGAGTTTGAAATAGAGATAAAATTCAATTTTACCTTTTACCATAGAGTTTAAAAAACACATTTAATCCATTAATTAATTAATCTGTTAGTGTTATTTTGTAACTTTTGTCTACCAAAAGGATGATAGATGGAAGAACAGGAACCAGCTGGTTTATTAGTGAGAATCTGAGACCATTATTGTAATGTACTATATATCTCCTTGAGTTTTAATTCCCTGTGATTGGTAAGTACGTGACTATGTTCGCAGCACCTGGACCATGTGATGGAATAGGATTGATAGTTGGACCATGTGATGGAATAGGATTGATGGTTGGCAATAATTGAAGTGTCTTTAAGGGCTTTATGATTCAATGATGGATGTAGACTGGTTAATCCTTTGACATGTTGCTTGTCTTATTTGCTAGTTTAGTAATTTTATGCATAATTCATCACGACACAAAATAGTAGGAAACCCAAGTACAATCATGGATAATGATCGATAACAAAAAGAGGAGCCATCACAATGGGTACGGTTATGATAATATAATTTTTCAAATATTTAACCAAATAGAATTTTAAAACATGTACTATTATTATCACGTAAAATCACACAAATTGAAATATAATAATCTTTACATGAGAATGAGAAAAATGTATGTGAATACATTACTATGAAATAAGCCAACAAAGACCGTGAGTAATGACAACTTCAAACTCTTTTCGGTAAAAGAAAATGTAGAAGTATTTTTGTATTTAAATTCACTTTTTGACTATGGTAAGTTTAAGATTGACGTCGAAACTTAGAAAATAGAAACAGTTCTCGCAACAATCAACTCTGAAGGCATTTATAGTAAATATGTCAATAATTTTTGTACCATCATTTATCAATATAATAATATTTATTTTGAGTTGTTGCATAAGAAACAAATTCGATGTATGAATGCGTCTAATATATAATGTAGTAGATGATAATTATTGTGTGACTTAATATTATAAAGGTTGAGACGACATAATATATTATAATACACCAACAATAACACTCATAAATTATATTATTAGTTATAGACTTATTTTATCTTAATTTTAAATTTTTTACCTTTTCAGAACACAACCGTAATACTCAAAAGCAATGAAATATGTAAAAACAAAGTAGATAAAATATTTTATTAACATATATAACACATTATACATTATGGTAGACGCACTAGTATACATTTTTATACGTTTAAGTTTTTATAAAATATTTGTAGCTTTAAAATTTTGTTTTAATTTAAATTATATTTTATATACATATATACATTTGAATTACAGTTAGATTCATTATATCTATTTGAGATGAAATCCACTATTTGCAGGTTCAAATTTTATACAAAATATTTTTTTTTAAAGAAACATATAATGAATAATGAAGGTATGGAGCGAACCGTTATCGTATTAACAGTTTTAATAATGACTTTGTGTTGCGTTTTCACAATTTTAACGACCACTATGATAAAAATCGTTGTCATTTTCTCAACATTTTTTTTTATGATAGATAAGAGTCAAATTTGCTATCATCAAATTTTCTTACGACAACTATTTATTACAAAATCGTCTTTAAAACTGTATTCTACTACAGTGACATTTTTATTAAAATATTCTAAAACCAATTTTAAAAAGCTATTTTAGTCGTTACTAAAAGTCCAATGTACTGAAATGATAGATAAAAAAAATATTTTTATTTTATTTTATTAATAATTAACTATTTCTTCTTGTTCTTAAAACAGTAGAACTAAAAAAAAAGTTTATTTACTGATTACTGTTTTTGACAACATTTCAATTACTGTTAGAATTTAGGATTTATACTGACACTTTAAATGCGATAAATTTCCCTTTGTTGCAACATCAACTGCAAAAATTAAATTAATTAGAAGGTCGATAAGGAACAACTTTACAGAATTAATACACAACTATAAATTATTTTAATAAACATATTTATTTATTATTTAATTTATTAAAAGACATAAATTAGATGTAATTACATGGTTCCTTTTAAAAAATTACGAAAATACATTTAAAAAGAATTTAAATAGAAGAAATATATTATTCCGTAATAGAGTTTTCGTATGTGATAAAAATAGTTTTGAGAAGATAATTATTTACAAAAATGAGACTAAATGATAAAACCATTAAAGCAAGTTTTTATTTTAAAACTTTAGCTAAGACCTTTAGAAAATATTATAAATTTGTATATATATATATATATATATATATATATAAATAAATATTTCATCCGACAAAAAAAATTTATCTATTCCATACATGCTTATGCTTTTGAATTTAAACACTTCTAACAATTATTGCATGGTGATGGAGAAAGACCCAAACGAGGGTTAAGGTTTTCTGTGTAGATCACATACACTGTGATCTATTTATTTAGGTATTTGTTACACAGTGTGTGTGAATTATATTTGTCTGAGTTGGATTTTATATATATATATATATATATATATATATATATATATGCTTGTCACTTCCGATTTCAGTTTACAATACGACCCCTCCCGATTATAAGGACGTAATTGTGGAAAGTAAATCAGAAAAGAATGGATAAAACACAACAAAACCTTCACTCTATTTCTTTACCATTCTTTTACCTACCACCCAATTTTTTTAAAATTTCTTATCTACAAAACATTTCTACTTTATTTTTATAATATTTTACTTTAATAAATATTAAAATAAAATAAATATAATAAAGAATAAAAAATTGATAAAATAGGTAAACGAAGAAAATATAAATATTTTTTACATTTTTTTTTTCTAGTTTGTACTTACCCATCGTAAAGTTGAGAATACTTACATTTAGGAACGATTGTGCATATCCCATAGTAGAACTCTAATTACCATCAATGACAATTATGAATAGAACGTCTTGCCAAAAAAAGTTTTTACTTTTGAACAACTATTTATGACTATAGTGCAAGGTTTACAAATACAAACTCTCTAATAAGTACAATCTATCCTATTCAATACTTTTACACTCACATATTGTGCGTACATACTGCTGAAATTGTGCTCTTAATTACTTAAGCATTGGAAAGTTTTTTTCAAGTAAACATTCTTCTTTGTCTAGAGGTAGCAGAAGACAGACTTGTGAAAAAAATATAAAGATCCTTTACCAAGATGTTCTCCAAACACGTTTCCGTAGAAAACATAGTTTTTTTTTTTAAATAGTAAACTGTAACACCCAAAAAAAAAATATAATTATTATAATAGAAATTCTACTGGTTTCCATACAAACTTAGAATTTTTCAAAATATTCCTATTAGAAGATTATGGTTCATAGAAATACAAATATTTACAATATAAGATTTAAAACATTCTAAAGTCTTCAAAGACCTCCTATACCTGTATGACCATCTGCTCGTGTACGTAGTACAATCATCGCAGTTCAAACACAACAAGAAAAGAAAGGGTAAGCTAGTGAAAAGAAATTTTCATAACATATTTAATTCATGCAAAAAGAACAAATCAAACTAATAATTTACAAACATTTCTTTAAATGTTGTTATATAAAATTTCAATATCAATTTCATCATTCATATAGACCACACAGGGATCTATTTTCAATCACAGTCATTGGATTTCATTTCAATCCCACATCGTCTTCCGGAAGACTCGTTAAGTATGCTCCTACCAGAGACTACCACCATGATCCAAAGATTACCAACGAATCCAATAGAAAGGATCAGGGTAAGTTCAAACATCTAATACCGAGTGTCTACAGCGGGACCTGATGTGTATGAACTCCCTCTCAGCTTCTCACCACCTGATATCTTAGTCTACTTGACTTAGATCATCAGTGAAGCCAAAGGATCTCCGTTAAATATAGGTTTTTCATACTTAATACCATCAAACAACAACTCATACATTATCCCAAATGTATGACATCAATTTCATATCATTTTCATCATACAGTATCATTTCAAAACACAATCCACAATATTTAAAATCTTATTTAATATAAAAAAATAACACTTAAATACTAAACGATCAAAATATATTACAAGTTTAAATAATATATAAACAAAGAACACAATATAAGCACACAACATCATGTAAGAGAAATTGAATATTGGGACCACGTCCCTTCCACATTCAGATCTTCTAGCCTAGGGTGCTATTAAAAAAATTAAATTTAGCTTCCCTTACCTTAATTGTTTGCTTTCCAAGCAACTTCTAGAATTTTATTCCCCACAATTTGGATAAGCTTCAAGATTTACGGGCCTAATGCAAGTTATTCAAATATTACCAAATTTTAGTATGAACTTAATCAAGTTGAGAAAAACACTTTTCTTAACTAGCCCCACTAAGATTGATGACTAAATCATAGAGAAAAACAGATAATAAGGAAACTTTAGAGTAAAAATAAATTTACTCTTTGAAAATCTGATCGGGTAGAAATGTACCCTGACTTCTCAGCTACACCATGACGTGATTAGATTTTGGAATAGATGAGGTATAGGAGAGAAAACGAGGAGAGAAGAGAGAGAAGAGAAAAGGAAAAAGAAAAAAAAGAAAAAAAAGAAAAAAGAAAGATGGTGACGGTGGGGAGGTGCTGTGGGTTTTTATTTTACATAAACCACAAACTTTTACTTCTTCATGTCCCTCCCTTGTTTATTTTTTCCAAGAAAAAAAGAGAAAATTATAAATTTATTGTTTTTATTTATTTTATTTTTTAATATTCTTCTTAATAATATTAGTTTCATATTAGTATTAGTATCTATGATATATGGATTTTTCTTTTAATGTTTCTTATGCAAATTTTTTATCTATTAATAATGTTTAAAATATTAGAATTTAAATAGTTATATTTTTTTAAGTTCTTATACTCTAAATAATTTAAGTGTCCTTTTTTCTAAAAGATATTTTAGTGTGTAAATTATTTTTAGGAACAAAATAAAATCTTAATTGCTATAACTTTTTATAACTACTTTTAACTCTAACTTATTTATCATAATTTTTTTTTTTAATAATTACGTTTCTCATAATTTAATTTTGATTCAATTAGTGAAGAGTTCAAGAATTAGAAAAATAAATAACATCTCTTTAAGTATGTGTGATTTTTTTTATATTTAAAACTATATTAAACAATATACTCATTTTTATTGTTTTAATAATATATATATATATATTATATAAATTTTGAATATAGTATTTTATTTATTCAAAAATTATTTGTCAAGATCCACCGATTTAATACCACATTTTTATTTCATGTTTATTATATTTAAAACACGTAAAAATATAAACATGCTTTCATCTTTTTTTTTAACTCTACCGGGCACTTACCCATTTTGATTGATGAAAATGAATGAAATTAATTAGGTATACGGTGTTTCATATGAAGTATTATAAAACTTCATGAAATTATATAATTTTTGTTTTATTTAAACACTTCATTAATTTTTTAATAGTAAAATAATTTGTCATCATAATTTTTTAACCATATTATTAGTAAAAAAATATCTATTAGTTTGATGGATATCTAATATTTATTAAGGCTTTTGTCTTACTGTATTGAACGGAATCTCTCCTTTCAATTATATTTTCTTCATCACAAGATTTGAGATTTTTTAATCTTATTTTATTCATTATTAAATAATCAAACATAACCTTAAAAAAAACTTTTTTTTATATATTATATCATACATTAATTTTAATGGAAAAATCAAAATATATTTTCATTATACTTGACAGCTTAATTTAAAAAAAAAAAATTAAAACCAATCAACTCTGAAAAAAATTAAAAATTAATCATTTAGTGAATAAACTTGAAATCTTTTTTAATAAGTAATTACAAATTCAGTTAGGATTGAGGTTAAACCACAACGCGATCTAAACCTGAAAAACAGGTTTACCAATATTGTTGAATATGTAGAGTTAAAATTGACCCGACCCGAACCGACTTATTTGCGGTCTAGAATTTTGAGTCCGAAACCCAACCAAACCCCATTATTATCACTCCTAATACAAACTTCCCACATAACTATTATTGCGTTCTTTTTTTCATTCATATCATTCTTTTCACTATATTAACAATTATTTTTTATCAGCACTAAATTAACATGTTTATGTTTAGCTTAACTTCAACAAAGAGCACATTCTCGTCAACGTTTTCTTTTAAAAAATGTGTCTTAACGTGAAAGTACAAAAAATAAACATATCAATTGTGCAAGCAAACACCCAAGATATAATGTCAAAATTATGTACCAGTCTACTATAAAAAACAATATCAATTCAGGAACTAGCCAGTAGTGTGGAACAATAAACTTTGATTTTTTTTTCGTCAATTTCTGTTATCCATGCTTTATTACATATTTTTTAACAATGTGAAAAGAAAAGAAAAGTAACTCGGTTAGTTGATAATGAGGAGGAATTTAGATTTATATTTTAATGGGAGATTAGGATTACATTTCATTATCAATATTGCATAGTGCAAAAGAAAGTGATAGTAAAAAACAAAATACTTATGTCAAATTTAAGAATATCTTATAAACCGTTAACGTTAAAGCTTAGTTAAATTGGCGGATTCATTCCACTAGATCATAAATCACCCATGTTATCAATGTAGATATACAGAGAAAATTAGTACAGTAAATAACCAATTAAAAATTAATTAAACTGAGTACGAATTAATGTACAAAATTGATTTAATATTATTTATTATGTATACTTTAAAACTAAATAAAACTCATAATATGTACACACATTAAAAAAAAGTCATATTGCCTATTTGGTTAGAAATCATAAATGTTTTAATAAATACTTATAATAATACAAACAAAATAATGATATATAAATGTTTTTACTTTTTTCAGAGTCTAAATGCAAAACAAAATAAAATGTGAAAATGAATATGGGTGACTATAGTCTAGATGATTTGGAACCATTTGAATAATTTTATATTTAAGAACATAGTAAGGTTAATGTTGAAGAATTATTTTGTATGACACAACTCTATGTTTGGTATAGATGATTCATAGAATTTCTAGAATTACATTCTCTTACTTGGACCGAATACAATAATCACATATTTGCTTAAAATTTATGTAATTATATCACTACAAGAAAAATTGAAATTACATACGGATTTTTTTCCGTATGTAAAATTATCATTAATGTACACTACATGTAAATAATAGACAAAACAAAATCTGCAACAGGTGGGAATCGAAGCCAGGTTTCTTCAGTAACAAAAGAAACCTTAACCACTACACCAGACAAATTCTTTTACAATATTATGATTTTTATTATAATTATTATTATTTTTAAGATTGTTATTAATATTATTAATATTTAATATTATTTATTATTAATATTATTAATATTTTAATAATATTATATTAGTTTTTTAATATTAATAAATATTTTAATATATTAATAATCTATTAATATTATTAATAATATTCCTAATCTAATACCTCTTAATCCTCTCCTCCCTATTCCTAACCTCCTCCTCCTATTCCTAATCCTCTCCTCTTCCTCCTCTCCTCTCCCTCTTCTCTTCCTCTCCTCTTCCTCCTCTTCCTCTCCTGTTCCTCCTCGTCCTCTCGTGTTCCTCCTCTCCCTCGTAATCTTCCTCTTCTCTTCCTCCTCCTCTCCTCTTCCTCTTCCTTCTCTTCCTCTTCCTCCTCTCCTTTCTCTTCTGCCTCTTCCTCTTCCTCTCCTTTCTCTTCTTCCCTTCCTCTTAATCTCCTTTCTCTTCTTCCCCTTCCTCTTCCTCTAATTTATATTATTAACATTAATATAAGTATAATAAAAATCGTAATATGACAGAAGAACTTGTCTGGTTTAGTGGTTAAAGCTTCTCTGGTGACTGGAAGGACTTGTGTTCGAATCCTGCCTGCTGCAGTTTCCTTCTAATATTAATTTGGGACTTGGGTTCGAGTCCTATCCACTGCAAAGTGCTTTCAATATTAATAGTAATAAAGGTAGGTCTAAATAAAAATTAGAAATAATTAAAAATAAAATTTATTGCATTACATAGGGATAAATCCGTATGTAATGCTTACCTACGACAGTTTTACATACGGATTTTTGTCCGTATGTAATCCGTATGTAACACATAATTACATACGGATTTTTGGTCTTACATACGGATTTTGACTGTATGTAATTCCAATTTTTCTTGTAGTGTATAATGTCATTAATGTATTGGGTAAGTGTAGGTGTTATCGAATATTCGTGTTGGATGTGTTTATTATTATAGGTAAAGTATAGCCACCATGTACAAAGCTTATGTTGGTTGGAGAAAAATTTGTAAATTAGATGAGAGATATTTTGATATTGTGTTTGATGATTTATCTTTGTAAAGTTATTATGTGCTGCAAGAGTTTAAATTAGGGAAGAAAAACTCTATAAAATTGAAGAAAGGGATTTATTAGACTATTCTCTTATCTTTGTAAGTTGAAACTTTGATTAATCAAAATTTTGTAACTTGTGAAACTAATGCAAGAAATTAAGAACTCTTAATTTGTACACAAGTTGAAAGATCTCTTAAATATTATACTTTAATATTATCATTCTTTGCTGATAAAAAAAAACACTTAAAGAAAATTATTTACAAATATTTTATTAAAATTAATTTTTTTTTAAAACAATCATAAACTAGACTTAAAAAAAGTAACAAGGTGGGAAGTAGTATTTTCCTTAATGGGACATTAGTTAAAATTTTGAGAAAAAGTATGGACCCAAATATTAATGCTCTGTTAGTGTTATTGTCGAAGAGAGTGTAAGAGACCAAGATCAAGATTTCACACATGATTTTTGTAACTTTAGTTTTCTTTTAGCCTTCATTTAAATGGATGCCAAATGGATTAAGCTGGAGTTCCCGGCAACACTGCGACCCATAGTTTACGACGTTTATGGCATATGAAGTTTATCAGTAACCTTTATCCATAAACTTATAGTCCAGGTTAAAATATAAACTCAATGAAGAATCGATATGCTATTAAAATAAACCTTTTATATATCTTATTTTAGACCTTTTGTATCAGTTATAAATTCAATATATATCACTATTATAAAAAATGGAAAGTTTTTTATGTCAATCAAAAATCAATATAAAATTTGGATATATAACATTAATTCTGAAACATATTCGATATTGTATATCACTTAGCAGACCCAAAACATAAAAAAAATAATCTCATTATATCCTTTTTCTACATGAATTTTTTCTAAGTATATCAACATATAAAGGGTAATTCAAAAGTAAACCAACTATAACTACTAATTAAAACTAGGTTAAACATAATCAGTAATTAAAAATGAATTAACTGTTTATTAAAACTAAACTAACTATTGCACATAATTCCAAGACTAATCCTTCACAAAATGCTAAATTCTATTACTTAAAAGATATATTTCATTAATAATGAATTTATTTAATTATCTTTACATCCAATGACTTATAATTAGTAAAAAATTGCAAAATATTTAATAGATATTAGTTTTTTTTTATAATAATCACAACAATCTTTTGTTTTTCCAAAAAAAATTGGTGTTATATTATCCATTCTAAGAAATCTACATTAATAAAAGGGTTTATGGTCCACATATAAATTGGATCGAGTTAATTAATTGAAATTAACTACCATGATTATAATAATTTTAATGAAGAACTAAATATTTTAGGATAAGTTTAACATATATTAATTTTATAAATTTTTATTAATAATAAAAAACATATTAGATACGAATAATTTTTTAGTCTCTAAATTAATATATAATTTAATTAATATAATAATTAATTATTTTTTATTTCTAAACTTAGTTCCTATTTAAGAATTTTTTTTAGTGATAGATTAGGTTAACAAGAAAAGAATTCTTCATAAAGATACTACATACATCAATAACACTAAAAAAAAAAATCATTAGCATTAGATTATTTCATAATTAAAATATTCTATAACATTCATATTCGTGATCGACTTTATATAATAAACAAAATTATATAAGGTCGTGTTATAGGTAGGGTCTGATTTTAAGTCTCTAACGCTTGAGGCTAGGCATTTGTGTGGTGTCATATGTATAGTTTAATCCATTTAGGAAAGATATTAATAAGATATGAGTCAACTATAAAAAAAAATCTTTAAATATTAACCAAATTTAGAGATAAAAAATAATTAGTTATTATATTGATTAAATTAGATATTATTTTAGAGACTAAAAAATTATTAGTATCAAAATTATTTCTAATATTAATAAAAATTTATAAAATAGTCTCTAAATTATTATCTAATAATTAGTTACCAATGTTTTAGCTACTAAGTACTTTATATTTTAAATTAGTCTATAAAAGTAATAAAGACTAATTTTAGAATATAATGTAGTAATTTAGAATATAAAATAGTCAGTAACTAAAACATTGGTAATTAATGGTTAAATACCAATTTAGAAACTACTTTATAAATTTAATTAATAATATAAATTATTTTAAATACCAATAATTTTTATAGTTTATAAAATGATCTCTAATTTACTCAATAGTAATCAATTATATTGATTTAAAATTAGTGTCTATTTAATAATTTTTCTTTAGTAGTGTATCTCAAAAAGATATATAATAAAAATTAATTTTTAATAGAGAAATCTTATTAATATCTCATTCATATTTAAGATGGTTTTAGCAAAAGATTAAAATATTATAAAGATAAAATTGAGGTAAAATTCACATCTATAATTCTACTGTTATATTAATAAAAAGGATGATATAAATCTTCTTTATTGGACATTCATGAACCCCAATTGAATGTGAGTATGATTTTCTAATTTTATAATACTAAACTTTTAGATGACTTGAGTCTTAATGAAACCATACAAATCAACATTTTCGTGATGTTTATAATTAATAACTTTATAAGTTTAATGAATAATGTAGACTTAAAGTGTACTTATAATCCTTATTTCTAGAACTACAATGTTCAACATCTATTACCCTAAGATCATATACAACTTTTTCCATTTATCTCCTCCTAGAGTCCTCTATAACAAAATAATAATATTATGTTAAACAGCTCAATTTACAGTGGATCTAATTCTCAAACCAAATGTTAATAAATTATTATCATAAAGATGATAAAATTTAAAACATATAATATCAAAAACTATACATACAAATTTCTATCTCATTTTAGTTAAATAATTATAAAATCTTTAACACAACTAAATAAAATATCTAAACTTCACCAAATGCTTATAATTTTCTATAATAAACTATAGTAATTAAATAAAAATGTACAAGGAGACCTATCATGAAAAGAAATGTATATGGAGTACTCCAAAATTTAGTCAAATCTAATTAAGTAAAAGATAATGAATAGTTTATAGTCTTATTTTAACTAAAATTAAGATTTTAAATATATTTTACTTTCTCTTCTGTGTACATTCTCTAATATTAATTGTAATGTTGACTTTATTTGAATTTCACATCCAGATCTTCTAACCTAGGGTTCTATTAGTAATTTAAACTAGCTTCCTTTATCTTTACTTGAGCATATACTCACTAAAAGCTCCAATTCACTGATGCAGAAATGTAGAACAAATGCGGTTATTTTCATTTTATAAATGCAGCTATACAACCGCATTTGATCAACACGCATTTGTAAATAAGAGATTTACAAATGCGGTTATAAAGAACCGCATCTATAAATACTATTTACAAATGCGGTTGTAGTAAACAACCGCATCTGTAAATCACATTTACAAATGCGGTTGTAGTAAACAACCGCATTTGTAAATCAGTTCCTTGATTTACAGATGCGGTTAAGGTAAACAACCGCATTTGTAAATCAGGTTTTTTTTTTAGAGCATTTGTGCAGTTTCATTATACCTAGCCAACCAGACAGATAAACAGATTCAGATAGTTATAAAAGTTTAGGAAATATGCGGACGAAGATTGTCTCACATATGTCATGGTTTCCGAACTCATGGGTGGGTTCCTCATCCGTGAAGAACTACATTTCAAAATAGGTTGATAAATCTCTAATTTATGCTAGAAAATTTTAGAAATTTCTAACAAGTGTAAATATAAGAACTAAAACCTCAAAATATCCAAAAAAAGACCTAAATAATACTAAAAAATAAAAAAGTGATAGTAAATGGTGGAATTTTGAAATTTTGGTGAGGCCAATCCCCCCTGGGGTATTGGCCATGGCGTTCGTTACCTCATTTCAAGCAACTTTCATTTTTTATGCGTCTCCATCCGACTTCTCCATCAAAAGTTATGGTCGTTTGAAGTTTTCCTACAAATTTTTCACATTAAATCCTAAACATACACACACTAAACACATAAACACACTACAATCAAGTTTTAAACATACATCCAAATCCAAATATCAATATTTATTATAAAATTAATTAAAAAATTTAAAACCGTAAACCCTAAAAAAACTAACCTTCTATAGTTGTGGGTGCAACCAAGTCCCCAAGGTGTTGTCGCACGGTGTTGCCAGCCAGAAGACTTTGTGGAGGTTTACGGTGGTGGAGATGGAGCGAGAGGCGCGGAAGAGATGGCTCAAGTAAGACGCGGTGGTGAAGGGAAAGGGTAAGTGTGGAGAGAACACTAATGGGCAAAGGGTGGAGAAGGAGAGGACAAGAAGAAGAAATGGAGCACGGCAGGGGTCTTAGCGTTTTTCATTTACAGATGCGATTGTGTGTATAACCGCATCTGTAAATGAAAAACTTTTCATTTACAAATGCGGTCATACACATAACCGCATTTGTAAATGAAAAGCTTTCATTTACAAATGCGGTTTTAACCAATAACCGCATTTGTAAAACAAACTAATTTCAAAAATGCCACCGCGTTTTTAACAAATGCGTTTTAACGTGAAACCGCACTTGGAAATGAGTCTTCCTTTCATCATTTTGCACTAGTGATTCCACCAAAAGTTTAAGAGTAGCTTAACCTGCACCACATAGTTCTAATCAACAATCTAACTATATCACTAAAACTCTGAGCTAATAGAGATTAGTTCTGAAGTTAAAAGAGTCACATACAAAAAAATCTAAATTGAGACAAACCTACGAGTTAATAATTTGACTTAAATAGAAGAGCAAAAATGAATTTACTCTATCAAAGGTTCTAATCGGACAGTCTTGTGGTTTTCGCTGCTAAGATTCTAATGACATACTTCGATCTTCAAACTGATGAGCGAGGAGGTCAGAATCTTAAAGAGAATGAAGAGGAAAGGAGAAAGAAAAATTTTAATAAAATAGTGATTCTTTTAAAATAAAACCTGCACAACTGAATTTTCTATTTATATGTTCTTTTCATTTTAATAATAAAATATGCAAGTGTCATTTAAAATATACCACTTTTCTTCTAAAATTATATTCTAGATCCTTACCATATAATCATAATCTTTTAAAGATCCAATTTTCTTTTTTTTTCCCTTTTAGAAGAAAGCTTTATTTTAAAAAGCACTAGTTAATACTTTTAACTTTATCTCTTAAAATTTTTACTATTTAAACGATAGCAGCAAATTAAAAACAACTTTACTACAATCACGTTATGAAATGCTTTCTAAGTTTCAAAATTATTACAGTATTATTATTTAGTATTTTAAAAATTAATTTATTTTATCATTTTCAATGAAATACATTTTTAATTTATTCTAAATAAGTTACGACTATTCATATTTATAACATATAAAAATAACATATTTACCGAGAAATTAATTTTATTTTGATAAAATCATTTTAATTGATATGTTTATTATTATTATTATTATTATTGTTATTATTATTATTCTTATTTTGTATAAAATATTTTTAAGTGTAGTTATTTTGGGATGGACGGAGCATAAATACGACTATGCATTCAGTCTATTGCATATACAATTACAAGATGAACTTAATATGCAGTCTCTTTTAAATGGATTGATTTGTCTTTTCTCGTTAATTATTATGAATAAATGTACCAAGTATTTAGTTGATAATTAAATTTTAGTATAAAGAAATTGATTAATAGTTGTTAATAAGATTCTTTTTTTTTCATTTAATTTTCTATTATTTACAAAATTCAAACACTTGTGTGTAATAGGAGAAGTGACAAGATGGAAAATAAATTGTAAATAAAATTTAAGATTTACAAAAATACGTATGTGTGTAACAGCCGTGGTTTTTTAAAATAAAAACCAAGAGACCCCCCCCTCCCACACCACAGTGGCCTTTCTCTCTCACTCCATATTCTCCTCTTTTCTTCTCTCTTAATTTCTTTTTCCAATCTACATCCATTTTAGAATTTGATCGGACCACATTGTAGCTGGGGAGTTAAGGAACATTTATACCCGATCAGAATTTTAAACAGAGTAAGTTCATTTTTACTCTAAAGATCTTTTATTCTTGGTTTTTCGGTATGTTTTAGTCATCAATCTTGGTGGGGTCAGTTGAAAAGATTAACCCTCTCAACTTATTCTAGTATATACTGAATTTATGCTCTGTTTGGATAACTTGCATTAGGCCCGTAAATCTTAAAGCTTATCCAGATGGTGGAGAATAAAATTCTAGAAGTTGTTTGGGAAGCAAGCAATTAAGGTAAGGGAAGCTAAATTTAATCTTTTATAGCACCCTAGGCTAGAAGATTCTGGATGTGGAAGGGACGTGGTCCCAATATTTAATTTCTCTGGTACGGATGCTGTGTGTTTATATTTTGTGTTATTTGTTTATATAATATTTAAATTTGTAAAAATATTTTATTTTGATAATTTAGTATTTAAGTGTGGTTTTTTTTATGTTAAATAAACTTTTGAATATTGTGGATTACATTTTGAATGATATTGTATGATGAAAATGATATAGAATTGAATTCATACATTTGGGATAATGTATGGAGTGATGTTTGCTGTGTATTAAGTATTGATACCTATGTGGTAACAGAGATCTCCGAGCTTCACTGATGATCTAAGTCACATAGACTAAGATATCAGGTGGTGAGAAGTTGATGGAGGAGTTCATGCACACCGTGACATATGAGATGCACGGCTTGGGTTGTATTGAACTTACCCTGACCCTTTATGTTGGATTCGCTGGTAATCTTTGGATCAGGTGTTAGTCTCTGGTGGGACTTACTTAATACGAGTCTTCCGGAAGATGTTGTTTGTTGAATATATTGGATGTGTAGATCCATGTGAGATCTATGTGATTGTTTTATTCTTGAGATTTGAAGAAGATTGAAAAATTGAAGAATTGGTCATGTAATTTGGTTTTCTCTTTTAATTTAATTGCATATATTATAAAACTTTATTTTCACTAGCTTACCCTTGCTTTTCGTGTTGTGTTTGAACTGCGATGACTGTACTATGTACACGAGCAGATGACCATACAGGTGCAGGAGAGCCTTAAAAGTTTCAGAGTTTTATTTTGAGCTATGGATATGTAAATATTTATACTTATATAAGTCATAATCTTGTAATAGAAATATTTTGAAAAACTCTAAGTTTGTACAGCAATATGTAGAATGTATATTAAAATAGTTATATAAATTTTCGGGGTGTCACAATGTGTCTTTAATGTGAGAAAGGTATTTTATCAAATAAATAAATAGGGCAATGTTATTGTTGGATATTTCTCAAATGCTTATAAAGCATAAGTGGAACACTTTTGGTATGTAAGGATAATTACCACATTAAAATTTCTATACCAACTAATTTTGTATTTGGGAATGTCTAAATCAGCTTTTGGTGTTGGAGATTGTAGTCATCTTTTTCAGTATATATTGGCCACATATACGATAAGTACAATTCATTTCATAGCAACAATTGCAACTGCGCCATAAAACATCTGCCTTTCAATATACGCATGCGCATGCAATGCGATCTTTTTGTTCGGACTTTGTCCTTAAAAATTCATAATTTTAGAAAATAGAATAATCCTATTTCCATTTTCAACAATAAAGTCATACAATTCCATCCACCCCTTCACCCTTCTAAGCCTTCTAAGGTGCTGTCAATTCTTTAACTCATCATCCACAATCTACAACTCTATACACTTCACACTACTCGATCTTTTCCACTCCACCAATCGCCCCAAGAATTGCTCAACCTGTATATGTCGCCATAAATATAATGTTTTATATATTTTTCAGATTCACCATTTTGAATTATGTATTATAATAAATTGTAGTAGATGAAATATATATATATATATATATATATATATATATATATATATATATATATATATATATATATATATATATATATATATATATATAGGACTTGCCTCTGATGGATCTTGCAAGGTATAGGAAGCATCTGTTTCTTTTGCAACTCTAGAAACAAGTATCCCAATTCCTTGACCCCTACTGCGCAAAACCTGATAAGAATATTATATCCATAATGTTAACAAGTTGATCAGTGAACAAACACATGCAGGCGAAAAATGAAATATGCTTTTAACTATAACCAACTAAAACTAACTAACCAACAAGTTGACAACATTTATTACCTTAAAAGCATCCTCATCAGTTCGATCATCACCAATATAGATTGGAAATACATCATTCGAATTCTCGTATCCTACAAATACGCAAACCATACTATATTGAATCAGAAGAAACATGTGAGGTGAGGTATGAAAGCGAGACTATTTTGCATGAACTAATATATGTATATAGACTGACCTAATGATTGTAACAAAAATTCAAGAGCCTTGCCCTTGTCCCATTTGATGGTTGGACGAATCTCTAGCACTTTTCTCCCTTGGGTTAGCTTAAGTTGTGGGTACTCATTGAGCACCAATCTAACTTTGTCCGCCAAGGATGCCCAACTCTAAAGAAAAAGAAAAAGAAAAAGAAAAAAGAAAAGAAGAGGGGGGTAAAAATGGTTAGATAAAATGAGGTTACCCAAATGTCTTTTGGCGTGTGCGTGTGGGTTTGGTAATTCTATTGATTCAACAATTGTATAGTAAGTTGACCGGTACCTTTTCGTCAACACAACGAAAGTGAACGGACAAGCAAAACTTATTGTTCTCGACCTTAGCCCCTGGGACAGACTTTGTTCTTTCTAACAAGATCTTGTACACCTGAAATTTATTTTTTATTAATTACCACGCTGTTGTTACGCGTCTATTAGGGGCAAATACAGTAACAGGATTGCATTTGAAACTAAAACCAAACCTCATCGATCATGGCCAGGAATTGACTCGCGGGTTGGAACAGTACACCTTTATTGTTACCCTGTAACAAAGCAACAAATTTCAACGTTAAGCAGATAAGCAGAAAGATAGAATCTTCAACACACTTATAAGTTTCAGAAACTCTTTCTCACTTGCTTTCCACTTCGGCTTTTTGTTGGCCCCTTGATGTCCATGCCGTGGCTCCCGGCGTAGTAAAGTTCTGCCAGTTTTACAAAGTTATAGACCTGAACAAAAAAATCAGAAAGAAAGAATCATATTAAACATCAATAGGGAAAAATATTTATGATGATAATTAATAAATAATCAATTATAACTTATAAGTCATTTTTATATTTATTTTGCTTTTAAGAAAATGTACCTTGTCCCTGCACCTCCCGGTCACGATTGCTGTGGGAAAATGTCTTGCGATTCCCTTAAGCGTCGCTCTCATCTGATATGAAAAAACTAAGACGCGAATTAATCACCCACATAAGGTCTAGTGTATGTACCCGAATGAATGAGACAAGAGGGAACAAAAGAAAAACCTTTCTGCTCATGAAAGCTTTATCCGGATCTGTAACTATAGGGGAGAGAGTTCCATCGTAGTCAAGAAAAACTACAATCTGCTTGCCTTTGGAATTATATGTTATTTGCTCAAAGGTGTTCAGAGCTGAAGGGTGATAAAGCTGCAAACAGTTGCGAAATAGAAGCAGAGTCAGGTGAGCAGCACAACCACTTATAATCATAAACCATATGTTCATATCATCATATGTTGTGCTTACAATCCAAGATCTTTTTTCTTGGCTTTCTGATTTAGCACGATTTGGGGAAGAGGCTCTCATTGAATCAATCCAAGCACCAACTTTAGCTCCTTCCAACCTTTTCACAAGATTCTTATGGGGCAGGCCCCAAAACCCGCTAAGCACAGCCATGGATTGTGGCAAGGTTGCACTTGGTAACACGGTTGAGTTTGAAATGGACGCTGTCACGGCAATCAACGTGTTAATAACCTTATGAATCACCACATTTTAGTTGGTCATCATGTCCTCTAAAGTTAAAACCCTTTTGATAGCTTAATAGCCAGAAACTTGTGGATAGAGAAGTTGGAAATGCAAAAGGAAACTAGGAGGCAAAATAAGGAAAATAGAGGGATGGGTGTGGAGTAGGAGTGCAAAAGCAGAGAAGAGAAGAGAAGGTGATTATGGTACTTGGCTTGTTATTCTGCGGTATAAGGGGCTTTTATAGAATGAAAAAGTTACGGGGGAAAAAATCAGAAGGGATTTCACTAGTTGGCTTTGCCTAGCCAAGTCACGAACCAGCCAGGTGTGTATGGTCAATTTATAAACTTAGGCTTCACGGCACAAACTGACGAAACAACCACTTCTCTCTCCCCCTACTTCTTGTACTTTTCAGCAACCATTACTAAATATGCAAAATGGAGGGGCCACCATGATCCCACAGCTACCTTCCTTTTTAATTTCTTTTTCTGCTATAAAAAAGTGCGTATAATAATTTGGAACCTTCACTGAAAGTTTAGTGTAGTTTCGTTACATTTACCACTTATTTGCATTGCATTATTCTATCCATCTCTTTATTGTTGTCAGAAAAGATTCTTGGGTGAATATGAGGTTTGCATACATAGTTTTACTTACTCTAGTCAATAATCAATAATTCAAAATAGGTTGTTTGCGTCCCCAATCATCTAACAAAATAATTGAATAGTGGCACCGAAAATTTTAAATTAATTTACTAAATGAAAATCAAGGTCAATTGAATGTGGAGAACATAAATGGGATTTTGCTATTTCTGCACAGTGCAAAGCAAGACCTTGCAAAGTTGGACTCTCGGTTACACTCGCTTAGGAAGTGGGGAAGGACAACATAATTTACCCCACCTTATAATTTTTAGTGTCTTCAGCTTCATGAGCTAAGAATTATAACATGCAGATTCAGAAAAAGAAAAAAAAAACTCTTAAATGATGGCATAGTTGCGTTCATAATTGTATTTTATTTTAAACTTTGCAAGAGTGTTAATTATGAGTGAAAGTATAAATTCAGCTAGATCAACAACATAATCATGTAATCTTAAAAGAAGATCTTATCTTCTAGCATCAAGTTGATTCTATAAATTTATAATGATTATAATTTAGTTAACTTATATACATGATAGATCTCATTTCTTATGTTACCCTGATTTAAGATATTTCCTTTCTCTTATCATCTTATTTCTTATCAACCAACTATCTGCAGACTCTATAAATGTAATCCATAATTATCCCTGCTAGTCATTTGTTTTCCAATCCTATATATTCAATACACTCTCAAATCATATTTTAGGAATCCAACTATTTACTGACTGAATTAGATTTCGTTGATAAAAAAAGTATACTTATCGGAACTCTTATTTAAATTAAATGCAAATTTTATCTAATTGTTACTGCTTAGTTTAGATTAAGATGTACACTATTTCTTATCGTCTTGTCTTTTAGTATTAGTTTAGTAAGATAAATCCAATCTTTTATCGATCAGTCAGTTGGACACAGAATGTGTAAATATACTGTACAATGACAGTGAAATGCATATGATAATTTACTATAAACATAAAATCTATTCACAAAAATTGAGAGAGAGACGAACGTTAAAAGAGCAGTATTCATAATTCCTCGAGCAATCATTAGCGAATACTTTTCAATTTCACAATTTTAGAAAATACAAGAACCTAGTCATCATTCTTGATTAGTTATCCACTACCTTCTTGCAAGCAGTGAACTCGTTGGTGTCGTTTTTTACTACTAATTGTGCATTTATAAAAACTGATATCCGCGGCTATTACAAGAAAATAAAAAAAAAAAATTATTTTGATAAAAACATAAATACAAATAAACTTTGTCTTTTTAAAATATAAGTATAAAAGCAAAGAACAAGTAATTACCTCATGAAATAAAATTAAAAAATATATATTTTCTCTTCTTCAACAACCTCATGTTGATTACTTTTAATTCTAAAGATATTAAAAGAGAACAAAGTTATTAAAAATATTTTCTTAATACATACTACCTTTTACATGTGGTATATATACTACCATTTTAGAGTATAGGTAGAGAAAAGAATTCTAACATATGAGGTCTGAAGCAAACCAATGATAGATGAAGCACTTAATCACCCCTTGTATAGTTTCACAGAAACTTAAACAAACAGCACCTACCAACCTTAAGCATACACTTGAAAAGCTAGGGGCATATTGGTAACAACTTTTTCGAATCATAGATACCTAAAATATCAAGCATTACAAGGACCTAATTTAAGGGCTGTCTATGTGTAACTTCTTATATTTAGATATTAACACATGCATTATTGTTATACCATTTTATAGGTTTTGATCGTCGACCTAATGATGTAGGTTTGGTGAATCTTTAGTATGTATCTTAAAATTAATTATTTCTTTAAACTTATTAATTTTATTGACATATTTTTGAGGTTGGGGATTGTGAGATTAAGAACCAAATTCAATCATTGGATGAAAATATACTTAATATTGATATTTGAAAATAATGAAAAATCCCTTTTATTTCATAATTGGTGATGATAATTACGAAAATTAACATGATGTATGTGATTATAAATAATTTAGGAACATAGCTTAGATTAGGACCAGGGACAAGGAGGAGGAGGAAGAGCACTAGTGTATATAAGGAAAAGAAGATATTTAATTAAGGCAGAACAATAACTCAACTAGAAACTGTATTTGACTAAATTAAATGTTTTAGTTGAGAGATATCCCTTTTTACTAAAACATATTTTAATAACAATCAATTTATTATTAATTATTATTTTTTTCAAATAGAATTTTTTTTTCATTACAATTTTTCATTACGTTTCTTTACTTTTGTCATTTGAAATTAAAAATAAAAGATTTAATTTTATGTATAAAAATTAGCATAAATTTTTCTATAAATTCATTATATGTTAAACAACTAATTCTAGAAGTTGGATATATTCAAATAATAGGAAATATCACTAAAAAAAATCATTAAATAGAAATCAATCTTAGACAAAAAGTAATTAGTTGTTATATTGACAAAATTAGATATTATTTTAGAGACTAAACAAATTATTGGTTTCTAAATTGATTTCTATTATTGATAAATAGTTTCTAAATTAGTATCTAATTAGCTACTTAAGTTTTAACTACCAATTATTTAAATTCTAAAGTTGTTATATAAAACATTGGTATCTAATTAGATACCAATTTAGAAATCATTTATTAATAATAGAAACTAATTTAGATACTAATAATTTTTTTAATCTCTAAAATAGTATCTAATTTAGTCAATATAGAAATTAATAATTTTTTGTCTCTAAAGTTAATTTCTAATTAATAATTTTTTATTATTATCTTTTACTTTCAAATTTATTAATTTTGTCTTTTAATTTTTAAAATATGTGATTTTAATCCTTCGTTATACTTAAATTTAATATTTAGTGATATTTTTTATTATCACATATTTTATAAAATAATTGAATTCATATAATATATAATATTAATCTTTTTTATATCTAGATTTAACATTAGTAATTGTTTTTTTATCATCATATATAATTGATAAATAACTAAATTCACATGATTTTTAATGTTTAGGGAGTCGTCAATCAATTTTAAAGTTCAGGCAATAAAACTAAGTTTAACTGAGAATACTAACAAAAAAACATATATAACCCTTAAATAATTAAAAAAATCATCTTCCCTTAACTAGATTTCTGTACCAATCTCTAACCGTTGATTAAAGGATGCATGTAGGATAAATGAATCCACTGAGCTACAACAGTCGCTAGGGACTTTGATCATATGCATATTTTATTTTATTTTATTATTATTATTATTATTATTATTATTATTATTCAATATATACCAATAATTAATTTTTTTAATTAATGTTACATTCCTACCCAAACCAATTTTCCCTTATAATTGATGAGAAATGCTATTTGTCAAGTTGTCCAAATAAATCACTTTTTTAGTCGAATTAGTTATTAGAATATGTAATTGAGAGATTGAATGAGTTTAATATTTCACAACGCTGCTATTTTTGTATTTCTTATGATATATTTAAACAACCTTTTCACAAGTATTTTTAGGAGAGAAAAAAATATTTTTTCTTCTATATAAGTTAAAGTTAATCTATGTTGAAGTTAAAAAATAAAATTTTAAAGAAATAATATAAAAAATTTGTACAAATTAGTTTATATGTATTGCAATGTTATGGGCTGTGCCCAGTGTTAAAAGACAAGTAGATTGGTGGGAGATCGTTAGAGTAAGTTTGACTTAGTTTCATTGGCTTATGGTTGAGGTTAGGAGTTGTAACATCATGGATCGAGTCTAATTGTGTAGATGAGCAGATTGCCTTCCAATACTGATATTTAAGGACATTAATGTCATATCAGCGTAAATTAAGAGATTTTGAATAATCAACCTTAAATAAGAAGAGACAACATTTATTACTGAATTAAACCAATAATAAGACTAGATACAAGGAGAAGGAGGAGAACCTACCTTATATAAGGAAAAGAAAACAACTACAATGGACATAACACCAGAGAGTACTTTTAACTTATATTTTACATTATACTCATTATATTTTATGTTCTTACTGACTTGATTTGAATGTTGGAGTATCTTTTGCAAGTGAAACCTCCTCAAAATTTAACCAATTTTAACTAAATATTTTAGATTTGAGATCGTTAATAATATTTTTTTTCAAACATATACAAATAAACTTTAGAATCAAAATGCATTGAAATTAAATTCTACTTTTTAAATATTATTGAATAACTTTTAAATAATGTGAGCTTCACTTTCTTCTGGGAATGATCAAGATAACATTTATTGAATAGTAAAAGGTTAATTAAGAAAATGTGTGAAAAGTGTGCTATTAATCTTTTTATTTATTTCCATGTCCACAAATTCGCGGCGTAAGCGTCAAAACCGTTGGCCTTGGAGATTCTTCCACCCAAATTTCCATTTCAAATAGAGACTAGATTAATTAAAATTCAAACTATGGTTTTTCCATTTTTTTTCCATTCATAATTATTATCTCCTGTACACACGGTTAGTTTTTATAATAACAAAGAAAATGTTAATAATATTATTGGTACATTTATAATTTATAATAAAAAGTATAATTTAATTTCTCACTCATTTGTAGGTAATAGTTGTGAATAAAACTGGTATGAATACTGTTATGCTTGGTTATTCATATCCCTCGTTGTATAACTTCTTTCTACGTGTTTCCAATTGCATAAAGCGAAGAGGGAACAATAGAGGTTAGCATTGAACATGAAAACAAAATTTAAGTGGACCAAACTTCCATTACTGCTTTGGACTTTGGAGGTCCTTTTTGAAAAATATTTGTCGTTGTTATTAAAGAATAAGAAAAAGGTCAAATAATCTGACCAAGCAAAGTTTCAATGTTGCTTCCAACGGAAACCAAAGAGCGAAAATTTAACAGCAAAAGGTCCCAAAACGACGAAGGAATTTTGGCAACTAGGATGCCTTTGTCTATACGTGACAACTTTTCTTATGTGTAAATGTTCTCCTCTTCTCCCTCCAACTTTTCTAACATTTTTTCATACAATTAATAAACTTAAATAATACTTTTGTATTTTTTATCTATATTTATCTCCATCACATCAATCATTTTATCTTTTATACTTTCTCTTTTCTATATCCTTTTATGAACAACTTTGTTAGCTAAATTTTTATATCAATACAACTTGTTTTTTCTTTTTGTACATGGATTTTCGAGGGAAATAAAAAAAAAAAGAGTAAGGAGAAAATGATGAGGATGCTGATTTGATTGAAACGTGTGGGATTTGTAAAAGAATAGATAGGTAGATAGCTGTGATGTGACCACGTGTATCCATCGTGTCCACTCTCTACAATCCAATTGGGCCACTTTCAGTTGGCTGTTTCCATTGGGTGGGAACTAGTTTTGAGGATCTTTTACTTTTACCTTAACACACCGTATCCTCTGCTTTTCATTTTTTTAATGTGTATGTTTTTGCGTCTGTGGTGTGTAATTTTGTCTTTTTTCTTGGTCATGAGATGGTCTATTTAAGTTATGTAATGAGTTCTTTATATCAATATAAACAAATTGTTTTATGTTACATTTTCTAAATTTTTTAAAAATAACTTCCCAACAAATTTAAGCATTTGAAATATATCAGTAACTATAATTACTATTTGAAGTGAAGGAATAATTTTAAGATTGAGTTAGATATTGTCAACTCACATCTTATTGTTTTGTTATTTTAATATATAAAATAAGAAGAGAATATATCTTAACTTTTTTTTATTTATATTTTTTAGTGCATGCATAGTTGAAATATATTAGTTACTTTTATTTAAAAGTTCGAAAAAAGGGTCTACCAGTTCTTATGTGATAGTAAAATTATTTCAAGGATATCACTACGTCTTTTATCTTTTTTTATATCTCAACCAACTCCATATTTAAAAGATTCTTAATCAACTCTTAACATTGAAAATTTTGGCATTACAATGTTTTAAGTAAGATATGGAATCTTAGAAAATGGTCAGCAGTTATTTTTTCTAATCTATGATTTCTTCTTTAAAGTTCAATTAAACAAAACTATTAGAAGTTGTATGATTTTCTAAATCTAAACAAATTATAATTATACTTACGTTCACATTCATGATTTCATCACATGATATGTGTCATGAACACATTTTACTTTTTTAAAAGTTAATATTAATTTTTGCACAAATTAAAAATAAAAAATTGGAGAAACTATATAAAAGAGTTTTTACAAATTAGTGAATGCATAACTGTTTTAAACTTATGAAAAAGTACAAGTGAGGTGAAAATCTAGGAGAAAAGGAACAGGAGAAATCCTGGAAGATATCTATGCTTAATGAATCATTGCTTAGTAAAACAAACCTAGATTTACATGGTTAAAGGAAGGGTGATTGCAATAATAAATTTTACCATGCAACGATCAATTTGAAAAGGAAGAAAAACTTGGTCAGAGGAAAAAGATTGTTTTTTATGATTCCTAACTTGTCAACAACAGAAAAATAAGGGTAAAAGGTAAAAAGTTTATCCAACTAAACATCGTACCTCCAAAGTCACTTAAACTGTATGTTATGGAAGACTCGTGTCACACACGAGAAAATGTTTATCTAATTCTGAAATACCATTTCATGAATGAACCCATGTTTCTTTAGCCTGTAATCATCTTTATTCCACCATCTCAATTTGATTGTTTTAAGCTAGCTTTCTAGTTGTTGTTTTTTACCTCAGCTATTTTTATTTAATTTGATATAAGTTGATTAAGAGTTAAACAATCGTGACACATAAATTTTAAAGTTTGTTGTTTTATTTCAAATTATTATATTTATATTTTGAAATTGGTAAATTCATATAACTATATTTGTATTATTATTCGATTATATATAAATGTCGATATCTTTTTACTTTTATCGGAAAATCAAATGTTTCTACACAAGTTATTGCAAGAATGAAACCCTTGTACCGAATTATAAACTTTGATAATATTAAAACTATTATAGTATATAATAAAGATTTATATATAAAATATTCTCATATGATCATGTTAATAAAATATTAAAAAAATATGATAATATAAGAAATGATATTAATTGTGGGACATATAGCACTTATTTAATAATATATAAATTTTTAGCTTCTATATAATAAAATAAACATTAATAAAATATAATAAAAAAATTTATTAATAAATTTATTATATTGTATTATATATAATGATGGTCTTATAAGATATTAGTATATATAATTAGAAATATAAGAATATCAGTAAAATTTATTGGATAACTAATTCTTCAAAATTCAATTATCTTAATAAGGTGTAAATCACTTTCATTTTAGTGTTATTTTATACAAAGTATAAATATTCTTTATATATGATAAATAATCATATTCAAGTGAGATAAAATTAGTAAGAACAATATTTTTTATATAATTAAATACTTAATACAATTGTGTACTTAAGATTTAGATTTAAATTTGGTGCACTAATAAAATTAAAATAATTTTTGTTCAATTGATGCGCACACTCAATGGTAGAAAATTACATCTTAATGTTTAATTAAATGCTGATTTTTTTCCTACTAAAATGACATTTTTTAGAAAAAGGAAAAAGAAACAACAAAGACATTGAAGATCGGCAACGATCACATTGACATTATTGGGGTTTTCGTCATAGGCCAATATTATTAATTTTTATCTATTTCACTTTTAAAATTCCATGAGTATGGGAATTTGGAGCTATTGTTGTTCAATTGTAAGTATTTAATTTTCCAAAATCGATATCATAGATGTTGAGTTTAGAAGGAGATATGTAAATGTTGTAGTCCACTAGTTGAGGCTAGAGTAGAGTTAGGTATCCAAAAGCTCAAGACATATAGTCATACTCTTACTTATACTTATAATAGAGTGTGAAGGTGTACGTGAATTGCTATAATTGGACAAACATGAAATTAAAAGAATATAATTATATTAAATAATAGTAGAGTAGACCACTTAGATATTTTTACGATGACATAAGGTTTGGACATGGATTATAAAGTAATGGGTATTTAGCTGAGTTCTCATATGCTAAGTGGTGCATGAAGTATATGACATTGTCTTAAATTAGTGAAAAAGTTATGACTGTGTACAGGAGATATTTACTTTTAAATTGTTGGTTATACTAACCTATTTTTTAGGTGCAGGGAATGTTTTAGCATTGTAGGGTTTCAACAGCCCATGGGAGGTTGCAAATTGGTTTTGTGGCTGATGAGAAGTAAAGAATAGTTGCAGATGTGGTAGCAGCAGACACATGGGTACTGGGGAGATGCTGCTGCATCGGAAAAATATGGATCGATAGTAAAATATGGAATGGGATTAGCATATTAGCATATACGGTAAGCAAACTTGCAGTAGAGGCGTGTCTAAGTGCA
This sequence comes from Phaseolus lunatus, assembly GCA_013389735.1. Taxonomy (NCBI): domain Eukaryota; kingdom Viridiplantae; phylum Streptophyta; class Magnoliopsida; order Fabales; family Fabaceae; genus Phaseolus; species Phaseolus lunatus. Next base: position 9,667,659 of record CM023865.1, on the reverse strand, counting down.
GTCAATACTGCAGCAGCCTCAAGGGATCTGCGGTGCTACCTTGGCCATAGCAGGTGTTCAGGATTGCTAACTAGTTCACATCAGAAGGAGATACAAGGACACAGGGAAGCATTTTGTGATAGATGTTTTTTGGGTGGAGCTTATGATTCACGAGAATATTTAACAGTTTGTTGATCAAGGGCGTGGACATCTCTCTTTTGGAGGGCAACCTTGCATGGATTATGTTTGGAGAACATAAAGCTGTGGCAGGAAGATCTTTGTTTCATATTGGCTCCTTGTTGAGATGCTATTTTTTGGAATTCTACTGGTGAGCATAATGAAACTCTATTTGTTGAAGTAGGATTTTGGATCTGATGTTGAATGATATGTTTTTAGTATTATTAACTTTAGTTGTAATTCAATTTTATAAAATTAATTTATAAAGTAAAATTTATACTTATTTATATATAATGAAATATCTGATTATTAGTTAATGTGAAATATTCAACCATCTTTATAATAAAAAAACTGTAAACAAACATTGAATTAGTTGTTCTTCTTTTGTTGGGTATAAAGGTGTTTTTTTTATTTATTATTGGGCAATTGCCTAGTTAATTTGTACAAGCTAAATCTCACATAAAATGCATAGCGTGTCCATGGATCATCTAATTAGTTGCTATGCATTAGCTCTATTTTTTTTTTCTCTATTTTTGTATATAAGAGTTGGAACATAGCTCAAATATTTTTATTAATTTAATTTATTTATTATCAATAAAAAAAACTTATACCTATAATATTATCATTAATTATACGAGGCTATGTAAAAAAAACAATATTAATCCTATTTGCTTAATACTAATTTAAATTGTATCAAAATAAATATAACAAACCTATAGTCTCTTGTGTCTTCCTCAATTTAACACGAAAGAGAAATGGTAGGTAGCAGTACTCGATTAGAATTGCATTAACAAGATCCAATGTTTCTTGGATTCCAATATATATATATGTCTTACCTCTGAGTCAGAGTTTTTGAATACAACTTTTTCTCCCTTCTTGGCTGCCAACCTAGCACAGGAAGAGTGGCATCCGTAGGCCATAGTGTCTTTTGATTTTTGTATAGTAGATGCTATAATGCATGAACCTCTTTGGGTCAAAGGTAGAATCCAATGCGTTTCAAAATGTCCTTTCTCACATAGGTTCCTTGCTATTGGGATCATGATATTTGAATATGTTTGGAGAACTTTTTGTAATTTTTTTAAAGAGAAAACAAATACTTTTTTCTGTAAATTAAAAAAAAATATATTTATAAACATAAAATAAAATAAGAATTTAGAAAAAAAAATGAAATATTTTTTTATAAAATAATTAATACATATCTTAATTTAAACTTATAATCAAATTTATTTTATTTTTTCTTTTCTTCATATAGTTATTTTTCTATTTTTCTCCCTCCATCACTCTTTTCCTTTGGACAAATAATAACATGTCCTTAAGAAAAAAAAGGTAGAACTTATTTAATACAAAAACACTCATCATATTAAAAAGACAAAAGGAAAACATTTTTCTAAGAAAGTAAAGAAGAAGAAAATTTAAATAATACTAATAATAATGAAAATCATAATAACTATTATACCAAATCATTAAAAATATATCAACTAGTTGTTGGTATAACAGAAATTGTATTATTGTAAAAGAGAATTTTAATTTAAATTACTTTGAATTTAAGTTTTTGTGAATGAAGAAAACTTGGTAGAAAAGAGAAGAAACTTTTTGGTCATTCAAAAATTTGAACAAGAGTTAATTATTTATAAAATCAATAAATATTTTATATTAATAAATATCATACATAATAATATATCAATATAATATAATTGAGGAACGTACAATTAAATATTTTAATATTTCAAGTTTTTATATATTTCAAATTTTTATTTTATCTTCTTCAATAGTTCTTGGAGTTCTAATATTGAGTAAACAATATCTCAAGTTCTTATTATCTTGATTGAGTAATATCTAGAGTAGAGATCATCTTTATCTTGCTTTAACCCTTGTGAAAAGTGAAACATAAACTTTTTAAAGGATTCTCATATTGAGTTTGTAATATCTCAAGTGATTCTCGTTCTTTCTTTATTTATATGGCGCGATCAAATTAGATTGAAAATTAGATAGTTTAAAGAGAATAATTCTTACTTATTTATAATATTTTGTAGTTTAGTTCGCAGTCAAGAAAAAATTTATCAAAACTTATTAGTGATTGTACTAAGTAATATAATTTAATATTTTAGTATAGATCAAGTAGAAGTAATAGTAAAGCATACCATTTTAGTTTTTTTTTAATCATTTTCAATAAATTAAATTTATAAGCACAAGTAATAGTAAAGCATACCATTTTAGTTTTTTTTAATCATTTTCAATAAATTAAATATAAGCACGACTGTAGATTATATTGAAAGTGTGTTGGTATGCATTACTTTTATTTATTTATTTATTTTAATTTTGAAAATTTAGAAATTGCATATGCTATTTGAATTTTAAAGGTAATAGAAGAAGTAATTAAGTAGAAGTAACGAAAACACTTGAGGAAGTGATAACTTTTAGATTTGGATCCATCAAAGTTTTCTACTTCAAGTTTTGGTACTCACATTTCGAATTAAAGATTTTTTATACCAGTTGTCAATAAAATGAGAGGAAAATACCTTCCAAATCTATTAACAAAATGGATATATGAGTGAAAATAAACAATTGTTAGAGAATGAGTAAATAATTCATCTTTATTAAATAATAATTAATACAAGAGATTTTGGGAAGATTCTCTTCTACTGCAGTATTAGTATAAGAGAGCACTAAATAATATATCTAAAACAGTAGAATTAGAGAGCACTAAAAGCATATCCAAAATCCATAATGTTTAAACCCAAAATTACACTCATGAAATTTTTCTCTGACTAATAAAACACTGAAAAAAACTGGTATTGCTTTCTTTATATGTTTTTTTAAACATTGTTACTCATGAAATAAACATGACAAGTATATAAGATATCATGCATTCATTTCTACCCCACACGCACATGAACATAGACTGCTTCTAGCAATTATATAGAAAATTCTTCCTTGTTCGAATTTTGACCAATTATAAGCCACATTAAACAGTATCAGTAGCATAAACATGTTTTATTCTGAATAGCATAAGGGAAATTTTGTTAAAGGGATATGCTATGATGGTAGCAACGTGCAATTAGCAAGTATGGCTCCATTGTAGTCAATTACATCCACCATTCAGAAAGCCTCCTCAATCTCTCATTCTCAAAGATAATTTATCCCAAATTAGAAACCCCACTGTGGGAGCACACATCAGATATATGGTAATCAACTGAAAAAACCGCCAGCCACCATTTGGATAACCCATTGAGGGAGACCTTCATCTATGAGGCCAAATATTCATAACATGAATTTTTAATTTATTTTTTATTTTATTGCATCATATACAGGAGTATAATTTTTGTTCAGATGCAAAAATCTTATAAAGCACATATTTTAATATTTATTTATTTATTAATAGAAAGACTATTAAAATATACATTTTTATTTTATTTTTATGACTTAAAATATTATTTAATATATAGATCTTAAACTTTTTAGTATGATGAAATAGAAAGGTATTATTATTACTGTTAATAAATGAGTGGTCCCGTTAAAAAAAAAGGAAGAAAAGCCAGTTGCAGCAGGCCAAGGGTCCACGCATAGTTGCCTTTCTGTGATGTGACTTGCCAGCCACAATGGCAAGGCAATGATTCATCTTGGACCCACAAATCAAGGCTTAGTGCTAAGCCCACTTATGCCCACCATGCCCACATCTTTTCTGAGTGCAACGAGCTTTATAAATCATTCAGATTAATCCAAAACAAATATACACTTAAATTCTCTAATCCCACCACCCTCTTACCTCTTCATTTCTAATCTGCATTTCCGGATATCCACTCTCCCCCTTTAGTTTTTTTTTTAGATTTTCATCGCTTTCAGTTTTGTATATCCTATGATCTTCAATGGGTCATTGGAAATTTTGGAATGTAATTCACTTGTCAAAGTTGGAATGATGCTATTAGAGCAAGTTGGGTGCTTTTTAAACCCCTTGCATCAATTCCCTTTTCAGTTTTAAGTCACAAAAAACTAAAAGGCTACAGGTTTTAATGCCTCCTCACATTTTTCATCACATATTTCCTACTTGAATATGCAAAGATTAGGTCCCCAAAATCTTATAGGGCACGCATAGCAGATTTAATACCTCAATGAGTGGCACCAATAAGGTTGTGATAGGAGATTTGGAGTTGGATCAAAAGAGAGTACTTGATGCGTATAATCATCACTTTTTTTCTATTAGTATAAAGTAAATCGATCCACTACATAAATATAAGATTACTCCCTTCTTTTTAAATTTTTTTTATATAAAAGAATCTAGTTAAATGTACTTAGTGAAACGAATAAGAACATTCTACGAACAAATTATTATCATAATGTAATTTATACACTGATAATGAGTAAAAAGGATTGTTCCTTGAATCTTTGTCATTATCTTAACGAAGTTTCCTTCCATTGCTTGTGTTTTATTATTAGTGCATGGAGCACTAGCTAGAATGGTCCAAACTGTAATTGATTGCTCTACAATGCTACCCCATCTAAAACACATTACATCTACTTTATTTTACAATTGCACAATTTTTAGTGTTGGGTTGGGCTCACTTCCTATGTGGAGGCCCAATCTAATTTTTAATCACCTTTAGGGTTTTTTCCTGAGAGATAGAGTGACAGCCGTCAGCAGAGACAGAGAGAGAAAAGAAAAAGATAGAAAAGTTTCGCCCAGTAACTTCCGGCCGCCGCCGACACTTTGTTCACCGTTGGATTGGGCTGAAATTTTGTAAGCAGGTTCATAATTTGTGTGAATTCAATCTGACCGTCCGGATCTTGCAGAAGTGGTTTGAGCAGAGAGAAATTCATCTCACATTACAGCAGCGTTTTCAGCGTTTCTCTTGAGAACGAGTTTTTTCGGATTGCTGCTGCTGTTTCGTCCACCGTTGGATCGGGCTGAAATTTTGTCAGCAGGTTCATACCTTGTGGTGCTTTAATTGGACCGTTCGGATTGTTCAAAAGTCACCGGAACAGTGAGATATAGGCCGCGTACGGTAGCTGCAGTTTTGGGAATTTTTCAGGTTTCTTGTTCTTTGTTTCATCTCTGTTGTATTTCTACTTGGCTGGTTATTGAGCACAATTTGTGCTGTTTTGAGACTCTCTTGTAACCATAATATTGATCATAGTGGAGTTTGATTGACTGGCTTGTGCCCGTGGTTTTTACTTCTCACATTGAGAAGGTTTTCCACGTTAAAAATTTCTGTGTCTTCCTGAAGTGTGTTTTTTGTTGTTGCCATTATTTGTTATTGCTCCTCACAGATTCTTGCTAGTTGGGGAAATTATTATCCGCTGCTTATTGCTCTTGTTGAGATATTATTTTTATTGTGTTGAATTTCCCATCAGAGTGGTATCAGAGCTCCTTGGTTGGGGCTATTTGACTACCTGAATGATGGAGGCAAATACAAATAAGATGATCTGTTTGAACGGCACTAACTATCACTTATGGAAGGGAAAAATGAAGGATCTGTTATTTGTGAAGAAATTGCATCTTCCTGTGTTTGCTACTGAAAAGCCAGAAGACAAGACTGGTGAGGAATGGAAGTTTGAGCATCAACAGGTTTGTGGTTTTATTCGTCAATTTGTTGAAGATAATGTTTATAATCACATTGCTAATGAGGAAGATGCAAAATCCTTGTGGAAGAAGATTGAGACTTTGTATGCTTCTAGTACAGGAAATAATAAATTATATTTGTTGAATTGCTTGATAAATTTGAAGTACAAGGAGGAGATTTCTATTTCAGATCACTTAAATAATTTTCAAGGGCTCCGAGATCAATTGTCACAAATGGGCATCAAATTTGATGATGAAGTGTTGGGATTATGGCTACTGAATACTCTACCAGATTCTTGGGAAACATTTCGGGTTTCAATTACAAACTCATCTCCTGATGGTGTTGTCTCCTTGGAAAATGTCAAGAGTGGTGTACTTAATGAGGAGATGAGAAGGAAGGCTCATGGTACTTCATCTCATTCCGAGGTACTTGTCACTGAAAATAGGGGGAGAAGTCAGAAAAGGGAACCGAAAGGGAGTAGAGAGAACAGCAGAAGTAAGTCCAAGTCTAGATACAAAAATGTGGAGTGTCATTATTGTCACAAAACAGGGCACATTAAGAGAAACTGTTTTCTTTGGAAAAAGGAGAACAAAGATAAGAAAGGGAAGCAGAAGGAGAAACATCATGACAATGATGATCGTGTTACTACTGCTACTTGTGATGATGATCTTATTATTCTCCGTGACCATGATTCAGTTAATCTTGTATCAGATGAGAGCATGTGGATAATTGACAGTGGTGCTACATTGCATGTTACACCAAGGAAGGAGTTCTTCACATCTTACACTTCTGGTGATTTTGGAGTGTTGAAGATGGGTAATGATGGTGTGTCTAAGGTAGTTGGTATTGGTGATGTTTGCTTGCAAACCAATATGGGAATGCAGTTGTTGCTTAGAGGAGTCAAACATGCTCCAGATATCCGCTTTAATTTGATCTCTGTGCAGATGCTTGATGATAGTGGTTATGAAAATCACTTTGGTTCAGGAAAGTGGAAACTCTCCAGAGGTAATCTAATTGTGGCCAAAGGAGAGAGAATTAGTAAACTGTATTGGACAAAAGCATTGGTTGCTAAAGACAGTGTGAACGCCATGGATATGGATGCTTCTTTGTGGCACCGAAGGCTTAGTCATATCAGTGAGAAGGGGCTGAATTGTTTAGCTAAAAAGGATGTGCTTCCGGGATTGAAGAGTGCAGAGTTGGAGAAATGTTCTCATTGCATGGCTGGTAAGCAGACCAGAGTATCCTTCAAGAAGCATCCTCCCTCAAAGAAGTCAAAGTTGCTTGAATTGGTGCATTCTGATGTTTGTGGCCCATTGAAGGTAAAGTCATTTACTGGTGCACTTTATTTTGTTACCTTTATTGATGATTGTTCCAGGAAGCTTTGGGTTTATGTTTTGAAAACAAAGGACCAAGTTCTAGAGAAATTCAAAGAATTTCATGTTTTGGTTGAGAGACAGTCAGGCAAGAAGCTGAAATGCATTCGTACTGACAATGGTGGTGAGTATTGTGGACCATTCGATGCTTATTGCAAGCAACACGGTATCAGACATGAAAAGACTCCTCCTAAAACTCCTCAGCTGAATGGTTTAGCAGAAAGAATGAACAGGACATTGATAGAAAGAGTTAGGTGTATGCTTTCTGAAGCAAAGTTGCCTAAGCATTTTTGGGGTGAGGCTTTGTACACTGCAGTGCATGTTATTAATTTGAGTCCTGCAGTTGCTTTGAATGGTGAGGTGCCAGACAAGATTTGGTTTGGCAAGAATGTCAAGTATGATCATTTGCGAGTCTTCGGTTGTAAAGCATATGTGCATGTTCCAAAGGATGAGAGATCCAAGTTGGATGTGAAGACAAGGCAGTGCATCTTTATTGGTTATGGTCAGGATGAATTTGGCTACAAGTTCTTTGATCCTGTTGAGAGGAAGTCAATTAGAAGCCGTGATGTGAAGTTCATGGAAGATCAAACCATTGAAGATATTGACAAGATAGAGAAGACAACATCTGAGATAGATAATAGATTGTCTAATGTTGATCCAGTTCGAATGCCTCTGCGTGATCTGGATACTATTGAGAATAATGTTCAGAATGATGAGCAACATGATGATGTTGATGATCAGCAACTTCGAGAAGATTTTGATGTTCCTATTGATGACGTTGACGAGGAACATGGGATGTCACAAGATGAAGATCTTGGTGATGCTTCTGAACCACCTCAAGTTCAAATTCGGAGGTCTAATAGGCAGAGGGAACCATCTACCAGGTATCTTTCTGATGACTATGTCACCTTGACAGATGAAGGAGAACCTGAGTGTTATCTTGAGGCCATAGAGAGTGGAGAAAAGAAAAAGTGGTTGGATGCAATGCAAGATGAAATGAAGTCTTTGTATGATAATCACACTTTTGACTTGGTGAAATTGCCAAAAGGCAAGAAGGCTCTAGAAAATAGGTGGGTTTATAGGGTAAAGCAAGAAAGCAATTCTACATCTCCAAGATATAAAGCCAGATTGGTGGTGAAAGGTTTTAGACAGAGAAAAGGCATTGATTTCAATGAGATTTTTTCTCCTGTGGTGAAAATGTCATCCATTAGAATTGTGTTGAGTTTGGCTGCTACTCTTGATTTAGAGGTAGAGCAAATGGATGTTAAAACTGCTTTCCTTCATGGTGATTTGGAAGAAGAGATTTACATGAAGCAACCTGATGGTTTTCTTGTTGAAGGCAAGGAAGATCATGTGTGTAGGCTGAGAAAAAGTCTATATGGCTTGAAGCAGGCTCCGCGTCAATGGTACAAGAAGTTTGAGTCTGTTATGTGTGAGCATGGCTACAAGAAGACTACTTCTGATCATTGTGTCTTTGTTAAAAGGTTTGCTAATAATGATTTCATTATCCTGTTGTTGTATGTTGACGACATGCTTATTGTTGGGAAAGATATTTCCATGATCAACAGGTTGAAGAAGCAATTGAGTGAGTCATTTGCTATGAAAGACATGGGAGCTGCTAAGCAAATTCTTGGTATAAGAATCATGCGTGATAGGCAAGAGAAGAAGCTTTGGTTGTCACAGGAGCACTATGTTAAAAGAGTGCTACAGAGGTTCCAGATGGAAAATGCTAAGGCAGTAAGCACTCCTCTTGCTACTCATTTTAAATTAAGTGCAAAACAAAGTCCTTCTAATGAAACTGAAAAATCAGATATGCAACGGGTTCCTTATGCATCTGCTGTGGGTAGTTTGATGTATGCAATGGTGTGTACAAGACCTGATATTGCACATGCTGTTGGTACTGTTAGTAGATTTTTGTCTAATCCAGGTAGAGAGCATTGGAATGCTGTGAAATGGATTTTAAGGTATCTTCGTGGTACTACTTGTTTGAAGCTTTGTTTTGGAGGTGATAAGCCTACCCTTGTGGGCTATACTGATTCTGATATGGGTGGAGACATAGATACTAGAAGGTCTACCTCAGGCTACGTGATTAAATTTGCAGGGGGAGTTGTGGCATGGCAATCTAGATTGCAGAAGTGTGTTGCATTGTCCACTACTGAGGCAGAGTTCATTGCCATTACAGAAGCATGCAAGGAGTTGCTTTGGGTGAAGAAACTCTTGCAAGAGCTTAGTTTTGTTCAAGACAAGTACTTGCTATTTTGTGATAGTCAAAGTGCCATTCATCTTGGTAAGAATTCAACTTTTCATTCTAGGTCCAAGCATATTGATGTGAGATATCATTGGATACGTGATGCCTTGGAAGCTAGGTTACTGGAGTTGGCAAAAGTTCATACAGATGATAATTGTGCTGATATGATGACTAAGACACTATTGAGAAGCAAGTTTGAAACTTGTTGTGAGATTGCCGGTTTGTCAATCATCTCCACATAGTTGTGAGGGGGAGATTTGTTGGGTTGGGCTCACTTCCTATGTGGAGGCCCAATCTAATTTTTAATCACCTTTAGGGTTTTTTCCTGAGAGATAGAGTGACAGCCGTCAGCAGAGACAGAGAGAGAAAAGAAAAAGATAGAAAAGTTTCGCCCAGTAACTTCCGGCCGCCGCCGACACTTTGTTCACCGTTGGATTGGGCTGAAATTTTGTAAGCAGGTTCATAATTTGTGTGAATTCAATCTGACCGTCCGGATCTTGCAGAAGTGGTTTGAGCAGAGAGAAATTCATCTCACATTACAGCAGCGTTTTCAGCGTTTCTCTTGAGAACGAGTTTTTTCGGATTGCTGCTGCTGTTTCGTCCACCGTTGGATCGGGCTGAAATTTTGTCAGCAGGTTCTTACCTTGTGGTGCTTTAATTGGACCGTTCGGATTGTTCAAAAGTCACCGGAACAGTGAGATATAGGCCGCGTACGGTAGCTGCAGTTTTGGGAATTTTTCAGGTTTCTTGTTCTTTGTTTCATCTCTGTTGTATTTCTACTTGGCTGGTTATTGAGCACAATTTGTGCTGTTTTGAGACTCTCTTGTAACCATAATATTGATCATAGTGGAGTTTGATTGACTGGCTTGTGCCCGTGGTTTTTACTTCTCACATTGAGAAGGTTTTCCACGTTAAAAATTTCTGTGTCTTCCTGAAGTGTGTTTTTTGTTGTTGCCATTATTTGTTATTGCTCCTCACAGATTCTTGCTAGTTGGGGAAATTATTATCCGCTGCTTATTGCTCTTGTTGAGATATTATTTTTATTGTGTTGAATTTCCCATCATTTAGTTCTTGTATATTTTTAGATATAAGGGTGGGTCTGGACCATTGAATCTGACTCTTCATTTGCATCAATGCCTTCCTCTGCACATCAATCACACATCAGTAACAGGTGTTCTTCCTTAAAAATAAATTGTATTTGGCCTAACTGCTAATGAAATGTTACTCTTTTTATAAGTAGAAAGAACTATGATGTTGATGAGAAATCATCTCAACTTTAATAAATAAATAAATAGAAGTTGAATGAAGTGAACTCACAAATTATGTTTCCTCACTAAATAAGCAAATAAGTTAAGTGAATCTGGTATAGGTTTTAGTAATCTTATTTATGTAATTCGGATTGCAAGAGAGAAAACAAAACCAAAAATTAAATTAGGAACAAAATAGTGTCTGTTTTCTTGAAAAGGCAGTGCAGTTTAAATGACCCTTTATAGAACATGAGAGAAACGACTCTTCTAGCTAACGAACATCCATAGTAAATAGGACACGCAGTGTATAAAGTTTTTATGCTCTCAACCCATCACTAATTGCCATCTGTGTTGCTCATATACTTATAATAACTCAATAATTCGGCTATACTAAGTTAAAATGATGTATCATATTTTTATTTAATCTAAATTATGTTATTGTTTATCACTCAATTTCTGCTTCCCATTTTTCTTATCACATCCATATTTTTTTTTTTTTCTACTCTTTTCTTACAGCTAAATATTGATACACCTCCCAAAAAAGAGTACACAACCACTGTTTTTTAATTATTTTAAGGGCTTTATATCTCTTTTTTAATGGTGTATTTGTTTTTCGGCAATATTATTCACTTCAAAAAGATAATTAATTATATTTATTTTAATAATTATGTTTATTATAATAAAATAAGTACATTAAAGTAAAAATATTAAAATAATATATTAAAAAATTAAATTATTTAAGATAATTTACAAATTACTTTTTAAATATATTAATATAAAAAAATTATTATACTATATTAATCAAATCTTCTACAGATTTTTTATTCAAATCTATTCTCTTTTTTAATACAAACAATTTCACTTTTATGCACTCTCTTTCTTAAATCAATCATTTTCCATTCTCTCATGTTTTCTATTATATACATCTTTATCAATGTATTAAATTTCAATTTTAATTCCTTTATTTTGACTTGATTTGTATTCCTTGTGGAGCTAACACTTGTATTATCACATTCATTTATGCACACTTAATTAGTTCAAAATTCATATTATGTGTGAGTGGCTAAAGAACTTAATGGGTGTAATTGGGTTATATACATGTGCAGAAATGAAAGTTATAAAGGGATGTAGAGTACCAAAAATAATAACACAGAAAGGGCAGTGTTACAGCGACCGAAGCAGCTTATGGAAAAAGGAAAAGCAGATAATAAGGGGACGTGCATTGCTGCCATAGAATCTGAGTCAAAATGCGCATCTAGCTATCATGTATGCCGAGGAACTCTGAGACACAGAATAAACAAGAAAAAAATGTGGCATTTTGGGTGATCGTGGTTAGTTCAACTAAGTTGTCAAGAACAAGAATCCTTCTTCCCTCTCTGCATGCCCTGTTGCAGAATTTGAAACCCAACCCCACTCCAAAATATAAACTAATAATCGCCCTTCATTGCTTTCCCTCTAACATTTTTCAATTTTATCTCTTTTAATAATCCACAAAATATTGTGGTTGTAAGTAACATCTCGTTATTCATCGTACAAACACCCACGTTGGACCAGACTGGGCCTTTCTTAACAACCTACCATTCCTACTTACTCTTCACCACGTGCTTCTATGCAACAATATTAGAAGTAGAAAGAATCTAAACGTTTATTATATTTCAAAGAAGTGATGAGCAGATTTTGGACCGTTTTGTATAAAAGTATTAGGATATTTTTAAAGTGTTTCACTTAATTTTATTTATTCATTGTCACACTGCGACACTTGCTCTTTATTCTTTGGTAAAGGAAAACTGTTCTTTTGAGTTTTACCCACCCTACATATACATATGGTGAAGAAGAAGGAAAAGTAAAATCAGCACCAGCCCTTGTGAGTGTGTCAATCACCCAATGCACTCCATAAATTAGATATGTACAAGAATAAAGAATTACCTCCAAGAAAAAAGAAACTAAATCTTTGAAAAATTTCATTTCAAGTGGAGCCTGTTTCATTTCATCGTGCGTCTACTCGTAATGTACATGCTTACGTGATCTGATTCACATTATTATTATTGTTCTTATTAACATTATCATGTACGGCGAAAATAATTAGAAAGAGGAAAATGAAGAAGAAAGGACAAAAATTCAATAGAGGAATGAAGTGAAAGAATGAAAAGCTATGATATTGTGTTACGTACATCCACATTAAATCATTAGTCACAACTCAAAAACCATTATTCCAAATAAGAAGATACTTGCTTCCGGATAACTATCTGTCTTTAAGTGCCTGGGTAATTAGCCAAGTGCGATCACGCAGAAAATAAAATTAAATACCACGTATCGCTGCTTCGTATACCATAAGAATCGTATGTATATAATAACTAATAAGATAAGTACTATGGGTTACTTAACAAAGATTCCAACCTAGATACCTTAGTTAATTCTTATCATTTAAAATTGGGAGACTATGTACTCATACTTAAAATTCTAAATTACTTTGAATAACTATACTTCAAATTCTAACTTACTTTAACTAAGTCTTATCACTAATGATTTATACACTCATAAATAGGATTTTAATTATCTATCATTCAAAATTAATTAAAAATAATAATATACGAATTTAGAAGGATAAATAAATAAATTGGAACAAATCTCAACAACAATTTAATCCATCCTAATACAAGTAATCAGATCAAATAATTGTTAAATTAATATAATAAAATGAGATAAAATTAGTGATACAAATCTTAATCTTTAGAAAAAATAACACATCTAAAAAAATTACTTGACTATAAATAGAACCAATAAAATCAAGATAAAATAGAAGATATAGAGTGTTCTAATTAGAAGGATTATTATATATATTGACTAGAACATTGACCCTTATTGTGGGACAGGATAAAACTTTTTTCGATACCCCTTTTATAGGTAAAAACTTGTGTAACAACAAAAAGGTGAAATAGTTGTGATATCAATCGATAACAAAATTGTGTAATTTCATTTACAATTCCTCTATATTAACCTAATAGGTACTCATATGTTCTATTTCAATTAAAATTTATTGTCATAATAATATTACTAAACCATAATTATTTTAGAAGCTAGATTGTATACCTACTATTTTTTATTCATACATTTATTCTATATGTTTTATATTTATATACATAAGATTTATTTCTCTCTGAAACATATAACCTATATATCAACATATTTCTTTATATCTTCATCATCATTATCTTTTGTTTCTTTTATACGTACAATTTTAGTTTTACTTTATTTCTTCATGTCTTTTAGTATACATATTTCTTTAACTTTATTTCATTTACACATAGGCTCAATCAATAAAGAGCTCTAATTGCACTATTTAGATGTAAGAGCCCTACAATGACTAGTCAATAAGAGCTCTAATCAAGTCATTTAGATAAAAGAGCCTACAAGAGTCAGTCAATTAGAACTCTAATTGCACCATTTAGACGTAAGAGTCCCACGACAACTAGTAAATAAGAGCTTTAATCGAGTCATTTAGATGTAAGAGTCCTATAACAACTCGTCATTAAGAGCTTTGATTGAACCATTTAAATGCAAGAACCCCTACAATGGCCAGACAATAAAAAGAAACATGACAAACTAACTCTTTTTTTTCTGTAAAGAAAATGTCTTATTCGACAAGTGAACAAATAACGCATGAAAAGTTCATAGTCTTATGTTAGTCAATAAAAAAGGAATTAACATACAGAAATTTTGGAAACAATTATTTTTTTGGTAAAAGAATGAATTAGGTGTAAGAAAACTATTATTCCATGCAAATAAGAAGATATGTTCAATATAGTGCAATACAAATTGTTAAGCATGTTCATCCATAATCTTTCAATGTTTAACAATTGTAGTGATACCTAAGATTCTAACTTACCTTATGATCCGGTCGGTCATCGGTGGTCGAGGATGTCAGCAGCAGTTGACCACGTGGACCGTTCACGGGGTGACACGTGGTAGAGGATAGCAGGTGAATCAGAGAGACGATCACCCAGAATGGTGATCGGTGGTCGGTGGCTAAGGGACCACCACCCGCAGACCAGTGTCAGGTGAGCGCCTGGAAGCAGAGCGTGAGAAGTACAGAAGCACTGATCAGTCATCGGGGGTTTCCTGTTAACACATAGTTACGCTGGGACCCAGGCTCCCAGCGAGAACGTTACGCAAGAAGCACAGATCAGTGATCGCCTATCACCGTGTGTGAAGATCAGTAATCGCCTATCGCCGTGTTCGAGGATGAGTAATCGCCTAGATTGCACATGATTGCCGTGTGTGGAGGTTAGGAGATCAGGTGGTCAACAAGACGCCGAAAGGAGCACGTCGCCGGGTATTCACATCGCCAGGTATTTGAGAAGACTTGGTAAGCACTTGTTATATGGTCTAAATACAGAGGATAAGTGGCATATCTGCCACCATGTATAGTGTGAGTTGTGATACTCAGTGTGAATCAGTTCATCACGTTAAGGTTGCGCCCAGGGTAGCCTGTGCACTAAGCTACTCCTTGTGTGGATAACTTAGTCGCAGGAGCAAAGTGGAAGTAACGTTTCAGCTGCAGGTACTCCAGATGATGACACATGTATGACCAGATGTTATCCACGTGTCAAGAGGAATAACCGTCAGGAGAGAGAAAGACTCAGGTATATATACGAAATTCTTAACGGAATTAGGGGGATTCATTTTTTCAGTTGTAATTCACTTGTACACGGTTCTAAGTTTTCTTTGAAGTTCTTTGTTGATTCAATCACTGACTTGAGCATCGGAGCGCAACCGGCCGCAGAGGCGCCATATTGTTCTTTCAGGTGTCTTGGAGGAGTTGAAGGTGGAGGTCATTGGTGTGTTGGGCGTGAAGCTGGTAAGGACGAGGCTCGAGAAGGAAAAGCTCTAGCGCTTTGGTCAAGAGGCTGGATCATCTTTGTGATCCGGTCGGTCATCGGTGGTCGAGGATGTCAGCAGCAGTTGACCACGTGGACCGTTCACGGGGTGACACGTGGTAGAGGATAGCAGGTGAATCAGAGAGGCGATCACCCAGAATGGTGATCGGTGGTCGATGACTAAGGGACCACCACCCGCAGACCAGTGTTAGGTGAGTGCCTGGAAGCAGAGCGTGAGAAGTACAGAAGCACTGATCAGTCATCGGGGTTTTCCTGTTAACACACAGTTACGCTGGGACCCAAGCTCCCAGCGAGATTGTTACGCAAGAAGCACAGATCAGTGATCGCCTATCACCGTGTGTGAAGATCAGTAATCGCCTATCGCCGTTGTTTTTCTTTGGATCATAAGGACGGTATGTCCTTTGATCCTTTTTCACCGCCGCCATTTCCAACACCCTCTGAGGCTGAGTCTTGGCTTGGGTGCGTGGTTTCGCAGGAGCCATATTCCCTCTCTTCTCTATCACTTCATTCTCAGCGGCGATGTGAGCCACAGTACGTCGCCGAATCTCTGCAAACGTCGCAGGGTGGCTCCTGATTAATGATTCGTTGAAGGATCCAGGTAGCACGCCCTTCTTGAAGGCGTGCACGAACATCTCCTTATCTTTACCTGATAATCGGACTATCTGAGCTCCAAACCTATTCAG
This sequence comes from Phaseolus lunatus, assembly GCA_013389735.1. NCBI lineage: Eukaryota > Viridiplantae > Streptophyta > Magnoliopsida > Fabales > Fabaceae > Phaseolus > Phaseolus lunatus. The sequence continues at coordinate 9,651,496 of CM023865.1, read as the reverse complement.
ATAGTCCTTCAAAGATTCCCCATGGAACTACCTTACGTCGAACAGGTCATACGACACCATAGGCGGCGCCTTATTCACAATGTACTGATCGACGAAAAGCTTGGAGAATTGCTGGAAACTAGAGATGTGTCCAGTAGGTAAGCTTACAAACCAATCCAACGCTGTGCTGTGGAGAGTGCTCATGAACATCTTGCAATAGGTCGCATCCGATCCTCCTGACAGCATCATCTGCGTATGAAATAATAAAATTTAAATATATATTAAGAAATAAATTAAAATATGTTTGCCTTATATAAATATAGAAGGATTTTATCAAAGTTGTGCTGAAATAAATACATAATCCAAAACAAATCTGATGGTCTAATAAATCTTATCAAAACCAAATTATTATTAAATTAAGGTGATAAAATAAGATACAAATCAGGAATCTAAACTTTAATTAAGAAAATAATTACAACCCAAGAAAATAATTAACTATATATACACACATTTATAATGATCTTATATATGTTATTGAATAAGTTACCTTATTATTTATGCATCAAGCTTAAAAATGTTAGGCATTAGAAGGTGTATTAGTAAAAAACTTAAGTCTCAAATTAATAATAATTAAGGTTAAAATGATAATTAGAAAAAACCTCTTACCAAGAGGAATGAGGTTTAACATCAATAAAAATGAGTTATTATAATATGGGTTTAATTGATGTTAAATGGGAAACTTTATTTGATTATTTGTGAACATAAAATTTTCTACATCAATTTTAATGAAAGTTTATGTGAATGAGTAATTTTATACTAATTCAAAATAAAAATTTATGTAAAATAATGATTATGTTTTAGCCAAAATAACGTAAACATGTTTGAGAAAACTTCTTCCTAAATAAGTATTTAAGAAAATAAAATAAAATAAATTGCACTTAAAAATAAAATAAGTTTATACATAAATTAAAGCAAAAAAATAGCTTATACAAATCAGTTCACAAATAATCTAATTTTAATTTATAGAAAAATTGATTTTTTTTTCTATTTTTCTCTTTTACCTAAACCCTAAAAATTAATTTATAGAAAATTTGTTTAAATTTAAAAAAAAAAACATCATTATGTTGAATTTTAAAATTGGCTGTTAAATAATTCAATATAATTTTTTTACAAGGTATCTCGTTTTAATAAGAGTTATACATCATGAATGTTAAATAGTAATGGAGTATATGTGTTAATGCAATACTTTTAACAAATGAATCATAATTTGTGTTTAACTTGCAGTGAAAATTTACAAGGATTTGCATTTCAACATTATTTATTCAAATTTGAAGCTATAATACTAAGTTCAAAAATTAAATGAGGGATATTATTGAGTTTGAATTTCACATATTTCTTTTAATTTATCTACTCTTCCAATTATATATATATATATATATATATATTAAAATTCTAAACGTGAATTTTAATCACACATCAAACGAGATTGAAAAATTTAATAATATATAAAAAAATAAAAAATAAAATTATTATCTTAAGGTTTTGAGTTGATAATTCTCTCTTGCAAAATTCAACTTATATATATGAGAAATTTTTTTCTTCATAAACCATTTTAGAGGACTTGAATAATGCGAAAATTCTAATGCTAAGAACTATTTCCTATATTATGGATAAATAGTTTTGGTAATAAAACTAATAAGACTATTTGTACTAACAATATAAATTAAACTAAGTAATGCTTATATGAATGGAAAGAAGCTAAATTATTAGTACATGTATTTTCTTCAGGTGTGGCGGTCTTTTTGAAAATTTACATGAGTATGTGCATCAACTAGTAAACATTACATGGGATTGCCCGATGATCTTGAAAAGCGTGGAGTGTTGGGTTAGTGACACGTTTTGGTGGCGGAAAAAAGCAGCAGGGGCTCTTAATTTGGATAATGTTTATTGGCATTTGGATGGTTTTCCCTTCTACTCTTCCATGATTAGGTGCCAACGTTTGTAGGCTCTAGTTCTTCTCCGCAACCTACGTGTCTCTGTTTTCAAACTTTTGGCCGCAATACAGCTAAAATAATCTACCACAAACTCGAATGCTTTTCCTACCATAACTGTCCTTGCCATGAGAGTGACACGCACAGCTGTTATAATTGCAAGCTGGCATTTTAAAACTCTTCCATTTTGTTTTGCCCCATCCATTATCCTTTTACTAGTAAGTTAGGTTCTTTTCAGGTTTCAAAGCTGTTTTGCTTCAGATATATAGAAAATCTGAAACACCATCATCATCTTCACAGTTAAGGTTTTAAATTATCACAAAATTTATCTTTTGCTAAATGATTTGTTAAGTTGACATTCTATTTCTACCTTATAACGACTCCAAAGCATTGTTCTGTCCTTTAAACCACAGTTTGCAATCACATTTCATCCACAATGTTATACTTTTGAAACAATATTGAGATCATAATTTCATTCCCGAAAAGTAGCCAAAGAAAAGATCATTGGTAAGTTTTGAACAGGGCTGGGCTTCCAAATTTCGCAGGACAACAAACCATGATATGATTTATTAATGAGTGAATCTTTTATCTATCGGTGATAGGTTGAGTCACAGTGACTAATCATTACTCAAAAGTGTTGGTAGCCACTCGCACAGTGGCACCAATATAGCCCACAAAGAGCAATAGTAGTACAAATAATTTGTTAAAAAGTCTAGCGGCTGTTGAAGTATATCTTCGAAAGAGTTAGCACGAAGGCACAAACCAAAACAATAAATCACCAAAAAAAAGCTAAAGTAAAGGGACGGGGGGAAGAACCTAACAGCTAGAAAAAGCTGATAATTTATGCTACATTTCATTTATATTGTCGGTCACTAGGCTTTTGGCATACGTTTTAGTTGCAGCGTGAAAAGTTGGACAATGACCTCTGAAATTTAGTCACCAAGAACACAACAAATCCTATGTAATATCGACTGGCCTCAACCATGCATCGTTCAAGTGCACTGCCGGAGACTAATACATCAGTAATCCCACAAAAACACCTTCTCATCATCTTTTTATAAAGATTTACAAAGTGGTCAAGATAGATTTGTTTTCTCAACTCTTTAAGTTTTTCAAGAGTCCAAAGTTGTTTTCTCTAACAAAACCGAAGTAGTAAGGAAAGTAGCAAGGAAAGTAGCACTTATATTTTTTAGTTTTGTATGTATTGTTCTCACAAATTTGTTGGGAATATCTCCTTAATTAATGGAAAATCATGACCAATGAATCTTTGTCATTACATGAAAAAAGTATTATTAAAAAAAGAAAAAGAAAAAAGAAAAAGTACAAAAATATGGGGAGACTATACCAAAACCCATATGTTAACAAAAACGATACATAGGTAGACTATACCTATTCATAAAGAATTCTAAGAACAGACTAGAGAGAAGCCTATTATACCAATGAAATGGTTCTTTATGAATAAATCCTAAATTATTCCCTTCACGAAAAATATGAGAAACCCTAAACCTGATTTTCCCACAGAAATTAAGACAAGTATTCCATCGATTACGAATCATCGAAGGAACATTAGTCCTAGTAGTGAACGCACCACAAACCAAGGAAGAATCACATTCAAGTCAGACATTAGTAAGCCCCATCTTTTGAGCTTTCTCCAAAGCATGTATAACTCCATAAAACTTAGCAACAATAGCAGTTTGAACATTAAGAAACGCAGAGAAAGCACCAATAAATTCTCCCATACTCCCACGAAAAATACCTCCACAAGTAGCAAGACCAGGATACCCCCTAGCAGCCCCATTAGTATTAATTTTAACCCAGCCTGGTGAAGAAAACTCCCATCTAACAGGAAGAGGGAGAAGAACTTTACCACTACGAGTATTAATACCAAAAAATTTAATGATTTTGAAATCCAACATATCATTCTTCATTGAAGCTTTAGATGAATTTCCCACTAGACGAGTTAAATCTTTAATTACTGAAATAGCCGTAGAAATCTCAATCTTTTCTTGAAATCTAGCAAAATTCCTCATACGCCATATCATCCAAATAGAAAAATTTATCACAGCAAGCTTAATCAATTTAACCAAAGGACTACCATCACTCTTAATAAAAGAAAGAAGATCATCATTATTAAAAAAATAAGAAGTAACAAAAATCTGTCGAACCCAACTCCAAATATACACCGTATTCGAACATTCAAAAAATAAATGCTGAATAGATTCCTCATGCTTTTCACAAAGCGTACACATAGAACATATATGCAAACCATTTTGAATATGTAGATCTGTAGAAAGCCGCCCATGAAAAACCTTCCAGAGTACTAGAGTTTTGGAAGGTGGAATAGATGAAGACCAAATGAATTTACCCCAACCACAAGGAACACCTGATTCCAAGAAAAAAGTCCTAGCGGATTTAACAGTGAAACGACCAGATTCATCTAGAGTCCAATTAGGAATATCCTACTCCTCCCTAACCATGATATGATTAAAAAAATGAGGCATCTGCTGTAAAGATAAAGGAATATTCCAATCACAACCTGTCCAAAACTGAGAAACTGTATCTGGAATGCTAGCACCATCAGATAACCTTACAATATTTGTTAAAGAAGTAGTAGAACACCATTTATCATTCCAGAAATTAATAAAAGAACCTGTACCAACAGTCCAAGATGTATAATCAAGAATAGTAGAATAAAACTGTTTAATTCCAGGCCAAAGAGATGAGGATCTATAAACTATTTTAAACTCGTATTTAATGAATCTTGATAATTGATTCATTGAATATATTCAATGATGCACGTTCCAAAGTCTTGTAATTATATCTCTCTTAAAGACTATGAATTTCAACCTAGAAAGTTGAAGATTGTATTTTCAAGGTATCTTGAAAATGTAACAAACAAGTGTATTAATTATCCATTATCTTTGTATGAAGAAGTCTTCCTCTCATTCTCTATATAAGGGAACTTGTGAGGAAGGAAAAAACCAAAAAAGGAGAAGATCAATATAAAGAGTAAATCAGATAATAGATATCCACCATAATGTGAGATTAAAAATCCTAGTAAGATGCTAGAGAGACTTTATATTTCATTCTTGTTGGGTGAGATTAAGTGTTATCCTCACAGAATAAGTGGAACAAATATTGTAATCTTACTTTCAGAGTAGAGACATTTTCTATCTTATGGATTTTACTTCTCAAGTTGAGGAGGTTTTCCCACGTCATTATTCTATTTTGCTCTATTTTTTTTTTGTCGGTTTATTGCTTTCATAAGTGTCTATTTTGTATATATACTAAGGAGGGAAAATCTATTCTAATTTTCCCAACAAGGATGTGTCTAAAAAATATTTGTAACAACATGTGAATCCCATTACGCATACTCTAGTGAATATAATTGTCATGTTCTAAAAACATCAATTGTTATATTTCAGTTTTAGATATGATATCTTATATGTATGTACATGTGGCATTTTGGAGTTGCTTTATTGTTGTGACATTTTTTTCATTGTTCTCTTTCAAATTAAAACTTTTAATCATGTCAACAAGCATGAAACGTTCATTTGATTTTAATATACCAACATAAGTGTGATAAAGTAATGTATCAGTCAATTCATGATTATAACTCTCACATATTACCTTCAACACCCAACCTTCTTCAGTGTGAACTAGTTTACCTTACAATTAAAATGACGATTTTAATAACATTTTCTTGCACCAGTCATGGTGAGCTCCAAATCCCGTTTGTATTTTCTATACTTACTCTCTTTTACAACCTAACAATACATATGCCTTTCTTTTTTGTTGTCCATTTGTTTTGTCAAACTTCAAAATGACAATTACAATATCAAGTCTAAAGGTCACATTACACACTCATTGAAATAAGTCATCTCACATACCAAATATTTACACAAATATGTTAGTACATATCATGTGTCACATTTTTTACACAAATGGGTGAAATTATACATACATCATCTATTGTGAAAGGACGAGGGTAAGCTCCACCAACCAATTGATATTGAATTGCCACAAACTTCATTATATCCAATTCATCCATGTTAAATAATGCATGTATCTACTCCATTAGATATTTTTATATTTAACAATTACTAGTAAAGTTATTTGTATAGTAATTACAAAACAATGTAATACTAATAATTTTTATAATCTCTAAAATACTAAAGTTATCTAATTATTTTTTATTTTTAAAATTAATTTTTATTTAATGATTTTCTTGTAGTAAGAAAATCATTAAATAGAAACTAATTTTAGAGACAAAAAATAATTAATTGCTGTATTGACTAAATTAAAACCATTTTAAAAACTAAAAAACTGTTTGGTTTCTAAATTATTTTCTATTATTATTAAATAGTTTTTAAATTGATATCTAATTAGCTATCAAGGTTTTTCTAGCAAAATTAGAATATAAATAATTAGTAGCTAAAACCTTGGTAGCTAATTAAATACTAATTTAAAAACTATTTAAAAATAATAAAAAATAATTTAGAAATCAAATTTTTTTAATTTTTAAAATAATTTCTAATTTAGTCAATATAATAATTAATTTTTTTTTTTCTAAAATTTATTTCTATTTAATAATTTTCTTTTAGTATTTTTTAATAAACCTCACAAATGGATGGAAACACTCCTACCTGAACACACTCAATGTCGTAATGTATTTATTTTCAAAAAGATAAATATAAAGTTTTTAGATGTACTGGAGTACAAGTTGAAAACATGGATGTCCAGGAAGAAATTGCCCATACTTTCTCGTAGCCTTTAATAGTTTTTGTTTATATTTATATATTTCAAAATAAAAGCCAGTAAAATTAGGTTCGTATTTAGTGTGGTAAGAAGTTTAAACAATTTATACAATTCACACTTCAAACGTTATTATATTCGGGGAGAAAAATATTTTTACTTATAATAATTATATACAATTTTATATAATTGTATTTTTTATATAAACATGCTATTTAAAATACCAATTAAATATTTTTATTGACGAATTTTCACGATTTTATGAAAATTAAAAGGCATTCTTCTGTAATATCGCTCCAAGTTTATACTTCAATATTACCCAATCTGGTGATTTTCTTTCTGTATGGAGATTGACTTAACCTGTCCTTTTTCGAATTGTAAGCCCAATGGCCCGTAAACTTATGCTTCTGTCTAGTTTTGCATTCACTGGTGTGCAAATTCTTCATGCACCTTACAAATTGTCACATACACCCAATGCATCTAAATATCCAAAATTGTCCTTCATTTTAGAATTTAAAAAAAATACATTCTAAAAAAGTAAATCCAAATAAAATTTTCAGTTTTGAAAGTTAAATAAAATTGGAAAATCAAAATTTTATTCTAAACTGGCAATTTTAGAATAAAAAAATACATTAGGAAAAAAATTAAAAATATATTTCAAAAATAAAAAAGCATTCCAGAAATTCAAATTGAAAATTATATTTCAGAAAAAAAAATCTATATATATATATATATATATATATATATATATATATATATATATATATTACGCTTACCCTCTTTTTATAAGAATATTTTTATCATTTCACACAAATTAATACAAATTCAAATTTGTCGGTGAAAAAAGTAATTGTCTCACCAGTGTACAGTTCAAATTTTGATTAGGAAACAGTACCAGACCTTAGAAAATAATTTGTAAGAATAAATTTCATGAGCTCAGTACTCCAACACGTTTTAAATAAAATTTCCCTTAAAAAATATGACCCCAAAATGCCAAAAATATTGAACGCTCCGATATTTTATTTATTAGAACTATACCACAACAACACATAATGAGATTATCACAATTTATATACATAATTCATGTTTTTATTTTGTCCTTGATCATATTTTAAAATTAACATTTTGAATCTCAAAATTATCATTCTATTACGTAGGTAATTACAAAGAAGAATAAAAATAGTAGAGAAAAATTACCACTCCACTCAAATCTATACATTACTACATATATCAAATATAATATAATTAATATATATATAATTAAAATTAATATAAATATTCAATTTTAATTCATTATTATAATAACATATAAGTGCAATTGAGCCTGTGTTTATGTTAGTTTTTATAATATCTTTCTATATATTTCTTCTCTTTTTTATTGTATAATGTATCCCATTTATATCTTTCTTCATCTATCTTACTCCAAAAAAACTGAAATAAAATTCTTTTTTTAATCAAATTTTGTGGATCGTGATATCTATTTCATTTATAATATTGTATTAACATTGATGTATTTTTTTAGTTATTGGTATTTTTAAAGAAGATATTTTTTATACTTAATGTTTATAAAGATTCCAAAATCTTATTAAATTATATATATATATATATATATATATATATATATATATATATATATATATACATAAAAGTGGGGTGTAAACTTTATTTGTGATATTTTTGTGAAGTTTTAAGATATTTTTTAAGATGGTGTAAGAATTTATCAGTGTCTACAAGTTTATTACGTACAAATTATCTACTATCAAAGCCCCCTCTATTCCTATAATTGTTACTGTAGGAGAAAATATGTTGAAAATCTTATATTATCTAAAAATATGATAAAGTTTTGATTTTTATTTTCATGAATAATGTAATTTCGGTACACTATATGACAAGCTTCAAATATTTTTTTAATTGATTGATATTTTTTCTCATTCTTTTTGGATAAATATTTTATTAACTAGAACCTATTACTTCTGTGTCATTCTCGTCCTACTCCAAATCAATAAGAGGCTCATGATGGTATAAGGTGTTCGAAAATAAGCTTAAGAATAAATCTAAGGTGGGTTCTCGACTTTCGCAAACGGACGTAGACGACAAGCCCTTAAAGATATGCATTTTAGCGACCCGTTGCAAGTAACCTACATCTTTGATAAAATCTTCGCTACTTGATTATCATAATCCAAAATTTTCAGAAATTATTTTTTATTTTATTTCACCTAATCAGATAAATCTTGACCTATAAATATGAGTAAAACACATCGAAAAAGTGATTAAACTTTTGATACTCAATTGTGCCTGGTTCATATACACAGACCCAAAAAATTTATAGTACTCAACGAGTATTCAGAAACACTCACTAAAAAATTATTAAATAAAAATTAATTTTAGAAAATAATAATAATAATAAATTATTATATTAATTAAGTTAGATACTCATTAAAAATTTATTGATATTAAAATAATTAGTTTATAAAATTAATAGTTAAAATTAAACTAAGTAAATATTAATTTAAAAACTATTAATTAAATTAGATATCAATAATTTTTTTTTGTTTTTAACATAATATATAATTTAATTAATATAAAAATTAATAATTTTTTTTAAGTTTTTTTTAATAATTTTTTTTAATAAATCTTTCAACCAGAACAACTTTTATAAACTATCTCACACTATAAATCGTCCAAATAGGATAATAACGTCCATCTCTAAGAATTCGTGTTACATCCTTTTTTTTCTACGTCTTTACCTCTGATTTTATGTTTGTAGTTAAAATGAAATCTAATAATACTTGAATTCCTAGTAAATAGTCATATGGACTAAAGCATTTGTTTTATCCCCTCATCCTTAGAAATATTTCCAAAAATCGACTGTCCACTCAAATATGAATAATCTCTTCAACTACTTTTCGAGATTATATTATTAATCACGTGATTCATCCTTTACTCATTTTGAGGCATAATTGTTATTGATGTGATTTGGATTACCTACCCATATGTCATACATTAAATAAGATAACATATAATTTAAATTACAGATGTATTAATTCACAATACAAAACTCTTTCTTGTTGTTATAATTTTAGCTTGCACTTGGATCGTTGATTGAATAAGCCCATGTTCTAATTTGTTCTGAGTAAAGAATATGATTTGGCATGACAAAGTTTATTTTGATTTCAAGATTTATATAAAATTACTACATTAGTTAATTAACACAAACTTAAATATTTTACATTTTGTTTTCATAAAGTTATATACTTGTGTAAAAGTTTATAATATGTTTCTCTTGCATAAATACTATAAACTATTCTTTATCCAGATAAAGAAATTTTTTCTGGATCTGTCACTGTTTACAAAGAAATTGCATGTGTTACAAAACTAAAAGAAAATGATTGAAAACTTTTTTTTTTGGTGATGTATATATTTTTTCGAAATTATTTTTTAAATTGAAGACTCCTTTTTCTTATTCTCATTGTATATATCCACCGAACCTGAAGTGATTGAAATATGGTTGTGTTGTGGTCTTCCTTCAGCTTGGAGAGCATTAATGCGGCCGAATACGAAGCATCTTGCTTTCCGTAAAGAGATGTTATAATAAGTAAATTAATGCATGATGGGCCTAGTTACTGAAACTGTTTCAAATTTATAATTATAGAGGCTACCCAACAAAAACTATAATTGGTGCACTACACTTCTCATCTTGTTTTAAGATACTTCTTTTCAAACTTTATTTAAAAATTATAAAAGAAAATTATCTGCTAAAATGCACTTAATCGCATCATATCATCACGAATTATCAATTACAACTTTTGCGCGCTTAGTTTCCATTGCAACCATACATAGAAGTAATATGTAACTCGGTCTTCACATGGAAATCTAAATCCAATGAAACTAATGTCTTTAGTATGTATTTTTTTTTTCTTAAGTACTATGTAACTCCATCTTTACATGAAACACTAATTAATTTCACTAGTATGTATTTGTTGTATTTGTGTTATAAGATACTAAGAAATAACATATTAAACTAGAGAATTTAAATTTAACTCAATTTAAAAAAATTAAAATTTATCTTCATTTATGTGATGTCATAGGTTGGTTCTGATTAGTTAGTTTCTAAGACTTTGGTCTAAAGCTAGAGGCTTATGGTATCATAGCTTGGGTTCAAGTAGTTTTTAGACTCTTGCGAATAGGAATAGAGCTGATATGAAAACAATCTTAAATAATAATAAACATTCAAATATAATAATTTCATTCTTTTCTTCTGATATTATTATAATAGCTAAAATAACAAATTTTGGCCTTAAATGGGGAATTAACATTTAATATTATTGAAACAAATTGAAAATAGGACTGGATACAGAAGGGTAGGGTGCTGATAAAAAAAATAGAAGGTAGGGAAAACGAGTAAAGCATAAAAATGACACATATGATCAGAAAAAGGGAGAATAACTCAGTTAGAAACTACTGTTTCTGGCTAAATTGAATGATCTAGTTGGAAGACATCCTTCTTTGCTAAAACAGTTTGGCGTCCACCGTGAGACAAGTAAATCGATCATGACTATTTTTAGAAATACAAGTGATAAGAAGGACAATGACATAAAAGAAATGAGAGACAATACATCATATCTTGGACTTGAAATATCACAAACCTTTATGCTTAAGTTATGTACTTTTTTTGTTATAGATCTTTTACATCTTGTTTTTGTAAGATTTTTAATGAGGCATAATGAAAATAATTTTCATATGTTTATCATATGTGTGGTTGATTGATATTTTCAATGAAACCATATTGCGTTTGTGAAATAATATAAACAGAAACATATTGTTTGAAATCATTAAACAATTACCGTATATCAAAAATAAGAAATTTGGTTAATGTTCATTTCAATTTTAGTTTAGTATTTTGCACTCTTTTGTTTTTTTTGTTTTTTGTGTTTCAATGTTTTTTTTTTTATTATATAGTTTTACTATTTTAATAGCAATCACTCTTGCCTTTTGTTTTAAAGTATTACCCAATTGGAGGTGATTGAGAAACAAAAATTTTCCAAATCAACCAAAAAAATTTAATTAATTTAAATGTCCTAAATTAGCGTATTTATGATTCACTCAATTTTTTTAATTCATTTGAATTCAAATTTTCTGAAATTAGTATGTTTATATTTTTCGTTAATATAGGTTTATCTACATTTATTTTATTTTTTGTCAAAATTTTTGATAGAGACAGTTTAAGTTTATTTGATAGAAAATATTAAAATTAATATTATATATGTTTAAACTGTAAACTTTGAAAATATACAGCTCTCATTTAAAATGCATATTTTACATAATATATTTTAATATAAATTTTATGAATAAAATATAATATAATGTTGTAGAATATTTTATTTAAATTGTATTATTAAAATACAAAGGTTTGAAAAAAAAAATATGTTACGAGAACATTACATTAACACGGTAGAATGAACTTCAGATATAATCTAATTTCATCTTAAAATATAGCAAGTCTAATTGTTTTTAAATTTGAATCTATCAAATACTTCTTGGTATTAATGGGTGAGCTGGTGAAATAAGTTTAGTTTTGTAAATTAGACATGTTGTTATTGGTTTTTACGAGTATGTTTTTACAAAATGAATAAAATTTGTTATAATGTTTGAATTTAGTACACATTAAGCAAATGTAGAACCTGTGCAAAAAACTATGTCTAAGTCTTAACTTGAAATGGTGTTGAGTCCAAACTCAATTTAGTTCATTGAAGGTTACGTACAGGTTTTAACTTGACACGAAGAAAAACCATATACAAGTCTTAACTTGAGATGGGGTTGAACTATTACTCGGTCCAGTTTATTGAAAACCACATACAGGTCTTAATTTGATGTGAAGAAAAACCATTTACAGGTCTTAATTTGATATAGTGTCAAGCTATCACTCAGTCTATTTTATTGAATGTCATGTATAGGTCTTAACTTGACGTGATGAAAAACTGTATACAAGTCTTAACTTGATGTGGTGTCAAGCTATCACTCGGTCCAGTTTATTGAAGGCCACGTACATGTCTTAACTTGACATGGAGAAAAACCATGTACAAGTTTTAACTTGATATAGTGTCGAGCTATCACTCGGTCGAGTTTATTGAAGGTCTGTACATGTCTTAACTTGGACGTGAAAAACCATGTACAAGTCTAAAGTGATGTGGTGTTTGTAACATCCCGCCAAATTACTTTTCATAAATATAAAATGCAATAAAGGTAAAACAAAAATATTTAAATGAACATACGTATTTATATAAAATGAAGTTGCTCCTCACAGGGAGTTTAATACATAACCGGTATATTTTTCCAAAACTTAAACAACATACAGCCAAATAAATTGAAACCGGCGGTCTCCCTACATAAACCGGCGATCTACTATCAGAAGACCCAAAACAGCCGATCTGCTATCAGAACAGAAATCAGGCGATCACCACATAGAGACATAAACAAGCGATCTCCTTCCGGCGACCACTCACTAAGGAGCTCTACTTCCTGGAAAATCATCTGCTCCCGTGTAAAATACACGATCATCACAGTTTTAAGAGAAAACAGCCAGAGAACAATACAAAGAAAGGGATAAGCTAGATGTTTTAAAAGCTTTTAAATCAATAGTAAACATAAAACTTCACACCATTCATGATCCATATCAATTACAACCATCAACATTGCCATATTCCACATACTCGTCAAGTGTCCATTTGCTACTTTCAGTATTCAAGGTTCACATGTCAGACTTTCCACTGACTCACAATGCATAGACACATGACTCTACTTCCGGATTGACTCGTGCGTTGACTCAGGCTCAGAGATCTGCACCTGTCATACCATATCACTGTGAAATCCACACAGGGTCGCTGTGAAGTCCACACAGCCATGCGCATATATAATCTCAATGTCATTAACTCTCCCAGTATGACAGGGTTAATTCATATAACAGGCCGAGCTCGTTCTTTTTCACACTACTCGCCCATTCATATGAACCTCCTCCGACTCTCCACAACTGAATAACTTCATCTACGTGATTCCATTATATCAGCAGAGTCAGGATATCTCCTTCTAGACAAGCCCCTAGTCAATACACCCACACACGATCTTACACGGTATTTCCTTTCCTGAAAATACTATGCCTTGATCCCACATTCACAACATTCAAAACATCATACCACTCAAATGAATGATTCAAATCACAGCAACAATCATTTCAAAGGTTCAGATTTTCGAGTATCACATGCATTCCACCTTTAGATCTCAAACAGCCTCTAACAACACAAAAACAGGGGAGTTCGAAATTTGTATTTAAAACCGGCGATCCCGTCGCCCAAACACATAACAACAGAACATCCTGAAAAAGGGTTTAAAACCGGCGACCACGTCGCCCAACCACATAGAACAGAGCATTGCGAAAAGAAACATGAAACCGGCGACCACGTCGTCCTCACTTCAAAAATAGCTAATCTATGGCTTGTATTGAAAATGAAGGCTAGCTCCCCTTACCTGGACTTGCGCAAAACACCAAGAACTCCAAAACCCCACGAAGCTTAAAAGATGCTCTCACTCTGTTTTTGCGTCTGGTTTGTAGGACTTGCAGAGAACTTCCCAGGTGCTCTAATGGTAGCCGTCGTTCGTCGTACTTTTGGGTGAAGGTGCCTGGGTCGCAGTGCGAAGGAGAGAAAGGAGAAGAAGGGAGGTAAACACACTCTTTCGCTCTTGAACCACTACAACGTTTCTTCTTTCTCAGAAGTGGGTTTTTGCATCTTAAACTAACTTGTCCACAAAAGCCGCTGCCACCACCCACTCTGTAGGGAAGTTTGCGTGTACGCTGCACTGAACAGTACGACTAAGCGTGCCTCTGCGCAGGCTAACACTCTGAGGTCACTATTCTAAACCACTCTTTTTGCCTACGTGTCGCGCGTGCAGGACGTTTCATGCTGGGAGCCTAGGTCCCACTTTACTCTGTGTGAAACTCGACGTCGCGCGATAACTTTCCACCGCTGACTCATCCTGGCGAACGACCGATGTCTCCCTCGCCCTGGAAGACGACCGATGTCTCTCTCGCCCTGGAAGACGACCGATGTCTCTCTCTGGGAGACGACCGATGTCTATCCCTGGCGATGCCCGCATGCCTCTCGCGCCCTGGCCACGTCCACATGCCTCGCGCCCTAGCGATGCCCGCATGCCTCTCGCGCCCTGGCCACGTCCACATGCCTCGCGCCCTGGCGATGCCCGCATGCCTCTCGCGCCCTGGACACGTCCACATGCCTCGCGCCCTGGCGATGCCCGCATGCCTCTCGCGCCCTGGCGATGCCCGCATGCCCCTCGCGCCCTGGCCACGTCCACATGCCTCGCGCCCTGGCGATGCCCGCATGCCTCTCGCGCCCTGGCCACGTCCACATGCCTCGCGCCCTGGCGATGCCCGCATGCCTCTCGCGCCCTGGCGCTCATGTGTAGCAGGCGACCGGCGATCATGTACTACTAGGCGATCTCATAGTCTTCCAAACTACACTTTCCTTCCTTTTTATTTTAAATAAACACATACTTAGAATTCATTTAAAATATACCATTTTATTCCAATTTAATTTTTACAGGTCCTTACAGTGTTGAGCTATTACTCGGTCTAGTTTATTGAAGGCTATGTACATGTCTTAACTTGACGCGAAGAAAAACAATGTACAAATCTTAACTTGATATGGTGTCGAGTTATAACTCAGTCCATGTACAAGTCTTACTTTACGTGAAGAAAAATCATGTACAAGTCTTAACTTGACTTGATGTCGAGCCATAGTTCGATCCAGATTATTGAAGGCCACGTATAAGTCTTAACTTGATGTGAAGAAAGACCATGTACAAATCTTAATTTGACATGGTGTCAAGCTCAAGCTCGGTCCATTATACTACTAACAAAATTTTGATTAGTTAGCCTCTAAGGCCTTGTCCTAAGACTAAGAGACTTGTGATGTCATAGGTTGGTTCTGATTATTAGTCTCTAAGGCCTCGGCTTGAGGCTGGAGGGCTTGTGGTATCATAAATCGGGTCTAAGTAGTTTTTAAACTCTTGCAAATAGGGATAAAATTGATATGTAAACAATCTTAAATAATAATAATAAACATTCAATATAAGAATCTCATTATTTTTTTCTCATATTATTATAATAACTAAAATAATGAATTTTAGCCTTTATTAAAAAAATAAAATTTAATATTAAAAAAATGAAAAACAGAATCGGATAAAGAAGAATAAGAAAAATAGATAAAACATAAAAATAACACATATGATTAAAAAAAGAGAGAACAACTCAATTGAAAACCACGTTTCTAACTAAATAAAATGATTTAATTGAGAGACATTTGAAAACCACGTTTCTAACTAAATAAAATGATTTAATTGAGAGACATGCTTGTTAGTTAGAATAATTTTTATATTATAATTTAATTAAATTTAATTAAGATGAGATGCCCCAAATTAAATATATCTAATGTATATGTTGAGGTACTGATAGTTCACATCAAAGACAGATCACAGATACGTCGAGTATGAAAATAGAAAGACATTATTTGTCCGACAAACAAGTGAGATAATAGACTCAACTTAAGTCTACTATTAGACTCTTAGAAGAATAAAATTTAACTCTATTTTAACCCCAAAGTAAGATGATTTGAAATCCAGTACAGGCTTGTAAACATACAAAGTGAATTAAATCCACATGTTTCAATATCATTTGGATTATTAAATCGTATAGTGCAAGTTGGTTGCCAACTAGCTATTTCTTCGGTTTCATGTAAGAAGTTGAGCTGTCTCTCTCCTGAAAAGCCAAAACTACAGTGCCGAAGATGCAAACGTTTTAACACGCTTTCTTTTACTTCCTTTTTTCCACACTCTTATTTGACGTGATGTGGTGAGAAAATGACTTCTTCAACCTCATGCACACCACCTATCTATTGTAAGTGTCTTCTAAAGTGAATGAACTCAAAACAGTTATATATTACTTCCAAAGTAGCACTTTGTCTGATTTCTTTTAGCTTGAAACTTACTTTAAAATTAAAATTAAAAATAAAGAATTTCAAGTTAAAGTTTAAGTTCTGATATTTGAAATAAAGCAAAAAAAAAAAAAAAAATTGGTAGAAGTCAGAACTATTGAAATTAATTTTTAAGAACTCTTTTTATTTCAAAGCTCTATTGGATAACAAATATTTAAAAAAAAATTATTTGACACAAAAGACACATACATGTGTTTAACCCTTTTAACCATGACTTTATACCATATGCCGCGTACCAGAAACCTAATTATTTCATATTGCTTTCCATGCAGCAAGTAATTAACTGTTTCAATTTGTCATATGTACGACAAAATTGCATACACAGAAAAACATCTGTTGAGTGAAGGAGCAACGCTGTGATATTGGCTATGGTCTTTCGATATAGTCGCTGATTTTTTTCCCACACCAATTGATTGCAAATTGTCACTAAAGTTTTTCTAGTTCAAAATCTTGGCTACCTTTATCTCTCTTTGTTCTTTCTGGGATATTTTGAAAATTCTCATGTCATTCTTCTCCCAAATTTGAATTTATTTAACGATTTTGCTAGTAACAGTAAGTTCTGTAAGTAAAATTTCATGTCAAACACGCAGGGCTAATTAACTTTTCAAAATTTAAAAGATAATTGATATATGTTAGTTGAGAGGGAAGCACGTGTATGAGTTGAGGAAGTTACCTTACAATCACCTTTTCTAAGCGTTATTTGGATTTGTTTATATGGCTGTAACATGGAATATGTAAATAGAAGTCTTGAAGATCTCAATATGATGATGACAACTATGAATTAAATGATAAAGACGAAGAAGAGTATTATATGATTCGTCCTGGTAAAGCATAAAATTATAATCCTAGTGCTACCTGCATAATGACTGGAGGGGACCATTTTTCCCATGCTCTCAAGTGCATTACCGTCTTCATTATGATATCTCACTTTAATTAGTCCCCGTTTCACACCTTCATAACTTTAGTTCGGCTGCAATTTAACATTCTCCCCGATTCAGGAAAACAAAAGGAGTGAGAAAGAACAAAGGTACTTCAAAATTTTCTTCAACCTAGGCCTAAGGAAATTCCTGCTTGCTGCTGTCAAATCATATTCATACACTTACCATCATTATATATATATTTCTTTAAATTTTACACTCAGTTCACGCCAACATTTTTGGTTTCTTTAGATATATTCACTTTTTAAAGACAAAAAGCACGAGACAATTAGACAACAAAGATAAAGAAAAGGGTAAAAAAAATCTTATTTGCACTATTTTTAAATATATGTTATAGAAATAAAATGACTAATAATTTTATTGATAACTACTTTTTTTATAAAAAAAAATTAATGAATCGTCTTTAATAAAGTTTATTACTATTTGCATAGATTGACCTACGCATGAGTATTCCAGTTGAATAATTTATGGGCATAAAAATGTTGGCGCGTATTTGTGTTAAATATTGGAAAGAAAATAATGTAATCTATGTAGTAGTGTAGCTAGTTGATGTGGGAGCATTGAAATGTAGGTGAGTATTTTGTTGCGATGTAGGAGTTAATGGTTGGAGTAGGAGAAAATGGTTTGTTTGTTGTGTTGGCATGGCATGGCATGATGAGTTGAATTGAATGATGGTGAAGCAGCAGTTTGGTTTGGGAAGCAATTAAGTGGAAGATGAGTTGAAACTGATCCCCAAGCAATGATCTCTATTCATTCTCTTCAAACAAGGACCCTTTTGCTTTCTTTAAATATTCTCACAGAAAGTTGTGGGTTCCAAAGGAGGGGTGGTTAGGAAGTTGAGGTGGAGATGGAGTTGAGAGCATGTGTATTAGCAAGAGGGCATGCAGGAGTGAACTCAACTATCTGGCATGGGCTCACAAGTTATGGCCATGATTGGATCATGAAGCAAGCCTCGTGGGCTTTGCCTTTACATTTACCCTTTCTCTTTTTTAAATACTTCCCTAACCAAGCACCAATTTTTATTTATGTATTTTAAATAACCCCCCCGTGACCCAAATTCAAAGAGTGGGGAGGGGGGGACCAAAAGGCAGCGCATTTAGAATGAATTGAACAAACCCATGGATAAAAGAGAAGGAACACCTAGATAAAGGCTAAAGCATAACTGCATAAGCTGTCATTGCTTCCCTCCTTTCTTTTAAAAGCCCCTCACACAATAAAATCACCATTCATATTTGCTACTTCTACTACTATCACTACTCTACTCTTCCTTCCTAACCAGGCTCAACATCTAAGCTCATTGCAACATACACGTTAACCCAAAACAAATTACAACCACAACAAATATGATCAAAGGAAGGGAAGGCAAAGCATTAGCACAAGCACCACCCTCTGCTGATCTGTTAGTTTGTTTCCCATCTCGGGCTCATCTTACTCTAATGCCTAAGCCCATTTGCAGCCCGGCCCGACCCTCCGAGCCCACCAAACGCCACCACAACAGCCACCATCACCGTAAGAAATCCTTCTCCAGAGGCGGCGGCGGCGGAGGCCAAGCCAGTCCTTTATTATGGGCCAAAACCAAGTCAATGGGCTCTGAAATCACGGAACCAACCTCCCCCAAAGTGACGTGCGCCGGTCAGATCAAGGTCCGGCCCAAAACGACTACGTGCAGGAGCTGGCAATCGGTGATGGAAGAGATAGAGAAGATCCACACCGACAAAAAACAGAGGAAGCGTCTCAGCTGGGCCGAGAGCCTCGGTTTCAAGAAGGAGATAATGCAGTTCTTGACTTGTTTGCGAAGCATAAGGTTCGACTTCAGATGCTTCGGCTCCTTCCCCGGCACTGACATCGCCACCGAAGAAGAAGAAGACGACGACGACGAAGAAGTCGAAGAAGAAGAGGAAAACCACGTGGGCGTGGGAGAAAACGAGAATGAAGCATCGAGAACTGTTTTCTCCAAATGGTTCATGGTGTTGCAAGAGAACCAAAACAGGCGGAGAGAAGAGACAGAGGAGAGAGGAAATGACGAGGAAAGTGTGTTGGTGTCGGCTCCTCCTCCGAACGCATTATTGCTCATGCGTTGTAGGTCTGCTCCGGCGAAAAGTTGGGTAAGAGAGAGGGAAGGTGGTGAAGAAGAGGAGAATGTGGAGAGAGAAAAAGGAAAAGAAAAAGGGGAGGTGGCGGTAAAGAAGGGACAGAGTTTAAAGTCGTTGATTGAGGAAGAGAAGAGAAAAACGGAGAAGGTGGTGGTGATGCGATACGACTCTGATTTTTACGGCATTTCTTCTGATGTTGCCAAAGAGACGTGGATTGTTGGCGGCCTCAGAGATCTCATGTCAAGGAGTCGAAGTTCCAAAAGATAAGATATGAATATCATCGTCGTCATCATCATCATCATTCACGGTTACAGCTATTTTTCCAATAATTTTTCTTTTACGAGTTTGTGCCACTTCTCTTCATCCACGATACTACTTTGGTGTGAAAACTGGGAAATCTAATACTAAAATCCCAGTTTTAGCTTCTGGAATTACTAAGTTCGTAAACCTGTACAGTTTAATTTCTGATTTATTTGTATAAGTTTCCGGTGAAATATTTTGGTGGCTGGCAAGTACGTGAATGAATCTGCTACTCCCTTTGTGTTGTAGATGAGTAGTTATTAGTGAGAGGAATATTTAATTTTTGTTTAGTTCACATTTGTGACTATAATCGGTACCAAATATTATGAATGCAGCAAACTTTAACAACACAACTCACTCTTTTTCTACCATCAACAATAATTCTTAATATTACTATTTTAATAATTCTTTACATCATTTAATTATAAATTTATTGGATTGTTAATCTATAATTTTTCAAACTGCAAACACCTTTTATATAATTTTGTAAAATCAAAGAGATTAAATTATGGAAATTATTTCATTTTTTAAATTTATTTTAAAATTACAAAATAGAAGAATATTTGTTAAAAGTACAAAATTATCATTTCCTTTATTTTCCCTTTCGAGTACACCGTTGAAGATGGAAAGTTTTGGTATAACTTATACACAGTAACAAACATTCCTTTAACAATTTAATAACTAAATATTTTAATCATATTTAATTTATTTTTTAATTTAAAATATTATATTATTATAATGGGTGATGAAGGATATTGTTTTACTTTTTGAGTTTCAAACTTATCTTTTCCAATTTTCAATGGATAGTATCAAATCAGATCCTCTGCGGCAAATTTTCTATACAGTCATTGTGCAGCTAAATCCAATCCACTGATTAGTTATTACTCTATACAGTTAATAATAGTTCAGATTTTGGCCGCAGAGACAATAGAGGATCTGGTTCAGACACACCTCTGCGATGAATGGGTAAAGATATATTTATTTTTCTATTTTTTTTATAATTTATTCAGTATCTTAATTCAAAAGTTATTGGTATGATTTTTGTTACATTTATATTTTAATGGTATTAATACTCTTTGGTCAAATTTTAGTTTTTATACTACTTATCTTTATTATCATTATTTCAGCCTGATAATTATTAATTCTAATAATATTTTTAGTATAAGCTTATACAAATAGTGTATTTTTGCATTGATGCATGGTTTAAATAAAATTGCATGCTAAAAAAATATCATATTCAACAATACTTGATATTAAAAGTGTCATATTTTTCTTAAAATATATTGATTGGTTTATAAATTGAGTGTTTTTTTAACTCTTAAGCATGATAAAGAGTTGAATACATGATTTAAATATTGGTGTGTAATACATGTTATGGACGTTCAAACATCATAAAATAATGGATGATTTCTTTAGAATTTTTTGGATTGCATTCTAACATGTGATTGGGGTTTAAGTGTTGGCTACATCACTATAAAGTGTTAGACATTCAAGTTATGAGGTAGTCATTGAAGCGAGAAAAATTCTAAAAGAGTATTATTCTCAAGTTGTAGTTCACTAAAACAGTAAATACATCACTCAAACGAAATAGTTGATGTCTTGTTCATATTGAAGAGGTCACCGCAACAATGATGTGGTAGGAGTGTGATGTTGTTGTGTTACATTATATATTTTTATACATGCTTCTACTGATGACATAGTGTATAAAAGGTGATGTTAATTATATATGGTCTTAAATATATGTGATTAATATGTATCCATATATATGCCCTTTTTAGATGGGCTTTCGTGGGTGGTGAATCCTATTTGAATTGCTTAT
Organism: Phaseolus lunatus; assembly: GCA_013389735.1. Classification (NCBI taxonomy): domain Eukaryota; kingdom Viridiplantae; phylum Streptophyta; class Magnoliopsida; order Fabales; family Fabaceae; genus Phaseolus; species Phaseolus lunatus. Next base: position 9,629,560 of record CM023865.1, on the reverse strand, counting down.
ATACATGTATATATTGGTATATAAGGTTTGACCTTGGATGAATAACTCAAATTGGATGGTCTTCATGGTCCTTGATGGGATACCCAGATGGAATCATACCTTAGGTGGCATTGAAAAACACGAAACTCATGTTAACATATGTATCTTTGTTTCTCTAGTGTCTAGTCATGTAGATAAAACTTTAGGTAGTGAGAATTTGAGAGACAATTACATTTGATTTGGTATCATACATCCGATAACAAATATTTTATTTGACATTGGATGTTAGTTAAGATCTAGTGGGTTCAAGAAATGTCAAGTGGTATCCTACGGTGGAACTTATTTATGTGGAATGCCTTGCATTTTTGTCATGACAAGATGTACGACTAAATGTGATTTCATTAGCATTCATGTGCATGATGATTATATATGAACATGGTTATGATATTATATGTTATGTTTTAATTTCATTAGCTCTAAGCTCATGTGTAACAAATACTATATTATATAAAAACTAATATTTCACCGTCAAATGAGTTAAGAGAGTGTTATTTTCTTCATAAATGAAATAAATAGAACAAATAAGAAATGAGTAGAAACAATGAGTATGTATATTTACTTCTTGTTTTTTTTAGCAATGGAATTTAACATGAAGCAATAAAAAGAAGCAACAAATTTGTGTTTTATTATTGAAAAAATAATAATGAATTGAATAGGTGAGGAGAGAAAATATATATAAAAAATAATTTTCTTCTCTTTTACATTTTATCATTTTTCTATTGTTTATTATATTTAATTTTATAGATTAATATTTATTAAAATTAAATGAGTGTAGGTAATAAAGGATATAGATACAATTTTTTAGAATAAAAGTAATATTAATTTTGTCTTTTTATTTTTTTATATTTTGTCTTTTTAGCTAGACTTAAGTTGAGTATATATATTCAGATTTTTTGTTTTAATTTAAGTAATATATATATATATATATATATATTTTATATTTGTTGACTTTTTCTTTTCTTTTTGTTATTTTTTATAATAGTACAGTATCAAATAAATTGATTTTTTTTTCTAATTTAATCCTCATTATTATATATCAGGGAATTTAAAAAGAATGGAGGTGTCAAAACATCCCTCGCCATACGTAAGTTTATAGTATAATCGATATTATCTCATTTTATAATTATCTGCCTAAAATACAACACTTTAGTATTCGGAGGACATTACACTACCCACCAGTTATATATTAGCATATCAAACATTTTTAATTCCATAAACTGAAACTGGTTATCAGTTTGAAAGTTATGAATGATCAACTAGCTTATCACTTATGAGGCTTATCAGCTAAAGATACATTTAAAATCAAAAAATATTTTAAAAGTAAAACTAGATAACCAAGTTATATTTGTAAGATTAAAAACATTTTAAAACCAATTTATTAAAACCAAGTTATATGTTATATTAAATAAATTACACAGATACCATTTTTATTACTATCTTACTAGTATAATTTGATACTTTTGCAACCTATATAAATAAAGGAAACAGAATTTTGCGGCTTCATTTCTTTTTCTGAAATTGTAAATCAAGTTAGCGCGGTAATGTTTGTTTACAATAAAATAGAAGTAAAACAATCATTGTTAGAAATCTTATTTGATTGTAAAACAAGGAGATAACATATTTTAATTACAGCTCTCATTTGGTTTACGATTTTAAAAAGAAAACAAAAAAATATACTGTAAAGGAATCTAAAGGGAAGAAGTTATCTTCTCCCATTAAGTAACATTACTCCTCTCTCCCGTTAATCAAAGAACATAGTAAGCATTACTCGATCAGGGTAGCTGAAAGACTTTGAACAGACATCTAACGTCAGTAATCCTGTCAGTATAATAAACACTGCCAAATTTTGTATGTTCAGCTGCTAAGGTAATAAATAAGTAATAGCACAAGAAGGGATAGAGGAAAGATTTTGAATTTGTGAATATGTGATTGTTAATAGCCAAATCGATTAATCAACTGCTAAAAAGAAGGTTATATATATTAGTTTAATTTTATTTTTCAAATATTGAAATTTATAATAATCATTAAAATAGATAAATAAAGTTATTTTAACAGGATTTCAGTTTAAATATAATTTATTTATTTCAATAAATTTTTAAAATTTTAATTATTTAATAGTTATGAAGTAAAATTTCATCAATTTAGAAAAAAAATGATATATAATATACATTATTAATTTCGCATGTTGCACCATCCATGAAGCGGCACATATATCAGTCACTGTCACACGTGGTTTTACTTATTTCTGCATCAGGCTTGGCAGTTAAAGCTTGTCTACTTTCATTAATAAAGAGGACTGAAAAAGTGAGATTCTGTACAAGCTACTGGAAGGTCCAGTCAATGCAGTTGATGAGTCGAGTTGAATGCAGATCTTGGTCTTAGATCAGAGTCAAGACAATTCACCAGTTGCTTTGCATGGCATCTTTTGTACTTCCAATTTCCTTGTCCGTTTCCAAAAGATAGACATGAGAGTAACTATTTATTGTAGCACTGAACGTTTATCACTGAAAATAAATAAATCAAAATTAAAAGGTTGAGTTTTATTTGGTGAGAAAGCATTCGGTGACAACTGCTTGAGTTATATCATTGAGAAAGTGGTATTTATGTGTGTCCAATTTGGTTGCTGAAGTGTACATGATAAAACAAAACAAAGAAAAGAAAAGGGATTACTGATTCAGGTGTGAATCTTCTGGTGATACTTCTGAGGGAGGAGGGTGTGTTGGCACCTTTCTTACTTTCTTCACGCAAGAGATGTCAGCTTAAGAATATATATATTTGTGAACTCTTGAGACTCCTCTCAAACGTTGAAGCCTGACAGCATCAGAGGCATCCACGCCACTCCTATCATACAAACACAAACACTCTGATTCACACCCCTTCACGAGGAGTAATGCATTATCTATCTATTGGTCTTTGAGTAACCTTCCCATTAGACACCTGTGAAGACATGCAAGTTGGCAGGGTATATTTTTTGTCTCTCAAGTGAACTTCTGTCCTTTTCTGTGTATCTCAGGTGCTTTCAATCCTCTCACCATACATCGTCCAGGGTTAATCATCCTCACATTTCATCTATTGTAGAGGGAGAAGAAAAATAAAAATAGTAATAAATGTTAACAAAGTGTTTGCAGTGAAAATTAGTTTATATATTATTAGTATTACTGTTATGATGTGTCACATGTACATTTTTCTTTGAGAATCACAACACATCACACTTTTGAATTTGTTTGAAAGTATCAAAACTAGAGTTGTTATGCTACTTTATTTACTAATATGATTATGCTTTTGAAAGATGAAACAGAAAAATGATCTCCGTCAAAATTCTGGCATGAAGTAATATGGTTGCCGACTAGTCACCACAGATCTAAAGTCACATAATGGAATCATTGCATTTGCAAATTTTTCTAGATGGCCATATTAGTTTAAAATGGATTCAAATCTTGGTTATTCCATGTACACATGAATTGGCTAGGTCAAAATAGATCAAAAATGAAATTATTTATTTTGTAAAATTAATTTAAATAGATAAATTTAATTAAGAGATGTAAAATATTTTAATAATTTAATTTACGTTTTATTTAGATATTATTTTTTATTAGCATTAAAAAATTAACTTTAAACAGTAAATTAATAATAAAAACAACAAATATATTTTTATTAGTGATAAAAACAACAACAAATATATACTGAAATTTTTAAAATAATAAGATATTAAAAGTGTACAACAGAAAAATTAAATTTAAATTTTTAAGATATATATATATATATATATATATATATATTATTTATTTAAAAGAACGGACCAATAGATTAAGTATGAGAGTAAACAAAAGGGACCAAGAAACCGACAAGTTGAATTATCCATTCCCACCCACCATTTTTAATCCATTAATTAGCCTAACATATTTTGCTAATCCTGATTTTGTCTGCTATACAAAGCTAACGTACGTACACTTTGCTTATAACTTTGTATATTTTCCATGATCCTTACGTTTATATTATATTTTCAAGGGTCTAGTTAACCTACCAAGAACATTGGTTAACGAAACAACTATTTCTATGTCGACGGATGTGTTTTCCAAAAAGATATTTAGATATTCAAACTAGTTGTGGTAAGAGGGAAATAATAAATAAATAATATTTTCTATTTAGAAATTTTTACTTATTTACTTTCTTAGTTTCTTTTTAACCATTTTTTAAAGTTTTTTTTTATAAATCAATAAATCTAATACATTTTTTATTTTATTAAAATATTTATAAATTGTTTAATTTACTCTTTTCATTTCTATATTACAATAAATATATATTTAAATTAATTAATTATTAGGTGAAGGGTAATGGTGTAAAAGCATAAATGTTTCAAAATTCAACACTTTAAAAGATTTGTCTTATATTCTTTTTGACAAATTCTCCCTCCACCATATCTTCTCCATGCACATCCATATATTTTTTTAATTCCAACAATAACCTTTTAAGTAGGATGGAGAGTGTAGTGTCTTCTTGTTCATTTATAAGTAGTGATGGTTGCTTGTGGTAGTTGAGGTAAGTTTTACCATTTTTTTATTAGTAGTGGTCGTGTTTTTGTTCATTTCTTTTTTTTTTTTGCATTTTTTTAGAAGTTACAAAATCCAGAAAAAAATCAGCAGAGTGTAAAAATAGAGTAAAAAACTTAAAAAACAATTTATCTTCGCACTAGGGAACATAGAATAAAACGAATTTTCTCGCCAATCATCTCACATGTTTAAATAATGAAATTTTTTACTTAAACTTGTGGGTGGAGAAAAATGAAAGTGTTGTAGTTGGAAGGGATGTATGGGATGCGGGAGTGCAACTAAGTTTATTTAAAAAAGGTGAAATTATGCTTCATTTAAAGTTATTTAAAAATTGTAAAAAGGTTAAAATTGATTTTTCATATATGCAGGCCAAATAGTGTACCATCTCTCTTTCAATTCTCTAGGTCCCATTCCAAATTCGTGTTGTAAGAAATGGTCAAGAGTGTTACCTAGGAAGCATGTCCACCTTCTTACCCATGAGTAACAGTTTTTCTAGATTCTATCAACTTTTTTACATGTGAGCAAAATATAAGATAAAATTTCTTCTTAGTCACCACACAAGGGGAATTTATCATTATCTTGTAAGAGTTTGTCTTTAAATCATCTCCACTAAAAGAAGTGTATCTCAGGTGGAACTTTGATGTTCCAGAGAAAGCTCCAAAGAGTGGATTGGTGTGTAAATGAAGAAAATCCAAATAGTACCTGATATGTTGCAATGTGTCATTTTTGTCACCCTTCCACCCCCATTCACTTTTTTTCACTTTCCATAGTTGTATTGCCTCAATTTCTACCATCACATCCTTTTGCTCTAAATTCAAGAACAGTCTTTGACATTTCAACATAAATGATTCGTCAGAAAGCTCACATATCATGCCAAAATTTAGTTTCCCTCCCTTCTCCGATCTTCCATGAAGCAAATTTCCTAAACCAATTTTCTTGGTTATTTGAATTGCATATACTGTTTAAGCTCTCTACCAAATAAAGACATTTTTATTTGCCATTGTTCCATTGTATGAGCTTCTCCAACCGCCATACTTTGCTTTCCAATACTGATCCCCACAGACAATCATCAATGTCTTATATATTCCATGCCTGTTTGGCTAGAAGTGCCTTATTAAAGAGTTTGATGTCTTTCACTCCCAAACCCCCTTGATCTTTAAGTATAAAGATTTTTTCCCAACTGACCCAAGCTATTTTCCTTTCAGGTTCCTTGGTTCCCCAGAGAAAACCACTTTGCAAGCTTATAATTTTACTCACCACTCTTTTTTGGTATTTTAAAGAACAATATGTAAAATATAATGGTATTGAAGACAAAACAAAATTTATTAGACACATTCTTCCTCTAAAGGAAATATCTTTAATTTTTTTAATGAAGATAATCTTCTTTTTACCTTTAAAACAGTTGAGTTCCTCATTGACTCCTTTTTAGAATTCCTAGGTAAGGTAAATAAATGGAAATGATATAATTTGATAGTTCAACATCTTGGCCACTAACAAAGTTCTGTGCCATGTAGCTCCTATAGCATCGCACCTACATTTGGTAAAGTTCACCTTAAGGTTGGATACTAGTTCAAAACACCTCAACATATTCTTAATCATTTGAGCGTTTTACATAGAAACCACACCAAGAAAAAGTATGATCCACAAATTGAAATAAGTTAGTTTCTCATTAAGCTACTTAATCCTTCTGCAATGATTATGAAAAGGAAAGGAACAATAAGATCCCTTTGGCACAAGCTCTTTGCATTTGGAACTCATGTAAGACTGAGATGGAGTTTATGCATGCCTTAATCAATATTATCCACCTCTTTGGAAATTCAAGTCTTACTAACTTGTAAAATGGAAAAGTCTGTGATATTGAGTCAAATGCCTTCTCATAATCCACTTTAAAGATAAGACATTTCTTCTTCAATCTTCGTGCTTCATCGACCACCTCATTTGCTACCAAAACGTTATGCATCATGTTCCTATTTTCCAAGAATGCGCGTTGTCTTTTATCTATGATTGAAGGCAATAAATTTTTTAGTTTATTTGTCAATACCTTAAACAATATCTTGTACATACAACCCATTAAAGAGATTGTTTGAAATCCCTAAAACCAATTGGGTTTTCCACCTTAGTGATGAATTAAATGAAAGATGAATTACTTTTTCTTGGTAGAACTCCATTAGACTCGAATTCACACATGAATCTCAAAATGTCCTTTTTAATAATCTACCAAAAGGATTTAATGAATTTGTGGTATCTTGTCATCCCCACATTACCATAGTGCTTCTTTCACTTCACTTTCCTCAAATGGTGTTACGAGACTATTTCTTTGACTTGTAGTTAATTGAACAAATTTCATTCTATGAGTTTAGTCTTATTTGTTATGGAGTTCCTAAATCTTTCTTTAAAGAAATTTCTTGCTTCTTCTTTAATTTCCATCCCATTCCTCTAATCAAGTTTTTTCTCCAAGACCAATTTACCATCCTATGAAAGTATTTGGAATTAATGTCACCTTTTTAAATTCATTTTCTCTTGATTTTTGCCTAAATATAGACTCATTATACATGACCATGTACATTCCACAATTTGTCATGCAGTACTTTCTTTTGGTTACATTCTTCCTTAATTAGATCACCCTCCTCAATCTTTTTTTATCCAGGGAGTTCAACTCCTTTTTCACCTCTGAATATGTTTTTTGGATATTTCCAAACACCTTTTTATTCCACACTATCAATTTTGTTTTCAACAATTTCAGTTTTTCTTTCAATACAAACACATCCTATCCATTGACTTCATAGTTATTGCATACCTCCTAAACAAACAGGGCAAACATATTATCCTCTAACTAGCACTTAAGAACTATGAAGGGTTTAAGTTTCCCATCCACACAAGATTCTCTCAACAAAACAAGAAATGATCAAATTATTTTCGATACAGAACCTCTTGTACATATTCAAGTCACTCCTCAAGACATTATTGTGAGACTAGAATTCTATCGAATCATACTTCTTGCTTTAACGTTTAGTTTGAATCGAGTAAATTTTGTAACTATTAGTGAAATATTTATGATCACTATATTTCGTTTCATAAATTCATTAAATATTTGATATTGATTATATTATCTCCATTTTTTCTATAAACCATAAATCTATTAGTGGAATATTTATAATCTCTATATTTTTTTTATAAATTCATTAAATATTTCATATTGATTATTTATTATATGAATATTGATTATATTATCTCATTTTTTTTATAAACCGTAAACTCTAAATTGTTTATTTTATTAAGTTATGTTTGAAATGTACTTGATTTCTTGAAGATTTGGTTGATAGTATATCTAAGTCTGACTATTCAAAAGTAACAGAGATGATTATACTTTTGTAAATAATATCATCAGAGATATTTGAATAGATAAAATATCCTAATAGTTTTTTTTTAAAAGATAATTAAGATATGAAATTTATCACTAAGAGACAAACATCATCAACTTTGTCTATAACTTTTTGATGCAGATAAAACTTTGATTTTTTTTTTTCTAACAGACCCTTTCATCAGATTCTCCTCAAATTTATATAGCATAATAGGACCTTAGCCCAAATGCTCTGATCCAAGAACCCAATTAAAAAACATTATAGAATTTTTTTTAAGGCTTTATGAGAAGTTAACTTATTTAGTATGTTATCAAATTATTTAAAATTGAATAGTAAAGTTCTTATCCTTTAAAAAATTATAATTAAATTCTTAAACTTATAAAATATTTCTAGTCGGGTTCCAAATTTAGTTCTTGAAGTTAAATATTATTTGTAATTGTACCCTAAGATGGTGATTTACTATTACTGAGAAATAATGTATTAAATAAGGACAAATCCATGAAAAACATTAATTAAACTTTCAAACTTTAAAACATCAAAAGTCTTTAAAAAAAGACAAAATTAACAACAACAAAATGGAAAGAAAATGAGTGCAGATCGCGAAGTTAAATACAACACTTTAATCTGAATTACAATCTTTTAAAGCATATTAATTTATTTGAACATTTTAAAATGAGTGGTCACTAGATTAATCAATCAATATATTTCAAAATTATCTGAGAAAAAAAAGTCTTAGTATTTTTAAAATTATATTAGTAAAAAACTTGGGATTTATTAGTTCAAAAGTAGTTGGATTAATACTAATGCAAATCATATTTTAAGTGATAAAGTAATTTAAAATTAAAAAATCTAGACATAAAAGTTGTATAATTGACAAAATAGCATATATTAATGCGTAATGTTAAACATGTGTTATTAGTTAGAAAAGAAAAGTTATAATCGCAATCGCAAACCAATAATATGTATAACATGTTTGTTAATTTTTATAATGATTATTTTAAAATGATATCAAAGATGATTTTTTATTGGATGAAATGTATTCTTTTACTATTGACCTTGCATTTATATTTTTTTATCTTTTTTTCCCCTTTTTCTCATTTTTTAAGATTAAATTACTTCTTAACATTTCAATTTAGTGTCTCTTTTTTAAAATTCAATCTTATCCTCTTTCGTCTAAATCAAACAAACCCATGGCAAAAGTGAATATGTTAGAACCAAACAGTGTGTGATCCTTAATGTCATTAGCATGGTAAAAGTAATATTGAATTTTTGTAGAGGATTAAATGAACATTTTAAGAATAGAGGAATGAAAATGAAATTTATAAATTGTTTCGTCTGAGGATTATAAAATTCTGGACTAGTAATTTCTAGATAGTCTCTCATTGTTTTTCTGTTCCCTTTTTATAGAGTTTTTTATCCTTTATTTTAGTCGTTTATGCGTCTTTTTCTTTTAGTAAAGGTAAATTGCTTTTATTATTTTTTATTACTCTTTATTATTCAGAATTCTTCTTATATTTTACATTTGTTAAAAGTATATGTCATGTCAAGTTATTAATAATTTACAATTTTTTCCTAATAGATAATTAATCACACTAAAGTGTCCGTTCCAATATTACCGGAGATGTTCGTTCAATGTGCCGCAGTCATGCGGGTATTCATAAATAAATAATAAATTAAAATTAATTTAACTATTTACATGGAAATTAAAAAAAAGTGTTAGACTGTAACTGTCTTTAATCTTTAATGTATACAAATTTGTTTTTATTTTACTTTTATTATTATTTTATTTTAAATATTTTAATTATTTTCTATTTTTCAAAGATTTATTAAATAATTAATTAAAAATTATTTTTTTACTTTTATTTTTAATATTAATGTTAAAGTGAAACGAAAAAGTTTACTAAATAAAGAACAGTTCCGTTCGGTTCTTATTACCTTAAATAAATTATGTTTTAAAATTTTATAATTTTTATCTCTTCTTATTATTTAATTTAATTTTTTATAAAAAATATAAATATAATAATAATAATAAAAAAAAATAGCAGACCACTACTTAGAATAATGGAGGTATGATATCATGCGAGAATGAGTTTACTATCCCCGGCGCAATCTCCGACCACTCTTTTCACTGATCTTTTTCGAGTGTCCCCACCCACACTCATCATTTTACTTTCACTCTCCTCTATCTTTCTCCTACATTTCTCTCTTAACTTTCTTAACGATCAAGATTTGGGTGTACAAACAAACTTCTGAATTTGAATTCAACTTTCCTGTAAAATTACTCTAACTTCAAATTTATTTAACTCAAAACTGAGTGTATGAAAAGAGTTTATAAGTGAGTCTAATAGGCTGTCCACAAATTTCACAAATCCCTTCCCACTTGCTATTCTTTTAAACTTTAGGTTTAATAGTAAACAGATGCTCCTTTCACTTCTTCCAAAATAGATTTGAGCTTTGACCCATGGTAGATTTATAGATAGGCAAAAAAACTAGCTTTTGACCGCTTGAATAGTAAATTTTACGTACTGCACACATGTTCAGACATTAGCTTCCATTATTTACACAATGGGCTACTAATGCCTTTGAAGCCATTAGTTCATAAGCATGCTCTGGGTGGGACCTTGTTTAAGTGAAAAAAACTCAAAATCACTCTAACAATGTTTCAACTTCTTTCTTTAAACCAACCAATACACTATACTGTTCTTTCAAGCTAATAATGATCCGTTCCCACCAAAGCCAAACCAATTAAGCAGTAAGTTACGCTCAATTAACACCTATAAATTAAAATATGTTTTCATATTTATTCAAAATATATTTTAATTTGAAGTTAAAATTATTTTAAATAATAATACTAAATAAGATTGGGTTAATTAATTTTTTTATGTTTAAGTTCAGAAACTACTAACCGTTTTGAAGTTTGAACAGAATTAATTCAGGCATATATATTGTACAACAAGTATAATAGTGCTACAAGTTAGCATATAATAAAAATTGTACAACAATCGGGTTCCTTTTGCTCATAACTTAATTGCAACCTAAATGATCACTCATGTGAAGAATAAATAACTTATCAACGGAAAAAACTGTTTAGGTTTCCCAAACCAATATACACCGAATATGAAGAATTAAAAGACTGCTCAGACATTCAACAAAGTATTAAAAAAATCAATTACTAACACAAAGAATTGCTTTTCCTATACACTTTTTTACAGGCTGTAAGCAAGGTGACCAAATTTATGAAGCAGGTATAATAACCTAATTCAGCTTGATTTATTCTGGGCTGATTCTTTTTCATTCTGACAAATCTAACCTTCCTTCTCCTGCAGTTATGTTCTCATTTGAACAAGTGTGATCATCTTCAACTGCTATATAATTTAACTAATTTTTCTAACAACTCGTGGTTGTTGCCTGGAATTTCTTTAACCCTTGATCCATTCTTGTATATTTTAAAGGCTGGGATGCAGTTCACACCTTCTGATTTTGCCAAGTAGGGGTGGTCTTCAATCTCCACCTGAAAATGTAAATCAATTATAAGTATGAGACAATGTAATTCTTTTTTCAAATCACAATATAGGCATTTGGTTTTGTAAAACTTTGTTTTGCTCCTACATAAAGATGCTATGCTGTTTTCTCACATGCTTGTCCATGTTAATACCACCCTAACAGTCCTTTACAGAGTTCAAGATTTTCTATTTCAATCTTTCAGTGAACAATACCACAAACTGCAAGGCCTAGAGCATTCAAAATTACCAACCTTAAGAAAATTAACTGATGGAAATCTCTTGCAGGTTTGCTCCAACACCAACAATACTTTTTTGTGGGTTGCCTTGTTGCAAAAGAGCACCACAGACATCCCTGTTCAAATTTTCCTCATCTGATCAGAATTCGTTATTTGTAAGGCCAAATACAATTACATAAAAGACGCAGTCAAATGTCACTTACCAGGTGATGTTACGTAGTGTCTAAACCGATCATTGGTTGAGATGAAAAACAAATTTGAACCAAATTTCAAGTCCTTAATATCTTCTCCACGCAGCATCTTGAGTTGAAGCTGAGTCTCAAACAGAGCTCTGGCCACCTCCTCATCCCCTGGCTTTTCTCTTAATAGCATTTCATAGTCTTGAATCGCAGCTTCCCATCGCTCCAACTATTATATGTCCAAAAAAAATAATTATTAACTGAAAACAAGTATAATAGTATATGCTACAAACAAGTTCGTATTGAAGTAGAAAATTAAAGCACCTTGGCATTACAATCTGCCCTTCTCAACCTTGCCTTGCTATAACTAGGCTGAACTACAAGTGCTACGTTGCAATCCTCAATTGCTTTCTCAAATTGACCTAGCTTAGAACGACATGCTGCCCTATTGCATAGCAGAACTGAGTTGTATGGATCATGCTCTAGTCCTTCATTGTACACAGCGCATGCTTCCGTCAATTTTGATGCCTTGAAGAGTAAGTTACCACTCATTCTGGCTGATGTCACTGCTCTGGCTGTCCTCACCACTGCATTCACCTCAAAGCTACTTGGATCTAGTTTAGCTGCTTGCTGAGAAGTCCTTACAGCATCCTCAAACCTGTCCTCACACAAAGAACCAAAACAACTTAGGGTCATTTACTCATTACTAGTTAGACTCAATATATTACCTATTATCATTCAATACAAACAACTAATAGCAGGGAGAAATAACGATTTTCTCTGACCTTTTGGTATCTAACATATAAAATTTGGTCAAGTGAGATTGGACTATAAACACAAAGTACCAACTATATAGTCACCGTTATCACACAAACTTTATAAAATAAATTAAAAAAATGGAAAACCCAATTGTTGGCACTTCTCACTCTTTAGCCTGCTTTTAGATGTTCATAGGTCCCTTATTTTTTTAAATTGGCATGTTTGCTTCATATCATGTAAAATACAGAAATCATGATTGAATAATAAGATAATCGTCATCAAAATAAAACACTTTCACCAACCTGCCGGCTGCCAAGTAAATTTGCGCAGCTATCATCATGAGGTAAGCACTACGAGCTGGGCCGAATATTTTCTTACAACTATCAAGGTCAAATTTTGGCATTTTCTCGTAGGTAGCGTATGCCTCTTGATGTCTTAGGAGCTTCAGCAAGGCTTCAGTTTGTAAACAATAGACCTGGTATGCATAGTCATTTTTCAATCAGCATAAGGCATACCACAGCCGTTTATTCATCAATCAATCACTATAGAACCTTTTATATTAAAACAAAGCGGAAAACATTAGATGAAATTCGAAATCAAGGGGAAGAAAACGTGGTTGTACAAAATGTTTACCCGTTGGAAAGAAACCTCAAAAAAAATGTTAAACCAAGGAAACTAACCTGTGGAGCTGAATCAGCACCTAAAGATACTGCAGCCTGTGTTTCCTTTAGTATAGCTTTCCAGTCTTTGGCTTTCCGAGCGTCAGTGCATTTGGTAAGGTGATTTTGAAGAGCCTGAGCTTGTAAAGTGAGAACGGAATCAACACATGGGCTTGTTTCATTGCAATTCAGTGCCTTTTCTGCTTCTCCCAGTCTGCAATCAAATTATCAATTCTGTAAGGAAAATTAATAAATAACAAAACAAACACCACGGCATCTAGAGTTTCTTTAGTCCATGGAAAATTGAATGAAGCATATTACCAACACCATTATCATTATTATCTTTTGAGTACCTGAAATAAATTGTTGCCAAACGGTCGTGGGCTCTGCCATAAGAAGGCTCCAATCTGATAGCTTCCTCGCACTCAACAATTGCCTGCAGAAACCTTCCCAATCCCATCAAAGCTGCGCTCTTATTGCAATGATAGGTTGCCTTATTGGAGTCAAGAGCAATGGCTCTGTCATACAAAACCAAAGCCTCTTCAAATCTTCCTAGCTTGTAGGCTTCATTCCCCATGGACTTCATCACCTCCGGGTCCGCTCTGCTGTTCCTTGGACTCCGAAATTGCGCAAGCTCATTGCTGTTCTTCCTCATGATATTCCCCATCACGCCTTTGTTGCCGTTACTACTGTAAGCAGAGGAACCGGACATGGAGTTCGACTCCTTGCTCTTGGTAACACTAGTTCGGGGGCTGCTATTCACAAGCAAATTCCCAGTTATTGGTAACACAAATTCTTTAGCTGGGGATTTGGTCTCGTTGTTCTGATGATGACTAGCACTTGTACTTATCCTAGCAAGTTCCAGAGAATTACCAGAGTTCTCTTTCTGTTGCTTACTCTCGTCATTTGGGTCATGGGTTTGTCGAATTGAGGTTCTTGCAGCGTCTGAGGGTCTCTCATTTGGAGTGTTTCGGTATGCAGAAGGTCCACGGTGACTAGAGCTACTCTTTCTCGCAGGATTCTGCTCCCCCTTCAGTGTAGGATTGACTCCAATGGCGCTATCCCGTGGAACCTTTGGTTCATGGTTTAGAGGGGGTTTGAACTCGGTTTTGGCCTGCTCTCTCTGTTGTGCAGTGTTGCAAGCCTTCATGGGTAGTGAATGAACAGAGGATTTTCTTGGCCTGTTAATGGTTTTGAGGTGGAAAATTTTCCCCACCAAACCGCAACCCAAATCAAAGTCCACCTTGTCCTTGGTTTTCCCTTCCATGCTTGAAGATGATTCTGAATAGGGCAAATACGAGTTTCACAGAAAGAACTGGACGTATGCAAAGAAGCTGAGAGAAATTTGAGAAGGTTATGAAAATGAAACAATCAAGTAGTGGCTTGCTTGAATACGATGGAGGTTATGTAAGACGTGTCGTTTGAGGGTGGATATATATAAAGGTGTAGAAGCCTTCAAGAGTGGCTTCCAAGAAACCTACTTGAGCTCTTTTTGAGTCTTTGGAGAAACAATGCCAAGTGTTGCCGATTCAAAAGAATAGTAACTCACGCATGAATTTGTATCATTACAATCTTCTTCATGCTTTCTTCAATTGCTATAAAAAAATATAAAGCCACAAATTTTAGCTTAGATCTCCTGTTCTTAATAGGATATGATCCTGCAACAAAAAGAGCCAAATATAATTTTTAACCATAAAAAGTACACCTCGTGATTAATTATCGTGATTTCTACGTCCCAAAATTGTGAATTAAAGAGGATTCTATTAACAATTTCATAAAACATATGGTAAAGAAATTAAAAAAATACAATGTTGAGATTTAACAGTGTAGAATGTTTGATGTAGCATTTGACTTACAAATTTACATCTAGGGAGGAGGAAAAATAATTCTATATTTTGAACCTCAAGTTAATTTAAGAAATTTTAGCATTCCTTGAAATTTTTAGCACAAGGTTCTGAACAGAATTAAAAAAGAAAATGTGCGGAGAGGAAAAGAGAGCTTAAAAATTTACAGCTCACGGTATTGCAATCCGCGGGATTTAAATGGTATGGTTGGTCCATGGTGATCCATAATTACTTGTCTATTTTAACACAAAGCAGTAACTTTTAATGACCACGTAAGTATATGTGTGTGATGTCACAAATGCAGAAAACTATTATTGTATTTTGTAGAGTTAATTTGACTTCCATTGTCTGTTAGAATCAATTGGTTTAAATGTACCCTCAATCCATCTCAAGGGCCCACCCTAAATTGATTTAATTCTAATTTAAGAGCAAAACTTTATTGGATGATAATAATTGAGTCTAATACCGCTATCATTAGGACCAAATAGAAGTAAACACATTTGACGTTTTATATTAGGATCCATAGAAATATATAATTATTCGTCTTATCAAGTAGCGGTAGCACCTTATTTTCTTTCCGCCTTCTCTCATATAAAAACAAATACCTAGTATTTCCTGCGTCTATTGTAACTAATCTGGATAAAAAAAATATTTATTGTTATGAAACAAATCAAAATTTAATATAACTATGAAAATAAAATCAAAACTTACGGTTTAGAGGAAAAAATAAAAATTGATATAAAATGAAAACTATAAAAAAAAATAGATAATAGCGGAACCATTTGCCATAAAAAAACAAAGATTTTTTATAAAGATCGAGAAAATGATTGAACGATATGTAACAAGTTTTACATTTAAGTACCCATCTAGCCTTTTTGGATTATTATTATTATATATATATATATATATATATATATATATATATATTATATATATATATATTTTGGAAGTTAAATTTCTTTTTAGTAATTAAGATATTGACGTGCTGGTTTTTAATTAAAAAAAAATAATGTAGATCATGTAATATCGTGTCTTGGATCAACTAATGTTTGGGATAGACCGTAGTGCATCAAAAGTTAATAGAACTATAGTATAGATAGGATTAGTAAATTATCTTCTTCTAACAAATTCAATTATAATCTTAATTAAAAAAATTCATGTCTTATGTGAAAAAAAATGTTATTTAAAAAGATAAATTAAATTGTGTTTTGTCGTTGAGAAATTAAAATGAATAAAAATAAATGAATTAGAAAATAGATTCTATCTCTTCATTCATTATTGAATTGTTCATTAATTATCATTCATCCAAGTGTCAATCAAATTCAACAAATTTTAATTAATTTAATTAATAAAACATAAGTATCAACTAAATCATTTAGTACCTTACTCGAGTGTCTACTTATAAGATTTGTAATCTTTTACCTCTTGATTAAGCAAACAAGACATTGTTTATAATAAAGAAAAATAAACAAAAATTTCAATTAAATAACATAATTGAATTATCAACAAGCGTTCAAAAAAAAAATCAAATAACAAAATTTAGAATTCAAAAAGACCATATTGTTTAGCATAATTTGTTATAGAAATTTAAGAATAAAATTGAATTGCACGAAACCTTATAATTTAACGTGAAATTATAAAAGAATCAACTAAAAAAAGTTTAATCTTTCATGTGAATGACAAGAAGAAGATTACAAAGAAGAAAGTATAAAATTAAGAAAAACGACCTAGTTAGGATAAAATATATCTAGTGTCTAATGTCAAATACCCTTCTCCTCTTTATGACTTGTATCCATTTGTAAGTCTTTTCCTTGGAGATTTCATATTGAAATTAAGTTTCAAATATTATTTTTAATATGCTTTTTATCAAATTTTGTTTGGGAGGATTTGTTTCCAATATTTATTTTTTGAGATATTATAGATTTTATTTTATTTTATTTTATTTTCAAATTTTGCTTTTAGGTTTTATGGATTTTGTAGTCTTCCATGTGAATGGCAAGAAGAAAATTAGAAAAAAAAGTAGAATACTAAGAAAAATGGTCGGTGTGTAATGTGAGATGCTCTTTCTCCTCCTTATGGCTTCTACTTATTTTTAAGTTTCTTTTCTATGCAGATTTCATATTCATAGTTTGTTTTAGATGTTGTTTCTAATATACTTTTTTATCAAATTGTGAGTTTACGAGATTTTATAGATTGTCTAAATTCGTTTCAAATAAATGAATTGGACTGAGTAATCAGACTCACGCATCAATGCAACATACTTTCTCATAAAATTGTCTATTGTAACAAATATTAGAACATTTGCTTATGAAAAAATTGAGATTAATCAATAGTTACAGTTAAAATTCAAATAAATTTGATTGAGTAAATTCTAATTAAATTATCATAGTTATAGGTGAAAAAAACTAAAATTAAATGCTCTAAGTGTGAGTGAAAATCTGTTAATCATATATATATATATATATATATATATATATATATATAATCCAAAAAACAAAAAAAAACTGTCGAAAGTCCTTAAAAATGCTGTGGTTTAAGTAGTTTGTTAGTTACTCTCATTGAAGTGGGACCATATTAAAAAACGAGGAGATGGGTCTTCTTTGTTTTAAAATTGAATAAATTAATTTTAAATTATTAAACATGATTGATAAGTGTACTTAAACTATTTTCAAACATAAATTTGCATCAAAACACTTTTATCAAAAATTGAATGAATTAATTAATTTTCTGATTATTGAGACAATCTTAGGCGCCTTACTAGAATTGAAAATTTAGATTAGCTTTATCGAAACTTTTATCTCTTCCCCTGGATCACAAGTTTCGAATCCTAACATCCACTGTTTCAATTATGTTTTGTAAAATAATAGTAGTGAAATAAATTAGTGTTGTGGTTTCCTTTTAGTTGTTCGAGAACCATGCTGAAGTTTAAAAATCGTTAATGATTAAGGATTTGTCCTAACGCTGAAATAGAAAGAACCTTACTTTAATAACCATATTAAAAGAATCGCATGTCTGTCCCATAAAAAATTATATCTATCATGGTTTTTAATGTACTGAATGCGTGTTTGGTTCAAAGTTGTGAAACAATTTATCCATATCAAACTAAAACTATCATAAACAACTACTAAAATGTTCATGTGACTTCAATATAAAAACTGACGACATCAATCTAAATACACGAATAATTTAAAGGAAGAATAATCAGTTGTGTCTCCGCATGTGTTTTTTTAAACAATGATCTCATAACTATTTTTTTTAACACTTAACTACCTTCTATGAAATATCTTTTCTCAGCATTTTCATATTCAAGATTCGAATTTAAAAATATTTGGATCATAAATAGAATATAAGGTTATTACTTACATTTTATAAGATCTCTCTGAAATTTAACACCAAAATGTTTTAAATAAGACTCTAAGTTATAAGAATTATTATTTTGTTTAGAAATATATATTTATGTCAAAAATAAAATAAAATATTAATTAGATCATCTTCAAAAGTACAAAGTTGAATGTTTAATTGATCATCTCTATTTAATTCTCTATTAAATTGATTAAAATAAATTAAACTGGTAGAGAAAACTTATGTGTGGTCTACGTTTGGTAGGTATATTTATATACACTGACTTTGAAACAGTCACAGTGTAGATGCTGCTATCTATGAAACTTAAATTTGAAGCATGAAAAACTTGGGTGTAAACTATTACACAATTGTGTGCATTTGACATACCTTTCTTTTTCTTTTTTTTCTCTGGTTAGAACACATATATAATCATGTGTTATATATACTAATACACGAAATTAAAAATGGGGTTACGTGTAAGTTGGGGGACAAACCTTTTTGACCACAAATAAAGCATTGAAAAGCAAATATAAGATTCTCGTAATCACGGAAAACAATTAATTTGTTAGCATACTAAAGTGACTCTTTTCAATTGTTGTGAAAAAAATAGCATCGCCATCCATTTGAAAATCTGGGTTAGTTGTGGGTAGAATATATTGAATTGATATAATGGACACGTTGGCGAAACCATCAAATATGATTGCACATTTGTATCTTTCCTCGGAGGGTAAGAATCGATGACAAACTTTGTTATAATAGCTGGTAACAACTTCCCCTATTGAAAAGAAAAGAAAAAAAAAAGGGTCTAGGTTTGGTAACATCGCTGAATATGATGGCTGTTTTGATTTGTTGCCAAGGCACAACTACAGAGCCCTTTTCCAAATTCAACTTTTACATACATTCATTCATTCTTGTTTAATCTATTGCATAATAACTTTTCTTTTTCTTTCCATTGAATTTGGCAAGCTACAAATAAATTTTGTTTGGCCTGAAGACCCCACCAAAATATATAGGAAGAGGGTCTGAAGTTGCATCCACATAAACCATTTTGGTTACTTTTGCTCCTAACTATTCCATTTTGGTGGTTGGTGAGGATTCTTGTTGCCTATTGATTTTGTGCAAGATTTAGGCGCGGAGGAGTTCATTCGTTTTCATTAGTTAGAAAGTGTTTGGGGCCATCCAATTACAGACAATTGAGATCTTATCTGAAGCAATTTGTCATACAGTTTACCCACATCCTGTCTCGTTTACTGTTCGTCGGTGCCGGCTTCTAAATGCTTGGCACCACCCCGCACCAGACGGCACGCCATATAATTCAACATTCTACATGCACTATTGCTAAAATCCAACCGTGCATTATTTTTTAGGTTCACCAAATTTCAGACTGTAATCATTGTAAGGACTTCAAAACTCTAAATTATGGCATGTTGAATTAGACTAGTAAGGAACTACAACTACACCCAACTACACCAATTCAGATCGACATTCCTCTCAATTCTCTAAAGTTTCAATAAAATATATGAAAATTTAAAATAAACTCATATGTTCACATAAAAAGGGTATAATTATGCAAAAGTTGTAGGAAATTTGTTATTTATCACTTAATTTGATATATTGGCTACGTACGTTCTAACTTTTATGATTAAGAAGACGAGATATTTTTTTTTTAATAATTGGTTAAAAAAAGGATAAAAAATATATATGAAATAATACCTAAAATAAAGTAATATTTAAAAGTATTGTTTTTAAGTTTTATTCATTAATAAAAGGTGCCGGAATCTGTTACTCATTTATCACGCGGCTTGAATTTAATTATTGGTTGACACCATTCATGTAAAGATGAAAGTCAGAATTGAATGCTAGAAGAACTCATATGCTTTTCAGAATCTTATTTCTCAGTTAGTTCTTCTGCTCTTAGGGGAAAAAAATATAGAAACACAACGAGACAAACTGATTTTCTCTAATTCAGTGAAGTGGAAATATGAACTACACGTATCCCAACAAGGATCACGTGTGCATACACTTCAACACAGCATGTAGTCAAAGTTCTACAACCATCGGAAACATGTTCTTCTTCAAGATTTTGTCATTTGTTTAAAGGGAAATAAAAGGTATATGCTATAAAGTTTATAGTATCAGTGTTGAAATTATAAATAGAGAGGAGAACAATGTGTAGCCATAGCCCATATACGACGATCATACGCAAAAACAAAACGAGAAATTTATGGATAATTTAGGTTGTTCCTTGTTGTAACCTAACATAGACGGTAAGCAACAAAACGACACAGGAATATTGCAGTGTCGTCGGTGGGCATCATAATAATTGTGGTGGGTCTGTTTGTGAAAAAAAATAGGTGTGGGGTAGGAGAAGGATGGGGAGGAAAAGACACGAGTGATTAGAATATTTGAAGGTGAAGGTTTTGTAGCCATTTGTTTACTCTCACACACAGTCATTGAACCAATCAACTCACTTAATGCCTTTCCCAAGTCCCTCTAAACCTCTTAATTCTTCTTCCTATCTCTTTCTATAAATTAATTCCAATGACGTGTCAAACACCAAAACCCTATTAAATAGAGAGTTAGAAGGTATTATCACAAATTAAAACTCTGAATTGCAATATAATCATTAAAAAAACTGAATATCCATTTCAGAACCATCTTTTCTCTCCTTTGCATTATCATATATAATTACAAATAAAATAATGCACGTGTCAGTATTCACTGTACTAAATAATTAATCAAGACCTGACTCATCAAGACGTCACTGTGTCTCCATTAATAATCACTATTAAATTAAAAACTCCTTATGTTTATGGTAAATATATATGTTAACGTTCTGACACTTGGGTTTATTTTGTGGACTAGCTACATAGCAAATATTATAATCCTGTGTGTCACTAACTAAATGTTAAATTGCATAATTACAGTTAGTACCTACAACTTGATTTATAATTTTTTAATAAGAAATTTAAAATTAATTTGATGTTTTCAAAAATTAAATATAATGAAATAAAAATAAATATTTTTTTCAAACCAACCCAAGAGACATACAAAATAAGAAGTTGCACGCTTAAGCAAACAAAAATATCCTACATCGTCACAATTATAAAGATACAAATATTTAGGAGGTGGAGAAACTACAATTTTGTAATTTCCAAATATTTCACACAATTGTAATCCAGACAATTTTCAAAATCGATTTTGTTTTCTATTAAAACCTATAAACTGAAACCCCTGTAAGAGTAAATTATTAAAACAAGTATAACAAGTTTGGGATTTTTTTGTCAACGTGGGATGCTATATTCCTGAAAGGATACAGTCAAATATATGCATAGACTCGTTTGCGTGGAAATTCAACGGTCAATTAAATGGAATTTTAAATTTAATTAGAGTGCACTAATGGATATAAATATTTTTACATTGTCATATAATTTTTACATCCTCATATAATTATATATTATTGTATCTAATAAAATGTATAATAATTACTTTAAAAGTTAAACTCACTGTCCATTATATAAAGTAGGTTCCACAATTTATAAGTATAAGCCCATGTTTGTTTCCAACAACGGAAAGACAGAGGTGCAGATTTAAGCAGAAAGTGCCAAAAATGAGATAATTTCTTTTTGGTAACTTTCTCTGCTCAAAACAGCGAACAAAAGTTTCAAAAAAGCATAGATAGTCTATTACAGGATAATCAACTGTGCATATATATATATATATATATATATATATATATATATATATATATATATATATATATATATATATATATATATATATATATATATATATATATATATATATATATATATATATATATATATATATATTTATTTTAAAATTATAATATAATACATAATATTATAATAGTGAATAAATAATTTGAATTTTAATATTTAACAATTAATCTAATATAAAAATATTTAATCAATTAATTATATATTTTTATATTAATATATAATAATTAAATATTTATAAATACATTTTATTATTATAGTAAAATGAATAATTAAAATAAATTTTCAAATAATTAATGAAATAAAATAAAATAAAATATTTTGTCAGTATATATTTTATATTAAAATAAATATGTAATTAAAATAAAAAAGTAAAATATTTAATAAAATAAAATAAATTTTGATAATTTATTTAATATATTTTTATTCTAAAACATAATTTTTATTTATTAAAATTTTTTAATGATTTTGAATTTTAATTTTAATTTATATTTTGAAAAAATTATTTTGTATTCATTTTGAATTCTAAAATATAATATATTATTTTTTAAATATATTAATATACAATTAAATTTATGCAATAACATAAATCACATATACAAACTTCAGTATCACTTCTCATTGAAATTAACTCACTCTCTCAATTCAAACATCTTAATTTTTCATTTTTTACTTCTTTTCTTTCTTTTTTTTTTTTACTCTCCCTTTAATCGAAAGACACAATAAGAGTCATTAGTAATAATGTCAAACCACTGAAGTTTCTTTTCTTCCTATCTTTAAATGAAATTTTAATATTTGTAAAGGCAACTAATTAAATTGTCATTATATTACAATTCAAAATTATTTAATAAAAATCTAAAATATAATTTATATAAATAAATATATTTATTTATTATAATGTACACTTATGACATAATTTTAAACTAAAAGAATTTATTTATAATAAATTGTATTTTACCAAAAAAACATTTATCCAGTACAATAAAAAAAAACTACTATAGTAGTTAAAAATAATTTAAAAAGTAATAAAGTACTAAATTGTAATGTTTAGATTTGATACAAATTAAAACAAATCAACGGCCTATTTTGATGATGTCCAAAAACAAATTTGTACCCTGTAAATTATGATCACCATCTAAGCATGTATTTTTAAGCAAAAGATCAATTTTGCAAGAAAATATATAATTTTTTTCACTTCTACGTATGTGCTAAATTAACTAATTTTTCATATACAATATCGTGGAAGCTAAACCATGTATACAATTTTTTTTAAAAATATCTGAATAATCCAAGTATGGATTACTAAGGGAATTAGAAATTGTATTGTTAAAAAAAATTGTAAAAAACTCGCACAATTTAGTGGAGAAGTAGAGAGAGAAGAAAGATTGTACATCAAAATTATTTATGTTCAATACTAGTTTGAAAGGGAAGAATATATTTATGGAATCTTTAATCATTCACACGAGTAGAAGTCCAACAATATTCAGCGATTAAGTCAATAAATGAAAGAGAAAGAGAATATTAATTAATGTAGAAATCAGAAAATTTTTTGTAAAAGCTATTTATATTATTTACTTATTATATGTTACAGCAGTGATTCTTACATGATGTAGTGTGAGAAACAGCATTGAGTAAATGTTGTGCTAACTTAATAAAGTTTGGCGTCAGATTCAGTGTTTCCAAAGTATATTGAGATTAGTGTGACACCAAAAGACCTGATAAATAAGTTAATGATAAACTAAAAGATAATTAAAGTCTAAAATTTTGGGTAATGTATAACTGCAATTGGATTTGCTTGGTATCGAAGTTGGAATCACAAAAAGGAGGAAGATGGTTAGATTGGGGTGACAGTTGTAGCCCTGGGGCATTGCATAAGCATAGGCTTGAGATCCAAGTTAGGGTTGAAGGGTTGGGTGGGAAGAGGGTATAAAAAGAAGCAAGGTAAGGCTTGGGACTCAAGTCTCCTAATCTTATTACAAACTCTACTGTTTGCAGAGACGCACATGCAATATTTTACGTAAAGAAAACCCAGGTGCTCACGTGATCCAAGCTCACTAATCGCAAAGCTGCTATACATACTTCCACTTTAAGCCTTTGCTGCTGCTTAAGGTAGCTACGTGTATGTATGTGGTTCACTTCATATTTCCATAAACATTTCAATTTTCAAATAAACATTAGATTAGATTGGACATTATATAAATATTCCTAATCAACCATATTGTCAAGTGAAATTAATTTCTTTTCCTGCAGAAATGACAACAATTTTATCACATATTTCTTCTGCCATTAGTGTATTTTTTTTTTATCATCACTTCCTTTTTTATTACCTATGTGTTTTATAGTTACTTTTTATCAGTAAAAAATTAAATAAATTGAAAAGAGACGGTTTAGGACTGTTCTAATCCTAATACAAAAGATAACACAGTTTTACAAAATGTGGTTTCTTGTATCCCGTTATAATTAGTTAAGTAATGGATATGACTGGTCATATTTGTCACACATATATCAACAATATAATGCTCTTTTATAATACATTTGCACTCCCTGCTACCAACATGACAGAAATAGAATCTCTGTCATCCTTAGAAGTTTATGTATCCCCAAACTCTAATGTTGAGTTCTAAGTCCATCATTTCTCTGTATCTTGTTGACCAAAATGCTGCACTTGAAACTATAAACCAGGGATTATAGTTACTCATGTTGTTGTTGTTATGGTTAAGATCCTAACCACCAGCCAATGAACCACACACAACATACTTATCTTTGGGACCTGCACAATTATACTTTGAGAGATACTAGCATTACACAGAAAAAAGAAAAAAACAATGATAATGATGATAATTAATCAATCTCTCATAAATAGTTGCCTCAAAATATGAAAACTTAGTATTAGAAATTTTATTTCATATTCAAACACATGCATTCAATTCAATTGTGCCATACAAAAAATTTCTAGAGCATCTATTTTTCCTTGCTTAAAGATAATCATGTTTTTCTGATTCCAAATTTTGCTCACAATAGTTACATAGACAGTCTTCCAAATTTTATTTTGTTTCTCATTCAAATCCATTAAATTAAAATTTAGAAAATGTTGCAACGAATCATCATGGTGAACAAATTGAGTTTCAACCCAATTATCACACATGCACCAAATAAAATAAGATACCTTACAGGTTAGGAGCAAATGTAGAACAATTTTCACTGTGTGATTACAGAATTTATATAGTGTATCATGTATCCCAACCACCGTACTTACCGAGTTAACCTTTGTTGGTACTCTCTCCATGCCACATGTTAGCTGCTGGAGATAAGTTTATTTTCCACAGACTAAGGTAACAACTACAATTGTTTGTTGCATCTTGGTTCAAACACCTGTATGCAAAATTTACATTATACCCTTCTTGTTCTCCTTCCCTCCACACCCATGTATCTTTTCTTCTAAGTTCTTAAGAGTTATTTCTCTTATGGTTTTCTTTAGTTGTATTTCCTGTTCCTTTTCCCATTCAAATCTATTTCTTCTCCACTTTCCACTCCCAGTTTTGTTCTCACCAGCTACCTAGATCAACAATTGTTTTGTCCTTACCCTGAGAGACATCATATAGCCTAGTAAATCTCTCCTTAAATGGTATATGTGCAATCCAATTATCTTCCCAAAATTTAATTGTATCCCCTTTACCAATCTACCATCCTTCATTGTTATTAAACTAGTTACCATTATTAGAATGTATGGCTGAAACAAGAGGGGAGTGAATTATTTTCGCAAAAATTGAAGAATATTGAAAAGATTAGTTAAATTTTGATTTATCTATTCAACTAGATTATTTAACAAATTAGCAGTTCTGAGAAAAAAATAAACTAGTTATTTTATCGAAACAACTACTTGTTTAATGTAGTAGAACACACAAAACAATATATATAAAACAGTTTATCAGAGTAAGGAAAGAGAGATTCACATAGAGAGATTTATATTAGTTTAACCAAGAGCTACATTTAGTCCTCAACTCACCACTAAAAATTCACTAAGTAATCAATAACAGATTACAAAGCATAGCCAAGAGTATTGATCTTGAACCCCTTAAGAACACACAACATTCTCAACCAAAACCACAGTTTCCAGAAACACTATCGGAAACTGTTTTATAACACAATACAGAATTGAAAGAAAGAATTAGAGTACACCTGGGTTTTACAAAGGTGTAAAACAATAAAACAGAAAACTCATATCCATATTTCACACACAAGCAATGATTCAAAACTTCACAATAATGATTTAAAAGCACTTTGATCTTTTCTTGAAAATGTTTTTATCAAAACTCTCTTCTACTTCTTGAAATGATTATAAACTCGTCTTTTTGTGCACTTCAAAAAGTGGTTAAAACTATTTGATCATTAATTGAAAACAGTTATAAGCATGTAAAAACAGTTTGAAAATCATAACTGAATTATGTTAAAAACATTTGATTGATTTTTCAAACAACCTGATTGATTTCTTTGACTGCTATAAAACTGAACAACATAAAGAGTCAGTTTATTTATCGAAATACAGGATAGACAAAAGAAAACAAATCATTTTTAATTTTTTTTAAAAACTCTAAGTGTAATTCAATCAGTTGTCGCGATAAATGAACCAATTGAAAAACTTGTTGTAGTCACTAGATTTTAAACAATTTTTTTTTAAATGATTTAAAACACGAAACAACTAACTAAAATTAATATAGATTTGAAAACTAAAACTTTCAAAAAAGATTTCAAATCATATGAACTTAGATCATACCTAAGTGCAAATTAACAACTCAAAATCTACCTAACTACACACACAACAACAGATTCTTCAAGTCCTTAAAGTTGGATTTGGAAACATCAAAACAACCTTATTTAACAATCATTGTTGTTTTTTTCACATACTTTCCTCAAATCTCTCCATCATGTCAACTCTTATCTTGTACTTTCATTCTCTTCTAAACTCTTTCAAGAATCATACTTAGATTCTATAACCTCTTTTCACATTCCCTGTCCTTTCCATCCCTGGTCTCCATTTTCATTTGCTGATCCTTAATTCTTAACTCACCCAGGACCTTAGCTTTACATAGATCCTCTTGATCCAAGCAATTTTATTTTCCTGAGCTGCCCGGACCCATGAAAAATTTCTTTCTAGTTTTACAATCTTCCTCTTTGTTAACATTTGTATCATACTTTGACTTTGGAATGAGTATAATTTACTTTCTCTGGGTACTAATACATTGACCCAAATATTGCAATATGATTGGTTTATCTTTCGATCACCATTAGATCATTGCGGAAGAAAACTTGTGAGAAATCCCTGCAAAAGAATTTTCAAAAGGAAATATAAAGAAGAAAAAGTAAAACATGCATAGATAAAAAAAAATCATCAATGGTCAAGACGAAGGCACATGAAAATTGCCTGAAATGTTTAAGATGTGCTGCTAGCTATGGCATTGTTTATTATTTAAATAAGTTTAAGCTATAATCCCAAAAACAATGATATTTATAAAGAGAAAGGCAAGTGGAAAGAGCAAACAAACCTTGGTGACTCTGTATTGGAATCACAGACAATAATGATTGAGCAGACTATATACTGGTCTTTGTTTTTATTTATTTTGTCATTAACTGAGGTATCGCCGTGACTCATAGATCTCTTATACATGAAGCCTTTTCTTAGCTGGATCTTTATGATATGTTGCCAAAGTTGACATTCTGTGTGCTTTCAAATTCTATAATAATTCTAATTTATATACTACACTTTTTTAATGGTCAGTTTAACTCTTTTGGTAAAAATATTTAGTTAAAATTGAATGAAATAACAATAATGTACAAAAAAGTTACTTGTATATTTGGCTTTCTAGTTTTCTAGAATTAAGTAATTGTGGTCTACTGCTATCATGTTCTTCAATTTTAAAGAAAATGTTAATACACTGGTTGCAGATAACAATGTTAGTTAATTATTCATACAAAATATTAATCCCAATGTTTATAAGTTTTATTGTTGTTATCATGAAATATATGTTGGTAATTTTTTGTTAGCAATTAAATAATGTAATATATTGAATTAAAATTATTTAATTTTAGAAATTTAGAGAACTAAATGTGATATTAAAACTTTTATACAGACAAACAATTTACATTGACTAAATTATGATGATTAAAATTATATTTAAGTCAAATAACAATAAAAAAAAACCAAGTATAATATTTGTCATGGATATACTATTTTTCTTGACATAATATTCTGATGGCCTCACTCTTATAGCGGTCCCATGACATAATATTATGATGGCCTCTTATTTTGCGCTTTTTTCTGGGCTTAGTAGATATGGGTTTTTTTTTATATATTTTGGGCAATTGCTTCCCGCACCATATCGCTGTACCAATTTTAATTGAAAAGACGAAAATGCCTTTAAAAAAATGGGATACATATAAAAATACATTCTGGATCTCCTTTTCTGGAATACAATAATCTCTTTTGGATCAATTTTTCTGGAATGAATTATTTTTAATTCTGGATTTTCTTATTTGGAATGGGATTTTGATTTTTGTTTCTGGATTTTTATTTCCGAAACACAATAATCTCTTTCAGATTTACTTTTCCAGAAAGTATTATTTTCTTTCGGATTTTCATTTCTGGAAAAAAGGCATTTTTGGAATTTTTAAATTGAGTTGAGTGCAGGTTAAAAAATGTTGGGTGCAGGAAGCAGTTGCCTATATTTTGCTGTTAAGAAATTTTGGGTTTCTGGTTTTTTTTATCATGTGGATTCACTTGAGGGTTATATGTATACATGAGTTACAATGACTAATTTCTTATAAGAATTTGAATATTTCTTAAATATTTTCATTAATTATTTTTTATTATAGATAAAAAATACTTTTTGTCATGGCAATGAGAACAATATCGCAAAATCTTAACTAAAAGTTGCACTCCAAAACTTTTTCATGCAGTCCCATAATTCTGAAAATCTTTAAAAGATCCTTATGAATCCATGTTTTTTTTTTCAATTTCAGATTGTGGGACTTGGAGACTCTATGGATTACAGAGTCTAACATATAAAAATTTTGATTGTACAATATGGAATACAAAATTATATTCCAAATTATACAATTTGAAATAAAATTTTGTATTTTAGATTGTACAATTTCAAAGACTTATCCAAAAATTTGTTTTGAATTACACAATTCATAATACGTTTATAATACAGTTATATTTTGTGGTTGGTGGAAATTGTTGTTAGTGTTGTTATTGCATATTTTCTTTGGTGTAATTAAAATTCATTTAGGATTCCTTTTTTTTTGGTATAAGTGTTATTTAGAATCTCTTACGATATCACGAGTTTTTTAAAATCTTTTACATTCTAGACTCTAATGAGAGATACTTTTCTTCTTTCTAGACGCTTCATGATGATGTTTTTCCTCGCAATAGATGCTCCATGACTCTCTTCTTCTTCCAATTGCTAAGAAAATTGTTCCACATATTCAAAACGAGTAGTGAAGGAAATTTGGTTGCGGCGGACCCAACAAAAGGTTGAGAGGATTCTCTTTGGCATTGACATTTACTAGAAGAACATGGAGCTGTCAAGATGAAGAAGATCTGTTGTTGGTTTATTTTTTTTATTAAAGGTAAAATAGAATTTTCACCAGGAAGAAATTATGGGGGTGCAGGAAACAAATCCTCCAAAAGGTTTGTCTAATTTTTTTTGTCTTTTTGGAAGCCCAAATTATAAAGGGTTATGTGGGCTTCAAGCTTTGAAAGTAAGGATGTTTCTTCCAGCTCTCTTTCATTCTTCTTCCAGCACCTCCATCAAAAACATGAAATGACGAAAATTTTCCTTTTAAAAAACCCATCCGAATTATTTTGATTGAACTAGGATCAATTCAAATCAAGAGGCTTTAAACCAAAAGAGCTTAACAAAAGATGAAATATTCGGCAATTCAATAATTAAACTATAACTTGTAAAATATCAGTTTACACTAATTTTTTAAAGAAAACCCCCGATCATATATATAAAGGAAAGTAAATTTATTCTAATAGAAATTCTAAAGTAATTATTTTTTTTTCGTTATTTACTTTTTGAATTCAACAATTAAATGAAAATAAAGAAGGGAGAATATAAATATATTATGAAGCAGTGAGGCAATATGAATATGATTCTATTGTAATGTAAATACTAAAGAACGGAAAAAAAGTACTGAGTACTGAGGCAAAAGTAGTACGAAATATGGCTGGGGTTTTATGGGTAATCTTGTGGACCAATTATTGAAACACATGAGTTGTCCTCATTATTGATAATCTTGACTTTGGGGGGGTGGTACTCCTTTATTTCTCACCTTCCTCAATATTTTATTACATATTACATATTTAATCATACTTTTTTTTATATAGAGAATGCATGTTTTTATTTATTTATTTATAGTGTTTATGCAATGTTATATAACTTTCATTAAGAATTTCATAACTGATTTTAAAATTATGAATCTGTCTACTATGTTTAAGGATAATACTTGTAATATGTATAGCACTTATACGAACACGAAAATATATATAATCTCTAAAATGTAAGATATGGGGACATAAATTTATATATTATATAAATTGACAATAAAGATTTATATAAATTGATAATAAAAATTTATGTGCGCAAATATGTTTCAGTTTGTTTTTAGAACAAAAATATATTTTTTATGACTAGTTGAAAAGAATTTGTTTTTTATTTTTGTTATGATTATATAATACTTTGGAGTTTTTAAAAAATTAATGTATTTCTCTTTTTTAAAATTGCATTAGAACCGTGCTAAAATTGTCAGAAATTCAATAAATATTTTTTAAATTGAACGCTTCATTACAAGTGTTGTAAGAGTGTTGTACGATACGTGTATCCAATACACGACACCATCTAATAAGAGACCGAATCTCGTAACTTATAATTCTTTTTATTTAAATAAATATCTCCCTATCTCTACTCATTTTTCACTCGCATAAACCTTCCGTGATTTTTATAATAATGTAAACTCAAATATTCATTAATATATCGATTAAGAGAGTAAAAATGGCAGTTGTAGTTTCATTAAACTGTAGGAAGTTCTGTGTAATTTATCTAAAAAATATTTACAAAAATATAAATAACTAAAGATATTATTTGAATGGACAAATCTTCTTATAGCGATTATATTGAGATTTTTTTAGATGTTAAAATGTTACAAGAATGTAAAATTCATAAAGATTATAAATATATTTTTTTTTTTGTCAGCAAAGAAAATTATAAAGTATATGTATATTGCCTAACTTATTTTTGAAATTAAGAAAAATATATAAACACTATTAATTTATTTAAAGTTATACCATAAATAAATTTAGAAAATCTTAAAGGCATATATTAAAAATATCCACCCACACCATATTGCATATGAGAGAAAAGTATTTAGCTGAAACCATTTTTGGGGTTATACAAAAGCTATTAATTGCTACATACTGAAAATGAAGCATAATTTGAAAAGGCAAAGCAGGTGATACTTTTGGTTTTTTGAGCTTACCCCTACAGAGCTTGCTATCTAATGGCTTACGCTTCTTTTGGTTCAACTTTCTCTTTCACCACTTTTTGTTCCTTCTCTATTCCTCTAAAAGAAACCAGTTATTTATTTATATTTCCCTTTTTTTGGTAATGTTTCTTCCTCTCATATATGCCATTTTTTTTTTCTGTGTATCTTTCTTAAGTGATTAATGCTTCTCAATTAAAGCTGTCTTAAATCACATGTCTTCTTCGTTTCATGAATAGAGATATTTTTGCATTCTTTTGGGCTATAGATAATCAGAGACGGTAATGAAATAAGAGAGAAATAAATACACAAAATAAGTAAAATTATAATAAAAAAATAAAGTTGATATTTTGTTGGTTTTGATTGAAATTTACACCATCGTTCAGTTGCACTTGCTACATGCTACTAAAAATTTGAAAACTAATAAAAGTAGGCAACAATTTCTTATTTTAAGAGTGTATTGATCTAACCCTCATAATTCAATAAAGAATTACAAAAGAATCAATCGAAAAGATTTAATCTTCCTTTTAATATACTTTTTCATAATACATTATTAACTGTTCACTAGACCTGATTAAAAATACATAACTATGTTTTTCTTATTAAATATATCTCATGGTAGTTTTAATCTTTTAAGACATTTTAACTAATAAAAAAGTGTCTTACATTATTCAAAAATTCGGGTGAACAATAATATATAAATATTATTTTTTTCCTAATCTATTAAGACTTTTTTTTTATAAAAAAGTATAAAGATATATACATAAATCAAAAGAGACAATATTTTTCATGTGTTGATACACAATTTATGATAAAAATGTTAATGTTGGAAAAAAGTCACAGACTTCACTAAAGGGCTACCAATTCTTTTCATCTCTCTAATCCCTTAACCACAACTGCACTTGTATTGTTATACAAAAAATGTCACATTATTTAGCCATCAAAATAAAAAATATATGAATATTTTGTTTCTTTAATCCATCAAAATGTTTTTTGAATATAATATTGAAGAATTACACACGGATAATATTTCAAATTTGATTATGAGTATAATCTTAGTTGAAGTAAGAAGATTCTTTGAAGAGATTAGGTATATGACTTTTTTTTATTCAATAGTTGGAAGTAATAAGAGGATTAATAAGAGGTATCTTGTTAAGTAAAAGTGTGTGTAGTTGCATACATTTCACACCACATGTCCACATTCCTTTGGCTTTTTTACACCTCTCTTTCTCTCACTGTCCCTCTCACATTCACATCGACTTTGACCTGTTGCCAGCCACCGGCATCTCTTTTATCTCTACTCCAATGGCGACCCCACCCCTTCACTCTCTTCATCCATCATCTTCATCTTCTAAAACCCTCTTTTTCTCACCACAATAAGCTTAAATAACCTTTCCTCTCCTTTCATTTCCTTCTTTTCCTTCCCTCAAACCCTAATCCACTCCTCCTCGTAATTTACGCCTTCTTTTCCCACTCTCATCTCATTATTAAGATCTATATGCATACTTTCCTTTTTCCTTTTTCCAGAAGCCCGCTTTCCCAATTGGATTTCGTGGAAACTTTATCACCATACACGTAATTCAGTGTTCAAGTTCCACTCTTCTTACTATTTCAAATCATTTCTTCTTTAGTGTTTCTTTTTTGTTCAAGCAATGGATTCTGGTAACAGTGGAAGCATCTCTTCTAGCGATGAAGAATACGATTCATCACACGCTGATCCATCCTTCCTCAATCATTTCGGTTCCATCTCCCACCCCCAACCATCCCTTGTTCCTTCTCACCCCTCAATGTTTGATCTCTCCTCAAGCTACCTCCATGCTCTCTCACAATCCAACCCAAACCAAAACCCCCACAATTCCTTGTTAAACATGAATTCCCATGCCCAAAGATCTGAACCCAATTGCACTCTCCCTGAAAGCCTGCCATCTTCTTCATCAGCCACAGCAACAATAAACCAATGCTTGTCGGGTCCTCAACCCCTTGGCCATGACAACATTAGTGCAAGACAACTCTCGTCACCACCACAAACCAGCAACCTCGTACGCAACTCCAAGAAACGAAGCAGAGCTTCAAGGCGTGCACCCACCACCGTTCTCACCACCGACACAACCAATTTCAGATCCATGGTTCAAGAGTTCACTGGAATCCCTGCACCTCCTTTTTCACCTTCCTTCTCCCGCCGCCTCCCTCTTCGCCCAAACTCTTTGCTTTCAACTTCTTTAAGGTCCTCGTTACACAACAACACCACCATCAATCTTTCTCCTAATAATAACTCCATTAACTACCAACTACTTCCTGATCTATCTTTACCCTATCAGCCCCCAGAGAATATCATGCAACACCACCCTATTCCCACATTCCACCCCTCTTATTCTCTTCAACCTCTTGTCCCTACAGGGTTTGGTGCAAAGTCTTTATTCATGCCCGCGCTTGATGCGCATGATCTGGTGGTTGCACAGGGTCATGAACACGTGGTATCTGAGGGCATGCTTCTGAGGAGTGTCGGTGACGGTGATTGTAGAGATGGTGGCAACGTTGGAGGAGGGAGAAGAGACTCGTTTAGGTGCTTGGATGGGAACAACTATGGTGGCTGCAAGCTCAACATCTCGGTTTCTGCGTCGAGCAGCATGAACCATGAGAAGAACTTGGAGAATGGTAATTCCCCTAGGGAAGGTGCCGTGGAAGCGTGGATTTGTTCTTCTCATCAATAGGATCCCGCGTGTGAGAGAGTAAACAGTATACTCAACAGGTGAATCATTGCAGCGTGGAATTTCATACACTGCAATGAATTAAGAGTGTCATCATGATGATGTTGATCCTAGTGGTGTAGTGTTGGTGGTTAGCATTTGCAGCTATCATTTTTTCTTTTGTTTTGTTTTTTGCTTTAATTTTTTTATATTGTTGAAAGTATAGGTAGATAGGGTGAGATTAATTTAATTACATAGTATAAGGAGTATACTATATATACATATACTCCTGTTATTTGTATGTACTTTGATGCTCGTGTTATCTTTTCTTTAGTGTTGGGATCTAAAACTAATATTATTAATGGAATATTAGTTTCCCCAACCTCATGATCGTACGCATGATTAGATCCCATTGTTTAATAATGTCTCTATACTAAAAGTATATATAATCATAATCTTATTATGAATAATAATGATAATGGTGATGATAATTTATTATCTTCATTAGGGTTGCAAAGAGACTGGTAACTAAATATACTGATGATGAGGAAAAAATGTATAGCTTAGTAAATTTTATGAGCTATACCATAAAAGATATAGTCATGCATTTCTTTTTTAACAAGTTGATTTTATCATAAAAGTTAGAAAAAAAAACCCTAGTACAGGGTGTGCTAAAGTCCAACGTATAATGTCTCATAATTTTATAACATACGTGTGATATAGAGTTCAGTTGTTGTTATATATGGTCATCATTCATTAGAAATGACTAAAATTTGTTTAAATTTCAAAATTAAGTTAGTTCAAATGGAGACAATTTTATATTGTAAGGATTAATTACTTTGTAAGTTGACGTGGTAGGCCTCTAAAGTATGTTCTGTATAAATATTTGTATTTAACCTAAGATCAAATCTGAAACCGAATATATTCTGATATGAGATTAAAAATAAATTGGATTTAATTCAACTTTAGAAGGCTAATTTAAAGATAAGGGTCTTTATAATGATTGTTAATTAGCTACGTTTTTAGTCATCGTGGCATTATTCAATAAAAAAAAGTTAATTGCATTTGCATGCGAGAAAACATAAGGTGTTAGCTATATCACATGAATATTTTTAAATTTAAACAAATTAAAATAAATAAAAAATAGAGGATAATATAAATAGAAGATTCATTATTATCATTGCCAATTTAAATAGATTAAAGTATAAAAAAGTTAAGAAATAAATCATGAAAAAAAAATTAAATCAAGACTCATCATTTTTATAAAAATGGTATATCAAAATTCAAAACATTAAAATTAAATTCAAACTAGGATTATTTATGGCTGTAAGATTCCTCAATTTTAATTTATTTAGAACCAAGGAAAAAAAGTATTAAGATTAAAAAATAAAACAAAATAAAATTTAAATTTAAAAAGTAGTACTGTAAAGAAATAAATAGCTATACACTGGAAAAATAGAATTAAATATTTTAAAAGTAGAAGACCTTAAATTATTTTTACATATATATCCCAAGCATCTTTTGTTAGAGGCAATATGTTGAAATTGAATAAAATAATTATGGATCATGAAATTCTTTCATCAAAATTGAACGGTTGCGTATTAAGACTCCAAAAATTCTAAGTCTGAGATTACTAAGCCGAAATCATATAAACATCAATGGATCCGTTCACATTTATTAGTACAAAAGAGATTACATGAATCAAGACAACGAAAACAAAAATATTTTTTATTACAGAAATAAGAATTCATAAAGGGATATGGAGATTATATTGGACGATTGATTATACCGGTGGAACCCTTTTCTACTTATTGCTTTGGAAAACATAAAAAAATTTAAGAAGCCTACGTTGCTTGTAAACAAAGAAATGGTTGTTGGATTGAGTTCTGCCATGAACTACGAAGCAGCTATGAGGAGATGATTGTTGGAATTAGATGATTGTTCTGAAAGTTTTAATATATGTTTAATTTGTTTTAAAAATATATAAATAATATATTTATATTATTTTTTTTTTGTTTTGATCGGCTTATTTATATTATTGTTGTTTGTGCTTCTACTTTTGTGAGTTTGAAACTAAAAAATATAGAAGAATTTATAATGTTTATTTGACTAAACTTAAGCTAAAAGGTAACATATCAATTATCTTTGAATATTGTTTGTATTTTAATCTTTATATAAAATTAAATTAAATTTTTATATAAATTTATGCAATAGATAAATATAACTTATTAGATGGAGTGTTTATCACTAGATAAAAATTATAGCGATAACAAAATACATTTTTTTATTTAAAAACATAATAATTCAAACAACACAATTTAATAGTGACTTATCAATTTGATTTTTGTTATGAGACAATTGATGACCCTTGTAACATAGTATATTTATACTATTATATATAAATAATTAATAACCATCAAATTTGTCCAAAATGTGTAGTCATGCATTCTTATAGTAGCAACACACCTTAACCCTCCAAACATAGCTATCAATTCCATTACAATATAATATAAACAATCTTTGTTGCCTTTACTCAAACTTTTGTGGCGGTACTTATATTAACCTTCTTTTGTAAGCTTGGGATTAAAATAAATTTAAGAGTTCAAGATTTTTGTAAAACTAAGAAAAAGATAAAGAACAAAACCTACTAATTATCGTTCAATAAAGTTAGTGATTCCTACATTCTTTTAGAATTTGATGGTTCTTGAATTTTTTTAATATATGTTTGTTTATATACATATAAATGTATTTACAATGTCTTTACTTGAAATTTTATATTTATAGTAATCTATTTTTATAAGTTTGATACTAAAATAAATGTCAAAAATTTATGATTTTAATAAAAATTGTGTTTTTTCTATCCTTTAAAATTAGACGATTCTTAATTTTTAATATAGACTTATTTTATTTTAAAAAATATTTTAGTAATATATTTATATTATTATTGTTTTTAGGACTTATGGGGGTGATATTTATATTAATATATTTATATAAATTTAAGACTGAAAAAATATAAGAGCTCAAAGTCTTTATAATATTGAAACAGAATATAAAAACAAACTTATTAACTATCTTTAAATATAATTTATTATCCTTTTGAATTTGGATTGTTTTACACTTTTAGGATAAATATTTTGTCAGAGAGAGTGAAAATGTTAGATCCTTCAAAAAAAAAAAAAAAATGTACATTCATTGTTACTTGAGAAAGATTAAAAAAATGTGCATGCTTTATTACTTGAGAAAGATGAGTGGGGTACAATCTTCATCTCTAGCAATGTTTAAAAAAAGATTGATTTCTATAATGATAAAGAGAGGATTATGTAGTGCATCTGAAGTAATTAGAACAAAATATGTTTCACTTTAGAATGTTTTCATCCTAAGACATAAAGATAAGATACTCCGTAAATCTACCTTACTCTAATAACCACATGTTGGACTTTTTTTTTTTATCAGCACCACCTGTTGGACCTTAATTATGATCTTACTGATTTTATATTTAAAAAAATATAAGTCAAAAAATTGGTCATTGACAGTACTATATTATATAAAAAAAAGTTAATACTGTTATTTTATATGATAAAAGACTAAATAAATGTTATTTTGTTGATTTAAAAAATGTCATTTTTTCATTAAAAGTGGTATTAATTAATTTTCATGATTAAAAACTGAATTAGTATTAGTATTAAAAGTCTTTATAAACTATGCCACTTTATGTCTAGGGAGGGAAAAACTAACGGTGTTTTTTTAAAATCACTAAATTAATGCAATTTACTTATATGGTATTAATGAATGTTTTAAAGTGGTAATTTAAAAAATTAATAACTTTTTATTAAAAACTATGGATAGAATGAATTAATAATATATATATATATATATATATATATATATATATATATATATTTACTTTTAACTACTATTTTAAAAGGATTTTTCAACAATTTTATAATTATTCAAGATGGTGTGTAACTATATTAATTGTTCATCCTATATGTTTTTAGGGTATCTTTCGAAGTAATTAATTATTTGTAGAGATTAACATATTTTTAATGTATATTTAAAACGTATTAGAATTAAAAATTAATTGCACTAATAAATAATATTTGTGCAATTTATGAGTTTTAATTGATAAATTTAAGCAATAATAAAGTATATATTAAAAATTATATTTTATGTTAATTCTTTCTTAAACGTTTTTCTTAAGTAATTACCAACCATTTTCGTGGCTCCTTATTACCTGCTAACTCTATTATGAATTAATAATGCAATACAAATGATAGATGTTGGACCACACCACTCCAAGCACATAAATACAAGTTAAAAGAGGGGTTAAGTGCAAGTCGTTCACATTCGCCGTTCAGTAATTTATTACATTATTACAGAGTTGTAGCAAAATCATATATAATTTTTAAAAATATATTTTTAGATTATATAAAATTATTGAATTTTGATTTTGGTTCCTATAAAAGAATTTCCTTCTTTTTTTATCTCTATAAATTTTTTTAATTTTTTATTTAGTCTTTTTATAAAATATTTGTATTTCATTATCATTCCTCTAGAATTTTAAATCACTGCATTTAGTCTCTAATATTGAATAATATTAATTTACAAGTATTGTAACGACTTATTTTTAGGAGTACTAGACTATAAAAATTAAAGTTAATGAAAAATGATAATTATGTTTTAAGTAAAAAAAAGTTATATATATATATAAATGGAAAAAAATTATTCTTTTTTTATTTAAAACTATTATCTCTCTATAAATTAAATTCTTTAACTTTTGTTCACGTTATCTTTAAGTTTTCTTAAAGGTGATTTGATATTTTTTCTTTTTAAAGCCACAAACTAGGAGACAAGTGAAAATAAATCTAATTCAATCAAACATCATTTTAATAAATTTTGAGCCTTTTTTTCTTTTTTTGTTTGCATGTGGTCTAGAAATTCACCCATGTATTATCAGCTTAGAAAAAGGTAAATATTTATATTCTAAATATATAGTAATGTGTTTATTTGTTAAGTGTCTTTGCCGTTATCAATCTAGAGAATTTCTGAGCTTCCTTAACTCATTTTTTTTCAAGGAATAATTAAAAGGTATAATATTTATAAATATAAAAATTAGTAAAACTTCAATATCTTATTTTTCCCTTATACTCAATACATTTTTTTTATATCTTATTAGGATAAACATAAAAAACAATTTAACTATAAACATAATGTCAACAAAATTATTCATTTTAAACAATAAAGTAGTTTAAAACACGTATACTTAAAAGATATATCATTTGAATACTATCTCCTAAGAAGAAGAAAAAAAAGGTTACTCTTTATCTCTTCCCCGAGCGGATTTTTCTATGTAAACCATAAATAAAATAAAATCTGCAATGGGTAGGAATCGAAACCAAGTACCTTTAATGACCAAAGAAACTTTAATCATTACACCAAACAAATTCTTTTGTATTACTATGATTTTTATTATACTTATTATTATTATTATTATTAATATTGTTATTAATATTGTTATTAATAATATTATTAATATTATATTCTTATTATATATTAATATTAATATAACTATTATTAGTATTAATATGATTATTATTAATATTAATATAACTATTATTAATAATAATAAGTATAATAAAAATCATAATACGACAGAAAAACTTGTCTGGCTTAGTGGTTAATGCTTCTTTGGTTATTGAAGGGACTTAGGTTCGAGTCCTGCCTACTGAGCAGTTTGCTTCCAATAATAATAATAATAATAATAATATGGGACTCGAGTTCGAGTCTTGGCTACCGCATAATGCTTCCAACATTAATAATAATAAAAGTAGGACTGATTAGTCATCAGCATGTCAATCACCAAATAGAACAATTTTGACAATTTCATCATATCGCACCTGGAGTATTTGTTGGATGGCAACAATTTACAACATTTTTTTTGTCATGCAATTTCTTAATTATATTAAAATTTATTGTTATGGGATGAAACTAAATTCTCATTCAATTTACTTTTGTGCAAACAAATTCCAATTGAAGTCATCAAGTTATCATATCAATAAAAAAAAAATTATCAACAACAAATTAATAAAATAAAACTAGACATTTAAATGATATCTCAACTCTTATACATTCAGTCTCCTAGTTTAATAGTTCATGAGTTCAAATACATGCTATGTGAACCAAGACTTAGCTCAATATTCTTAAACTATTAAAGACCCCTCACTCCCCAAACAAACCCAACAGAGAAAGGGTTCTGCACAAAAACCAGCACTAACAACATTGATAATCAAAGCTATATAAAAAATTAAAAGCTTGCAACAGAACATGGTTGCCACCTGCACCCTATATGGAAACGACTTCAATAAATCTGAGTTACGGCTTTGGTCCAAAAACTGTTCATATGGTAAAACATAGCCTCAGCAGAAGATGCAGATGGAAAATCATATCAATAAAATATATATACATATAATAATCAAACTTTCTATATATTCATGAATTCAAGTCATATCAATGTATATTCTATAGCTATAAAACTAAAAGTTCACTTAATTTTTCATTTACAAGAATGACACATTCTACCAACCAACTCAACAGGTTATTCGAAACTTTCAAAAAATTCAAAATTTTCCTTCTTATAACTAAAATCTATATTAGTTTCTGTAAATGGTGTTTTCCTCATTTCCATGTACAATTCTCCAATTCTAATTTTAATAAGCAAAATCTAAAATAATATAAACAAGCCAAGATTTTGTAATACAAAGTATGACCTAACTTCTCTAACATTAGGATGACTTGGAGAATATTAAGAGATTGAAGTGGAAAGGTTGAGGTAAGACACTATTTGGAATCCCTTTTAAAAGTTGGAGATCCAACATCACAATGGGAGAGGAACTTTCCACTTATTAGTCTTGTGATAACTGGTGGAGACTTAATTAGCTAATGTTGGAAAATTTCTAAAAAATATGCTCAAAACAACCAATGTAAAATCTGGAACAAAATGTAATAAATTCATATATTATACAAAATAAGAAGAAAGGACTGTCAAATCTGATCTACGTTATCATGTTCTATTCGGGAAATTGTTCTGTTTATAAAGATATTTTTTCCTGAAAGATGTATTTTGTTGAATATATACTAAAAGGAGTCATTCTTTTTTTAAATATATAGATGTATTATCTGCTTTTGTAAAAAGGTTAGATTAGAGTATCCTTAAGTATTTTGTCATTTATAAATTTTTTTTATTGATTAGAAAAAATATTTCAAATCCCTAGTTTAGCCTACATTTTAGAATCTAACTAAGAAAACACACCTTAAATCTCAAATTTTACTTAAAAGAATAACAAAAAAACCCATTGCACTATGATTTTCTCCAAACCCATGTGTCTATCTAAGATATAATCAAATAGAAGAAGAGATGAAAGGAAAATAATTTAACTTTGCTCCATTCTATCTCCTAGAGTCCTAGCTAGTTTGTATCTTCCAAAATCACCAAGGAAATGAAGAAGAATCTAGACTTTTGTTTTTGAAAGATGCGGAAGAAATCTATAGAAAAAAAAAGGTAGTTTAAAGAATGGGAATGAGTTTCCATTTTTTTCGCAAAGGAAGGAAACAATATTTTCTCTCTTTTGAATTTCTGTTGACACTTTCTGCTTGATAAGTTTACATCCTTTTTTATTATTATTATTATAATATAAGAATCTATATCAACCAAACCTCAATATCAAAGTCCAATCTTAAATATCTAACCCCTTTAAACCCATTTATGTATCACTTATACCAAATAATACAAATACTACATAATAAAAAATATTATATTATTATTATTGTAACTAGGAGAAACATATATATAGCAATGTTTGTGTGTTCACATTTTTTATTATGTTATTTTATTTTAATAAATTAAAATTTAACATTTATATTCATTTTAATTTATTTTTTGTTTCAATAAAAAAGTATGTATTATTATTTTTATATTTGATGAGTAAATTATAATTTGAATGAAAATAATATTAATATAGATTGCAATTTTTTATGAAAAATGAGAAAATATGAAGAGCAAGTGTATTGTGAGTAACAATATTTAGTTATTTTTAGTTAATGGATGGTCTATCTTTATTTTTTTATATTATTGAATATGTAATAGAATGATAGTTTTGACTTTCTAAATATTATTATTTTAAAATATAATTAAAATAAAATAAGGACATAAAATATATATTATTATTGATAATAACATACGAAGATAACACATTTTTGAAGAGGACATGGTGAAATGTGAATGTTGCCATTTTAGAATGATTATGGCACATGCGAGGGTAGAGAAATGGAGAAAATTCTGTTCTATAGCAATGGTGATGACGTGCCATGAAAGAATAAGCAACTATAATCACTTTTGGACAAAATATATGTAAATGGTTCCACACTCTCATAACAAATAATCTAACAGCTCCAACATTAATAATTAGGAAAAAATTTGTTTCAGGTTATCCTTTTATATTTCCGAGATGAAAGTGAGAATATGCACTCATGATTCTTAAAAGGTTATAAATAAATTATTTCTAAGTATGTTTATTCATAACAAAATTACATCTCGTATAAAATTTATTCATAAACTCAAGGTTGGGTAAATTATATTCTCATGAGAGGTTGTTTTTTTAACTTCCATTATGCCTATTATTTCTTTAATTTTTATTTCAATTAATTTAGAATTTGAAAAGTAGTCTCAAAAATACCAAAAATGAACTAAACGTACTTTTATACATATCTAGAAATAATTTTCCGATCATACTCCTCCTGTGAATTACATTCTTGAGAATATAAAATCTTAATTTCAAACAAAACACTTCCTACGGTAATGTTGATATTATGTTTAAAAGTAACTCAATCCTACAAAAAATAGTTTCTGAATTAAAATATGTACACTGGCAATATAATGTACTTTAATTATATGTTTTACAACTATATATCAAATTCAATGCAAATAAGTGGTCAATTTTAAAATGTTCACACTTTTATTATTTTGCGTGCCGATATTTTCAGTTATACATGTGGAATGCTTCGAGGCTCCAATAATTTAACAAATTTTGTTATAGGCAGGTGTTACCAGTCAGTCATCTACTCTTATTTTAATTTTCAAAGAGGTTATTTGTATAATAGATTTTATAACAATTTTTTTTTTTAAAAATGTAAAAAAAAAAAAGAGAGAAGTGCATGATGTGATGGGAAAAAAATGTAGAGATTATTTACTGCCAGCTAACTAAGGTCGAATTTGGTTGTAGACTCTGGGTTGTTGTTGTTGTTGTTACTTCGAAATACTAGTAATTATAATAGGGACTCCACCTGTTGACAAGACTCTGACGATCAAGTCAATGAGAGCATTCAACTTCAACTTTAAATATCTAAGTGCAGGATTACTAAAAAAACTTTTCTCTACTCAATGTCTCAAGCCTTTTTAACATGATGATTGATTAGAACAAAAAATGACAAAATAAAAAGAAAAAGAAATGAGACCAATTAAACTAAGTGAGTATGTGAACCTTAAATTGTTGAGAGTTTTTACTGATGAATTGACGTGGTTGTTTAATTTTTATTTTTTTGTTATATCATAAAAGAGCATGAAGATGATACCAACATAAAGATATTTTGCCAATATATCCTTTTATTTTAGGTAGAACATTATCTCTAGCGGTTTATTTTCATCGAATCTCAAAGTAAATATCTATCCTTAGTTAATTTGGTTATTCCTTTTAGTATTTTTACTTTAATTATCTTATTAAAATACCTTGCCAACTGTTTGGGTCGACCTCCTGATGTATCATTGGACTTACTATTTTGGACTGAGCTAAGCATTCAACTTTTATAAACTAAGTGAATCAAGATGGTGCGCTTAAGTGTTTAGGTCAGGCCCCGAGCACGTCCGACCAATACATTTATGAATAAAACATCTTTTTTCAAGTGTATTCCGAATTAGAAGTTCAAAATATGTTATGAATTAGACAATTTGAAAGACACTTCTTAATCTAGATTTATCTTTTGAATTGTACAATACAAAATAC
Source organism: Phaseolus lunatus (assembly GCA_013389735.1). Classification (NCBI taxonomy): domain Eukaryota; kingdom Viridiplantae; phylum Streptophyta; class Magnoliopsida; order Fabales; family Fabaceae; genus Phaseolus; species Phaseolus lunatus. Next base: position 9,585,062 of record CM023865.1, on the reverse strand, counting down.
ATATTAAAGGATATTACAAATTCAGTATACATGAAAAAAATGAAAAAAATAAATTAAAGAACAAAAAAAAAACTTTTAAAATATCACAAAGTTTATCTTAACCACCAACGTTTACCACCACTAAACCACCACGGACCACCACAACCACACAAGACTACTTGAAAATAAAGAATAAACTACCAGACTCTCTCCACCAACACAAAAACTCTAACCTATATTGACAAGGGTAGGGTGGGATTTTTAAAAAAATATGGAGGTGTGGGAGAATTTGCCTAGGATAATTATACAAATGTCAGCAGTATGAGTAAAACATTGGGCATTTTGCTCCCGCGTTGTTTGAAGCTGTGGATCAACTATCCTAGCAACAATTCTTTTGCTGGATTTACCACATAATCCATCTGCTGTAATATGGTTTGATTATTGTGAGGTTCTTCATATCTTGGTTTGAGTATTGTGAAATTTATACTACCAAGTCAAACCACAAATTTAATCAGATCAACATACACCATTTTGTCTGCTTACAATTGAAAATTTTGATTATGGAAAGAAATATACAGGCTTCAGCAAAATGTGTTCAGGGCAGCAGAGAGCACCGGGAAACTCAAACCTTAACTGGGCTTTCTAGCAGAGATCATAACAAAAAGCCCATTTCTAATGCATTTAAACCCAACCAGCCCACACGCCCTGCAGAGATCTTCAAGTTCACGTTCAGAGAGAAAGATGTAGCTCCCAGATGCTTGCCTTATATTCTAAAAAACGTGAAACAAATATTCCACTGCTCAAAACTTATAGAAATAAAAATAAATGATAAAATTTTATAGAATAAACATTCATTTTAGTGTTTGAAAGATTGAGTTGACAATAATTGAACCCTGTCATGGAATCTGAAATTAAAATCATTCTTTCTTCCACGCAGAAGCGTAGTACTGAGACTAGATTGATATCTTTTCATATCATTAAGGAACTAAATTAATACTGACTTCCTATAATTGAGAAACTGAACTGAAGCTAGCAAATTAAGAACAAAAGCAACAAAAACAACTAAGCAAAGTAAATCTGGTTACTCTTACTGAGTTTATCAATTCAGATGGAGCATGCCAACACTTGCACAAAAAATTCCAAGCTAAAATATTTTAGAGAACTTATCATCATACAGCAGATTTATACAATTTGTTTTACAGCAAAGAGAAGAAAGAGAAGTGAGGAATAAAATGGCTGATGTAAGGGAGGCAGAGATAAAAAGTAATACTGTAGTAACAGTAAGTGTCGTGAAAAAATGTTGTATAAAAAACCATTATTCAAAATTAATACCTGCCGTAATGTACTTCGAAATGGGATAACAGACAAAGGACCATCAAGTATGTAGGTGGTTGCGACAAATACACCTCCAGGTCGTAAAACACGACTTATTTCAGCCACCTGTTAAAAAGATCACACAAAAAGAAAGTGAAGTCGCAGAGTGATGCAAGGCATGGACATCTGACTAAACTAGGAATACTACTACGTGATAAATCAGCGGAAGTAATTTATCCATAATATAAAGGTATCCCTTGCAGAAAATGCTTATATTTAAAATCAGCTAGCATGATTAAAATTTTGAAATTTGTTTTTCTCGTTGTTGACACAACACTGCATACACATTAAGCGATTCCATTTTCTACTTCAGATTAATATAAAAACGTTGTAAACAACTCAAAAACCATGGCTAAATAATTTCCCACAAGCCACTGTCACAGGTATTTTAAACAAATGAAACATTTTTCTGCAAAATCCAAACATGGAGAATAATTATTCACTTACAGCTGCCAATGGTGAAGGCCAACAGTGGAGAGCTGCGCCAGCATGCAAAGCATCAACAGAATTAGAAACAAAGGGGAGCCTAGATATGTCTGCTCTAACCAAGATGAAGTTCCTAAAAAGAGAAATATTAACTAAATATAATTGTAATATGAATAAAAGATGGCTTAAATCGATCCCTTAGAGCTATGAATTCAAAAGTTAGATATAATAAATTTCTAATTAATTTAGAAATATAAACTATTTACTCTTTTGGAAAGTTCTCTTCCTGCTGAATGAATTCGTAACATTGCTGTAACATGTTTTCTGAGTAGTCTAGAGCAACAACAAAAGAAAACAGTCCACTTTTTGCGAATAATCTTGAAAACAATCCACTTGCACAACTAGCATCAACTATATTTCCTCCCAATACTGGCTTTAGGAAACCCTTCATCATTTCAAACTGCAAACAAATTCAGTAGAAGGCGTGATTAACTGTTAAAGCACATCAAAAGGAAACAACCATAACGAAGTCATACATTAACAAGATAATTCTTCTAATATAAAAGTAAATAAGACAATAGAAGACAGATTCATTAGTATTTCAAATAATTTCATCGTATATTTTGCAGCACCATATCCAAATTCATATTCTTTCCACCAATAACCCAAAGGTAAACAAAACAAATTGATTGATATATCTCTCTGGACATCCACGAGCTAAGAGTGGGCACATTGGCTAATATGGATAGCTTTTGAAACTCAGATTGGGTACTCACCTCCGTGAGGAAGCGAGATGCCTTTTGACTGTTCTTAGTCTCCTCAGAAGATGGTGCAAAATTTTCATTGTGTACCTTGAACAAAACTCCCCAAAAGAAGCATTTGAACAGATGGCATTATAGATTGAATGGTTCAAGACTTTTGTAGAGTTTTGTACAAGTTACGCAGTGGAGAATTTGCACCATCTAAGGAGATTAAAACCAATTATGATGTTTAAGATCGATTTTCTCAAGAACAGAATACCAAACATGACAGAAGGCATTATCTTCATTGTTGTCACCTCCAATAGGCCCAATGTCTTGCCTCAATATATTTTGCTTCCTCATTGAAGCAAGTAAACGATCAAAGCTTTAGAAGCTAAACAAACCTTATTTTTATTACAAAGAAGGATGTGTAGCTTCCATTCACAAGTAATTAAGTTTTAACCTTTGTATACTACTTACAAATGGAAGCATGTGTATGAATTATACAACAAAGTTTATTTTATATAAATTGGTACATGATATGATATGCCTACAAAATAAATTCTAATAAATCTAATTCTAATCAAATTTCCTTACAATTACAAATATCCTAATTAAATAACAAAACAAATAATAAACATGAAAGAAGAATAAATTTTAAGAGATCATCTTAGGTACTCTGAGAAGATATCACCAGATATTTTTTCATATTTTCTAACAAAAGAAAATAAAAAAAGGAATTGTTATTGGGAACAGGGACATTTGGTAAACCTCTTTCTCAGGACCTGGAAAACCACCCCACACGGAAAAGGTTTGACGCCAGCCCCTCTCATACAGAAATGATATCAATGGCACCCTGATTCAACAAATAATCAGTATGCATATAAGTGGCGAATCGACTTCACAGCATTTAGACAGCAAAAACAACTAAACAGTTAAGCAGCAGAGTGCCATTATTAACAAACTAATCTTCATAGGCATGTGATATCTATGTTCAGCGGTAACAGAATTCGCTAATAAAACTGAAGAAAATAATATATCAAATGTAGGAACATGACTAAAAGGAAAACAAAACTATTCTCTAAGATCATCAAATACAACTAAAGATTGAGCAGGAACAATTATAATAAAAAAAACACTTCATATCAAGAAAAAGACAGAAAACTAAAATGCCTGAAAAGCTCTGTGGAAGCTGGCATAGTTTCGCCATAGCTCTTAGCTCCACCTGTTGCGGTGAGATCAATGTGCGTTTGGTTACCAACATATGTTTTCTGACAGGTGCCACATTGAAAACTAGATCCACTGATCGTATCTCTGCATTAAAAATTATCACAATGAATACAAAAGAGCTGAAGTGACCAAATTCTCACGTATAGCGGAAGGAAATAACCGATTATTAAATTGACTAACATGGACAAACCAGGACCACCATTCCATGCCAAGGAATCATAACAAACAGGACAGGCCAACGAGTTGCAGCTATTGCCTACTTCCTTTTCAACTACGACAGATTCCTAAACACAAAATTACATTCCTCGGGCAAGTGTTTGACAAAGAGTGCCTAACGAAAATTAATATGTGCGTCAAAGGGAAATTCAATAGGAGGGAGAAGAAGTGTTACTGTTGAATTGGTTTCGGTGTTGATGACGGCAGTGGAAGAAGCTCGAAGTCGAATTGAAGGGGGAAATCGAAGCTTTGCAGCGAAATCAGAGGCTGAGAAGAAGCGGGTGGGGTGCTTGAAGGAAGAGAGTGTTGGAGAAAGGGTGCACATACCGGCAACTGCTAAGCTGGGCATTAGGCAGCACTGGCAGTCAGAAACGGGAAGGACGGGACAGAGACTATTGTAGAACAGTATAGAGTATTCTAACTATTTTACGTAGTATCTATTATCTCATGGAAAGCCCGTCTAGCTCAGTTGGTAGAGCGCAAGGCTCTTAACCTTGTGGTCGTGGGTTCGAGCCCCACGGTGGGCGTATTTTTAAAATTTTTTATTCTTTAACACAAATATCCAGTTTTTCTATTTGTTTGTCTCTCTCTTTATCCTCTTATCCTATATATTTTAGTTACTACAACTATTTTAAATCATTATTGCGTTGAATTATTACTTCATGTCTTTATTGCCTTAAAATAATTGTATATATTTCCACCCCCACCTCTATTTAGTCCTAAGTACAAACAAATAAGTTTTAAAAATGTTCAAAATATAACTGATGAAACTAGTTAACGGACAAAACATATTACATTTTTTATATTGTTTTATTCATATTAATTTATAAAGTACATCTGTTTTTATGATTTTTAAGACATTATCTTTTATCAATTTATTAACTGATAATTTTTCTATTTTTCTCATTTTTTTTAATAAAACTCATTTTAGACAATATGACATATATCAAATCCATGTGAAAAGAAAAATAAAGAAATTCTCAATAATAACCTAAACAGCTACATTAATAGTTTAAAACTCTTTGAAAATGGTAGAAGAAGAATATAATGTTCTTGACTATAAATCCAACTATGTCTCACATGAAAATTTCACAAAGAGAAATGACAAAAAGAGTTAAGGTAAAAAATTATTTTTTTATTATATTATAAATTATTTTTATAAGAATTATGAGTTTCAAATTTGCTAAAAAGATTTGGGATTACCACAAAAAAGAAAAAAAAGAATGTGTTCGTCGTCAAATAACCAAATACATGCAAGTGCTCAACTCCATTAGAAAAAGTACTTATTGATCGAAGATATCAACAATGACTATGAAGCAACAAGAAGATGAACAACATTTTGTTGCAACATTTTCTATTACAATCAACACTTCTAGTGACCCATGATTAATAGATAAGGGATGCACAAACTATATGACAATGTTCATACATTGTGCTAATAAAATTCATTTTAAAGGTGCCAAAAGAATTATTAGATATATTAAAGACATTGTAGATTATGGTGTGATATAATCTGTCATAAGTTTAAGTTTCATGCACACTCTAATAGTGATGGGGTTTGTTGGGTTGATGACTTGAGAAATACATTTGTTACTATTTTTCTTTGTGCTAAACAAATTTTATAGCTCAATCAACTATGGAAGCAGAATATGTAGTTGTTGTTTCTACAGTGAATTAAACTCTTTGAATTAGAAAAATTATGACAAATTTGCATACTAAACAAAGAAGATAGTAAACATTTTTTGTGGACAACCAAACTCTAATTTCAATTGCAATGATCTAGTGTTTCATGGAAAAAATAAAGGTTTTAAGATAGAAAAATTTTCTTCTAAAAGTATTTTAAATAAAATGAGAAGTGAAGTTATTATACTACAAAAGAGAGAATAATGCGCTAATATTTTCACCAAAACATTTTCAAAAGTTAGATTTGAATACTTGGAAAAAAACTTAACCTTGTGTCTAGACAAGTAATTTCACAATTTCTAAAATATTCAAATACATTAAATTTGAATTGATGTTATTTCAAATTGTTTCATTTTCAAATGTTTTGTTTAGATAAGATAATTCAAATGTAATGAATTTTATAATTTTTTTTAGATAAAGTATTTCAGTTACTAACAAATTCAAAAAATTATTTAAATAAGAAATAATTGTTAAAAATTTAAAAATATCGACATTGATAATCTTTTGTAGAATAGATCTTGATTGGTGATATTTTTTGGTCAAAATTCTTCAAGATTTTCTCATTTTATATTTTCAAAACTTTTTCCAATCAAATTTTCCAATTAAAATGTGGGTCGGCCGAGTTAGGCTAGACCCAGATGGGTCCTGGTCTAATCAAGACCAAATCAAGTCTAGCTTGATTAAGAGTAGGTCAAGTCGAGCTCAGGTTGAGGAGACTGGGACTGATTCCAGTTGAGTCAAGTTGGCTCGAATCCAGGTCGAGTTAAGTCAACTCAGATCTAAGTCAATTCGAGTTAAGGCAAAACATGTTAGATGAGTTTAGTTAGGCTCATGTCGAGTCAAATTTGGTTGAGACCAACTTGGGTTGAGTCCAAATCGGATTGGATTCAGGTAAAATTAAGACAAAGCAGGTCAAGTTTGATTAACTTGAGTTGGTATGTGTTATACAAGACATTAAGTTAGTGTCATGTTAAATTAAATTAGGTTAATCTTATATCAACTCAAGCCGAGTGTACCTGCCAAATCAATCCAAACTATGAATTTGAGAATATGAAGAATTTCAAATTCTTCTTTTTATAAAATTTGAAATTTTTTAATTTTGAATAATCTAATTACTCTAACAAAATTCTAGAATTTCAATTTCTTTCAAAAATTTCTTACCAAAACAACATATTTTTGTTATAAAGAATTTCAAATTCTCTAAAAAAAATAATTTTAAAATGCCCCTATCCAAATATATGATAAAAATTTATACTTCCAAAGTAAAAAAAGAATGGTGAACTAGTTAACAAACAAAACATATTAAATTTTTATGATATTTTATTTTAAATAAAATTCATATTAACTGATAAAATAAATATATTTTTATTCTAGTTTTTAGATATTATCTTTTATCAATTTATTAAAAGTAACAAGTTTATATTTTTCTTATATTATATAAATATGTAAATTTATATATAAGTAAAAACATGCTTTATCTACTTACAATTCCTAATTAACAAATAAGAAACAAAAGCTCAACTAGTTGTATTTTATCAATATGGTGCCTTATTATATTAAACCCACAACAACTCAGTCTCTTCGCTGTACTGCAATTGAAATGAGTACAACTCATGCATGACAATTAAGCAATATTATTAAAAACAAAATTTGAAATATAGATTTGTGATACTCTATGAATTAAAGCATGGAGGACCACAAGCAACTAGTAGTATCATGTTGCTCACCGACCCGCTATCTAACTCTTTAATATTTAAGTTCCATAATTCAATTTCATTATGGTATTGGCCTAAACTGGTGAAGAGCGCATATTTCTTCATAAATTTATTTCAAATTCAAACATTTGTGGTGTGTGCTGGATTTAAATATGTGATTTATACTTTCTCTTGTACATTTAAATACGGTGAATCGATTTGATAATACTAGTAAAAACTTCAATTTTTCAAGTCAGTAATGAATTAAACAAAGTGGCAATGCCTTAAAATAAAATAAAATAAATTTACATCTCTTTTAAGGTGAATTTATATAGATTTGTAATGTTTAATTTTTATTAACAATAAATAAATAATTATATTAAAATATTTAAAAAATACTCTAACCCTTTATAAGATATCCGTCTCTCAAAAAAGTATTAGTATCCGTGCGTGTTAATATTAGGAATCCTTTTATACATGTAAATTTGGTCTCGGCCTCTAATCTACAATGAGAGTTGATATGTTATTTTCGTAGTTGCTTATTGGAGATTGGAAATGTGAAGGTTTTTTAAAACTTGTTATACTATTAATGATATTCACTTTTGTTTTTGCATGTTTTGCATCTTACTCTTTCTCAAGATTCAATAATTTTAAAGCTGCCTTTGGATATGATTTTGTAATGCTATTGGAAACTCTTTTTGGGAAATTCAGGAAACTTCGCTTCGATGGCATTTCTAGGACATAACAAATGTCTGTTTCTATAAGTTTTTTTTTTGTCTTTTATCATGACCTACATCTTGTTTCGTCATACGATACTGATATATTAACACTTTCAAATAGTAAAAACATATATTTCATATTTTAATAAATTAATATTTTCTTATTTTTATTTTATTTTTTAATTTAAAAATATTATTATATTATTATAAATGGTGTCAAATGTATATTTTTTACTATTCATAATTTCAAACAAACTTTTTATTTTTAATAAACCAAATTTTCATTTGAATTTAATTTTTCAAGGTGCTCGTACCTGTTTTGTATTATACTTGTGAATACACTTCAGTAATATAAAAAGTTCAGTTCTCTAATAGATTGATTCGCAATAAATATTACTTCTCCTATTCCACAAATCTAAAATGTATTCCTACATGTAAAACAACTTCTTATGGATATTGGTTGTCATTAGATACTAATTTGTGAATCTGATAAGCATTGGAGCTATTTATTTACACAAAATGTTTCTATTTATCATCCCTGGGCTTCTATCTAGTTCAAATGCTAACACTTTCTGTCGCTAGATCGAATAGTTACGCTACACATACTGCAAGGGGAATCTTGTGAAAATCATCTCACAAAATTATAATCTACAACAAACGATGGTAATTAAATAATAAAATTCAAATCATACAGTTTATCAAAATATCACTCAACTCTTGAGTTTATTACTTCAAGATTCTCATCAATTATTATTTTTTATATTTTCGAATTAAATATAATTAACAACTTTCTTTATTAAATGTAATCAATAACTTTATATATATAAATAAAATTGTTAATTTGTAATATGGATCCATTTTAGAATGAATACGTTGATTATACGAAAAATCTTAAACCTTATCCAGATTTACGTATCAGTAAATATTTATAAGTTTATTAGCATAAGCTCACTTATCTTAAAAGAAGTAATATTAGCAAATTTTAGCTATAATAAATCTTGAAATACGCTAGCGAATACAACTTCTATATCCATAATTATATTTTTCATTCTAATAATTTAATGAATAATTTTTTTTAATTATTAAATAATTGAAAGAAAACCAATAACAAAAAGGGAGGATAAATTGTAGATTAAAATAACACGTGAACGTATCATAATAGTAATTTATGGTTTTAAGAAACACGCTCATGCACAGGAGTTTTCCTCAACAAGTTTTGTAGTTTCTTTTCTCTTGAAATTTTCTTCCCAATTGTAAGCCAGAATTATAGATTCAGATAGTTGTAGAATTTTTTTCCAAAATTAAATAAAATAAAATGTAACAAATATTGCTCCCGGATGCGAATTATCAATAGTAAAATCCCAAATATATACAAATATTGCTTACCAGCTAAGAAATTCAGAAATATTGCTTGATTCTGTTGTCACAATAAAGTTTTAAAATTTTGCTGCCATTCTGAGCAAGCTTTTCTGGTGTCACTACCAGACCCTGATGCAGACTTGGAGGGGTGAGTTATTCAGTTAATTAGGATGAAAGTTCACCAGCTGGTAAACCTTTATTGCAGATAAATGGAAACAGTGCTAAGATGAAAATGATGCTAATTAATTGTCATAGTGTATATTATTTTAAACATGAACTATACAGCTTGGACTGTAAATTTCGTACAGTACAAAACTATATATCCAATTATGTTTCTTGCTATCTAAAGATCATCACGATGGTAAGAGATAAATGAGAATTGGTAGATGGTGGAGGGAAATCAAGAGTCATAAGAACCTAGTAGAAGACTGACCTTATGGCTTCTTTAAGGAATGGTTGGGTGTGCTTCAAGTTAGGTTAGCTCTAAAGTATGGGACATGATGTCATATTTTTTTCACACATGGTTTCTGCTCCATCTTTCATTCGCCCTAAAATGCAACTAATCTAAACCCCAACCTCAAACTCTATAATCATCAAAACCCTATGCTTTGAATATGTATCCCGCTCTTAAAAGATTAACCAAAATCTGATACCCTCAAATTCAAAGTTTCAAACATATATGCCTTTTGTTTTGATGGAGGCCATAGGATTGAAGAAACCTCGACATATTGTTCATGATGGAATTGGCGTGAGAACTCATTTCCAACAAAAGCTATACTTCCCTGATTCGAAAACCTGAAAAGGGAATCACGTTTATTTTGAATCAGGTCATGGAAAACAACCATTGGATTTGGGGGTTATTAGTTGGAAATAACACAAAGTTCTGGTTAGATGTAAGGTTGCTCGGATCCAGTACGTTGATCATTATTAACTATTGATATATTTTTTAAAAATATTAGGGTACACGTTAAATATATTTCTAAAGAAGAGAAATTGTGTTTATTAAAAATGTTTATTTTGAAAAAGTGGGAAAAGTGACAACATCGCTTCTTAGGTATTCTTATTTATCTAATTATAAATTACTTATTATCATTTGACATTTTTTTAAATATTTAATAAATATTTGTATAAGTACCTATATATTCATTATCCAAATGGTAATAGGAAAAAACATAGATTTTATAATCCTCATGCATGAGCGACAGAATTTTTTTTATCAGTGACGGGAATGATATGAACAAATATGAGTTTTAACTTAAGACAGACACTAGTATAGTTAAACTTACACTAATCTAATTAACCTATTATACTTTATAAACTCTCAACAAATATGATTCTCCTTCTAATTGTCACTATTATCTTAACAATAATCGTGATTATCTTCATCACTATATAACAAGAAACTCTTCATGGAAACTTTTAATCATAATCTATCCATCGTAATTTCAAAAAATGCAATTCAAATTAAAAACTCTGTTATTAACAATATTTCTAAAATTATTATATCATCACTTTTATCATTAGCGATGATAATCATCAATTACCATTATAATAATAATAATAATAATAATAAATATAGCTTCTAAGATTCAAATTTTATTTAACGGATGATTTAAAAGATAATAGTGACATATTATTATTTTTAATTATTCATAATTAATTTAGCAAAATATTGAAACTCAAATTAAAATTAAAAATATTGAAAACGATAGATTGAAAGAGATAGAAAAATTTAAGTTTTTGGTAACAAATAATAATCAAATTGAATATTAAAAGCATAAAAAGGAAAAATCGTAAGAATGTTATCAGTTTTAATAATATATATATATTAAAAATTAGCTTTTAATATTTAGTTTGCTTGTTAAATCGTTTATTTGATATTAAAAATATAAAAAAATATATTAAATTCATATTAGAAATGTATTTCTACTTTAAATATGAAATAAATATTTAAAATAGGTTTATGATAATCAATCACAACTTGTTAAACTGGTTTATATTAAAAGTATAAGAGTATATACTTTGATGCATGTTATGGTTGTAAAATATACTACTTCATGAAAGGAGAATTGTCATACATGCAAATGAATGTTAAAAAGAGTGAACACAATATATTAATTATTATGATTAAAAAATTGAAAATGTTAGTAAGAAGTAAATGACTAACAAATATTAAAAGTTAATATTTCTTAATGCTACAGTTATATATAGTCCAGTTTATATTTCATTTATAGTCATTTTATCGGGTTTTCTTATGTGGAAAAAAATAGTTGTGGTTTCTATGAACATGATATTAAAAAATAGTATTTATTAAAACTTGTTTAATATTTATCAATAAATTTTAATAATTTAATTTTTTATTTATCTTTCTTATATGGTTAAAAGAATACTAAACACTTCAAATTTATTATCTTAATTCATTAGATATTGATACTTCACATATTATTGTAAACTATAAACTCATTTAATACATATTTATAAATGTAACTTGCTAATAAAAATTAATTGTCAATGTAATAATATTTTTGATTATGTATCATATTCTAATTTGAAAAAAATATAAAATAAAACAATAGTTTTTCACTTATTTAGAAAAATAATATAAATAATTATATAAACGGTTCGGGTCCGTATTTTAATATAGGTCCTGCCCAGTGGTACCTCGCAACTTTGGCTAGAACAAGCCTTAGTTTGAAGGTTCAGAATATGAAAAATTGGAGATAGAAGTGGGAGGAGGAAAACAGAATTAGGGACACAATAGTAAATTTGTTTCATTTACTTTTAAAGCTGGGTTTAAGAGGAAAGAGGTGCAAATAACACTTCCCAAGAAGATATATTAAATAGGGTAAAATCAAATTTGAAGATACACCTGAGAGACTTAAACATATTTTACTTAATTTAAATTTGTAAGAAAAGCTGATGTTATTAGTATTATTCCAAAAAAAACAAAAAAGAAAGACGTCACTATCATCCGCAACCAAAACATCGTTTTGAAAAAAGAAGTAAGAAAGTATGGGAAGGAGATTTGTGGAATTGAGTTGCAAAAGAATTTTAAAATTTGAAATATTGGGGAAATAAGTGCTACAAGCAGCCGGTTGGAGTTTAGATACCGTTAGGTTGGATACCGTTGCATTCCCACAATCACCTAAATTATGATGAGAGACGAAAATGCCCTGGCTATTGTTATTTAACAATGTTTATTAATTTGATTTGATTAGGGAGTGGAGATTTTGGCAAAGAAGGAAAAGAAAAGCTGAAAAGTTAAAGGTTGTGTCGGGAGCATGTGATGTGAGGAGGGGATTTTGATCTTAGAGAGCAGCAAGTCGATAATTATGAATCACAAGGTTGATGAGAGATGAGAGATGGGCATTTGGCACACGTGAAGGCTTGTCATGTTTTTTGCTTCTGTCCCACGAATGGTTTATGATTCAGTGAAATATAATAAAAGAGAATTGAAGCTCAATCTCACAATTCTGGAAAAAGCTCACTTGATTGAGTGCCTCCCCCTCCATTCTTCCGAAGAATAAAATTTTATAAAGTCACAAATTAGTTGGCAGGCCTTGACTTTTTGCACATGAACATCACGAGATATCTGATCCCATCGAATGTGTTTTGCTTCTGTGTAGAACCCACCAGTTGCCATTTCCCCACACCCATAAGACCACCCACATTTTTGTTTCCTGCCAAAGAGGAATACCATCACCCACCCACATACATGCCTTCGCCTTCTTAATTTCAATTCACTCATTCTTCTCAAAAAACTACCTACCATTTGCAAATAAACTTCATCACCGCTGCCAATTACTATTTTTCGTTTCCAACTTTCCTATACCAAAATCCCTGTTTATGAAATAATTTTTTGCCAAATCAGGCTCCACAAATATTACATTATTTCCCTTTACATCAATGCTTTTCAGTAGCAGTTGGCTTATGTGGCTAATTTTTTACTAAATTTAGTAGGAAAGAAAAAAGAGGGTAAAATCACTCTAATTCATCATCATCTTCACAAAGTGGGTGGGTGATTTGCTTAAGAAGGGAAACAAAAAAAAGGAGACAACAAAACAGTAGCATTTGGGTTTGGGTTGAGGGCAAAGAAGTAATATTTCTGTGCTCCCTTGTAACAACCGACATGTGGCGGTACATGCGGCGCACATGCTTACAGTCCCTAGTTACGAAATATACAACAAGGGCGGTTTGAGATTCAAAAAAATAGGTAGAGAGAGAGTAGTAAATAGTAATTAACAGGGAAAATTGAAAAGAAAAAAAAGAAAGGTTGAAAGAAAGATAACGGAAGGGTTATATAAGAGAGAGAAAGAGAAAGAGAGTGTGTGCGTGCGTGGTTGGGCTTTGCTTTGTTTTGAAACAGAAGAAGAGTAGCTTCTACTTTGTTTGTACTACTCTACACTCCAGTCTCTTTTTTTCTACACATTAAGATTACCTGCTCTTATATATATACATAAATAAATAGATAAACTTTCTGGTGTGTTCTCCCTACCATTGAGCAAACAAAAAGAATCTTGGAGATCGGGGAGGTCATCGTCGTCATTTGTGTGCTGAAGATTAACATAACGACCTCGCGCACCCAGGAACAGGCACGGTCCCCCCTTCCATTTTTTTGTTGTCATTTTTTGTGTTTTGTTTTATTTGGAGATTCTGAAGACTGAAGAGGGAGGGAGGGAGGAATGAGTGATAGCTAATAACTGTTGATTAATTGGTCGAGCAGGGCAGTAGTCGGCAATATGGAGAGAACCACTCCGGTGAGGAAGCCACACACTTCAACCGCAGATCTGCTTACTTGGTCGGAAACTCCTATTTCTGATTCCCCACCTCCTCCTTCCTCCGCCTCTCGTTCCCACCAGGTATATTCTCTTTCTTTCTTCTTTCGCTAATTTTAAAACTTCTTTATTTATTTTTCTTCTATTGGGGAATTTCAGCCGTCCGATGGGATCAGGAAGGTGGTATTTGGGGGTCAGGTCACCGATGAAGAAGTCGAGAGCTTAAACAAACGGTGAGATCTAGTCTATTCTCTCTCATCATTTTTTTTATCATTCAAACTTTTAACCCGTTGGGTCTTTGTTTTGAAATTTCAAAAGGGTCTTCTTCTTTTCTCTCCAAAATATACACAATTTGTGTGTGACTCTGTATATTTTTACCGTTTCTTTCGGTCATTGATGTATGATCAATAATTTGTTTCTGTTTTTGGTCACAATCTTTCTTTGGAGTATCTTCTAATTTTACTTATTCACCCCTTAATTGAAGCGGGTGTTTTGAAAAAAAGGGGCAAATGAGATTGGCTGATTTTGTTGGATTTGGATGATCGGATCTATCGTTTTAACCTTGCTTTCTTGTTCCTCCTGATTTTCACCACGTCTTATTCTTTGTTTTAGAAACTGACCTGATGAATTGAGCTAGCTAGCTCGGTTCAGCTCGGCTACATGTATTCCTTACCACTAGTCTGGGGAAGTCACGTTTACAACCTCAGGCTGGATATAAATAGTGACTGAGAAATTAAATTCAAGCTGTGTTCATTCTCACTCTTGTCCCTGCAAAACCCACAACTCTAGCACTCATTCATATTCTGTGTTCTAATTCCTCACTGTCACTTTCTGAGGTACCATTATCGCTCTTTTGTGGAAATGGGTCATATCACTGAAATTTCCTACTATATACTGTCTCTGAGTGAAGAAAATACTTTTTATTCGTCCATCTTTTATCCCCCTTTCTCTTTGTTCCTGTCTTGGAGGTTGCGTGAAAATAAAGAAGTATAATACATACAGAACATGATTTCCTTTTCTTATATTTTGTGTTTTTCATTTTCTTTTCCCTACTTTATTATGATTCTAGACTAGATTAAAATGAATATGAATTCAAATTTGTAATCATATTCCTTCCGGTCCTTTTTATAAGGGCAGGAGGCAGTGTTGTGAATCCTAGATCAGTTTTGCTCTGTGTTGCACCTGAAATTGTCTAATTGTGGAATTTCCAGGAAGCCTTGTTCGGAGTATAAGATGAAGGAGATAACTGGTAGTGGAATATTTGTACCCAATGGAGAAGACGATCCTTCAGAAGCTGGCAGTACGAACCCAAATAAGACTGGAGTACGTATGTACCAGGTATTGATATATGTGTGTGTGTATACATGCAAGAGCACAGATGATTTTACATATTGTGTCAGTCATGGATTTTGGCTAACTTGGAGCTTTCTTGTTCATTGTTGAATTAAAGCAAACGATTGCTGGAATCAGCCATATCTCCTTTGGTGAGGAGGAGAGTATTTCTCCAAAAAAACCCACTTCCTTGCCTGAGGTGGCCAAGCAGCGTGAGCTAAGTGGAACTTTGGAAAGTGAAGACTCGATATTGAAAAAACAACTTTCTGATGCGAAGTGCAAGGAGCTCAGCGGTCATGACATATTTGCTCCACCACCAGAAATCAAACCCAGTCCAATAACTCCTCGCATACTTGAGTTAAAAGGGAGCATAGGCATTGGAGAACGTCATGTATGCACCACTCTAATTTGCTAAGCCTGAATATTTTTCATATTTTTATCACTCGAAAAATTTAAAATTTGGATACTTTAATAATCTAAGGGCAAAGACTGCATATAGGACTCTGTTAATCAACTCTGGTTGGCATGAGTGGCAAGCGCCCTCTTCCCCCTCAGCAAGAGATTGGGTTCCATATCCATCTCTTGTGAATGAAGCAAAATTGGTTTGGGACGGATCCACCGTTTGCCTTCAGTAGGAGGAGATTAGGTCTTATGCTTGGTGGGGGAACACACTCCCTTAAGAAGGGAAAAAAAAATATATTGAACATTTTTTAGATAAACACGTCACCTGTGCAATGATTTTACAAGGAAGTAAAGTTGATGTTCTTCATGTGCATACGGTGATGTTTTTGTTTAGCATTTTTGATTGGGCATCTTTAAATAAGTGGCTTGTGTTGTGATCTTGGTGTACAGGCCGATGGAGATCAAGGCGAAACCAACGCTGCTGGGGAACCAATGAAAACAGCAAAGAAGATCTATGACAAGAAATATGCAGAACTTTCCGGGAATGACATATTCAAAGGTGATGTGCCACCTTCATCTGCTGAGAAATCATTGAGTGGGGCTAAACTACGAGAGATGAGTGGCAGCAACATCTTTGCAGATGGAAAGGTAGAAGCAAGAGACTACCTAGGTGGCGTACGGAAGCCACCCGGTGGTGAGAGCAGCATTGCCTTGGTATAATTTATTAGGTCTAACTTATCTTCATACTGTCTTGTTTTGTTTTAATTAATTTTTAGTGGGGATGTGTTATTATATTATTTGACCTTGTATTCTGGGTTTTGGGAATTGGTGTTTTAGGTTTCTTGATGTCTTGACCAAAAGAACCATATGCTAATTGGTTGTATGTCCATAATCCTGTGTTTCCCCTGTGTTTGCTTTTTAATGAAGTGATTTGAACTGTTTAATTGATCCTGTGATTCATTAGTTGCTTTTATAGTTTACGTTGATCTGCATTCAGAAGTGTGAATGCCTGCAAAGGATTCCTCCACTTACTCATATGGGAATGAGGAAATGGAAAAATATAACCATGCTCTCACACAGTGTTCCAGAATTCGTTTATGGCGACTTTGCAATATGCAAGAATATCTTTCCTGATTTTTTTTTTCCTTTTAATTTGGAAATTAAATAAAATATCCATAACCATTAATGAAAGGATAACATTATCTAAAAATAACAGATAACAAACATAGGTTTCTTTTCTTTTAGATAGATTTAGAGTAAAGTTATGCTATTTAGAGTAAAAGAACCCGGAATATCCTCTACCATGATTTGGTAATGGAATCTTTCGTGATATTTTCTGCTCATTTTAATAGACATTGTATTTTTTTTATTAACAACTAACGTTTTTTTTATATAATTAATTATATATTATATGTGTTAATAATGTGGATATTTTTCATGTAATTCCTCTTCTCCATGTAATTGATGCGCAAAAGCATTAGCATACCATAGATCTATTAACCATAAAAAAATGTATACAAATCATGGGAGACATAAACCAAACCCATGAACCAAAAAACACCTCTGTCCAACTCTGAGGCCCAGCACCCTCATTCAAATAATCAATCGGAATTGAATTCCACCAAACCTTCCCTTGTGTCATGTAAGGCAAGTTTTTCTCCACAACAAATTGCCTTAAAAATTCATATTTTTTTTGTAAATCGTATACAATTAAACCATCTATTTCTAATCTTCCAAGCTACTAATATGGGATTACTAAAATTAAAAGCCTTGATGACCAAAAGGAATCTAATTCCAATCAGAGATCACATCAATCCTTTTGTTCCGATATTTCTATTCCCATCAATGCATCAACAAAATGCATAGTTTAAACCAATACACTTCGCTCTCTCAAAATGCTCTACAAGGAGCAATACCTAGTACACCTTTGACAGCTCCATTGGTGTTAACCTTTATCCAATTACTCCTAGGCTATTGCCAATCCACTTCAACTATTGGTGGAGATTTCATAGGATATAAAATTACTCCATATAAAACACCTGCAATGACACAGTAATACGGTGATGATGATTCCTCAGTATTTGTTGATCGTTCTGCGGAAGTGAAAACAGTGAATAGAGAAAAATCAAAACACAGAGTGATCGGAACAGAAAACAGAGAAACCCTAAACAAGCAAGAAACCCAGAAAAGCAAAAGAAAAAGATGAAGTGAGACGTAAGAGAGAAAGAGGAAACTGAAAAATATTATTGAATGAATAATAGTGTGTGTTACCCAAAAGGTGCCCAAACAGGTGTAAAAAGCAGAAAAGATAAAGGGATAGATGGGCTCAGAAACAAACAACCCAAAGGTGCCGAAAAGTAAAGAAAGCCCAAATAAAAAATTTTATTTACATAATTTATCATTCTCTCAAGCTTCTTGAGTTGGGAATATATATTTTTCATTCCCAATTTGGATTGAAGAATCTTGAATGCAGACAGAGGCAGAAACTTGATGAGGATGTCGGCAGTCTGCATGAAGGAAGAGATGAAAGCAATAGTGTGCTTAAAATTGGAAGATAAAGCATGATATGATACAAAATTATTGATAAGGTATTTAGAACTTACCGTGTGTAGAAGGCAGATCAGTATGAAATTCTTCAAGTAAGCTGGAATTCTCTTAGAACGAGTGGACCATGAACAAGTGGACCTCCATGGTGGATTAGAAACAGTGTTGTCAATAGGAACCATGTTCTGAGTAGTAACAATATAGTTATCAGAAAAAAAAGTTCATAATTGAAATTATAAGATTGAGGGATAGTCGGATAGGTAAAAATAAATTGTTGGAACTCTTAGTAATGGGATAGGTAAAAATAAATTGTTGAAACTCTTATAGTATCATCTTTCAATTTATAAGAAAAATATTTTTTATAAAAGATAATATATCTCTTGAGACCTCAATTTTATGATTTTGAAGATTAAGAAAAAAATATATCCTTTAGTACGGGGTTAAAAGCCTATAAAAATTCCAAAAACAAATTGTTCATCTAATTACTTTCCTTCTTTCTCTAAATTCCATAATTGCATTTCGTTTAAGCAAGGTACATTTTGCGATTGGTTGGATTTCAATGTTTTCTTGGATTTTTTTTTTTTTCAAATTTTTTCATTTGAGTGATTTTATTTTCTATTTTTGAATTCTCAGATTAATATTAGATTATTAGCAATTTTCTTTAAAGTTAGTTTCCATTATCATCTTCTCCAAAATTTTTATTTTCGAAATTTCTCGAAAATTTTCCAAAAAATTTATTGAAAAATTTATGAGGTGAAAAAGAAAATCCAAAGGTGTGAATAACAAATTTGTTTAGTTTTCAATTTGAATTAGATTTTGAAAACTCCAGTGACGTGTTCTTTACTGACATTTTTTCTTGGCGCGCGATACTGAAAACGGAAGAGGAAATTGATTCTAAGGATTGACGAAGAATTTTCTTCGGTGCGAAATCCAATTGAAGTGGTGCGGTGTTTGAAGAATCGCGAACGGAGGTTTTTGCGGTTTCCGGCGAACGAAATTGGTGATGGTTTTCGTTTTCTTCATCTTAAATAGGTGTGCGAGTTTGATTGGAGAACATTGAAACGGTGCGACGAAGGAGTGGCGGTTTCCAGCGACTGTAATCAGAAAGTTGAACGGAGAAGACGACCGGAAACTTAAAATTGGTTAAGTTCAGTAATTGGACGAGGACTTTGGCAGTTATCGTAGAAGCTAAAATCGGAGCTGAGGCGATTCTCGTGGAGCTATAGTCAGGTTTTGCGCACGCGATTTTGTCTTCAACTACGCATGACGCAGGAGTTGGATTCGAAACTGCAATTTGAAGTTTGAAAAACAGATAAGTTGATTTCTCAAGATAATCTCCAACACTTCCATTTTCACTAACTTCGATTCGATTACTGATTCCGATGCATATGTGGTAAGGAGATTGAAATTCAATCCAAGTGCCTTACGGATGTTCATGGAGACTATAATTAAAATATAGTAGCTGGG
Organism: Phaseolus lunatus; assembly: GCA_013389735.1. Taxonomy (NCBI): domain Eukaryota; kingdom Viridiplantae; phylum Streptophyta; class Magnoliopsida; order Fabales; family Fabaceae; genus Phaseolus; species Phaseolus lunatus. Next base: position 9,565,122 of record CM023865.1, on the reverse strand, counting down.
ATCCAAATGTTGGTGCTCAATGCAGCAATTGTGCAGCATCCTAAGGAGCCTAAGTCACTGAAGTATATCAGTTGGTTACTCCTGTATGCATTTTGAGTTGCTATGCTTGTATGCTTAAGACACTCTGGAGTTGAAACAGAACTTCTGATGTAATAGGCCACATTTTGAAAGATGATGTAATAGGGTCTACTATTGGCCAAACTTACTGCACTATTTCTGTAGTAAGTCGTGGCTTGGTCGCACTTTAGAGTTTTATATATGTTTTTTTGGGGTTTTGTGAAATTCCAATACCTATTTTTGCATTATATGTCAAGTCAAGGTTCACATCCACAATAATTATGCAATTAGTTGCTTACATCAGTCTTTGTTATAGAATAATGCAAAGGTGGAAAAGCACCTAGGAAGTTTTGAAGGGATGGTGATGCTTGAAGCACTCAATCTTCTTGTAACTTTACGGACTGGAACTAGAAGGATTGAAATAAATGTAGTGTCAGCTCTAGAGAACAATTGAGGAGTCTTAAGGTAAATTTGTTCTTTTTGTGAGAACCAAGTAGCAGTACTCTCCAATACAATATTCTAGTCTTTAATAGAAGTACTTAAGGAGTATCAGAATCTGCTGCAACCATAATTCTAGCCTATTAGGCTTAATGTTGCTGCATAATGACAGCACAATTGACGCATAATTCCTGCTTTATTAAGGTACAATGGAGGTACATAGGCAGTGATGTATGATAATTGAAGTGCAAAGCCGATAAATCTATTTTTTGGTTTTGCTGGAAAGTGCATATATTATATACACCTAGTTATGTATTGAGCAATCTACAAGGCTTTTATTATGAGATGAAACAAAATTGTTATGCAAAGTTTTTTTTAGGAGCCAAATCTATGGTTATTTAGGTCATTTGTGTAAGCTTTTATGAGGGGAAGGAAAGGTTTTTTTTTCACTGCAAGAATGGTTTGTAAGCTTAATAAGTCCATGCCCTTAGTTGAGGAAGAAGGGTTGGTAAGGGCTCAAGTAAGGACTATAAAAGACTTTGTCTTGTGCAAGATAACTACTTGGTTTTTAGCAGCTGCTCTTGATACCTTTGATGGAGGGGGTGCTCATGGTGGTGATGCATTGAATGGTGTACCTGTATGGACAAAGAGGGGCCTAGATAGTACCTTAAACTGGTTGTATAATTACTGATGTGCCAGTAGCCTTCTTGCTCCTTCCTTCAAGTTTTCTCCTTGTGACCTAAAAAGATACTCTGATGCTCAAGTCAGTACTCTGTGTAAAGAGTATATAGTGTATAGCTGATTAAAGCGTTCCTTACACCTCCGCAGAGGGTTTTATTTATAGTGTTGGTTATGGGCCCTTATGGTAATGGGCCGGATATCAATTATTAAATGACATGTATCAAGGTTCCTAATTAATAGGGATGTTCAGCTTTTAATTAATTAGTTGTTGACTGATTTGTCGAAGATATTTTTCGGATATATCGGGATATGAATATGACTCATTAAGTGTTATTGTAACTGTCGTTACTGTTATTTATTATGTGACTTGAGGTGTTTTTTGGCTCGGGCAGTCACTTAGGCTGAGACTGGCTCATTCAGTACCAACCGGTACAAATGGGAAGGACCATACCAAGGTCGATAGGATTGATGCTTAATTTCTTCTTGATGACAGCTATGGGATTGGAAAGAATTTTGACAAGGAGGTCCTGAAGTATGTAAGGAAACTTTGATTTCAAGCTTGGTATTATTACCATCAACCTGAAGAGGGGTGGAATAGTAGGATCTTGAAGATTGTTGCATTTTGACTCTTTGGTAGGGAGGAATTTGTTTTCACATGGGAAGGGGCTGAGTATCTCAAGTGGGAAAAGGCCGAAACAAATAATCCCTGTGTTCTGTGATGAGTGTTTTTATTGTTGCATTTCTAATGTTTCACTTTGTTTATTAGCTATTTTATTAGCTATTTATGTATGTTGTCTAACATTTTTTTGTAATAGATGGACATGCTTAAGGACCACTAGCAATCATGCAATTGCTATAGTTGTCTTTCACATTGTTTGACAACAAAAGGGTTGAAATCTTTACCTCGTTGGAGTAAAGATAGCATTTAGTAATGTTGTTTTCTTTTTTTTGGTTGTCTAGATGTTTCGTACTAGCTAGGTGATTATAGGTGAGTCATGTAAAAGGATTGAGACACTCCTAAAATATTCATTTTTAATATCATTAATTCTTTACTGATAAAAAAAAACACACACACATTATAATTTTAACCATATACAAGAATGCATGTATACATTGAGAACCTATGCTACTATTACAATAATTAATAAAATGTGAAAAGGATGTAGATTGAACTAGTTGGAAAGTTAGAATATCAAATTGGGAGGAATTAGTTAAGTACCATCCATGATTAATGTGAGATGGGGAATACTACAGAAAAAGAGGTATCTAAGTTATGCCATCATAAATATTCGTAAGTAATATGGAGATAGAAGATAGAACGAGCAATACAATATTATGAGTTGGATCTTGAATAACACTTTTAGAAGTAATCAAAATAATTATGAGAAATATGATAGAGAACTTAATTAGTGTAGATGCATTGTTTTTAATTTCATACTTAAACATACTGGGTTATATAAAAATCTCAAAATAGGCTCTGCATGAGATATATTTTTAACCAATCTCTCTCTTTAATTTTGTCTGTTTCACTTGTTTTGACCTAATTCCTCTGTCAGATTTCCAATAGCAAGACATAGATGTGTTCTTTCTTTTTTTTAATCAGCAAATACATAAATGTTATACTAAAGAAGATAGCATTACACTCATAGGTTACAATAGAGTGACCTAAAGCCACAGAATCAATCTCATAAGAATGAATCCAAAGGTTGAAGAAGGTCCTTTTATCTTTTCAAAGGTTGAAGAATGTCCTTTTTATCTTTCTAAATGTTTAGTTAAAAAGGACTGCCAAATAGTAGAATTTTGTGCATTTGTGTTTAAAAAAGTAGGAGGTTACTTTAATACACCTTTTATTTAAAATGCTGTTTGTTCTGAGAAGATGAGATGTAGAGAAATTATCTCCTTAATTTTAGTGTTTAATTTACATATTATTGTTACATGTGTAGTTATTCTTTCTCAATAATAAAATTAATTTTAAAAAGTGATTATTTATTATTACAAAAAATTTAAGCACAAAAAAGCATTAGATACTACATTATATACTATATAATTTTTATTTAAATTTTATACTTCTTTTGCTTCTTATTCATGTTTTATAAGAGATTAATGATCCATTTTATAATTTATATACTTATCTCTATTAAATATTTTGATTAATGAACGTGACAAAAAAAATTATAAATCATTAATAATAAATATATGGTAACATTTTTTCAACAGTCAACAAAGAAAACAGAATTTATTATTTTCATTGGTTTATAAATTCTATTAATAATGTCTTATATCAAGGAAATGATATATAAATAATTTATGGATTTTAACCGTTACCAAATCACTTTCTAGTATTGTTTGATCCAGTCCACACTCTAATATTTAAAATTTGAAATCAGAATTCTCGCATTTATAGCGTTTTTATTCCTGTTTCATCGTGTTAAGTTCTTGAGACCAAATCTACCAAGATCTTTAACAGATATTTGCTTAAAATATTATTGTTTCAAAATTTTTAAGGATACTATTGCTAAAAATATCATTATTATAGACATGTTTGATTGTCATTTAGTTACTTATAAAGAAATCAAAATTTATTTAATTATTTTTTAGCATTTTTAATTTATTAGGATAATTATATTAAATAAGATAACTTTTTTTTACCTAAATTAGGTGTTACTGTTACACAGGTGTTTTTAACCATGGTGCAGTCTTTCTTATAAATCTGATTTGACAAGTAACTAACTAATCTATTTAAGGTATTTAGATAGGTTAATATTACTCTTAAACAAGTTAAAGTAGTTTTAAAGATAATAATTTGTTATTTTTAATGCATAAGAATGATAAAATATTGAATTAAGTTTTCTAAAGTAATTAAGAGTTAAGTGTTAGAAGAGTTAGACAAACAAAGAAAAGTCTGGAAATTTTGTCTGACATATTAACATCTTATCCATGATAAAAGTATAGGTATGTAGATATTAGATTGTAACATGTTATTTATTCTTTACAAATTAATGACCAATTTTCCTACACAAACAACATTTAAATAAACAATCAATCAAATTAAAATAAGCTCAACTTAAAATTTTAAAGGCATTACAGAACATTAGGTCTCAAACTCGAATAAACAAAATAAACTCAATTGAAATACACTTAAACCTTACACTAAAACAAATATAAAAACAAGCAACTAGAACATATTAAGCACTAAAAGACTTCAAATCTTCCAGGTAATCTTCATCTTTTATGTCCTCCATTAAAATAAGAAAACAATATGTTATACACAGGAAACACTTAAAACATATAATTGTATATATAAAATATTAAAAAATAAAAATTTTGAACTTTATTTTTAAATTATAGTTATGCAGTAGGTAAGGATAACTCTTTTAAACTAATAGACACATAGTTGTCACAGTTTTTGCAATAAGTTTCTCATATATTCTCTTTATCAACTCTTTGCAGTTGATATATAACATTTAACTTGTAAAACAACATTATAAATGTTTCACGTATAAGAATGAATGATTTATTTTTTCAAAAACTATTAATATATACGATTTTCAAAGCTGATACATTTTTATATAAGCCAAACTTATTAGTAAAATTAACATGTTATTTTGTTTGTTTTGGGATGATATAGTCAGTTTGAGTGCATATTACTATTTAAATAATCTAATAATTATCACTGTTATAAATTTGGTTCTATAGTACATTTGTTTTAATTTATTTTTGTCAAATTTAAACCCACACATTAATGATTTAAAATATTTTCCCAACTATCGTGGGAGAAATTGACTAGTTTCCTTTGTTAAAAACTTTTTCATTATATGTTATATGTGTGAAAATAAGTTAACGTGATTTGTGTGATATTTACTATTTTTGAGAGAACCAAGTAAATCTGTTTTAGCCTAAAATAACAGAATTGAAATCAAATTTGAATTTTATATTAAATAATAGAAGATAATTTGAATTATTGATACATTAACAGAATAAAAAAGATTAAAAAAACTAAAGTTTATTTGATTAGATTCGGTTAAATAGAAAGAGAAAAAAAAAAGATATATAAATATTATTGGAGTAAGTAGGGTATAAGTTTGCTGAATGTGAGGCTAATATAAGTAGGATTAGAGGAATAGAAGGGTTAACAGAGGTGGTGGGTGTTTTGTTAAACCTACCTCAGTGATTCAGTAACAGTGGTGTAGCAATCAATCAACAACCAAAAACCCTCTCACTCTCACTTTCACAAATCCCTATGGAATCAAAATCACCAGATTCATAGGCCAACCTCATTGCTGCAGCCGCCAATACTTTCTAATTCCGTCTCACTCCTCTTCACCTCAAAACAAGACAAAAAGAAAACCTGAATCATGGACGCACACATCAGTGTCAAGATGTCAGAAAACAACAAGAGAAGCGCAGCAGCAGAGGAAGGAGAAACCAGGTTTGTTGGGATTCCCAATGCACCCAATCCAACACGGACACCACCATCCTGTCTCCGCGTCCTTCACCCTGACCACGTGGCCGTTGGGTCCCCCATTACCAAGGTTCCTCCATATTCACCACCACCACCTCCCTCTCCCAAATTCTGGTTAGACCATGACCCTTCCACTCTCTCTCACACCCACACCCACTGGGCCAATGATCCCTCACTGATATCAGATTTCTCCAAAATGAATCTCCTTGATCAAACCCGAACCAATGTGGACCCCTGTCCTTATTTTAATCAAACAGGAACCCTTCCAAACCCTTATGATTCTTGTTTCAATGAAACTGGAACCCTCCCATACGATCACCATGTCAACAATGCTCGCTTGTTCAATGAACAAGGAACCCTCTCCTATCATGTTAACAATGCGGGTTTGTTCAACGAGTCAGAGACTCTTCCTTATCACCACCATGTTAACAACGTTATCAATGAAACCGGGCCTCTCCTCCCGTATCACCACCATGTTAACAACGCGGGGCTGTTAGATAAAGGTTACACCTTTGATATCCCAGATGATATCGTTAATCATGTGTATCCTCATCTCGTGGACCAGAGGAGGAATCAGTTACAGGCCAGTGGCAATTATCACATTTTTCGTGATCGTTATATGGCTCCACACTCTCCCAGAGGCTTCAAAAACCTCGTCAGGTTATCTCCAATTACGGCTATGAATTCCAATGCTAATAATCCTTCGCATTATTATGTTGCAGCGAAAGAGAAGACTGAACATCCTCACTTCCTGCCTCCGAGGAGAGTCGGGGGAGACCCTGCCACTTTTAGGTGTGACAATAGCATTATCTTACAAGGGAGAGGTTCAAGACATTGCTTTGAGAAGGGGCATAGTTCTTCTTATAGAAGGGGTCCTACCCATGATGAGTTTTGTGTGAGTGGTAGTGTTTCCAAGAACCTTTTTCCTGGTGGTACTTCTGGTCAAAACATTGGGGAACTTTCACTGCCCATGCCGCTGGATTATTATTCTGTTCCTGACTCTCAGTGTTACATTTACAACCTGGCAAAGGATCAGAACGGTTGTCGTTTCCTGCAGCGGAAGGTTGATGAGGGAAGCTTCGAAGATATGTGTATTGTATTTGAGGGAATCATTGGGAGTGTTGTTGAACTTATGGTGGATTCTTTCGGGAATTATCTTGTGCAGAAGTTGCTCGATGTTTGCACCGATTTCCAACGTCTGCAGATTGTGCTCATGTTGACTAATCGACCCGGCCAGCTCGTTAGAATCTCTTTGAATACTCACGGGTATATCTCATCCTATTTTATAAAAAGTTTCTTCTTCCATACATGAATAGAAAAAATAAAATAAAATGAAGCATGTGTTTTGTTTTGTTTGTTGCTTGGTTTGGCCACTGAGCTAACAGTGTCACTGTAAACAGGACGCGTGTGGTGCAGAAGTTGATTGAGACCCTCGATTCCGATGATCAAATTTCACTGGTCAAGTCTGCCATTCAACCGGGTTTTCTTGATCTTATCAAGGATCTGAATGGAAATCACGTCATTCAACGCTGCTTGCAATGCTTCAGCTGTCAAGATAATCAGGTTTAACTCTCTCCTATCTTTTACTATTTTACTGTCTTTTTAGTTGTTACATCATACCTGTATATAATGTTTTGTACAAATTGAATACATTTTAATTTATTAAACATTGGGACGCAATAACATGGCAATGCAATATGGAGAAGCATTCTTAAAACAGTCACCATCATAATATTATCCTAAATAGGAATTATTAATATATAAAGATGTCATATTCTTAGGACTTAAGGATGAACACAGTACTGTTTATTTTCACGACAGTATTCAGTCTATTGATATGTTTATTTGGCGGGATAACCCAAGACTGTGCTTGTATGTATTACACAGTGTTTGATATTTAATGCATATCCTTTCTCTTGCAGTTTATCTTTGATGCTTCTGTGAAGTTTTGTATTGATATAGCTACTCATCAGCATGGATGCTGTGTACTGCAACGCTGTATTTATTACTCTATGGGTAAAAATCGAGATAGGCTGATCTCAGAAGTATGCAAACATGGACTTCTTCTCGCCCAGGATCCATTTGGGTAAACATATTTGATATTATTAGACCCATTTGATATATATTATTCATTTATACTAGAAATTAGAAAGTTAGGCGTGACGTATAATTGCCTAGTTTCTTTTGTAAATATTTTGTTGGTTATCGTAAGAAGAGATTTATAACATTCAAAAAGTTTCCTAATCTATCCATTGTTTTGATATACTAAGTGACAGACAAAACATTTGTTGCAGAAATTATGTTGTTCAATATATTATAGAGACTGATACTCCAATTGCTGTCGCCGAAATGCTTGGTCAGTTTGAAGGGAATTATGTACATTTGTCTACACAGAAATTCAGCAGTCATGTGGTCGAAAAATGTCTGAGAAATGTAGCAGATACCAGATCCAGGATAGTTCGAGAATTGCTGGCTGCTCCTCATTTTGAACGACTTTTGCAAGATCCATATGCCAATTATGTCATTCAATCTGCTCTCACCTTCACCAAGGTTTGGAAAATTACTCTCAAAACATATAATAGTAATTGTGAGAATTCTTATTAATTACTTAAAGATTTATGTGTTACAGGGCCTTCTGCATGTTTCTTTGGTTGATGCAATTCGTAATTACAAAATGTTGCGCACCAGTCCATTTTGCAAGAGGATTTTCTCAGGAAATTTTCTGAGGAAGTGATGCTTATCGGTCGTATGTTGTTGTTTTGAATAGTCTTTTTACTTTTATGTCTGTCGGTCTAAGTATGTGTGTCCACAAACTAAAGGCATTCTCGTGTATTATTATTTCCTTGTTGTTGTGTGATGTATGGCACATTTCCTTCTGAGTTTCAAGTCCTAAACATTGTGTTTAATAAATTTTTTTAGGCTGAATTATTGGTACTTCATTTTCATATTTTTATGTTTGTTATATATATATATATATATATATATATATATATATATATATATTTTTAATTTTAAAGCTACTGAAATATTTTTTTAAATGTTTATATGCAGCTCAGTTTTTTATTTGATTTTACCAACATTACTTATACTATGCACGAGTAAACAAGTTTTTAATTTTATATAATTATATTTTAAGTTACATATAAATATTTGTTGGTATAGGTATATATAGAAATTGAGTATTGATATAAATTTTAAGAAGATATTCTCTTTTTATTTGCAAGTAAAGAATTAATAAATGAAAGTATTTAGATCACCTGTTATCTATGACACCTAATCTTGATTTTTTGTGTTACTATTATCACATTTGTTTCATTTTTCTAATGGTGTTATCAAACATATATAATTCATAGGTTAATACATTATTATCAGGTTAGAGACTATATATTATATTATCCAATTTTTCATATAAATTTCAGTAATGTTCTTTCATAAACTTTTTATAAATAATTTCACATTTATTTAGCCAAAACTATCGCTCTTCTCCTGCATTTTTATATTGAGTCCCTTCTTATCTATTTTTCATTATCCCGCACTTGTGTAGTCACTTCCTTCCTCATACTAGTTCAATTAGATGTTTTTCACATGTACACACTAAATCACATACCTCTCACTAGCAAATTCCATCCTTATTATTATGATTTATAAAATTTGTTTTTAAGTGACTTTTAATATATTTTTATTTGTATATAATATTGATTTATACATATAAGAAATCTATTAAATTATTTTAGCAAAAAATATTTAATGATTATAGTTGTTTCGTTAATTACTTTACATATTAATTTTTTCTTAATTTAATCTTAAATTGTAGATATTAATTCAAGTTTTATGCAGGAAAAAATATAGAAATTTTTTTTGTATATATATATTCTTGTACTTTTCAAAAATATATTACGGAAATAAGAAAATCTTGATAACTAACTAATGTTAGATAATAATTTAAAAAATAATCTGTAAAGTTTTATTAATAATACAAATTATTTTAAGTATTAATTTTTTTAATTTATAAAATAATATTTAACTTAATTATATTAATAATTAATTATTTTTTATCTTTAAAATTAATTATTTTTTAGTGTTTTATTTTTGTGTAAATTCTGATATATTGTAAATTCTGATTCTGATATTTATAAATTGAAAGTGTGAGGAAGGATATCCACATAAACAGTGAAAATCATCTTCCTCTTATATGCAGAGATTATTGTGGAAAGACATATTAACATTGGTGATTTTCTCAATTTATTTCAAATTTTCTTTTAACATGCTGAAGGTAAAGGAAAAATAAATGGGACAAGAAAACAAATAAATACACAAAAACTAGATCACATTACGAAACAAAAATATTAACTATATTTATAATAAAAATAAAATTATTATATATAATTATAATAAAATATGTAATCAATTATGAATAATATATAATTGATTATGTATACAATTTATATATTATATTAAACATTTGATATAAATAAAATAAAATAAATTATTATTAATATTATTATTAATTAATAAATTTATTTAATCATTTTAATTTATACTTATGATCATTATTTTAAAAAATTATTTTAATTAATATTATTCCTAATAATTTTATTATTATTTTATAAATTAATTTTTAAAATATAAGAATAAATTTGTAATCTTAATATTTTATTAATTAAAAAAATTAAAATTTCAATCACACTCGTCACATCACTTATAAACTTATTATATTTATGAAAAAAATTCATGTTCTAATAAAGATAAGAAACTCATATTTTTTTAAAAGAATAATTATTCAACGGTATTGAAAATAATACACAAAATTTTAATTAACTCAAATTTACACAAAAAATACTTCATATTTCATTATTCAAATATTTTTAAAGACAAGGATAAATTTATAAACTTATATTTTAAACTTTTAAAAAAATACAAAATTTTCTCACTATCATCCCCATCCCATCACTCACAAATTCCCATAAATTTTCCTCACACATTCAATCTAACATATCCCAATCCAAACACTCTCACTTTCTTCACAATTTCTTCTTACATCCTCACACATCCACTCCCTCAAATCCCCACACATCCTCTTCCCAATCCAATCCAAACATAGTTATGTGCACTGATTTGGTGCACAAACTCTATGCTGAACTTTATAAAATAAAATTGTAAAATATAACATATGTTGCTTTTTTTCCTCTAGTAAAATATATATGTTTCAATCAAGCTTATTAATCTATTTGTAACATTTTATATATCCGATAAAGCTTAAATAGTTTTATTGACATTAAGACAGTTCTATTGCATCGAACTTGTTATCACGAACTACGATATAAGATTAAGAGTTGGATTTTTAATGTTTGTATTTTTAATGTTTTTTAGTTTTTCTTGTCATTTATGGTGAAAATGCATGCATATGATTCATGGGTGGTTTAGGATAAGGGCAAAACACATTTCTCATTCTCATTTTATTTTGTTTGTATTATATCTTTATTCATATTCATGACATTATGTAGTGAGTTTATAAATATAATACATTACATTTTTATATATTAACTTTGCGTAGTATGTATAAATAAAACATCGATATTTTATCTTTATTATATAAATGACATCATATAATTACTTTTTAAATACGTAACATTCTGGACTTTTTTTATCACTTTATACAATATATTTACACAACATATATAAACGTTCACTCATTTTTATCATTATTCATGGTATTTTTTAAAAGTATAACATTATTTATTTTTTTTATACGGATCAAGGAACTCCTACTGTGCGTTATTCTTCTATTATGTTCTTGTTTATGAAATGTAGATAATAATTTTTTTTCAGTTCAAGAGAGAGGTGTATCTTTAGAAGGTTATCTTGATATTTAAGAAAATCTAAATGTATTTTTAACTAATAAATGTTAATATATTTATAGTTATAACAAGTGTTTGTTTAAATGTAAGAGAAATTTAAATAATTTAATTTGTTTTGACCAATCGCAAATTCAGTAATATTTGTTGGTCATTACTCATATTTCTGGTTCATATCATATAATCTTCTAAAACATCTATTTCGATTTCATGTTAGACGCCAATTATATTTACACGAGTTAAAAAATTCATCTTCATTATGTTATTTGCTCTCCTACGATGGATCTAGGAAGATCTCATTCGTGGAACGTGGACAGCGATTTCCTTGATGTTGTGTTTGGAAGAAGGTGGGAGTGAAAATGAAAAAAAATAATGAGAAAGAAAGTGAAAAACAAGATTGTAAAATGAATGGTAATGAGTTGAAAGTTTGTTAATAATATGATTGACCTGACTGAAATATCAAAATATTTCATTGAATAATTAATTGATTTACCAAAGTATCTTTATCTTAAAATTTTGAAAGATAATATAATTTTAATTGAAATAAAGAGGAATGTTTATGTATAAAGGTTCATGAATTTATTTATAACTTTGTGTTTGATGTTTTTAATTGAAGAAAAAATTCGCAATTAATAGCAATAGTCACTTGGGACAAGTTGGTGGAAACTTAGGACACGAAGTTACTATTAGCAGTGTTCAACAACTTTTTGTCATTCCATTTTTAAGGTGCAAAATAGACAAAATAGGTTCACCAAACTATGGCACAATTTATTATATACAAACATATGATCGACTATGCCTCAAACAAACCGATTATATAACATAAATTAACCAATTATGCAACAAAAGTTAACCAATTATCCAGCAGAAGCCTATGCAATTTTCAAATAAATGCATGCATGTTGTTTAATATTCACATATGTTATGGGGACAAAAAGGCATAATTGCCCAAATACACCTCCAAATGGCCCCTCTTTTCCTTGCATGAGGTTGGGGGCACCTCCCCTCCTTTCCCCCTCTTTCTCTGCCTTCTTTTCCACTTAAATCATGCTATCCAAAATATGAACAGTAAAAACACTTTTTCCACTTCCATTTTTGCATGTGCAGTACATCGTGCGATCCAAACACAAGTTGAGTCTGAAAGGGGAATGCACTGCAAAATGTTATTCTTACGTCTATTTTTAAGTAATAAATTTTATTGCAAGAAACAATTTTCGAGACTAGGTCCTAAGTCCCATCATTTCTTAAAAGATGATAAAAACGGTATATTAAAACATGAATATCTAGCTATTATTTTTTTTAGTCTTTTTAAAAAAAACAGTGTTAAATAACATAAATTAAGCTTGTTAAATAACATAAATTACAAATTTTTAAAATTATTTATTTTAAAATGACGAGACGAATATTATATTTAAACCAATTGGATAAATATACAAAATTATTAACTATTTAAAGAAAAGACAAAATATTAAAAAAATTTGGTAATTGTAAGGACTTTTACAAAGACAACTGTGAGAAACTTCATAGCCAATAAATGAGAGGGATGCAACAGTGATCCACCCTCACTACTTGGAACCTGTGAAGCAGATCAAGGAACAGAGCTTAAAATGGCCGGCGGGGGATCGGAGTTTCAGGTTTTTCTCTCTCTTTCCCTATGCCTTTTCTTACGGAGATTTTTTTTTTTACCAAAATAAATTAAATATAAAAATTCAAATAAATTCTGTACATTTTATTTTTCAAAATTAGACTTGTTTATGGTACAAGTTGAAAATTCAGCTTTAGAGAACTGAATTCTCAATGGTAGGCAGACATTTTCTACAATAAAATACAGGTCATAGTTCTGAATATTGAATTCTGACTTGCTTCCTTTTTGTAAGTTTTAGAGAGAATTTAAGAAAAATTAATTCATAATAAAAAATGTCATTTTAATTTTAAATGTATTAAAAATAAAATAAATATTATATTTTTAATAAAATAAATATTATTTTAAGCTGTGTAAATGTGACATATAAATTATTATTAATTTAATAAATTATGAAGTTATTTATGATATTTATTAATTTGGTCGAGCTAGTCTTGTGTTATTTGCCTAACAATTTGTTATGTACTTTCTTCCCTATTCCCTAGCTATAAGTAAATAGTTGGAAGTTATCTATCCTCATGTATGTCTTAATTGTGAATTATGATGGCTAAATCAACCACTCGATTCTCATAAAAACATACAAAAACGAGGTGTGAAAAGTCACGGATAAGGTTTATAACAATTGTCATCATAGATGTCATGTGCTTTTTATGGTTCTTTTGGACGCTGCCCATATCAGTTTTTTAGAAAATCAGTAAAAAGTAAATAAAATTTAGAAAATTAGTCAATAATAATTAATTTTAAAACTAAAAAATAATTAATCACTATATTAACTAAATTATATTAAAAATTTATTTAAAAACAAAATTATTCATATTCAAAATTATTTTTATTATTAATAAAAAAATAATTTTTAAATTAATATCTAAAACAGTTACCTAAATTTTAATTATTAATATTTTAAATTTTAAATTTATAAACTATTTTATAAATTTTTATTAACAATAAAAATTATTTTAAATATCAATAATTTATTTAGTTTATAAAATGATTTTTAATTTAGTTAAATAATAACTAATTATTTTAGTTTCTAAAATTAATTTTTATTTAATAATTTTTTAGTATAATATATAAATTATCCTACTAATGATATATTTAGCAAGGAAAAAAATAAGAAAGAAATTAGTATACGAGAAAAATATAATATGTCTATATATGATAAGAATACATATTTTTTTATTGAAGAAAAAATATTAAGATTATAAAGTTGTTAAGTTCTCAAAGTTTTGGATAAAAAAATATTATTTTACCCACTTGTCCTATTTGTTATAAAAAGTCACATAAACACACTTTTTCGTACTGTAATTCTGAGCAATTTGTATCTTAACCCAATGATACACGTCCAGGGATAATAAAACTGCATTTTTTTTTCCTATGTACGAAACTTCAATGTTTAACCACAATAATTGATTTTGAACCAGATAGGGGTCTATGATTCATTCATTAATTTCATATTTATAGGATAAGATTTATGTTCAATGTCTTATGTACTTTTTATATTATTTGTTATTAAAATTATAATTTATCTTGCAAATAATATTAAGTTTGAATACCAACTTTTGTTACACACATAATTAAGATAAAATTCTGATTCTAAATCCTCTCTCTTTAAAATCTCTTCTATATAATTTTTAAAATTTTTATTTTTAACTTTATAGAAAAATTATGTACGTTTCTTTTCTTTTTTTTTTTTTCCCTATAGGCTTATGAAGAAGCTTATCTATAACTTTATTATTTTACTATATGTTTTGATAAAAAAAATTCACACTCTTAATAAAATTACAATGAAAATTTTAACTGTTTTCAATTTAATTTGTTTCAAATTTTTGAATGAAAAAAATTAAAATTTATGAATTTTTTTATTTGACTACAGTATTTTAATTACCATCAAATAAAAAATATTTTAAATTTAAATAATATTTAATAATTCAAAAATATTAATTGATAATATTTTTATTTTTGTACCGATGTATATCAATACTTTTTTAGTGTACTCTTTTTAAATATATGTCGACAAAAGATTGAAATTATTTTTCGTTTATTATTGTCGTCATAATTTTGACTCAATTAAGATTATTTTTCCAACATCTTTCTTTCTTTGGATTACTTTTTAAATTTTCTTCTACCATTGTTACCATTGTTAAATGAAAATTTTCTCTAGATAATATTAATAATAAATAATCCCAATGAAAGTGGAGAAAAATTTCCTTAATTAATTATGACAAAAATTCTAATTGATTTTTCAAAAAAACCACATAGGTAACATAGATAAAAAAAAAAAAAAAACCATGTAACCTAAGAGGAGGGAGGTCTGGTAATTAAGGATATAGGTAATTTTAATAAAGTCTTACTTGTCAAATGAAAGTGGAGAATGTTGGATGAAAATAAAGAAAAATAGAGATATGTTTCATTGTCTAAATATGAGATAGATGATTCAAAGTACAAGAGGTGTGCATTAAATTTTCAATCAACTCTGGTGAGAGATTTAAGTAACTCTAATATTAAATCTAGATTTTCTAGAGATGTACTCCATCTCCGTCTGCCATGGTAGATTAGTAGGAGAAGTTGGTCTCTAGTCCGATTCAGGATGGAAATGAAACCTACTATGGAGAAGAATTTTGTTTGAATGGAAGAGAGAATAAGTGCAACATCTGCAAAGTGAATTAAACTCAATGTATTTGCATAGGAAAAAAACTTATAAATGGAGATGACTTCCTGAAGATGATGAGATTTTTTTTTTCTGTGAGGTCAACATATGATGTAGTACATAATAGTACCATTATTGGAAACAACAACATTTTAAAGAAATTATGGAAAGTGAAGACTCTGCCAAATGCTCAAGTTCTTGTATGGAGGGTGCTACTAGACAAACTACTTTTAAGATTTAATTTAATTAGGAGAGGGCTTCGCATTAATAATACGTTATGGCTATTGTGCTAATTGTGCCAAGAATTAGTGCAACACTTACTTTTATCATGTAAGGTAGTATATTAAGCTTGGAACACATGTTATAACTAGGTGGGAATCCAGTCAATCCAACATAACAATCTGCATGATCAATTTAAACAATTTTAGCTGCTATATTTGAATAAAAAGCAAAATCAAATTTAGAAAAGTATGTAGATGACAATGATTTGGAGTATATGAAACTATAGGAATACAATAGTTTTTAAAGATGAAAGCATAGTAGAGGAAGAATTAGTTCATATAACCCAGTTGAAAGCCTAGTTGTAAATAAAAAATAAATTACATATTGTTAATTTTTCCTTTTCCGACATCCTATTCAATCCTTAAAACAATAAAGTAGTATCAAATTTATGTTAATGTATGCATCACAATGTTCTGCATAATCCATATGATTATTTCCACTAGAGGCTACCTTTGTTTATGTCTTAATATATCTGTGAGATTATTTTCAAAACTGTCATTAGTTGTACTTTTCTGAATCTTCGTATATTGCAAATTCCTTTATCAAAGATGGGAAAGGTTCTTAACAATTCAAATGGACCAATCAAACACCAAGGGAGGCTAATGGGAGATTTGATATCTGACCTCATACATTGCCGATTGGAAGTGAAACCAAACTAGATCAACTGCGAAGTAGCTTGCATTTTTTTTATTACTGGGACTTGGTCTTTGTGCTCACCCATTGGAGGTTGGAAGTGTAACCAATTCAGATCATGTTTGAACCTGTTTGTATTTTGTGGAGGACTATTTATCTTAATTGGTCACCGAACCAATGTGTCTTGCATCTGCTACAACATATATTGGCCTCATTTCCTACATTCTCTTGCTTTGATAGCTGTTGTCAAACATGGTAGCAATGTTATAGGGGTCATACGATTACGAAGATTTTTGTTGTTGTTTATACTTTTAAAGTTAAAGTACATGTGTTTTTAGCAAATATAAGGAATGTACATGTTTACTTTGACTTTTTCATATATGAATTGAGAAATCTCTTAAATATCTCAATTAATTCATTCTTTTCTTTGCTGATATTCTTTTTTTTTTGGTAAACATTGAAAAATATCATAATAGTTGTGAAGTTAAAATTTTTTAATTGACATCAATTGATAGACTTTAATAAGAAAACAATTACTAACATTAACATCCAGCAAATAAAATTTGTGTTTAACATGAAATTAAAAAAGTTGTTAATATTTGAAAAAGTAAAGAAGTTGAACAATAAATAAGGATGAATTTGTTAAAATATATTCTTAAAACACAATTAATATATTAGTAAATATTTCTTTAACCACTTAACATATGTTTTTAAGATGCAATGTTAATATTCTTATGGAAAAAAAAAACAAATAAAAGAGAAATAAAAGATAAAAGCAAAATTACAATAGATTTTTGTCCAATTGAATCCATTGAACATGAGAGGTGTTGCTTCACTAACCTTAAAAATTCAACATACGTACACCTTATCACAAATATAATATGCAACACACTAAATAATATGAATCTTCTTAGACAACTTAACAAGAAAAACTATATAAACATATTACACCAACACATCAAAGTCAGGAAAAGAATCTAATTCAACTAATGATAGATGAGTTAGAAAGATATATATAATCTAAACTTGTCTCATTTCTAAACAAGAAAGTATGAAGGAAAAACTTTTCTCAATGAGCTTGTAGATGTAAATTGTTTAAAAAACTTAACTTATTGATGAAGTTCAAGGCCTTTTTGAAAGACAAAAAAAACCTTGTATAACTTGAGCCTTTCACAAAATTTATAATTTTTTATCACTTTAGTCCGATTTTCTTTAAAAAATAATAGAATTAATTGATTGTTGATTATAATCGATTATATTAATCTTGATAAGATTTGAAAATTTCTTAAGAAAAATTTAGTCAATTATTTCAAATGATAAGAAATTATTTACACAGAAAATATTTGAAATATTTAAAAATAATCGATTAAATTTTGAATATGATTTATTATCTATTTTTGAAAATTAATTATGAATTAGAGATCATTTATCATCTATGATCTGGGACTATATTCAAATTACCGAAGAAATGTAAAATTATGTGAGTGTAAATTACTTATGCACTTCTCACATTGCACGCACGATCGGATTAATAGTTATAATTGGTTTGGCCATTTTGAAGATTGCGGTGTCCGCTTTGCTAGCTGTTCTGACAGGTGTTCATGGTACAAATGACATATCAAAGGGTAAAGCAGTGATGGTATTGGTGCTACTGTGCATTTATGCTGCAGATTTTGGTTGGTCATGGGGTCCTCTCACCTGGCTAAGTCCAAGTCAAATTTTCCCCTTACAAATCAGAATCACTGGGCAAAGCATAGCAGTGCGGGTGCAGTTCATAACACTATTTGCGTTATCATAGACATTTTTGACAGTGATGTGTCACTTCAAGTTCGGCGCCTTCTTGTTCTATGTGCGGTTTGGATTGCAGTGATACCCTCTTCATTATATTTTTCTTGCCTGAGACCAAAGGAATTCCTCTGGAGTCAATGCACGTAATATGGGCCAAACACTGGTTTTGGAGGAGGTTTGTTACAGGAGTAGCTGACAAAGACAATCTTCCATGACAGGCAGTGGCACTCCCTTCTGAGGTTTTGTTTGTAAGTCTCGAGAGATGATAATCATCTTCTGTACGTTCTGCTTACAACTTCGACGTTTAATAAGTTCTATATCAGAGTTGTAGATACAAGCAGTGTTGTTAGTAAATTCATATATTGAAGTGTACTAATACTAAATATCACTGTTTTAGTTTTTTTTATCTAGTTGATTCATGGGTTATGGATACTATTAAGTTGGAAAATGTTAGTTTGCCATTTGGATATCAAAAAGTCAACGGTTATGATTTCTTCAATTCAACTTCAAAATTATTCCTTTTTAATCTGTTCTGCTGGTTTTTCAGTCACAGTTCTAAACTTTGTGGCCATGAACATAGTCTTCCATCACAACTGTATAACCCTCTGCTGCAACTTCTCTGTTCGACTGGAAATTGTTGCCGCCTGCGCTCCTAGTTGGTCAGTGCTGCAACATTCTCTGTATATTCCACTTCTTGTCCCTCTTGCACCGGTTGTGCCACTGTACGACTGCAAATAAAACTTCCAGTGGACAAATGATTTTCAGATTCCCAATAGGGATAGCAGACCACATTAATTTCCCAGCTCCTCGCTGCTTGATCTGGATGTAACCTGCACATCTATGACATGCTTATTTTCTTCCGTAGCAGTCCCTGAAGATACCATTCTGCATAGATTCCCGGCCAAAAATGAACGAACACAGAGCCAACCTGTATATTTCTACCTCTGCTACTTGAATCCATAGCTAGTGATATGGCTATCTTACACATATATTATCATACCAGTGCACTCACTTGGACTCTCAGCTATCATTTGGCAATTTCTCACTAGACTCCTCATCACCCTCATCAACCTCTTTACTCTAAATATTTCCAGTATTTGGCTAGAGAGCCAATTTCATATGATTTAAGACTTAATTATTGAATATTGTGGTATAATTATATTTAATAATTGCCTGTTCTATGTTTTTGGATAATTTTTGTTTGCCATTATGTATGAAATATTTGGGTAAATGTTTTTAAGAAAATTGGAACTCAAACCGGGTTTCAATAGAGTATGATATTTTCTTTTTTTTATTAACAAATAATTAATAAAATAATTAAGGTAACATTTCAGGTTGTACAAATCCTTATACAAGACTTCTAACCATGTTAGTACTAAACCCATAAACATAATAATCTTGAATAAAAATGCCTAAATTTGCTGCATAATTATGCAGCATATTAAAGCAAAGCATCCTGCAAAAAAACAAGCCTCATTTACAGAGATTATAGTTTCCCACCCCGCATCTATATGAGGACCAACAAAAACTGAGGTGTTTCGGGAGAATCTGCAGTATACCATCCAAAAACAGCATAGAGTGATTGAAGGAATGAGCACTAAACCAGAACAAAAAACAGCACCACTTCAACATAGCTAACGAATGATCAGCACCCTCATTCATCATTAGCTTCAATTCCGAAAATGCCTTAAGAATATAAGCAAATGTTTGGCTCCCCTTTACTGCATAAACCTACAAGCACTCCATCAACATAACCAACCAAACAGCTCATTAAACAAGCACTAAAAAGCAAAAGAGTTTGGCTCCCCTGGCAGAGTAAAATGCTATAAGTTCACCAGCCCTTTAGACAATAGATCAACAAATTATGCATAAAAACCACCGTGATGCTATTTTGCTACCGCCCCTCACCACACATACGCAACCTTCCTTATAAGAGATGTTCATCCAGCCAAGAGGAATTGTGTTGCAATGAAATCTTAGACAGCATAGAAAAACATAATCCTATATAACCTCCACAAACTACCTACATATCTTTGAGCCAATGCAAAAACTGCAGACCACATCTGTAACTCAAGCACCCTTCCAAATCGGGTCTGCATAATTTTCAACCCCAATATCACTTAACTCAAATATAGAGTATGATCATACAAATCAATTAACTCAGATTTTGTATTATTAACCATAAAGAGAATTTGGAAGAAAATTGTGGTGGTTAGGGTTTATAAAAACCAAATTTTTTATACACAAAGTTCACCTTACTCAGTTAAAAACTTGTTTCGTCATAGGTTGTTAGACACGCAAACTGAGCGAAACCCATGAAAGAATTGCAACAAAGGATGATGTCACAAGCAAAACGTGATGCTATGATTCTTGAAAATCTGAATTTTAATGCCCACAATTCCTATTGTTTTGATTTTTTATTACTTTTTCACGGAAAGTGCACCATAATGGTATTAGGTATTAGTAATAATTTATTTTTAAGGATAACAGTTGAATAATTAAGTAAAATATTCATTAAATAGAAAATAAAATAATAAAATTTATTAGAGTTTGTTATGATTGTATTGATTAACAAGAAAAAAGTGAAAGAGTTTGAGTTTGTTGTTTCAATTGAGAAAATAGGGATTATGGTACATTTTTCTTACTCTTTTGTATTTTGATTAGAGTGATAATATTGTGTTCTTTGATTGATATTGATGTCCATATAAAAAACATTTATATGGATTTCTCGCATATAAAATTATTAAGATGTCTCCTAAATATCAATTCTTCGCATATTTATAAAAACTTATTATTATGTTAAATCCGATTAACATTTCAAATCAATTTCTAGCATTCAAATATGTTAAATATTATTATTTAGGTCAGAAACTTAGAAGTACTTTATAATCAAATCTAAATTTCGGGATCATGGTGAACAAGCATTATTAACAAAATGATAATATCAATCATCAATCAAGAACATAATATTATGTTTAAATATCACCTCAATACATAAGAGTTCGAATAGATCACTCATAATCCCAAAAGGTAGAATTAGCCACACATGTTTAGCTATTCTAGGGTTTCCAATATCTCCTATTCTTCCAATTGGATTACAATTTCTTCAATGGTATTTTTCTCTCAATCTTATGTTTTTAGGATTGTGCCCCAAGCCTCCTATTTAACCTAATTGACTTGGGCTAAGTGACTTTTCGCTTGGGCGTTATTAGGCTCGCATAGGCGAGTTGCATGAAAAAGGGCCTAACATCACTGGAGTGATCTTGCTTGTGCGAGATAGGGCTCGCTTAGGCGAGATCCTCTAGGGCCGTCTGGCTTAGGCGAGATCCTCTGGGAGCGTCTGACTTAAACGAGTTTGGACGAGCTCTGGTGAGTTCTGGTGAGTTCCCGCTTTCTCTTTTTAGCTTTGTAAATTATCTTTTTGCCCAATCATCTCCATTATTTTATAGAATCCTAAAATTAACACAAATTTGGTATAAATCGTTCTTATGCAAATTAAAATTACAAAATATATAAAAAGGTATAAATTCATAAATTAGGAGTTATTTTATGGTTATTTTATTAATTAATATCCATAAGTATATCTATTTTAATATGAAATATTACTAAAATTAAGCATTTATCAATTTTATAATTGACGATTATTTTTTTTAAAAAATTAGAAATTTAGATTGTTTGTTAAAACTGGGTTTTGGTGGTGGTGAAAAATCTCAAAAAATTAATATATATCATAGAAAACTGACTTTAAAGCTAGTTTATATTTGAAAACTTAAAAGCCATGAGAAAAGAACTGAAAACTAAAAACTTGTAAGCTAGTTGATTAAATTAAAAGAGCTTAACAAATTTAACTAATCAACGTAAGATATCTTAATTTTTTTTTCATTGGTTAATTATATTTGCAAAAGTAAAAGCAATAACCTAATAAATTATAAGTTAATTTATTTTTCATAAGTGAACTAAATAAATTTTAAAATATTAAAATAAACGTGTATTAAACAAGTTTGCACATGTTCATGTACACACGATTCCGGTTCTCAATAAAATATTACCACCTCTCATAACACGTGTTAATGTTGATAATTTTTTTTCTTTAAACTTATAAAAAATGAGCCAATGGAATAAATTCAGTACTGGTTGCACAACCACAATGTTTAGACCTAGTTTTATATTCATAGTTGATTGGTTTTAATTCATAGGTGGTTGGTTTTAATTCAAAGGTGGTTGGTTTTTTTTATAGAGGTAGGATATCCTGAAGTATCCCTTTTATTTATTTTTATTCTTTGTTTTGTTGATTAAAAAAAATATTTATAATTGATTTTTTGTTTTTTTTTACTTCAAATCAAAATCTACATTACATCACACCTTGTTTAATAGCTGGCCGTGCTTTTATCTTGAAAACTAAAAAAAAAAAACAGCGGATGTTTAAATATAAGATGCATTTAAATTAATTAATAATCCTAACTAATTATCCCTTTCTTTTTGTTGCTCTGACTTTGGAAGATAACGTTGTAAGTGAGCTGTATTATTAAATCTGCAAATCACAACTCCTTATCCAAAAAATATGGTACGTGACCAAGTAAGCACAAATTTTTAATATCTTAATTGATGCGTACCACGAGTTGACCCTCAATTTTTTGGAGGAGCAGGTAATGCAATTCGCCTTGACTGCAGATTTAATAGCTATTCATAAGTAGTGTAAATTAATGGTGATTGGTTCCGAAATTAGATTGCAAAAATTTTACACTCGATAACATCCCATTTTTACTGTCAATATTTTTTAATTTCACTTTTTATATATAAGTTAAATTAATTAACTTCTTTGAAATCTCACTATAGAAGTAAATTTGAATAAAATTATAAGGACTTGGACAACACAACTGGCATATGCGTTGAGTACCTGAATTAGAAGTTGACGAACAATTATTGATTTGAATTGTGATTATGATAACGTGCGAACCGGAATTGCCATCCATAATTTTGAGTGGGGTTAGTGACAGGAAGATCTTCATGGCTCATAAACAAACGAAGCAAATAAGTATGCCATTATAGTCCTTCTACAAATTAAATCTCTAACTTTTTTTACTTTTTTTTTATTAGACAAAGAATAAAATTAAATTAAAATGGACGGTATCCAACCCTTACATCATTTACACGAAGAATATAAACAATCAAAGATTATAGACAATAATAGAATAGACATTAAGGTTGCTATATTTTCTGTATAATTATGCAGCAAAAACTGCATAATTCCTTTAACACACATGGTTGGCAGCCTTCATGCATTTAAGCTATACTAAAATTAAAAATGTGGTTCACGCGGAGACATGAAACTTGTATGAATGAAGCCTGAAAAGTAGAGAATAGAGAACCAGCGCTGCGCCGGTTGGTATGATGATCAAATGTCATTTTTTGATGATCAAATGTCTTTCTCATGTCATTGACTCACCCGCAGCCCACTCATCAACCAACCCAACCAGATCAATATTCCTAAAAGGCTCAAATATCTTTCTTTCTTACGTATTATTCAACATTATTCCATCAAATAAACATTATGCTAAGAGAAGACTTCTATACTACACGATTATCAGTAGAATTTCCCCACCAAAACAGTGAATAGTTAATGAGTTATACTACCTAGCTAATAAACGATAAGTCAAGGTTGAATAATTAATTTTTATCACATGGCGTATTATTGGTTTGCCGACTTATATACACTCAAGGTTATTAAAAAATATTCCCTCTAGGGTTTCACCACTAACTGGATTCTTGATTGAGTTGAATGTATTGTGACAATACTCGTGAGGGATTTTAGAGAGTGTACACGAAAACTTTTGAGTTCTATTTCTGTGGTCGTTTCTGTACACAAAGAAAATATCAAAGAGAATGTATCATAGTGAACAAGTACTAAAATAAAATTAGTTAACGTTGTCGTGTACGATTAACAAGACAATCAGAATACAATGACAGTCGTGGTACAAAACAATATAAAAGAAATGAGTAGTGATTATTCGACAACCAATGCGCCAGATTACATCTTTCCTATGCGTTACTATTTTACAAAAATGTCCTTGCCACATAAGTAATCCAGGCACTTAAAGAAGTTGTATTCTGGCGCATGGAAAAATTGGTTGTAAAAAACTCATTTTCGAAAAGAAATATGGCGCAGAATTTCTTCCACTAGGAGCAACTTGCAAAAGACAGCGTCCATACAAGAAGCTTAGCCTATAAATTAGTAGCCATGCACACACGCTCTTATTATTCTGAGCCTGAGAGCCACTGCGCTGAGTTAGAGTGAGTAATACATACAGCATACGCAGAGGTTAAAAATGGCCGGTGGGGGCTTCGCTGTGGATTCACCAAACAATGGTTTCGCTGGCAAGATCACGCTCTCAGTTATCATCAGTTGCATCGTTGCTGCATCCAGTGGACTCCTTTTTGGATATGACATCGGAATTTCTGGTTATTATCTTTTCTTTCCGAAGCTTTCTTCCTTTGATATTTGCTTTTAGGAAGTCTCTATAAGTTCTTAATCATAAGCTGACTCTCGGGATTTCATACATGTTGAAAATCAAGAAGAAAAAGATATAGGAGGAAGTTAGGAGAACCCTCTTACTATTTCAATAATATTATTAATAGAATTAAGAATAGTTATATGGGGGTTTATATAAGGTTAATTAGTTATACTAACGTTACACCTGGGTCTATTTTACTGGTATCATGCATGTATTTTTTTACATATGACCAAAATGTTTCAGCTAACCCCTTCAAAACTCAAACCAGCTTTTCAAATCCCCTCCCTGTAGTACGTGCTTGATTCCCATGTAAAAGATGTAAACAGAGTGGTGATATGACATTGGCGTTTCCCATTTTAACGTATTTTGCTTATAAGTATGCCCAAAACCTAGTCCAGCATAAAAACCCTTCAAATTTACCTTCCGGGTTCAAGATTTTAAGAAAACAAATACATGCTTAGAGTTATACTGCATAAAAGGTTTTAATTGAATTGGATGTGCAAGGCTCACCCTCTTCCTTTCAATGAAAATGTCCATAAATTTCAGGAGGTGTCACAACAATGGTACCATTTCTGCAAAAGTTCTTTCCAGAGATACTGAGAAAGGCTGCTAGTTCCGAAGTAAATATGTATTGCGTTTACAATAGTCAAGTGTTGACGTTGTTTACGTCTTCTCTTTTCCTTGCTGGGTTGATATCATCTCTTGCAGCTAGTCGGGTCACGATGACACTGGGACGGAGAAACACCATTCTCATAGGTGGTACCATCTTTTTCGTTGGTGGTGCCCTTAATGGAGGTGCTGAAAATATTCCCATGCTCATTTTAGGTCGTATCTTACTTGGATTTGGAGTTGGGTTTACTAATCAAGTGAGTTACCACATACATTTTCTTACACCACTACTGCATAGATAAAATTCATACAAACAATAAAACAACATACTAAAACCTTATTCACTAACTACATCTTAATTTAAAAATTATTTATTAATAGTATATTAATTTAAAATAATATTTATTTTAATTAATTATTTTTTATTTTTAAAATTAATTTTTATTTAATAATTTTCATGCATATAAATAAATTTGACCAAATTAACTATAATTTTTTTTATTATTATAAATAAAGAAGTTGTGCCTTAGTAGTCCTTTAATTCAACTCAATTGAAGTATTGTTCTTTCTATACAATTTTGATATAAAATAAATAAATAAATAACCAGCAATTTCCTCTAAATAAAGTCATGGTTGTGGTACATAACTTTGTCACAACATAGAAGTGTTTTTAGCCAAACATAATTTCACTTTCGGGTTAGAAATTCAGTAGTCACTAACATGAAAATCCATGAAAATTTGCACCAGCTTAATAAATCTCCCTCAATCACATCATTCACATATTTGTATATTTGTAGGTTAAAAGACCTGCAAAAAAATTCAATTACTCCTCAACTCAAATAAACAAATTCAAAACTAGAAAATTAGTTATTAACTACATATTGCAATTACTTGGAAAAGGCAACGCCGTTGTATCTTTCTGAAATCGCTCCAGCAAAATGGCGAGGAGCTTTCAACGCCGGCTTCCAATTCTTCATATCAGTTGGAGTGGTCGCTGCAGGCTGCATAAACTACGGAACCGCAAAACACACGTGGGGTTGGCGAGTCTCTCTTGGGCTGGCCGTGGTGCCTGCAGCAGTTATGACAATGGGTGCCTTGCTTATAACAGACACCCCAAGTAGCTTGGTTGAACGTGGCAAAATAGACCAAGCCAGAAGAGCCTTGCACAAAGCCAGAGGAGCCTCCATCGATGTTGAACCCGAATTGGAAGAACTCATTAGGTGGTCAAAAATTGCAAAATCTGTGAAGCAGGAACCCTTCAAGACCATGTTTGAGAGGAAGTATCGACCCCACTTGGTCATGGCTTTTGCTATCCCTTTTTTTCAACAGATGACTGGGATTAACATTGTGGCATTCTATTCTCCTAACATCTTTAAATCAGTGGGATTGGGACACGATACCGCTTTACTTTCTGCTGTTATAATCGGAGCAGTCAACCTTGCTTCTCTCCTCGTCTCTACTGGTATTGTTGATCGGTTTGGGCGAAGGGTCTTGTTCATAACTGGTGGCATATGCATGTTTGTTTGCCAGGTAAGCAAAGTCAATTATAACTTCTTTTAATTCACTTTTGAGTTATTCTTAAAAGGATGTTATGTTTAGGTCTAAAAAATGAGATATTGCTTCTAAGTCTAATGTCTATATATTTGAAATGTGGATTGTATTAATAGTAACAAATTTTGGAACCATTGCTGTGAAGGTTGCAGTGTCTGTTTTGCTAGCAGTAACGACTGGTGTTCATGGTACAAAGGAAATATCGAAGAGCAATGCAGTTATGGTGTTGGTGCTACTATGTTTCTACATTGCAGGTTTTGGTTGGTCGTGGGGTCCTCTCTCCTGGCTAATTCCAAGTGAAATTTTCCCCTTAAAAATCAGAAGCACTGGACAAAGCATAGCTATTGCCGTGAAGTTCGTAGTCGTATTTATATTATCCCAGACATTCTTGGCAATGCTATGCCACTTTAAGTTTGGTGCCTTCTTGTTCTATGGGGGTTGGATTGTAGTGATGACAATCTTTATCATATTTTTCTTGCCAGAGACAAAAGGGATTCCTTTGGAGTCAATGTACACCATATGGGGTAAACACTGGTTTTGGCGTCGGTTTGTGAAAGAAGAAGCTGACCAAGAAAATCTTCCTTGAACTACATATAACTTAAGCTATGTATACTGCTTTTTTTTTTTTTATCAGCAAAACTAAATGAATTAAGAAAGATAATTTATCTCAATCCTTATACAAAAAATCAAAGCTCATTACCTAGTAACAAACCAAAAGCAACAAACAGAATTGGAAAGATATAAGTCAATGCTTGTACACTGGCACTGGTTTCTATAGCTGCATTATGGGTCAACTCTGCATAATTTCTACTGCAGTAGCTCTGCATAAATTCTGCATAATTTCTAATGCAGCAATGCTGCATAATTCTAATTTCTAGTGCAGCAGAACAGTTCTAATAAACCACGATCCCATTACATAATCCGTGCTGGTTCCTATACTTGTGCAGATATGAGACCAACTGCAGGCAAGCTCTTAAGCTGTGTTCAATTCAATTTTTTTCCTACATGTCTGTTCACCAACCGGATGGCCTTTTTCTTTTGCATTGACCATAAATATCAACTGCCATTAACACAAACTGCAGCATATATCCAGGACAATTCCAATTTCCATTTGTACTAGCTATTTTCTCTACATTTGTTGGAGTTGGAAACACATGGTTTCTCATTACTTGATTGTCCTGCGCCTTCACTCCCCTCTTTCCAGCTTTGATTATGATCCAGCGGCCGTGTAAGCTGCTCCTTTTCAAGCCCAAAACCAGAACCAGAACATCTGCAGCTGCATTGAAGATTGTACAGGCACCCTGTTTTAGCTCCTTAGTTACTTCCATCTTCCTCCTCCCTGATGACCACCAATTTAACCTGCATATTTTCCAGCATTATAAAGAACCAAACTACCACAGATTGTGCAACAAACTACAGAGTTTCCCCCCTGCACCACGTGAATCTACTGTGATAAGATTTCAAGTTGCTCACGGAAACCTCAAGTCACATTAGAAAAGCCTATTCCTCCCTGCACCTCGTCACCACAAGTGTTGCACACACATAACCCTGCTCACCCAAATTGATTTCCTTGCACCTGATTCTTCTGAATAAATTACATACCCATATTGTAGCAATTGAGGCTTTAAAACGAACAAAATAAATTTCTCGAGAGACGTGACGGTCCGTAAAGACTTATCCATGGTGTATTGTACAAGTCCCCCAAGATACAACAAGAACTTCTCGAAAATTTTCGAGGATCAGAACTAGCAAGTTACTCTTAAAAGAGTAAAACCCAGAAGAATATTTATAATAAAAGAAATTAATAAAGAGTGAAGGGGAAGAGAGAAAGTGAGAAAGAAAGGAAGTGTAAAGTTGTGTGTAAAAGTGAGAAGGGAACCCCTCTTTATATAGGGAGAGAAATAAAAGATATTTTGCATCTTCACAACAGAATTCAATTTGCTGTTACACCTTCAAAACTGAATTTGAGTAGGCTATGCACGTTCAAAATTGAATTTGACTAGACAATGGGAGATTAAAACTATTTTTCTGTTTTTTTATTTTGCAAAACCTAATTCTGTTTTACAACACATATAACACTGCAGCCACCTAAAAGGATCTCTTTCACTAATCTTATAGCAAGCTCCTATCCTCCGTTCTGCCCCTTGCCCTTAAGCTTATGTAGGCTATTAAGAAAATAATAATTATCAAATTATACGCAATTATTGTATGCAATATTGTACGATATTATACGCAATTATACGCAATTAATTTAATAATGATAGAATCCCATGATTAGTGGATCGCTACCTAATTAACTTGTAATTTGGAGATAGAAAGTCTCCCTACACTTGTATATATTTCCTATACACGGAGTGATGTAATTTGGAGAGAGAAAGTCTCCTACACTTTATATATTTCCTATACATGGAGTGATGTAAATACACACAAGAGAATAAGAAATATCTCTTTTTCTTACCATCTTGTTATATATCATTTTCTTATATGGTATCAGAGCACCAATCTTGGTGCCCTGAAAGCCTCTCCATTTTTATCTGCTAAATAAGAGATCATGTCTGGCAAAGAAGGCACCAGTAACGAGTCCAATGGAAACCTGGTACAAGGCTTCACTGCCGAGCAAATTCAGCAATTGGCAATGGCGGTTTACTCGCTCAACAACAATAATGGTAAAAGTGACGTGTTTATAAACGGTGTAGGTCTGAATGCCCATAACTCGTCTATTAATTCTGTTTTTACGAAACCATGGATTTTGGATAGCGGAGCAACCAATCACAATTTTTCACACACACTTCATCATCATTTATTCCAAATGTTAATCTGCCCATAGGCTCATCTGCCCCTTCTCATCTACGAGCATAGTTAAATTCAATGACAATATCACTCTCAAAGATGTTCTTTGCGTTCCTTCTTTTAATTTAAATCTTATGTCCGTTAGTAAGATAACCAGTTTACTAAATTGTTGTGTCGTTTTTACTCCACATGGTTGCGTTTTGCAGGACTTGGCTACGAGAAGGATGATTGGCTCGGGTAAACAACACGCAGGCTTATACTACATGTCCCCTCTTCCAAACCAAGCCTACGCATCTCAAATTTCGACCGACCCTGATTTATGGCACAAGCGCCTTGGACATCCTTCTCCGGCGCGTCTACAACTTGCATCTTCATTACTACCTATCACTAAAAATCTCATTCCTATTCATAATAATTGTAGTATTTGTCCCAAAGCTAAACAGACAAGGCTACCCTTTCCTTTAAGCACAATAAAATCTCATTCTCCATTTAATCTATTGCATTGTGACATTTGGGGTCCTCGTAAAACCCAGACCCATTTTGGAAAACGTATAGTCGATGACTATACTAGATGTACTTGGCTATTTCTTATGAATCACAAGTCTGAAACCCAACATCTCTTAGAATCATTCATTACTTTTGCACAAAATCAATTTCAGGCATCTATTAAAACCATCCGCGTTGACAACGGATTGAAATTTATTTCAATGCGTAATTTTTTTCTCAAAAAAGGTATTGAATGTCAACGCACTTGCGTCTACACACCTCAACAAAATGGAGTACTAGAATGCAAATATAGACACATTTTAAACACAGCACGAGCCCTCCTATTTCAGTCCGATTTACCATTAGAATTTTGGGGGAAATGCGTTTTAACCGCCACATATATCATTAATCACTTGTCATCACCTTTACTAAAAAATAAATCACCTTTTGAGATGCTATATAATCGTCCACCTTCACTTTCTCACCTAAAAACTTTTGGTTGCCTCTGTTATGCAACTGTTGTTTCACCTAAGCAAAAATTTGATCCGCGTACTCGACAATACATCTTCATTGGTTATCCTCTCAATCAAAAAGCATACAAATTATTTGATATAGATGTAGGCACTTTTTTTACAAGTTGGGATGTCATCTTCCATGAAAGTGTTTTCCCATTCTGCCAACAGTCCCAGACGCAATCCTCACTTCCATTACAAGGTATTTTACCCACTATTGACATTAACTTACCCACTCCTATCCAACATTCACTCGATCAACCTTCTTCTCCTACTCGTCACAATGCACCTGAACCTCCAGCAAACCAACCTTCTTCTCTTGTCACAATGCACCTGAACCTCCAGCAGACTG
Organism: Phaseolus lunatus; assembly: GCA_013389735.1. Taxonomy (NCBI): domain Eukaryota; kingdom Viridiplantae; phylum Streptophyta; class Magnoliopsida; order Fabales; family Fabaceae; genus Phaseolus; species Phaseolus lunatus. The sequence continues at coordinate 9,533,825 of CM023865.1, read as the reverse complement.
ATAAGCGTCTAATTTCCGTAATATTTCATATTAAAATATAGGCACTTATGAGTATTAATTGCTAATTTACATATAAAATAATCCCTAATTTATGAATTTATACCTTTTTACATTTTTTATGATCTTTAATTGAATAAGAGCATTTTATTCCTAAATTTGGTGTTAATTGTAGGTTTTTATAGAAGAATGCAGATTTGGACTAAAAAAGAATGATATATGTTAAAAGAAGAAAGTTGGAAGGCCCAAAACATACAAAAGAGAGAGAGAAAAGTCCAACTCAACAACAAGAATGTGTCATATTAATTGGGCTATTTTTATGTTTTTATTATTAAGCTCATAAGTGTGACCCTTGAAGTCACTCAACCCTAGCAAATTAGGTTCAATAGGGGACTAGAGGCACAACCCTAGTGTGCCAGATTGAGAGGAAAACACCATAGAGTGAATTGTAAACCAATTGGGAGAATGAAAGGTGCTAGAAGTATGCGTGACTAATTCTACCCTTTGGGATTGAGAGTAATCTACTCGAACTCTTATATATTGAGGTGATATCTTATATTAAAATATTCAGTTCTTGATTGATTATTGGTATTGTTGTTTTAATTTTAATTTTTTATGACAAATTGAGAATCTTAAATCTGACTGGAAAGTATTTTTAGGGTTCTGACCTAAACAACAATACTTAACATATTTGAGTGCTAGGAATAGACTTGAAATGTTAATTGCTATCAACGTCTGAGCTTCGTTCTAAGTTGTTCTTATAATAATGCGAGGGATCGATAGTTAGGGAACATTCTTAATAATTTTATATGCGAGGAATTGATATAAATGATTTTTATACGGGCATCAATTTCAATCAAAGAACTTAATATTGACATGTTAATCAAAATACATGAGAGTGAGAGAGATGAAACCTAATCCCTATTTTTCCAACTTGAAGCAACCAATTCTTTGTCTGTTTTCTTATTGATCATCGCCAACACAACCACTTTAAACACACTTGTAATTGTTTTGTTCTATATTTAGCAATTATTGTACTTAATAATTCACTGTTCCTTGTGGGATCGATATCTGTCCTTAGGGACAATTATTACTTTTGACAACACGGTGCACTTGCCGTAAAATGTCATCACAGACCAACCTTCTTCTCCCACGCCAGGAAGTCTAGCGCCCATTACTGAACCTTCTCCAACCGGCTTTCCTGTTCGACGATCCAGTCGCACATCAACCCCACCTTCCTGGCTTCAAGACTACGTAACGGGATCCCAAGCCAATCATTCGACCACTGCCCAAGATCGGCCGAATGGAACCAGGTATCCTATGCATCATTTTCTTTCTAATTCATGATTTTCTTCTACACATAGTGCATATCTTGCTAACATCACAGCCACCAAAGAACCTCACACTTATGCTCAAGCTATCCTTGATCCAAATTGGCAAAAAGCAATGGACGAAGAGCTTTCCGCCTTGCAGCTAAATCAAACATGGACCTTGACACCGTTACCCACTGTGTAGAAACCCATCGAATGCAAATGGGTCTATAAAATAAAGCACAACTCAGATGGCAACGTCGACAAATATAAGGCGCGCCTTGTCGTAAAGGGGTACACTCAAATTGAAGGTGTTGACTATTCTGAAACTTTTTCACCAACCGCAAAATTAACAACTTTAAGGTGTCTTCTCACCATTGCAGCAGCCAGAAATTGATTTACTCACCAGTTAGATGTGCAAAATGCCTTCCTACATGGCACATTGCATGCAATTATTTACATGGAATTGCCACCCGGGCATCATCGACAGGGGAAGAACATTGTATATCGACTCAACAAATCCCTTTATGTTCTTAAACAGGTCTCCCGGACATGGTTTTCAACATTTTCTCATGTGATTAAATCAGTAGGATTTCAACAGTCCAAGACAGACTACTCTCTATTCATAAGACAAAATAACTCATCATTTACTATCTTTTGATTTATGTGGATGATATTCTTTTGACAGGAAATGATTTGACAGAAATTCAGCGTATTAAAGACTGTCTATTACAACAATTTCGCATTAAAGATCTTGGAGACTTGAAATATTTTCTAGGGATTGAATTTTCCCATTCCAAAGCTGGTATTTACATGTCACAAAGAAACTATGCGCTTGATATTTTGTAGGATACAGGACTCACTGGTGCTCGTCCAAACAAATTTCCAGTGAAGCAATACCTAAAACTCACACTAGACGATGGAGAGTTATTAAAGGATCTAGCCAAATACAGACAACTTGTGGGACGATTGATATACCTCACGGTTACTCGGCCTGACATAGCATTTTCGGTTCGGACCCTAAGTCAATATTACAGGCTCCACGAAAATCTCATTGGGATGCCGCAATTCGAGTCCTAAAGTACATCAAAGGATCACCGGGACAATGATTGCTATTGCCATCCGAGAACAATCTAACATTGACAGCTTATTGCGACTCAGAATAGGGAGGTTGTCAGACAACTTGGAGATCAGTATCCGGGTATTGCATTTTTCTTGGTTTTTCTATTATCTCATGGAAGTCAAAAAAACAAACAAATGTATCAAGATCATCAGCGGAAGGAGAATACTGTGCGATAGCCAATACTTGTTTGGAGATAGTTTGGTTGTGATATCTGTTGTAAGATTTAAAGGTGCCATGTAACTTGCCAGCTCAACTTTTCTGTGACAATCAAGCGACATTACATATAGTAGCAAACCCAGTATTTCATGAACACACAAAGCACATTGAGATAGATTGCCACATTGTGCAAGAAAAATTACAAGCCGGGATAATCATTCCTTCATATGTACCGACAAAGTATCAGCTCGCAGATATTTTTACGAAGGCACTGGGCAAGGAACAATTTTTGACGCTACGACACAAGTTGGGGGTTCATGATCTTCACCTACCAACTTGAGGGAGAGTATTAAGGAAATAATAATTATCAAATTATACACTATTATTGTATGCAATATTTTATGATATTGTACGATATTATACGCAATTATATGTAATTAATTTAATAATGATAGAATCCCATGATTAGTGGATCCCTACCTAATTAGCTTATAATTTGGAGAGAGAAAGTCTCCCTACACTTGTATATATTTCCTATACATGGAGTGACGTAAATACACACAAGAGAATAAGAAATATCTCTTTTTCTTACCATTTTCTTATATATCATTTTCTTATATAGGCAACATCATCAGACCACAGCGGAATAGTTATGCTCCACAAATTTCTCATACATATCATTTGCAACTTACTTCAGCTAACCATTACAGCACAAACAATGGTAGTAGGAGGATCTGCTCCTCCCTTCTAATATGTTGCTGCAAAAAAATTTTCCTACACCTTCCTCAGTTTCAAGAACACAAAACAACTCAACCCAAACTTCATAAGAAGCAGTGTTGCCATGACAGACTACAACATAAACATTGTTGCATTTAGATACCTACTACACCTTGCTATAGGTACCTAAAACAAATGTGTTGCAATGAATATGACAGAATAAACACAGATTTAGTGGCACGAAGCATTTAGCAGCATAAACTCAGCACCAACATCACCTACAAGTTATTTCCAGAACTGCATAACCTATGCATCATCCTTTATGAATGTGCAGGGTCAGTAACAAGTTCACATTGCCCTACTCATAACAGATAAGTCTTACGGTTCCAGCTTTCACCCTGCCCCTCATCTCACATAATGTTCTGCTATTGTAAATCTGCAAATCAAATGTAATAACTCATGATTAACTCACCCACTCCACTGCAAAGATGTGTCCTATATCAGCATCTAAGCTTTCCACCAAAGGGAAGCAATTAATTGCAACTCACTCAAACTTGCATTCCCATCATTTTTCCTGCATCTTCCAAGACTTCTACAGTAGACAACGTCTCCTCTTCACTACCCTGAAAACTTTTTAAGTGTTGTATTGGGTTCAAATGCCAGTCTGAAAAGGAATAGCTGAAAAGAGCATAACCTATATTTCATCCATAACCAAGATTTAAATTGTGTCCTTGAAAAATTTCTTCCACATCAACAACCCCTTACTTAAAGACTATAAGATTTCTCCCATATACCTGTCCACACCAAATTTTGTTTAGGGATAACATGTGCCAAGTAAAAGCTCTCAAAGTGGCACTTGAGGTCCATATGTTGGACAAAAAGGATACTGAACCATCTAAAGCACATAGACCACACATGATGCACAAATTTGCATTCTAAGAACAGATGTTGAGCTGTCTCAACCTTAGTTTGGCATAGAGTACATGAAGTTGTACTAACCATCACCCCTCTCCTATTTAAACTGCTTCTAGTTGGGATTCTATCCAACAGAATCTTCCAAGTAATAGTTAGTACGTTAGGCAAAGCTTTGGCCTTCCACAGTTGTTTGAACACCCCATTGTGGCAACCACCTCCCTGATTAGATAGGTATCCGTAAGCTGATTTTATAGAAAACACCCCAGAAGCATCACCATCCCATACATGTAAATCCTTTACCTCCCTATTCAGATTGACCACAGAGATATTCCTTAACATTTCATCTTCTTGTAATGATTCCTATTCAAACTTGACTCTCCTCCATCTCAACCTCCACTGCCACCCTGGTTCTTCCCACATACCTACTTTTCCCACCGTTCGCCCCTGATCCAGAAATAAAGAGCACAACCTAGGATAAATATTACCTCTTATCTACCATTTTGTTATATGTTTTCAAATTAGATTGCCTTTGCAAAATACTCTAAAACTCAGACTACTCACTAGACTCCTCATCACCCTTATCAACCTCTTTACTCTAAATATTTCTAGCATTTGGTTGGAGAGCCAATTTCAAATGATTTAAGACTTAATTATTGTATATTGTGATATAATTATATTTAATAATTTCCATGTTCTATGTTTTTGGATAATTTTTTTTGCCATTATCTCTGAAATATTTGAGTAAATATGTTTTTTTTTAAATTATTTGAAACTCAAACCATGAGGCTTCTATAGAGTATGAGCATACAAATCAATTAACTCAAATTTTTTATTATTCTATACCAATATATCTCGTAATCAATTTTTTGGTGTACACATTTACTTTTCCAATTTATCCTTATATTAATATTTTATTTTATTATTTTAGAAATATATATAATAAAAGTTTTTTGTCATTTTATTATTATCTTGGACATTTTTGTCATTTCCTCTTTTTTTGTATTCACTCTAATTTTTTTAATTCTATAATCTGAAAATCAAAAGTAATTTTCTTAACAACTTTCCACATCCCCTTTATAAAAAACTTCTCACTTCCTTCTTTGTCAAAAACTTCTCACTTCTCTCTCTCTCTTAAACTAATCAGTTACAATGTTAATGTATCTGAAACCTTACTCCTTCCCTCACATCCTTTACTCTTAGTGACACTCATCATTTTTTTTTCTATTTTTTATGGTTTTGTTCCAATTGTTCCATCTTCTTTACATGTGTTCTCGCCGGTTGACTCGCCTGCTGGTTGACTCTACGACACTCATACGCCTCCTTCCTCACGTTGATATGTGCTTGGTTCTCTCGAAGCAATCTGCACCTGCAAAAGAGAAAAGGGGGCGCCCTAGAGGCCGTTTGCACTCCGACGCTCAAGTCAAGATTGGGCAAGAAACACCAAGTGTTTGAGTTTTCTGTTTAGGGTTTGTAATTGCGTACCTTTGTGAAGTATTTTACTGCCCTTTATATAGTCTAGGGTTTACTGCGCCACTAGCCCTAATTAGGGTTCACTGCGTTGCTAGCCATATTCAGGGTTTACTGGAATACCCTTGCGCCGCTATCACCCAGTCTTAGGGTAATCTAGCACATAAGGTTTTCTTATCTGGAGTGCAAACTCTAACAGGGTGACCACCTGGGTGCCTCCTCGTGCACCTAGTGTCTAGGGCCACTTGTTCTAGAAGTGTCTTCATTGTTCACGTGCCATGCATGTAGCTTTACTGGAAAACCCTAGTTCTGATGAGTACTCGACCCCTCAGGACTCTGCACCTAACTGTGCTTTCCCTGCCACACGCATAAGCTCTTCATGATTTGGGCCTCACCTTATCTCTAGGTTTTCCCTTCGCATTGGCCCCCTCTGGGAACCAATCTTAACTGTTTTAGTCATGTCATTCAAATCACCTAGCACCGATGTCACCTCGTCACACTCTGTTGCCAAGGACTCATCACCCTGCGCTATGACAAGGACACATCAGCATACCCTGGTGATCGACACCACTGATTACTCATCGACCCACTATTCCACGTTACTTGTGGGACCCCGCCTACATGGCTGTAGGGCCCAGCTGACGTGGCTTGTTGTCGTCAGCAGGTCTCCACATCCGAGGACTGATCAGTACAACATGCATTGCATTTTTTTATATAGGATTTTGATATAGGTTTTGTATTGGTTTACAATTTTAGTCATCAATCGCATGAAGTTTGATCCCTTGGTTGAATTAAGACGAGTGACTCTTCGTCCAACGCATTCTCTCCTTCAATCCTCCCTACTCACTCGGTTTCCTCCACTCTCTCAAATGAGTAAGTTTCTCAATTTCTTTTTCATAAGACACTACAAGTAAATGTCATATATCCACATGCCATTTGTTGCTTATTTCTTCATTACTTTCCCCCCAAATCCTTTTTCTTTTTTTCTTTTTATTAAACACTCAAATTTTTTTTTTCTTATATAAAATTATTGTTTTATAAACATTACCCATTCACTACTTCTTTTTTCTCTTCAAAGATAATTTTTTAAGTCTTTAAAACTAAAAAGAGAGATAAATATTTTATTAAGCTTATTTACATGTTTCTGTTTTGTTCTCAGGCTTCTTGGATACCAAGAAGTAGAAATCATTAATTCAGAGAGATAAAGAAGACCCAGAGGAGAAAGCACAAAGATGAAGATGAAAACAAAAAGTGTTTATTTATTTATTGTCATTGACTCTTTTATGTAAAGGGAAGAGATGATTACTGAAAGATGATGTAATATTTATATTTAATGAGATTTAACATTGTTAGTGAGACTAAAATTATTAAAATATTTTTTCTTATTTATATATTTAATTGATAGATTTAGTTTTAATAAATCTTATTAAATATATAATAGATACCTATAATTCAATTTTTAATATTAAACATAATTTCATATAAATAATAAAATAAAAAAAGAGGTACATCAAAATGTGTGGCTATGATTCTTGAAAATCTGAATTTTAATCTCCACAATTCATATTATTTGATTTTACAATTGACGATTGTTTCCCCCAAAAAAAATTAGAAATTTAGATTGTTTGTTAAAACTAGGTTTTGGTGGTTGTGAAAAATCTCAGAAAATTAATTTTATATTATGAAGTATAGTTAATTTTTTATTTAATAAACCATAGAAAACTGAGTTTTAAGCTAGTTTATATTTGGAAACTTAAAAGCCATGAAAACTGAACTAAAAACTTGTAAGCTAGGTGATTAAATTACGAGAGCCTAGCAAAATTAACTAATCAACGTAAATTATCTTAACTTTTTTATTGGTTAATTATCACGACAAAAAATTCGTTAAATAACAATTAAAATAAAAAATAAAAAATAATTAATCACTATATTAATTAAATTTATAAAATAACTTTTAAATTAAATATTAAAATTTTAATTACTAATATTTTATATTTTAAATTAATTTTAATTAATTTTTTTATTAAAAAATTAATTAATTAAAGAAAATATTTCAGAAATATTCTAATACTTATAAAAAATTCATTATGGAAGCATCTTGCTTATAAATCCGTAAACATAGTCAAAACAATCTTCACTAAGAAACAAATATCTACCTGTAAAATTATGTATTAATGCTGCAGAATTATGCATTTAAGTTCTGCATAGTAACAGAACAACAGGACTCTGTGAAGTTGGTCGTTGGTACTTTGGCATGGATGCTTACAGAAATTGTTTTGCCAAATTCCAGCTTCACAAATTGCTATGCCGCATTCCAGTTCATCATACCAGCTCCCTCCATTCTGCTTCCCTTCTTTTATTGCTCACCAAACCTGGACTATGCTGACCCGTACTATGCTCATAGCGCTGCATAAAAATTGACCAAGCTAGTGCTTATAAATGCCCAAACCAGTTGCTACATCCACATCTCCCTGTAATCTTAGGCTTCTTAAACATGCTTTCCTCTTAATCAACAACCAGAAAACCATCCGCAACCCAAACTGTAAAGATAACTTGATAGTCGCAGCAAAACATTCCGAACAGCTTTCCTAATAAAACAAAAGAGCACTACCCCTATAAAATACAAACAGAGATGACATGAATGTGGCCTATGCTGCATCAGAATTGGCCGCAGTAGCATATAACAAGCACACACAAAATAAAAAAACAGAAGCTGCAAAACATTGCAATGTTCATGAACAGGGACCTCTATTTGACAGTGCATCTACCCCTCTGGCTGCAATCCCAGTCATTAGCTCCATCTTTATGCAGCGAAAAGATATGCAGTAAAACTGCATTAGTTCCATAAAGCAGTAATGTTGCATCAAGACCTTCTCCTCAAACTGTTTTGTTCCTTGCATCTAATCAAGAAATAAATGTGGTCTATGCAGTGATTTGTTATGTTATCAGTATCAGACTATAAAAGCCTCTCAATAAAGCCATCTAAAATCCAAACACCATCAAAATGCCGTTTACCAACTTAGCAAGATGGTCAAACAAGTGCATGCAACAATGCAAGGAGAAGCTTTCAGAGGATTTGGCTGGCTAAAGCACCACTGCTACTAGATCCAACCATTCCAGATTTGCGGTTCCTGCACTTGCCCTGCACCACAGAGATGGATCAATTGCATAGCATAGACTTGGGGCTGCTGTGGACCAAGGGCAGGCTAGCATATTAGACCCAGCTGCTTTAACACCACTCCAGAATTTTCTCTGCTCCTAAATTCTGCTCCCAAACCATTCTGCTTCACTGCGCCATAATCACCCAGGAAACATCACTATGAGCCATCACTTCAGCTTCTCCTCTTCCTTCTACTCCAGCTCCAATTACCTTGCTTTTGAAACTGCCAAAAGCATATTCTCACAGAATTATGCAGCATAACATTGAGCTATACTGATACAAATGCTTTTTGTCATAGCTCATGGACCATCCTCGGGAATAACTACCACTTCCCTTGACTGGAACACTAAGTTTATTATTAGAGTATAATTTAAAATCTAAAATATTATATTAACTAAAATCTTTGTAACAAAGAATTAGATAATTTAAAATTTATTTTATAAATTTTTATTAATAATAAAAATTATATTAAATACTAATAATTTTTTTAGTCTTTAATTTAATTTAACAGTAATTAATTATTTTAGTCTCTAAAAATAGTTACAATTTAATGATTTTAGAAAAGTAAAAGAAAAACCTAATAACTTATAAGTTACTTTATTTTTCATAAGTGAACTAAATAAATTTAAAAATATTAAAATAAACGTGTATCAAGCAAGTTTGCACATGTTCATGTACACACGATTCCGATTCTCATGAATAACAACTCTGAAAAAGAAGCTGATCGTGCACATAACAAAGGATGAGGAAGATTTGGAAATAAAGGGTGCTGGCTGTGCTGAGGTTGTGTTTATGCAGCTTATAAAGAACCATCTTTATATGTAGCTTTATTGAGTTTCAAATGTAACTTTGTGTGAGCAGTATTGATCAACTGTGTGGGCCTAGTATGGGTATGCAGTGCCAAATTATTATGCAGCAATGACCAGGATTGTACCAATTCTGTTTACTTATAGTAGATATAGTATGTTGTTGGTGGTCTTAAATGCAGTAATGGTAAGGGGGATGATGTTATTCGTTAGAATTATTAGGTGGGGAGTTAGGAATATATTGTTTTGATTCTGGTATGTTGGTGCTGTCATGGCAACAATGCTACTTATGCAGTTTTGGATTGTTATATCCCATATCTGTGGTGTTCTGGGAAACTTAATCATATGGGTGGTGAAAGTATTTTATTACTTTTATTCGGGTTTGAAACATCTAGAAGTATTATCCTTTTAATTAATTTTATTTTTTATTAAGAAAACAATTTCGGTTCTCGATAAAATATTACCACCTCTCATAACACGTGATAATGTTGATAGTTTTTTTTTTTTCTTTAAATTTATAAAAAAATGAGCCAATGGAATAAATTCATACTGGTCGCACAACCACAATGTTTAAACCCTGTATTATATTCATAGTTGATGTTTTTTTACTTCTAAATCAAAATCTACATTACATCACACCTTGTTTAATAGGTGCTGTGCTTTTATCTTGAAAACTAAAAAAAAACAGCGGATGTTTAAATATAACATGTATTTAAATTAATTAATAATCCTAACTAATTATGCCTTTCTTTTTGCTGCTCTGACTTTGGAAGATAACGTTACAGGTGATGATGTATTAAACCAGCAAATCACAACTCCTTATCCAAAAAATATGGTACGTGACCAAGTAAGCACAAATTTTTAATATCTTAATTGATGCGTACCATGAGTTGACCCTCAATTTTTGGAGGAGCAGGTAATGCAGTTTGCCATGACTTCAGATTTAATAGCTATTCATAAGTAGTTTAAATTAATGGTGATTGATTCCAAAATTAGATTGCAAAACTTTAACACTCGATAACATCCTAATTTTACTGTCAATATTTTTTAATTTCACTTTTTATATATAAGTTAAATTAATTAACTTCTTTGAAATCTCATTATAGAAGTAAATTTGAATAAGATTATAAGGACTTGGGCAACACAGCTTGCATCTGCGTTGAGTACCTGAATTACAAGTTGACCAACAATTATTAATTTGAATTGTGATTATGATAACGTGCGAACCGGAATTGCCATCCATAATTTTGAGTGGGGTTAGTGACAGGAAGATCTTCATGGCTCATAAACAAACCAAGCAAATAAGTATGCGATTATAGTCATTCTACAAATTAAATCTCTGACTCTTTCTTACTTACGTATTATTCAACATTATTCCATCAAATAAACATTGTTATACTAAGAGAAGACTTCTATACTACACGATTATCAGTAGAATTTCTTCACCAAAACAGTGAACGAGTTATATACCTAGCTAGTAAAAGATAAGTGAAAATTGAATAATTAATTTTTATCACCTGGCATATTATGTGTTTGCCGACTTATATACACTCAATGCTATTAACAAATATTCCCACTAGGGTTTGCATGTATTGTTACAATACTCGTGAGAGATTTTAGAGAGTAGATGAAAACTTTTGAGTTCTTGGTCGTTTCTGTACACAAAGAAAATATCAAAGAATATCAAAGAGATGTATCATAGTGAACAAGTACTAAAATAAAATTAGTTAACGTTGCCGTGTACGATTAACAAGACAATCAGCGTATAATGACAGTTGTGGTACAAAAAAATATAAAAGAAATATGGCGCAGAATTTCTTCCACTAGGAGCAACTTGCAAAAGACAGCGTCCATACAAGAAACTTAGCCTATAAATTAGTAGCCATGCACATACGCTCTTATTATTCTGAGCCTGAGAGCCACTGCGCAGAGTTAGAGTGAGTAATACAGAAAGCATACGCGCAGAGGTTCAAAATGGCCGGTGGGGGCTTCGCTGTGGATTCACCAAACAATGGTTTCGCTGGCAAGATCACGCTCTCAGTTATCATCAGTTGCATCGTTGCTGCATCCAGTGGACTCCTTTTTGGATATGACGTCGGAATTTCAGGTTATTATCTTTTCTTTCCGAAGCTTTCTTCCTTTGATATTTGCTTTTAGGAAGTCATAAGTACTTAATGATAAGCTGACTCTCGGGATTTCACACATGGTTGAAAATCAAGAAGAAACAGATATAGGAGGAAGTTAACCCTCTTACTTTTTCAATAATATTACTAATAGAATTAAGAATAGTTATATGGGGTTTATATAAGGTTAATTAGTTATACTAACATTATACCTGAGTCTATTATACTGGTATCATGCATGTATTTTTTTTTACATAAAAATATCATCTTTACTTTTATTTTTTTAACTAAATGGTGTTAATTAATTATAAAATAATGGATGTAGATGTAATTTCTGAATAACTAAAATTTAAATGTAATTATTGCTAACTTCAACAAAAAAAAATTTAATCAGAAAAAAGAATAAATAACTTGCAATTATACTTGCTCTACTAAATTTTCACTGAAGACTAATTCGAAAGGGGAATTGTTTCCACAGGGGGAAGAAAAATTGCATTTTCCAGAATTTAGGTACTTAAACAAAATAATTGATCTGCCATGACTAATTTGTGGAACTTAGGTGTTTAATAAAATAATTAAGTCATTTTGTGATACATAATTTCTTTTTACCATATGTAAAGATGTGAAATATATATCAATCAAATTTTGTGAATATTTTTTCTTTACTTTGAAGAGTCTCAAAATCAGTTTAAGGACTAAAATAAATTGATTTATTACGACAAAAGCAAACTTAATTTAAAAATAAATAATAACACTTCCTCGTACGATATTATTTTGTTTACCTCCCACATATTGACTAGTTTACATATGACCAAAATGTTTCAGCTAACCCCTTCAAAACTCAAACCAGCTTTTCCCATCCCCTCCCTGTAGTACGTGCTTGATTCCCATGTAAAAGATGTAAACAGAGTAGTGATATGACATTGGCGTTTCCCATTTTAACGTATTTTACTTATGTATGCCCAAAACCTAGTACCGTATAAAAAGCCTTCAAATTTACCTGCAGGGTTCAAGATTTTAAGAAAACAAATACAAGCTTAGATTTATACTGCATAAAAGGTTTTGATTGAATTGGATGTGCAAGGCTCACTCTCCTCCTTTCAATGAAAATGTTCATAAATTTCAGGAGGTGTCACAACAATGGTACCATTTCTGCAAAAATTCTTTCCAGAGATACTGAGAAAGGCTGCTAGTTCCGAAGTAAATATGTATTGCGTTTACGATAGTCAAGTGTTGACGCTGTTTACGTCTTCTCTTTACCTTGCTGGGTTGATATCATCTCTTGCAGCTAGTCGGGTCACGATGACACTGGGACGGAGAAACACCATTCTCATAGGTGGTACCATCTTTTTCGTTGGTGGTGCCCTTAATGGAGGTGCTGAAAATATTCCCATGCTCATTTTAGGTCGTATCTTACTTGGATTTGGAGTTGGGTTTACTAATCAAGTGAGTTACCACATACATTTTCTTACACCACTACTGCATAGATAAAATTCATACAAACAATAAAACAACATACTAAAACCTTATTCACTAACTACATCTTAATTTAAAAATTATTTATTAATAGTATATTAATTTAAAATAATATTTATTTTAATTAATTATTTTTTATTTTTAAAATTAATTTTTATTTAATAATTTTCATGTATATAAATAAATTTGACCAAATTAACTATAATTTTTTTTATAAATAAAGAAGTTGTGCCTTAGTAGTCTTTTAATTCAACTCAATTGAAGTATTGTTCTTTCTATACAATTTTGATATAAAATAAATAAGTAAATAACCAGCAATTTCCTCTAAATAAAGTCATGGTTGTGGTACATAACTTTGTCACAACATAGAAGTGTTTTTAGCCAAACATAATTTCACTTTCGGGTTAGAAATTCAGTAGTCACTAACATGAAAATCCATGAAAATTTGCACCAGCTTAATAAATCTCCCTCAATCACATCATTCACATATTTGTATATTTGTAGGTTAAAAGACCTGCAAAAAAATTCAATTACTCCTCAACTCAAATAAACAAATTCAAAACTAGAAAATTAGTTATTAACTACATATTGCAATTACTTGGAAAAGGCAACGCCGTTGTACCTTTCTGAAATCGCTCCAGCAAAATGGCGAGGAGCTTTCAACGCCGGCTTCCAATTCTTCATATCAGTTGGAGTGGTCGCTGCAGGCTGCATAAACTACGGAACCGCAAAACACACGTGGGGTTGGCGAGTCTCTCTTGGGCTGGCCGTGGTGCCTGCAGCAGTTATGACAATGGGTGCCTTGCTTATAACAGACACCCCAAGTAGCTTGGTTGAACGTGGCAAAATAGACCAAGCCAGAAGAGCCTTGCACAAAGCCAGAGGAGCCTCCATCGATGTTGAACCCGAATTGGAAGAACTCATTAGGTGGTCAAAAATTGCAAAATCTGTGAAGCAGGAACCCTTCAAGACCATGTTTGAGAGGAAGTATCGACCCCACTTGGTCATGGCTTTTGCTATCCCATTTTTCCAACAAATGACAGGGATTAACATCGTGGCATTCTATTCTCCTAACCTCTTTCAATCAGTGGGTTTGGGACACGATGCCGCTTTACTTTCTGCCGTTATACTCGGAGCAGTCAACCTTGCTTCTCTCTTCGTCTCTACTGGTATTGTTGATCGGTTTGGGCGAAGGTTCTTGTTCATAACTGGTGGCATATGCATGTTTGTTTGCCAGGTGAGCAAAGTCAATTATAACTTCTTTTAATTCACTTTTGAGTTATTCTTAAAGGATGTTATTTTTAGGTCTCAAAAATGAGGTATTGATTCTAAGTCTATTGTCTATATATTTGAAATGTGGATTGAATTAATAATAACAAATTTTGGAACCATTGCTGTGAAGGTTGCGGTGTCTGTTTTGCTAGCAGTGTCGACTGGTGTTGATGGTACAAAGGAAGTATCGAAGAGCAATGCAGTTATGGTGTTGGTGCTACTATGTTTCTACACTGCAGGTTTTGGTTGGTCGTGGGGTCCTCTCTCCTGGCTAATTCCAAGTGAAATTTTCCCCTTAAAAATCAGAAGCACTGGACAAAGCATAGCTATTGCCGTGCAGTTCATAGTCGTATTTATATTATCCCAGACATTCTTGGCAATGCTATGCCACTTTAAGTTTGGGGCCTTCTTGTTCTATGGGGGTTGGATTGTAGTGATGACAATCTTTATTATATTTTTCTTGCCAGAGACAAAAGGGATTCCTTTGGAGTCAATGTACACCATATGGGGTAAACACTGGTTCTGGCGTCGGTTTGTGAAAGAAGAAGCTGACCAAGAAAATCTTCCTTGAACTACATATAACTTTAGCTATGTATACTGTTGTTTGTAAGAAATAGTTGAAAAGAAAATTAGCTTTCCTCAGCCGCAGATGAAAGCCTGTGTATATGAAGAAAAACAGTATCATAGTTTCATAAACTCTTTTACCAGCATCTAAGTGTATACTTTATGACTTTTATATTGCATGACATTGTTCAAGTCACTAAAGTTTAGTTTATATTTTGTTCGGAGTAAAAAGATGAATTTGAGAAAATGAAAAGAAAAAAAAGAAAACAGAGTTGAAGTGAGATGTTTTGAATTAAAAATGTAAAAAATGAAAGAAAAGTTTGTGAAAATTTACTAGTAATTTGATAGATATAATATATATTTTTTTTAAAAATTTAACAAAAAAAAGATAAAAATAAATTTTAAATTAAAAATAATATTTAATATTAATAAAAAATATTAATAATTACAATTAAAATTATTTATTATCATTATTTTAATTATTTATTTTATTATACTATAAAAATATGTTAATAATTAATTAATAAATTGTGAATATTACATATATATTAAAATATCATTTTTATATATAGAATCTGTATATAGTGTATTTAATTTTATAAAAAAATAAGGTATAATCAAACTTTCTTCACAAATATTAAAAATGGGAAGAAAGTGTCACTAAAAACATTATTTTTAGTGCTTTTTAATAATTTATTTCTTTTTTTATTTTTTAGCTTTTTATATATTTTTATTTAATAATAAATTGATATCGATTACATTTATTTGACACTTAAATAAATTATTATTTTACTATAATATAATTTTATTTTAAAAAATAGTTATAAAATAATTATTTTTACTACTTACGGTGTTAAAGAAAGTTTATTCTTTCTCCTCTTATATTCTATATACAAAGATGCTTAAAGATAAAAGAAAATGTTCAATTCCAATCAAATTTATCAAAATTCATTAACACATACACATATTTACTTATATATATATATATATATACTCAATTTTACCAACTAATTACCTATGTACACAATATAAGAAAATCATTTTTCACATTTTCTAATAAAAATATATGTTGTAATGGAATGTGAATTTATAATTTAGAATATATATAACAAAATTTTCAGTATATATATTTTTAATTTATTAAAATATATAATAATATATCATCGTATAATCATATTAAAGTTTTTATAATATCAAGTATAAAATAAATTAAGAAAAACATTACCATTTTTATTAACATCACATTCTTCTTCTTCTTTTTTATTACCAATAGAGAGAATGAATAAATACATCCCTGTTACAACCCTATTCATATTCAACTTATAATTTTTTTTATATTTTGAAACATCAAATATTTTTTCAGTATTTAAAAATAGAAAAATATAGGTTAAATATTAAAGTATCGGTACATTAATTATTGAAATTTATGCAGGAATAAAAGTGTTATGCAAAGAAGTTGAAATAAAAGGAGAAAGATAAAGAATGGTGGCAATTCATTCAAAGAATTGAATTCATTGTGCGAATATTGGATATAGAATAAGGATTGGTCATGAAGAGAATTCACCGAGTTAAATAAACCTACGAACAAAAATAGGGTTGATAAAATCAAATGAACTACAAAAAAAAATTGTTAAACGAAAAGAAAATATTACTTTCATAATTTTGGGAAGCAGTTTATAATTGTGAGATAACACACTAGAATTTTAAAATAATCAAGATATTAATATTTAAGAAAGTATCTTGATGTGCATAATATTATATATCTAAATTAAAAATTAAAAATCTTAAATAAATATAAAATTATAGTAATATAGTATCATTCAGGTAGAAGTGGATCAATTAAATCACCAGTAAATTAAGAGAAGAAGAAATTGTTAAGATTTTAAATATAAATTTATGTTACACCCTTGATAAGAATGATCAATATATAGAGAACAAAAACATGTAAAATAAAAATCAACACTACCCTAATATTACAATTGGATTCGAGGAAAAGTATTGGTAATTTCTAAAAAATAAAACTACTTGCATAAAAGATTAAATAAAAACAAGTATGGATCAAAATAAAAATATTAAACACAAACATTTTGTTCTTTAAAAAGTAAAATTCTTGCTTCTTAGAAAAAAAAAGAAGTAACAAGTGAATGAAAAAAAATGTATTAATTCAAAAAATGATAATTTTATTTATTAATATCTGTTTTCTAATAAGAGAAATGAAAAAAAAAAAACTTATTTTTTCTTTTTTTAACAACATAACTGAGTATATTAATATACATTTTTTTTGTATTTTTAAAAGAAGTTTAACTGTTTTTTTTTCCTTTTTGTTAACTTTTTACACATCTATTTATCTCGGTCATCATAAGAGTAATAGTATATTAACAGTCCTATTTAAATATGAAATGATAAATTTAATTTATCAATATTTGGATGATGCTTGTACCATACTTTCTAATTGTGCCACTTGGTGGTGGCCCTTGTCTTAAACTAATTAATTAATTAATTAAGCGGAAATGTTGGATCTTATCGTGTTTTATTCATTAATTTTGGAAGTGTTGTGTGGTGTGGTGTCAACTGTCAACTAACCCACATCTGGTTTTATATTGTTACTAATTTTGTTTCTTTTGACTAATTATTATTTCCATGTAGATAACTGGATGTCATGTTCTTGTTCTTAGTGTTTCACCTTTATTCATTGTGAGTTGACTTACCTATTCAATAATTCATGGGTTGATTAGAATGTAATTTGGTTTTCTTCATTTTTAGTCAATTCATATGTTTTCTTATAATGAAAGGAGAAAATAAACTTATTTATTTATAACAAGGGTTAATTTAAATAAAGTCTTTTTTTACAATTTCATCAATGCTAAAAGTAAAAGGATTTTCAATAATAAATAGGATTGATTGGATATGATGCGACAGCTCTTTGATCATTTAAAAGACCCTAGAAGGTGACAAGGACAACTTTATATACTTAAAGTTATTCTTTAATAAATTTCAATAGCCATCAAACGATAATTTATTTTATGATAAAATTATTCAATAATTATAGTAATAATAAAATAAAATGTTAATGCAATCTTAAACAAAAATGTTTATAATTACTGAAATCTAGTTTAAAATTTAAATATTACTAATTAGTTATAATGAATATATATTAATGAAGAAAATGTTACTGGGTGTAATATTCTTTTAATATTAAAAGTTTAATATGATAAATATTAAAAATTTATTAGATATCAACTAAATTTAAAAATAAAAAATAATTAGTTAGTATATTAATTAAATTAAATATTATTTTAGAAATTAAAAATTAATAATAATTTTCTATTATTAATAAAAATTTATAAAATAGTGTTTAAATTGATATTTAAATTAGTTATAATATTTTTAATTACTAATATTTTATATTTTAAATTAATTTCTAAAAAATTAATAAATACTAATTTAAAATATAAAACAATTAATAATTAAAATTTTGATAATTAATAATTAAATATTAATCTATAAACTTTTATTTATAATAAAAACTATTTTAGACATCAATAATTTTTTAGTTTATAAAATAGTTTCTAATTTTTTTAATAAAATAATTGATTATTTTAGTTTTTAAAATTTATTTTCATTTAATAATTTTATTGTAGTAAAATTTCTTTCCAAAACAGCGAGTGTTAAATAAAAAAAATATAATTATTTAGATTTATTTAAGGATTAGAATATAATATAAAAATAAGGAAAAATATAAAAGAAACATACAAAATACAATAGAATAAGAACATAATATTGTTAATCATTAACGTTTGAAAACTTAAAGGTGTGAGATAATAAATATATTAAATTTAGTTAATTGATTAGAGCAACCCCTTATTTCATGAATCTGGTAAGATATTGTTTTATAATAGTCGTTTAAATATGTTTTCACCCAAACTAAAAAATTATTTAATTTTTTATTTTTAATACAATTTTAAGTGATTTATTTATTATATTTTTGTTTTATTTTATTTCAATGTATATTTATGTGTCATTTTTTTATTTTTATAAACATTTTCCCCTCCATATTAATTAATTTAAAATGTATTAAAATTCAAAATAAAAAAAATATTTCAATATTTAAAAACCAACACAGGGAACTATAGTATATTATGCGTAATCGATTTTCAAATCCAAAATTTTGTTTCAAAAATCTTTTTCCTTTTTAATTGGGTTAAACTTCCTGTTTTAAATTTTGCCACCTCAGGCAAACTCGATTTTCACAAAATGACGGTTGATTACTATTAAATGCGGAATTATCTTACACTGACTTGTTTTAATTTAATTAAAAAATTTAAATTTAAATCATATATATACATAAATTATTGATCATAATAGTTTTAATTATCTCTAATAAGATTTCATTCGTGAAAAATATGTTAAACTTCTAAAAATATCCTGATTAAATTAATTTGCAAAGGTGATACTAGGACAACGCACTAAAGGTTGTCAATTATCGTAAATATTTTTGTTCGAAAGATAGTTTTTATCATCAATATTTTTCTTCTTAAAAAAATGTGGTTATTATAATTTGGCACATATTGTTTATATAAAAAATTGGCACATCCTTGTCCTAAGCCAGCATAGCCAGCTGTAATCTTAAAGTTATAGTGAGAAATATTTAATTTGTTTTCTTCAAACTAAACATTCGCCGTTTTTCAAGCAAAAAAACTTAAATATTTAACATAATTTAATTTAAATTTTATATAAGTTAATGAAATAATTTTTAAAAGTTTCATTATAAAGCTATATGAGTTTTCTAGAGTATTTTTACTTATTTTTTTTAATTCTAAAAGCACTTTTTTTTATTCAAAACGTGTTTTATATACGGATTGGAGCACTTTGAAGTGTTCTCTCTATTATTTTATTAATTTTTTATTAAAAAAATGTATTTTATATAAATTTAAAAAAATATGGAATTGAGCAGCTTGCCTAGGGTTGAGTACTTAGTTTGACCATCAATTTATTAATTTGAATTGTGATTAGAAGCCACACAAAAGCTGAATTGGCATCCCTGGTTTTTTTGTTGAATGGAAGAGTTTTATAAGTGCAGAAAACTATTAGTAAAGATTCAACAATTAATTAATTATATCACGTTGCATATCCGTGTCCCCCCACTTGTGGATATACCCAAGCTTAACTAAAATAAATTTAACGTATTTCTAGATTTAGTTAAATTTGGTTTTATAAATATTATAATTTTAAAATGGTGCTTTTGATTCTTTTATAATTTGAAGAGTATATTTTGTTTTTTTCTAAGCTTGTTTTTATCAGCAAGAATTCTAAACTTAAAAATAAAGTATAAATTTAAGGATGATATATTTAATGAATACAAGAAACAAAACTATTAATTTCGAAATTAGTCTTTTAGCATTACAATTGTATAAGACAAATTTTCGTATTCTATAATTTTAAAATTTATAATAAATAAATACTTTTGAAAATATAATTATATTTTCTGTTTATGATAAAAAAAATTATACCATAATTTCTTAAAACATTTTTCTAATTTGTTTTAAAATATTGAAATTAAATTTAAACTAACATGAAAATGATATATAAAAGAATATGAATGTTTTTCTAAAACTTTTCTCTCTATATAAATTTCTCACCACATCTATCTCTAAAATTATTTATTTTACGCGTATCTTTCGTATTAAATAGAACTCTTTTTAAACATGTTATTACTATCCCTCTATCCCTCTATCCTATAAGTTATATTTAGCTTGCACTACTGTATACCATAATTCTCCACGTCATTTATTTAATAGAGCTTGGATTAACATAAATAAGATATTAATGTTTGAGATTATCTTTTTTAACTTTTTTTATTGAATTATTTATTTAAACTTATATCTGATGGGTTTGGTGATGGGTTATGAACATTGTTAGGTTTCCTAAAGATTTGGGTATTTCCTTCATTCATATAATTTAATTTTTAAATTATGTTCGTGAATAGTAATCTTTGCTAGACGCGTTTTATAACTTGAGTTTTTCGAGACTGATAGGTCAATATCGTTGTAAACTGGTTACTGAGTTGAGAGGTTGTAAGTGCACACACACACAAAGTGCAAAGTCCCAAAAGATGACATGGTTGCACCTAAATATTTTGTAATTTTCATTATTAATTTTTTATTTTCTTTTGTTTGTGAAATAAATATTACTATTAAGTTTCCATTAATATTGAATTGTGGTGCAATAAATAAACAGAAAGTATATGAATGTGACTACTTGTAATGAAATGGGTGAAAACCATTGTAAGAATTGAAATTGACAAAGGTGAAGACCAAGGTAATCATGTTTGACTATTTTATTTTATATAAAATTGTGTACTTTATGGACTAATTTGAACTTACTATGTGATGTAGTATTTTATGGGTGTTCAACCAATGAATTTAGAATCAATGGACGGTGTGAGGAATGTTTGAGCCACATATTTCATTAGATTTTATAACACTCTAGAATAAATGATGATCAAAATACTTAAATCATATGTTGTTTAGTTTTAGTTTTGGTTTATATGATTTAGTGTATCGAAATCTTAACATTACATATTAATTTATAATTTCGTTTGATTCATTTTATATTGTTTTATAAGTATTTATAAGTTTTTTGCATTATTATTGAATCTGACTGAGTTTTTAAACAATATAGGTTAACTAAGAGGAGGAAACATAATAAACAAATTGAAGTTAAAAAAATTCACATATGCGACATTTTAAACTAAAATCGTAGTTTATGAGACAATATAGACAACAATTTTGACTAAAATCGTTGTTTATGCAAGCCTTTTTTTATACACAACAATAGTATAAACGATGGTTCAAACAAGAACCATCACATATTTCCCTATGTTCTTTTAAATGGCACACGTTAGGCGACGGTTAATTGTTGTCTATATGGAAAAATATAGACGACGTTTATATTTAATTACTTTTTAATGTTAATTAAACATATAGAGTGAGCTAAGATGACGCTAAAAAATTTTAATATTTATTAAATACAATGCCAATTAAGTTGATGTTAAAGTGTCATATTTAAAAATAATATTAATTTCAATATTCGTGTTCACCTTTATCTATGAACCATTTTTTGATAAAGACTAAAAAAGTATTTAGAAATGATGGTATAATAAATTGAGAACCGGATTTGTAGAGGTGGAAAAAAAATATTAAAGAAAAATAAATGTATATAAATTTCATGTAATGTGCTCCACTTAATTAAAAATCAAAGGGAGTCAATATATTTTTTCTACAAAATAGTATTGTAATGGAGTTTTGGATAAAGTTAACACTCGTATGAATGAAGGAGATGATTTTAAATGATTGAGATGATTGTGGGTGAAAGATATGAGTGTGAATGAAGGAGATGAGTATGAATAAAGGAGATGTACTTGGATGAAAGAGATTAGTGTTGATGAAGGAGATGAGAGAAGAATGTTGGTGAAAGAGATGAATGTGAATAAAAAAGATGAATGTGAAGAGATTTATACAAAAATTGAAAGAAAAAAATATTAAGTGACAAGATTTATCATATTTAAATTTAAACATTTATATAAAAAATAATTTCTTATTATTATCGACTGAATCAACAATAATTTAAATAAATATAAATATTAAAAGTAAATAAAATTAGTGTCATCTCCTTAATAAAAAACTAAATTAACATTGTAAATGTATATAAGAATCAATTAGACTTTAAATTTATTTTTTTAAAATAGTTTACTTATTTATGAGATATGGTTTTAAATAGTTTACTTATTCTTGTAATATGTACAAGATTTTGTTTAAGTGATATCACCAACAAACTCTTAACAGTTCATATTTTTGCCCAAGATTTATCTTTCTCATTTATGAAACAAGAAAGATGACTCTTATCTAAGGAAGCATACAAATATATCAAAACACACCATTATATTGCGACGCGGAGTAATATTTTTACTTTTGGTAATTTATTTTCAAATAATATTTAAATTCAATCTAAAAATAAAGATTAAAATAATAAATTAAAAAAATAAGAGGCTAAAAAACCTCTTAAAACATTATTATTGAAGAAAATTCCTAAAATATTATCATTACAAAACAATTTTTAAAAACACTTATATATTTATTAAAGAGTTTATCTCAGTTGATTGTGGGTGTAAAGATATTCAGGGCATACGAATCATTTTATATATAGCAACTTAAAATGTATTTGATCCTAAATTGAATTAACGTTGGCTTAAATAGACAACATGCATAATCAACACATGGTGATTAAATTTTAATAGGAAAAAAAATGCAGTACCGTTCTCTTCCACTTGTTATAGTACCACATTCTTTGGCCTATAAATTAGTGGCCACGCCATTGGCCATTGAGCCATTGCAGAGAGAGGTATACATAAAGCAGAATTTAACCTAACCTGAGAAAGAGATAAAGAGGTTCATCAACATGGCTGGTGGGGTGTTTCCTGTGGATTCATCACCAATTACCAATGATTCCGTTGGTAAGATCACGCTCTCAATTGTTATCACTTGCATCGTTGCTGCTTCCAGTGGACTCCTTTTTGGATATGACCTCGGAATTTCAGGTTATTTTCTTCCAAAGTCTCCTTTTCTTTTTCTTCTTACAATCATGCCAATTCCGAACAAAGCAACACTCCATATAGCTTCTGCGTTTTCTAATATTTTCATCAGAAAATCTCAGTAGAAGCAGCATGATATGATTGCTTTTACAAAGTCTGCTTTAAATTCTCAATAATTTCAAACATATGGTTGAAAATCTAAAGATCTAGCAGAAATAGGAGATATACCAGATGTTACTCTTACTTAAGACTATTATTCATACAGTTTAAGAATAATTATTCTAGCTCAACTTCTCTCTAAGAATTATTAGACTCGAACTTTGCCTTGTTTTAGAACTTTTCTTTACCTTAGACATTACTTGTTTTCTTATTTAATTAACGCCTACAATAAGATATGTGCAAATATAATTTTTGAATCAAGTATAAATTTAATTGTAATTATATCCCTAAATTCAAAGAGAATCAGCTATTCCACTAATGTTTTTATTGACACAATTAAAGGAACGTAATTGATTCTAAATATAGGAAGAAAAATTGCATTTCCAAGCACGGAAATTCGGTGTTTAAGCAAAATAATTGAAACATATATCTTATTTATGGCACATCAACTAGTTATACCCTCCAAAACAAGCCTAATTAATGTTAATGTTAAAGAATTAATGTCTTATTTTTTTACGATATGTTTATTAATTATTACAATATTTACAGAAAAATTAAATATATTTAGTATCTTAGAATACAATATAGTAATAATAGAAACGACTAAAAGAAGGTATTTAAAAACTATTTAAATTTAATCTTAAAAAGGTACGCGCCACAAAAATGACTTTTAAAAGAGAAATTTTAATCATAGATAGTAAAAACAAATATCAATGGCCACACAAATACAAAAGACCTTCTTTTGTGGATCGCACTTGGTTGGAATTTGAAAGTATTTCAATGTCCTTTAATTGTATATGTTGAAAAATAAAATCTCACATCAGATGCCATGATAAAAGAAAATGGCATTGTTGCGTTTAAATATGTTTAAACTTTTTTGGACAAGAACATCTGTACACAAAAGTAGCATAACTTGCACACGTCACATTGGGCCCACGAGAACTTTGGTTGACATGGTATCAGAATTACGGGAAATTCTTCCTCATTTTCATACTTTCCTCTAATATCTTCATATTTTCAAAAATACTAAAATTATCTATTTTAAATTTTTTAATTCAAAATGTAAATTTTTATTCTGAATTTTATAATATAAAATAAAAATTTTACATTTTAAATAGCAGAATTTGAAATATAAAATTTAAATTTTTAACATTATAATTCAAAATGCAAAATTATATTTTAAATGATAGAAAATACTTTCCAAACTCTATAATTAAGAATACTTATTTTATTTTAAATTATAGAATTTGAGGTATTTTTGAATTTAAAAAATATCTTTCAAATTTTAAAATTCAAAAATAAAGTTTTTCGAAAAAACCTAGTAGTGGAGGAAGATCTCCTAAGGATAAGAGATATATGACTAAAGAGAGAGCCAAATAAGGATCTTTCGTGTATAATCCTGCATAATCTCAAATGTTATTAGTTTCGGTACGTAGACCAAATGATACAATGTAAGCAAAAGTTCCTAGATTTAATTGATATATAAAAGAGTATATAAGTTATCATGCTTGCATATCCACCATTGGAGTCTCCAACAATTATTCCAATAATTACATATCCGATTTGACCTATAGATGAATATGCAAGCATACGTTTCATCCTTGTTTGGGTAAGATAAGTTAAACTTTTGAGAAAAAGTATAAAGACATAAAAGAAGGTATGAAAATGTTTAGTGTTAAGGATTTAGAATTAGAATTGTCGACGGCGATGAAATATGATAAATTGAATTGCGGTGTCTATATATTTGGATGAGTGGTCTCTTTTCTTGAGTAAAATTTCTTGTGACCTGTTGTTGGGTGAAAGTATTTGATTGTCTTGTAATATAAAATATTGTTATTGTGGGTTTTCAGTTGTTACTAGGAGTTGTTTTTGTGTGTATTGTGTTTTGACCTTTTTGAATTGAAGATTGAGTGTAAGGGTTTTGATAAGATTTTATGAGGGTTGCTGAATTTTTTTGATGTTGCATATTCTATCTTTTCATGTATCTTTGAGGATTGGTTTGTTGTTCTATAGAGTTTGATGGTGTTGAGTAGGTTGGTCTAATAATTTTCTGTAGAAGGATTGGGGATCTTTCCATTGATAGATAAGAGGGCTCCCCCCTTGAACAAACTATTCAAGGTTAGGTTACTACCTGTCTCTACGGAAGAGGTGTACTTTGTACCGCCCGGAGGTCATATAGATAGAAACCCGGAGTGATAAGAACGAAAGCCCTACCCACAGCTACCACTACTGGCGCTTCAAAAGGCTTAGATTTCTTCTAAGGGCGCTACAGCAAGCTACCTTTTTTTAAGTCGTGTAATAGGGGAAGTGTCTATTTTTATTTTATTTATTCTTTGCTTATAAAAAAATATATATTTGGATGAGTGGTGAGAAAATATATATTTGATGAGAGAGGTTAAAATAAAATTTGAAATAGTGTGATTTACTTTGAAAAATTTGTATCATAAAAATAAGTTACTAATAAAAGTGAGTATGAGAATGAATTTCAGGAGGAGTGACAACAATGGTGCCGTTTCTGGAAAAATTCTTCCCAGATATATTAAGAAAGATTGGTGGTAGTGAAGTAAACATGTACTGTGTGTATGACAGTCAAGTGCTGACATTGTTCACCTCTTCTCTGTATCTTGCGGGGTTAGTATCATCTCTGGCAGCTAGTCGAGTAACAGCAACATTGGGTCGAAGAAACTGCATCTTATTAGGTGGTGTAGTCTTTCTTCTTGGTGCTTCCCTTAATGGAGGTGCACAAAATATTGTTATGCTCATTCTGGGTCGTGTGTTACTTGGATTTGGAGTCGGTTTCACTAATCAAGTAAGTTCAATTCCTACTTTTTTTAAAGTTCAATTGCTGCATAAATGATGCATAATTGTGGAGCCTAGGCATTGGTCTATGGTCTGTTATGTCCAGCACTAGGTTGTAAGCAAAACCCAATTGGTAAAATAAAGTTTGATCAACTTTTTTAGGTGTAACTTTCTGCTATTTGTTTTCTGGAGTATATTATAGTTTAAGATACTTCTGTGTTATATTAAAACAGCAAGTGTCAAAGAAGTATAGATCTTTGTGTTTGTTGAATATTTTTTTATTGTATTTTTGGAGATGAGTTTTGTATAAGAATTGAGATATATATGAAATATCAATTTTAATTCATTTATTCATTGTTAATAATAATAAAAAAAACTACTACTACATATTACATTTTATTAATCAAAATACCTTTTTTTTTTTTTTATCAACATATAACAAAAACCCTATTATTAATCATAGTAGAATGTCCATTTTTTAATATTTTCAGCATTTTTTTATAAAAAAATAAATTCGAATATTTGAATTTATTATGCTTTTAAAAAAATTCAGTACTTATTTTCTTGCTACAATTAAATTTCCAGATTTTTAATCCTTTACATTTTTTTTATTTCTTGTTAATCATTAAATTTACACATTAAAATATTTTTATAAAGTTTACATAAGTGCTTTTTTCTCTTATTAGTTTTTTTTTTATTTTCTTACTCATTTTTGTTTTATTCTTCTGTATTTTATAACCATTTTATTTCTTAAATTGTTTCCATTTTAAGCTTTCTGTTTTGAGAGAAGTAAAAAAACAATATAAGAGAAAGAAAAACATATTTATCTATGATAATATAATTTTATATTCCAAAACAACAAATAAATGTGTTATTTCGATTTTTTGACAAGTCCCACAATTTTTTTAAAACTTTTTCTATAAAATCTTATAATTTTATAAAAGAATTTTTGTGAGTCTCGCAACACTTTATTTTTTTTCTCCCACTTTTCTTCTTTCCCAAATAATAAAAAAAACTCATAATTCTCTCTCACTTAAATTTTTTTCTCCAAAATTTATTTTTGAATTTAATATTCAAACAATAACTTATTAATACATAATATTTTATGTTCAAAGTAAGGTTGATTTCCTTTTGGCCTCATTTTTTTTTCTTGTGTGCATCTTTTAATTATTATTTTTATCAGCATACATATATTCAGGTACATCTTTTTTTATTTACCTGTTTTACTATTTTTTTAATCAGCAAAAGAATTAATTACAGTATATATTACTTTCTTGTTTTTCTAGTTTCTTTTCTTAATCTGCTGCATGCATGTTGATGAATTATATCATGTTCATACCCTACCACATAAGCAAAAAGTCGTCAGCCCTCCATATTTTTTTACTTTGACTTTTAACAAGTGGCCATTAATGTTCTATTTTATTCTAAGATAAAATGTCTCATATAGAGCTTTAAATTCAACTATCTATCAGTATCACAACATTATTATTTTATAGCGTGAAACACATGCAAAGAATTAAATTACTATACAAGTCAAAAAATCAAATCTAGAAAAATAAAATTGAATATACCACCTCATTTAGCGCGGTTTAAAAGCAACTAATAGTTGAACTAAATTAGCCTTAAGATAACTAAACAGTTTAAAATAAATTAAATCTAAACTGTCTTTTAAAAACGAACTATTATAAAAAAAATAAAAAATCTAGTGCACTGTAATGAATCTAAAATATTAATCAAGTCGATTTTCTTTCTTGGTGTTTTCCTTTAGTAAATGGCTGCGACTCAAGGTATAAACTCTTCTGACAAGGACAGTCAAATTCATTTTTTTAAGCAATGAAGCGTTGAATATTAATCACCACTCTATGTGTATATGGTGTTTATTATTGTGAAAAATAATAAAAAGAAAAATTATAGATGTATTGTAAATCTATCTTTGTTTTATTTTCGAAACCAGTTTGATGTAATTCAGAGAATTTATCAGTTGGAAAGAAGAAAATTAGTTCGATTTAGTTTGTTCAGTTGAAGTTCAATTCAGTTTGAATAAATTATTTCTACAGTTCAATTTAATTATTAACAGTTTAGTTAGTTTAGTTCTTTTTGAACAACCCTGACGAATAGTACGATGTTGGAATGTCGCAATAATTTTGAAAAACAGGCGGCGCCGTTGTACCTTTCTGAAATTGCTCCACCGAAATGGCGAGGAGCATTCAACACAGGCTTCCAATTCTTCCTAGGAGTTGGAGCATTGGTCGCTGGCTGCATAAACTTTGTCACTGCTAAGCACACCTGGGGGTGGCGAGTTTCGCTTGGCATCGCTGTGGTGCCTGCAGCGGTTATGACAATTGGTGCCTTGCTTATAACTGACACTCCCAGTAGCTTGGTTGAACGTGGCAAAGTAGAACAAGCCAGAAGAGCCTTGCGGAAGGCCAGAGGATCCTCCATTGATGTTGAACCTGAATTGGATGAACTCGTTAAGTGGACACAAATTGCGAAATCTGTAGACAAGGAGCCCTTCAAAACCATATTTGAGAGGCAGTATCGACCCCACTTGGTCATGGCGATTGCTATCCCATTTTTTCAACAAATGACAGGGATTAACATTGTGGCATTCTATGCTCCTAACCTCTTTCAATCAGTGGGTTTGGGACATGATGCCTCTTTACTTTCTGCCATTATTCTCGGAGCAGTCAGCCTTGCCTCTCTCCTCGTCTCAACTGCTATTGTTGATCGATTTGGTCGAAGGTTCTTGTTCATATCTGGTGGCATTGTCATGCTTGTTTGTCAGGTAAAAAAATATTAAGTAACTTCCTTATGTTACTTATATCTGTCCAACGTCTCCTTATATTATTTAACACTGGGCTGGTACTAATAATACAATTTTTGTAACAACTGAAGATTGCGGTGTCAGTTATGCTAGCAGTGGTAACTGGTGTTCATGGTACAGAGGAGATGTCAAAAGGCAATGCAATTGTGGTGTTGGTGCTGCTTTGTTTTTACACTGCAGGTTTTGGTTGGTCATGGGGACCTCTCACGTGGCTAATTCCAAGTGAGATTTTCCCGTTAAAAATTAGAACCACTGGACAAAGCATAGCTGTCGCGGTGCAGTTTATTACCATATTTATATTATCCCAGACATTTTTGACAATGCTGTGTCACTTTAAGTTTGCTTCGTTCCTGTTCTATGCGGGTTGGATTATAGTGATGACCATCTTTGTTATATTTTTCGTGCCAGAAACAAAAGGAATTCCTATGGAATCAATGTATACCATATGGGGAAAACACTGGTTTTGGCGCCGGTTTGTAACTGAAGTTACTCGACAAAATCTTCCATGAACTAAATATCACTTTAGGACTGTTGTTTATAACAAACAGTTAAAAATTAAAAGTTGTTGACTTGCCTTCCAAAGTTACAATATTTTCTGTATATGTAGAAAATGTCTATAATAATTGTTTTTATGATCATATATGTTTTTAACTATAGTTATTATAATTATTTGTATAGCACTGATCCAGTCAGGCAAGTTTAATATATATCAGTTCTGTATATCTCTATTTTTATTACTGCTACAACTCCTTTAAAGTTACAGGGTTATGAATATTTCATCATTTCAGATTTGGTGCATAAGTTCGTGTCAAACAAATTTATGTGAAATCATTTCATTAACATGTTGTGTATACATAGCACCATCAATATGTGAGGAGCATACTCTCAACGTATAATTAGATATTAATATTAATAATATTATAACTTACCATCAATGGATTTCTGACGGTCATTTCTCTGACAATTCTCATTTAGTTACAAAATTTTGACATTATCAACAAATTTTTGTCGTTGATAATATCAATGCTTTTGTAGTAATTGACCAACTCGACATGGACAACTTTACCAAAACCAAAGTCTAACCTTATACCAAACTAAGGTTGACCAACTTGACATGAATCACTCTAGCATGATTAGAGTCCAATCCTAAATCGAATAAAGATTGACCAAGTCAACATGAATGACTCTAACATGATTAGAGTCCAGCCTTAACCCAAATCAAGGTCGACCAACTTGAATTGAACGACTTTAGCATTGTTAGAGTCCAGCCTTAAATCGAATTAAGGTTTACCACTCGACAGGAACAACTCTAACTTGCCTGGAGTCCAACCTTGAAACAAACCAAGATCGATCATTTGACAAACGACTTTGGCTCCATTAGAACAAAGTTCTACAAGAAATGAAGGTTCATTAGTCAATTAAATTCCGACCTTACAATCAACTAAAGGTAAGCCAATTGATAACAAATAAGTCATTAACTTAGTAAAACTCATTTCCTTCTCCTCCATTTCCTTTAGTGCATTAGTCTTCTCCAGAAATTGAAGGGTTAGAGTACTTTTTTCTTAAATAAAGAGAGCTCTCTCCTTGTTCCACTCCTTTCTTTGCTCAACCCATTCTTTGGCCTATTGTTGAAGATGTTCGACCTTAGTCACCTCAAATTTCAATCAATCGACCTCCTTTTGAGCATCTAGGATTTGTTTCCTCCTTCTTTCCCCGATCACAGAAGCTTTTCCAAAAAAATCATGGTCAACGCCTTGTTAGGCAAGTCTTATATGCATTCACAGATGGAAGCTAGACTTTGCTTCTCCAAAAGGTGATGTCGTCACTAAGTAGGTTGTGGGGTGGAGGATTGATATTCGGATCCCAAAAACTTCTCTTCTCCCCTGCAACAAGACCTTGGGGATTCCATTTTCTTGCCTTCAATATCTTGACCTTATAACCACGACCATTAGATGTCGAGGGAGCAGTGTCTACAAGCATAAACTCTTGCACAATCTTTTGATCTCATTTTCTCTTAAGTTCAAGATATGAGGTTGTCCCCTAGCCTCACTGCAAGCCATGATCACCTTGTCGGTTCCTTCTTCCGTTGGTGCATTTTCCAACTCCTTCACAGCCTTCGTCTCTTTGAATCAACAAGTCATGTCATTTCCTCACGAGAGATGTTCATTTGATTATCTGAACAAAAGAAATATTAAAATAATTGAGAGTTAAGATTCAAGATAAATGGTAAAATTAAAACATACTAATGTAAACTTTCAAGTCTATGGCTCAATACTCAAGCTTTGACAAAATAATTGTGTCAAAAGGAATTCCAATTTTGCATAACACTCTTGTTCGGGGAAGTTCCAAATCCTCCATCCATTGAGCACATTGGACATACAGATTTGGGGAAAGCGTGAAATAGTTCAACCATCTTAAGATTAAGTAGGATGCGAAACTACTATAAACTTAATCTAATCTCTAAAAATAGTTTTAATAATTTGTTTAGATGATCTTAACTATATTATAATTTGAATTAGTTAAATTGAATTATCTAGATTATTATTAATCAATTTAAATTATCTGAATTACTTAAACTACTATCAATTTATATTTTATTTTAAAGTATATTTTTAATAATATAAATTATAATTTGTAGCAATTATATATATATATATATATATATATATATATATATATATATATATATATATATATATATATATCAACAGTTTATTTCTATAGTTCAGTGAATTTTTTGTCTGTGTATAGTTCATTAATCCGATTTCCTTCAAATGACGCTAACACTGCGTAAAGACTCTTATCTTAAATTAATTAATAGGAAATGTGGGATCTTATGGTGTTTTATTATCTTTGGAAGGGTTGTGTGGTGTCAACTCTCAACTAACCCACATGGTATTTTTATATTGTTATTAATTTTGTTTCTGTTACCACATTATTATTTCCATTAGACACTGGACGTCATGTTCTTGTTCTTAGTGTTTTGCTTTATTCATTGAGAGTTGAATTACACATTCAATAATTCTTGTGGGTTGCTTGGGATGTAGTTTATGTTCTCATAGTCAAATTATTTTTTTTTTAAGAGGAAGAAGAAAACAAACAGAAAAAGATTATTGTTTTTATATAATAAGGATTATTTTGTTTTAACCAATACCAAAGATTTTGATTAATTGATAGGGAGTAAGAGTTATTTAATCGAACTTTAAGTTTTTAATATTTTTTTTAAATTGTAATTGAGTTTTGAATCCAAAATCTTGTTTCAAAAAAGACTCTTTTTTTTATATATTTTTTATATTATGTTTTCTTTCACATCTCCCTATTTTGAAATTGTCATCTCAGTGCTACTCAATTATAACAAAACGTTAGTGGACAAACATATTTTAGCAAAATATAATTAACACTAAAAAAACTTTAAATGAAAGGTGATTTTAGATCTCAAAATAATTACCTAATATTTTATTAAATTAAAAATTATTTTATAAATTGAAAAAGTTATTAATATTTAAAGTAAATTTTATTATTAATAAAAAATTATAAAATAATAATCATTAATTATATATTATTTTATATTTTAAATTAATCTTTATTAATTTTTTAGAGATTAATATAGGATAGAAAATATTAATAATTAAAATATTAACAACTAATTTAAATAATTTAAAAATTATTTTATAATTTTTTATTAATAATAAAAATTAATGAATGATTTTTTAATATCTAGTTTAATTAATATAGAGACTATTAATTTTTGTTTCTAGATTTAGTTTTTATTTAATGATTTATTTGTAGTATAAGTAATGATTAAATATACATGAATTTAACATATATTATTTTATATTTTAAATTAATATTTATTAATTTTTTAGAAAATAATATAGGATATAAAATATTAGTAATTAAAATATTAATAACTAATTTAGATAATTTAAAAATTATTTTATAATTTTTTATTAATAATAAAAATTAATGAATAATTTTTTAATATCTAGTTTAATTAATATAGAGACTATTAATTTTTTGTTTCTAGATTTAGTTTTTATTTAATGATTTATTTGTAGTATAAGTAATGATTAAATATGCATGAATTTAACATTAAATCTATAATTTAATAAGTAATCTTGAATTTAAATCATAGTATAAAATTAGTTAAATATTTTAAGAAAATATCAAACATATAACTGTACTTATCAGAATTATTAGTGAATTGTAAAAGATATTGTGATGGATTCTCAAATGAACTTGTATCTTCTGTTTCCTTTCAACCATCCAAATTACGGTTAAGGGAAGAAAGGCGTGAAATAAAGTAGTTTGCTTATACTAATATGTGCTAAAATACGTCGACTGAAACTAAAAGAATGCGAGAACATTGGTCCCGTCACCAATGGGCTGAAAGAAGAAGAAACATATGACAATTACTAATTTTCCCTTCATCATGCAATGCGCACATGTGATTCAACATTGAGTCCTCCCACCTATATATATTCATACAACTATACAAGTAACTTTTGTATAAACTTTTAATTCATATTATTTTAGTGTTAGAATTCTAATTTTAAAACTAAATAGTTATTATAAAAATTAATTTAAAATTTAGAATAGTTAGTAGTTAAAATATTGATAATTAATGTTAAATACTATTTAAAAATTATTTTTATAAATTTTTATTAATTATAAAAATTACTTTAAATATCAATAATTTTTTAATTTATAAAATAATATACTTAGTTAATATAATAATTAATTATTTTTATTTTTAAATAAAATTATTTGTTATTTGATTATTTACTATACAAATACAACATATGGTTTGAATGCAAAATACAAAATATGCAAATGTGTTGTATAAGCATAATGAGAATGTAATTCCATAAGCTATAAAAGACAGGTTGAGGAGCATATTTTGAGAGGATAAACATTTATGACTGTAATATATAGGTGACACCCTTTAATCATTAATACATTTTTTTTTCTTGTTCATAAATAAAGATGAGAATATAATGATTATATTTTGATGACAGAAATAAATATGTGATAATTAAAATACTTTTATACACATTATTTATATATGTATTAATTAAAGTTTTGTATTTGATATGTACATGTTAGTGTCAGATGAACTACATCATCCTGTATCAGAGGTTATCCGATTTGTTAGAATTAATATATTAAGATAAACTAAAAAAATTCATAATAAATAAATAATTTTATTTAAATTATGATACATATTAAATACTATCTATTAATTAGATAATTTATTACAATTTATAAGAATGATTATTTAAGAATAAGATATATTTTTATTAATATATTATTTATAAAAAAACAAATTATTTTATTGAACCTTTTACAAATATATTCCCGATGGTTCAAATAAAAATAAAATAAAATAAAATAAAATAAACCTTAATCATTTCAAAAAGATATTAAATAAATTAGAAAATATTTTATCATAAATTAATCAACATTGACTTGTACAATTGAAAAGATAATAACACATGACAAATTAGATAATATCGTTCTCCTCCACTTGCAATAGATTCTGCTCATAATTACTGCACCGCTTATCACTAATTAGGAATTAAGTTTGCTGTTTTTATTTTTCTTTCATAGTTTTGAATCCTTGGCCTATAAATTAGTGGTCACGGCATGGGCCAAATGGCCATTGTACAGACGGCAATACAAAAAGTAGAATTGAACTGAACCTGAGGAGGAGACTGAGAGGTTCATCAAAATGGCCGGAGGAGTGGTTCCTTTGGATTCATCACCAGTGGTCAATGGCTTCGCTGGCAAGATCACGCTCTCAGTTATCATCACTTGCCTCGTTGCTGCATCTAGTGGACTCATTTTTGGATACGACGTCGGAATTTCAGGTTAATTGTTTCAATCTCAGCTTAATTCTGTTCTTAGTTCACCGTTTTCTAAGTTTCTTATATGAGCATCATATTCTCTTTTAAAAGGTTTGCTTTAAGTTTCCAACGGTAAGTTCATTTCTGTGATCTTATAGATATGCTTTAAAGTCAAGAAGAACAATATAATATATATATATATATATATATATATATATATATATATATATATATATATATTCTCGTTTATCTCTATTCAATATATAACTTCCAATTCCACGTTTAAACACAACTTACTTTTCTCAGATTTTACTCGTTTTGTTAGATTTAAGGAACTAATAGTCCAACTTAACAAACCTTTAATTTACTCCGCTAGTGATATCCTTAGACAACTATAAAAAATGCACAATTCAAAATAATAATATTTATTTTAGTTTTTAATTTAAAATTTTAATGCATACTGTTATATTATTAAAATGGATTATCAAGTGATTTTTTTAAGGGTGTCAAACTATTATTTTCCATGCAACTCACTATCTCAACAAAACAAATAGTTACAGATGATATGT
The DNA here is from genome assembly GCA_013389735.1 of Phaseolus lunatus. Taxonomy (NCBI): domain Eukaryota; kingdom Viridiplantae; phylum Streptophyta; class Magnoliopsida; order Fabales; family Fabaceae; genus Phaseolus; species Phaseolus lunatus. Next base: position 9,497,952 of record CM023865.1, on the reverse strand, counting down.
GGGTTTTTAGCACCTTATTGATATCAGTTAAAACTGTTTTTGAAAAAAATGTAAAAATAAAAAAAAATTAGACAAGAAATAAAACTCTATAAAGTCCTTCCAGTTTAAATAGACCTTTTATTAAATTGGATGTGTAAAGCTAATTACTCTTTCCCTTGAATAAAAATGTGAAAAAATTTCAGGAGGTGTGACAACAATGGTACCATTTCTGGAAAAATTCTTCCCAGATATACTAAGAAAGATCGGAAGTGCTGAAGTAAACATGTATTGTGTGTATGACAGTCAAATATTGACATTGTTCACCTCTTCTTTATACCTTGCTGGATTAGTGTCATCTGTGGCAGCTAGTCGAATTACGATAGCATTTGGTCGGAGAAACATTATCCTCTTTGGTGGAATCGTCTTTCTTGTTGGTAGTGCCTTAAATGGAGGAGCTGAAAATATTGCTATGCTCATACTAGGTCGTATTCTACTCGGATTGGGGTTGGTTTTACTAATCAAGTGAGTCAACAAAATTCATCTTTCATATATACTCTAGCTAACCTTATAAAAGAAAATTAAATTTACATACGCATTATTATATATATATATATATATATATATATATATATATATATATATATGTCCATATTTATAGATAAATTTAATATTATATACACGTATTATTTAGGGTTCTTTATCTATAAACATTACATATAGATATTATCTATAAATTTTTATCCGTCAATAATATTACTATTATTATTATTATAATTGTTATTATTATAATTTCTCATTCATGTCATATTCACGTACCACATTCATATACACCGATACACATAATTTTTAATTTTTATTAACAAAAAATAAATTAATTAAAAAAGATATTTCAGATGGATTTCGACCTTATACAATAATTTAGAGTTTTATCCTCCGATCTATAACAACCAAACTAATAAAAATACATTGATAGGTAGACATCTATTTATATTCTTATTTCTGTTTCTATTAATGTCATCTAGTTTACTTTAGTATTCACAAATCTTTTTTCAAGAAAAACGAAACAACGAATTGAGTTGAGTCGTTCAACCTTATATCACATCATCGTCTTGTAGCGTGGAAAGCAAATGCAAAATTAAATTAATCCGCCAATATAGAAAGTAAAAATTATATATTTTGTTGGTAATTGTTACCATATTATTAGTAAGTAGATGACGTTGATCTGTTGCATGAATTTGGAAAAGGCTGCGCCACTGTATCTTTCTGAAATCGCTCCACCAAAATGGCGAGGAGCTTTCAACGCCGGCTTCAATTTCTTCGTAGGAATAGGAGTGGTTGCCGCAGGCTGCATAAACTTCGGAACGGCAAATCACAGATGGGGGTGGCGGGTCTCTCTTGGCCTGGCCGTGGTGCCTGCAGCAGTTATGACAATGGGTGCCTTGCTTATAACAGACACCCCAAGTAGCTTGGTTGAACGTGGCAAAATAGACCAAGCCAGAAGAGCCTTGCACAAAGCCAGAGGAGCCTCCACCGATGTTGAACCCGAATTGGAAGAACTCATTAGGTGGTCAAAAATTGCAAAATCTGTGGAGCAGGAACCCTTCAAGACGATATTTGAGAGGCAGTATCGACCCCACTTGGTCATGGCAATTGCTATCACATTTTTTCAACAACTCACAGGGATTAACGTCGTGGCATTCTATGCTCCTAACCTCTTTCAATCAGTGGGTTTGGGACACGATGCTGCTTTATTTTCTGCCATTATACTCGGAGCAGTCAACCTTGCTTCTATTGTCTTGGGCACTGCTATTGTTGATCGGTTTGGTCGAAGGTTCTTGTTCATAACTGGTGGCACATGCATGTTTGTTTTCCAGGTAAGCAAATGGTCAATTAACTTCTTTAAGTTATTCATAATTTTATTGGGATTATTTGACACGTTGCTGGCACTGATAATCACAATTTTTGTGATGACTACTGTGAAGCTTGTGTTGTCCATTGTGCTAGCAGTGGTAACTGGTGTTCATGGTACAAAGGATATATCAAACGGAAATGCGATTGTGGTGTTGGTGCTACTCTCTTTGTACAGTGCAAGCTTTGGTGGGTCGTGGGGGTCTCTCACATGGCTCATTCCAAGTGAGATTTTCCCCTTAAAAATCAGAAGCACTGGACAAAGCATAGCTATTGCGGTGCAATTCGTAACCATATTTATAGTATCTCAGACATTCTTGGCAATGCTATGCCACTTTAAGTTTGGTGCCTTCGTGTTCTACGCGGGTTGGATTGTTGTAATGACCGTCTTTATTATATTTTTCTTGCCTGAGACCAAAGGAATTCCTTTGGAGTCCATGTACATCGTATGGAGTAAACACTGGTTTTGGCGCCGGTATGTAAAAGTTCCCCAAGAAAATCTTCCATGAACTAAATATTACTTTAGCTATTGTTGTTTGTAAGAATAGTTTAAAATCATTGGCTTTCCCCTCCAACAGCAAGGTTTTTGTGTCTATGTAAATAATATCCTAATAATTAATAAACACTTTTATGGTCATAAATGTACATATATCTAGTTACACCTATGTGTATGACACTAATTTCCATTCCCAAATTCTCGTCTTGGATTAGGTGCAATGCTAGTCTTCTTTGAGCGCATAAAATTTGGGAGAATCCTTTATGCATAGGCCTCCTTTTACTAGGACAAGTAATTAATGAATTTGAAAACTTAAACCACAATATTAGATAATAACGAGTTATGGTGTGTTGAAAACCTAATTGTTAATTATTTCAGAAGATGCAGTAAGTGAAAAGGGACTACAAGTGCCTAGCACCTAGTCAAGCAAGAGAAAGGATAGAGAATGCATGCCAATCAAGAATTGAGTGGATTGACTCTTGCCAATAGGGTTTTGCTGTGGCCACAACCGTAAGCTAAGCACACGGTCAACCTTTGCTATGTTGCCAAAAGGATTTGTACAGTATTTTACTGCATAATTTTCCAGTAACCAAGGCAACTAAAATTTCTTTTGTTTTGTCGATAAAAAAAATTATTTCAGATTACAATTGCTAAAATTAGGAAAATAAATAATTTATTACTGAGATGTAAATTTATGTGAGGAGATGGACATTTTTTTAAAGAATGTAAAATGGTATCTTTGACTTTGCTTTGTCAAAGTAACATTTTTCATTAACAAATAAGTTAAAGGCTTTTATAACGTGGAGAAGGGAGATAACATGGTTTAGGAAGTGTGAAGGGTCATGGTAGAAATCCACACATTTCTTTTGATTTAACAATTAAATTAAAAAATTAATTGAGATATTTAAAGAATATTTCAACTAATATACAAAACACCAAAAATATATAAAGGTCAAACATAATACAGACCATGCCTCCTAAACAAAAAGTCTTACTTTTGAATACTATATTACTACCAAATGACTATCGTTAGCGTTTAATCCACATAACATTTGTCATTGTCTTTACTGGTGCAAACAGGGATATGTTAAAACGGTTTATTTTGTTTTCCCTATTAATGTCATGGGTTGATTTGCCACCAATCCAGTGAAATTGGTAGAGTATTAGAGAACAGTATTGAAGAACCTTGAACAACATTAAATTGTGTGTCAAATGATGGAGGTTTCACTCTCCTGGAGAAGAGTGTGTGTTCTCAATACTCAACCCTTGTTCCTAAGCCTCCCAACAAATCTTGAACAACATTAAATTGTGTGTCAAATTATGGAGATTTCATTCATAAAATAGTGTGTTCTCAATACCCAACTCATGTTCCTGCAAGACAAAATCTCCTATTCTTGCAAGACAAAAAGACTTTCATACTGGTGCAGAAAGGAAAAACAAGTACAACTATTTTACATTTATAGGAGCGGCTATATAGTCGCATTTGATCAACACGCATTCGTAAATCAAAAAGATAAGAGTGCGGCTATTTCTAGTAACTGCACCTGCATTTACACGCGTCTTCTCTCCACACACTGCCTCTCTCTCACCATCTCAATTGAGTCAGAAATCCAAGCATGGATCAATCGTGAAATGCTTCTCACCCTCTCCACTTCGCTACGAAACCCCAATGAGGGTATTGACCAATTGGTGCAACTGTTGACTCAGTTCTGGGATCGAATCTCCCAGGGATTTAACCACGAGTTGCAGGATTTGGTTCTCAAACTCAAGCTCTTCTCGTCGTTGGAAAAGTTCTCTTGGATGAAAAGTGTGCGGATCGGGCTTGCAAGCAAGTCGGTATGGCCGTTGTGGCGCTGATCCAGTTCAATAACAACATGTTTGTGGGCCAGGTTATGATGAGCCCAACCGTGCATGCTTTGGTGTCAATGGGCTATGTGCACTCGGTGGAGGTGTTGTGCTCACTGATTAGGTCCATTAGGTCCCCTCTGGTGGATGAGAATGAATCAAACGGCGAGATTCCGAAGGTGATGGCACTGTTGAATTCACGTGATCTGCAACTGCAGGTGCTAGCGTTGGAGTACGTATTCAAGATTGGGTACTTCGAGCGCAAGGAAGTAGTGGACGTTGTGGTGAAGACAATGTTGGTGAAGAGTGGCACAGGAGCAGGAACAGTGCAAAGGAAACGCAAATAGGAGAAAGAAAATATAAAAGAGTGTGGCGTACTTCAAAAATTAGGGTAAAAAAGGATTTACAAGTGTAGCTAAAGGTAAAACCGCACTTGTAAATCAAACGCTTTGATTTACAAGTGCGATTTTATAAATAGCCACACTTGTAAATCAACTTAATTTGAAAAAGGCCACCGCGTTTTTAACGAAAATGTCTAAGCGCAAAGCCACACTAAATAAAACATACTTATTTCTACATTTTGTACTAGTGTCAACCTCCCAACATATCAAGTTTAGACCAAGATGACCATATGTGAAGACAGTTAAAGTATGGTTTGAGCATAGTCATCCATTTTAACATTTACTATTTCTTTATATATTTCTAACATGTTATAGGGTTAATATACTCATTAATCAAAATAAGAAAAAGTAGTTACAGGTATCTGTGATTCATGAACAGGTTTTCACTTGAGATAACACAACAAATTTTATTGGATCAACCGTTGCATTCGTGAACACTACATTATTCCTTTGTCTCATTTCCTCCATTATAATACTCCATGTACATCTCTAGATTTTATTTCCATTATACTGATTGGCAATACTAAAATGATACTAAAATTTGAAGCATATGGAGATATGTTGTATGATAGTTGGTCTCGAAAGAAAATCTATACAACATAAATAAACATAGTAGTGTTTTTTAAGGAAGCATTGGAAGTTATATGTTGTATCAATACATGCAAATTTCGTTAATCCCTGAATGGTATTGTTTGCATTTGCTTATTATGAATCTAATTATGAGAGGTACATAAGTAGTTGTTGTTATCCTCTCCTTTTCCTTTCTTGTATATTGTAGCAATATAGAGACTAGTAAAACCTTCAACATGAAGGTCTTTTCCATGACGAATAAGGGATGCAAATTGTTAGAACCAAGAGGATGGTGAATTGTTTTTCAAAAGATTTTCACAAAACTAGAAGTCAGATTGAAAATTTTAATAAAATCAATTGATTGATTATTCTGTTCAACCAATTATAAAAGAGATATCAATTAGTTTTATATTAACTCAATCAATTGATGTTAAGTGAATAACCGATATACAACGAATTGAACAAGTAAAGAGAGAGATAGAGATAATCATACAAAACTTTTATATTAATTCACTCTTGACACAAGAGCTACATCCAGTCCTCAGCCAAACCATTGAGAATTTACTAAACACAATGTAACAAAGATTTACAATCAAGAGAATAGTTCTTGAACCCTATAAGAGTCTATACTAAACACATAAACCAACTCGCGACAGACTACTAGAAAAACACTATCTAAATGTGCATGAGTATAAACTTTAAGATACAAAAAATGATTGATCACACCTTAGAAGCAACAAGTAAACCAGTGTTGTATAAACTCAAATGCAACAACTTTCTAACACAGGAATGATCCAAGATGTAGAGAGTTCCTCCAAGATTTCAATAGTAAAGATAATTAGTTCTCTCTGATTAATTTTGTATCTTGAAATGTATTTGAAAACCCATTTTATGAATTATTTTTCAAAGACAGAAACAGTTTGAAGCATTTAAAACAATTTTGTTGCAAAAAAAAAAAAAAAAACAGTTAGATCATCAAGTTCATTTCTCAAAATAACAAACAGGTTTTCTTTAACAAAAGGAATCAATAACTTTCAAAATAGATCCATATTTCAAAATAACTAGTTAATTTTAATATAGAGTAACAATTTAAAAAAGAAACTCTTTTAGAATAAGTAAAAGAAGTTGAAGTAATTTTAACTTGTTGATACGACAAATCAATCGGTTAAAAATTACTTAGCCGTTTTAGAAAACAACCCATTTCTTGGAGATGACTTGGATCATAGTGTATTAAAAGAAGTAGACACAATTACATCAAAACCTACCTAGACAATTACGTCTTCTATTCTTCAGAGATGAGATTTGGAAACATCAAATGAAGCTTTGATTCACATGGTCAACACAAATGGGTTCAATGACGAAATGTGCACCCTACTCTCTCAAAGAAAACCTCTACATAACTACTATAATAAAGAAGGGTCTCAATACCAAGTTGTTGATAAAATATTGGGAACAATCTTTCCAAAGATAATGTAAAGGTTTCTAAGAGTCATCATCTCTTCACATTGATTCTAGCTACTGAATACATGAAATCACATCTTTACATGAAATCCACATCTTTGTGTTTTTCCTTTGGCGCCAATTTTTTAGATAGATGAAGAGCAATATTTCAGTCCTTATATATTATTGCTTTTACTTATAGATGTAATAACAATGAACATGTATTTGAAGAAAAGACAAAGATAAAATAAAAGGACTATACAGTCAAATTAACACCAAAATAGAAGACATATGCTATGAGGTTGTCAACATTAGGATTTACCATAGGCATAGTTCATGGACAATTTTTAAGAAAAGATATACATGCAATTATTTTTTATTTTAACAAATCCATGACAATTTCAAAATTATATGATATTTATAACTATAATTCAATATGTCAATGTTCGTTTAAAATATAATTAACCAAAAAGCAACGAAATATAGTAATGTTACCTTTCAAAATGGATAACCTCTGTATGTTATCCATCACTTTGGTCAATAATGAAATGAACTTGGACATTTGACCTGATTAAGAAAGATATAATAACACACAAAAAAATCAATTAGTAAAATAGGTAATATTAGGCTTTCATGATAAAGCCTCAGGCAACGCATGTATGAAAGTTGTTTTCAAAAAGGGCAACTTAACTTTTAATTGTAAGAATAGTAGCACAAAACTTTGCTTTTTTATTCTAAACAATAAGCTTCTATTTTTAGGATTGTAATAAATGAAATTGTTGGTTGATTTTTTAAGAGGAAACCTTTAAGCAAATATAATTGTCATATTGTATAAAAAAGAGATTTAAACGACATTCAAAATCATACAAACATCAAGATAAACACTTACCTCAACTCTTATTGACGGCATATTCAGAAATTGTATAACCTTTATTTTGACCATGATTTTTTGGATATATTTCGCAATAAAGGAATAACCTTTAAAGCTCAAACCAATAAGCAAAAAAAAATGAAACATAAAGTACAAGATTTTATAGGTTTTGAGCATAATCTGTGAAGGCTAATATGAAAAAAATGGAAACTTTACTTACCTTTCTTTTGCACAACCATGAAAGATCATTTTTTGTTTAACAAAAAGGGTACGCTTTCCTTCGGAATTTCTATTACCAGTCATGCATTCATTTTTCTTGTTAAGTAGACTATCATCAAGAAAGACCAAGATAGAAATAAAGTTGTTATGGTAGATGGCAGAACAAAATGTTCAAGGTAACAAAATCGTAGAACAAAAAAACACAGTATCAGAGTCTTATGATAAGAATGGATGGAGAATGAAGAGCTTCAACAATGACGTCTGAAAGGAAAGAAAGCACACTGTAAAGGAGGTGTTTTTTTTTTTTTCTGTGAAGGCTATGGGTGCATGGCATAAGTTATGTGCCGAGAAGGTTGTTCGTTCACTGCATCGACGTGTGGAAGGAAAGAACCGCACACTCCAAAGAAGATGTTTAGTTCTCTGAATCATATCGGCATGGCAGAAGTGCTTTTTCCACTTTGCAAGAGAGCCAGAAGATGTGCCAAAACACACCAGACTTAATCTTTTTAACTCATTTCTGTTTATGTATCTTATAAAAAATATTTAATGTCATATCAGAAGATATTTCCATATGATTATAATCTTATTTTCCTTATATACTATTAATTTGGTTAGCTTTATGATTTTTTTTTATGAAATTTATAATTACTTTCATACTTCTTATTTCAGTTTAGGACAAATTTTCTTTATTCAATTTTAATTTTATTATATTTACCAAATTATAATTGTCACTGCATAATAAAAAATTAAAAAGTAGAACATTAAATAAATAATACATTATAAATATTATAAATACATTATACATTAACAGATAATATTAAATTCCTTAACCATTGAGTAAATATCAAAATGATAATTAATAAATAATACACTCAATCGATGGATGACTCTAAACATAGAGAATAAAAAATTCTGAAGTACAAATAGTATTCCTACTCATATGTATACATTTAAATACATGTATTTCTATACATGAATTCCTATGATCATAAAGAAATAAAAAACATTAACTCTGTCTTTGGGTCACCAAGTTCATACACGCGCCTACTCTCAAAATAACTTCAAGTATTATCTCAAATGTATACGCAATAAAACATAATAAAATATAATATAATAATAATAATAATAATTAATTTACAAAATAAAAGGTAATATATAAGACGAAAAACATTAAATGTAAGATTGATAAATCAAAATGTATGTTTCTACTGAAACAAAAATCTGGTGGAAAGCACATCAAATTATGCCAACACCTCATGAATATTAAATTAAATAAAATGACAAAATTTCAAGACATAAAAATTATTAAATTGTTAAACTATCATACAAAAGTACTGATTGAAGTAAAAATAGTTACAATTTTAGAAAATAATAATAATAATAATAAATGTATGTCTTACCAATTCTCTTCTCAATGCAAAAATAAATGAAGACATCATCCATATTAAAAATATAATTATAAAGAGCATTCCATAGGAGAAAATAAAAAATAAAAATTTTGAGGCTTTTATTTTTATGAGCTTTGGTCTACTGGCAATTATTTAGTTTTAGGCACATTAAATTATGCCAAACATTTAAAATATGCCAGATAATGAAAATAATAATTAAGTATGCATATTCCAAGTCATACACATGCACAGAATGAATACCAGAAAAATAAAACTATAATAAATATAAAAATTAATAAAAGTAAAAATAAACTAAAAAAAAGAAAAAATTGTTCAAATTTTCACCAAAGAAAAACAATGAGCCAAATGATTAAAAAAACAACAAAAGTAAATAAGTATCTTTAATAATAAAAATGAATTTTCCGTTAAAACACTCAAAAATAACTTTATCTCCTTCACACAAAATGCATAATCACAAAACTTCTTTCAAACTACTTTTAAGTTTGACATTTTTTTTCCAAGAAACTAATGAAAACACTTTATACTCAATTTAAACCATAAACTCTAAACATCAAATACAAGGAAACAACAATGAAAACATCTTTAAAAGGAAAAAATGAAAGATAAACTTTCATAGAAATAACAGAAAACTTTT